>JANTFD010000006.1:0-1495784 GCA_026745475.1 Microdochium nivale | reverse complement strand
CGAAAACGCCAGCACTGGGGATTTACCAGGCGCAGACAACATGATCGATGGGGGGAATAAACATCCATCTCATCGACGAGAGCCCTGCCACACGTTTCGTACAACCCTACCCATTATGAAAAAAAGAAAACACCGAGCCCAGCCCGTGCCGGGTCCCTCCCCTTCCTTTCTCCTAGTAACCCCGCAGCGGCAGCTTGCGGTCGAGCGTGTTGAATGCCATTGTCCGCGGCGTGTACGGCATCGTACCGGTGCGCGGCGTGGGCGGGATGGGGCTCATCTCCAACACCTTGGAGGACGTGGCGCCGCCCTTGCCGCCGAAAGAACGCATGTACGAGTCGTCGTCGTCCGAGTCGTTCGCCGACGCGCGGTCGAGATCGTTGGGCAGCATCGAGTAGATGCCGTAGCCGAGGTTGAAGACGCAGATAGCACTACATCAAAGACGAGGAGTCAGACTATAATCGCGGAGGGGAGCTCGGCCGAGATGGCAGGTATGAATAAAGTTTGGACAGGGGGGTTTTTTCAACTTACAGCATCAACACGGTCGTGGCGAAGGTCCCCTTTGCGACGCGGCACGACGCCTGGACGCTCTCGTTGGCGGCCACGGTGCAGGGCTTGGCAATGTACCAGGCGACGGAGCTGGGGACGTCCGGGTCGAGGTAATCGGGCCCGGCCTGGCCGTAGACGCTGGCCGCGTAGAGGGCGCTAAGGGCGAGGTAGAAGAAGGTGCAGACGATGGGGAACCAGACGTGCATGATGAAGGTGATGAGCTTCACAATCATGACAAACAGACTGATGATGGAAATGGCGACGTTGAGGTCGGTAATCCTGTTGAATGGGGCGAGATACATGTCAGCATACGAGGAGCGTCCCTGGAGCAGGTGGACTCTTTCACGTCGCAAGAGGGCTGGGTTTTGCTTACATTGAGGACCAGACAAAGGGGATATTGGGCAGCGGCTCGTGGTTGGCGTAGGCGTAGAGGATGAGCACCGGGCTCGAGTTGAAGCCCATGTCGGCGCCGGCCCGCCACAGTTCTGTGCGGAAGAGGTCTGGCTGGGCGATGCCGAAGAGGACCAGGAGGGCAACCAGGGCGCCAAGCTCAAGGATGATGGGGATGTAGAACACGCGCTTGGGCGTCCGCCATTGCCGGTGGATTGGTCTATAGGCCATGGTGATAATGTTGATGGTGACGGCTGTGAATCGTCGCGCTTGCCGACTCGACTGAGGAGGTTGTCGTGGGTGCCCCCGATGGTGCAAGCTCGTAGTTGAGCCGAGGAGTGTCGCGGATTCTCGTCTGGGTTCCACTCAAGTGCTTGGGCGCAGCCGTGCCGAATCCAAAGTAACCCCGAAAAGCCTTTGCGATGGGTTTGAGAGAAGCCCGCTGGGCGACGGCAAGGGCGACCCCAAGAGTCTTTTAGGATGGCTGGCTGGCGCACAGGGTGGCGGACGGGAGAGGCCCGGGCAGGGTTGCCGCCCGCTGCTGCATGGCGAGCAGCGATTATCACCAAGTGCATGGTGACTGGTGAGGAGCACAGCCAATGAGGGTGCTGCGAGCGTCGTTTGCTCACAGCTTTAAGCGCCGACCTCGTTGCGGGCGGGCAAGGCAGGCGGGCCGTGACTGGCTGCAGGCCAGACGCCATGCACGCAGATTGGCGGGGAGCCCCCTCTCAACGAGCTGCCTAGTGGGGCCAGACAGGGGCTTTGCTGTGCTGCCGCCTTGCAGGGTGCGGTACCAAGTAGTCTACTGAAGTAGAGCTACGTTCTTTGGCAGGATGCTGGCGGCAAACACCCGCTCTTTAAGATCACTACGAACTACCCTCAGCGAGCTCGGTTACCGGACGAGTCCAGCACCGCGTTCCAACCAGGCTGCATCAGTCAGACATGAAATGCGAATGTCCCGGTCACGTGCCGTCCAGAACCACATCCGACAGCTACCGAGGAACAACCGCTCTTTCTCTTTTGCCACCGAATATGCATGCCCCTGCTCAAGTGCTTGCATCCTGCATCGTGGGCCACGTCGTCGCAGACCAAGGTTTTTACTTCGAGTTGAGTCTCGAGTCCTTTCAGTCGAGGGCTGCATTTCGACTACTGGTAGGAGACCTGTGGTTCTAGAAGTATCAATTTTCCAACATGCAAAAAGCCGAGGCAGACATTGTCCATCCGCGATTGCGACGGGCCAGAACAGCGACGCACCCCATCGTGGAGAACGACTTTTTGCCAACCTCGTAGGTGCACAACACCTCGGGTGTCGTCGCTCAAGAATCTCCACCGAGATTCGAGAGACACATGCGGAGTAGAGGGCGCATGTCACAGCTTCTGGCTAACAGGCATGGCGGCCTCCAGCACTCGCGCTGCGCGGTAAGATCCTGCTCGCCTGCATCACAACCGTCTCTCGTCATGTGCCTTGCATGTAAACCTGGCAAGCTCCACTAATCGATGACAGGTACTGAATAAAACCTGGAGCTTGAAGCTAGCAGGCGAGGCTATCTACTTTATAAGAAAGTCGAGGCAGGCCCAAAATTTGTTTCAAGTGCGCCAAGTATTGTGTCGTGTGTGCAGATTCCTCCAGGGCGTGGAGAACGCCGGCTGCAAATGCATGGGCTCGCGACTCGCGGCTCTCACCTTGCAATGCCTGTCCTGATATGCTTGGAGGAGTCCCACGACGGCTTCAAGGTTGCAAGTGTCCTTCCCTCGGGACAAGCATCGTCACCATCGTCCGGTTAGGAGTACGATGGCTAGTGACCAGCCCCGTAGAAACCACGGCTCGCGGGATGGCACCAACTGCCAAGACGATCGTTAGCCAGTAACGATGGCTTCGAGCTTAGTCCCACCAATATGGCGAGCGAGGCGCCCCAATAGAGAAGAATGGTGCGATTGCACTTTGGTATGACGGCGAGACGAAATTTCGGAAACTCAATCGAGATGCGCACCATGATTAGTAATGGGCATCCAACCCCCGCCATCAATACTTAGTAAGCCGCGCGTGAGCTCAGTTGATTCTGCAAATTGCACCAGAGGGTTGGATCTGTGCAGAATGCCTGTGCAAGGAAGTTTGTGAGGCAGGGAAGCATTCCGATTAGCCCAGCGGCTCGGAGACTATCCTGTCGCCTGTTTGTCCTGGACCATTGCCACTTATTGACGCTCAGCTCAGGTGTGCACTCGGCGCTCGAGCAGATGCACTGCGCTCCGAGTGAGGTAATAATCAGAGTGTGCTTCCACCCGAGGCCTGCCATTCCTGAAGAACACCCCGTTCCCCGCCCTCTGACTTTGCACGCCTTGGCACACAGGCTGGCCCTGGTGATCGGCTGGTCTAGATTGCTCCATCCCGCACGAGCTTGCGGTCTGGGGTCGCATGATCAGCACCTCATCCTCAACTCAGCTGGCTGAACGCAGCAAAAGACTGTCCAGAAGCATCACCCACAGGACCCAAGCGTGGAGGTGAGAGCCCGGCTCGACCGCGTGCGCATGCATTGCTGGCCGCGAATGCTGCCGTTGACCGCTGCAGGAGCCGAGGATGTAGGCTGATAACCCAATGGCCACGTCAGTCATCGTAGTCATCGTTTGGTGGGTGGACGGGACGCGTCTATGCATAAAGTTAATAAGTATATGTAGAAAACAGCCACGCTGGGACCGTGCTGCGTAGAAAACACATGTGTGTTCGATGGAAAATGGAGTTTCGAATCCCATCTCGTTATCCCACCAGACAGGCGGTCGGCGTGGCTGCATGTGCTAGTGCTCATTATTGTGGCAAGAAAAGCAAGCACCACAAGGTCCGGATACGATGGGAGTCGCTAGCCGATCGATCTCGCTCTAGGTTCCGTGCCGCGGGCCTTGCAGCTCCGAGAGATTCATTACACTCCTCAACTCTGGCAACGCCAGTTTCGCCCGCTCTGTCTGCCATCATATCCTTCAGACAACACTACTCAGCTCTGCCACGACAGTCCCCCAGGATTGTCCAGTGACTGATGACCCTGTCCCGAAGCCAGATTCCGCTCCCTAACCCGTCGTCCAAGGCTGCACAGCTGGCCGCCCCCGGACGAAAGAAATAGTGGACAGCTCAAGGACAGGTCTGACGCCCCCGCCCCCGGTGCACGGCACCGCATCGGCATTCTACTCCGTATCGAGCTCTCAACTTTCCCCATCTCCTCCCTGCAATTAGATCGCCACAACCTAGCAATCGGCTCTCCATCTACTTTCCCGTGTGTCATCTCGATTCGCAACACCACCACCGCCAGCGCCACATATCCTCGTCGCACACCCGCCCCATCTTTGCCTGTCAATGCACCGAGGCCTGTTGTTTTGCCTTGCCCTGCCTGCAACTGCCCCTGCCCCTGTGCCTGACTTCTCCGAGACCCAGCAGTGCCTCCCCTTGGCCCTTGTAAGCCCGGGCGAGAGCTCTTCATGACTCTCAACACCGCCCAACAGGACGAGCCGCCCCTCCATCGCACTTCGTTGCGCATCACGCCGTCCACCGTCGTCCCCCCTCAACATCCACTTAGGCCATCGATCAGTAGAGCATCGACCTATGCCGGCACTCCTTCTGCCACCTCTGTGCACGCTGCACCTCAAGGCTACCGCCCAGTAGCCGCTGCCCACGACAACATTGACGCAACCGAGGCTAGAAACTTTACCTTAGACGGTGGCCATCATGGCCTGATGGTCGACTCGTCTACGCGATTGCCACCTCCTTCCCAGCACGAAGGCCGTAGCGGTCACGACGGTGCTAGCTCTGGCACAGGCGCTGCGGAGTGTACTGTTACGTTTCAGTCGCACGTGTCGGCCACTGCAGTTGTGCCGCATGGAAAGAGGTTATCAGGCGACGGGGCCGGTCACTTTGGAGCAGGTTTCCAGCAGCAGCAGCCGCCGCTGAAGAAGCCACGCACCCGCCTCGCGTCTCCAGGCAATATCGACCTGAGCACATTTTCAAAGCCCGCGTTACCCACGAAACCCACCGATATCCCCACGTCGCCCTTGTTCTTCTCCCATAATAAAAGAAAACCGGTCATGGTTCGGCCTCCGAGCTTCTCGAGCGGCCTCGAAGGCGCGGGCACAATGCTCAATCATGTGCGTGACGCCACAGAGGTGACGACACTCAAGCTGGCCCGGGGGACTGTGAGCTCGGCCAGTCCAGCAAGATCGTCAAGCACGCCAGGCAGCTGGACCTCGATCGATGCAGCCGCGTTTGGCAAAAGCCCAGATCCCCAAACGTCCCTGTCGACAACGGGGATATCGTCTCTCCAGGGTGTTGGCATCCTCGAACTACTGGAAAGGGATGACCGGCCGACCTTTATTGCCGATACCTACCACCCTGCCACCACGTCACATGGTGCTTTCACCATACTCCACTACAACCCAGCTTTGCTTGTCTCATCCGGGTTGCGTAATGTTGTGTCAGGCGAAGGGTTAACCAGTGCAGAAGCGAAAACCGACTATAACACTTTCGCCAACTGGATCAAGAACACCGGGGTTGGGTCCGAAAGTCAGGATGTCTTCATGCCCTCTTTCCCCTACGCTGGGTTGGAGTGGACTTGTGCGACAGTGCGGCAGCGGTTCAGATTCGTGAGCGCGAACAAGAGTGCAGCCTCCATCGCCCGAGCCTCGCCAGAGCTGAGAAATGGCAGAGATGCAAGTACCGAACCTCGACCACGTGGCTCGACGCCGACTTTGCCGCCCAAAACTCCGAGCGACGCTGCTGGCGGAGAAGTCGACTACTTTGGAGGTGCTGCAATATCAGAAACCCACAGCGCCGACTCATTTCCGGGCCCAGGAAGCGATGTCGATGATGTTAGTCTGCTTAGGGATAGTGTCGACATGCTTAGCTTACCACTAGGCAAACCATCCTTTGACTGGACGCGGATTCCTCTCACAGATGACCTGCCTACCCACATCCGCTTCGCACGCACAAGAGACTGGGCCAGCACACCGCTCGGACCAATAGAGGACTGGACATCGGATCTTCGAGCCATGGCCAACATGGTCATGGGCAGCCCGCACCCAGCCGCATTGTACTGGGGTCGTGAGCTGACAGTCATCTATAATGAAGCTTACATTAGCATGGCTGGTCAAAAACACCCTGCCTTGATGGGCCAGAGATATTCGGACGCCTGGCAGGAGATCTGGGCAAATATTGGCCCAATTTTTGACAGCGCGTGGGACTCTGGCCAGGCCATTATGAAGAACGATGACCGCCTATTGATATCTCGCCATGGATTCATGGAAGAGACATTTTTTTCCTGGTCCATCGTGCCCCTTGTTGGAGACGATGGCTCTGTGGTCGGTCTCTACAACCCTGCGTTCGAAAACACAAGACGCAAAGTTGCAGAGCGCAGAATGCTGACATTGCGAGAAATTGGCGAGAGAACGGCACTGGCCCGTGATTTGAAGGCGTTCTGGAACCAGGTCAACAAAGGCCTGGAGTATAACGACGAAGACGTGCCGTTTGCACTGGTGTATTCGGTGGCAGATGACCACGACAGTGATATGTCCTCGATGCACTCTGGCAGTCTTCAGAACCCTCCACAACTCGCTCTCGAAGCGTCTCTTGGTGTTCCACCTGGTCATCAGTGCCTGGTCAGCGTTGTGGACCTGCGGACGAGCAACGCTGGTTTCGCGCCATACATGCGCGAGTCAATGTCCCGCGCAGGAGCACCAGTACGCTTGAGCGCCGATGACGGAACCTTGCCTGCAGAACTCATGGCCGGGTTTGCATGGAGAGGTCCAGGAGACCCGTGTCAGTCGATTATAATATTTCCGATACATCCGACAACAGGAGGCGATAGCGTCGTTGGTTTCATTGTCATGGGGCTCAATCCACGCAGGCCATACGATGAAGACTACGAGCTGTTTGTCAATCTCCTTTCACGGCAAATGGCCACCTCTCTGGCGTCTGTGGTGCTCTTCGAGGAGGAGATTCGGCGCGGGCAGAAAGCTGCGCAGCTTGCGGCGCTGGATCGACAGGAACTAACCAAGCAATTACACCTGCGTACTCAGGAAGTCGAGGAGAGCGAGCTCAAATTTACCAGAATGGCCGAGTTTGCCCCCGTTGGCATGTTCATCGCTACTGGAGGTGGCCAAATCATATACTGTAACGATATGTGGTGGGATATATCGAGGCACCCGAGGACGGTGGACAGCGCCAATACCTGGATGGACAGCATCAGGCAAGAAGACCGACCAGCCTTGGAGGTGAAATGGACCAGTCTTGTGTTAGGCAAGACCGCCATCACCCAGGAGTTCCGATTCAAGTGCTCTCGGCACAACGGCGACAGCATCATGGATACCTGGGTCTTACTGAGCGCATACCCCGAGACGGACGTGGACGGCAACATCAAGGGCATCTTTGGCTGCATCACGGACATTTCAACACAAAAATTTGCCGAGCAGATCCAGGCTCAACGGCGCGAAGAGGCCGTCGAGCTCAAGCGCCAACAGGAAAACTTCATCGATATCACCAGCCACGAGATGCGGAATCCACTGAGTGCGATATTGCAGTGTGCAGACGAAATTTCTGGGACACTGACGAAATACAAAGGCACAGAGGAGGCGAAGCAACTGTCCGACGTACTCAGATCCGTCGTGGATGGCGCGCTGGAAGCCGCAAATACGATCACGCTCTGTGCAAGTCATCAGAAGCGCATTGTTGACGACATCTTGACACTGTCAAAGCTTGATTCTCAACTACTCCTGGTGACGCCCGTTGACGTCCAGCCCATGGCCGTCGTGAAGCGAGTACTCAAAATGTTTGAGGGCGAGCTCAACACGAATGGCATTCAGGTGACTTCCCTCGTCAAGAACCGATTTCTTGACCTTGGCATAGACTGGGTCAGGCTTGATCCATCAAGACTGTTACAGGTACTCATCAATTTGCTTACCAACGCCATCAAGTTTACCCAAGCACGCCCCGAGCGATCCATAATAGTCACACTTGATGCCTCAAAGGATATATCGGAAGTGACCAAGTGCGGTGTGCAGTACTTTCAAAGCGACAGCGCCAACAAGGAAGATCTTACCGATCATTCGGACTGGGGCGATGGCGAGAAGATCAATCTTCACTTCTCCGTCCAGGACACTGGAAGGGGTTTGGACGAGCACGAGAGCAAATTGCTGTTCCAGCGCTTCTCTCAGGCGACACCTCGGACACACGTGCAATATGGTGGCTCGGGGTTGGGCCTTTTCATTTCTCGAATCCTAACAGAACTACAGGGTGGTCAAATTGGAGTCACATCCCAGAAGGGAGTCGGCAGCACATTCTCGTTCTACGTGAAATGCCGCAGATCTTCGGAACCGTCTCAAGATAATATGACCCTGCCGCCCAGTGCTCCTCCTTTGACTCGTGCCCCTGGATCGTCGACAGTCATCGAGAACCGCCAGCCGATACAATCAGGGCCAGGGTCGCGGCTTGCGGCCAGGACGCCGCTTATCCAGCCTCGCATTGTCGGTGGCCAGCGAGTGTTTGATGTGCTCATTGTTGAAGACAATGTGGTCAACCAACGCGTCCTGCAGCGACAGCTTCGCAACGTGGGAAACAACACAAAGGTCGCAAACCACGGGGGTGAAGCTCTGGCTGTGCTTGAGAATTCGCGCTACTGGATAGGCAAGGAGGAAACAGGCGATGATATCTCTGTCATCCTCATGGACCTCGAGATGCCGATCATGGACGGCATGACATGTGCCCGCAAGATCCGCGAGCTTGAGCGACAGGGCACCATTGTCAGTCACATACCGATCATTGCAGTTACTGCGTATGCGCGTCCCGAGCAGATTGAGGACGCAAAGGCGGCCGGCGTGGTAAGTTCCAAGCGCAGTAGAACCAAAACAACACATCTAAGCAATGCTAACTCTGGCTCGTAGGACGACGTTATATCTAAGCCATTCCGCATGCCGGAGCTGATACCTAGAATCGAGGAGCTGGTCGCCAAGCACGAGCAATACATCGAAACCACGCCTGGGGCATAATTAAAACACAAAGAAATCGGCATTTTCAGCTCTAAAATCGTGCCGTACCATCAAGCAAGCGATCTCCTGTTGCGATCAAACGGGCACGATGAAATCTACCTAGCCAAGCACAGTCGACTGATCCTTTCACCAGCCTTTTCCGAGGCAATTACTGAACTTTAAGGGCGCAATTACTTAGTTTTCATACCTAGCGTGTTCCATGCTTGGCGGGACATAGAACATCATCATGATCGACGGCACACACATACACACACACAAACGCATATATGGAGTCCGTTTTAATTACCATGGCATTGACCTAGAGGTTGTGGCTTTGAAGGTCTCAAAGGCCTTGCTTTTTGCATTTTTTTTTCCACATTACAGTGGTTCCGGAAAATTTCCACGAGTGGTTATCTTAGCTGAATGAGAGCCAAGTAGTACGGTGGAATAGAAGACGGGAATGGAGCACAAGAAAGGCGGCGTTAGGTTCACCTGGGAGCCTTAGGTAGACCACCAAGGAATAAAATGCAGAAGAGAAGGTATTGGGGCTCTATCTATACTCGACACGACTAGATGGTCTCTTTCTACTCAAGTACGCAGCTACTTGTTGATTTTCGTGGCATGCCACGTGCATGCATGTCTTTGCGGATGCGTCCACATACGTCATTACATGAACACCCCCTCCTCGGAACTCGACATGTGTAGGTGCGGTAGACCTTGAAGTGAGGTGGTGTGTGGTGAGCAATGCATCAAAAATATTGGGTATCATTGTTTTATCCTTTAGTCGTAAATTTAAGCCTCTCTAGTTTTTTTCCCCTCGTGTACAGGTATATCCTCCGTCTTTGCGTTGATCGGCTGGGGAAAAGCCGCTGTATCCCCAGGATACAGTAGTCCCATCACCCCGCCCCCGCGGGGTGCACTTGAACATCGCCAGTACTAGCGGTCTCCCAGCTCGTATGAGCCTGCTGGAGCAGGGGCGCCACCACTGTAGTACTGCTGCTGCTGTTGTTGTTGTGGTTGTTGTTGTTGTGGTGGTGGTGGTTGATGCTGCTGTTGGGGCGCATAGTAGCCCTGATTCGGAGCGGCATAGGCGCCGTACTGCTGGGGCGGCTGGGGCGACGGGACGGGAGACTTGTACTCCGTGTTGGCGTTGGCGCTGCCGTAGGGGTTCTGGCCGTAGGCGCCTGCGGGCGCGTGCGGGGCCGTGGACAGATTCTCGAATCCCTGGGTCTGCTGGCCGTGGTGCGGCTGCTGCTGCTGCTGGGCGCTTGGGTTGTACAGGTTGCCCTCGACATGGCCGGTGCTGGCGGGGGCGTACTTGCCGCCGCGGATGAGGGTGCCCTTGCGGTTGCGGTGGACGACGATGGCGCCGTAGATGAGCTGGGCGACGGAGGTGGCACTGTTTCGGGAAGGATGAGAAGAGCGCTGGTTAGCTGCGAGTCGTTGCAAAGAGGAAGAGAGGAAGGAAGGAAGGAAGGAAGACATACGCGACGGCGAGAGTGAGGAGGATGCCGGCGGGGGCGATGCTGACGCAGGCGAGGCCAAAGAGGATAATCCAAATGAGGGACTTTATGCAGGCGAAGCTGAGATAGACGGCGGGCTTCATGACGGTCTTTGCAATGAGGACAATCTCGATAACGTCAAAGACGATTGTGAGCAGGGCGATGCCAATGTTGATGCCCGAGGCAGCGCTGTTGTGGGAGAAACAAGGACGGCATTGTTAGTTTTCTAGATGCGGGCTCTGGCGAGGGAGTAGAGAGAGAGAGAGAGAGAGAGGTAGGAAGGGAAATAGGAGGAAGAGCTTACGCAAAGGCAGAGGCGACAGTGTTGTCGACGGAGCCCTTGAGGTGCTTCTGGAAAACGGCAATAGTGTAGGCCGAGATGCCAATGTAGATGATGCAGACGAGGAAGTGGATGACCCAGGCGGGCACGTTGACGGCCTTGCGCCAGTGGTAGTCGAACTTTTGCATCGTGGCGGTGGTGATTGTGGTGTTGATGGTTGCTGAGGTTGGCGAGAGCACGTTTGCGGGTGTGCCCGTGGCGTACTCTCTCTTTTATCTGCATTGTCTTTTTGCGTGGAGTATTGCTCCGCAGACCGTAGAACGTCAGCCCTGGCTCTAGTAGCTCTGGGCACCCCTGGCGAGCTGGTGCAGCGGCTGAGCATCGTGCAAGTGGGGTAATTAAGCCTCGTGCGGTGTTATTTTGGGAAACAATCATCCCCGAGCTGCCCATCCAGCAGGGTCCTCCGCAGCAACCAGCCGAGCCAGCCTCGCCAATTGGCATTTGCCACCCACACAGCCCCCCAAGACATCCCCGGGCCTACCTGCCTGTGCCACATGCCACGCGATTTCCAACACTACAAAACGGTGCTCGGGCTACAGCGATCATCATCATCTTGGATTCGTCACGTCACATCTCATATCAGTGTTCCTCCCCATACAATCAAGACAACCAACCCCGCTCATCGCCCTTCCAGCACAGCCGCAGCCCTCTCCAGCATCGCGTTGAACTCCCTGATCCTCGCCAGGTTGCCGCCGCCGTGCTGGTGGGTACCACCACGGCCGCATACCTGCTCCGTCAACCTGCTGATGTTGACTTCGAGATTGGCCATCCGCGCACTCGTCTTGCTGCCACTGTCCTGATCCGAGCCGGAGGTTGCGCCGGACTTGCCCTTCTCCACGGCCAGCTCAATGTCGTGCATCGTTGATGAGAGCGCGAGTTGGTGCTAGATTTCCAAGCGTGAAAACGTTAGTCTTCTGTTCCCGTGCGCGCGCTACGGCGGGTCTGAAAGGGGGGTCCAATGATTGGTGTAAGGTAGAAAGCGAGCGGGACAAGGAGAAAGAGAACTCACCAGCGTCTCGGTATTGTCCTGCTCATGCCGGATCCGCACGGCATCCATCTTGAGCGCGACCTCCTGCCTTTCGGCGCGGATCCGCAGGATCTCGGACCGCAGCGTGATCTTCTCCCGCTGCGCGGCCCGCACGCGCTTGCGCATCGAGTATAGGCTGTCTAGAGCAATGGTCTATTTTCGTCGTACGCAATCCGTGTCAGTTATTGTAAAGGCACGAAACATTGGCTCGTCGTACGGGAACAACAAGAAGTAATAGAGGGACAGAGTGCAAACCAGTTGTTGCTAGAAGGGAAAGGGGGAGAGGGGGGGGAACGTACATGCTCGAGCAGCCTTGTCCGCAGCTCCTCCTGGAACGCCTCTAGCGCACGCAGCTTGACGCGGTACTCTTTGCGCACCGCCTGCGACGGCGCCTCCTCGCCCGCGCGCTGCAGCTTGCCAAGCGTCGCGTCAATGACCTCCTCGCACATCTGCGTCAGGACGTCGACCGCGTTGACGCCCGTCCGGTCCGCGTACGGGATCTCGGCGCCTTGTAGGAGCACGTCCTCGTCCTCGTCCGAGCCGGCGGCATCGGCACCTTGGCGCTGTCGCCGCCTAAGGGCCGCCGTCGGACGAGTGTATCGCTGCACGACAATCGGAATGACGTCGTTGCCTGCGGCGGCCTCGTCCTCGTCACCTTGCTCGCCACCGGCTCCTCCACTACTCCTTCTCCGACGTGTCGTCTGTGGTTTCTTCCGTGGTGGCTGCGCCGCTGCCGGCCGCTGTTTCGTTCTTGAATGCTTGGGCTGTGCCTGCTTGGCGGGACTCGCCTTTTGGCCCTTCTGCTGCTGAATGCTGCGCTGCCTCTTGGCCGGCCGCGCAGAGTCTGGTGGTTCCGAGTTGAGCTCGGGCGATAGCCGGTCGGGTGACGGCGCAGCTGATCCCACGCGCATTCGTTTTCGCTGATTTATAAGGCGGCTGGCAGCTTCAGTGGCTGGTATGTGCTCCGCGGCGACATCATCTACTGCATCTTCTAGCTCGTGCTCGTCCTGCGGCGCTCGTGTCCCAGCCGCGGTAGCCTGCTCTGGGGAGTCCGGAACAACCGGTGCCCTACGCCGGCCTTTTGGTCCAAGTCTCGTCGTCGTGGCCGAGTCCTGTGTATGTGTCTGTGTCCGTGTCTTGTTCGTCGCTACATCGAGTGTAGGCGAAGACCGCGAGGCTCCGCCATCAGTCTCATCGTTGCCCGGCGAGTTCTCGCCGCGCAGCATGTTCCGCGAGGAAGCGCCCCGCACCGATCCTGCCGCTGCCGTCCGCCGGGTCTGAGACCGCGTGCTTGGCGATGATGAATGTGCTGGTCCTCCTGGCGTGCCGCCGGCCGGGACTGGGTCCGACGAGAGGGGGTCCACAATATCGCCATCGCCAGGACTCGATGTTATCTGTGCGGCGGTCTTCGTGGTGGCAGTCGTTGTCGTCTTTCTGCCTGTCCGAAGGATAGGCTCTTGCCTCAATACGCGTCCAGCCCCATTGCTGCTCTTCCGCGTTTTGCGGGCAAGTGGCGATGATGTCGCCGGCTCAAATCCTCCTGCTGCAGCAGTGGCGGGGCCTCCTCGGCGCTCCTCGGCCTCCATGACTGCCCGCTGCAGCCGCACGCTCTGGCTAGCTGCCTGGTCGAGCTGCTGCCTCACGCGCTGTCTCCGGCCACTGCCCGGTGCGTCGAGCGGGCTTTCGCCGACAACATCTTCAACGACGTCTGCATTTGGTGATGAGCGCAAGATATGAGTCTGCGATATCGTGCCGTTTGGTATTCGCGTGTCAACCGGCCTCGCCGGCAGCGGCAGGTCAATCACCATTCCATCGTCATCACCGCCATCAGCGATCGCAAACTTGTCCTGCACCGTCAAGGCCGCGAGCGCCAATGTCGCACCGGGCGTTTCCTCGGCGCTATGGCCCAGCAGACTAAGCTGGGAGAGTGCTTTGGTCGCGCTCGAGTTCAGCGGATTACTTCCCCTCGTGGTGGTATTGGTGGTCGCTGTTCTCAGTATTGGCTCGCCCGCTATTTGAGTGGTAGTCGTATTGCTCGTCGCAGCATCGCGGATTCTCGCAGAGGATCTAGAGCCGCTCGAAGGCTGGTTAGGGCTCGAAGAGGATTGCGCCGACGTAGCACTCGTGCCATTCGGTTCTCGTCGCTTCGTTGAGGTGTTGGGTTCGGCGCGGGCCACTGATGGGGCATCGGGTAGTACGAGGTCGGCCGGCTCGGGGGCAGGCAGAGGAGATAGAGGTGGCTGCAGAATCTCTTCTTGTGTTGTTGGCAGGTTCGCTGCGGCGCGAGAGTCGGGAGAGAGGTCTTCGGCGGCAGGCAGGACAAAACCGAACGAATCGTCGGCTACTTGGTGGCGCCTGGTACTCAATGTGGTCAATTTCTGGCTCCAAGAGGGAGCGGGGAGCTCGGGGGGTAACGTACCCTGCCCCACGCATACGCGATTGCATGCGGTCCTCACGGCCTGTGATTCACAGAGCATGTCCAGTGTTAGTTGCGGGTGCTTGCAGCGCAAGAGCTGTGGGAGCCAACGCACCGGACGCCATGATGGCTACTCTCGCTGAGACTGCTCGGTCCAGCCCACAATGTCCGGTTCAGGCTTTGTCGGGTGACGGTCGTGCGAGCGGTTGTAGAATCGATTGCGCCGGGTTCTGCCAAAAGTGAGGTGTTGTCGTCATGCTTGAGTGCTCTGCCGCTACGGGGAGACGCGTCGGCATTTAGTCTCACGCGCCGAGGTGGGGCAGCACCCGCCCTCTTGGACCCCTGCTGGACGACATTATGGTGTTATATGTCACAACCTGAACTGTGTAAGTGGCTGGAACTTGTGAAATATGATGTTGAAATTCGTTGGTCCGACCTACAGTTCCATGACCTCGACAGCAATTACTCTAGGATACAAGCGCCTTCAAGCAAATCACTTCCTGCTAGCTTTGGGGAAAGGCTGCGACTTTTGCAGTCGTGCCTGCTCATTCGAACAAGATGGCAAAGTATAATAAGCACGATATGGACTAAACGATGTGTGTCTGGAATCGAGGACCAGAACAAACGTGTAGTTACAATGTCACCAGTTTTTCCCCCCAAGGTTGGCATCATTTTTGGAATGTGCTCTATCTATTGTATGATATCTGACAGAATCGTTGCCTCATTCATGAGTGCTAAATGCAAGTACCCCTACGTTGCTTCACTGCGTTGGTGAGGATGTCGATAGTGGGAGCCGAGTCCGCAGTGTGACCGTAGCCTCAATACACAGAGTGCCGCTCAATATCTGCCACAAACGAGTCCGCAACTACCACCAACGCAGCCAACATCACTTCGTCGATCGTCCTCCGTTTTCTCCCTACCCCGCTGAGCCGGATAGGAAGTGCAATAGTAAGGTGGTCAGTCCCACGGATAATCGTGGAAGGAAAACCGTCCGAGTTGTGCTTCGGACGTGACAAGGAACTCCGCGAAACGCTGTAAATGCTATGCGTGTAGATCTTCTTAGGCAGTGAGCCGAAGATCGTGAAAGGTCCACAAGGAAAAGTTGTGGAAGCAGAAATGTGGAAAAAGGCGTAAAACTCCGTCTTTGCTATGCGTCATGGGAAAGTCGTGCAACTGAATGTTCATAATGGTGCCCTAGGGCAGACATCAGATCTTTTCGGTATTGTATCGCAGGCCGGAGGCAATGTCCTGGTTGCGCTCCAGCATGGCGACGACTACGTCCTTGCGACAAATGCCGTACGGGCAGCAAGCCTCGGCGGGCAGATCGCCGCTTAATATCGCGTCGCGCTTGGCCTGGAAAGCAAAGAAGACGAAATGTCAGCGGAGAGTTGGTGACATGGATGTGAGGTGGGCCCAGAGGGGATCTAGGTTGCATTAGACTCGACTTACACTTGTGCAGGCGACTGGGGAGGCTTGGGCGACCTGGCCGATGGTGGCCATGGTGAAGAGGGCGGAGATGAGGCCGGTGAACTTCATGTTTGTAGCGGGGTGTGCTGGGGACTGAGAGGAACGAGTGTGATATGATATGACTACTGCGTGTGGGAAGGTGTCGAGATGTCTTGGCAGCAGGAACAGACAGGACTCGCGAAGTCTTCTTGTAGGCAAGCAACAGTTGTGGATCTGCCGATAGCAAGAGAACCGAGCAGAAGGTGGATGGAGTGTCAACGAGTGTGACGAAGGCGGAGACTGGGTGATACGAGGGACAAGAGGTGAAGCTGTCAGATGTGAGGAGCGGGCCGTTGAGGAAGGTGCCAGGGCGGCGCGGGCTTATGAAACAAATACAAACGACGAAGAGCCCACGATGCAGCCCCGCCGGGCAACACGAGCTAGCACACCTTGCAGGAGTCAAGGACTCTTGGAAGGCTTGGTCGACTGCTGCAGGCGGATCAACACGATCTGGCACCCTCCGAGGAGCCGGGGGGCTGGTCCAGCAGACGCGCACCCACGAACCTACACTACGAAGCACGGGGGTTCAGTCCCTGCGGTCCCTGCAGTCCCTGCCCCTGTCTGACTTTGACCGCGGCGAGGCATGGCCCTCTGTGGGCTAGCAGTCGGCGCGCGGCGTGGCCGGCGCCGGCGTGCTTTGTCGTGGCTCAGCGCTCAAGCTGCTACACCTGGGCAGCCGCTAAACATCACAGCTTGCATGGCGGCGTGCGGGAGTCAACGTTCCATCCCGTGGTGGCGCCCTCTGGCTGTCAGCCTCTGTCCGAGAGCCCGCACTGGAATGTTTCCAGCTCCCCCCTCCCATCTCGTCCGGCTGAGCAATGCTCGCGTCTAAAAATACGCGCACCGAGTTTCAATGTCGGGCAAGGGCACTCGTCGAAAGGCTGTCTTCATGACGATGTCCGCTGCTCATTTCACAATGCGCATATACGCTGCGCGGCGATCAGCATGGCGACAGGCATGCCTGAGTCAGAGCCTCTTATGCAACACTGCGCGCGGCGCGGGGGCACTGCCTGCTCTCGCTCTCGCTCGGCCAGTGTCTTGTGTGAGTGGCACGGCAGATTGTGGCGTGCTCACAGCTGACGCGTTGCAACGCTGAGCAAGCCGATAAGCTGGCAGCAGGACAAGACGGGGGGGATGCCTCTGGGAACAAACGCTATTGTGAAGACGAGAAAAAGTTAGGTGCGCAGTACACTATCGTACCGAATGGCCGGGCACGACCCAGAAGCACAGTGGCGCCTCCCAACGACAACACGGACAGTGCAAAGTTTCGATCAAGGTTATCATCTAACGTTGAAGTCGCTGCCAGATTCCGGAACGTCCGCTCGGCTGTCACCCGCTTGGCACAATTAGGCAAATGACGCATGCCCATCCTTCTTTTGCATCACAGCAAGCCCCGGCCAGCCCTGTCGGGACATACGCTTGGCGTTTCCCATGCTCTACAGGCACTGATAAGCATTCGCGGATGGCAGGACAACTGCCGTCGCACGTAGAGGACGGTGGCCCCGCGGCTTCCTCTTCGAGCCACATCTCACCCACCCACCTCGGCGCACGACTTGAGACGACGGGTGTCCCTGACGATCCCCTCGCGCTAAGGCTCCTGTCACCGCCGACTGGTTTCTTGCTCGCTCGCCCGCCTGGTCCGTGGCACAACTCGCCGAGTTTGCAGATGCTCATGCATGCCGGTGGCTCTCTCGTGTTGCGACCTGTCGGCATCTCGTGTTGTCGGCACGCGATTGTGCAGCACAGGCTAGCAACCCGTCGCGCGAAAAACAAAAAGCCTGCTCGAGTGGGACGAAAAGCCTGCTTGACAGGGGCATCCTGGCGATAACAGCGTCAGCAGCGTCCACTCCGCGATCTATGCTGCTTCGACTCGCCCATTATACGATAGCTCCCGCATCCTCACAGGACACCCCCGGCGACATTCTCGGTCTGTGCTTGTCAACCCTGGCCCGAGAGATAAGCTAGCTCAAACTTTTGAGCTTGGGTTAGGTTTTTTGAGGCCATCGTCAGTGGTCGTTTGGGAGAAGTCGCTTCGAGAACTCGTGTACATTGTGTCTCTTTGCGCCCGACTTTGGGGTTCGCACTCGAAGCTTTCCCGTCAAACTATGTTTGATGCAACCCGCAAGAATCCTCTCCAGGGGTTTCCGACTCACGCATGCGAGTCTCCGCTTTGAGTCTCCATCATGTCTTCATCCCAGCATTCTCTCGGTTCGTTGTGCCGAGCCTTCCGTGGTGCTCGGTGTCTACATATCCCATCCTCGTCACTGGCGACTGACCGCGGAGCTGCTGTTCGGTCCATCTCGACTACCGAGTACGGCAACTTCCGACCTCGCTACGCAGAGGCATGTTTTGCTAGCACGAGACTCCCGGTCTTGACCTTGGGACAAAAAACTCTCTCTCGTCGCGTGCGTAATCTCCCATGAAACAGACACACAACGGCCTCAACTTAGATAAGGAAGCAAATTGAGCAGAGAAGCAGCGTGAGACACACGTGTGTCCCCCCACGGCGCTCCCGCCACGAGACACACAAGCACTAGACTTGTGCGCAGCAGCTTGATGATGATGCAAGGCGCGGTCCTCGTCACAATTTCCCCCGAGACACACAAAAACTTTGGGTGAAACATGGACTCGCCCGCTAGTTTCAACTCTCTTCGTGCCCATAAACATCTTTGAGCTTCTTTCTTATTCCTTCATCGTAAAGCCCAGCACACAAACGCAGAATACACGCACGCACTCCGTAATGACAGGGCTTTGGGGGGAAGGGGAAACATGCGGCGGGATATTCTACTCCGGGTATTTGAATCGATACCGGGAAGCCCACCGTGCATTACACCACTAAGTGTTTCTCATCTCTTGTCGAGTGACCCAAGACCTTGCTGCCCACGTTGCAGGAGAAATGGAACAAATTGCAAGCGCCCGAGGGGGGGCAATGGTCATCTTACCAAGGGGCCGTCTTGAGGGTGAGGACGACGACGCCCGCGAACCTTAGTGGCATCTGCTTTTTGTCGCTCGTTTCCAATAGACCGCGCGATTCCCTCCTACCTTTTTTCGGCCCAGTCGGAAAAGGAGGCGCTAACTCATCAAAACTACCTACGAGAGAAAATATATATATATAACATTGAGGGCTAGAGGCGTCGTGCGCATTGGACAAATCCCCGCAAGGCTATCAGGAGCCCTTCCCAACTGTAGCCAGCCATGCATGACCTATTGACAAGAATGAGACTATCCAACACTATCAGGCGCGGAAGCAAGCACGCTTGTTAAACACAAATGAACAAAAAATTTACAATATGAAAAACCGCAAACACATGGAAAGGGAGAGATAAAGAGAAAAACAAAACAAAATCGTACAAGCGCCTACCTGTTATCCGTAATCCTCTACTCAGTTCGCAACCGTGCAAGATATTTATCCACACGCGGAAGGGAAATCACGACAAGCACACATGAAAAGACAAGACGGTGTTGGGGGCAGAGATGGCGGACACGATCCGTCATCGCCACAGGATTCCTATAGAAGCCTCCGCCTCGGTCGATCTCCAGTCTTTCCATACCATCCTGCTGTGCTCGTGTTAACAGGAGACTGCTCGTCTGTCTGTCCGTCCGTCCGTCTGTCTATCTGTTCACTGTTTCAAGGGAAGCATAAGGGAAGAAAGGGGGGTTCATTGCACTACTGCCATGACACCAGGGAGGCACGAGCATGTTGTTTCGCGCATCGCCACGGCAATGGGGGCATCGACTTCCGAGGGGTGTTAAGGCACGCCACGAAAAGAAGAGCGTAGCCAGCCAACAGAGAGATAACGGACGACAAGCTTGCGGTACTCCATAAAGTCAGGCATGTAGCAACGTAATGTAATATCATTTCTGTAAGCGATAGAAAAAAATGTGTATAAGTGGACACTCCCACCACTACTACAACTACTACTACTCCGGGTTCATCCCCGGATGTACTGTTGCAAATAACGCCAAATACGCCGTGCTAAGCAATAAGAGGCATCGCCCGCTGCCCGAGACCCGCACCACCTTGCCGGATATCGCGGTTCCCCTTCTCCATTTCCGCTCGCAGATAAATATGCCCACACAGGCAATATAGTGATGGCACCTTGGTAAAAAGGTAACGGCTTTTTACATGATTACAATTTTTCGAGTATGCGGGAGCGTGTATACACCCCCTGTCGGATCGGCATGGAGATAGCGTGGCTTGTTTGGTCGCGTCAAGCTTGTCGTGTCACGGCGACGACAGGCCAGTTGAGTATCGTTGTTCTAGTCTGTTTGTAGGAGGATCAGACCACGTGCTGCTGCTGGGCAGCGTCGTGTGTCTAGCGCCATCCACTCTAGCGGATGAGCGTTGATGTTAGACATCACGAGGCAAGAAGTGGGCCGCCGTGCTTCGAGAGATGCTTGAACTTGGTTGCCGTTGCGTTATTGTCTGGCAAGCAGCAAGCCGAGTCGCTCGCGAAGCTACTACGGATGGTAGCCATTTAAAGCCGAGTTGGTCCTCGGGCTTTTTGTGGCCACCAGTCGCCCCACCGCAGCATATCTTATGTGTATGCTCAGGAGTAGAATTGAGACTTCTGGAAGCTCTCGGCGGAGATGTCGCCCATCTTGCCGGGAATCGGAGGTGGCTGGCTGGCGCTGGTCATTGAACTCGTCCGGGATGTGTCGGGCTCGCTGATGGGCGCCTTGATAGCAGCAACAGGCTGGCCAGGCCGTTTTGCAACCTCGAGGAAAGTCGAAGGAAGGTAGCCGAGGCGGCCATCGCGGGCTCTGCAACGCCACCACTCACTAGGGTTGCCGAGAGGGTCTGCCTTGCTCAGGACGGCAATGAAGTCGCCCTTCTTGACAGCCAAGTCGACACCCTGGGTGGCGTTGCCCGCATCGGGGGTGAAGTCGTACAGGACACGGCAGAACTCGAGCTTTGTAGGGTCCATGTTTTGACCAGACATCTCTAGCTTCTTGCGCTCCTCCTCCTCGACATTCGCAGCCATTGAGCGAATGGCCTTACCCATCAGGTAGGGTAGGCCGAAGGCTGCCAGGAGGAAGAAGATCAGAGGCTTGCGGCTTGGCTTTGCCGGGACAGGTGCGCCATTGGGTCCCAGGGGAGCTTGTCGTCCTTCAAAGTGGGCAAAGGCAGCAGGTGTCAACGCGACAGCGTCGACCGGCGGAGGGCGGCCAGTGATCTTGGCAATAAGTGTCCTGATCCATCGCATAAGAGTGAAGACGCCAAGAACAGAGCCGAGAGTGTCTCTGAGGTTTCCGAACTGCTCTGCAACGGAGACCATGGCGAAGAAGCTGGAGTGGGTGGCCATGTATGTGCTCTCGAGCATTTGCGCGAAGCCACCAAAGGTACCGACGACGCCCTCGAGCATCTGGAAGGTAGCTTGGGTGCTGTTGCCAAAGCGCTGAGCCAAGCTGGGGTTGTTGGGATCCATCCCCATGCCGCCCATGCCTCCTCCATACATGCCACCTCCATACATGCCACCGCCATACATGCTACCCATACCTCCCATGCCGCCCATACCTCCCATAGCGCCCATACCGCTCATTCCGCCATAGCCTCCGTAGCTACCCATCCTAGAGTACGGTGAGGAGTACGCAGAGCCGTACGCGCCCTGGCCATAGCCGCCTTGACCGTACGCGGCGCCATAGCCATTGTTGCCGAGCCGGCTATAGGCCGATGCGTTCTGGTTGACCGTGGTCGCGAGAGAGTCAGGCCTAGGAGGGATGACAGGAGAGCTGTTGCTGGGGGAGGAGAGGGTCGGGATGGCGGGCGACGAGGCGCCGGTCGGAGTGGTCATTGTGGTTGTGGTTGGGGGAGAGGCGCCGTTGCGTTCCCAAGGTTTGGGAGGCGATGCCATGTTGGGGGAGACTAGGAGATGAGCAGCTCGCAGCCAGGGGGCGTGCGTGGATGGGGCGCGTTGGTCAGAGCCGAGGCTGCCAGGCGCTTAGTGGTAGTACAGAACGCGCCGCGCGAACTGCCCGCCTTTGGTGATGGGCGAATACAGATGCTGCGATGCCTTCAACCCAGTAGTGTCGGAGGTGTCGCTGTGGCCTCAGATGGGCATACTCGATGGTGGCGGCAGGCAAATGATTGTTCTTGATGAAGAGGATGGGACTGATGGCGTGGGTGACGGGGAGAGAGGAGGCGAAACACGAGAAAAGCTAGGGCGGGAATGAACCAGAGTGGGCTTGCTCAGCCGGGCGTGATCCCCGGGTTCGGCGAGGGCGAAGCCAGCTGACTAAGTGCACCACCACGCTCCGGGGCTCGCTTGTGATGGACGCAGAGTCGCTGGGGCAACACACTGGCACTGTACTGAGCCCGCATGTGTGTATGGCTATCCACAGTGCGCCCCGAGTCCGCCGCGACATGCCGGGCCCCACCTCCCTCTGCAAGACCTGTGGCGCTACTGAACGGACCTCGGCAGGCCGGGTCGGCAATCTCCCAGGCTGCAACAGCCCGCCACGTGACTTGACGGGCCATGTCAAGAAGCTGTCTGCCGCCCAACGTCGAAGAGTATTCGACCCATCAACCAGCCGCGACGCTTTGAAGAAGAGCTCGACGGAAGACGGCGAGGCCAGATGTCACTGTCGGTTTCGCGGCCAGGCGCATCAGTGCCTCTTTGGTGGGGGGCAACCATTGCGCTGCACAGCACACTCTTGCCGAGCTCGCCAATGAACCCAGTGGCGTCAGTGGATGAGGGTGATGATGTAACGAATACCTACGACAGGGGTGTCCCGTCTCCTTGACTGATTGACTGGTCCTTGGAGGGGCATACAGCTGGCTTCTGCATCCGCCCTTCGCCCCTTTTGTCAGGTGTGGTATCCAGCACCTGGCAGGCCACCTCCCTATAATTGCTAAGCGGTACCTCTGACTCCTCATTAAACTTGTACCCACCTATTTCCATAGAAACTAGTTCCCTGTAGAAGGTCGGGTACCTCCCAAACCTTTCCTTCTACAGCCCAATTGACCATTAGCTCCCGCCACCTACTTGCCTACATACGCGTGATAGTTATGAGCCCGGTACGACTGACTTGGCCTACATAGCCTTCAGACATTCCTAAGGCTCTACTACCTAGACGACGTCATTAACGCCGTCGAGCTATATAGTAGAGCGCATACGATAAATCGTAGAATAGTTAGGTAGCGGTTACCCCTAAAGAGTCGCGGTAGGTATAATCCGACGATACCCTTACCGTTACTCTACTACCTAGTTATACGATAAGAAAACCCGATAAAGCTAGCCGAAAAGTAGCTTCCCGTCGGTTAAATAAGGTTTAGAAGATAGCTAACAAGAAGGACTAATCGGTATAGTCTTCCCGGTACTCTAGACCTTATAGTTCTATAAAAATACCTTACCTAGAACACGAGCGAGACGGTATTACGAATCTCCTCCCTTTACCGACTCTCCTCCCGTTACCGACCCTCCTCCGCCGTTACGAAGTATAGCGACTAACACTAGTACTAAGCCTAGATTAGTAACCTTAGCTAACTAGGTACTATAGTCCGATAACTTCTACTAACTCGCGAAGCGACTCGAGATCTATAAATACGTCGACCTTATAGAGACGACCGAGTATAGTAAAGAGCTAGAGCTACTCTACTACTAGGACCTAATTACCTCCTCGGCGGGTAGCTCCGTAACCTTAGAAGAGGTAGCTAAGGCTACTAAAGGCGTCTTTAATAACGTAACGTATAAGATTAAGGACCGAGAAATCGACCTAGCGAGGTAGAAGATAGTTAATAAGAAGGTCGACGAGCTTAGAGTATAGATCGGTAGGACCGTCGATAACCGCCTAATCTAGGTAGTTAGGTAGATGAACGACTTTATAAACTTACGGAAGCTCCTAGCTACCTTAAAGGCCGAGCTCCTAATTAGCGACATCTACTTAGCTAAGGAGGCTATAGTATAATATTAGGATACCCTAAAGGTACGTAGAAGTAACCTATAGTTATAGTTTAACAAGTGGGTTAAAGCTACCGATGAGGCGGCCCGTTATAAGATTCTAGACGTACTTAGAGAACTCGCGGCTAAGCGATTCCTCGATACCCTAGAACGATTCGATAGAAGCTAGGTCGTCTCGAAGAGACTAGTATTACGGAATAACGAAGAGATAGACATCCGTATCTAAGAATATATTATTAGAATAAGACTTATCCCTAGTAAAAGTACGATAACCCTAGTAGCCGCGGATCCCTATAAAGAGTCTATTACTAAGATAAAGTAGATCGGCTAGTAATTCCTCCTCGACGTTAAGACGATAGCTACCTCTACCCGCCGAGACTAAGCTTATACCTCTATAGTATACGACGCGACCTACGACTATCTATATCCTATAAGTAGAGATACTTATAAGTAGCTAGCTAAGGAGTGTTACTACGTATAGATAGTAATTAAGGGTACGACTATAAAGTACGTTAAGTTTAAGCTAGGTACCGAGAAGGTTAAGAAAACGAAGAAGGCACTCGAGGATCCTAAGTAGGATAACCTTAAGAAATAAGTTAAGTCTATAACTACCTCGAAGACCTCCTCGAAGGCTAGAAAGCCTAAAGTAGATAACGAAGGTAACTAGGTTCCCGACTATATATTCGTAGCCTTCGCTCTATATAATAAAGACGGCTTTAGCGTTAATATAATAGTCGTATATACCTATACATTAACTAGCCTCTAGAGCCCGTTAAAGGACTCCTAGCTACTCGACCCGTATATAGGTAGGTATATTACTAACGATATAAAGTTATTTATTAAAGGGACCTATAGACCTATCTTAGGTAATACTATTATAGTAGGAGACTCCTCCTCTAACGTCGTCGGAGTTAGAGACATCGTTATTAATAACGTATTCTATAGTAAGAAGGGGAAGTATATATAGGCTATAAAGCTAAGCTAAGTAGTATATATACCTAGATTCTACACTAACCTAATTATAGAGTCGTAGCTAAAGAAGTATAGTAACGTATAAGTATATGCTTTTAACGATACCCTACGAGTAGGAAATCTAGAGAAGAGCACCGTAGTTAGTAACTTCGTTAGGAAGTATAATATATAGGTACTTTAATATAATAAGACCTCTTCTTCTTCTTACCTCGGCCTCTACCTACTAGTATTAAGAGTTATAGTTTTCTCTATATTCTAAACCGGAGATATCTAGCCCCGACGTTAACTACGTCGACTAACCCGTAACCCCCGTGCCGTAAGATACGACACCGTAGAGATATAGTACCGGCGAGTAGGGTACCTTAACTCTAAAGCTCTCGAGTACCTCATAGGCTAGACCCGCGGAGTTAAAATTAAAGGTATTACTAAAATAGACTATAACATATATACTATCGTAAAGGCATAATAAGTTATCTCGAGACTCCCCTCTAATACTAGGTCTAACACTCCGTTCTAGCGAATCTATATAGACCTATAATAATACGAGATCTCGAAGATGACGGGCGCGCGGTACGCCCTTATTATTAAGGATAAGTATAGCGGATACCTCTTCTATTACTTACTTCGGAAAAAGGATGAAGTATTTAACGTTCTCGTCGACTTCGAGAGTAGTATTAAAAGATAGTACGGCCTCTCGATCTACTATATTAGAATAGACTAGGAAGCCTCCCTTATTAGGGAGCCCTTCTATACTAAGCCTACGCGATTCGAAGCTTACTGAAGCGGACAGCCTAGGGTGTAAGTATAAGATATATAAGGTAAAGTGAGATGTAGAATTAAAGGATGCCGCCGAAGGCGAAATAGCGGGCTAGCCTAGATATGCCCCTAGTGGGATGTACGGGCTATCCCTAGACTAAGCTATCGATAAGAATATATGTAGGCCCCGCCTCCTCACGTGTTAGAATGCTACGGCTAAATAAAACCTAGTTAGCCTCAACTAGACCTACTACCTACCTAAAAGAGCTGAGGCTCCTTAGAGTACTTCACGCCGGAGGACTTGAGGTGGCGTTCTAGGCTCTGTAGGGCGGTTCTGATGTCGTTAACGGCGATGACGAGGGTGTCGACCTTAGCGCATGTAGGCGGCGGTGCTAGCGGCGATGCCAGCGGCGATGCTAGCGGCGATGCCAGCGGAGGTCGACGCTGCTGCTGGGCACGGATTTGCGTTCCCTGTATATGGCAGGTATTAGCATAGATATGCTTAAAGAGCTGTCGCTTCGAGGGGAAGGTGTCGCCGCATTTCTCACAGGCGCGGTCGTTATTAACGGAGGTCGACGGAGGTGCTCTCGTTAATAGGTGAAGTGAGTGCCTTAACGGCGCTAGTGAAGGTGAAGGGTGCCTAGCCGGGTTATGTGAGGTCGCTATAGCCCTCGGTCTCAACGATCCTATATATAACAGGTGGTGGTGCTTAGCGGCGATGCTAGCGGCGATGCCAGCGGAGGTGCCAGCGGAGGTGCTAGCGGCGATGCCAGCGGCGATGCCAGCGGAGGTGCTAGCGGCGGTGCCAGCGGCGATACCAGCGGAGGTGCCAGCGGCGGTGCCAGCGGCGATGCCAGCGGAGGTCGACGCTGCTGCTGGGCACGGATCTGCGTTTCCTGTATATGGTAGGTACTGGCAGAGATGCTGGCGGCGATGCTACTGGGCGCGGATCTGCGTTTCCTGTATATGGCAGGTATTGGCAGAGATGCTAGCGGCGATGCTAGCGGAGGTCGATGAGGGCGTTATTGACGTGACGACTGGCGCAATGAAGTGGTCGTCGTTGGCGTTAGTGTAACCGGCCTAAGTCTGAATATAGCAGACTGGCGCGGGGTGCTAAGTCGCGGCAGGCTCTCTATCGAATATGGCGATGAGGCCTTCGCGAATGGCATTAGCGTGATCCCGGGTCCTCGATCTTACGAAGTGCTACTATTCTGAAGCGGACAGCTTAGGGTGTAAGTATAAGATATGTAAGGTAAAGTGAGATGTAGAATTAAAGGATGCCGCCGAAGGCGAAATGGCGGGCTGGCCTAGATATGCCCCTGGTGGGATGCACGGGCCATCCCTAGACTAAGCTATCGATAAGAATACATATGGGCCCCGCCTCCTCACGTGTCACTTACTATGCCGATAAAGGCATCATCCTAGAGATAACCCTAACTAATACTAAGGAATCTAACGGAGGAGCGGAGCGCTCTATCGGCCTAATTACGACTAAAGTAAGAGCTATACGTAGTAAGCTACTAATCGACTTATAGCTAGAGTGTACTAACGCCGCTACCTACCTATATAATAAGTCGCCTTAGAAGGCGAGGAGGTAGTAGTTACCGCACGGCATCCTTTACGAATAGTTACGTAATAACCACCGTTAGTACATCTAGTATAACGAAGTAACCGCTAACACCGACTTCCGCCTAGACTAGAGCGGCATCTATATATATAGCTATAAGGCCTTTACACTAATCCCGAAGGTTAAGGACGGTAGTACCTACTAGAAAATACGTCTAAGGGCACACATCGGTTACCTTGTTAGATATAGGGCTTTAAATATCTATAGAATCTAGGTTCCTACGCTTAACGACGTAATCACCTCGCGGGACGTTATATTCGACGAATTATCGACGTACGACCCCGATAGAGATTACGACCCTCTAGGCGAGAGGATACTAACCTTTAAATTTAACTAACTAGCGATACTAGACCTACTAATCGAAGAAAGAATTATAGAGGAGATAGGAGAAATCCTATAATACTATTATACTAGTAGCGAAGACTCGGGGGTAATAGAGTAGTAGGTAGCTTAAAACGAAGCTCTAAAATTAGGGCTCGCTTTAGCCTAACTACCTATAACTAGCGGACTCTTCACTCCTATATTAACGCTAGAGCTTACGTAAGTAATATAGGGAGTAGGAGACGTCTTAACCTCCCTTAAACCCGCGTAAGGAACGGTTACCGTAATAGAAAGCGGTAGTATTAGCGGAAGCCTAGTCGATAACGGAGGGCCGGTAGTAAAGTATACTCCGTAGTCTTAAGCGTAACTACTACCTTAATAGCTAGAGTAAATTCTCGATAACATTACTTAAGTACTAATACTAACTATAAATATAATACTAGATAGCTAGTCCCCCGTCGAAGACGTAGCCTAAGAAGGTACTAGGGAGGCCGCTAACATAGAGGTACCCCTATTAACTAGCGAGACCGTTAACCTAGGGACGGCTCTAACTTACGGTAGTATAGTATCCCTAGCGGGCTTAGCTAGTAACTCTAGTAGAGAACCTTTAACGAGAGCTCGAAGTATACGATAGCCTCGACCTTTAGAGAAGAAGTAGGAGTACGATAGGTAGGAAGCCGAGCGGGTAAATGTACGCTAAAAACGCCGGGAAGTAAAGGCCTAAAAGGAGCTCTAGAAGACCTTCGCTAACTTCGTTATACTAGGTGATGAAGTCGAAGGAGCTCCTAATAGTATAGACTATAACTTCGAGTACTACACCGAGCTCGAGACCTTGTTTTATATGTTCTAAGCTACGACCTAAAACACCTACTCCTAGCTAGTACGCCTACCGAAGACTTATAGAGATCTTGAGAATCATCTATATAAGGAAGAGTTCCTTAAAGCTATAAAGAAGGAGCTCCGAGATCTTATCGCTAAAGGAACGTAGTAGTATATACGTAGGTAAAAGGATAGAGGGTAAGTCCTCCCTCTAAAGTAGGTATACACCTATAAATTAGATAAAGACGGTAACATCATTAGGTGTAAAGTACGTATCTACGTACGAGGAGACCTTTAGAAGGACCTAGGTAATAATACTTATATAGCTACGCTTACACTTAAGTCATTCCGTACGATAATGGCCTTAATAGCACGGGACGACCTCGATAGTAGATAATTCGACGTCGTCTTAGCCTTCGTTAATAGCTACATCGACGCGATAACGGGGCTAGTACGCTACGAGTTACTACCGGGTTACGTAAACCTAGGATTCCTCGGTACTAATACTAGTAACGATATAATCCTCGATCTCTAAAGAGCCCTTTACGGGCTCCGCGACTCTCTAAAGCTCTAGTACGACGAGCTCTCTAGTACGTTACTAGATATAGGATTTAAGCTATCTATAGAGGACGCCTATATCTTTAGAAATAATAACTAGGTAACCCTTCTATTCTATATAGACGATATCCTAGTCTTTAACCCCGTCGATAAGCGTACCTAGGCTAATGCTATTATTATATAGCTTAAGTAAAAGTACGAGATACGAGACGAAGGAGATATTAAGTAGTTCCTAGGTATTAGGGTTATAAGAGATCGACTAAACTAAATAATCTCCCTAAGCTAGGATACCTACCTAGAACGTATCGCTAATAAGTTCGGCCTAATTAAAGGTAAATAGAGGGTGCCTAGCATCCCTATTCTATCGATAACCTACGAGAGGTCTACTAAGGAGGCCTCGAGGTAGTTAATAAAGAGCTATTAAGAGAAGATAGGCTCTATCCTCTACCTAGTAGTTACGGTACGCCCTAATGTAGCACGTACTACTAGCTAATTATTAAGATTCCTAACTAATCCCTCGAAGTAACATTATAACGCCGCCGACTAATATATTAGATACCTATATAGTACGAGGTTCTTAGCTATCTAGTACCGTAGAGCCTAGATAGGCCTACTAGTTACGATCGCTAGCGACGCCTCCTTTATAGATAACGAGCCTACTAGGTATTCGTCCTAGGGATTCCTTATTATACTATACGGAGGACTAGTAGTCTAGCGTATAGGGCTCTAGAGTACTATTACGACGTCGACCACCGAAGTAGAGATACTAGGGGTAAAGTAGACCGCTAAGGAGGTAATAGCCTATCAACGACTACTTACTACTATTAGTAAAGATATTAGGTAGATTAATATCCTATATAATAACCTCTAAACTATCCGGCTCATCACCGATAAGGTACTACGTATCCGGACTTAGCTACGTTATATAGACATTTAAAACATATAGCTAAAGTAGGAGTACCGGGCTAGTACCTTCACCGTCGAGTACGTCGAGATAGCTAAGATGCTAGCGGACGGCCTTACGAAGAATCTCTCGAGGTAGAACTTCGAGAAGTTTAGGAATCACCTTAACCTCGTCGACCTTTAACGCGAAGTCGGTATACTAGAATAACCGTTTAGGGCTCTCCTAGAGCCTTAACGGCATCACGATAACCCTCTCCTTTATTATATTCGAAGTTAGGGGTGTTACGTAGCCTAGGGTCTAGTTAACTACGTAAGACCTCGTTAACTAGGGGGTATATCAGGTGTAGTATCTAGCACCTAGCAGGCCACCTCCCTGTAATTACTAAGTAGTACCTCTAACTCCTCATTAAACTTGTACCCACCCATTTCTATAGAAACTAGTTCCCTATAGAAGGTCGGGTACCTCCTAAACCTTTCCTTCTGTAGCCTAATTGACCATTGGCTCCCGCCACCCACTTGCCTGCATGCGCGTGACACCTTTGGCTGTTTGTCATTGGTCCACCGGGGACGTGAAAGAGTGCCGAGACGTTTTTGCAACTGCAATCTCAACTACAGCTCCGTGGACCGTTGTTTTGGGGCGAATATTGCACTTGCAGGCGTCGTTGTTGGCGAGTAGCAAAGTGAACAGGCTTTTTCTTCGTGGCAGCCAGTATCTGGCATTATGGCATCCGGATATCGCTCCCTATTTGCCCAGAGCTGAGCAGAAGGTGAAGGAATGATCTCGAGTCTCGCCGATCCAGACGAGCCGGGCGAGCCGGGCATCTGATCCCCCCGATTGCGACATCCAACCCTGCCGCGATCTGTGGATTCCGTCCCCGTTTCGGAAGCGGCGGAGGGCGGACAGTACTCCGCCTGGGTTTGCCTCTAGAGACATTATAATCCAACAACGGACTGTCACCCGCGCTGCTAGGCTGGTCACTATCACTTATACTGTTCAATTCACAGCTGGCAAGTAATTCTTCTCTGACCTTGTAGCCTCGTTCCTTCTGGCTCTGCTAGGGTAGCTCACTGGTCTTGGTTCTCGACTTACACATTCTGGCCCGCTTGTAGTTACCCGCTCCGAGTATCGATTCGACTTTCAAAATCCCGTGCACAATCTTCACCATTGCCTGGACCAAGAGAGAATTATATTCACCATGAAGCAAGCATTCGTTGCCAAAGGTAGGACTAGAGTCTGTCGCTCTCGACCTGAACCTTTCTGGACCACTGAGTGCTGCCACTAGACACTCTCTCCAGTGCAGAGACTCTTCACGATCTAGAACATTACACTGACCGCATGATCCCACATAAGGCCCCAAGGTCGAGATCCGCGACACCCCACAGCCCAAGCCGGGTCCTAGACAGGTCATCATCAAAGTCATAGTCAGCGGCTCGAACCCGAAGGACTGGAAACTGCCCATGTATGTGCCCGAGCCTCTGAACCAGGGCGACGACATTGCCGGCTATGTCCACGAGGTCGGCTTCGACGTCTACGAGTTCAAGCCCGGCGACCGGGTCGCCGCTTTCCACGAAATGATGAAGCCGTACGGCTCCTACGGCGAGTTTGCCGTCGCGGAGCAGCACACCACGTTCCACATCCCGAAGGAGACCAGCTTTGAGGGTACGTCAGGGCTCCTCGGACCACATCCTCGACCGTGTGCTCCACGCTATGGGAAACCACAATCACCTCACTAACACCGTCCCTCCCATTTATCCAGAAGCCGCCACGATCCCGTTGGCAGCCATGACGGCCGCAATCGGCCTCTTCCACGCCGATCAGCTCGCCCTCCCGGCACCGTGGGCGCCCGCCCAGCAGGCCATTCCGCTCGTCGTCTACGGCGCCTCGTCGGCCGTTGGCTCGTATGCCGTGCAGCTCGCACAGCGCGCCAACATCCACCCGCTCATCGCCGTGGCCGGCAAGTCGGCCGCGCACGTTGAGAAGCTCATCGACCGCACCAAGGGCGACTCGATCGTCGACTACCGGCAGCAAGGTGGCAAGGACGCTGTCGCCGAAGCTATCCGCAAGGCCCTCGGCCCGGAGCACGCCGACAGCCTGTACCACGCGTACGACGCCATCTCCGAGCACGACAGCTACCACCACCTCGGTGGAGCGCTGGCCAAGACGCCCTCCGAGCAGTACGGCGCCGCCAAGATCACGCTCGTCCTGCCGGGCAAGGAGTACGCGGACCTGGCGCCGCACGTGGAGATGCACATGACGAGCGTCGGCGCGGCGTCCAAAGGCGCCGAGGACTTTGCGCACGTGTACTACCGGTACTTGGCGCGCGGCCTGCAGGAGGGCTGGTTCAGGGCGCACCCGCACCAGGTCGTCCCCGGGGGCCTCGAGGGCGTGCAGACGGCGCTGGAGAACCTGCGTGACGGCAAGGCGAACGCTGTCAAGTACGTCTTCAGAATTGCCGAGACGCCGGGGCTCGAGGGTCATGATGATGCCAATATTTGATTGGGTCTTTGGACGGATAGGGGGAGCCAAGTTGGCATGGATGCTAATTCGACATTTGCCTTCCACACGAATATAAAACAAACTCGTTTACTCGTATTTATGCCTTATGTCTTGGAGAAAGTATATCCTCCTGTGATCCGGCCTCGCTATGACAAGGTGGAATCTTGTTGTCCGATCAGCTTTGATGATGAGAGTAAGCGACATGTTGCTACAGACGAGTTTTGTCACTCAGTTAGACGCTTTGGACTGGTTAGAGATGATTATGAGAAGAAGGGTGAAGCCATTCATGCGATACGGAATCCCCAAGTGAACCACAATCGAAATCAGAGCCAAACCAGAACAATGGACTCAGAATACACTAAAAAAAACCCGCCAACAGGTCTGTCAGTCTATGCCTGTTCCGCACAGCCTGGGTCACAACCAGAGACTATCCGCCACGCCCATCGCTGCGGGCCGCCTTGCGTTCACGGCTTGATGGATGCAGCCAGCTTCCACCCCCACCAGAGCGTCGCGCCGATGGTGACGAGGTTCAAATGGATGCACATGGCATGGCTCCTGCTGAACTGGCGGTTCAAGACCTGCATCTCGGCCGTTGGCGCCGTTGCCGCCTTGCCGTCACGAGTCTGCTGGTGGATGCGGTCAATCATTGCCTGGCGGGCGCGGGGCTCCCAGAGGACGAGGTTGAAGAGCGAGGATGCTGCCATGACGGCGAAGGTGATTATCGCGGACGGAGTGGGGGCGAAGAGCGCGAGCGCAGTGGTGGCCGTGATAAGTACCAGGGCGGCCTGGCCGAGGAAGTAGACGCGGAAGATGCGCTTGTTGAGGGTGGTGAAGGCGGACCTCGGCAGAGCGTGAAAGGTGATTTTGGTAACGGCGAAGGACTGCCACAGCTGCATGCCGAGCAGGGTCGAATACGAGACGAGGTGCACTGGGGCGAGCATGGTCGCAGCAGACGAGAGGTACGTGGAAGTAGCCATGGCGTATGGATGTTTATTGTCGTGGCTCGGCGTTTAGCAAGGATACAAGCAGACGAGTGATGAGCCTGACGGCCAACGTGTCTATGTTTATAGATTCATGTCTTGAGGTCCCATCTTTATGTCTCTCATATCATACTAAGTAGCACGTTGATGCCTGCCGGTAGTTCCGAAGCCACTCGGACCTAGACGGCCCCACTCCGTCGCCGGCCGGAGCCCTGGAGGCAAACAAGCCCGACCAGCGTCGTTCGCCAGGCAGGAGCGTTGTGGGAGCTGCTTGCAGGTAGAAGGGCTCCGTACGGCCTCGGGCAGTCGCGATGCAGTTTCAAGCTGTGGTGTGCTGTCAAGAATGACGATCTAGTCACCGGAAGCCCCTTCTGGGGACGACGGAGTGTTTAGGCCTTCTCCCGGCCACGGCAAATTGAGTGTGCCTGCCACTCATGGCACATTCAAGCCGTTCCTGATTCTGGCAAGTTAAGTGGGCCACACCGTCGGCTCAGAGTACCTTCAAGCACTTTAAATGTGCCACTGATAAGCCAGCTGAACGTTCCTTATCTACACGCCCCACTATAATTTCTCAATCGCTCGGCGCAAGTTTGCAACACCCGCAATGCTGATCGACCTGAGCGACGCCTCGGCTGCATTGAGCTTCAACTTCGCCGCCACAACCACTTCCGCAGTCTCGTCCGTCCAGCCTTGAGCCGCGCGATCACTACCAGCTGCCCAGCATGCCTCGCAAGGCGGTGTAAGTTCATTTCCTCTTACCGAGTGCTTACTCGATCTTCTGCTGACCTTGATCTCCTACTCCAGGGACTCTCGCATCCCCGCGCTCATCCGCAATGGCCTACAAGAAAAGAAGCGCTCCTTCTTCGTCTGCGTTGGCGACCGATCCAAAGATGCCATCGTCCACCTACACTACATCATGTCCAGCATGGACCTCAAGCAGAACAAGTCGGTTCTCTGGGCCTACAAGAACAAGCTGCTCGGCTTCACCAGCCACCGCAAGAAGCGCGAGAACAAGATCAAAAAGGATATCAAGCGCGGAATAAGAGAGGCCAACAGCGAGGACCCCTTTGAGCTTTTTGTCTCGCTCCACAATATCCGCTACGTATACTACAAGGAGACGGAGAAGATCCTCGGAAACACATACGGCATGTGCATCCTGCAAGACTTCGAGGCCATCACCCCAAACATCCTCGCCCGCTGCATCGAGACCGTCGAGGGCGGCGGTCTGGTGGTGCTGCTCCTGAGCGGCATGAAGTCGCTCAAGTCTCTCTACACAATGACCATGGACGTCCACGCCAGATACCGGACCGAGGGCCACAACGATGTCGTCGCCAGGTTCAACGAGCGATTCATCCTCTCGCTCGGTGGCTGCGACTCGTGTCTGGTCATTGACGACGAGTTTAACGTCCTGCCCATATCCGGAGGCAAGGGCGTCAAACAGCTGCCCGCACCAGACCTCGACCAGCCCAAGACGGAGGCGCAGAAGGAGCTGGATGCCATCAAGGAGTCTCTGCAGGACACGCAGCCCGTTGGATCCCTGGTGACGCTGGCAAAGACCGTCGACCAGGCCAAGGCTTTACTCACGTTCGTCGACGCCATCGCCGAGAAGACCCTTCGCAACACCGTCACGCTCACAGCAGCGCGTGGACGCGGCAAGTCTGCGGCGCTGGGCGTGGCCATTGCCGCTGCCATTGCCCATGGCTACTCTAACATCTTCATCACAAGTCCCTCGCCCGAGAATTTGAAGACGCTGTTCGAGTTCATCTTCAAGGGGTTTGACGCGCTCGACTATGCTGAGCACACCGACTACTCCATTATCCAGTCCACGAACCCCGATTTCAACAAGGCCATTGTCCGTGTCAACATCCACAGGGCCCACAGGCAGACGATACAGTACATCCGGCCACAGGATTCGCACGTCCTTGGTCAGGCTGAACTGCTAGTTATCGACGAGGCCGCGGCCATTCCTCTCCCAACAGTACGCAAGCTGATGGGCCCATACCTGGTTTTCATGGCGTCCACGATCAACGGATACGAAGGCACCGGTCGTTCCCTGTCTCTAAAGCTCATAAAGCAGCTCCGCGAGCAGTCGAGTGGTATCGGAGAATCGAGCGGGACAGAAGTGGTGGATCGGGCAAGCGGAAAGGCAACCAAGAGCGGTGAGGGCCACACAGGAGGACGCTCCCTGCGGGAAGTCACGCTGTCAGAACCTATTCGTTATGCTCAGGGCGACTCGGTAGAGAAGTGGCTCAACGGCGTGCTGTGTCTTGACGCTACGCTGCCCCGGTCGAAGCTGCGCACGCAGGGATGCCCCGACCCAGCCCAGTGCCAGCTGTTCAACGTCAACCGTGACACGCTCTTCTCTTACCACCCGGTCTCGGAGAAGTTCCTACAGCAGATGGTGGCGCTTTACGTCGCATCTCACTACAAGAACACTCCTGACGACCTGCAACTTATGAGCGACGCGCCCTCACACGAGCTCTTCGTCCTGACACCACCAATCATCGAGGGCGGACGGCTGCCCGAACCACTATGTGTCATTCAGATCGCCCTGGAGGGCAGGATCAGCCGCGAGAGCGTCCTAAATAGCCTGAGCAGGGGCTCGCGACCCGCCGGCGACCTGATCCCGTGGCTAGTCAGCCAGCAGTTCCAGGACGACGAGTTCGCCTCCCTTTCGGGTGCCCGCGTTGTGCGCATCGCCACGAACCCAGACTACATCGGTATGGGCTACGGCGCGAAGGCCATCGAGCTGCTCGTCGACTACTATCAGGGCAAGTTCACCAATCTATCCGAGGACGTCAACGCTGGGGCTGAAGAGACCATGGTACGAGTCACCGACGCCGAGCTCGCCAACGCGACACTGCTCGACGACGACATCAAGGTGCGCGACATCAGCAAGATGCCGCCGCTCTTTGCCAAGCTCGAGGAGCGCAGGCCCGCCGCGCTCGACTACATTGGCGTCTCGTACGGCCTGACAGGCCAGCTGCACAAGTTTTGGAAAAAGGGCCGCTTCGCGCCCGTGTACCTGCGGCAGACGGCCAACGAGCTCACGGGCGAGCACACGTGCGTGATGCTCCGGCCTCTGACCGACGATCAGTCATGGCTGGGTGGCTTCTCCAAGGATTTCCATCGCCGACTGCTCCAGCTTCTAGGCTACCAGTTCCGCGACTTTGCGTCCGTCACTGCGCTCAGTCTCGACGAGTCAGCTAACATGGGCGCGCGACTGGACCCTGCCAACGCCGCGAAGCCTCTGGCTCGGCCCGACCTCGACGCCCTCCTAACGCCATGGGACCAGAAGCGCCTCGAGTCGTACGCCAACAACCTCCTCGACTACCACGTCATCCTCGACCTGGTGCCCGCCATCGCGACGCTCTACTTCACAGGCCGGATCCGCTCCGACGTGAAGCTCACGGGCGTGCAGCAGGCCATCCTGCTCGCCGTGGGCCTGCAGCGCAAGGGGATGGACGCCGTCTCGGCAGAGCTCTCGCTGCCCTCGTCCCAGCTGCTCGCCATGTTCATTAAGATTATTAAGAAGATGACGGCGCACTTCCGGCTACTCGTCTCGGGCGCCATCGAGGCCGAGATGCCGGCGGGCGCGGCCGCCGTTGGGGTCAGCGTCGCCGACGCCACGGGCGTGCACGACGATGAGGTCGTCGACACGCAGTTCGCCCCGCTCGAGATGTCGCTCGAGGACGAGCTCGAGGAGGGCGGCGACGAGGCGCTGCGCGAGCTGCGCAAGAAGCAGAGGGAGCTCATCGACTCGCTTCCCCTGGACCAGTGAGTTTCCCTCTTTTTCTCTCTTCCCTTCACTCACCCCCCTCTCTCTCTCCGCGTGCATATAGAAAACTAACCGGACGGGGCTCTCCCCCTCTATAGGTATGAGATTGATGGCGATGCGCCTTCGTGGCAGGACGCCGAGAAGCAGGTCTCCAAGTCGGGCGGCGGGAACGGCGCGGTGGTCAGCGTAAAGTCGAGTAAGCGCAAGGCTGCGTCCGGCCCGACGGCCGCCGAGATATATCAGGAGGAGTTTGGCGGCGAGGACGGCAAGAAGAAGAAGAAGAGCAGCGGTGGTGTTGGCAGCAGTAGCAGCAACAAGAAGAGCAAGAAGCACCACTAAGGAAAAAGAACCAAGAGATTCCGCGGTTGCTCGCTGGCCGGTAGGTCAGGGAGAGGAAGGAGAAAAAGAAAGAGCATTGGGCAACTGGCGTTTTCCCCCCAATCCATCCTTGTCCGATTGTATATAATCTGGGGGCAATTTATTTATTTTAGGTCGTTGTACAGATCTCCATGCCTGTTTGTAACTAGATACTTTTGTTCAGGTCCAAGAAGGCCAAGAAACATATTCTCAACGAGGCCATCATCCATGGTGGGCCCCTGTGTTTGTGCACGTTTTTAACAATCAGATGTGGCTAGAGGCAATGTCTTGATACCTTTGGTCATAGATGGTGGGCAAGTGAAGTGAAGGTGTTCTTCACCGTGGGATTTTTTTCTAACATGAATGCATTGGGGGGGTATCCTAGCGATGCTTAACTCATACTCGTTATTATTAAAAACCCGCAAAAAAAGAAGAGGTTTGTGATTGTGATGATGCCCTCCCCAGCTGCGGTCGTGGTGCTCATTTTCCAGGAAACAAATGTTACCGCCAGCCTCGATCTTGGGTGCTGCGTGCGTCTTGCACACAAACCCGAGCTACTTTTCTTTTTCCCCTTCCTCTCTCTCTCTCTCCCCCTTCCCAGTAGTCTTATCACCTCGTGGGCAGAAAGTTGCCCGCGTCAAGCTGCTGCTGCGCAAACGACTGCGGGAACGCGGCGAGCCCGGCGATGATGCCGCCGACCATGACGACCACCGAGATGACGGACCAGATGAGGCCCCAGCACTGCGAGGAGCCCCCGTAGCGCTTGGCAAAGACGCTCGCGTCGGAGCTGTTGACTTTGCGGAGGATGAGGTCGTCGCACTGGGAGCGGGTGGGTGTTAGCGTGGCGCGACTAGTTGGACGTTTTTTTTTTTGCTTCATTCGAAGATCGTGTTTCTTTTTCTTTTCTTTCACCCCTCGGGGACGCGAAGAGAAGGAGCAGGGCAGATAGAGAGACAGAGAGCAACTTACAATATCCCACACGCTATACAGTGAGCTCATGACACCGATGAAAAGCACGACCCAGCGCAGCGCGACGGCGTGGGCAATGAACCAGCACGCGACGAGCAGGCCGACGGCGAGCAGGATGGTCAGGATAGTCAGCCAGTCGCGCTTGCCCCACCACAGGGTGAGCAGGAAGGCGGCGGCGAGGACGAAGCTGGCGACCTTGCTGGCGACAATGTTGAAGCCGCAGAAGGTGAGCAGGGCGCCGATGATGCTGGAGCCCAGGTACCCCGCGGGCAGGGTGACGAGGTCCTTGCCGCCGAGCATGTGGGTGACGCCGCCCTCGCGGGGGTCGAGACTGATGGACTTGACCTTGCCGCCGGTGAGGATGGCGGCAAAGGCGTGGCTGAACTCGTGGAAGGCGATGACGAGCATCTTGAAGGGCCAGAGCGACCAGCGCAGGTACGGCACGTTCCACAGGATGGCGATGCCGACGACGTAGGCGGCGATGATGCCGAGCGTGACCTTTTGCGAGTCGCTCGAGACGGACAGCTCTCTGGTTGCCAGCAGGTGGAGGACTCGCGTGCCATGACTGCCGGCGGATTCGGGCGCGGGGAGTGAAGGCGCCATGGTGGGTTGGCGTGTGTTGTTGTTGTGCTGGTGGTGTTGTTGTTGTTGTTGTGTGATGCCGTCGCTCAGCGCAGTGCCGAGTACGTGAGAGTGAAAGTGTGCAGGTAAAGTGGCAGGTATCGCTCCGTCTCCGACTTTGAGTTGTGGGCTGAGTCGAGCTGGACCAACGAAAGTGCACACGAGACTCGAAAAGGCGGCAGCATACAGCGGCAGAGTCTGAAACCCCGACTATGTGTTTGCGGAAGAGCAGAGGGAGGAGAAGGCGTCGCCCGGGACTCAAGACAGTCTCAAGACGGCCATGTCTTCTTGGCGGGATCAACAACACGCAACGCAACGCACATGCACTGCCCTGGAGACTTACGTCGTCTGGGTGGGGTGGGTTCGCCTCGCCTCCCCTGCATGGGAGACTGGAAACAAAAAACAGGGGTCGCGGCTTGTAGACTCTAGATAGGTGGTGGTGGCGTTGGCATTGGCACCCCCTTGAACGTGACTAAAAGTACCTTGGCTATTTGGAAAGAGAGGGGGACTTCGCGCGTCGTATGCTGGCCGTCGTTTCTGGACAGCAAGACCAAGTTGCACCTTCATTGACATCTCGACATCTCGACCTCCCAACATTGAGAGCGTCGAGACACAGGCCAGCTTGTGTGGAGTGGGTGGGACGTGCTATTATTAGCTTCGCGAGGCTCGGCACCGGCACTTTCCTCAGCCCGCTTTGCGCTGCCAGTCTAGCTCTTGGAGCTATCAATAAGTAACATGCAATAAAACGTAGTTGATGATTATCTAGTGGTGCGCCTGGCATGATACAGAAAGTGCAGCCCGATAAACGCCAGAAAATGCAAGGCTGAAGCTATCCAAAAGTGAACCAATCGTCACGTCAGTGTGGCTCCTCGCCTGCCCGCAACACAAATCAAACAAGACCGGAGGCCGAGCAGCGCACGACAGATCGTCCCCCGCTTCTTTTCATACGCCTAGACTCCCTGAAAATACGGCATTGGCTCCAACGCAGCAACCACCAGATTGTACCTCTGGCGCCTAGGCCGCTCATTCGACCTCAACAAAAACGTTGCCGAGGTTTGCTGGTATCTTGGTGTCATACAAGACTTGGGGTACGCGTCTCGCCAATGCAACAAGGTCGATGCTCTCAATGCTGCGCTTGGCCTCTTCCAAGATCGACTTGGAAAACAAGCGGCTGGCCACAAGTCCGGATTCGGCCCGAGTCGAGACAATATCATCAGCCAGCCAGCGCTTCGCTGGAGCCGTAGCGGCAGGGGCGGGAGCAGGAGCCGGAGCAGGAGCAGGTGCTTGCTTCTGCTGGTTGGTCACAACATAAACGGCAACGGCAATAGCAATGATGACAAGTAGGCCAACTGTGTCAAGACGGTCAGCAAGGGATTCATCTCCTCAGAAGCCAGAAGCAAGGAATACATACTGCAAATGCCAAAGCAGATCCACTTCTTCTTGCGCGCACCACGGGCAGACTTGATGGCCACGCCAACCTCCTCGTTGCCCTTGTCGAGGTTCTCTACCGTCTCTTCGGCTTTTTGCTCAATGTTCATGACGGCCACGTCTTGCTGGATGACCAGAGTGTCGAGGTCCTGGAATAGCTGAGCAAGCTCCATGAGCTGCTGCTCAATCTTCTGGAGCTGGGCATGGCGATCCTGGACAGCGCTGAGAACGGCCTGGGCCTGACCGCGGCGGTTGCTCTGCATAAGAGCCTGCTGGAAGACCTGGCCGCCGGTCTGGTCCTCAACGGCGGCACGGACCTCGTCCTCGCTGGCGTCGGGGCGAACGATACGGAACTGGCGGGCCATCTGGTCCTGTGTCCGTTTACGGTACTGTGACTCGACCTGCTGGTACGCCTGAATCGCCGACTTGAGGCGGCGGTCCACGTTCCCGACCTGCGCGCGGTATTTTGGCTGCTGAGCTTCGGGGCTGCTCTTGATCTTCCGGACCTGGTCGGTAAGGGTGCGGTACTGGGCCATGGTGTCGGCGCTCAGGCCGTTGAGCTGACGACTCGTGTTACTCGCACCGGAGCCGTCGGCCTCGTCAAGTGACCGTTGCTGGAGCATCTTGAGCTGGTTGAGGTTCTGGTCGATCGTGTCAATGCCCTTGTTAACCTGTGAGATCTCGTCGAAGATGTTGATGGCGAAGCCGCCCTGGTTCTGTGTGAGGGACGCCATCTCGTGGCCAGCGGCTGTGCGGCAGGCCTGGTCAGTCTTTGTGCGATCTTGCCTGATGTTCCAGATGCCGACGTGGCCAACACTACTCACTGTTGTAGTCGTCAATCTGCTCATAGCCAGAGCTGCCTCCGTTCCCCCTCTGGTCGTAAGGATTGGAGCGTCCTCCGTATCTGTATCGAGAGAATCGGTATCAGTACATGGGGCGGACACATCATGGGTGCATGCGTGTGGACTGTTGAGGTGGTGGAGGAATTCGCGACTAACCCGTACTGTTGTTGCGGCGGTTGAGCCATGATGTTAGCGAATCTTGCCTCTGCCTGGAGGAGGGTGGTTTCCGAAGGCTGCTGATGTTTCGAGGATGTGTCTGATCAAAGGAAAAAGCACAATGGGAGGGGGTGTGCGTGGGAAATGTGTGGCACGAGTCTTGAGGAAGGAGAAGGCGCCGGAGGGGAGGAGGTGCTCGCGGTGTCGGATAGACAGCGTGGAGCAGGCAAAAAGGGTGAAACACGTACACTCATTTTGGCTGTCGCGTATTGCAGGTTGCACGGAAAGCAATTGCGGAGCCACGGGCTGGCGCGTGTTTCGCAGGCGGCAGTGCGGGCGATGGTGAGGGCAGGAGTGCGCCGGACAGCAGTCGAGGCAGGAGAGGAGTGGCAGGAGAGAGAGAGAGCAGGCTCGGCAGGAAGGGGCTCGTGTGGTTTCAGGCCTGTACGGAGTAGTCTGAGGGCCAAAGGGTCTGGGAGCATGGGAGGAGCATGGGAAATAAGAATGGACGGCGAGCCGATCGGCAGGCCCACGAGCAACGGCGTGCCCACGACTGCTACTTACTATGTAGTAAGGGGCAGCCGCCCAGCTCGTGTCGGGGACAAGGGGGCCTTGTCACTGTCAACTTATATTTACCTTACTGCGTCGGGACTGCGGACTCGGTAGCAGCATTCGTCCAGTGTCGAGACGGCATCCCTTCAGCTGCATCATCCCACCGAGCCTCGACACCCAACCTTGTTACTCTCCTCGCGGCCCGGAGCCAGAGGCGACATCATCAGACGAGGCTCTGCCGAGTAGAGCTACTCCGTACTGTACGCCCAATACTCCCAGTGTCTCGGACAAAAGCCCCGGTCTCACCAGGGTCTGATTTTGGAGTTTGGCCCCCAGCCAGTCTCCCGTCAGCACGAGCCCGCCCACCCACCGAGTGCCGTTGCATCACCGGCCGCTTCATTTCCTCGGCCCTGCTTTGGATCAACACCATATCACAACGACTCTGGCCGTCCACTACTTCGTAATCATGTCACCTCGCAACATGGAGCGGTTGAGTTTGTCGACGCCGCCTACTCTACTCATCCTGTACCGTACGCGCCATGATGAGACTGATTGATGCTCGTCCTGCAAAGCGTCAGCTCAGGCTCCTCCGTCCTGCAGGACTGGCCACTCGACAGCTAATTAGCACCATCAGCAGATCAAGATGCAAGTCGGGCCCACATGGACAACCCAACGTCGCCAGACCGAGGCGGGCTCAGAGGGCTGAGGCTGAGCTTTCATGCTTTCTTGGTGAGCCTCAGCTTGTCAGCCTGGTGCACGCCACGCTGACGGCGGGGGAGCGCTTCCATGATCCACCTGCTCATCCTCCCGCCCATCCTTCCATCCATCCATCCATCCATCGACAGCTCAGCCCCTCGCACGCAGGCTCGAATCAAGCTGCGAGATCAGATCGTCGGGTGGCAGGCAGATCACACAAAAATACCGCTCTCCAAGCTACGAAGTACCTCTATTATTGCATCGCGAAAACAGACCTTCTAGTAGCATCAAAGCTTGCGACGTGCACGTGTCCGGACACTGGCAATCGTGTGTTCCGGGGACGCTACAGCAAGCCCCCCCCCCCCGTGCTCCAGCCGCGTTCAATGCGTCCAGTATGACTGGCGGTGTGTACAACGAGGACTAGCCGGTCAGCGTTGCAGCGGACGGCTGGTGTTGTTGAGACACATCTGGCCATCACTGCCATCGCAGGTCCCTTTCCCGACCTGGTTCTGTCATCAGACATCTCGGGGGTGGTCAATCACCTGGACATTGCCAACCTACACTCCATACGCGCGTGCATGATAAACTGATGGTACGACTTGGTTCTTCGGAATCACAAAACTACTCAACTACCAGAGTACACTGTGCCGCGTACTTCAGATTTGTGGTCACAACAAGGTTTATTTGTGTCCCACGCACGACTGGTAGTGGTGGTAGCTCCAAAACTAGCGATATACTCGAGCCCGTGACTACCGAGAGTCTGGGATCCTAATGCTCGTGTTCGTCCTCAAATAGTACCTAAAGTAAGTATGAGCCTAATCCTTGCTACCATTGCCAACCTTCGGCGTGTTCATGGCAAAGGGATTCCCTCGTGATCACTGGTGCCCCGAGCCGTGCAATGTCTTGAGCATGAATACTGCTCGCTAGAAGATCTGCCGATGAAGATTGAAGTTGTCCACCACCGCCTGCAAGATCCTCGACACTAATGATCGTGCTGAAGTCGCACTCCGGACAGGTCTACGCAGAAATCTATCCCAGAGCCGCCCAAGCACCGAGAGTGTTCAGTTGCTACCGCTATCTTTCTCGTCCCGCTTAGCCTAGATTCGTGGGAACAAGTGATTAGAGATGATATGTACCTTGGGCCAAGCCCAGGACGGCGCCACTTGATCTCCAGGTGCCATGGTAGCGCATATCGCAAGTAAAGGTTTCGTCTATAGACTGTGGAGCATTCGCGGTAGCTGTCAGCGAGTCTGCTGGCGCGCGTTCCCGAAGACACAGCTGGGGGCATCTCATTTGTGAAGCCCAGCTGCTACAACCTCAGTCCAAAGGCTTATTTTCCTCGACCTCATCGTATGCTTTCGGATGCTCCGGATTCTCGTGCGTCAACGAGGTCCCACGAGTACTCCGCCGCTCCTCCCCCGCATCAACTACCCTACGCAGCATCGTTAGACGCTTTTGAAAATCTTCAATCAGGACACCATAGTCTTCAGCATTGTCATGGCCTGGTGGTACATCTGCACGGCTGCTCGTGACTCCGCTGATGATGCCGCTCCTGCTTCCGGATCCCTGGCGGCTTTGCTCGTCAGAAAGCGCTAGATCCATCTCTGAGCCCATTGCGGAGCTTTCTATGCCATCGACTCGCAGCATTAGTCGTTCTGGTCGCTTAGTTGATTCCTCGCCGGTAGTGCTGCCGGATTGGCCATCGTTACCGTTTCCGCCTTCAGAGGATGGAGGGGATATTCGGCTGATTTCTGCATTGAGTACAGCCCAAGATAGCGACAAGCTGGTCACGCCCGAGACGCTGTAGCCACCGCCATCGTCCGGCCTCAGATCTAACATCATCGATCGAGAGTTGTTCCCTTCCGCGGCAGCGCTAGCTTCGCACTCGGCAAGAGCTTGTGTAAGCACGTCCGGATCGTCATCGCTAAAGATGTATCGTACGTGCGGGTGATGCGTGGTTGTGTTGGATGTATTGGTTATGAGTGTGAATATAGGCTCGAATGGAGGAAAGGATGCTCGTGGCTCGGTTGGCTGTATCTCGGTAGATCGGGCGGGTATGTTGGGGGAGCCAGGCTCCTGTGGATTTGGGAACTGTTCTGGGGCTGCGGTGTCCGTCATCGTGAGGAATGGGCCATGCACGGCATGGGGTGCTTCTGATGTGTGAATCGTTAATCGTGGGTGATTCGAAAATCTCCAACAAAGAGTCAAGATATCATGATGATGCTAAAGTGTCTAGAGGTTTGGCTCATCAAGGGTGGAAGAACTGCAGAGTTGCGCTTGAGCCGAACGTCGGACGAGCTTGGCCCTGCAAGGCACCAACGAGTACAGGTGGGATGATGCGGAGCTCTTATCTTATCGGCTAGGGGATCTCCCGTCAGATAAGATTCAGCCATGGGTTGAGCATCGGATGACGTGAAAGTCGTCTTCTTGGACCGTGGAGTTTGTGAATGGTTCCGGTTGTCGTCAGCGAGTGCATCAGTTGCTGTCAATGTCTAGTCGGGAGCTAGTTCTGGGCCCCGCCGGGTTGCTCTTCAGTTGCCATGTCTTCGTCTCCTGAAGTTGGACCGCCTGGGTTCTCGCCTCCCCATTCAAACTCTAGATCGGGACTGGTCAGCAGGTTCTCCATGACAGAGCAGGCGAGGTTTCTTTACTTTGTCTGCACATGGGACATTGACCCTTGGCCGAGTCTTGCTTAATCCACTCCATTATGCAATGCTGAAGCGCAGGTCAGCAGGTGGGCATCAGGATACTCGGGCACGATGCGCGGAACCGCGAACGAACCATGTGGAAGTTGTGACCGCATTTCCCATTCACTGACAAGACACTCATCAGCATGAGATAAACATGACCCTCGGCCGTGCGGTGGCATCGTCCACTCACAGAGGCTGCAGTCGTCGCCGGGGTATTTGCAAGTCGGGCAAGTGCCGTCAAAATGCACCTGGCAGATACCGCAGACGTCGTCCTCTGGGAGATCCCAGCGCCAGGACGCGACCGCGTTCCACTGCGTGATCTTGACCTTCATGCTCGTTGCGATGTATGTGTGCTGCCACACGAAATATTGCCCGCCAAGCCCTGCGAGGTGTCGTTTGTTCTGGTAGGTGCTGCTGTCTTTGAGTTGTTGTGTACAGCCAACGCGCCGCCTAAAATGTCCGGCGTCAATCGGAACGGTGCTTGCAGGTAGTGGTGGAGCTCACCAATTGTAGTGAGCACCGATAGAGGAAGATTTAATGGTGACTTACATTTACAGCTGGTGCAAGCAGTTTCGAGGCATCTAGGTCGACATAGCTCTGGCCCCCCATAGAAGCTTCCCCATCCTTCTAGCTTCCTGTTCAGTTCTCCAGGTCCTCGTAGGCCTTGGGCACCTCCTGCCTCCAACACCCAGTACTGATCACACAGCCTGCTCCGCCATTCTTGTGAAGGCTGTGCATTTCAAGGTCCCCCCACCACAAAATACCTGCCCCGGGAGAGCGGCTGCCCGCCAATGACGTGTTTGCGGCAAGTGGGTGTGTCATGTTGCGTGCTCTGCCTCCTCCGTTCTTGCACCACAGTCCTGCAACAGCCACTCCTAAAGCTTCGATAAGACTTGACCTCCCTACGAGGCGCGCATATTCACATCTTACTCCTGTAGAGGAACCATCGCAGCACACATGAACTCCGTGGCACGGTGCAGCTTAATTCTTAGAGAGACCTAGCTGACGACTCGGGCGGCCATCACTTCGGCAAGCCGGACTCTAGAAACGCCCGCGAAGCCCGTGTACAGTATCACCTGCCCCTCGGCCGACCCCCACAGCGCACCCACTAAAGCAATCAGCAACGCTGGGCAGGGCTGCTCGAGGCGACCAGGCACTCCACCAAATCCTCTAGACGTCTTTCCAAGCAGCTGTAGCCCCAGCTTCAGTTTGCCCTCGAATTTCTTGCGAGTCCTCAACGACTCCCCTTAGCAAAGAGTTGCGCGATATCTCCCCCGCCGAAACCGTCATGGCCTCGACCATTGCTGCGCTGCGGTCGACAACAGCTGCCCTTCCCCGAAAATCTCTGTTCCGGACAATCCAGATGCATAACACGCAAGCCCGCAGGCAGCTGAGTTCCTACCTCGTTTCGCCCAAAGAGCTGGCTGAGGCGCTCAAGAAGAGCCCGCCGTCACCAATCAACTCGGAACCAAGGGTGATTCCCCTCTGCGCCTCCTGGTTCCTTCCAAATGACGAGCGCAAGGGCATCGACACCTTCCGCCAGCAGCGCATTCCGAAAGCTCGCTTCTTCGACCTTGACAAGTACGTTGACAAGCATAGTCCATACCCGCATATGCTGCCGAGTGCAAAGGTCTTTGCCGAGGCCATGAGCGAGCTGGGGATCCGCAAGGAAGATACCGTGGTGGTGTATGACACAAAAGAGCTCGGCATATTCAGCGCACCCCGGGTCGGCTGGACTCTCAAGGTCTTCGGGCATGCCAGAGTACACGTTCTAAATAACTTCAAGCTTTGGGTCGAGGAAGGGCACCCTACCGAGTCAGGCGAGCTCTATAGCGTCGAGTGCAACCCATATCCTATTCCCAAGGTAGAGACCGAGCAAGTCGCAGCCTTCGAGGAGCTCAAGGAGATCGCCAAGGACTACAACAAAGAGGGGTTGGAGGGCGTACAGATCCTTGATGCGCGGCCAAATGGTAGATTCACGGGCAGAGATCCTGAGCCCAGGGAGGGTCTTTCGTCCGGACACATGCCAGGCTCAATCAATATTCCTTCGAGCGCCGTACTCGACCCCACGACCAAGGCTTTTCTACCCAAGGACCAGCTCAAGAAGCTTTTCGAGGAAAAGGGTGTGGATCCCTCGAAACCAATTGTCTCATCCTGCGGCACAGGCGTGACCGCCGTTGTCATTGACACTGCTCTGGAAGAGGCTGGCTACGGCTCGGCTGAGAGCCGCAGAATCTACGACGGAAGCTGGACGTAAGTGTATTCCGAAGTGCACCCAAACCATGGCCATCAGCTGACAGAAGTGATCCACAGGGAATGGGCGCAGAGAGTAAAGCCAGAGGAGTCCCTTATTATCAAAGACGAGTGAAATCCATCTGGAAGGACAAGGCAGGAGAGCCGCACTTGTGTCTTGAGAGCAGACGACACGCGCCCATAACACAAGATAACCTCAACATGATCTCGACCCTACATGGCTGCGTTGTCACATCAGTAATGCTCTGCTCAGAGCTTACGAGGATCTCCTTACTCAATTTTCAAAGCACCAAACCTCACAACATATATCTTCTTAACCAGGGCACTTCGCGCATACAGGTTGCACGCATCAACGGTCCACCCACGCATTGACGAACATAGTTGAGAGGCACGAGAGACAGCTCCACAACATCAGTGTCCTTGTGGTCTATCCGAGCAATTAACTTCGCGCCTGGGGGGTCATTGATCATAATGGGCCCCTGTGGAGGGGCAAGGCGGACTAAGACACCTTTCGTATAAATGTTCTGCATCATGGGTGGTTTTAGTCTGCTGTTTACACAAAAATTGCCTACGGGGTGGACCTGAAAGTAATTGATTGCGCGATCAACGGCGAGCAGGGACTTGGTAGGGGTGGGTTCTTCATGGAAAGGTATCCACAATCATGGCGATACCATTACAAGACGCGCATGCCGAGTTCACGAAGAGGGATTGCTATTGGTTAATGCATGCCATCAACTGGGAGCCGCCGTGTAAGCCGCCAGTTGCCAAGACAATTGTAGCCTCTGACGTTAAGGGAGTCGGCCACAATGCTGACACGAAGAAGTGGATATTTGGTTTCACGATGAAAGCAGTTCAGCAATTTCATGATATGTCATAAAAAGTTTTTGATTTTGGGCTACCGCAAGAAAACCCGAGTGTCTTTTTAGTATGAATTTTCCCGGCAACCAATGCAAGCCCGAAATCAAGTCGTAAGATTCCACACGCCGTTGTTGTCCGTTCCCGTAAAAGTCTTGGTTATCTTGTAGCCTTCTTCTTGGCGTCTCATCATCGTCTTCCCCTGTTCTGGTCGGTTTGTTGGAGTCGTCGTTGTAAATTTTGCTGCGTTGCTCACCCAATCTAGTAGCGCTTGCCCTCGCGGAGAGTGTCGGCAAACTCCTCCAGAGGACTTCTGATGAGCTTCGTCTCAGTCCACAGGTTGGGGGTGAGGAAGCCGAAGGAGTTGGAGATGGCGGCGAAGGTGGCCTTGAGGGTGTTCTCAAGAGTCTTGGTCGAGCCGGAAGACGTGGTGTAAGAGTCCTCGATACCAGCGAGCTGCAGAAGGCGCTTGACGCAGGGCGAGGCGACAATCTGGGTACCGCGGGGCGCAGGGATGAGCTGTTCACAAATATGTCAGTCAATTTGACCTCTGTATAATTCGCACGAATGCGCGACCTTGCGAGCAGGTTGCTATTCGCGCTGTGATTCTTAGATTTACGTACTCTGACGGTAACGGAACCGCACTTGCCGCTCTCCTTGACGGGGAGGGTGTGGGGAAGACCAAGGTTGGAGCCCCAGTAACCGCGGCGGACGGGGATGACAGAGAGCTTGGCAATGATGATGGCGGCACGGATGGCAGTGGCGACTTCCTTGGAGGTCTTGATGCCGAGACCGACGTGGCCCTCGGAGTCACCAATGATGACAATGGCCTTGAAGCGAGTGCGCTGACCGGCACGGGTCTGCTTCTGGACGGGCTTGATCTGTTTGCATGGAAAAGGTCCAAGTTAGCAAGCCTGATCGAGTCTGAGGCTTTCCCCCTGTGTTCTGGGCGTCGTACCTTCATGACCTCATCCTTGAGCTTGGGGAGGAAGAAGTCGACAATCTGGTACTCCTTGATGGGGAGAGAGTGCAGGTAGATCTCCTCCATGGACTTGATCTTGCCAGCCTTCACGAGACGGCCGAGCTTGGTGACGGGCTGCCACTCCTTCTCGCTGTCCTTGTTGCCGCCGCGACGGCCTCTGCCACGGCCACGGCCGCGGGGACCGCCACGGTCACCACGAGATCCGAAACCACCACGAGCTCCGCCGGCACCGCCAGCGGGAGCAGCACCACCACGGTCAGCCATGTTGTCTGTTTTTGGTTGGTAGTCGACGAGGGGGCGAGATTGACTGTCGCAAGAGCCGTCGTTGGGCGTCACACTCGGGAATCGATGTGTGTGATATGTGTAGAGTTGCGAACTGTGCGGCAGGTTTAAGCTGGTGCTGTGGAAATTTCGCATCCGCCGAGGGGCACTACCCTCGCTGGGGCAGAATGCTACACCCCCCCAATTTTCTCTCTTTTTCCAAATTGTGTGCTGCAGCGAGCGTGCTGAAGTCTGGCAGGATCAAGGTGGTCTATGCTTCTCGCATAAGTGGGTACCGCCCTTGGCACCTTCGGTTCCCACCTACCATCACTCAGTTTGTATCGTTGGCGATTGCCTCACTTCAGTGGATCTAGTCTTAAATTCCTTCTGAACCTAGCTTTCTCTCAAATATCGGACTATCACACAGTGCGGTCAGCTCAAAGTGTGAGTAAGAGAATTTTATAACTATCCAGATGGTGCAGCTTCAGTACAATCCTTTCTTGCTTCCAAGTCACACGGGATAAGCTCGCCACCGACTCTACGCGCATCATCGAGTCCTAGGATTCTAGCCGTGGTCACTCAGTTTGAAGAGTCCCGGGCCTGCCATGACTACTTCGTTCGTCTCTCTGCCACTGGACCAGTACGTAGTTGACAGTGAGTTGGGCTTTCTACAGTATAGGCCTTGGTGCTTGCAAGACGAAGTGATGATTGGGCGCAGTGGCTCATGGCTGTAGGTGCCTAGCGGAGAGTCTCAAGTGCTACGATGTGCCTGCCTAAGTCTTCCTCATGCATCACCCTACGTTCTTGCCGAGGAAGTCACGGCCGAGCAGTTACGCAGTTGCCTTTCTGGCAATGCAGACAAGAGATGAAATCGACTGGTCTTCTTGATCTGGCTTCTGGGAGTTCGACTTCTCTCTCTCTCTTCTCTTCAGACACAAGTTGCTCAATTGCACGATTCTTTGGGAACTTCTCCACGCTTTTTGGCCTTTAACTTTTGGCTCCTGTCCATTATATCACTTGCTTCGGATTCGGATTCTCACCCTTTCCCAACAAGAGCCTGCACTTCATCGACTTTCATTCCAAAATTCGACTCAAATCATGCTGCTGGGTCGACGCTGGCATTCAGCTGTAAGATGCCCGATTGTTTGTGTTGCCCTGCTAGCTTGCGCCCTTCTCCCGGTCACCCTTGCTGTACTGCCCAACGGTAATGCTCAGCCAGAGCACATTTCGGTGTCCCTCACACCTGTGGCCCCTCATGACGAACCTCACGAACTGAGTGGCCTTGAAGCGGACATCCAAAGACGCGGACTTGGCCTCGGCATGCTCTCCAACATTATCCCACCTGCTATTGCCTCTCTTGTTCCCGGTCCCGCAAGCTCACTGGCGGCAAAAATCACAAACGACTTGGCCGGAGTGTTGCCCACAGCTATATTGCCAACGCTCATACCAACGACAGGACTTCCTCTTCCCTCTGGAGGTCTACCACCATTAACTGCCGGGCTTCCTCTTCCTTCTGGAGCTCCCCTCTTGTCCAACATAGCGCCAAGCTTGCCGATCTCAGCACAGGCAAGCCTGCCGACGGCAGATGCCATTCTTGGGTTGGGCAATAAGCTTGGTGGATTGCTTGGCAATCTCATTCCCTTCGCAGCGAACAGCATCGTCCAGGCGGTTACATCGCAAGCTGCGGCACTCCTGTCTGAGGTTCAAGTCGTTGCCACGGATGTTGCTGCATTAGCAAATCATGTCTCCGCTGACCAACTTCCTGTGCTTGATGCACTCGACGCTGTTGGTAATCTGGTCAAGGGGCTCGACTCAGTCATCGGCGGGATCGTGCAAGATGTGACCTCCAACATCACTGACATTCTCCCCGCACCCGTTTTGGATCAAGTCATCGCCGATGTCAAAGGCACTCTGGGTGATGTTGTGGCTATCGCCGATGGCCCGATTGACATACTAGGCGACCTGATTGAGAACAACGTCTGTGGGCTTGTCACTGCGGTTGATGGGGTTCTGCAAACCGTTGCTGGCTTTTGTGGACAGATGGACTCGGCAGTGTCTGCCGCGACACAGACCTCTGCTCCAGCGCCAAATACTAGCGGGTCAGTGTCAGCAACCGCCACTCCAACAAACACTGGCAATATCACCCCATTGTCCTCGACCGGCGCTTCAGCGGTCCCGAGCGATAGTTCGAGTCAAGCCCCTGGAGCTGGGTTGTCTCCAACGGTTCCTGATTTCACAGGACTTCCTAATACCTCGGGAGATAGCTCATCGTCTCTAGCTCAGCCATCAGACTCCACAGCAGCAACTTCGAACACTAACGTTACTTCGCCACTCGCAACTGGAACGCCCGGTCTCTCGACCAGTGATATTCCGGCAGTGGCCGAGCTCTCGACCTCCTTGTCACCGAATTCCGACCACGGAATCTCTTCTCAACCCACCACTAACTCCCCGGTCTCGTCAGAAGGACCGGGCTCGACCGTAGCTGATCCTTCCAGTAAGTCGAGTGCTCTGTTGTTGACAAACATGGTATCTTACTTTTCTCAACTCCAGGCCTGCCTACTGCAACGGCTTTGTCTTGTCCACCTATTCAAAATTGTGGGACCAGGTATGTTCCACCGATTATTCTGCAACGTAGTTCTCTCGAAGCCTTCTTCTGACAAGTCATGAAGTGGCGGTAGCACCAGCACGACCACGGTTTACGTACCGGCTACGTGTCCGTCAACAACAACTACAAGCGAGCCAAGCCCAGTCGGTGCAGGCCCGTGTCCGCAATATGGCTATACTTGCGACAAGTGCCTCGATGGGTGGTTCTGCCCACCTCAGCAGACACCAGCGCAACCAGCACCATGTGGTTATGGCTGGCCATGTGCTCATTGCGAGGGCGGCTGGTTTTGTGCACCATTACCTACTCAAGCGCCATCCCAGTGTTCTGGCTCTGCAGATCAGTTCTCTACCGGCTTGACCATAACAACGGACCCTACCCTGCCGTTGACTTCGACATCGTTTACAGTCTCGACTCTCGAGCCAGAGACGCAACTGCCTGTACCAGCTCCAACCCATCCTATCCAGGCCTCAGAATGGGGCTACTGTGGCTGCTGGGCGGACCAACCTCACCAGCCAGCACTCGCGGCAGTTGCCAATAATCTTCTGTTCATGACGAACCCAACATGTGTGAAGCATTGCATTTCACTAGGTTACCTCATGGCTGCTACTTCTGGTGGTAATGCCTGCCACTGTGGAAACTTTCTGAACGGTACTCAGCTATTGAATGATTCTCAATGCAACAGCCCTTGTCGGGACGATCAGACTGAAGCCTGTGGAGGAGAGTGGGCGCTGAGCTGCTACAGCCCCAGCGGCGAACCGTATGGATGGGCAAGTGTTGGGCCTGAACCTTTGAAGCCTACCTTGGCTCCTCCCGAGATGGCCGAGTTGAACACCGGCGGAGTCGCCATCACTTGCATTACGACCCCATTCATCATCTTCCCTGGTGATGGCCAGATCACAGAGCGGGCCGTGACGACACGACAACCGCTTGGTGACTTCCCCGACGAGGCAGGCCCTATCACCCCAAGTCCAATCAGTTCGAGCAATGTCGGCTCTGAGCCAGGATCTCTGGCATCACCACCTGGCACTCCTCTCATTCAGGGTAGCGATTCTGTCATGTCAACTACTGGACCAAGCATTGGACAGACAGTAACGCTTCCTCCAACTGCAGGTTCTTCGACACCACCAGTGGGACTGAGCTCAGGCGGCATCCCGAGTACTTCTTCCCCGGACGAAGGTGGAGGCGTCGCTCCGGGCCAAGGCTCGCAGAGTTCCGGTATCTCTTCCACTTCTTCGCAACAGCCATCGGACCAGCCCGTGTCTAGTTCAAAGTTCACTGGCGTGAGCCCGAGCCCAAGCTCAAGCACGTCACCAGGGGGCAACCAGCCAGTAAATACACAAAGCACTCCCTCGGGAGGCATCATTACCAGCACCTCATCAGGCGGCGAGAGCACTGGTTCTGGAGAGCCATCTAATCCAGCCACCAGCTTGCCGAGTCCTCTGGGTGATAATGGCAGCGAGCTTACTCCAGGTCAATCGAATCCCACAATAAGTGCTGGACCTCTAACATCAGACGGAAACTCTTGCAGCGCTGGCGCCGCGGGTACTTGCCCGACACCATCTCCTGGCATCACCGGTTCGAGTCAAATCACCAATCCATCAGCTAACACTTCGTCATCTTCTGGATTTACTAATACTGGCGAAGACTTCAGCTCGAAACCTGCCATCACTTCAGTTCCAGGTACAACGGACAGCACTACTTCGGCGCCGAATGGTTCCTCGGCAGATCCGGATGAGGGAGGCAGTGTCGCGCCTGGACAAGGCTCAATCACCAGTACCATCAGTTCGGAACAGTCAACAACCTCGTTGAGATCGAGCACCCCTCCGTTGCAACCATCAAACGTCTCTATTCCAGGTGTTAATCAGTCAACCAGTGGAACTGGCAGCGATAGTACTACCTCAGGTGCACCCGGGCCTTCAATGACCCAGCCGGGCTCGAGTGTTTCCGGGAGCCCCTCTATCGGAAGTGCTACGCCATCTATGAGTGGTGGTACAGGGCAGCCTTCGTCGTCGACCCCGCCTACTTCAGCAGGAAGCAGTGCTGGGCTATCCAGCATTACTTTTCCAGGCAGTGGCATTTCAACACAAACTATTCTAGTCGGACCATCGAACTTCCCAGTGACATCAACACCATCTACAGTCTCTGCGAGCGGTGCAAGCTCAAGTGGCCTGACACTTGTCTCCTCAACTTCTGCTCCACAGCAAGTTGGCACGGTGGCTCCAGGACAGCTGAGTGAAACTAGCCAGACGTTTGCATCTGTAGAGTTGCCATCCCAGCCAAGTCTTGTGTCTGCGGACTCTACATCCGTGTCTGTGTCAACTACACTGTCTACACCTGGATCGGGACCTCTTGGTGTTAGCCAACCTGGCGTGAGTGGCCCGACGTCTGCGCCACCAGTGGCAGGCTCGTTGACAACAGCCCCTGGTGCCGGGACTCTTGAAGCACCTGAACCTGGAGAGACACCCGACTTCACCCTCCCTCCAGGAGTTATCCCCTATGGCAATGTAGCCAATCTGCCCACGACATTTCGAAAGATCGTCGTCTAACATTGAGTTGTGCCTTGAGCCGAGACACTCCAGGGCTAGCCGGATGGGCCAAGCTCGACTTTGTCGAGATAGAAGTGCCGTTGTTCGAGATAGGAACTGAGGCGACTAGTGTTGAGTTGTCTATCCGAATACGCTTTACCTCTGGGACCGTATATTTTGCGTTCGTTTCTTTGGACTTTTATATACACATCACACATGCTGATTTCCGAAGACTCAAGATAGCCTTATAAAACGTCTGCCCAGTCTTCTTTAGCTCCAGCAGATCCCGCGCGCCATGTGAGCTGATCAGTAAATGTTGCCTATATCTGCTGCCTCTTATGGATGACACGAAACGGGTGAGGGGAGAAGGCAACTTCTCTTGCTCTCACTCTCTCTCTCTCCCTCTTCGTTTCCACGATTATCTCCTGTCCGCAGTATTGTCGTGTCCTTGTTTCCGCTCTTGTTAGTCTGTCTATACATCGGGTCCGCCCCCTCTTCGCCATTCGTGTTTTTTTTTCTTGCACGTAGGGCCCCTCTATATTTGGGCCGTGTGTGAAAATCGCATCTCTGGTGCAGGCGTGCGAGACTCGAATTCAGTTCCTCTTTGCTTCCCGATCGCCATGCACAAGGGAGCCCAATGCCGCACTGAGAAGCCGAAATCTAATGTTAGCATGCTTTCCGGAGAGTCGGTCAAAACGCGTAAAGTGTTTCTCTCCCCTCTCTTGTCCATACATCTTCGTGTCTGTTTCGTGCCCATTTCGTGTCTCGGAAGCAAGACTGGGTTTCTCTCATGCAGCATTTTCCTTTTCCTTTTCCATCAGATGTCACTCCGGCTACAATAGGGTATGTGAGGGGGCACGCGTGGAAGAGGAGGCCCCCTTGCCGGCATGTATATGACAAACACCCCGCTATCAAGCGTCACGGTCGGTTACGACCGACGCGGCGGTGTCAAGGGGTAGCAGCAATAGTGGTAGCGTAAAAGCAGATTTTTCTTCCCTTCTTTCCTGCGCGCTGCCCCCCATTCATGCTTTGGCATCACGTAGAGATGCTGGGACAACCCGAGGAAGATGGGGTGGTGGCCCCCCGACGGCCCGCATAGTGGGAAAGAGACAAGGGCGGTATGGTATGGCATGCAAGCACTTTAGGCACTGTCACCACGAGAAACAGGGGGTCTCGCTCGAAGCACTATAGGCACGCACACGGAGTTGACGCCGAGGAGGAGGGGAAGTGGGCAGTTGGCACTGTTGTACATAGTGCGTGTGTGCGGTACAGTTACACGGGCAGGAGGACAGAGATGGGAGTTCGGTCGTCCCTCCCCACCCCGGCCGGCCGACTGGAAAGAAAGTGGACTTTTTGGTATGCTTCGTCCCGGAGCTAGAGAGCCTAGAAGTATTGCAAGACGCGACGAGGGGAGAAGGGGGCGGCGGGGGCGCTGCTGTCCGGTGTGACGTAGATGTAGCATCCTGCTTAATCCTTACTCGACACTAATGCACGGCCGGGGTAAGGAATTTTTCTCTCTCAACACTTCCCATGGGTCCAGCCACCTGGAAACATAGGGGGGGGAAAGAAAGTGTTTTCGTTAACACGAGCCGAGGCCACAAGAGGGAAGCGCCGCGACTTGGGTCGGGGACGAGGAGTTTTGCGTAGGTAAGGGGGCAGGCGGGCGGGCCACAGAGGAGGTGCATGGAGAAACTTGTCCCGGGGCTAAATGCAGCGGCAGTAGGCTGAGTGAGCCCGAGACCGATGGGACCCGGGAGACCGCGTCCGCGACGCGGTTACGGAGGTATTACCGCGCACGACGATGAGGTGGCTTCGGAGCGCGCCGGCCGGCTAGAAAAATTCTCGGTGTTCGCGATGATGGCGATGCGGGCCGTCGCGTTGCTACAGCGGCGGGTGGGGGAGGCTCCGCTATGTTATAGAGTTATGTGCCACCATGGTAGACACACACACATACACACCCTCACACGTAGCAGACGGTGATGGGAGGGACGTGGTGCACGCGGAGAGGACAGGCATGAGCAGCCTCGGCTTGGAGGCGCGCGCACGGTAGAGAAAGAAGCATCGATCGAAAAGCTAGCAGGCCAGTCAGCCAGCCAGTCCTTTCATCGCCACAGCTCGGCAAGCCCACGGAGATGTCCATCGGGGGTGCCATGATTGAGAGAGGGGGGGGGATCGGAAGGACGGGCAGAGGAGAAAATTCTCGCCGCCCCGGTCCGTGAAAGCTCCGGGCTCCGCTTCCGGAGCGGAGCTCAAGCTGGTAGCTGCCGGGGGCCGGGGCCGGAACCGGCGGTGAGCGCCCGCCGGGTAGGCGTGGCCCGAACATGGAGAGAGAGAGCCAGCCAGCCACCCGCGCGGACAAGCAGGTCTTTGAAACCCTCACTGTTGGTTCTACCGGTACTTGCATTGTGCATCCGCTCTTGCTTTGCTCCGTCTGTCCAGGCTGGCGTGTCTATCGACGGCATCGGCTTGAGACCAAAGAAAGAAAAAAGAGAAAAAAGACCGATTCGATGCAAAAGGGCGGACTCGCGCCGGAACAATGACCGATCCAAGACCGGTAGGCGGCATGTCATGAAATGTGACATGACAAACGCGATGCGGCGGGGGCACAAAGGCCGGATCCCGAGTTCGATCTTCAAAAACAGTGCAACAACTTTCAAAAATATCACGGTGTCCATTTTACCCCCCCCCCCTCTCTTCTCTAAAGCGCCAAGGCAGGAAGGCAGGCCGGAAATCCCAGGCCGTGCAGTAGCAGCAACACACGATCGGGGCAGAGGAAGAAGAAGAAGAAGAAGAAGGCGACGTGTAGTGGTGGTGTCGCGAGTTGAGCAGGCGTGGCATGGCGTGGCGTGGCGTGCCACGCCGCCGCGCGACAAGGAGGAACCAATGCAAGGTTCAGTCAGCATGATGCGAAACGAGCCTTTTTTGTCCCAAGAGTCCTGTCCTGTCCTGTCCTGCCTGTCGCCTGTGGTGTCGCGCGTACGCGCTGCATGCATGCATGTGTGCATGTGTGCATGTAAGGAAGGGGTACTTAGCATGCATGCATGCATGCACGCCACCGCGCCCCCAGCCCCGGATGAGGACCTTGACTGAGGAGATCAGCCTTGGGGGGGAAGAGTCGCGTGTGTGTGTGTGTGTGTGTGTGTGTGTGCGTGTTTGTGTCCGGATCAAGAAACCTCAAACAAAAGAACTTGCAGCCAGCAGCAGCGCCAATCACGAGCCTCCCCTAGCCCTCCAAGAACCCTTTCTGCACGTCACCATCACCACCACCCCCTCCACCACCGCTGCTGCCACGCGCGTCAAAATATAATAAAAATAAAAATAAAAAAGACACGGGAAACCAACCTGCCGAGTGGTGGTCATTCTCGGTGTGTGTTAATTGTGGTTGTTTGTTTTTGCTCCTGCAGCTGGCCGCCTGTCGCAGGTCCTCGGCATCATCACTCCCTGCCCAACGAACCTCTTGAGCCTCGTCTCGTTGGGTGGTGTTGGTGGTGGTGCTCAACACAGGCAAAAAGCTGCCTGAAGCCTGGCCGGCCCGGCCAGCCAAGAAAACGTGTTCCTTCCCCCAGCCTCCTCCGCGTCGCCTCATGCACAATGACTGCAGCAGCAGGTCAATTGTGATCCAGTCTGTCCTGCGCCGCGGCGGGTACCCAGTACGGTGCTCCCAGCCAAGCTGTAACAATGACCCTCACACGCGTGGCCTGCCACTGATGACTGCACGCTGCAGCTCCTCTGTCTGTGAACATGCATCCGGCGTCAGGCGTCAGGGGATAGGCAACAGCAACGGCAATAGCATCGGCGGCGGCAGGATAGCCCAAATGAGCCGCCGCACAGATGAAAAATTTCTCTCTCCGTGCGGTAACTTGCGGAGCAATAGCTACCAAGGAAAGACAGAAAAAAAAGACTCCTCAACCATCACCGAGAAATGCCGAGACCGCTTCCACTGTGCGTTCACCGGGGAACAAGTCATTATTACTCCGTACGCACTCTCGAAAGCTTCGGGTATGGCCCGTGAGCTCGTCCCAGGCCGACAAGGGGCCCGAGGGGGTCCTGTCCCGCGCGCGCGCAAAATGTGGCACCGCCGCCCTGGTCCATTTGAAGATGATCATGAACAGGCGCAAGGGCTATGACACGAGACTCCCAAAATATTTCAAACCCTTCCCCCCTTTATCCGTAGACCCTCGGCGCAGGGAGGGCGGCATGCCCGAACTGAAAAACAATTAATTGCATGCAAACAATGATGCAAGCAAGCACGACAGAGCTGGTCCTCTTTCTTTAGCAACCTCGGCTTAACCCCGCCCATCGTCAAGTCAGACACAAATATAGACCCTCGCAGGAGTCGGCAAACACTCCCACGGATAAAGCCATGTGGCGTGACAAGCAGATTGTTTCCTCGTCTAGAATTCACACCCAACATGTGGAACCCGCCCTCCGCCGCAATACCCGCGGGCCCGCCCGTCAAAGCGCCTAGGACTCGGACTCCCAGAAGCGACAAGGGGGGGCCTCTCCCAGCAGGCGCAGTTCTGACTCTCGCCTCCTCCGCAAGTCGGTGTAGAGTTCGTGATTGGGCACAGACCGATGCGCCTGCTCGTCCTGGGGGGGTGAGACGATGCATATCAGCAGGCGTCGTCCGTCTTGTGGTTGTCGCTTGCTCGCTGATGCATTACCTGCAGCAATGGAGAGGATTTGCACTCCATGCCTGGTGGTGGTGTCATCTATGAATATAACAAATCGTGATATCTGTCGCTGGCTCGTTGGCCTTCTAAAACCCTGCTCCTCTTTCAGATGAGTGGGGATCTCTGTTTTTGCAAGCAGCCTTGCGGCTTGCAAGGCGACAGGCTCGGCCTGCGTGTGCATATTAGGAAGGAGAGGGCGCCCAAAGGGTCCAGGCCAGTACAAGGTATGGAATCTCCCATGTTCGTAAGATGGTAGGTGGTTGATCACCTTGAAACAAAGTGTCTCCAGTGTATGGTCAGCTGGCAGTGCTCGGGCTCATCGTCGCTTCTAGTCGTGGCGGAGAAGATGCGCGGCCCGTTCACCCTCACACCGTCTCTATTCAGCTTGTCAGATGTGGGGATAACGGCGGACTCAGCGTTGGTGGTTGGACCTAATCCTCCTTGCAGCAAAAAAAAAAAAAAAAAAAAGCCCAACCACTTGCAAATGTTGGAGTTGTGTTGAAGCTCATCAAGGGGAATAGAAGGCCAGCAGGCAAGAGACACACACAAATGCCTTTACTGCAAGCCGTCGACCTTAGGTTGCGAAGCGCCCCAACGCTCAACCTCACTTGTCCGTCATGAATCGGCGTGGTCTCTGAAGATCAACTGCTCTGGCCAATAGTTGAACCCCTATGAGACCGGACAACTGAACCGAGATTGAACCGAGTCGCCAGCGGGTAGCACAACACGCGCCTGCGACGAGGCTGGCCCGATCGCCTGCAGAAGAACTGTCTATCAGTTTGAGCCAGACCGCAGGGGCAAAGCATCAAAAAGCAATCGTGGTGCATACCGGCAGCTTGGGATTTCCAAACAGAAGGAAGCTCTCCACGGTCCACTCACGTCCACGAGACATGCAGCAGTTCCGCGAGACACCCGGGCTTCCGGCGCCGGATCCCCGCCGCTAGCATCGCTGCTTGAATGGATACCAGCCTCGTGGCTCCGGCACAAGCCTCGTCCAGGTCCGTGGTCATCGCCATGCCACCTTTTTCTTTTTCTTCCATTTTGAAGGCTTGTGAAGCTCTTCCACCGACGCCCAGTAGATACTGGCACCATCTCTTGACGATGTTTAAGACGAGTTGATTTCGAAAAGAAATGCCAAGTGCATGGGGCGCACTTTTGGTTCAAGACAAACATGACGCGGCGGAGACTTGTCTACACTATTTGGAAACGCACTGTCACGAACAGAAGCTCAATAGTTCGCATGCGCAGGATCAAACAGTGCGTGCTCGACGGGATTTCATAGCCCACATACAGTGTAAGTGTTGTCACACCCGAGTGTGTCGGGTAAACACTATCGGCCTGGACCACAAGGTCCGTACAGTGCGCATTGTTCAGCTGTGGAAGAAACTGCTCGGGTTTACCTAACGCTTGCATGTTCGAGAACGATATGCCTTCAGCTACACCGACCCGGGCGACGCGAGCTTGACCGCTTTGCACCATTGTGGTCCTTCAGGTTGAGATTGCACAATAGTGACTCGTCCATACCACCGCCCGAGATGACAAGCAGTGTTTGGGCGGCGTTGGTCGATAGGTTTGAGTCACATAGAATAAAAATGACATCTGCGCGCCGGGCAACAGTGGTTCACAATCGGCGATGGTTGGCATAAGCCTGACACGCTGGAGCGTATGATGGTGTTGCAGTCCGGAAGCTAAGTTAGGCCATTAAGCTCCCGCTATTGCGATGGGTGGCTTGGGTGGCTCGGATAGCTCGTAAAAGTGCCCTGCCTACTGGAATTGCTTTAAATGAAGGCCGGGATCCGCCCACTAAGCGGCGCGACGCGCTCTGACTGCCACGCGGGCGGAAACGCGTTTTGGCTGTCCCCTCTGGAAATTTCGCGTAAATTGAAATGCCATGCGTGCATAGTATCGGTACCTTGAACTTGCTTGGGTGGAGATGATGGAAAGGGGACGATGGAGTCCAAACGACCGCCTGACCGCTCTTGGCATCGTATGCCTTTGTCCACCCGGCATCTCCGTATTGCAATGCCTTGCAAAAGGGTACAGATCGGACATTTCCCCGACAGAGATACTCCGTTGACGACCAAGGACACGACAATTGAGTTTTGACAGCTCAGATCGTAACCACGCCATGGTCCCGCAACTGACTGGGGGTGCAAGACGTGTGTTGCCTGCGCACTAGGACGCACAGCCAAGGCCCAACCTCTCCACAGCTGCGGTTGCGACTCGGTATCAAGATCTCGTGGGTGGTCAGACTCAAACTTCAGGCCTAGGGTGCCCTGCCTGCCTGCTTGCCGCCTGCCTCAAGCGCTGGCTTTGTCGGCTTTGCTAAGCTCGCTTGCGCCAATGCGAGAGTGATGATGCACTTGAGGTAAGTGAGGCAACCGCAGATTGAGAGAAAGCCATAGTGCGTGTCTGCCAGACATCCCAAATGTCGATGCAGGTACGCCGCGCAGATAGACTAAATCGGCAACAAATCTGCATGCCTCTCTACCCGTGGTGCCATGTTCAACCGACGGGCCGGATTCCCCAGCATTGTCGACCGTCCAATCTGTGTGCCAAAGACAACAGCCGCGAGCAACTTATCATGAAGACATTATCAAGTCGGGATTGCAACCATCCGATAGTGCCGGATAATGGCCTTTTTGCGGTAAGCCTGCTTCTGCCATGGTAGCGCTGGCGACAGTATCGACCTGCCAGCGCCACTTTACTTTGAATGGCAGCCGTGCCGAAACCGTAGGTGGGTGAATGGTGCGGGATAAACCTGTTACCAGATGTGCCTTGGAGGTACGCGAGCGTTACTCTGTCTATTGGCTTGGTCAGGGATGCTGGTTCCGCGTGGCATCCGAGGGAACCGACTGAGAATCATGTCCACAGACCGTGTTTGTTTGAGAAGTGCCCGAAGCCCAAAGAGACTCTGCATCGCACATGGGGTTTCGAAATCGCGATGCTTGATCTGCATCGACCTCGTCACCCGGCAAATGGCTCAGCGCGGTACCATGTGGGTGCGGGCGGATCCAGTGTGCCAAGTCTGAGGGCCTGCAAGAACCATGCTAGCCATGCTCAACTGGCCGAGGCCGAGCCAGCTTCTTAACCAGACTTGAGAAGCGATTGGTCGGCCTGCAGTAGCATCGGCCATGGTTAAGGCACCTCCCCTGCACGTATCAGTATCTTTCGGGTTCAAAATCAAGAATAGCGTGTCTCTCTCTGCCTAGAATACGTCATCGCCATATGCCTGTGCGGCACGGAGATCGAATAGCGGGCTCCGCGCATATCTAGCTGATTAGCTGCTGCTGTGCGGAGTAGGAATAATTGTCTCAGTATCATACACCCCGCAAATAGTAGTTCGTTGCTGTCGAGTCGGAAAGGTTAGTTTCTGACTTGGCTGGATTGATTTCCCGTGCTTTGACAAATTGTCCAGGACTCTCAGGTTGATGAAGCCATTGCCGGCTCCCGGCAGGACTATTTCGGCAGCTCGTTCGTTACATGTTGCTCCCTGCTAGGGCGGCTATGGCATCAGTCAGTGTCGTATTGCAACTGATCGCGGAAGCCGGCCCCAAACAGCAAGAGGCTCATTGTTTGGAGAAGTGGAGAATGTGTGGGTGACATGGGTTTGTGTAAGGAAAACCCGGCACCAGAGAAGTACCAGTCAGCGAAGCACCTATCGTGAAATCCGCTACACCGGTCTCGCAAGTGTTTCTGTTGGCGATTGCAGCACAATATCTTGTGTTGTGTGGCTGGAGCAGGAATGCCACTGACTGACCCTTGCTGCTTCTAGTTAAGCATCTCTCAATGTCGTGATTATGCGTTTGCTGTTTGAGGCCCTGATCTCCACGCACGCTAACTCGATTTTCTGCAGGGATCTTCCTCAATCGCCTGGCCCGTCACAACGCGACTTCCAGCTGGGAAACCTTCGTGACCATATGGAAGGACGACTGCCACGTATCTACTGAGCGTCATCCAAGCTGGGTGGCGCATAATCGAGCGTGACCGGACCATGTCTCTGACCAGCATGGATCGCTCTCATCCAAGCGTCGCTTGAGAGATTGCACTCGGCTTCCAGAACGCCGGCCTTTTATGTGGTGCTCCATGCCCATAGACGTCGCGAACACAGCATCGTGCTGTGCAACATGCTCGCAGCCAGCGCTGCGCTAGAGGCGCCCTTTGAAGAGCTGCGAGTGATGTGAGGTGATACGCAGTTAGTAGCCTTTTGACACACTAATTGTGCTTGGTAGTGCCTAGTGGACCAGGGGTGTCAAGACCTCTATCTATTATCGGCAAGCGCGCCCACTGCCACACAGGCACAAACAGCGTCAAGGATATCAGTAGCTAAACTCTCCATAGTGCATAGTGTGATGCCTCTTTCATGACTGATGAGGACTCTAAACCACCGCGTCTCGATGGTGCCGCGCGCAGAGAGTTGAGGCATGACGTAGAAGAGCCCGTAAGGCTTTTCGGTAAATGATCTAACGAGCTTCCCGGAGCGTAGTGCTTGAGACATAAAGAGGCGGTGGCTGTCAATAAGGGTGAGACAGCTTGTTGTGGATGGCTGATTTGTGGAACCTCGTGGCTGGCTCGGCACGTTGCTTTTTGTACGATGTTTTTTTCTCTCTCGCTCTGATGGCCTATCGTAGTGCCGCTTGAGGAAGTGATTGCGACAGCTCATAAGATGCCCTTGGGGTGATCCTGACCAATATTAGAGTTTGCAATGAGGACTTGTCAATTATAAGTAGGCCGGCCTCGACTTCAGCGCCCTGTACGTAGTGTGGACATGCTGGTTGACACGCGGGGAAGAGACCCGCCCAGCTCGTGCTATGATCAGGTGCATCGCCACAGTGATCGAAGGACAACCTTAAAACTTGGCTGTGTGAGGAGCAGCAAGCGTGGGGTAAGTCGCTCCTTTAAAGTGGGCGAGCGGAAGACCAACGAATTCGGCGAGCTGTCTTGTGCACTTGGCCCTAACACTAGTTCCGCGCAGTAGTTTCTGACCTCGACTATTTGCACGAGGGGCCGTGAAGCCAATGTCGAGTAAAACTACGCATTGTTCAGTCGTTCCTGGTGTGGTCGTTGCAGACCCGGATGAAGGGTTTCTATTGGTGAAGGATGCTTGGCGAGCTGGAGCCCGTGGCCCGGCGGACATGGCCGTGGGGGCTTGAAGCTGACACGCGGCCGCTCAGCCAGAGCTTGCGACCTCCGCAAGGAGCACGACCGGCCACCGCGACGATGACGGTGGCAAAGATGCGGCATTGGCTGTTATGCGCTGGCGGATGCCTCACGAAACCGGGTACAGTACTCTGACCGGAAAGAGCTGAAGAGCTGCGGCCGGCTGAAAATGACGATGATTGTATGCTTGGCATGGATGATCGATTGGCTCCGCGCGCACGTATGATGTTGTCGCGTTGCAGAAGGATGATTGGGTGTAGGACTCGGCCTGGACACGACGGGTACGCGACACGGCCAGCCTCGTTGCCCGACTCGGGCTGGTAATGTTGTCGAGCGCCCAGCGCCGGTGAGGTAACGCTAGGGCTTGCCCCTGGTCTGGTGTATGGAGCATCACACCAGCATGGCTGCATAACGGCGCACCGGGCCCTGGCTCTGGTCTGGAGTCTCTAAACCTTGAGGCCGTCCTGTGCTGTGCTTGGCTGGTGATGTCCGGATCTGCCATGCGCTTCAGCCCGCCATCGACAGTCTGCCTAGCCCAATTGAGCCTGCCAGTCTGGAGGGGTTTGTGTTTGCTGCGGCCAAGTGGGCAGGGGCTTCGTCGGCGTGCATCTACAGGCTCGGCTCCAAACGAGGAGGCTGGCCGGCGGTAGTAGGTAGACTGCGAAGAAGAGGGAGCCGTTGCCCGTGAGGTTGGAAGAGACTGGCTGAGTCTGTTCGTGTGGTACATGTCAAGCTCAGCTGAAGGGAAGACTTGGTGTGCCGGAAGCTCTCTCGAAAGGTGCAAGTGGCAGCAGGTGCATTTGTGCCTGATAGCGAGTTGCAGGCATAACTGGACGGATTGTAGACTTTCAAAGTTGGAAAGAACGACCGCCACCGCCGCCTATCCACCTGGAGTCGATCACAACAACGAAGATTTTTTTAGTACCTCGGAGCGTGCTGCTACCTCGTCACGCGTGTGCACTATCGATGCATCTGGCAGGTCCGACACATAGTCGGGCTTTTTGGGGGGAGGGGGGGTAGAGTCGAGCAACTACTCGCGGGTGGTCGTCCACGGGTATCTCGAGGTTCCCTGGCATGAGCTCGCCCTGGCAAGCTGTGAGGGATAGGCAGACGGAAACATAGGGCCAAGACAAGAAAACCACAAACGAATGCTCTTGACAGCTTGAAAGATTTCTCACTTATCAAACTTGGCCGTTTGCCTCGAACTGCATGTTAACTTGGCACACTGATGTCGCCCTCGCGCGCCTGCTTTCTGGTTTGCAAACCATGACGGAGTGAGGGGTTGCGAGTTGCGGCTAGGCCCTCCTAGCCTAGTAGAGTCTGCTCCCGCTGATCCGACTCGAAGTCCGTGTTGACTTCTTATGAATGACTTGGGATACTTGTGCACAGCTTATCCTGCATGCGTGTTGTGCCTGGACCCTGAAGCCGCCTTGAGCACTGTCCATCTGGACATGCCCACCACTGTAGCATCGAGGTTTCAAAGCGAAATGCCTACTGTCTCCTGGTCTCGGAAGCAGAACGCAAAGACAAGATTGCGCAGAACCACTTTACGCGCTCTCGTCGCATCACAGTCTAGTTTAGTGTCAAGACGAGCGTTCATGCTTATACAGTCATAGCCCCAACCCTGAGGTTAATCGATCCCTTGCGAAAGACAGTGCAACACGACGAGCAGGGAAAAAAACAAACAAGCAGCAGAAATAGCCAAACGGGCTGGGAAATGGACGAATCGAGAAATGTGGCGGATTGTTCTTTTTGAGGGGGAGGTGTTTTTGTTTGGCAATCGCCTCACAAGCGACAAATGGCTGCATGTTGAGGCTGGTAGCCAACCAAATACCATGTCGAAGTCGAGACGTTGTGCTTGCCATGCCATGCCTTGAGAAAGACAATCGACGCAGGAGGCGGATTGATGACTGGGTTGTGTGCACAGGCGGTAGTTAGGGGACAGTGCCGGAACAGTGCCGAGACCGTCCATGCCAACGGCAATCTCCACGACATGACGCCTGTCTCATCCACACCACGGAGCACCGGGCGGGCCACGTCCCTGAAACTGCATTTGATTATTTGCCGTCGTCGCCGACGTTGTCGTCGTTGTCGCGAGCGATTGGCGTCACGTTAATACCGGTGCGGTAAGCACCAGATGTTTATCTGCATAGAGCTGAGGCGCAACTCTAACGGCAGAGCGGGCGTCCGTCTCTGGAAAGAGTTTCTGACAGCTTTGAGCCAGAGATGCATTTGTAGTGCCCGACTGCGTCCGGAGCCGGCTAGCCAAAGGTTCTCTCCTCTGTCTACGGAGTAGGCAAAGGTTGAGACGGGAGGTCACTGTGCGGCAGACTGTACTCCGTACCTGTCCTGGCCTGCCGCCCCATGTCAGTGGGCTCGGTCGGTGGACTGGCAAATAATCTCGTCATCGCTCGAGCTCGAACAGCGTCTGCTACTCCGTACTACTGCTGCTCCCGTGGATGCTCGGCGCAGGTGCAGATCCCACTCACGCACGTGAAGCGTTAAGCAACGGGCCCTGCCCAACACGGTGCAGAGCGAGCCTTGCGGGCGAACTTGAGACGTGGTTGGGTACACGGAGCAACATGGTGTAGGCAGTGTATATGTACCGAGAGCTCCGAAGGCAAGGCACATTGTAGCAGTACATACTGTGACGAAGGACTGTGACGAAGGAGACAGGAAGCATCGCCGGCGTGCCGGGCTAGCCAGCAGATGCGGCAGCAGGCGCAGCTGCAGCAGCACGACACTGTGCGGTGCCGGTCGCGCACCTGGCGCTGGAGCTTGACCTCGTGCCCGCTGCTTCTTCCACCTCTTGTTCTTTGGCGACGAGGACGCCAGGGCCGGCCCCTGCACGCATCAGCCCGCCAAGCTGGTGCAGCAGTCGAGCACGGCCGGGAGCTGGCGCAGGCAGCGCGAGGGAGCAGGGCCTCTGACAGGCTGCCCACAGGATGGCCAGTCCCTGCAAGTGCTCGTGCAAGCAACCTTGAACTAGCACACGAGCCCCGTCCGGCCAGCCATTCGCCCACCCCCGGCCAGCAGGTGGCCTGCCTGCCTCCATTGTTCCTGTCCTGCTTTCGGGTCTTATGCACCCACTCGAGCACTATTGCATCGCACTCCGTCTGCAGCCCGGCCTGCACCGTCCGCTCCGCCCAGGCCTGTCTCGCAGCTGCAGCAGGCAATCTCTTCCAATCCTTTTTCTACCCGCGCCTCGTCCTCCTACTAGACCGGCTCCTCCCCTCTCCTCCTCGTCTCCCTCCATCCTCCCCATCCGCTCCAGTCGTTCCCTTCCTCCCTAGACATTCCCCTTGCCGTCGTCTCCTTGCCATCACCAGAGGAGACCTTCGGAGGTTCAAGAGGAATCCATTCGTCCCCGGGCCACCTAGACAACCACTCGGCCCCTGACCCCGTCGCCCAGACCGTCAGACAGACAGAGAGAGCAGAGTCGCCGTGAGCGAGAGCAGCAACAGGGTACAACTACCACAGACCTCCCATCCTCTGTGCACATCGTCCCTTTCGCTCCTTCCCGACACAATCAACCACCGCCATCTCTTTTTCTACTTTGCCAATCCATCAGAGTCTTCGCCAATCGTGTTTTCCATCGCTCCTGTGGCCTTTTGGGTAATTTGCTCCTGGAATTCTTTGGTAAGCCCGCCCTTTGCTAGCTAAACCAGTGCTCTCTTTACCCCCTCACCCCTTTCGACATCCACTCGGCGTCATCCCGTCGTCTTTCCATTCCTCAGCGTCCCTTCCGCCGCATGACTTGGCCGAGGGCCAGAGACCCCGACCCGCCCGATCCGACTTCTCAAGCTCCCTCAAGCACCAGGAATCTGACTTGCGCCCATTGCCAGTGTGCATCTCCCTTCCTACGTACTCTGGTCTTGGACTCTGCTTCAGGGTCTATTGCCGGTATACGGACACGACGGCTATATGCAATAGGTCATCTAGACGCCTCGAGTCCGCATAGAAGCGTGCACGTGTCGAGGTATGTCTCTGGGCAACCCCAGTGTACACCACCTGATCAGCTCCAACGAGCTCTTCCAATGCACCGTCAAAAACATACCCCAGCAAGAAACTAATTGCCTGTCTGCGGTTCTCTAGTTCCCGACACTCACGTCCTCGCCCTCTCAGACTTTGAGAGGTGATCGCCTTGTAGGACTCGTTAACTCGCTGTTCCTGCATTGCCGATAAATCGTGGCGGTAAGGGATCACTCCAGCTGCACCCCCTCCCCCCACCTCGCCTGCTTGCGACCAACGTCACACTGGGCTCACTTGCGGCTCAACGAGGGCATCAACATATTCGAGACCTGGTTGTCTACTTCGTGGTGTGTGTGTGTGCTACAGGGTCGCAATCAATCACCCATAACTCTACCACACTGGCTCGTGTCCTATAGACAAAGGCTAGGGGTGCACAACTTGACGAACTCACCCCCTTTAGGGCGAAGACTCCTGGGGATAGTGTCTTAGATTAACTTGTTTAGACTTAAATCATGACAAACGCTAACGCCGAGTCTGGTGCACCACAGAGCCACTTCTTCCGCATACCCTTTAAACGGCGCTGCACCCCAGCCCGAGTACACCGGTTCTCCCGCAACAACTCAGCTCCGAAGACCACGGCATCCGTCCGACCACTGTCACTCATTCGCCCTTCTATCCTTCACCACACTCTTTAATACACTAATCAGAACAAACCGATTACGGCTTTTCACTCACTCGCCACCAGGGCACCAACAACAACAACAAGCTTAATCACACAGTCACTCCCGCAACCAACAAATCTCACCACATAGATTCCTGGAGAACCTGATCGTCCTTCTTTTTCAAGATCACCACTCAGTCACACCGACTCCTCACAAACCGACCCCGGCGACCATCTACTACCGACATACCCAACATGGCTTATCCCAAGTCAGCCAGCTCCGACTTCTTCGTCGAGAGCGATGAGCCCCGTTACGCCCGCATCACTCCCAGGGATGCCGCCAAGATGCTTGCCCGGAACCGGCAAGAGATGATCGCCAACGAGCTCTCCCGCCTCGCTCACGACGAGTACATTGAGGACATCATGCAGCACATGGCTGTGATGGAGAATGAGACGCTGCCGGACGCCAATCTCATCGATATGCAGCGCGAGATCCAGTGGTTCATGCGCCCGTATCTGATTGACTTCCTCATCGAGGCTCATGCTGCTTTCGCGCTTCTGCCAGAGACCCTCTTCTTGACCGTGAACCTCCTGGACCGTTACTGCTCTAAGCGTGTTGTGTACAAGCAGCACTACCAGCTTGTTGGCTGTGCTGCTCTGCTCATTGCTGCCAAGTACGGCGATAAGAAAGATCGCGTCCCTCAGATCAATGAGCTCAACAACATGTGCTGCGGTCTGTACGATTCGGGCATGTTCACACAGATGGAGATGCACGTCCTCAACACCCTCGAATGGTCCATTGGTCACCCTACTGTCGACTTCTTCTCTCAGCTCATCGTAGTCGAGAAGGCCGACGATCGTGAAGTCGAGAGTATGGCTACCTACATCTCTGAAATTGCGCTCTACCATCGCGACTTTGTGTCGACGAAGCCCTCGACAATGGCCCGTGCCTCTTTGACTCTTGCGCGCGCCATTCTCGGACGGTCCGCTGCCAGCGATGACGAGTGGGACGAGGCTGATAACGAGACGGTGCAGCTCCTATCGAAGCACCTTCACCAGCCCTCGATGACGCTTTCTCGCAAGTACGCCGCTCCTCACCTCTCGAGGGCCTCGGTCTTGCTATCCGAATTTCTAGCCCACCAGGCAGAGCTTCAGCGACGCCAGGTTACCCCACCCTCGCCTCCATCCGAGTCGATGCTTCACCCGCAGCATGCCAACATCTACAGCACTCCCCAGAAGGGTCACAGCGCTGCTATCAACGCTACGAACGGATACATCACCCCTCCCATCACCCCTGAAGGAGCATGGCCTGTGGTCTCGGATCCCATGAACAAATATGTTCCCCCACGATGCCCCGTCACCCCGACCCAACACTCGCAACAACATATGGCTGCCCACCCTCAGCAGCAGGCGCACCACTACACGGCCTATGTACATGACGATTAAAATGGCCACATGATGTCTCAATGACAATAATACCCGCTCTGGCAGAAGGACCGATCTAACGATGATCTCGCAGCTGCGAGGCATGATCGCCATTTGGACGCCATGCAACCACCACGTCGATTACAAAAGAGTGTATCTTTGGAAGAAGAAAAAAGATTGCTGCATACATTTGAAGGGACAGATCATCTCCATGGCATTAGCGAATTGTTTTTACCTTTTCCCCCTTACACTTCTTTCCCGAGGTCATACCCAATTGAGCGCGTACAGTCAGCTGCCTTCATACTTCCCTTTTGCAAACCAAAACAATGACACGAATGATAAAAAAAAATTCCTTTCAGTTCAGGACCGCCTTGACACCGTCTTGGGGACAGTTCCGCATTGGAGAGATTGCACCAAGACATATTGCCGGCAAACAAGATTAGTGCGAAAGAGTTTCAGAGAGATTTGATGGCGGAAGGAGAACAGGATAGTGGTGACAGTTCCCTGTGTGCAGCACACAGAAAGCGTGGGAGCTAAGATGAGCTGGCCTGAACACCAAGTTACAAAGGGTTGGAGCATCACTACAATCTTCTAATTTGTGTGTTGGCTGGAAAAGGGCCATTTTTGGAGAGGGGAGTTCTGGTTTCATGATATCGAGTCACGCACCGGCCAGCATTGCCTGTTGTCTGGTGAGTGTTTATCGATTGCGTATCCTTAGCAATGGGCAGGGGATTTGTTCTTTCCTCCTCGCTTCCACGCGAACGGAGAAGAAGAAGAAGTGAGGCCCAAGACAGGGTGTAATGACAAACGCGTTGCCGTATATCATAGCCTTGTGTGGTCTTTGCGTGGTTGGTTTTTGCCTTGCTTCGGTAATGCGGCAAGCAAAGCAAGCAAGCGAAGTCACCATCGCGTTCATATACATTGGCGCGAAAGAATAAATACACGAATGGGCACTACTTGAATCGAGAGCATCTTCGTCTGAATAACTAGCCCTGTGCAGAAAGTGAGCATGCTTTGCAGCAATACCGAAGATTGAGGCTGTCCAGAAATATTCGGGAAAGGCCCCCCCTGCCAGTTCAAACACCATCTGGTACGTTCGCTTGGTAAGGGGAAAAAACGACTACAACTTACAACACGTCTCTCTCCCGTATTTTGTCTTGTCCTTATCTTTGTCCCTGTCCTTGGGCGGTCAAGCAGCCACGGGATTCGAGATTTTATCCCATTACTTTTTTTTTTTTTTTTTTCCATTTGAGAACATGTGTTTTCAGAAAGCCATGTGAGCTGCCCCAAAGTTATACGATGGGGCAACTGAATTGAACCCACCACTCTTATCACATACGACCAAACTCGAGATAGGCAGACGGACAGACAAATGTATCTCACTCGCCTTCAGGATTGGATCTATGGTACTACCACATACCCAGCCGAGCGAGAGGTGGGTGTAGAGGAATTCAGACGTGTTCTCTTGCCTAGTCCCCGGGATTATCTTGCCGTTGTCGTTGTCGTTGTCGTCGTCGTCGTCTCCGGGCCGTGGTTCTAGTAGACACGCAAATGGGGGGCCGATGCGCATATGTGCCGAAAGGTAGACGAAGAGAGAAAGCAGAGAGAGAGAGGGCTAGAGCTCTCCAAACTAGTCTTGGGCAATCCGGGCTCTCTCAGTGTGGTTCTGTATATCGCTGCGATACTAATCGGTCTTTGTTCAAGTGACACGAGCAACACATCACGGCGGTACTCTTGTTTCATGGTAGCCATCTTTAGACTTCTTCATTGTTGCAAAGAACGTCACCAAGGACCAGCGAAGAACCGCGTGCACTCGCTATTTGTCTTAGCAGACATGCTACAGCGTATGTTTGCTTAACGATTCCCAAGCAATATTCCCAGACTTGACTATGTCCCCCAATACCCTTCCTCTACGTCATGAGCCATTGCTCGCTTCTTGTGCGTGTATGCTATGACATAATCTTGGTCGCATCCTTGATACAGTCCTCAATAATGTCGGCCCACCTCATTGTGTTGACAAAGTCCTTTTTGTCGATGCTCTCGTCCAGACCAGGGAACACAGCTGTGATACACAAATGTCAGCTTCAAGAAAGCACTAGTTCATCACGACTTTTGGGAAGCACCCAGGAAAAAACTCACCACCAGCATAGCCCGTCCATATCCCCGGCGCGAATACGACATGCTTGAACCATGGCCGCTCATCCAGGCCTTCCTTGTATAAGAACGCACGCTCAATGTTCTTGTACTTGGTGTTCACGGCCCGGATGGCGCGGGCCAACCTGAGCTTCGTGATGATCTTCCACCACGGTACGTGCTCGTTAGCCTCCTCGGAGAGTCTCGATGACTCGGCGTCAAGGCTCACAGCAGCCCTTCTGAAGTCTGCAACAGACTTTTGCAGGCGGCCCAGCGCGACACGGATCATGTCTGGATCCCCCGTGCTCTTAGGCTGCGTCGGGCGGGACCTGAACTCGAACATTTCAACGTCTGTCGCGAAAGACTGGGACTTCGACTCGACTTTGTGCTCGACCTTCGCGACGTATTCCTTCAGCGCGGTGGCGTAGTCTGTGGCATTGAGGGTGAGCAATGGCGTCTCGGACATCTTTGCGATCGTGAGGCCGAGGATCTGCGCCATGGCCTTGTGGTAGGCAAAATCTGGATCGCCGTATTCTGTCATCCAGTGGTAGCTGTCGTAGTTGGAGTGGTAGTGGTACACGGGGGACTTGGGAGTCGAGCCCTCGAAACCAAAATTGATACACGGGATACCGGCATGATCCTGGAAAGCGGTGAAGTCACTTCCGCTGCCCATCGTGCTGATGTAACCACTCCATGTATCGCGAACAGTCTGCCCTGCAACGGTCTGGTTGGGTGAGGGCACGCGCGCAGTAACATCGTAGATTAGCTTGTGCAGGAGCGGCGCCGCAGAGGCTCCAAAATTAGGTGTCACAGCACCAACGTCCACGTTGATGTAGGCCACGTTAGCTTCCTTCAGCCAGGGCAAGTACTCTTCGACCCATTCCGTGCTGCCAACGAGCCCATATTCCTCACCGTCCCAGCTGGCGAAGACGATGGTCCGAAGTGGCTTCCATCCTTGACTGAGCGCCTCTCCGAAGCTTCGGATGACCTCGTTGAGGACAGCAGAGCCACTGTTCGGGTCGCCAGCACCACCGGCGATCCAGGCGTCGCGGTGATTGCCCACAACAACAACCTCGTCGGGGATCGTGCCATTGATGATGCCAATCACGTCCCACAAGGGAGTCGTGACGTATTCTTGCTCGTTGACAAGATTGACGACGACGTCGTCGGGTGTGGGCCCGATGTTGTACTTGACACCCTTGTGGCTCAGGCCTATGTTTCTAGTCCAGTACTGACCAAAGTCCTTCGCAGACGGGCCGTGGCCATTCAGCGCCTTAAGGATCGGAATCGCCTCGGCGTAGGAAAGAGGCAAGGATGGGATGCTTGGGATGGCGCCGTCTACGGGCTGGCGTGGGACACCAGGCTTTGAAGGGTATCCCGGTGTGGTGGGGTCACCAGGTGCGACGCTGAGAAACTGGACACTGCCTCGTTGGACACTACTTGGGTTTCTGGCAGGGCCATCGGGATACGCCTTGTACCCATTGACCTCGGTCATCTCGCCGTCATCGCCAGGGTCGCTGAAGATGATGCAGCCGATCATGCCGAGCTCTTGCGCCCGCTTGACCTTGAGACCTCTGAAGATGCCCCCATATCGGGCGACTGCGATCTTGCCTGTCAAGCTGATATTGGCACGCACGAGATCCTCAAAGTCCCAGTATGTGCCGTAGTTGACATAGACAAAGGAAGCCGTCACGTTACCGCTGGCCGAGTAGCCATGGAAAGTTGGGATGCTGTCCTCGAGGCTGGTGGTTGGGTCCTCGTCGAGAGGGTCCTCCTGTAAGGTGGCCTCGAAGGCGACTCGCCAGGTGTGGCCGCCGTCGCTCTTTGAGTCAGACCGGTCGAGCAGGGCGAGGCGGTGGCTCAGAGGATAGTTGATATAAGTCTCATAGGCCACAACCAATGAGGGAACACCCCATTCGGCCCAGCGGTCCCGGGTCCACTCTGCCTGGGACAGGTTCTTGCCAGCGAGATGAGGCCCGGAGGTGTAGTACCTGCTCCACTCGGACGCCTTGTCGCCGCTCGGGGTCTCGAGCAGGAGGCGCTCGAGATCATCGTAAGAGATGGCGTTGGTATGTGCCGATGTGTGCCAGTGGTCCGGGTCGTGTGGACCGTAGCCGGGGGCAGGAAGCCAGTCGGGGCCGGAGACGACGGTGATGAAAAAGGTGACGAAGAGGGCGAGCAGGGAGGAGTTGATGGCGATTGTGCAAAAGCGGCGGAGGGTCTGGTGAGGATAGCGGTGGGCAGGGCGGCGGACGGCGACGGTGGTCAGCAAGGGCGTTGTTTCGCCAGCCATGATGACGTGCTCGCTACTGGAGTACGCGCTGTAGTGTGTATGGTGACCGTCGTGTGTGTGGTGGTGGTCGTGTGTGTGGTGGCTGTCGTGTGTGTAGTGGCCGCCGTCTGCCATTGCAGAGTCGTGCGCCACCATACACTGGGGATTCTCGCAATGTGCGAATGCAAATGCAAATGTGTGAGCTCAAGGGTTGAAGCTGTTGAATAGACTGGCATGCAAGATGGAGGTTCGAAATGGAGCAGTCAGCCTGTGGGGCACCCCTGAGGGTGAGGGGGTGAGGGAGTGAGGGAGCACATCACGACATCACGTCACGTCACACCACTGCACGGCGCACGGCCACTCCCAATGCAGAAGGCGCGAATGGCAGCAGATCTTGTGCCGAGTACGATAGATGGATGTAAGGGCCGAAGAATGTGCATTGCAACGACGACGACGACGACGACGATGATGATAAGGATAGTGATGATGCAGATGTAACCGGGGAATGCTGGCACTGGGTGCCCACCGAAGATCGTGCGTCGTGACCTCTGCCTTGTCGCCATGGTTGCAGCTTCCGACCACGGTCAGCTCTGGGCGCCGAGACTCGGAGCATATGTAGGCCTGCATCCCCCGACTTGGTGACCGCCCTCTGCGTGCCGTGTATTGGGGCTTTGCTGCGGCCTGGCTGCAGCCTGGCTGCATGTGGGTGACTAGGTCTACGGGTCACACCCGCCCGTCCGCCGCCCACGCCCGGCCTGCTTTTCGCCTTCCCCGGCAGCCGACTCCGGTTTCCGGCTTCTCCTCCTTTCTCCTCTACAGCCTCACAGCTCATCGGTCCTGTTCGTCGCCTGGCATCAGCAGCACAGATGGATACAAGAGCCCGGCGAGCCCTGCCATCATTGTAGAACCGTCGCCGACACATCCGCGGCCATGCCTTCACGAAATGCGCCAAAGCTGCCCTCGAGGCAACTGGCCATCTTGGGTATGCCACTCCGCCAACCCAGCGCGATATCCATCCATGCTAACCGTGAAAAATATGAACAGCCGTCGCCAGATTCGCGGAACCACTCGCCATGACCTCGGTGTTCCCCTACCTCCCGGAAATGATAGCAAGCTTTGGTGTCGACAAGGACTCGGTCGCGCAGTGGGCCGGCATCACGAGTGCTGCCTTCCCCCTTGCGCAAAGCCTAACGGCCGTGTGGTGGGGAAGAGCCTCCGACAGGTTCGGCCGAAAGCCCATCATCATCGTGGGACTCATGTGTACCATGTTGTGTTTTTTGGCATGGGGCCTGTCAACAAGCCTCGCAATGGCCATCACGGTCCGTGCCATCCTCGGTGCAAGCAACGGCAATAGTAAGTGCCAATTCCAGATTTCTCAATGTCATCAAAATGGCCATGACAGCTAACACCCGTCTTTGCACAGTTGGCATCATCAGAACGGTTGTGGCTGAGATGGTCCCAGAAAAGGAGCTACAACCCACAGCGTTTTCCATCATGCCGCTCGTGTGGAGCATCGGGTCGATATTCGGCCCTGCCTTTGGTGGCTTCTTCGCAAACCCAGCAGTCCAGTTCCCCAGCGTCTTTGGCGACTCCTGGTTCTTCCAGAAGTTCCCATTCGCACTGCCAAACATCATGGGTTCCTCCATCTTTCTAATCTCCATGGCGACGGCTTTCCTTTTCTTGCAGGAAACGGTCGCCCACAAACGAGGTAGTAGAGATTGGGGACTTGTTCTTGGCGAGAAGCTTGTCGTCTTGCTCACTGACAGGCGCAATGCAACGTACAGACGCATAGAGAACGGCACGGGCGATGAGGAAACACCTCTCTTGAGCTCTGACAACCAAGGCGGTCCATCCTTACCACAAGTGCGATCAGCCGATAAGTCAAGAGCCAGAGCCCCAAAGAGGCATGGCATACGCAGTGTCCTGACGCCACAGACCACCGTGAACCTGCTGTGCTATACACTCCTCGCGCTGCACTCCGTCACATTCGACCAGCTGCTTCCCGTTTTCCTGCACTACCCCGTAGAGAAGCACACGTCGGAGAACACGACCCTGCCATTCGTCTTCAACGGTGGCTTTGGCCTCAAGTCAGGTAGCATAGGCACGATCTTAACAGTATATGGCCTGCTCTGCGGCGTGATCCAGTTTCTCCTGTACCCTCCCATCGCGACCCGCATGGGAATCCTGAACTGCCTCAAGGCAGCTCTCGTGACCCTGCCCGTCTGCTATATGCTGCTGCCGTACACGACCCTCATCGAGGACAGCACGCACAAGGTCGCCGCACTCATGGTCATCATGACCTTCAAGGCGATTGCCGTCATCTTCGCGTTCCCCAGCTCCACAATCCTGCTCACAAACAGCGCCACTAGCCTTGGGATACTTGCCACCCTCAACGGCCTCGCCACCACCTTCTCCGCGCTCGGGAGGGCGTCGGGACCCGCGGTCGCCGGCAGCGTCTTCAGCTATGGCGTGCGCAACGGTCTCGTCGGCCTGGCCTGGTGGATGCTCGCCGGCATCGCCATGATCGGCGCCGTGCCGGCGTGGTGGATTGTCGAGGGCGACGGGCCGACAAACAGCACGAGCAGCGGCAACACCAGCAACGGTATCACAAGAGTCGTCAGCGGCAGCAGCAGCAGCCGCGCGCCCGCCACCACTGGCGGCGTCGTGGACAACGCCGATGCCGACGTCGTCATCGATGAAGACGACGATAGCGATAGCGACTACACCATCTACGACGAGACGGACGACGAGCTCGACGAAATTGACGCCGCGGAGCGGTATGCGCGCCGCCAGCGCCGGCGCAGGGAGTCGCTCGCCGCGGCGCGCCCGCTGCCGCGCGAGATTGTGGCGCAGCCCGAGGGCCAGGACGACCAGCCGCTCTTCAGCACGAGCGCCAAGAGCACGGCGAGCGATAGCCGCCGCACCGGGCTCGGCGTGCTGCGGAACCTGCTCTGATGAGTGAGCGAGAAGGAGAGAGAAGATGAAAATCGTACATCAAAGTCGGCGGCTGCGTTCCCGTACTAGACAGAACGTCGTCCCCTCTCCCCCTTCTCCCCATCGCCCAAGACACACATTTTCTGATGAGGAGGAGTGAAGAAAAGAGAGAATGGAGAATATTTCTCTGCATCCAAGTGGAATTGGTTCTTTAAAAAATCTTGCTCTCAACACCCTGAAGCTTTTTGAAAAATTTCCTGCAACATACCCTCCAAGTTCATCTATTTGCGCATATTTGTCGTCGTTCTGGCAAAGGCCCCTTGTTCTTAGTTTTTTTGTTTGTTTTCAAAGTATTAGCCATCATCATCAATTATCATCACTGTTGCTTCTCGGTTTGATAACATCACGCTTCCATATTGAAACTACACAAAGTGAGCGGGATTTGGCTTCTTGGGATGCATCGTGCAGGCCAACGTTTACAAACGTCGCATACGGATTTCAAATAACCATTCTTGACTTGAATTTGCGATCATGGATATAGAATATCATCAAAGACTCCGCGCGCCATGTGTTGACAACGAACTGAAAAAGGGAACTCCACCAACGCCCGCTTCATTTCAACTCTCGCCATTGAATCCAAGAATGAAAGAACATGCTTGACCCATTCGCCGATGGAAAACAGAGTGAAAAAAAAACCAAGAACGGCCGGAACTCCAAGAGCCCACCAGCGACAACACGTGTCTGCCGCCCCAAGACTCAAATGTATGCAGTTGCAAGGGCTTTTTCCAGTTGTTTTAAATACGTCGTGGCGCCGTCTCTCTCGCTCGTGCGAGGATCGCTTCGCAACGACTTGGTCTACGCCGGCTTCGATATTCGTGACATGGCCCCCATAAAACCTTGGCCGTTCAAGCAATGTCCATGCCCTCAGAGTCCTCTACGTCAGAGGGCATCGCCTGCGTGCGGTCGCTGCTAGCGCTGTCCTTGCGACCGTGGCAGCCGTCGTAGCGACTCCGATACCCGTCCACATAGTCGATCTCGTCGCCGCCAATCACGCGACCCTCCATATCGATCTCCTGGGACAGCTCAACTAGCGCAGTACGAGGCAGGCGCAAGAAGTCGGGCGTCCGCACGATTCTGCCCCAGTGTGTGAGGCAGAAAGCCGCCGCCCGTTTGCGCAGCCACTCCTCTTCCGCGAGGCCGGCACAGTACCAGATGATGCAGGCGTGGTCGACGTCCAGCTCCCTTAGCAGCCGGTTTAGACACAACAATCGTAGGTGTGGGATGTTGTAAATGTTGGACATGACGAGCAGCCCTGCAACGTCCGATAGCTCCGTCACACCGTCATCCGCGTGGATGCTGTCGGTATACAGATAGTAGAGGAAGGCCTTGACGACACTATAAGGCTCGGGAATATGCATCTTCTTCGTGTGGAACTCTGCCATCTGTGCATTGTAGAGCCGAGAAAAGTGCGGCCAGCGGGCTTGCAGTATGAGTTTGTGGACGTGAATAGGCTGAGATGTTCGCGCGTTTGGTTCCAGCCAGTTCTGGTCTGATGCCTCACCTGCACGGATCGTGCCCGTCCCCATCATGTCGTTGTCGTCAAAGTCCTCGGCTAGCGCGGTGATGATGAAGTCCGTGCCACTGTTCGTTTCCGGCGGCTGATTGAAGAGCGCTGCAAGGTCGTTGCCCAGCCCCTTTGACGGCACGTCATGGGCGCGCATGTTCGGCGAGGGCCTGGCGTGCGGCATCCGCGGCTCTGGTGGGACATTGTGGCCAAGGAAGCCGTATCGGCGGAGGTCGATCTCCATAATATCGCTCAGGTACTCCTCCGTGAAGTTGGTCGGTTCCCCAGGCAGGTCAGTTGGACAGCCAAGAAGCCATGCTTTAGTCCCCTCGTCATTCAATGTGCAGTAGTGCCATCGAAAACCCGGCTTGAAAACATCTCGGCCTTCGGCAAGTTTCTGCCATCGCAGGGACACCAGATCTAGTGCCGACAGCGAGCACTCCTTGTGCGTGATGGTGGCTGCTGGAGTGACAAAGTCCAATAATGTACCGGACGAGTAGATGTGAAAGTGTATACCAGAACCTTGTGACGGGACGTTGTTCCCAGAGAGGAATTTCAAGCTTGAGATGGCGCCGGGCGCCATGGGCGCGTACTTTTTGATTTGGAAAGAGGGCGTGTTGACTTGAGCTGTTCGCGAATTCGCTGCGTAGCCAGAGTTTCCTGGCCCAGCGGCCGCTCCCATGGCATGAGATGGGCGAGGGGAATCCGATTGACGGCCCATCTGCATATGCCTGTCAAGAGTCGACCCCATGAGGGGGGGTGTATCGAAAGCCGGTGTGCCTTTGAGATCAAGCCACCACAGATCGCCGGGCTTATCCATGTCTTCACTGAGACCACCAAACACCCAGATACGATCGCCCCTGCATGGCATGAATGAGCTACACGGACACTGTCTAAGGGGATCGTGCGGTTCACTTACCATATGTATGCTGAATGGTCAAACCGACCCACAAAGCGCCAGGACCTCGACCAGGTGTAAGTTTTGAGATCTAGGTAACAAATGTCGTCTAGGACATAGTTGTCGTGTCCCGTGATGCCGCCAACGATGAAGAGTTTGTCGTCGTGAAGAACAGCAGCGTGCCTTGCGCGGCCCTTGGGGAGCGGCCCGGTGACTTGCGGCTGAGTCCAGTGTGCCGTCTTGAGGTCGAACATGATGAGGTCTGAGAGGTAAGTCCTATGTTCATTCTCGCCTCCAAAGACCAAGAGCTTGTCTCCCTGATAGAGTGTGGCTGTGTGGCCCATCCTCACACCTGGAATGTCCCCGTAGTTGTCGACAAGGCTCCATTGGTGGCTGACAAGATCAAGCTTCAAGACATGATTGTAGACCTCATCAGTGTACTGGTCGAACCCACCAAAGGCAAAGATCTGGTTGTTGCCGCAGTATGTGACGGATGCATTGACGAGGCACGCAGGACGCTGCCCGAGAGTGCGTATGACTCTAGGCCGGTATATGTCGCCAACGGTGCGGTTCTTTACTGGCGAATTCGACATGACGAAAGTGTTGTTCGAGGAGGAGGATGCAGAGGGTGGAGTGGGCGCCTGCGATGCCTCGGGCGCAATTTGAGGGACGAGTGCCCCAGTGCCGGGACTGTTGGCACTACTCGAGTTGGCAAACGAGCTCGTTGGGCCGCCGAACAAGGAGGAGGACGCGGGCGCACCGCTGGCGTGCGGAGTCGAAGGATGGGACATGATTGACGGTTCTCGGAGCCGATTGGAAAGGCTGGTTGGTGTTCAAGAGAGAGTGTGGGAAGCGGAGTGGATGATCATGACGTGGCCTCTGTGACTGTGATCATGGCTCGCGCGTCGACTGCTACCGGAGCGTCTGCGCAAACGAGGTGGAAGGTAGTGGGTGGCTCTGTGAGAGTGTGCGAGGGTATGCGAGGGGTGGACCTGTCGTGAAGAGCCGGCTGCGCGATGGTGGTGAGGTGAGACCTGGTCTGATGGCTGACATCACACCAGACGACTCATGTCAGTAGTTAGTAAGTGAGATCCTGAGGCAGCCCCACTACAGGCGAGCAACGCGCTCGCACTGGGCCTGTAGGAGATGAGCGCCGGCTGGCCAGCAGCTGGGCCCGCAGCAGTGCTCGTGCTGCGTTGCTCGGCGGCAACCGCGATCCACCAAGTAAACATTATAAGCCTCTCTGCGGCATCCTCACCACTGCACTTCACTCCTCCTTTCTTCACCATCACCTTGAGATCTTCGCTTTTGGCTACATCTGCTCCCGCTACAAAGCATCCCTTGTCCTCCACTGGACCTGGCTGCTCCCCTACGATCCTCAAACCCTCCATCGCCAAATCTGCCCAGAGCCATTTGCTCGCCCCACCGGCCTCGACACCGACTACTAACCATTACACCAACCCCCAGGAACCATTAGATTGAGTCTCTTGGAACTCTCTATATCTACGCTATCTAGCAGACACAATGGCTACTGCTGTGTCCACCCCCCTCAAGACCCACAAGGGCATCTTTTCGTCCAGGACCGCTGGCGGACGTATGCCTTTGACTCCTTCGCCTCGTCAACGCACCACCTCCAATGTCTCTATCGATTTCAACTCGTCGCCTTTCACCCCCGAGAGGCGGCCGTGTGGTCTCGATGCTGCCCGGCCTGCTGGCAAGTCGGTCTATGGAGGAAACCTCGCTGGGCACTTTGCCAAGGCCTCTCGCTCCACCCACCGTGACTCTCCCAAGTCCAACATTGCTCGCGGCGTCTCCACACCTCGCAGGGCTCTCGAGCTTGGCGTATCAGACTACGCGCTCGTCGGCACCGGCCTCGCCAGATCTCCTGGCAGTGCCAAGGGCAAGAAGGGCTCCATGAGGGCCAAGACTACCCTCACGTACGCTGCTGATCGCTTCATCCCCAACCGCAGCAACAGCTCCGCCATCGTCAATGCTGGCTCAGCCAAGCTCGACATCCAAGACAAACCCCGGCCCAAGACTAAAGATGGCGAGGCTTCCGCTGTCTTGACTTCCGCCACAGACGACGCCATTGCCGCCCTTGAGGGTCTCAACCTGGAGGACGACGAGTCGGCCTCATACTCGCGTCCCTCGCCCAATACCGTCGCCTACCAGGACTCTCTAGCCAACGCGTGCGGAGTGAACATTGGAACGCGCATCCTCCAGTTCAAGCCCGCTCCTCCGGAGTCGTCAAAGCCCATCGACCTTCGTCAACAGTACAACAGACCGTTGAAGGCAGTTGCTGCGAACTCGGCCCAATTCAGACGCCGCATCGCCACAGCGCCGGAACGTGTTCTTGACGCCCCAGGCTTGATTGACGACTACTACCTCAACCTGCTTGACTGGAGCTCCGGCAACCAGGTGGCCATTGGTCTTGAGCGTAACGTTTACGTCTGGTCTGCCGATGAGGGCAGTGTCAGCTGCCTGATGGAGACCAGCGCGGACACTTACGTTAGCAGCGTCAAGTGGTCTGGTGATGGTGCCTACGTCGGAGTCGGTCTTGGCACGGGTGAGGTCCAAATCTGGGACGTTTCCGAAGGTCAGAAGATTCGCAGCATGTTCGGCCACGACACCCGCGTCGGTGTCATGGGCTGGAACAAGCACCTGCTCTCCACTGGTGCGCGGAGTGGTCTCGTCTACAACCATGATGTTCGTATCGCCGAGCACAAGATTGCCGAGCTCGTCTCCCACACTTCCGAGGTCTGCGGTCTCGAATGGCGCTCCGATGGAGCTCAGCTTGCCACCGGTGGCAACGACAACCTCGTGTCCATTTGGGATGCGCGTTCCCTGGCTGTCCCGAAGTTCACCAAGACCAACCACAAGGCTGCTGTCAAGGCTCTTGCCTGGTGCCCTTGGAACATGAACCTTCTGGCCACTGGTGGTGGCTCGTACGATCGCCATATCCACTTCTGGAACACCACCTCGGGTGCTCGTGTCAACAGCATCGACACTGGCTCGCAAGTCACTAGCCTCCGGTGGAGCACAAGCTACCGCGAGATTGTCAGTGCCAGCGGCTTTCCTGACAACTCTCTAAGCATTTGGAGCTACCCTACCATGGTTCGCAACGTCGAGATCCCTGCCCACGAGAGCCGTGTCCTCCACAGCTGCCTCAGCCCCGATGGTCAGATGCTCGCTACTGCTGGTATGTAATACACTTGCAACTCCTAGTGACCATCCGCTACAACCTAGTTCAAGCACTAACACGCCTTCTCACAGCTGCCGATGAAAGCTTGAAGTTCTGGAAGGTCTTCGAGAAGAAGGCTGGAGCTGCCTCTGCGGTTGGTGGCAGCGGCTCGTCTGCCAAGGCCAAGATGGCCAAGCAGATGACTATCCGATAAAACATTGTACGCATCCATGGCCCAACCTAGGATTGCTATCGACAACAGTAGGTATCACATCTCTCTAAAGCATCTGGGACTTCGAATTGGTGCTTTTAAGCGAGGCGTTGGAAAGTCTTGACAGTCCCATGAGAATGAAGCGCTCACCCTGGGTACGAATGAATGCGCCGACGTGCCCGACGAGGCGTGGCCAACTATTGTATTGCATTAGCTAGGAGTTTTGCTTTGGTGGTTTTGAGTGAGCTTCGCGGATAGTCAAGCAGGAGCGAGCATCGTCAATCTGCTGCGACTAGGCGCAAATCTTGCTGCACAGTAACACACATACGCAATTTGTCTTTTATCAAAAGTATTGGTTGTTTTATTGAACGTGTACTGTCGTCTGTGGGGTTATGTGCGTCCGACAGGTTAGATGGTGATAACTAGAGCTAGGCGGAACCAGCTTATGGAAGCAGTCGCGGTGGAGAACTCAGCCGCGGCACTCCACGGAGTAGGTGTGGGTGCGGCGGTCCGCGCATGGCGTTGGTGAGTGGCCCAAGCTCATCCATCATATGTCCCGGCTGCAGGGCTGTCTCTGTAACTTAGCCCAGTACAACACCAAACACACGATAGCAGCACGCCAGCTCCAGCACTCCGCGCGCCTCCCCGCCCATACGTCACGGCACTGGTGGACAGCACTTTTCGCTACCTTTACGACTCTTGATCCTTGCTTTCCACGCCTGAGCGCTGGCACTCGGGGCACGCCAGTCCGCTCCCTGCGCATTTCGCATTTCGTACACCGCACCGTCACGGCGTAGTCAAGCACCAGCGGCGTTTTTTGACGACTACGTACAGCCTTACAGTGGACTGAAACTCGGCACATCTCATTGTACCGCCAACGCCGACCTTGCGCGAACATACTGTGGCTTTGGTTTCACTGGGGAATCTGCGAAAACCCCGATCTAGCCAGCGGCTTCACTTTCACACCCACACAGGCAGCCAGCCACACACAAAACATAGGTCGCAGCATCGCCATCCGCGTATCGCCCGTGGCTTCCACTCTGCACCATGTCCAATAACCAGGTCGGGTCGGTCTACCAGCAGATCATCCAGGATGTTCTTAACTCGTCGCGCGTCGACTTTGAAGAGGGTGGCATCGACGAGGGCGTCCTGGAAGAACTGAAGAAGGTGAGCTAAGACGCCGTTTTCTTTGTCATTATGCTCGCGCTCCTGCCTTTTTCCCACAGCGAGCAAGTCGGCCCTGCGCGCGCGTGCAGCCATCAAAGCTCTCACGCAAGCGTCACGACACAACGCAAGACTTCATCTCTCATGTCCATCTCAGGCCTTGCGGGTGCGCTGGCGCTGTTCACACCACGTGGAGATGGGCGTGTTGAGGGCGAGCGGTTGTGTCGAGGCCGGCGGGCAGAGGTGGGCGAGGGTTACCGAGAGGGGCCGGCAAGGTGCGGACGACGAGTACTTGGGGTGCCCCTTTTATGCGCCTTGCCACTACCAGCCCCCCATGAGTCACCCGCGCCAGCCCGCTTTTGATTGGCGTCCTCCACTCGCTTCCAGCATGGCCCTTGCCAAAGAGCACTTACACCTCGCACCACCATCACCTGCTGCAACCCAAGGTCATGCCACACTCCGGAGGCGAGCTGCACGGCAGTATAGCACCGATGTATTCTCCACCGCCCTCTCCACCGTGGAGATCACATCTACTCTCAATGAAACTCTTACGAGAGACTTGACTGACTCGCTTCCAGGGTTGGCAAAAGAAGCTCAGCCAGCAGCAGCTTGCTGTATTCCCATGGGACCCCAAGCCAGAGCCGCCGGCGCCAGCGCCAGCCGCCGCGCCCCAGTCGTCAGCACCCATGCAGCAAGCTGCTGCTCCGGCTACTACTGTCGACTCGAGCGGCGCCATGTACACGCCGCACAATGGAGCGCCTACCTCTTCCGGGCTCCCGATGCCGGGCATGATGCAGACGAATGCGCAGTTCAAGCCCGACGTTGGCGTCAAGATGGAGCCTGGAATGGAGCACGCTGGCATGGGCAACTTTGCCGACAGCAATAGCGTCGCGCAGCAGCGTGTCATTGATCAGCTGCAAAACCAATACGGCGAGCGTGCGGCTGGATCTATTGAGAAACTCAAGGGCTCGTTTACGACCAACGCCAGTAATGGACAGGGCCAGCAGAGACCAGGCGTCCCCATGCCGCAATCACAGCAGTTTCACGGCAACGGGCATCCGCAGCAACCCCCGCCATCCCAGATGGATGGTGCTGATGACCGAGAAGGCATACTCATGCATCAGAGTGCCTCAGGACAGCAGACAGAGATGGGAAGATTGGAAATTGATAGCATGCTCCACGCTCAAATTGCCGCCAAGGCCAAAGCCATGGAGGGCGGCGGCTTCATGGTGCCGCTGAAACGGCGCAGCAAGACCGCCAAGATGGCGGAGCTGCGCAGTTCTGCAGCTGGCGGCGGCCCCTCGCAGTTCGATGGCCCAGATGACGAAGACCTGAAAGACGACGAAGACGACGAGGACGCTATCAACTCTGATCTAGATGACCCCGATGAGAACCCCGAAGATGACGATGACGACGAAGATGGTGGTCAGATCATGCTTTGTATGTATGATAAGGTCCAGCGGGTCAAGAACAAGTGGTAAGTTTTAGCATGAAGGGCCGGATGTGTGTGTGTGTGTGTGTGTGCGAACGATTTACTGACAACCGCTGCAGGAAGTGCGTGCTCAAGGATGGTGTCCTCAGCATAAACGGCAAGGACTACGTCTTTCACAAGGCAACAGGCGAATACGAGTGGTAGCTGCTGTTCACTACCACATACCCTAGGATATGGGTCTGGTCCGCGCCATGATTATACACGGCTACCGTCTCGCACAGGGACACGGAGCGTATGAAGCTTCAGTTTAGTTTCTATGGTGTAATCAAACGGCCACGCAATCCATTTCCTACCATTAATGAAGACTGTGCTTTATCCGCAAGCCTCACCTAGCACTTGAAACATAGCCGCATCGTGCCATTCGTGCCATGTGACGAGCCAAACTCGGCATCTCAGTCTACGTAAACATTTTGTCCGTCCAACATTTCCAAAATAAAATAAAAATAAAAATAAAAAATAAAATAAAATAAAATAACAATAGCGTGACCGAGTAACCACCAGTCCATCCAGCCGTCCTTGTGGCTCCAACCAGGCTGGTCCGATCAGCGAAAGAAAGCAAACACCCTGGTACAACCCTCCTTTCTGTCTGCACGCGTAGATGGGTCTCCTCCGGAACTACGCCGGGAGCGGCGCCCCTTGAAAACGTGGAGCTGTGCGACATATCGCTCTATACCTCGGTCAAATAGATGGGAGTCGTGCTTGTCTCTTGTTTCCTCTCTTTAATGAAAAGCGCGGTATGTAATGATCAGAGGAATGAAATGCGATGTTCCCGCTCTTAGGGCTTATACACAACAAAGGGTTGTAAAAAAAATTGGGGGAGGGGGTTCGACGTTGCATTTTAGCTGTGTGATATCAAGAAACTACCGCCTCTTCTGCCCCTGCTTTCTTCCATGTCAAGCTCTTTTGTTTATTTCTACTCCTTTATCACATTGCATATATGTTGGATAAGCTGGAAACCCTGCCCCCACATGCGCTCAGCGGAAAGATACAGATGAAAGTAGAGACAGGGAGGGGCAAGGAGAGAAAGACGGATAGATGTTGTGACCAGATGAGCAATTATATTGAATTCCGGTGCGAATTTCCGTATGTATGTTGGCTGTACTACCTGATATCTCCTCCCCCCCTGGTATTTTTTGCCCATCATTAAATGTCACGGATTATACTAGACAAGCAGATAGGCAGACGAAATGTGTATTCTTCCATGATCATCTCAATATGAAGGGAACTTCTCTGCGCGTGTATCATCCACCTTCAATGATGCCAACTCCCTCGCTCCTCTTGAGGATGTATATTTTTGCCGTGCTCGCATTTGCTCGCGACACGACCAGCCAGACTCAGCTGTGCTGTGCATGTTTGTTTGCTTGCTTGGATGCCTGCTTTCCAGGCTGGCCGGGTGTGCGCACACCGGTGACCGACCGTGCCGAATTCACCCCCCGTCATGGCGCATGCATTGATTTCTTGGTGTGCGCGGTTTGTTTCTCTGTGGATATGCCCACTTCCTAGTTGATGGAAGTTGGAACAATGTCTACCGCCCAACGTATATATGGTTGTCGCGAACGAGAGCCGGGGCAACTGTATGGAATCATGTCTCCCCCGTTGGCGGAGTTGCTCGTTCACCCAGGTGCTAGGCATGCGGACTGCTAATCTCGCTTCGACTTGCTACACTAGAGTCCCGGCGCCCGCCGCCGTGTCTATTTGAGACGAGTGCCGCCATACACAGCATGGTGATACTGATCATATCCTGCCACGTTTGGCAATGCCTCCGCGTGGCGTTCCAAGTTGGTACGCTACCCAAGGCATTCATTCTCATGTGACGCGGAACAGCTGCCACATTGCTCATGGGTCGGGGGGGCCAGAGTGTGCGGTTGCCCCGTGAGAAAAGGGCTGTGACTTATCAGGCTACTGTGACCTTTTCCCCGAGCCTAGGAGCGTGATCCCGGTGACAATTGCTAGCCCTGCTTACCCAGTCTCCGGCGGCTTGGGCCCGTGGCGCTGGATAGCGGAAGAGGGGCGGCCACAGCTTCTGATCCAAGCCCTCGGAGCACGACAGCTTCGTGCTAAGGACGGGTAGCAAGCAACAGGGCCCCAGCGGGCCCGCTTCCAAGATGGTCATTATTGCTGATTTGGGCAGCCGCCTCGCCCCCCTCCCCAGGCGATGTTCCAGCCCCCTCAAATTACCAGCTCCGTGTCCTCGGGTTTCTGTACCGGGCCTGTTTCCCCTAGCCGCTGGTCTCGCGCCTGCAAAGATGTAGCCGCCTCGACCGCTGTTCCTGGTAATGGGCACCCACTCTCCGACGGACTTCGACATTCCCACACACAACCATGTAGACTGTGGTATGAGATAGCGTCCTGCCAATACTTGCATTCTGCATCTAGCAAGGGGGACCTTTACATGGGAAGGGCTTGCACGTGTTCAGACGAATCAAACAGATTAGCCATTCCATTGCAACCGTGAGGGCTATACGTGTGGATTCAGCTGCTCGTCGCAAAAGTGGCCTGGGCAGACTAGATTGAGTTGTTCACGGCAGATCTTCTCCCGTCTACCGACATTTGACTAGATGCAACGTCGTTAATGACAAAAGTTCCCACCCTGGCCCGCATCCTGCGAGGCCTGCCATCTCGGAATGTCATTTCCTGCTCCATTTATATCTCATTGGATAGCCTGACAATGGTTCACATGGTGAGATGTTTCGTGCCGTGTTGCGTGGCTGGGGTGGGAAACCCAGGGATCTTTTCTTGGCCTCACTCTGCAGAACATTGCACGTTCCTCTCTCGGGCTATGATTCGTCAGATGTCTGCGAGGAGTTCATCTGATTGGCTACCGACTGGCCGGTTCTGGTCGGGATTCCGCGTCCGACCCCTGTCGAGAAGACACCACCGCGCCGGGTCAGCCACACCACAACGGGACGCTGGTTCAGCCGTTGCAGCACCACTCCTGCGGGCGCCCGCGGCAGGCACAGTGCTGCAGCCCAAAGCTCCATGCGGGGGCCTCGCAGATGTCTGGTGCGAAATCTCAAGCTCCAGCAGCCATGACTTGACTGCACTTTGATATCATGCCCTTGCGTCTCTGCATGCTCTTGATCGCCGCCGCCAACGAACCCACGGTGGAGGCCTCGCACTGTAAGGCTCGACGCATACTCCGTACCGTGTGCATGATCACGACAGGTGGCAACGGCAAAGCTGTCCAAGGAGGCCCCGGTTCTGGTCTGGAGATGCCGTCGTGACTGCCGGCTGAGTGGACGCGCATGGCACAGCGTGCCTGCATACTGCCGACAAATGAGTGCCTCTCGCATCCAAACTCGCGGCTTTGTTGTAGAACCTGTCGCGTCGTCTCGCAGTGTTCTGGTGTTACGGCGGACAGCTCGCATTGGCGGGTGTATGTATTGGGCGTTGTTTGTAGCAGGTGTGAACTTAGCGACGGCCCCAGTAGGCTCACGCCCAGCACCATGACACAGTGTCTTGGAGACGTCGTCCTGACTCTTGCAGTATCACTCCGTACGACAGCTGACATTGGTCTCAATCACCTAAATGTGGTTGCCAGGGCCATCCCCATGAATTGCACGGCGCCAGTGGTCATGGTCCAGGTACCCAGCCCATAAACAACGTGCTACTCGTCACGAAGTGACCCATCAGGGGTATCGATTGCTTTCGGCATGTAGCCGCGGTGTCAAGTGCGTGCCTCTGTTGAATCTGGGCAATCCTGCGTGTACTGCTGAAGACGGATTGCGGCCGAGGGCCGTGGCGACATTCGCGACTGCTGGCCGTTAGCGGCAACAAGGACCCCTCGGGTCCATAGCTGTCTCTCAATGTTCTCGTTTGTCTCATGCATGATTGAGTGGAGTTTCTCGCATGTGTCGATGATCTATAGGCGGCTTGGCGACCCAAGCGGGTGGTTCGCGTTCTGGGTGGCAGCAATGCCGACTTGCGGGGTGACACGCCAGCTCAAAAGGTTCATGTGACGTGTAAGAAATGCACCTTTGAAGAACCATCACATCCAGGTCGACATCTTCGGGCTTCTATGCCTACCACCGTGTAGGTATAGCGGCTAAGAGAATCTGTGCCACTCGCCACTCAGTGGCGTAGAGAATCGGGAGACGAGGCCAGTCTTGCGTTCTAGGAACGCTCAAGGAGGATGACGGACCATTGAATACTAGCTACTTGGCTGGTCAGCAGCACGGCGTCGTGCGCATGACAACTTCGTTGATGCAACCAGCGACGGCACATAGCATTCACCCCTTGCTCCTTGGCTGGTTACGAAGCCCGAAAAGGGTTGCATTGGCTCACTGCTTTTCTGTGAAGCTGCCAATGTGACAATCCCAATCCGAGGCAATCCATGCAAGCTAGGCTCCAGCAACGATAGCGGACTTCTTCGATTCGAAGGATCTTTTGCAATAAGGCGCTGAGCATCGAATGTCGGTGTGCATATGCAAGGACAGCAAAGACCGCGGCCAGGTTGAAGGTTTCGGCTGGTTGCCAGCATGGTTATCGTAAACACCGCGTCATGCTTTCTGGTGTGGACCAGGAAGAGATCTGGTGTCCAACACATCTCACTCGTGTGCTTGTGCTCCACAACGTCCCATCGTCCGCAACTCCCGGCCGCACTAATCAGGACTTGGGTCCTGTCCAGACAATATATCAGGAACGGGATCGTGAACTCTACTCAGGCTACGAGCTCTGACTAGTCGCAAGAGCAGTATGATCATCACGGAAAGACATCCTAAAAGCCTCGCCACATACGCCATGGTCGAATTGTATGGTACCTAGCATACCTTGGACTTACCAAGCTCGATGCCGCGACCGTCGATGCAATGTCCCTCGGCGCATGCTAGTGAGGATGTGTGCGGGTTTTTGGGGCCGTCACAGCCATCTCGTCTGAGCATCGCAATGGTGAGACTGGCTATCGCTGCTGGATAGATCCGCTCGCAGGGTTCGTGTGACATTCAACTTTGTTGTTGCAACTCTGCATTGAGGTGTCCTGCGCAGTTTTCTGTAGTCTGTTCATGCGGGTTGCACGAGGGTAGGATATTAACAGAGGGAGCAGAGTAACATCCGAGGCTAATGCAGTGTCGGTGCCCGCAGTGAGTCCAAAACGGGGGAGGGCCCTGACGGATTGGGTTACAAGAGAGATACCCGGCCGGTTTGTTGGTTTGGACTCGTGCTGCTCAAGTGATCATCATCGTCATCATCGTCATACCGACACCGTCGTCAGCCGCGAGCCACGCGGTGGTCTCAGGATATGGTCTCGGACAGCAGGCGGCTGCTTTGCGCATTCGGCCCATGTGGACGCAAACCGGTGCTGACACTGGTTACCATTGGGCGGCGGAGTTGGTGTGCAGGCGCCAGACAGGTTGGCGAGACGCCGGCCAGCAGTGGTAGGTAGGACACGGCGAGCATGGGTGCAGGGACGAGCGGTAGGGATGGGCGAGTTGTTGGTCGACCCAAAGATTGCAACTCTTGTTAAAGTGACGGGGGGCCTCGCATGGCGTCTCCGGGGTATTGTAGTCGAACAGTTAGGGACACACACGCTTAGCTTGCACTGACGGCTGGCAGTGGCTGCAGTGCAGCATCGTGGGCGAGGGGGGGACCTGGTGATCTTAGTGTTTATCACAGATACTTGAAGGTGTGTACCTGAGCGGGAGGGAGGGAGGGAAGAGGAGGAGCTGCCCTAGAGCTGCCGATGCCAACTGGAGAGATCTTTGGGACGTCTGCAGGGCTGCGGCAGCCTTGAACTGCCCGACGAGTGTCAACCAGTGATTTAGTAAATGTACCCAAAGTGCGGCAATAAAGGGTGGGTGCATCAAGGTTGTGCTGTGGCTGGCAGTTGCTGCGCACCGAGCTTGAGACCTGCAGGAACGTGAGGTCATGTTGGATGTGGATGTGGATGGCGCCGGACAGGCTGACAGGCACGAATGTTAATTTTTTCCTCTGTTTTTCCATTTGCGCTGTACAGTGCCGGGCTGCCCTGGGCGCGCTGTGGATAGAGCCACAGGGCCGTGTTTCGGATTGTGGCTGCGTCGTGCAAGGCCTGCCGGGCCCCGCACTGTAAGCGCGCGTGGGCGGCACACGGTGCGGCAGGTTCCAAGGCTGCCCGGGCTCTACCCGCGTGCGTCCCCTCTCCGAGTTGTGTGATGGATCGTACGGCAGCACCGGCCCCCGGGACTTTGGGGCTTCGTGGCTTCGTGGCTTCAGGGCTTCCGGTCGACTGTCTACTGTCTGCCGTCTGCCGTCTGCCGTCGGTGCTGTCACTGCCAGGGCTGCCCGCATAACGGGCCTCGCTCAGCCCAGCATGTCAGGCGTTCTGATGCGTTGCCACCTGGCCGTGACGGCGGCCATGGCAGGGCTCGGATATCTGTGCGTGGGCCGGCGAACCGACACCACCGAGGGCCAAAAGTGCTCGGCAGGTAGACTCCAGGTTGTCAACGCTCAGGGCTCGAGCATGGCAGGGCCCCGTTGTTGGCAGCCCTTTTAAAGTAATCCACGCCACGGGCCGCCGCGGTGGATCCGCTCCTCCCCTCCTCCCCACCCACCTCGCCTGCACCCTGGCTCGAGTACGGAGTACCTTGGCTGCGCTGTACACTGTACCTAAGGCACCTTGGCTGGCCGTACCTTCCAAGGCCAGCACCAGCCCAGGCTGGGCTGTTCCTTCCACTTGAGCACGGCGACTCGGAGCACTCTGGGACCCTTCCAGCGGCCCGGCGACGTCGTTGTTCTGGCTCTCCTTCCGTGCATGCCTGCCTGCCTCAAGGTGCGTACTCGACCACTCTCCCTCCCAGCGGCTTCAGCCACGACCTTTGCACTTGCAGGACCGCGCTCTCTCTCGTCGTTGGTCTTCTTCTTTGCTGTCCGCCATCGCTGCCCTTCTCTCCTTTCGGCCCAACACAACATCGGCCCTCACGCCCGTGGCTCCAGCCAGCAGCCAGCCCTCTCTGGCCCTACTCCGTATAGGCTACAAATATGCGCCTCTAATCTGCCCGTCCAGCACTGTCCACTCGCTCATCTGCCTCTTGCCTCGCCCATATCTTCAACCGTTGTCGTGAGCCCGCCGCCTCCCTCCTCGTTGCTCTTCCACCCACGCGACCTGAGCTGTCACCGCCGCCTCGCCTGAACGGACCCTCTCCCGGCGCGCCCACAAACGTCACCCTCCCCCACTAGGGCTCCTAGGGATCTATTCCGTGCGCCAAGCGCTCCCTCGCTCCTCTTGCCGCACCCTTAGACGCGCCTCGAAAGCCCCAACCGCAAATCGCCCCCCTCGAGGCTTCAGAGACTGCATCTTGTGCACGCCGCTCCTCACTTTGGGGAAATCTCCATTCGTCCACAGCAGCTGGCACGGGCGCCCACGTCACCGCCCTGCGCCGTCGCTCAAGGGCCCGGAAGTCTAAATCATCGGATCCGAACCTCAGCCCCTTCTGCCAAACAGGCACACACTGCGCATGACTCTGGGTCTGACGCAGTCATGGCTTTCAACAACGGGATCGCGAATGGTTCTCACTCGTAAGTTGTGTCCTCCCTCCTGCCTCGTCTATGGGTGCAATTTCGGGTAATAGGTGCTTCTCACTCTAGTCAACCACGACTCAGGCTAACTTTGTAACCTGATTATACGCAAAGTGATCCTCGAGCTGCGCCACCAGTGGTAAAGCAGAGTCCCTACTTCGAAGAAAATGGGCGCTACTATGACACTTTCAAGAAGAACAAATACATGTTTCCGTGTGATCAAGTATGGCAGCACCTCTTTCGCGAACCCACTCACTTGACGCGGCGCAACGCTAACCTCTTGGTGCTAGGACGAACTCAACAGGCTGGACATCTTCCACAAGCTCATCACGCTCGCAAGAGGTCATAACGGGCCAAATGGCGGGCTATATCAGCATACCCTGCCTCAAAACCCCCAGATCATCGACATGGGCTGCGGCTCGGGTATCTGGGGTGTTGACATGGCCGAGTACGCACCCTCAATCCTGCACAATCTGTGCATAAAGCTAACCTGCCGCAAAACTAGTCGCTGTGGGCCTCATTCCGACATTTTGGGTATGGATTTGACTCTGCATCAGCCAATGCTGTAAGAAAATATCGCTCGATTGCCGCTTTTGATCCTTCTGGATTACTGACTGAGTGCGGAACTAGCATCCCACAAGGGCTGCGATTTGAGCAGCGCGACTTTGAGGAGGAAAGTGGCTGGGAGGATATACGTGTTTCTTCCAGAGATCTGATACGTGGTCAGATGCTGCTCGGCAGTGTGAGCAACTGGCCAGCGCTGTATCAACAAGTCTTCAAGTGAGTATCGCCAATCTGGCTGTGCCGGACAACACTAATCCTCGCATAAAGACATCTCAAGCCAGGCTCAGGCATATTCGAGCAGATCGAAATCGAATTCCTCCCGCTACTGGAGGAAGGCGAGCTTCCACCTACCTCAAAGCTAGGGCAATGGGCCCGCGAGCTTCGAGGGGCAATGGTGCAGGTGGGACGAAGCATCGAGATGAACCCAGCCACAAAGACCGTGTTGGAATCCCTGGGCTTTATTGACGTCCAACATCAATGCAAGCGCATTCCGTACAACACCTGGCCGTCTGATCAGCATGAAAAGTTGCTAGGAAGGTGGTTTAACCTTGGCATGACCCAGGGCATTGCAGCATTGTCCCTCGCCCCGTTTACTAGGGTCAACGGCTATTCCTACGACGAGGTCAACCGTTTCCTCGCAGAGGTGAAGCGAGAGATGTGTGACCGACAGCTGCGCGCATTTTGCCACCTGTAAGAAACCTGAAGCTACATCCCACATCCCCAGAGCTGATTTATTCCATTCTAGGCACATCTATACTGCACGCAGACCTCCTGTGTAGCCACACTGAACAGCTGCGAGCCTCGAGTCGCTCTACGCGACAAACTCTTTTTAAAGCGCCACGCCTGTCTTCGATGACACGGCCAAAGTCTGCATACGGACAGCGCTGCATGACCATATCGAGACCTCAGGCGTACGCTTGAAACCCCGGCACTCGTCGGCATCCGATGCGCCCGGCATGCACAGCTCCGATCGAGACCTCATGTCACATTGCGCGGTCTTCCTTTCTGTTCCCGCCCAAGCAAGCCCATCGCCAGCTTTAGCACGAATCAGATAACCAGGAAATACGGACCAGCTGCAGAAACCAGCACGGTAGCAGGTCTTCTACATCGAGTCCTCGCAGCAGCTGGCGTGTGCATCCAGCAGTGTATGGTGTATTCATAAGCATGCGCCTAATGCGCGCCACTGCTTGGTCTGCAGGGATACTGTCTACACTTTAGCTAGGAACTACATCCGGCTCATGCTGCACCGGAAAGAGGGGAAAGGTTGCCACGCCTTCGCAAGCAATGGAACCAAGCATAACGCAGGCCACCACTACATGCCAGTCGCGGGTGGGGGAAACCCATAAGCCTGGGATATCTCATTTCCAATGGAGTCGGGGAGTCTGGAGTTGAATCATGTACAGGCATCTCGATTGGAGCAATGAAAAGTGATTGAGCTGAGAACGCCCAAGGCTGATGGGTGTTCATTGGCATACGTTTAGAATACAGCAGGCAGCTCCCTGTCGTCACGCCATGGTAGGAAATAGAGAAAAGTTTCGCTCGAATTTTGCTATTTTATCATTTCAAAGGCCGCCATGCACGTTCCACGATCGATACTGATCGCGCTCTGCGAGACGGAGCCTGGGAATCGTGAAGCAAAATGTGAATGGCTTCAGAGAAGAGACACGGACTATCCAGTGCTTGCACCTCGCCCACACTCTGTACCAATGATCCAGATAGGACAGACCATTAACATGAGCCAGGGGATCAGCGTCGGGCATCAACGCAGTAGACTGACCGCCTGCTTGCTCATTGCCAAACCAGTATCAATGTTAGAGTCATTCACATGTTGGTTCTCATGGTTGCTGCTGCGGCCTCGAGGCCGGCCCGTTCTTTGACATTTTGTGTGCATGTTGGCCCGGAATGCCGACCACACGCCACACGCCACACACTGTGCCGAAGAAGTTGGCAGCGTCTCTCTCTTTCTCTCGCTATCTCTCTTACGTCAAGTTTTGCCGCCGTAGTCACGACCAGAGAAGATGATACACTCGTCGATCTCGTCGGCCCACAGTATAGAGGACCGGTCTGTGCCGCTAAGAGAGAGCTAGTTGCCAAGTCAGCCTGTCATGTTTCGCTTCGCAGGAAAAACAGGCCAATTGCCTGCGCGTGCCAGGTCACAAGCTGCCATTTTACGTTGCCTTGCCTTGGCTATGCCTCTTCCTCGTCACTCGTCTGCTTGGCTGGGGCCTAACACGCTTGGAGTACCTGGTCCTTGTGCATGTTGATATTTTGCTGCCGTATCTTGAGGGTCGAAACCTTGTCAACTTTGTCCCTGCGGAAAACAAGTTCGTGGTATGGTGATCTTCAGAAGAGAAAACACATCTTTCGTTGAATAATGCCAACAGCCGACAGCTTTAGAGACCACTACGCATCAAGGCGATAAAGGATGAGTACGACGTGTGTAGGGCGCGTGAAGTGTATCCGCCTGTTGGCTCATTTATTAGCTATGCTCTCGGCAGAGACGCATGCCTCTCTTTGGCAACTGACCACTTTCGGTCAGCATCAGGGATGGGATTGGTCCGGGAGCGAACCCTTCCGGGCTACGTAGCCGGGTCTCTCTCTTCCTGTGATATAGACCGGCTTGGAATTGGGTTGTGATTTGTTACGTGTGGATATGTGTGGCCGTGTTGGTCGTCCGGTCATGTTGGTTGTTGGGTATGTGCTGCATGTAAGCTGCACGTAGCTGCCCATGTGGGCATGGATCGAGATGTGGACAGTGTTTTGTGCGTGGTTGGTAAATATGCGGCCCAGACAGGCCCTAGGAGGTTTGACTATGAGCTGGCCGGACTAAGTCAGTCCACGTGTTGAATGGAGGGTTGGGGAAGCTCGCTGCTTTTGCATCCATCTGTAGAGTGGAAGAGAAAAGAAGGAACCCTCGTCACCGACCAGGGGCCCTTGTATATATTCAGGCTCTATGGGGGGTCATGGTAACGGGTCTTCAGGCTGCTGTGCTACCAGTCGTCCGTAGCAAAGACGACGACGATGATGATGATGTTGTTGTTGTTGGCTGCATGAGTGGGCCACGATGATGGAACTTGGAAAATGCGGATGCTGACGGGGATATAGTGGCCGTATTCGAGGCCCCTCATCTGGTCTGCGGTTTTTTTTTTTGGAAATGCCTGACGCATATGATATTCGGCTGCGTGTTGTCGTTGCATGCAAGCCATGCAAAAATTGTCATCACTGCCAACAGCCACAGCGTGCATGCATGAACTTTGCTTTTCCCAAGCGGTTCTTCGGTTTCATGCTGGCTTAGGAACGAATCCCGAGAAGAGCCTGCTTTTGACTTCCACGTGTGGTGGCGCAGCACGTGTGATTGAGCCGGGCGAGGGGAGCAACCTGGCTCGTGGAGACCTGGGGATGATCTTGGAAGAGTCGATAGAAAAACCAGCAGGGCTGCCTTGACTCTGACGAACAGGCGGATGGGGGAAACATGCTAGAGATCCAGGTGTAAATGTAATGTCGGCAGTTTCAGGGAGGGGTGGTGGGTGAAGAATCTCCAGAGTGACAGAGGCACATATACCGGGGATCGCTCTTACCTCGCCATTCGTACTAGGGCCAAACCACGTGGATCTAAGAGTCAGCGTAGCCAATATGGAGTGAGCAGGTACTTGTCCATATCAGATTGTAAAGTGCCTACGAAGACGGTTCTGCCTATATTGTTGAACACTCCTATATCAACAACTTCTGCGACTTGTCCACTGTTCAAACAGATATTTACTTCGGCCCTAAACTACCTTAGTGGTCTGTTTTGGCCACGGGGTATGCACCGTACACTTGCGAAGCTTGATTGCGGCTTACCAAAACATGCGGCAGGACCAGACGGCAGTAGAGGACAGTCCAAGAATATGAGATTGATTGCCTCTTGAGAGGTTTGCAGCTTGACATCACGGTAGAATTGCGACGAGCAAGCTCGATGGATTGGTACATGAAATACGTTATTACACAACGATCGGCATCGCCTGACTATCGGTGGTTCATCGATAATCATGGGGCGAGTATCTGTGGTGGGCACTAAGCCGATCGTGACGCCACCCAAGCACATAGTTGGTTGGCGAAAGACTGGGCAGTTACACGCTTGAACAGTCGATAACACCAACGACAGTGGATACTCAAGTTGACGGTCAATGGCCCTCTTTGAGATCAGTACATTCCAATTCTCCCCTCTACCCTTGTTTTTGCCCTCACAGCCAGCTGACACTAATTGTACAGTATAAACAAAGGAAAATTAGTCTAGCGACAGCCAGGCTATATGGCAGTGGCAAAAATCAAGCGCCTTCCGCTTTTTGTAGCGCCCATTCCAGCAACGGCCGGCCCGTCGCTGTTTTGCGTCGATCTCATTGTTCGTGCTATGGTATGAGCAGACGAAGTGTCGTGACCGATCGTCTAGTTCGTACATAGGAGCAGGACTACGTCGTGTTTTCCGCACGCCGTAAATTTCCATTCACTGCGAAATCCGCACCCTCATCCCAAGGGCATGTCCATCATCGTTACTGGACATGCCTCTAAATTGCTGGAAGTCGACTTCGATTTAGTGGTGGGCGGCACCGCTCTCGCCGCGGTACCCAACGACCTTGAAGCGGCCGATCATCTCCCCAACGGTGAAGAAACCCAGAACCTCGGCAGCGATAACACCACCGGCGATAACTTGGCCGCGGTTGATATTGCGAGCCTGCTGTAGTATCGAAGCGGATTGTTGAGCGCCCTTGGACGCGGTCTGTAGGAGGGCGCTGGGGTTCTGGACGGCCTTCAATGCGCTCTGGAAGTAGGTCTGGAAAGTGGAGATGGATCTGTTATTTGCAATGTTAGCACCGGAACCGCGAACTATCCAGGCTTGGCACATAAACTTACGGGGGAGCCATCTTCTGGCCGTGGAATACAATCTTGCCAAGCTCAGCGACGACCTTGGAGTAGTAGATAACCTGGGGGATGGCCTCTGCAAGAAAAGAGCGCAGCCATTAGCTTTCTGTCGGAACTGATTGGATCTTACACATGCGGCAGCTGCCATGCAAGTGCGGCGCCAGACGTACTCTCGACAAGGCTGACTGCCTTTCCAGTCCGGCCGCCGACCTTGGTTAGCGAGCTGGCGACCTTGGTGGCGGCGCCGGTGATGGCTGGGCCGGCCGACGAGGTGACCTTGGAGAGCCCCTCCCTAGCCTTTGAAGTGTACTCGGCGGCGGCGGCCTGGGCCTTCGTGGCAGCATCTTTGGCGGTCGCCGAGGCGTTTGATGATGCCTTGGACGCGGCCTCCTTGGCACCCTCGGCGGCCTTTGCGGTTGTGGACTCGAAGCGGCGAGCGGCCATGCGAGAGAAGGCGCCGGATTGCCGAAGCATCGGGCGGGCGACCGTGGACGACATTATAGGCGTTGAGGTCGGACCGGGACAGCGGAGGTGAGCGATGGCGCTGACAGCTGCGAAGTCGATGCCAATTGACGGTCAGGACAGGACGCGATGGGGTGTTGGCGTCGGGGGGTTGATGGATTGTCGTCGAGGTGAGGAGCTGTGATGTGGCTCGTGGTTGCGGGCTGGATTTTAGCCAAGGGGGAAAAAAGCTCACTGGGCGAGCCTGGCAGGGCAGCGAGGGAGCTTTGCCCCAAGCAGCCACACCTGGGCAGCTTAGCAGCACAGATTTGGCCCGCAGCGCACAGGTTTGGCCCCACCAGTGCCACAAACGGTACGTACCTTCTGGCCTGGGCGGGAAAACCCGGGCACGGAGGTCAGATTGCGGATGGCAGATTTGAAAAGGCAGGAGAGCCTCCCATTGACCAACCACGAGCCCCTGATGCCTTCCAGAGCTATTTATCTAGGCGTACCTTGAGGTACCTACTCTAAGTACTCGAGGCAGCACGAGATAGCCAACTCGAGCGAGAGTCACAACCCACCACAGCATGGCGGCCATACACGAGCAGTGCCAGCACGGCACCATTACTTTGGCCATGGCCTGGCCCCTCATTACGCCTCGGCACGCACTCACTTATGGATACCGGCTGTACAACTCATTCCACTTGTTCTTGTATTGTATCGAAGAGCAAACGATGGCTAGCCCGGAGCTTCGCAGGCCCCCTCCCCTCTATGACTGGGTACACGTCATTCTCAACGCGCTACGGATCTCCCTTCTCAGTCCAAGCTCTGGATCTGCACCTTGATCGCTCCCGTCTTCGGGTCGGCCGCAGTGTTGAACGCCTCGAGCGCGTCCTCGAGCTTATACCGGTGGGTGACGAGCTTCTTCATGTCGATGACGCCGTTCTGCACCAGCCGGATCGCTCTGGGCCACGTGTTGCAATACCGGTACTGGAACTGGAGGTCAACCTCGCGTGTGCTGCAGCGCATAAAGGGGAAGTTGAGCTCGTTCTTGCCAACGCCAATGACAAAGACCTTGCCGCCAAACTTGACAGCCCAGATAGCGGCCGCCAGACTGCTCTCGACGCCAGTGCACTCGATAGCAACAGCGGGCTCGATGCCGCCAAATGCCTGGACAATGGACTTTGCGCCGTCCTCGGCGCTCGCCCTCTCGACCTTGTGTGTGATGGCCTCTGGCACGAGGTCCTTGGCAAACTTGAGGCGGCCCTCGTCAATGTCGGTGATAACTATAGGGCACGCTCCGGAAGCCTTGCAGCAGAGCAGCGTCATCAGGCCAATGGGACCGGCGCCACAGATGAGCACCGGATCGCCGAGCTTGACCCCACACCTCTGGATACCGGCAAGCGCGACGCTGAGGGGCTCCAGCATCGACCCGTCCTCGTAGGACATGTCTCCAATCTTGTGGCACCAGACGGCGGGGTGGTTGACATATCTGCGCAGGAGCCCGTCGACGGGCGGCGTCGAAAGGAATTCGACTTTCTCGCAGCCGTTGTAGCGCCCTGTGAGGCAAGGTTCGCACTCGTTGCAGATGACGTTGGGCTCGATCGCCACGCGGTCACCAACCTGGAGGTGCGTCACGGAAGGATGGGCCGCAATGACTTGGCCTGCCGATTCGTGTCCGAGGATGTGGTTGCCGCACACGACCATAGGGCCGATGCAGCCATGCTTCCAGAAGTGCACGTCTGATCTGTTTTCGAGCGTCTTGTCAGCCAGCTGCCGACACACGCCCTGGTCCGTCCCTGGGCTTGTCCAAATACATACCCGCAGATTCCCGTGCTCTTGATAGCCACAGTGACCTCGCCGTGCTTGAGGCTGTCGCCTTTCTGCACGCTCTCGACTGCCGGGAACGCCTCGGAGATCCACAGGTTGTGGGCGGGGTTTGTGAAGACGCCAATGTTGGCCTTGGTGGCCTGCACGACGGTCGAACCCATTTTAAGAGAGTGCCTTGGAGGACGGAGACGTGGCAACAAGCGAAAGGACACGGCGGAGTGAGCGTCGGACGGCAGAGGACCTTTGGACGCAACAAGAGGGCTCAAGAGGGGAAGCCAAAGCTGAGGGGTCTGGGCTTGTTATACCAACGTGCCCTCGTGCGCATGCCAGCAGCGAGGCAACGCAATGTTGGGCTGCAACATGGCCGAGGACCAGGCGCAGATTCAGCCTGTCCAATGAGCTATGCACTCGTGATCCGCGATTGAGCCGTTGGCCCTTGGGTCAGCCTCCCGGCTGGCTAAATAAAGGGCATGGTTCCACGCCCGCGACGCGACCTCGCCCTCTTCGGGGATTTGACCGGCGTTGCGGGCGAGGTGGGGGTCTTGCTTGGAGCCCGTGGGCACTTTTCGGGAGCTCAAAGCCCGACCGAAAACTGGAACATGCTTGCGCGCCAATCAAGCTTCGCCGGCCAACACTATCGTCAACCGAAAACTTCGAGAGTCTCAAGCGCGCCAGAGCAGACCTGATGCAAAGGTCCCACTGCGGGCTTGTGGCCCTGCAACGCACTCTCGGCAAGGACCCTTTCAGGGACCCTTTCACCAAGACAGCCTCTGACCCTTGTAGTCGGCTGCCAGTCCGGCGGATGATATCTCCTTCCGTAGTTTTGCATGGATAAATGTCACCATCTCCGTTACGGACATGCTAGCTCCGCGAGTAAGATTTGTTGCCCGCGTGCGACTTCTGCGCGCCAGCTGTGATCATGCGACGACCCCTACCAATTATTCCTTCGGCATATGAACAACCAAGGCGACCGCTGCAGCCCTGGCTGGCTGGGATCGAGCTGTCAGAAATGCATGTGCATTTGCATTGCATGTTCACAAAGAAAGTGCTGCTGTTCTCTACTTAGTGGGGAGCCACAAATTGAGCCGGTTGCCACCCGGCTCGTGGAGCAATCTGCCAGGCTCCAAGGTGATCCGTTCGTCGTCAGGTTGCATTTTTGCACTACACCCAAAAATAATGGCAACCGTAAGTCATTCATACCTCTGGGCAGATACGGAATGTCATTGCTAACACTATAACCAGTTTGTGACTGTCAATCTGACTTGTCCTAATCATAATCCATCAATCATTGGAGACGCAAGAAATACTCGGTTTTGTGAGTAGATTCCATTTCCATCATCAACATATCATCAGCATGGACCAAGGAAATACACAGACAAAGATGGCAACATATTTCATCATCCGCATATGATCGACGTCCTGTCCGACTCATCATCATCATAATCGTTTTTGGCGCTCACGTCGTCGTCGTCGCCAAAGCGGTCTTGCATCTGCCGCTCTGCAGCAAATACCTTGAAGCCACGGCTCATCTTGACCACTGCGCGTAGGTGCTTGTCGGTGACTGTGATCTTGTCATGATGGGTCCTCGCAGCAGCGCTGTTCCTGTCATCGCTGCCCATGCTGCCAAAGTCGTCGCCGAGGGCCTCGGTCTCGGCCAACGCAACGGCGGTTTGTAGGGCGTTGCGGATCTCGCGGCCATTCCACTCAAGCGAGCGCACGTCGCGGCTGTCGTAGACATACTCGCGCGTGGCCACGCTGACGTGCACCTTACCCTCGCTGTCACGCTCGAGGCGCTCGAAGCTGTTAAGCCAGATCTTTTCGCGGTGTTCGTCGGTCAGTGGGCCGTAGTGTAGAGCGACGTGTATCCGCGAGGTGAAAGCAGCGTCGAATGTCTCGACGCGGTTCGTTGTCAGGAACAGTACACCCCGGTAGTACTCGAGGGCGCGGAGGAAGACCGACACCAGGCCGTTCCGGGCAATGTCGCTTGTCCGGCGTCGCTCGAGATACACATCTGCCTCATCGATCCTGTGACGACTGTTAGCCCTGCTCACGTTCCCATGTCGTTCAAGACATTTCTTGATATTGTTCTCAGGCTGGACATGGGGAATAGATGGTGTCAAAAGCTTACAACACGATAGCACCAAACCGCTCGCCGAGCTTGAGGAAGTAGTCGAGGCTCCTTTCGACGCCCTGACCGTGCCTACCAAGATCTCCTGCGGTCAGAGAGATGAGAGGCCGTCGGGCCAACTCGGCGGTCGCTTCAGCCGTGCAGGTCTTGCCGACACCAGGGGAGCCGTGAAGCAGAAAGATGCGGCCTTGGCCCTTATTCCTGACAAAGTCATTGGGCCAGGGGCTGACGTGGCCCTGGACGCTGGCGAACTTGCCAATGAGGGCCCTGACTGTCATCTTGATCTCGTCGTCGAGGACGAGGAACTTGAACGCCTCACGGTCAAACTGGACCTCGCGCAGCTGGTCGACGTTGAATAAGGCCCAGCGCCTCTCGCCGAGGATGAAGCCGTCGACGACCTTGTGGATGACGGCAAAGTACAGGTCGGTGGCCGGCATCTCGTCCACCTTTGGCCGAACCCCCTCAAACCCAGCAAACGGGCTCTTGCCGGGCTCGGCCTCGCTCCGGCCGCACGCCTCGCAGTCGCAGCGCGCAGCAAAGTAAGGCAGCGAGTCAGCCACGACTGTATGGACTTGGGCGGCCGCGCGGCCGCACCTGGTACGCCGGCGGGTGTCGTACTCTTGCCGGTAGTTGAACGAGTCGTTGCCGCTGCAGTCGACCATGACCCGACCCGACATGAAGCCCGTGGTGTTGGTCGAGTGGCTCCACTCGTCGTCGTCGCCTTCGTGCGCGGTGGCTAGATTACCTTCGTACGACATATACGCCGGACCCTGCATGAGCCGCCACATGAGCTTGCCTAGCCGGACGTGCTCGGCGAGGACGTCCGCGGGCTCCTGATCGCCGTCGGAGCCGCGGAAGAATCTAGCCGGGATCACGGCGAGGCTGGTGATGGCCTGCTCGCCTCGGAACGCCTCGACCTGGAAATCGTGGCTGATGCGGTTGAACGACTCGCCTGAGTACTGGAGCTTCCAGGTGTGCACCCGGTGGGCCAGCGTGGGCCCGGACGCGATCGGCCCTCCGCGGGTGAACTGCGTGACGACAAAGGCCGACCACTTGCCGCAGTACTTGCCGAAGACGAGCTCGCCGGGCTTGTACAGCATCCACAGGTTGTCGGCAGTCGCGAGGGGCAAGGGTGCGCGCCGGTGCAGGGCCTCCTCGTCCCGGACCTTCTGGCCCCACGCCTCCTGGTCCAGGAATCGAAGCAGTACGTCAATGTGCCGGGCTGTGGTGAGCGCGTACTCGGCGCCGTGCGCCTCGGGCTGCCGGGTCTTGTAGCGAGCGAGCGCATCGCGGTGGTGGTACAGCACTTCGTAAGGCGCCGGGATGCTTGGGATCGGGCCGTGCAGGGGCATCGCCGGGTAGTACTCAACCACAGCCCGCAGGGCGCTGGCCAGGTGCGGCGACCTGATGGCCAGGAAAGTGCTGTGCAGCTCGAGGACCCCGAGCTGCGGCAGAGGTGGAGGCGCGTAGCGGAGGTGGCGCTGCTGATACGTGTCCAGTGAGTCTGTGTCGGGCGAGTAGTACCGCGTGTGCGGGCCCGGCGGCGGCGGCGGCGGTGGCAGCCGGTAGCGATGCATCGCATCTTTGGCGGAAGTCATGCCTAGGGGTGACCTGCCGAGGTTCGAGGCGACGCGCGTGAAGACCTCGATCACGGGCTGCGGCTTGTGGGCCGCGGCGGCACGGGTGGCCTCGCTGAGCCCTTCGATGCCGTCAAGATCGAGCTCGATCGGTTCGGCGCTGTGCATTACTGCACCGTGTCAGGCAAAAAGCCAGTATGTCATGGTGACTCGGAAAAGAAGACAGACAGGACCCCGTCCTGGAGAAGAGGCTGGGGCGTACTTACCATCGACATCTGGGCCGCGGCGGCTCGTGTATCTCAGAGTATACCTGATATCAGGGTTCTCGGGTTGCGTCTCTTCGGCACAAGTGAGTTTATGATCGTCCTTTTTGTCGTCGTCGTTCTTCTTCTTTCCCATCGTCGCCCGCTGGAGGAGCTCCTGGACCAGGCGAACGTCCCGATCGACGGGAAACGGCACAATCATGGGCGAGCGCTGACGGCGGCCATCATGCCCGTTCCCATCTTCATCTTCTTCTTCGTCGTCGTCGCCGTCGCCTCGCGCAATGGTCACTCTTCTGCTGCCCCTGCCCCTAGCGGCGCTGCCGCGGCTGGAGAAAGACGCCGATTCGCCGGCAAAGTCGTCAAACTCGTCGACGTCGTCGAAGCTGGCGACGGAGCCTCTGTCGTTGTCGTAAGCGGCCATGGTGTTGGGGGGCCGAGCTGGAAAATTCGCAGGGTGTTGTTCTTTGCGCGCCGGCGATGGTATGATTTACAACCAAGTAACGTGAGGTTGGGGGGATGCGGTTAAGAGAACCTAGGTAGAGCAGAAACCAGGAAAGTAGCAAAATTCGAATCCGAAAAGCCTCGGACCCTCTTGACAGATAGAGAGACTAAAAGACAACCGAAACTTGAACACCACGGCACAGGCGTAGCGCAACGATGAACAAAAAGGATATGTTAAAGATGTGACGAATCAGTTCAGACAGCGGCGCAAAGAAGATCACGGATGTAGTTCCCAGTCAGCAGCTGTCGAGGCGGAGCAGTAGATCTCTCCGGACATAAGCTTCTGCGGCCAGAGGAAGGCAAGATGAGGGCGGGAAGAAACCAAAGTGTATCTTGGACGAGGAGATTTTGGATTTCAAACACAGAAGTTGGCTTCAACTTAGGTAGGATCGAGACACGAGAGAATGTCCCCTTCAAGCTCTGTTGGGGGCCCCAGGCAGCCTGCTCTTCTTATACACACCCACCACTAACTACACTGGCATCGACTAAAGTATACCTTGTCAGCCCTATGTTAGGCAGACTTCGGCGAGTGTGTGGGGTCAAACGAACGCCCAGCCGTCGTGAGAGAAAGCAAAGCAGGCAGGCAGGCAGGCAGGCAATCATGCAGGCAAGTAGGTAAAACCATAAAAGGGCATGTGCAACACACCCACCCACTACTCCCGACACGAAACCAACCTTCCCGCCCTCCCCCTCCTCTTCTTTCCAATCTCTCTCGGAGACAAGCACAAGCTGCTGCGGTGCCCGCGTTGGTCCTCGGGTTGAAAGCTAGTCCTGCAAAGTGCCAGCCAGATCGGTGGTGGGTACTTACTGTAGGCGGCCAAACAACCGGTCCGTGAGCCCCGAAGACTTGCATAATCAGGCAGGCAGGCAAAGCATGTGCTTCATGACGCCCAGCCTGCACGGTGGCGTATGCCTGGTGTGATGCAAATCTGCCGCTCCGTCTACTCATCAGAAAACCCACCGTGTGCGAGAACCATTTGCTACATTTTCGCAGCGAGTTGGATCGGAGCGCGTGAAGAGTGACTAGAGAAGGGGAACAAGACGCCAAGCCGTGAAGGGAAATGAGCTCGCGCACTCCGCGGCTCAATTCACAGGCAATATCGAGAGTTGTATTGGCCCGATCGTGGATGGGCATGCTTACGAGGTACAACGCGAACATGCTAGGCAGCCACGGATACCGTACCCGATGAAGACTCGCTTGCCAAATTCCTCTTGCCATGGTTCCACTGTGCTGGCCTCTGGACCTCGCCTTTTTGTAGAGATTGCCCGGGCAAAGACTGAATTCTGTATCTAGGCCGCAAATTTCAAACCCAATTCGAGTTAAAATGCCATACAGTAAGGCTGCAATTAAATAAGGTAACAGCACAAGTTTAAGGCAACGAATATCGCAGAGCCATCGAAAACCCCCATAAAGCAATGACTTTTGTCCTCGGCAAAACTACTGGCACAATCTTCCCGCATGTATGACAAAAATACTGGGTTTTGTCTTGGGTCGCAGACAGGTTCTAAGTTAACTTTCTTCATACACCAGAAGGATGGCTAGACAATAATTTGATGATAATCCCGCAAGATTGAAAATGCAAAACTGACCCAAGGGGTAGTGACTCTTTGCGGTGGAAAGCAGAAAAACCCTAGATATGCTCCCGCTTCTCCCTATGGTTGCCGCCAGTGATATCGAAAACATCATACCAAAACTCCGCGTGATGTCATGCATCCTATCCCGTTCATTGGTGCCGCGCGCCGGTTATATCAAATGCGTTTCCTCGTTGGCTCTTGAGGCCATGGTCCTTCGTACACCTGGAATCAAAAGACAACCTCACCAACAGACCCAACACCATCTCTTTTGAGCAAACCAAAACATATTCGAAGCATTGGCGTTCAATCAAGGGACATCACCGCCACGGTCGCAAGGTGGATTATTACTGTGTCCGGTAGAACTTCCTGTACAACAGGTGCAGCAGCAAGTTGACGTTGAGTCTCAAGTTGCCCTCGAAGTGATTGATGAACTGGTGTGCTTCGAACTGCGCTTGCAAGAGATCTTCAATGGGGACGACGGCGCTCGCGCCAGGGATCTGGATGTGGCCACGGCTGCCCTCAATGTTGAAGATGCCGACCTGGTCGCAGGAGATAGTCAAGCTAATACTTCCCCACTCGCGCTCGGTGTGACCTTTCCATTCAACGACTACACCCTTGTCGGCAAGCTGTCGAATGCTGTACTGGTAAGAGCCAAACTTTGGAACGCGGCCTGCACGTTCGAGTTCACGCTGGTGGTTATATTGCCTCGTGAAGGGCATGAGGAATCGTTTTTTGCTGCAATGTATGGTTAGCTTAGGTCATGGCTCTGGGAAACAGGCACACTCACCCTTTGTTCTTTTGCAGAGTCGCCATTGACTGCTCGATGTAGTCATCGTAGCTCTTGCGCTGCTGCTCCAAATATGTCGCTTTCTCGTGCAAGTTGCCCAGCGTCAAGCGCACACCCTCCAGCTCCTTTTGGCGCTGTATCCGCCGGCGACTCTTGGTACGGATGTCAAGAGCGATGGCGTTAAGGATGTCTTGGTAGAAATTGTGCTTAGAGATGCGACCCATGTGCTCGAGGTGCATGATATTCTCCAAGGCATTCCGCTTCATATCATAATACGACATGCGGGTGACGTCAACCATATTGACATCAGAGTAAGCGCCCCTTGTGTTACTGCTGCTGGAGAAATCGTCCCTAAGCAGTGACTGCCATTTGATCTCATCCTGCTGAGTTGGTGGCCGGACAAGGATTTCCAACAGGTTCGCTCCAGTCTGGACGCGGATGATGTAGAGGACACAACGTTTTGTCTCCATGAACAACGCTTTGATGTCCGCGTCAGGGTCGCCAACGTCATGGAGCTTTGGCGTCAGGAACATCAGAATGTCTGACGAGCCGGCAGCAACCATTTCATTCTCATTGGTCTTGGCACTACCCAAGTCTTGCATGATCTCGCGCAGCAAGTCATCGCGCCCTGGGCAGATATTTGGCAGGTCCTGCGCGATCAAAGTGTGGATGGCGAAGATGTCTGTCATCTTGATGTATAGCGTAGGTTTGTTCTTGGCGTAGAGGTCATTGAACTCGTCAATGTCGAATGTGCTCTCGGCATCTGCAACAGATATCATGTTGTTCGTAATGTGATGGAGACGTTCCACGGACTCGGTAACGAAGGCATTGAGCGGTTGCAAGTAGACGTTATCGCCACCGAATGGTCGACCAGAGACGATCTGACCAAGAACCTTGGCGACCTCACCTAAGTTACGCTTCTGAAGAGGACTCAACGATTTTTCAGTGACTCCGAATTGCTCTGGGTTGGTGAGTGCAGGTTGGAGGTAGAAGCGCCAGACCCAGTTACCCACAAGTTGGAGGATGTGATGGGGCGGCTCCTCTGGGAAGCGTTGCTGTAGGGCATCGAATGATTGCTGGGCAATGAACCGGAGACCGAATGGCATTCTTTGCAAGAAATCTTCGAAAGCGGCAAAGTACTGGTCGCAGATCTCCCGGAGGTCGCGCAAGTGGTCGATGAATAGTTCTCTCGTCTCAGGGTCTTTGATGGCAAGATCACGTGGGATGTCGAGTGGCCGATGACTGGGGCGACCAGTGCGTAGCTCTTCATTGCTGATCGCGGACCGATAGATCTGCATGGGATCACTCTCCAAGTCCAACGCTGGGTCCTCCATGATGTTGTCACGAACCAGAGGGCCGAGCAGATCTCGCAGGTACTTCCGGTCCCTGGGTGATCTGGTGTAGTTCCCAAGGAGCTTCGTCCAGAAGAAGTTGCCGCGAACATAGTCTTGAATACTCTGACAGCTGTCGACTTCTTCCCTAAGGGACCTTGTCACAAGCTTGAGCAGGTAGTATTCCTCTCGTCGCTTCTGAGCATATCCAAATAGTCCCATCATGAGATGCTCTATTCTCTTGCATTCGTTTTCCGCAGTCCCCTGCTCTCTGATGCGTTTAAACAAGCGAGCAAGGTACTGAGGTTGGGTTTGCAGGTTGAAAAACAGCTGTTGGTATAACTCGAGCTTCTTGCGCGAGCTCTTGTTGAGGGCCTTCAGGTCAAAATGATTCGCGGATGACATTGACGTATTAGCCAGTAAGCTGCTTGCATGGCCGCCGTAGTTGCTCTGATGCCTGACAACCTCATCGAGCGTGATCTTGTTCTTTACGAGCAACGCGATTTTGATATCGAGCTGGTCGATGTATTGCTCGAGCATCTCATTCTGGCGTACTTGTTGGACGACTGTCTTGCGCATGCGTTCAAACTCGACCTCTTCGTTGAAATCAAAGTCGCTATCGTTGAGAAGATGGACAAAGTTTTTGACAGCGCCCACGGGCGGATTCTCGCCTTGCGTTAGACTCTTGTACGCCTCGCCTTGCAGCTTGCCACGGACGAAGCTCTGGATCTTGACTACCTTCTGCATATTCTCGTTGAAGTGGCGCTGCTTTTCGATGAACTTGGCGCGCACAATGAAAGCCTTTGCGCCAGCTTGCAACTCTGTGATTGCCTCGTCGTGAGAATCAAGCTCAGAGAGCAGTTCGCCGACACTGCACCGAAGCAGCATTGCTCTAGCGAAACCTTGTAGAGAGATGACTTCCGTTTCTTGAGATTTGAGCTCGTCCAGGAAAGCCGAGTTTTGCTTTCTGAATAGATGACCACGGATACAGGCCTGAAGGTTGGTGATGCGGTCCGCTTCCTCATCGAGAGCATCCAGATCGGCTGCGATGCGCTGTCTAGTAAGCATGCCCCGCGACAGGCCCTGCAGGACGACCACGGAGTCTTCATGCTCGCCAATGCTGTCTAGCACATCGGCAATGTCCCGGCGAACAGCAGCGCCTCGGGCGTAACTTTGAAGCTTCGAGATTTCTGCAGTGTTCTTGTGAAGCATCTCCTTTGTCGTCTGCAGCTGCTGCCGAGATTGCTTCCCACGCCAAGCGGCCTGAATGGAGGTCCACTGCGGGCCAAAAGCTTGCAAGGCGACCTGCTGACGGCCCATTTCGTTGCGTGCAAGTGAGGCTCTCGCAGCAGATTGCAACATAAGGACGCTCGGCACGCTGTTGTCGAGAGAGTCCAAGACAGTCGCGACCCGGTCTCTAGCTAGCATCCCGCGAATGGCAGCCTGGATGGAGATGGTTGGTCCTGTCGTTTGAGCCGTCCTCTCCCGCTGAACCTCTGCCTTATCTCTGACCAGGAAGCCTCGCATGGCCGCCTGGATGCTACGGATGGGGCCATCAGCGCAGGCAAGGTGTGCACGAGTCTCCTCAGTCTCGTGGCGAACTTTGATCGCACGGATCATACTCTGGAGCTTGACGACGTCCTTCTCACTGCTCTCCCACACTTGCTCTCTCTTCGCCATGCGACGCCGCACGAGAAACCCGCGGGCAGAGCTCTGAAGGTCAACAGCAAATCTGCGCATATCCATCCTATAATTGATGATTTGCCGCGCGAAATCACCTCGGATGCGGGACTGCAGGTCGACCAGCCAGTCTTCGGACTCCCACAACTTCTGCATGGTGTCGGCTAATCCAAGACGTAGCAACGCGCCGCGAATCTGGGCCTGGAGGTCGGCAATAGTGGCTTCATTCTCGGCTAGCTCTCGATCGATGCGCTCTTCTTCTGTTTCTTCGGGTTCCGGTTCTGGCTCTGGCACGCCAAAATCGGCACCCATAGTCCCAAAGCTGGGCATATTAAGGCCGAGCTTGTCGAGACCTTTTTGTGTGGCTTCCAGTTCGTGGTGCTCAAACTCAAGCTGACCGACCAGATTACCAATCCGGAAGTCAACTATGCCTTTTCGGAATAGCAGCCAGCTGAGTGCGTGTATGCAGTAGATGACCTTGGGGATATTCTTCTTCTCGTAAAGATCAATGAGTTCAAAGCGGAATAGATCCGGGAGCTCGACTTCATCGAGATACTTGAAGAATGTGTGGACGTTTTCCCAATGTCTTGCTTGCAGTTTTTCGTGCCGGAAGATACGATAGCGACGATCAGGACGGAGCGCTTCGACCACCTCGGCCAACGTGACACCATTGCGGAGCGCCTCCTCCAGTTCAACAATCGGCGGGATTTGTCCCTGGATGATGTCTTCGATCCACTCCTTGGCCTCTCCGATATGGCATAGATATTCGTAGGCTTGCAAGAATTGTCGTTGCTTGTCCATCCAGTTTCGTCCCTCAAAACCGTATCGGTCGCTTCGTTTGGGGCCAGCATCTCCAGACCGTTGTAACTTTCTCCGACCCCGGAGACCGACGACCTCCTGTACTGGTGAACCGATCGAGAACTGGTTGCTTGTGCTGGTCTCGGCAAGCTTCGATAACGTGCGCAGTTGAGATGTCGACGAGCGTCCGAGCTGCTGGAGATCGGGAGGTCGAAACGGTGCGTGGACAACCAATCCAGACGCAGGAGCTATGGGTGAAGTTTCCGGGCGGATAGAGTCCAACCTCGTGAGGACCATAGAGGTGGGTCGAGAACCATGATGGCGAGGTAAGTGGCCAGGACTTGTCGACTCGGGAGAATTTGTCGAGAAGTCTACACTCATTCCGCGGGTCTGCCGGGATGGACGTGGCGGCGTATTAGGCTCTTTGACTGGCGAGACGGGGGCGGACGGCGCCTGAGGAAGTGGCCGTGAGCTTGTCGGTGTGGGTGTCGGTAAATCTCTGGAATCCGTGAGTGATAGCTTGCCAATATCGAAACTCTGGCCCCGCTCATGCCGACCTGGGCGCGGGGGTGTGAGTGGTGAAGATGGCCCGTCAGCAGGTGGTTGTGGGAGAGGCTTCAGAGACTGCCTAGCGAGCGAAAAGAGGCTGTCCTGGTTGGCAGCGGGCGAAGAGTACTGGCGGTCGTCTCGTGGCTGCAGGTGGCGGAGGGCCGCCTCGCTCTTGCCGCGCCTGTGGCTGTGAGGCGAGAGCGGTGGCTCCCCATGGCTCATTGAGGCAACGGAAGTTGCGGTACTACCGTAGCCGTCCGAAGCACCAGAGGTGTAGGAATATCCGGATGAGGCGGATGAAGATGTTGTGGAAGGATAGCGGTTAACGAGGTGCGAAGGGGTGACATTGTCGACAGTGTACGACTGCCGGAGAGGGTGCGGGCGGTGCGACATGGTGACGGCAGGAGCGAATCGTTGGCAAGACTCCGTTACTGAATGCCAACCGAGGCCAGGCTCGTCATGACAGCCTCGAGATGGGCCAGGCTAGGAACGTGTGAAGCTGGTGGGAATCGGCAGGCGTCTGGTTCTGCCGGCTGTGCGTGTTTGCAGTTGTACGAAGATGCGGGAAGAGAGCAGTCGGGGAAAGGCGCGCCGCGCACGAATGGGGACGAAATGAAGCGTGGGGACGGGCTTGATGGCGTGGGCAATACCTTGCGACGCAAAAGTAGGCGGGAGAGGTGGTATGTAGCAATGTGTAAAGTGCCAACTGATGAGCTTTCGAGACAGACCCTGGCCGGCATTTGGGTCGAGCGGGCGAGGGTTGGGGGGGACGATGACAAGCCTGGGCTGGGCAGCAGCACTTTGTGGCGGTGGTTCAAGCCTGCTTGTTTATCCCGTTGTAGCAGTTTGTTTATTTACGTATCCGCTGGCGCACCAGCAACGCCCGCCCGATCCGGCCGTAGCGCCGCCTCGTGCTGCTCCACTCGCGCGCCCACCAACCCCACGTCAAGCAGACTCCCGCAATGGAGGCCGCTCTGCGGTTCGGAGCTCTTATCGGCTACTGCCCACGCCTTATCGTGCTGCTGCACTTTGTGCCAAAGCAGGCTCTGCCGCAGGGCTTGGTCCTGCCTGGCCGACATGTTAGCACACGACGCCAGCGCCGCCCAGCTGCACAGCCAGCTGTTGCGTCTTGCACTAACAGCACTAACAGCACTAACAGCACTAACAGCACGGGCTTGCTCGCCCCCCCTCCGCCCCGCCTTGACTGCGGGCGACCCTGCATCGGCCGACGAAGAAAAAAAGTTCTCGGCCGTGCGGCCTGGCTCAGTTTGCTTTCTCTTCCCTTTCTTCTCTCGGGAAGGAGACTACAGGTCAATCCGTCAGCTCGTCTAGACAAGCTCAACGGCGTCCAACTCCAACCTCGCAACCGTCTTCGTTTCTCCATTGCTCCCTGTCCTGTTCTCGCAGAGCTAGCCCGCCAGGATGCCGGCCACCAACGGACGCAGCGCGCTCAACGGCGGAGCTGAGGTGCTCGACCACACAAAGGCCCTCGAGCTCCTCAAGGAGTACCCGAGCCGTGATGGCCTGGGCATCGAGGACCTCGTCGACACCAAGCAGCAGGGCGGTCTCACTTACAACGACTTCCTGGTCCTGCCCGGCTACATCGGCTTCGCTGCCTCTGATGTCAGCCTCGACTCGCCCGTCACCAAGCGCATCACCCTCAAGACCCCCTTCGTGTCGTCTCCCATGGACACTGTCACGGAGCACGACATGGCCATCCACATTGCCCTCCAGGGTGGTCTGGGTGTCATCCACCACAACTGCTCCCCCGAGGAGCAGGCCGAGATGGTTGCCAAGGTCAAGCGTTATGAGAATGGCTTCATCACGGACCCCGTCGTCATCAGCCGCGAAACCACTGTCGAGGAGGCCAAGGCGCTCAAGGAGAAGTGGGGTTTCGGCGGCTTCCCAGTCACTGGTGAGTATCTTGACCTACTTTCATCTCCGTCTCTCGCCCGCATGCATCACCTGATTACGACAAATAATTTATAACTTTCGTTCCACCGTATAGACAGAAATGTCATGGGGATACAATTATACACACTATGAAAATGCAACCCCCGTCACGCGCTGCCACACTCACGCCATAGCTTGGTATCTGTTTTACAAGGCTGACACACATTTATGTTGCAGAGACTGGCAAACTTGGCTCCAAGCTTCTCGGTATCGTCACCAACCGTGACCTCCAGTTTGAGGACAACAACCAGACTGTTGGCCAGGTCATGGTCACCGATCTCATCACTGCTGATCACGGCATCGACCTGCTCGAGGCCAACAAGGTCCTGGCCAAGTCCAAGAAGGGCAAGTTGCCTCTTGTTGACAAAGACTTCAACCTCCTGTCCATGATCTCGCGGTCCGACTTGACCAAGAACCTCCATTTCCCCCTCGCTTCCAAGCTGCCCGACTCCAAGCAGCTCATTTGTGCTGCCGCCATCGGCACGCGGCCCGAGGATAAACTCCGCCTCAAGAAGCTTGTAGAGGCTGGCCTCGACATTGTCATCCTCGACAGCAGCCAGGGTAACAGCATGTACCAGATCGAAATGCTCAAGTGGATCAAGCCTGAGTTTCCCGGTCTCGACGTTATCTGTGGCAATGTCGTCACCCGCGAGCAGGCGGCTAGCCTCATTGCTGCTGGTGCCGATGGCCTGAGAATTGGCATGGGCAGTGGCAGCGCTTGCATCACGCAGGAGGTCATGGCCGTTGGTCGCCCCCAGGCTGCAGCCGTGTACGCTGTCTCCTCGTTTGCTGCCCGCTTTGGCGTTCCCTGCATCGCCGACGGAGGCATCCAGAACGTTGGCCACATCGTCAAGGGTCTCGCCCTAGGCGCCTCCACCATCATGATGGGTGGCCTGCTCGCCGGCACCACCGAGTCCCCCGGCACCTCTTTCGTCTCGCGCGAGGGCAAGCTTGTCAAGGCCTACCGCGGCATGGGCAGCATCGACGCCATGCAGGACAAGAAGGCCGGCGGCGGCGGCAAGAACAGCCAGGCCAGCAATGCCGGCACAGCCCGCTACTTCAGCGAGGGTGACAGCGTCCTCGTCGCCCAGGGCGTCTCTGGCGCCGTCGCCCACCGCGGTTCCATCAGCAAGTTCGTCCCCTACCTCGCTGCCGGCCTCAAGCACTCGATGCAGGACTGTGGTGTCAAGAGCTTGAGAGAGCTCCACGAGAGCGTTGCGGCTGGTACCGTCCGCTTCGAGATCCGTACCGCTAGTGCCCAGCTCGAGGGCGGCGTCAACATGGAGAGCTACGAGAAGAAGCTGTACGCTTAAAGAGTGTGCTGTGTATCCGCAGTACATTCCTACACACATATAACAAATGATAACGATGACGATGATGGGAAGATAAAAACCCGAGGGAGAGGAGTCAAGGCATGATGGCATAGTAGTCGTCAGAGGTAAAAATGGGACTGGCAAAAAATGATTTGATATTTTCTGGATGCTGCGAAAAAGTCATACATCAAGCGGCGTTTCTGGCTTTTGAAAAAGGTAAAGGATGGGAATAGGAAAAAGAGGTACAAGGACTCAAAGTCAGGGTGGCAAGTGCTGAAACTCATCGTCTCCGGTGCGAGAGATCATGAACAATAAACAACTTTATACCCTTACAGCGGGTTCTGCTACAACTATAAACACGCATGACTGACTGCTTCCGATGTGATTGCATGTTCTTCGTCGACCGACTTGATCGTGTGGTGGTGCCCCGGAGCACTAGCAGGAGACGTGTCAGTTCCGCGGGCGATAAGATCAGGCACGCGTCTTTCTGCCGGAGCATTCGCAAGCTATTCTCAGATCCATTTACTTGACCTAAATGCCCAAACAGGAACGACAAAATCCCGGCCGAGGAAAGGGAAAAAATTGCAAATCGTGATCGGATGATCTTGATCTCCTCGCTCTGCAGATTATTTATAGTCGGCTTGGCTTTACGAGACGATGCTCCGACATGGGTGGGTTGGTGTGTAGGTTGGATGGGGTGGTGGTACGGCCGGACATGCCTTTCGGTTGTTGAGCGTCCTCAGCTCCCGGGGCTTTTTTTATGAGACGCTCTGCAAACACGGCAACTTGTCTGTAGGATCTCTTAAAACGACTTCACTGCCCTGATTGATGCCTATGAGAATTCCCGAGGTCGTGCGTAATGCAGTGTTTTTATTTTTTGCCCAGTGGAAGAGCAACGGCAACAGGCCAGGAAGAAAAGAGAAAATACAGGAACCCGCTCGATCTATAACGTTAGAAAAGGGAAGAAATATCCCCGCGGGGAACGGTGGATGTGGGTGTATATGAGATACATGCTGTACAAAATTTGAGAGACGTGTGTGAAGGTGATGGTGCTGGTGGTTGAGAAACGGAGACTTTTTTTTTTCTCTCTCTCTCCCCCTTCCCTTTCCGTGTCCTAACGGTTATCCCGTTTGCCCTCCCTTTCCAAATGCAGTAATACCTATTCTCTTCGGCAAGAAAAACTAGGAAGAGGCAGCCTTGGCGCCCTTCTTCTCCTCTTCGCCGGAAGAAGCCTCCTTCTTGTTCTCGCCATTCTTGTTGTTATTCGTTGTCTACTTCTGGTCCTTTGATTTCTCGTCCTCGTTGTGGCTGCGCTGCTTTATCTTGCGCTCCTCGGCGGCGACCATGTCCATCCACAGGTCCTGGCCCTCGTACTCCTCCTTGTGCACCCTCTTCTCGATGAGCCGCTTGTGCTCCGGGTCATCTGGGTCGAGGACGCGGACCGTCTCCCACCTCCCGGAGCCGGACTTGGCGTCGGCCGTCTCGAGCGCGGCCGAGGCGACGAGGACCGCGAGCGTCAGCGCCTGCGCGTACACGCGGGCCTGCACGACCTTCTGGCTCGTCGTCAGGTACTTGCTCTTGCCGACGATGGCGAGCGCGGCGCCCATGCTGGCGAGCCAGCTGCCAAAGACGATGCTGTAGCGGTTCCGGCGGCCCCACTCCTTTGCGGCCTGCAGGCCGGACTCCTGGGCGCGGGCGGCTTCCTGGGCGAGCTGGGCCTGGTCCTTGTAAAAGTTCATCGGGTTGTTGCGGCGTTGGAACTCGTTACCGTAGCGCTCGGCGTTGACAATGGCGGCAAAGGTGCCTGACGAGGTGATGAGGAAGGCGCGGAAGGGCAGGGTGAGCTGGCGAAAGGCCGGATAGCGGCGCGAGGCGAGCAGGACGCCACCGATGCCGACGCTCAGGCCCAGGGCGCCGCCGATGGAGCCGCCAATGAGGACCTGCCGATAGTGCGCGGCCTCTTCCTCCTTGGAGACGACCTTCATCGTGGCGATGGGTATGTACGTACGCGTGTGTGAGTGTGTGCGCGCGAGTGCTGCTGTCGTTGCTCTTGTTGGTGGTGGATGCGGAGTGAGAAAGTTGATGCGGGACCTGGTTTGGTGGTGGGGTGTTACTGTAGCTGCTGGTCGATGACGTGGGCTAGTTCAGTAAGCCGCACGAAGGGGACTGGTGCTTGCGGATGGTGAAGAGGTGATGTTTTTATTGCCTTGCTGGACACACAGCGTCTAGTGGGGGTGGCAGGCCGTGACGTCTTTATTGTAAGTTATACTGGGTGACGTGAAGGGAAAGAAAAAGCTGCTGGCGGGTGGCAGGCATCGGGATCTGCTTGTCGCGCAAAGAGCCGCAAAGCCCGAGTTGCGCTTCGGGCGGCGCCGCGGTAAAAGGTGGGACGATTGTAGACTTGTCGATGCAAATGCGGCGGCATCTCCATAGCCGCCTCGTACGTTCCGGGGGGCAAGGCTTATACTGCTTTTGCAGCTGTCTCCATGGCTCCTTCAAGATTGTCACGGCTGATCTGCCATCATGTCGCATGGGCTGTGATGCTGAATGTCGCCGGCTCGAGGCCATCCCCTCCGATCCGATGATGCGCCGCCCACTGAACTCTGACGACATTGACTGTAGCACACAGCCGGGCTCGCATTAGGTAATCAACTGCCCTAGTCAGCAGCTTGCCGAGTTATGTCCGCCTGTGGCCGGCACCGGTTATTACTAGTCCCAGTGACTTGAGATGCACATACGCAATCTCTCTCAATATCACTGCGTAGCAGCTGTACGTGCATTTGTTGTGGAACAAAATTGCCCCCCGTCAATGTCATAAGCAAGCAAGGTGCTGACTTGTCGGAGAGTCGAGTTCCGGGATTTGACATTACCTGTATCTTGACATTTTCCGCAAATAGACCGCCCGAGCTCGAGACAAGCGCGCCGAAGCAAATGCCGGCCGGCGACTGCCGGGCAGGAGTGGCGGCGGTGGCGGTGGGCGGTGGGCGGTGGGCGGTATCGCCAGGCCAGGCTGACGGGCGGCGGAGCCCCGGTCGGGATTTGGCACGGGCTTTGGTGTTTCGACACAAGGCGAGCAGGAAACCGAACACTTTTGACACCAACCTAAGCCGGGGCGCGCGTGCAGGTTGGGCGGGAGAGACCGGGCTGAACAGCGGACGGGCGGAACCTTGCTACACAGCTTTCTACTTGGGTGCGCTATAGCCATCAGGGAGGGAGGGACCTCTTCGATTCGGCACTGGACGCCCGCCTGCCAAACGCGGCGCTTTTCAAATGTCAGATTCGATGGGGGTGCCCAAGGCAGAAATCCCCAAACTTCCCGACCACCGAGCTCATGCAAATATATTCCTCATTTTACCCAACCACAAGCCTCGCTTGAGTGTGCAGGTTTTTTTTTTACCAGTAAAACAACCAAGGAGCACGCCGCATCAATCTTCTGGGACAAGCAAGACTCAAAAAGTGCCGTTTGTGGAATCGGCTCGGCGTCGAGATACCTCGTAGGTATCTGTTACCTCTCTACACGTGCTTCTCCATATATTACTCTTTCTTCCTCCTCCTCCTCCTCCTCCTCCTCCCCGAGTACGACATGTAAAGTGCCTTAAAGTGTGTGTTCTTCTCGTGACCCGTGGGAAGGGTCGTTTGGAGGGGTTCGTCTTGTGAGGGGCAGCCTCCTGTATCGCAGTGGTGGCCCTGTGCTGGTAAGAAGAAAAAAATTCAAAGTCTGTACCTTGCATGAAAAAAGCAAGTGCCAAGGAACTGCTGCATTGGCAGGAGGGTCGTGGGTTTGGCCAGCCAGGTTGAACTATTTGCTACTCATGCCAGGGGGTCGTCTGCAGATGACAACCTTCTGCGACTTTGTTACGTGCGCTGTATGCAACATGGTGGGAACTTGTTGGCGGAGCACATACGCCGGCCCCGTTTTCTCATTGTCACAAGCCAGGGCCAGGTCAACGACGCATAATCGTACAGCCCCAGTGAATTCTATCACGACAGCTCAAGCCTCAAAACACAATTATCCGACACAGTCTTAGGTCCTACAAGCGCGCCCAGGGATGCCCAACCTCTATGTTGTAGAAGGGTATAAGAAAAAAAACAAGGCGAAATAATCCTCCCTCCGTCTCGATGCAATGCTTTCAAAGAAAACACAAAACATGACGCCGGTTGAAATGCAGGAATCGCAGAAGCAAGCTTTTGTTTTGGGGGCTTCGAGGTCTGTTACCCCGCCGGTTCGGATGCTCCTTCGTGTAGGCCTCGCGAAGCCAAGGAGAAAGAAACGTGGTGGCCCGGTGGGCGTGGGTATCCAGTCTATGTGCAGTTGTCTATATCGTCGAATAACCAATGCGAGAATATCATCGTGGTAGCCGGCAGCCAGCACATGGGGCCAGGTACGAGTCTGTGGTGTCGTCTACATCTGCATTTCTTCGCCAATGCCGGGCAGGCCCGGCGTGGGGTTGTTAAACGGCATCTGCCCGCCCGCCAGGTTTTGCCTGATCGCAGCAGCTTGCGCGGCAATCTCGCATGGCGTCGAATGTTGTTTGTGCTGAGAGTGTATGTTAGCATCAAATCACGCGTGCGCCTTGTATCCGCTTGGAGACATACATATTTGAGACCATTGAGGTTCTTGTATCTCTTGTTGCAGTACTCGCACTTGTGCGGCTTCTCCTTCTCCATGCCTGTCTCGCCAGGGTACGGTGCCGAGGTCTCAGGGTTCACAATCGAGAAAGTCCCGTCGCCGTTTTCATGCAGTTGCTGGTTCTGGTGACCGTGCTGTTTGTGGTACCTGGGAATGTTGTTAGCACGAAGCCGTCATTGATATATTCGCCCACGCGACACAACTCACTTTAGTCCGTTCTGGTTCTTGTAGGCCTTCTCGCATCCGATGACGGGGCACTTGAAGGGCTTGTCCTCCTCGGGTGGGATGATGATGCCGCCAGGGTTGTGCAGAGCTTGGTAAATGGCAGTAAGCCGGGTCGCTTCGCTCATATTGGCAAATTGGTTCTGGTCAAGGCCAAATTGCGCCATTTGGGTCGCGAGTGCTGCCCGTTGGCTGGCCGAGTTGGCATTCGAGCTATACAGACTCTTGGCCGGATCGTTGATGAAGTACTCGAGACTCGTAGCGTCGAGGTTAGAGAAGTCACCGAGATTCAAGTTGGTGTCCAGTCCGGCAAAATCGTCATCGGTGGTGGCGGGCTGCCCAAGACCTTGAGTAGAGAGGGTTGGTGTGTTGACAGAGGACACGGTGGGGTTGTTCTGGAAGTTGAAGCCACTGGAGCCGGGAGTAGATGGCTGCGATGTCCGGAGACCCTGGCCAATGCCGCCGCCATTCAGCTGCAACTCTGGTCTTTGTTGCTGTCCAAACATTTGTCGCGTCTGCTGCAGGTTTCGAGACGAAGGGTCATCCATTTCCATCATGCCCACCGTCTCGTCGAGCTCCATGTCCCCTACAGCCTCCATCTCGTCGTTGGTCTGCATATTCGTCAAGCCAGAGCTTTTCTGGCCGCCACCCATTGACTGTCCGCCCAGCTGCATCCCGCTGAACCCGCCCATGCCGTTAGGGCCAGTGTTGCTCATGCCACGGTTTTGCTGACCGAACCCGAGCTGAGCCGGATTGTGGAAGCCCTGGCTGTTTGATGTGCCACCGCCGAAACTGCCCGGTGTCAGCTGCTGCTTACTGACCGAAAGTCTTTGGCCCATGGGCATGGCAGGCTTGGCATTTGGCTGGGCGTTGGTGCCAGTGTGAACTGTTTCGTAGTGTTTGAGGAGATCGTGAAAGCTATCGAGCCTCTGGTTGCAGCACAGAAAGTCTCGGAGGTATTCTGCCTCCATCTTGGGGATGTAGGAATTGGAGTGGAAGGAAGAGGATTGCTGCGCGCCTTGCCATGGTGATGTGCCCGTCAACATGATCCTGTAAGCCAAGCGTTAGTCCTAAGGCTGACCTCATCACAAACATGGTCGCATGACGGAAAACAGCAAGCGGGTGCCATCGGTGTCACACATGAGAGGTGCGACCTGCGAGGACCACAGCTCCGGAGTCGGGACTGTGGCTCGCAAACAGTCTCGAGACTTACTCGTCGCGAACAAAACTGCCAATAGATACACCTCCCCAGCTCATGCCATTCATCATGCTGCCAGCCAGGCTCTCACGTCGTCCACGGCCATCGGCAGCACGGTTGGGGTTGGCCATGGAGATGGGCTTGGGGCCGGCGCTAACAAACGAGTCTTTGCGGCCAAAGGCCGAGTCAAAGCCCGGGCCAGTCGTCATGTTGAAGTCTCCGTCGGTGTCGAAGGTGAGGTCGACGTCGAGTCCGGTGTCGGTGATGTCGAGCGTGGGGAGCTGGAAGGGCTGCGACGGAGGGTGCGACGAGATGGACGACGATGAGGGGATGTCGATCGCGGGCACGGAAGCGGTGGGTGATGCGGACGAGGAAGAGGGGCGGTGCGCAGCGGCGGTTGTGCCTGTGGTGGTTGCAGCAGCAAGCGTGGGTGGTGACGGTACCTGAATGCGGAGGGGTGGACTTGGGCTGCTGGTGCAGGTGCTGGTGCAGGTGCGGTCGGCAGGCAGCGGCTTGTGCGCACAGGGGGCAAAGTGGTCGACGTAGTCTGGTGCAGCAGGCTCGGCGAGGGAGCTGTCGGGCGTCGCGGGCTGTGGCGAAGGCGAGGGCGACGGGAGGGAGTGTGAGGGCGTTGGTGCAGTCAGGTCGGAGGGGGAGGAGGCGTTGCAGGTGGGAGGCGAGGCCTTCCAGAGGGAATAATTATTGTGGCCGGCCGCGGTGCTGGCCTGGGGCGCCTTTGCAGCGGCCTGCCCGTGCTCATGCGCGCTCGTAGTGGCGGGCCGGCTGCGCTGGGCGATTGTGCCGCTAGGCGGTGTCGTAGACGTAGAGGAACCAAACCAGCCCAGACCCATGGTCGGCGGATGGATGGATGGATGGATGGATGGATGGATGCAGGTGTGCTTCAAGTGTGTGGAGAACAGCGACTGAGAACAGCGACTGAAGAACAGAAAACAAAACAGAAAACAAAAGTCAGAGACAGCGACAGCGACAGATTGTCCCTCCTCGGATGCCGGGGCAGGGTGCTGCTGCAAGTGCTGCCGTATGAGCGTGGCGTCTGCGTAGGGATGGTCTGTTTCAAGGGCAGGTCTGCCGTGGAAGCGCGTCGGTCGATGCCTCGGGCGATTGATGTGTTTCTTTGGCACGTGTGAGTCTCGGCAGCGTGAATCTCGGCAGAACGATTCCCTGGTGTTGCGCTGGAAGATGGGGACGGAACAAGCTTGGGCAGACAACGGGGGAAACATCGAGGACAGCGTAAAGACAGAGCAATGCTTAATGTTCTAATAAGATCTACCACACCTTGACATCCCAGGATTGCTGAGGTGGACGAGGGATACGTCGTCGTGGTTCCGTCGCAACGGATGGGTCCAACGCCGTCACTCGAGCCAAGGGGCCCTAGTCCAGCAGGCATGCAGCCAATACAAAAACGGGCGTCGACAGGGGAGGTTCTGTGCTACGCAACCTTTGAGTTGGTTTCCTTGGGAGCCTGCCTTGAATTCACGCAACGACACTCGACAGAGTGGCTGGATGGCTGGCTGGTCATGTCTGTCGTTCGGCTTCGCACATTATCAGCTGCCGCTGTTAGACGTGCCAAGGGGGCCTTTACTGCAGCTGTCCAGAGGCACGTTCGCTCCTCGCTCGACCCAGGTTCTTGTCCAGACTTCCCAGACTTTTGTCTCACACAGCTCGCCCATGTCCTAAGTTTGTTCAATCTTGGCAAGCCGCATGCTGGCTGACACGGGCATTCAGCTCCAGCTCGAGGACAAAAGAGTCTTTGGTGTCGTGGAACTCTATTGTGCTGGTTGATCCCAAATACCGATAACACTAAGCTGCAAGATCGCGGGGGAGAGGTGTGCTCAAGATGGCATGCCGGTGATATCATACCTACCTTACTAAAAAGGCCAGCCAATGCGTCAAAGTGCGGGCATCCGGGGGTTGATCAACCACCCAAGGCGCCATGGCCTAGCACACGAGCTGAGAGCAAGCAGCCAGGTACATTACATCCTTGGAGCGTACAAGGATGGGGAATCAGACGATGTCTAGCGTACCTTGCTCTCCCAGAAATGAGCCTCAAACAGCTCGGCACAACAGTATCCTCAGCTTGTTCTCGACCTTGTACTCTGTGAGGCAGCGGGCGATCGTTATCTATCCACGGAGAACCCACCACATCGCGCCATGTCCATGCGGTCTCAATACCCACGGATAGTGCTTGGGCTGCTTGTTCGGTAGATGACACTTGGGTGGTGCTGTATTTTGAGGTATGCAAGTGGGTCTGTTGCTTGTCATGTCCTTTGATGATCTACGCGCGTCAAGCAGGCCAGGGCCAGGTGCTATCGCCGCAAGCGGGCATACGAGAAAGACAGCCGACAGCGTGGTTGTCGAGGTGTTACTGCAAAGGGGAACAACAACCGGGCCTGACCTGGGATCGAAACCGCGACATCGAGACGCTCAGTGGCTGACCGGACGCCAGCCGCAAAGCCCATTCGTTGGTGGCCCCTCACTCCCTTCACCATTGCGTCACCTGGAGTGGAGGCTGGATCGCCGGGGTCGAGACGACTCATGACTTGCGGGGCCAGAATGGATCAGCAGCGACATGTTTGAGCATCGGTTTGCACTTTTGGTGCCGGCGGTTGTCGTTGACAGGCCTAGGTCGGACTCTGAGAGTAGCGGTGACGATTCACTGCGATGCATTGCCTTGAACGATGGTGGTGTGGTGGTGTTGCAGCAGCGTAAGGTTCCTGCGCAGCTTGCGCCGCTGAGACAGAACAACTAAAAAAAAAAAGTTACAAAGCCCCCCAAAGACTGCGGAGACTGATCGCTGCGGAATGAATGGAGAAACCCCCTGTTACTCTAGACTCGCAGGGCCCAGAGGGTAGGAGGGTGTGTTGCACAGCAACTGCAAGAGCTGCAAACGGAGATGCGGGACACGGCAGATTCGATGCGGTGAGCCCCTCAAGCCAAATGGAGGGCGCGGCCGCCCACGTCAGACTCACACTCAAGCAGAGGAGGGTGTGGTGCGCGCTGGCCAGAGGCTCGATATCGTGAGTCTTAAGCTTGTCGACCCCGTCGCCCGTCAGTGCCGCCCCAGAAAGGCAATCCGAGCCCATGGGATCCGCGAGACTCGAGCATGGGGGCCTGCCAAGCACACCTGCATCCGTAGTCGCGGACTACAGGCCGACGTGCTTCGGCAGCCTGGCAACCACCAACATTGCCGCCAGCTCTGATAACACATCATGCTCCCACCAGGCTTCCACCATCATCGATCCCGAGCAGGCGACCAATGCTGCAGCCATGCATGCAGCGCCCTAGCACCTCCATGACGGGGACGGCGGCCGCTACCCTCGAGCCCCGAGATAGCCTCCGGCGCGCAGGTCAGACACGGCGAAGGCCCAGTGGGCGCATGGAACTTCATCCCCAGCATGGTGATATATCGTCGGAATCTGTGTGATCTGCCGCACGGCCTCCAAACGGAGGCAAGCATCCGGTTAACCTGTAACAATTGAACGAGCGACAGCAACTCCGACATGAATGGGCGTCCAAAGGGGGAAGTAGCCCACGGCAATCACGATAGGACCTTCCACAACAAGGTATCTGGGCCGCAATTTGCAACACAAAGTCCCCTTTGCTAGGAGCGTGCCTCTTTAAATCCCACTTTCAAACTCACCCTCAACAACGACTCGACCGCCGACCGGCAGCACATGAGACGACGCAAAGGGTGAGATCAACCCTTGCCCGCCCAGATTTCCCACTAGGGATGCACCGGGCTGAAAGCTCCCGCTGTACTCATGAGTCCACTGCCCGCAGATCATCTCGCAGGCCTCGGTGCGAGGAACTGTAACTGGCGAAATATTTCCTCCGGCAAAACACTCGCTCAGAGTCAGGCTACCGCCCGCAGGTAGCGTCAAGGGCAAGTATCAAGATAAAGTAGCACACTCATGATGATGCATGATGCTGCCTAGTGGCTGGGTGTGAGTCATTCGACTACCTATCTGCATGTGCAAAGTGCACACGTTCGCCCTCAATCCAAAATCGGCGTTTTGGCATTTGTCGGCTCGGGTAAAGCATCCACAGTCCACCGGGCTGCTCAGGAACAGTGGCACTACTGGTCAGTTGGCATTCCTAAAAGATAACTAATTTTGTACCTTGGCTGAAAGAAATGTTTTTTGTCATCTTCGGCTAGAAGCGACATTCGCACATACGTATGACTTGAGCAATGTTGCGTAAGCAGTCTATCTTCGGTGCTGTCCTCGCTTCTGCCTCACTGTTCGATGCCACGAAGCTAACCAACTGTTCCGCTGCTCCCTATGTCGGCACGAAAAGCACGAAAAGCTCCGCTAAGGTAGTGATGCCTGACTCGCTCCCCACTCATTGGTGGGCTTCATTACAAGGCTATTTACTACATGTGCTTCGCGGTTCGCGTTGTGCCGATGCGTGGGGGGCATGCCGGGATGCATCACGTGCATCTGACCAACCAACTCCGAGGATTTGGGTAGTTGAGCTCGAAACAATGGGCCGCAGCCACCCAGCAGCACTCTGACAACCTGCAGCAATGAGCCAAGCCTTCAAGGCTGTTCTTGATGGTCTCCGCTGTAAAAGAACAGACTCGGCGGCAGTTGTGAGCTGGGCTCCACTAGTGGCGTCCTACACGGGGGGACCAATCTGAATGCTACGACCAGCGTCATTTACGAGTTCACCTCGAAAGAGACAGATCCATCTGAAGTCGCACCTGCTAACATGTGAATGAGCAACTGCCGGAATTTATAAGCTACACAACTTGCAGTTGGTAGGCAACACGCCGATCTAGCCCCACGAACTAATACAGGACGCCACGGATTGCCGTTTCCGGCCCATCACAGTGCGGAAGCTGTGAGAGGAGGCCTGGTCCTCCCAGCTATTCAACAATGGACGCTCAACTCATCGTTGTCAAACAAGGGTTCGGAATAGCATGGAAGAGAGACGACACGTGACGAATCCGAAGCACTTGTCAGACTTAATGCTGCCCAGTCTCGTGGCGAGCGTGGCTGCGCGGGTCATTCACGCAAGGCTGCTGCAAGATTCCAAGGCTGGTTCCCCGCTGCACGAGATGAGCACACGATCTCGCCGAACTCGCTTCCTTCACGTAGTACTTGTTGAGCCTTGGTGGAGCAATAACAGCCCACTCCACCCTGGCTCTTTACGTAAGGGTTGGGTTGGACCCTGAATCCGCAGACCACTCCACTCGTCTCGCCATGGGTATCCGTGGGTATGCGGTAAACATCCCTGGCTGGTGGAACGCAGGTCGAATCGGCATCGATCACTACTGCGTAGTGATTGTATAGTGGCGTGGGTAGTCTCTGGCTCGCGAAGGCGGAAATGCGACCCTGAGCACAAGGGCCCCCTTCCTGTCAAGGCGAGCCAGGCGAGGCTCACATGCTAGGTACATTGCACAAGGCAACGTCGGCCACTTCCTCATGTGCCCGACGAAGCGAACACGATGCACGGCACCCCACTCTACGAGGCCTGGCAGCTTGCGGGAATGGCTGCTCCAATGCAATGCGAAGACCTCCATATCAACAAACAAAAAGTTCTGGTACATGGACACTGGGACCTGACCAAGGGGGTCACGGGCGAAGCTCGACGACAGCGCCTGTGTTTCGCGGATACTCTTCACATGGAAACGACAGAGGGCAGTGTGGCACAAATGTGGAATGCCTACTAATGGTAACGTAATCCGCTCCGCCCGCGATCCAGCAGCAGGAACAGCGCAAAGTCATGTCGAAATAATGTCCTTTGGGACGCGGCAAACTCTCCTTCGGCTTCATCTTCCGCTGGAAGCGTTGTGCTTGAGAGGGAGCGGAGTGCTGCGCTGTTACGAATATGCCGCGTGGTTCTAGAAGCAGCCGTCCCTACGTCAAAAGAGCAGTTGTTTTGGAGAACCCGGCATTCATGCAGCTCGTTTCAAGACACAAGGCCAGAGGTTGTGATGCCGCCCGGAACTCCGTAGGCCAAGCTGACTCGCGTCTCCCTAACATGCTGACCTAGTAAGCGCAGGCACATAATGTGTGGGCGCCGTGTGATGAGAGAAGGGGGCCGTCTCCGGGACAGCAGCACCTCTTCTTGCGGCATCTGGCTGCCATGTTGCCGACACGCTTTGGAAGTCCCCTGCTCGAGACAGGCCTCGTCCCGCGAATCCTCATCTGAGTTGTTTTCCTGCGAGTGCAACACTGCCATGTTTCGCATGCAGACGTCCGACGATGCAAGCAAGCCACCCTTGCAAGTTGCTCGAGTCTAGCAGGCACAACCTGGTGGGTGCCAATGATCCCCTGCAGTCTCCATCAAGAGCGCCGCCATGATGGGACCAGCCCAGTCGTTGATGTTGTCGCCCATTGTGCTAGCTCGCGCCAAGTGCCGTACTTCCATGTCTGAGTAGTATTGCAACCAAACAGTGTAAGTGGCTTGACTCGCTCGTTCGGCACGAGACCGCCACTGGGGCCGCCGGGAGTCCAGGTCGTACATGGACTCGGTTATGTCGCGGGATCATGACTCTTGTCCTCGACGCCGAGTGACAGGAATCCAAGTTGCCGTCGAGCTGATGACTGCCGTACGGCTAGCTGACGCGTTTGCGTTGCCTCGACGCCACGGCCTGGATCATTCGCGGTCGGTTCCGATTTGATCTGCCGGGCCTACGGTCAAGCCGGACCGCCGGTAATGCTTAACCATGCATTTTCAGGAAGTTGGTTACCTTTCGGAGACTGCTCCGCTACTAATAAACTTCGAGGCAACCTCTGGCCGTCAAACCTTGGGTATGGCTCCATTATTCTGCGCCTCTAAAGGTTCGCGAGGTGCTTCAGGAGGCGTCCTAACCGCGCGCGAAGGCGTGCAACTGCTATCTGCACGATGACTGCCGCCAGGGACATATCTGCAGGTGGTTGTCTCGGATCGGAAGATGAGGTTGGTCCTTGCATCAAGCCGTCTAGGTGCGGGGGGCAAGCATGCTGAGGCCAGCACTAGAGCTAGACGATCGCATACGTCAATCACAGATGATCCTCTAAAACAGACCAGTTGAGCCTCCCGGCACTTTCCGGCTTTCCTCTGGTCACCAGCCAACACAAGACGTTGTTGACCCCGTCTCTTTGGAGTCCCGTCAGAGGAATCGAGTCCAGATCTGCTGTCTACACCGTGTACCTGGCGTAATTATCTGGCAACTTGGCTTCTGTGTGCACTAGTTCACCCTCGGGCACTAAGACTCGATCCGGAGGTCGACTGACCGGCACGACATTTGCTTGTTGGCCCTGATTTCAGTAAACAACCGTCCAAGTTGTTTACAATGCCTGTCAATTAAAACTGTCATTCCCATAACATCGCGAGCCGTTCTGCGCCTGTCGAGTTGGAACATTAGCAAGCTGAACCGGGTCTGTTGCTGAAAAAACGCCACTGCATGGATGGCTCCAGTCAGAGCATCTTGTCGACGCTCCCCCAAACCCGACGGTCGGGATAACATAATGATGCACACTCCACACATCGTCATCGGGCATTTCTGCTTCTGGCTTCTGGAGCAGAGGGAGTCTACAAGACAACCAGGGAGGGAGAGACGCAGACGCACTCAAGGGCTCGGCAGCGTGACAAAGTATAGTTCAGCTCACTGGGGGCGATTTGAAGTTTGGGGTGTATGTTGCCCGACGAGGAGGTGCATTCAAGGAACGGCAATTGGCTTCTCCAACTGTCGTTATCGTCACACGCGCGGGTCACGTCACATGCCGCGCCAGCTACGTCACATCTCTGTTCCCACCGTCTCGGGAGAAATCCCGTTGCAGACGGCGATGTAGTCTTTGACCAACCAACTCATCACGTTCCTTTATCCTGGCTTTCGGCCGCTAGTCAGGTCACAGCAACTGATCTTCGTGACCAGTCCGTTACACCCCCTCCACCTGACAACAACAAACTGCGTGTCTTGATCAGCCCATCAGACAAAAGGGGATGGGATGGGGGAGAGGGTTGTGGGTATGAGGCCCTTGACTAGCTCAGGTTCCGTTGAAGGCGAGACCTGCAAAGCGGTTTTGCATGGTGCATGCGATGTAAGAGCGCGGGCACGCGTAGTAGACCTGATATGCGTAAGCCAATAAACAAGTCAAAATATCGCATCGGAGACGGCAGACGTGACTTTGTACTTCCAATTTACATGGGAGAACGACGAAGAAGAAAAGGGTGTAAGCTCCTTACACTAAGTCATGTTTACGTATATGGCACCTGGAGGGCGGATTAATCTCTCTCTCTCTCTCTCTCTCTCTCTCTCTCTAGCTAGACATTGGACATCTCGAACCAACTACGGCCTGGGTTTCTACAATCATCAGCTCTAGAGTGTAGATCAGCAACATACATGACAAATGACACGAGAGGAAGATGGAGTTTGATGCCCGCGAGCGGGCCTGACATGCTGATGCGCTGTGGCGGGGAGGCAGAAAGAGGTTCAAGCTCATAAGCAAGGGCCCCGGGGCTTGGAAACAAGGAACATAATATAGACGAAAAGGGCACATCAAACCAATGGAGGTTTCAAAGACCACTCTGTTTTAGTTGTCGGTTACGATCCTAAAAGGGGAAAAGAAAAGAAAAATAAGCCTGCGCTAACAGTTCAGTTCCGTTCCGCCAGTATCATTCGGTCCAAGTCGTGTGTTTACAAGAGGCAGAAAGCTCCTACAGAACATCACATGCTGGGCAAGAAGAAACCAACAGACCGGATTGCCGTAGAAAAAATTATTGTACTTCGTGTATTGCTTGCTTGTTCGCTGTCATCTATCAAGGAAAGGCTTGCTTTTAAAACTAAAAACAATGATGACGATTTAACTCCTCTATAGTACCCTAAATCCAGAACTCAGTTATATTGCAGGGAGCGACGCCGACACTAAAGGCTTGGTAGCAGATGGTGTCTGATATGTGCATGATGTCCAATATACATATATGTCGGAGCCTGATGCGTTGCCGCCTTCCCACTGTACTTGACTGCAAGAAGAGCCTCTCCAGCTGCAGAGGCATGGCCCGCTCGCCCGCCGAGGTGCTAATGTCGCTGCTTGCCCAAAGTTCTCTTTGGATCTATAGGCTCCTTTGAGCATGGCCCATTCGAAACTGTCGTCACGCTGGTACGGGGCTGGTTTGTGTGTATAATTTGATATGTTTTAAGCAGCGTCGCACGTGCTGCTAATAGAGCTCGCCGCGTCCAGCAGCTTCTGAGAACATCCCGTTCAGACCTCTATTGTGAAGTGACTAATTTGGGAATAGTACGAATGCACGGCGAGCTCTAGGATCCATACATCCCCGAAGACTTCGCTGCCATCGAAGCCCCCAATCATAATCAGCCTGCTGTCATATAGTACTGTGCCATGGTATCCTCGCCCACTGGGTGGAAGACCGTATATTCGGCGCTTGTCCCAGGTCATTGTGACGAGATTGAGTAGGAGGACGTCGTTGGAATACTCGTTGCCGTCGTGCCCGCCCACAATAAAGAGATATGAACCGACGATTGTGCTCGTGTGCGATAACCGCCGGAACGCGACGGGGATTGGTGCCATCTTCCATATCTGCGTATCGACATCATATACCCACACGTCGTTGAAGCATTCGCCACCATCGCTGCCGCCAAATATTATAAGTTTGCTCCCCACCATATTTGCTGTGTGGTAGCCCCGTGGCTTCGGTCGATTTTCAGCACTATTGCTAGTGTGCGGTGAGATCAGCTTCCAGCTCATCTTTTGCGGATCAGAGACGTCTAGACGCCAGACATCGTTTAGTGCACGAACCCCATCACCACCTCCAAAGACGTAGATGCCATTCCTGTATAGGCACGCGGTATGGGCGCGTCTCGGACTGGGGATCTTGGCGTCGGGAGGAAATGAAGGCTTGTGCCACCGGAAGTTGATGGTGTCCAGCACGTAGACGTCGTTATAGTATGCGGGCCCGTCTCCTCCGCCAAAGACAACCAGCTTCCGCCCGACAGCCGTACAAGTCATGGCACGTAGCGGCGATGGTGTGTCGCCCACGACATGTGGACGACTCCAGTGGAAGGAATCAGCATCGAGAACGTAGAGCTCATTGAAGCATGTCCGCGAGTCGCAGCCGCCAAACACAAAGACGTTGCTACCCACAAGGGTGCTCGTGTGGGCACGAAGAGGTGTATGCGCAGCACCAGACACATGCGCCCTGGACCAGTACATGCCAGAAGCCGGTGCCGCTGGGACATCAGAGGCCAGTTTCGGGTCCTGCAGCGCTGGGAACGGAACATATGGCCCCAGAGGTTGAGGCGGTGCCTGCGGCAAGCGGGAAGCTGTTGGTGTGATGCTACTGGGCTTGCTAACGATCGCCGAGGTGGACCGCATGACCAAGGGTCGTTGTGAAGACAGCGAGTCCCTGCTCTCGAGCGGGGCATCGAGTTTCGCGTCCGTCGGCCGAGCATCGCCATTCGACTTCAGAGCTGTTGCTATTGAAGGTATGGGTTGTGTAGGCGGTAGGGCGGGGAATGGGTTCTTTGCAACAGCGGACTGCGATCGCTGGCGCAGGGCAGCATCGGATGTCTTGCGCCGTCGCTCTGCAGAGCCGCCATGGCTCTTGGAAGACAGGTGGCCAGGTGTGTGGCTGCGACTTGGTGTAGACCGTCCCTGATCGTCGTCGGCCGCAAGGATTTTCTGAGATCGGACCGTCTTGGAGTTGGAGGACGAGGAATGGGACGTCCGGCTCATGCTGTCGGCCATGGTGATGAGCTTTTGGAGGCCCCGGAGGGCGATGGATGCAGGATGTCGGGTGCTCCGGATGCTAGTGACGTTGTTGGCGAATTGTTGTGTACTGGCGAGGTTGCGCTCGAGGTTGGCTAGAGGCGACGCCGCGAGTCAGAAGGCGCGATGCTGGTTGGTGTGGCTCGCGCGGTCACTGTTGTCGTGCGGTACGACGACAGCCTGCGAAGTTGTCCGGCTCAGGTCCTTGTGTGCGACCGAGAGCGAGACAAGGAGGACGTGGGTGACGGGAATGAAGAGGGGCTTAGGGTCGAGAGCGGGATTGCTGGATCTGAACAAGTAGTCACTGATGGGGCTGAAGACTGCCGACTGGAGTTGATCACCTAGCGATAGGAGCGCAAATAAGCAGTGCCAACCCCGGACAGACGAGTACTTTGGACGGTAGCAGTCTAGATTAACCGACTGGCGAGTGGGCACAGGACAAGCAGTCTGCCATCGTCTTTTGGCCACTCGACCTCCTTCTCTGTATGGACGCCCTGGAGACTCTGGGCCACGCAATGCCACGACCGTGCTGCATGGACAATGGCAAGCGACATGCCGGCCACAAGTGGTCCCAGTCGGGTGGGTGCTTGAGGCAGGATAGGGTCCGCCACCCCGGCCGCGCAGTCCTGCATAAAGTCAATCACGGGTGTTCGTGACACCACGCTGTCACGCCCTGTTTCGTCTGACGGAGATTCTGCGTTCCATCCTCCCGCGTGCTCCATCCACTGTGATTTTCTTTTGATGACGGGACAAGTACCGGGCTAGCACTTCTGCTGCGGCTGCAGTCGTCGTTCTGCAAGGTGCTGCAAGGGCGAGGCCCGCTGCGATTGGGCAAGTCTGAGTAAGATTATTGTCCCCTGATCCAGTTGATTGGGCATGTGTTTTGTCAACTCATTCGCGATCATGATTTTATGGGTGACTGGGCTGCCAAGAGCGAGTCCTTTGGTTCCAGTCTGGATGGAGTGGTGTGGTCCGGGCCTTCATGTTGCTGGCTTGCAAGCTGCCAATACTGTCGACGCGTTGTTGATTGGCGATTGTCTATCAAGTCTTCTGCCATGGGTGAGCAGAGTGGCTTTTCCAAAATGCCTGTTCACGATGATCCACGATCTGGATGGCCAGGCTGTGCACTCGGTCCATAAGCAATTTGGGCAAGGCGCAACTGCCCAGGCGGGACCTGACGTAGGTACATGCCTCTCTCTGGTGGTGGACGCATGCAGCCACAATCGATCCACTATTTTTCTCGCAGTCGAATAGCGTCTCCAAAAAAACCATTCGCTCCCAGCACACTCTCACGCCAAATCATCAGCGCATGGCTTGCGTCTAGTCACCTTGTATAGAACCCAAGATTCATAGCCCACCATGTCCGACGAAGCTGCTGCCGACTTGAAGCGACCATCTGCAACAGATGGCTCTGTAGAGCAGTCGAATGGCCACGACGGCAACGAGTCAACTGCCCCGGCGGCCAAGCGGGTGAAGGTCGACAACGACAGCGATATTGCGCAGCAACTGCCCAAGCAAGTGGATGCTAGGGATGACAGGGACCGGGGCATGGCAAAGATCAAACCAGAGTAAGTGTGCGGGGAAAAACTTGATGTTACAGAAACAAAGAACACAAATACTAATCAGGTCACGTGCAGATATCTGTTGGCTTCATCCGCACCGAAGGCTCATGTCGATGACGACGCTGCAGAAGCATCCGGTGCGGTCGGCCATGCAGACGGCAAGGTCGACGCCCGTGATGGCGGTGGCAAGAAGCAGAAGAAGAAGGGCGGACAGAATCACGGCCGTTCGTACGGCCAATTCGACGATAATCTGAGGCTCTGCAATAGTCGCACATACTCGAACGAGTTCTCGCCAAAGGACTGTCGCTTTGGCGACCGCTGCAACATGTGCCACGATCTTAGAAAGTATATGTCTGAAGGGCGTCGTGGCGACTTGACAACTCTTGGCGGCAAGTGTCCCTTATTTGACCAATATCAGCGGTGTCCGGCTGGCTGGAAGTGTCGATTCATCAAGAGCCACTCTGAGGAAGTCGAGCGTGATGACGGCCGCAAGGAACTCGTCCTTCTCGGCGCCCCCGCCGCAGAAGACGAGGATCCGGACCGGAAACCTGGCGTTGTCAACGTTGCGCACGCCGACGTCAAGTACAACCTCTCACGGAGAAAGGCGGATTTATCCAAGTCGGAGGGCTACACGAAGTGGGTGGAGAAAGAAACTGATCTCATGAGAAAGGTATACAACCGCAAGAAGCCTGATTGCGACGAGAGCGAAGACACGGAACTGCATGAGCTCAGGGCCCAATTTGTTGAGCCTCCTTTCAAGCCGTCGGAGAAGCGGAAGATTTACTTTGGCCGCGAGACACCCACCTTGGCGCCACTGACGACACAAGGAAACCTCCCTTTCAGACGACTGTGCGTCGAGCTCGGAGCTCAAGTCACTTACTCGGAAATGGCCCTGGGTATGCCGGTTGTCCAAGGCGGGAAGGGGGAGTGGGCTCTAATGAAAGCACACGAGTCCGAGATCTCTCCTCCACGATACAGCCCCGACCCGAGCAACATCGTTAAGGGTTATGATAATAGCAAAGACATCAAATTTGGTGCCCAGATCACGGGCAACCAGCCCTGGGTAGTCATGAAAGCCACAGAGGCCTTGACAAATGCCCTCCCCCATCTCAGAGTCGTGGACCTGAACTGTGGCTGCCCCATCGATCTCGTCTTCCAGCAGGGTGCAGGTTCCGGGCTGCTCGATGCACCTCCAAAGCTTGAGAAAATGATCAGGGGTATGAACGCCGTGTCCGGAGAAGTGCCCATTACGGCCAAGTTGCGTATGGGCGTTCGCGACGGCAAGCCCAACGCGACTAAGCTGATTGAGAGGCTTGCATTTGGAAGTCCCGACTTTCGCGAGCGACTTGGAGCACCAGGCTGTGCAGCCGTGACATTACATGGCCGCAGCCGGCAGCAGCGCTACACTAAGAGTGCCAACTGGTCGTACATTGCCGAGTGTGCCGCGCTCATCAAGTCATATAACCAGCAGAGAGATGACCTGAGCGACACGGTTAGGGAGGCGGATGCTAGCACGCAAGCCAACACCATCGATGGGAATATGTTCTTCCTGGGCAATGGAGATTGCTATTCGCATATCGACTACTACGAACATGTTGAAAATGCCAAGGTCGACACGGTCATGATTGCGCGTGGCGCCATGATCAAGCCGTGGATCTTTGAGGAGATCGAAAAGGGGCAGTATCTCGACAAGTCGGCCTCGGAGCGGCTTGCCTATGTTGAGAAGTTTGTGCGCTTTGGTCTCGAGGCTTGGGGCTCGGACGAGCTTGGGCTTGGCTTCACCCGGAGATTTCTCCTCGAATGGCTCAGCTTTACATGCCGCTACATCCCGCTTGGAATACTTGAGCATTTGCCGGCCAAGATCAATGACCGCCCGCCTGCGTACCATGGCCGTAACGATCTCGAGACTCTTCTTGCCAGCAACGACTATCGGGACTGGATCAAGATCAGGTAAGTGGCTGAATATCCCACGCAGCAAGGCAGGTAGGTACAGGACATGTGCTAACACGAGACGATACTTTAGCGAGATGTTCCTTGGACCGGCACATCCGAGCTTCAAGTTCCAACCCAAGCACAAATCGAACAACTATGACACCATCGAGGCCGAAGGCTAGGATGACGATGAAGGTGCGGTTTGGGAAAGTGTGCTCCGACTCTTGGATATGATGGAATGGTGCTGTGACACCACCTGCAGTCGTGTTTTGCGACCGTGTGTGCAATAACAGGTATGACGACACTGCCGGTGGCCCCGACTAGGTGGGAATTCAGAGAGATCAGCACGAAGCGCGGGACAGGGATGGGTGACCAAGAGGAGCAATTGGTCCTGTGCCTGCCAAGCCAGGGCCGGGATATTGGTACCTACTAGTCTAGTAGGGTAGGCTAGGGCGAACCGGGGATTTGCGGGAGCACCAGCCACAAAAGATACTTGAGTACTTGCCCAAGGCAGCTTGAAGCCACATATGACGTTGTTGACTCGAGACGGCGGGCCGCGCCTGCCCGCGCTGCCCCTCCCTCCACCCCAGCGCCGGTTTGCTGCTAGCTTGCCGATGACGAAAGCCTGAGCTGTCTCGTGCCAGCTCCCGCGCTGCCTGCACACGGCTCGGCACCAAGACATTTCCAGCTCTTTCAGTCGTTGCGTTGTCCTCGCCCAGCCCTGGAGCTCTTCTCGTCTAAATACTCCGAGCCTCGTCGTGCCACTCTGCTCTTCTCTCCCGCCCTTCCTCCTTCCTCTGCATCCACAAGTCTTTTCGCTGCCCACCCTCCTCCAATCACCCATTCGCTGGCAGCACATAATCTAGACGTGCCCAGCTTCCCCGCCGCCGAAAACACCACAATACCACACAGAGTTTTCGCTCCGGTCGCGACCCAACCGCAGCCATGACGCTCTACTACACACTCGTAAGACCTCCCCCGGACCATCAGGAGTGCTTTCCTCTGCGCGATGAGTCCAATCCGTACTAACACGTCCTGATCTTGCAGGTCTTCCTGCTCCTCGTAGCGGAGATGGCGCTCTTCATGCTGCTCGTCATTCCTCTCCCCTTCTCCCTCCGCCGGAGAGTCTTCACGTGAGTGCTCACCACCCAAATGGACCCAGTACACGTCGTTGTCATAGCCCCCTTGTTGCTCTACTGCAAAGGCACATACTGCTTGTGATTTCATAACCAGCTGAGCGCTGACCATTGCGCAAACACGCTTTATGCAGCTTCATCTCCGAGAACCCACTCATAGCAAAACTACAATATGGGTTGAAGATCACCTTCATCTTCATCCTTATCCTCTTCGTCGACAGCGTCAACCGCGTCTACAGGGTGCAAGTCGAGCTCGCCTCGGCCATTGAAAGCTCAAAGGGAGCCGCGTAAGTCATCTGCCATGACGGCGAATTCCCACTTTCCGGGTTCTAACAGCAAGGCTAATCATTCCACTACCCCCACACGTGCAGCGCTGTCATGGGTCACGAACGCCTCGAAGTCCAGGCCCGCAAGTTCTACAGCCAGCGCAACATGTACCTATGCGGCTTCACCCTCTTCCTCTCGCTCATTCTGAACCGTACCTACATCATGATCCTCGAGACCCTGCGCCTCGAACAGAAGCTCAAGCAGTACGAGGGCACCGACGCCAACACCAAGCAGGCCGAGAAGCTCGTTCAGGCCGGCGAGGGCGGCGAGATCGCGGGCTACAAGCGCCAGCTCGACAAGAAGGATAAGGAGATCGAGGCCCTCAAGAAGCAGGCCGAGGGCCTCAGCCGCGAATACAACGAGCTCTGCGAGAAGTACGGCGCCACCCAGCCCACCGCCGGCACCCGCAAAAACAAATAAGCGAGTTGCGTGGAAAAGTCACCAGTGCCCACACAGAGGGGCAAGTATGTCTTGCAGGAGTCTCTCATTTTAATAATAAAAAACGAGACCTTGACACCTCTTGCGAATCACGTTCTTTTGAGGAGGCAACCGCGCCCGCTAACTTGTTTCAGCTGATTCCACTTGGCTGTCGACAAGATTTGTGCTTGTCGGTGGCACGCAAGCCAGGGGAGGGCTATCAAAATGTGTATGGTCTGGGTCGTGTTGGGCGGGGCCACATTGCCGATGGGAGTAGATACAAAAGGCGAATGGCATCAGTAGGGCATCTGTTTGCCCATCGAAGACCAACGAAGAAAGTTCTAAATTTGTTGCTGTTCGTTCCGTCACATAAGCGTGAAACCTGCAACACCATGCATGAATCATGACGCTATGAGCAGTTCGCGTTGAGTCTCTAGTGAAGTAGTTGACGTGGCTCATTATAATAGAAGGTGTACAATAACAAATGTGAGACCGCATGGACTGTGGGAGTCCACATACATTGAAAGCGTCAGAGTAGGTATCCAATCCAGCTTGCCGCCCCAGAACTCCTGTTCGCTACATTGAAATATGAAATTCGGAAAAACATGGTGTTCACTATACTAACATAACCCACAACTGTACACTACACCGCAATACTGACGTTTTTGCGCATTTCGGCTTCGTCGGCGTGGAATCCAAAAACAAGCCTGAAAAGGTCACGGAGGAATCCGTACTGACTCGATCGGTGTATCATCCAGTTCACGCTCTTGGCCACGTCGTGCGCGAGCACCCGCTTGCCGCGGTGCGGGAGCGAGGATGAATGGCGGAAAGAGGAGTCGCTAAGAACTATGACCTTGTAGCTTTGCAGGAGCGTCGCATGTGCCGGCAGTGAGCCGAAAGTGCCTGCTGGTAGTGATTTGACAAATGTCTGCAACGACGCCGCACTGCTGTGGCCATCGCTTGTTGCATCTCTAGAGTATCCCACGTTCATCGCCGCTTTGAGGATAAGCATCTTGACTCTTGTGACGTTGATATCATCCGTGCTGGTCGCCGTTGTGGCCGTACTCGAAGTCCGCTGGCTGCTCTGGGAGTAGCTCGACAGCTGCGAAGCATTGCTCGACCACCGTCCACCCCGATTGCTTTCTGTTCCAAAGACCATGATGTTCGGGGCTTGTGGCGACTGACTCTCTGGCGAGACGGGCGTGTCTTCAAACTCCGTTACTGGCGTCTCTGGGACCGGTAATGGTTTCCGGACCTTCTCTCCTTTTGTGCTCTCTCTTTTGGACCGATTTGAAGCTCTGCTGGCTCTGCCCTCGTGCTCGGATTCTCTGATGTCACGTCCCGAACCAAAGAAATTCGCCTGGCTTGGGCGAGGTGTGCCACGATCCGGACGTACTTGCGTCCAGCCTTCTCTGAAGATGTCGCAAAGCTCCCAACAAGCCTGGACAGCCGAACCGAGAAGTTCTTCGTCGGGGGCTTTACCGTCTCTTCTGTCTTGTCTCAAGCTGAATAGCATCTCAGCAAGAGACCAACAGGCTCGGAGGAGGGAGTCTGTCTCGTCGGCGATCTCGCCTCGTTGTTTCATAAGGCGATGGCATAAAGTGATGTAAAAGTCTAGGGTCCGCTCACGAAACGCTTCGGGCAGAGCCCTGTTATCCTGAGCGCTGTAGAGGCTGATTATAACGTTAGCAACAAATCCAGTAGCAAGATGTGCCGACTCAGAAGACTCACTGGTTGTTGAGCTCAAAGCTCACTCGCAGCACGGAGTCGCTGAGCTCGTCTTTCCGCTGTCTCACATCGAACAGAGACTGGCAAAAGTCTCTGCAGAGATCCAGGTTCACCCGAACGTTGAAAGACTCGTTTGGCTCATGTTGGTTATCGTATAGGCGTTGACACAATTTCCAGCAGCACTTCCATGCTTGCTCATGACCGTCTGGTGTGCCTGAGCGGCTAAAGACCCGTTCGCGGTGGTGCGTGCTTAGATTTGCAAGTGTGTTGCACAAGGTCCAGCACTCCTGAAGTGCTGTTCGGAGCGATTTGATTTCGGGTTCTTCAACGATACCGAGACCAAATGAACCATAGTCATCCTCGTCATACGACTCATTATCGGGCTCCGCATCTGTTTCTGGCTCTCGGCTCTCCGGAATTACTGTAACAAACATTAGATTCCGAGTCACACATGTGGAGCTGAGGGGCCGATTTGGCGACTTACACTCAAGACTGCTGGCGCTACTCGATCGCAACCTTGCTGCTTCGCTCATGAAGCCTTGCACGTCCTGCAAGTTTTGAGCTCTGGGGGTTGCACTATCAAGGCTGAATCTGGCAGGCTTGATGTTTGTGCTCAAGGGAGGCGGTGTTGGGAGACCAGGTGATCTCGACTATACGTAATCAGCATCAGAACAACCTAGTGGTGGCTTGTCGGCTTACCATAGAAGATCGGTCGCCATGCGGAGCGACAAGGCTGTGTTCTTGTCGCGGTGATGTTTTGGGGGAGCCTTGTTGCGTGGATTCATGCGTTTTTGATGATCCTGCGTCGGATGCCGTCTACTGCATTGTCAGCGCTGCTCAGGCGGATGTTGTCTCCTATAAGCACTCACCCAGTTTTGGAAACTCTCCGGTGCGTGGATGACAGACACGGCTTCTTCGCTTAGTGTCTGGCGGAATTGGTCGGATATATTTGTGCGTAGCATCAAGAGCTGCGGATTCTTAGTCAGGCTGCATTCACGGGTAATTGCCAACCGCGCCATTGCTTCACTCACCTGAGGGTGTGGGTCTGTGTCGGCAGTTGATTGTGAACGGACCTCTTCCGACATGTCATCTTCGATTTCAGTGACCTCTGTCCCAACAGAAGTGACTGGCGAGGGCCCGACAATGTCGCTTGGGCTCATGATACTGTGGCTCCCGAAAGAGCTGTTTGCATTGTTGACAGTCGATGATGGCCGCTTCGCTACCATAGAGTCCGGTCGCAAGCTGCTCGAGTCTGCGAGGGCAGTTGACCTGAGCCAGAAGATCTGATGTCAGCAATAGTGGCACCTTCGCTAGGTTTTATAGCAGTGACTGACATTTTCTGAAATGGACCTCGAGTAGCAGGCGAGTCTGGAGAAGACATTGAGAAATCTGTATATGGGGAAAATGGAGATATTATGCTTCCTGTCGATGACCGAAGCGGAGCCTCGAGGGCCATGGCTGGATGAGGCGCTTTCTGTTGGGTCGCGATTGGAGGTCGGCTGTGCAGATCTGTAGAACCTCAAGAAGGCTGAGCTATACACAGATATCGAGCTTGTTTTTTGGTGGTGACTACCTGTAGGCGGTGCTATCTGCGCAGGATGGTAAGGCGATCGAGGCAGGTAGATAGTGTGCGTAGTCGCCCTGAAGCTTGGCAATAGATTGTAGTCGCCTGGATGGCCCCAAAATAGTGAGTGACCCAAAAAGCGGCCGCCCGTCAGGAAAAACGCCTTGCGGGGGAGCAAGGATAGAAAGTCGAAGCTATCGAGCACTGAGAGCTTGCAGGCGTGTCTTCGGAAACACGAGTGTTGGCAATCTGGACAAGCAACGAGGAGTGGCAAGATGAGTAGTGCCTGAGGACGTGAGGATCTGAGAGGACGAGATGGGTAATGAGGGCACGGGAAAATGCGATAATGATGTAGCTCTGCGGGCAGTGGCTATTTTGCTGAAGCACGAGTGGATTCTGAGAGCAGCTGGGCGAAAGCAGGCAACGGTTGTGATTGGCACAGTCAGAGAGACGCCGTCGACACCGCAGGCAGCTTCCGGGGTGGGAGGAGAAGCAGAGACAGAGGCCGTTCAGCAGCAGCGCGCGGAGCAGCGGGAGCTCATGGAGGTTGGAGGATGCGGCAGTGAGCGCAGCCCGAGGCGAGAGGCAGGCGCGTTGGATGAGATGAGGGGCTCCGAGCAGCAGCAGACTTCAGGTCCAGGACTCAGGAGTGCGTGCCTGCCAGTGCCATCATGGCCAGGGTCCAGTGGGACTCGAGCCCGCCCACTCTGCCTGCACCTGCACATGCACATGACTCCACAACAACCGAGCTGTCTGCTTCTGCCTCTGGCTCTGTCTCAACCTGCCCTGGCAGGGCCTCGACGCGAGAGGCCCCCGTGCTCCGCCGCCCGCCAGCTCGACCGATCGACTTGCACGACATGGATGGGCACAGCTGACAGTACTCGGTACCTGCTCCGTAGTAGGGCTGCGGGCTGCGGGTAGCGTATCCGCCCGGGGCCGCCTTTGTGCTCTCGTCGAGCCCGCCCGTCAAACTTCACGTTAGCGGCGCTACCCACCACCATCCATCGCACAAGAATTGCTCCAGGGAGACGGGCTAGCCCCGGGCCCGGCCAGCCGCTTCGAGTCGGCTCACATCGTGACGAGAGGATGCCGCGAGGAACACAAAATTGATCCCTGTGTAGTGCGTCGCTGCCTGAGCATGCGAGAGAGACCAAGAAGGCGGGCCCAGCGTCCATGGCAGCGACTCGGCGAGGAAACGTTGAGAGAGCAGAGCAAGGCCGCAGGCTCGTGTCAGGGATGGCGTGGGCGGGCTGGCGGAAGAGCTCTAAGGTGGTGGGCACCATGCATGTCGACAGGGGTGCCGGCGCTTAAGAGCAGCTGCCTCGATTAAACCGACGAGTCACACGAGCCGGCGCCATCCACGTCTTCGTGCCTAGCTGTTGGCGCACCAGGTCCGTCCGGCTGAATCGAGCGAGTGCCCCCGTCACCAAGCTCGATGGAGAGACGACCTAGTCAGAACGCAGTACCGACCGTGTCTGCCATGACTGGGAGCAACCAGACACCAGGCATCGATCTGACCAGCAAGGCAATGGCCCAACAACTCGTGTTGAGGAACATGAAGACAGACCGTAGGCTCGAAGCAATCACTGGTCATGAATGAACCTCAGTCTGTAAGCCATAAACCCGTAGGCGGTGGCTGGATTTCACATGGTACGAAGGAAGACGCCTTACTTTTTCACCATCCCCAAGCTCACCCTAAGCATGGGTTTCTGCTGCCTCCAACTTGCTTGCGCTAACGATCCCGACGATCTGGTCCGCTCAGTTGATTGGTCCAACTCCAGCCCCAGGCCTTGTTGTTGGTAGGTCCACATGTGGCCGGGGTGCGCGCATGCCACGCCCTCCGGCGTCCAGGTTCCCGAAGTCGGGGTGACCAGAGAGCATAATTATGCAGTACGGTGCCACCTCACGTTAGGGTGTCTACCATGACCTTGGTTCATTCTGTTATTACTACCGGCCCGACCGCCTCGATCGGGAAGAAAGTGTCACAACCTGCTACATTCATTGGGATTACTGAAAGCTTGGCCAAAGCCTACAAAATCTTGGTCGATGAACTGTCAGGGGGGCTTATCCGCTTGCTCGTGGCTATGCTAGGGCGAAACCATATGAGGAGCTACACTTACAGGTGGTGCTCAACAGTCACTGCCATACATGTCCTCACAATGACCATCAACTGGCGATTGCTGGCAGTTCGTGCCTCACTTTCATCGGTACGCGGCTTGCTCGAGGTAGCCTGCCTGCTGACTGCATAATGACTGCAATGTGTTGTCATTAGTATTTCTATACTACATACATATCTGGCTCAACCACTTGTATCTGAAGCATAGACTGGGGAGGGGGTCTGGAACCGCCGAGGTCAGCCAACGGGATATCTTCAACCTTAAGATCTCAGAGTCATCGAGGTGGCGTGTTCGTCAACCTTGCCCTCCTGCAGTGGCACCTCCGCGTCTGGCAGCATTCCTCGAAATCCAAGATACCCCACATGCTCGTCACACCGTTGCTGACAGCTTTCCCCACTCCTCACCTCTGTGGTTCTCTTTTTTAGTTTCGTGCCGACAACGCTTCGTGCTCGTCAGTGATCTCGGAAGACAAGGCCCGAGACCCAAGGCCGCTTGCTCATCCAATCACGAACAGACACACGTCGAGGCGCCAAGTCGACCATGAGCGAGTGTATGTATTGCGCTGGCTCCATCATTGCAGGCATCCTCTTAGTGTTGGTTCACGACGTCTCCGAAGATCTAAGCACAGCGCAGGCAGACATGTTTTCAAAACGGCCAAAGGACCATGATCCAGCCTATGGGATTTACTTTCATCTTAAGTCCACTAGGTAATATGTAATCCATCAGGCGGTGGTCCGTAGACATCATCACAACTAATTGCAACATGTCCGGAATCGGCAATAGACCCTGCCGCATCTAGACAACATCCCTGTACCTGCTAGGCGCAATGGACGACTCTGCAGAGGACATTGCGGGCACATGCAGCTGCGGCTTCTGGGTTTCCAAAGGTAACATGAACCGGACAGGAGTTGTTATTACCTGCTCTGTGGTGCGGAAGCCCATGCAAGAATGCAATTGCGTCTCGAGTGCGGCGCGCCCACCCCCTCCCTCTGCCGATCTGTCCAGGTTCTTGTCTGCGACTGCCCTTGACCGCGGGCTTGTTGCATGGTTGTGGATTTTGCGCCATTCCCAGAAACTCGGTAACAGGAACTTTTGCAAAACGAATAGGCTCGTGTGCAGGGCCGGAGCGGGATGGACAATCTGGGCATACGGACTTGTTTGTTTGCTATGGCAAACTCTCCAGGGCGAAGATCAGTCACATGACAAGATCTGCATGCAAGTGATTTTCTTCTGCCCTTGACGTGGCCTGATATCCATCCGCACATCCCAGGATGACCCGGATGCAGGAAAGACGCGAGGTAAGGTACAGGGGCTGGCAAGAAGTACTTTTGCCCATGGTGGCAATCCCGGCGGCCGCGCTTGTGTCGAAAATGTTTGCTTGCTCTAGTGCTTGGCCCGCTTACACCGATCGCACCGCGCGTAAGTCGGGTTATGGATATTGGCTACTAAGTACATTCCCTTCCCTCCCCTATTAGCCTCCTGGACGCGGAAAGAGTGCGGACCTAACGACAATAGTATCTCCGTGGAGAGAAGATGCTGTGCCACACGGGTAAACTTGCAACCAAGGGCGAGTGCAGCTTAGCCGCGCTGAGGCGTCTACGGCTTGCAGCCCGCGTACCCGCGGCGCGCGCGGCTCACCGCCCATTGCCTCCTTGATTTTCTTCTCATCATTGAAAGCAAGCCCCCGCGCGGACACGTGGCCGAGGCGGCAAAAGAAGCTACAAGGCCTGCCTGGCAATTCGTCGAGCTTGCGCGAGGGAGGTGGGGATGTATGGGCCGCATGCATGTGTACCTTGGCTGAACGGGAAGTGCATGTCTCACACACACACACACACACACACACACACACACGCACACCCCAGGCCGGATGGCGCACCGTCTCTTCGGGATTGAGGCTTCGGGCGCAGGTCTTCGGTTATGCGGCCGGTATCCACGGCTGAGCTGGCTCCCCTTGGCACTCTTCCCCGATGTGTCCGCCGCTGGAGTCGCGGCTTGACTCGAGAGAGACAAGAGTGAGAGCGAAGGATGGCCGACAGGCGGGAGCAAGGCATACTCTTTGCCGCCGGTGGCTTCCTGGTCAGGCGATGCAAAGCCACTTCTTCTTGCGGCTTCGCCTCCGGTCCATACAACTCCAGGTGCTACTCATTGTGGAGGTGTGTGTATCTTTGTATGAATTCAAACTCCGCTTCCGAGAAAGTACAAACATTGCTAGGCTGTACTTGTCAGCCCCCCCTTGGATTAAAACGCCTTTGCCCTTTGCTGATGTATGCATTTGTTGTGTCTACTTGACAGTGATTATCGCCTTAAATCGCGCCGCCCCATCTGCGTGCTCCGTCGCCCTGATGTCCATGTCGACTCGCGCCCGCGTCGGCCGAGGTTCTCATATGTTCGCTATAGGCTGTTTTATCGCTGGCCGAGCTGAATCTTTTTCTCGTTGCGGCCATCGGGGGTGTACCTGGGTGGTAGGAAAGGTCAGCATGACACTCGCGAAATCACAGGGGGCTCGTGAGAAAGTCTGTGGCAGGGGAGTGAGTATTGTAGCGGTCGAATTGTCTTACTTGAGCAGCTTCTCGATCAGGTCGACGTGCGTCATGACCATGCGGCGGCAGCAGTACCGTCTTAGGCCGAGCTGGTCCATCGCGTCACTATTTGGGACTCGTCAGCAAGATGGTTTCTCCTCCCTTTCGCGCTCACGACTCGACAGCTCCATGGGAGCTCGAGCAAGGGGAAGCATCGCGAAGAGCCTTGCACGGGAACTGACCCATCGGGAATGCCCTGGTCGATGAGGACGAGGTATCTCTCCCACAAATCGCCCGTCACCTGTTGAACCAAGTATAGTGATCAGCGCATATCCCGTCTGGCTGCGGAAGAGAAGGGGCTCTTGCGACCGGTTGTTCCGTACCTTGCCACAGGAGAAACACCTGATCGGGATAATCATCTTGGCGTTGAGTCGCGTTGGGTCGTGTTCGTCTCGACGTCACAGTTGATCGGTTGCGCGCGCTGTAAAGAGCAGCTCGGTCTAAGGCTGCGAAGGGGTGCTGCGTTGACTGATTTCTGGTGCTGCTGGTGAAATGGTGATGGGTATCACGATGCTACTGTTCATTCGCGACAGAGCGGCGCCGACAACCCAGAAGCTGTGGGGCGTTTTCATAGCTCGGCCGTTGTTGCACTCAAAAATTTGGCCCGGAGGACTTGATTGCTTGACGTGATAGGCCCGGGCAGGGGTCCAGCCATCAGGCCTAAAATTTGTTATCGGGTTGCTTATCGCAAGCCTGCATCTTCGAAAAACTTCCCGCTGGGAAGGTAGCGCGAGCGCAGGCCCGAGTGATCGCAAGAGTGGTGAGCTTTTGATCGTCTCCGAGGAAGCCATCCACCACGAAAGGGACGACTTCTGCGCCGCTCACACAACACCTCTTGGACGGTCTCTCTAAGCACAATGTCACCGCACACGGACTCGCAGGTATGCCCCGGACGTCTGGCATATTTCCACACTCGTAGTTGAGCTGCTAATCGTCGACACGTGCAGGAGTCGCAGGCGACGAAACGGAAGCGGGAACTCGACGAGCAAGGAAGGCGGAAACGCAGCAAGCAAGACAAGCACGCGAAGCAAAAACTGGCCGATGCGCAAAACACACGACCGGACAGCGCCGCACAAGCCAACGGAGATGCGGCGCCCGAGCAGCAGCCTCGTCCCCGTGACGAGGGCATCCTGACGAAGCAGAAGCGACAACCTCGACCAAAGAAGAAGGGACTGGCTACTGTCGACCAGTCAGCCACGTCGATATGGAAGGTCTCTCAGCCCATGGGCGGTAGGATCCTCAACATCGACCCTCTGCTCACCACAGACGAGAAGTATGTGTTTCCCCATGTGTTTTCCCTCCTTGTATAATTCATGACTAACATCCTCGATCCAGGCACCTCATCCTTGCCTACAACACTTCACTCCAAGTCTACTCGGCCGCCGACTCCCTCCTCGTCCGGAAAATACAATTACCCCTCGACCGCCGGGAAGCCTACTCCGAACAGATCATGGCAATCTGTTTGTCGCCAATCTCCAACGACCACCTCTGGGTAGCATCGTCAAGTGGCCGCTTATGGCGGATCGATTGGACCACCGGGAACGGCGCCGAGCCCTTGTTCAACCTCGACTGCTTGTTCCTATCCGGGCTTGCCGTGGAGCGTGTCAAGTTTGGCAAGATCGTGCAAGAAGTCCCCTTTGCCTGCATTGGTGACGAACTGAGCTGGCGCATCGTTGCGTGCAACGTACAGGGTGGCCAATTTAAGTCAAGCAAGACTCTAATGGAGCACGATGCCGTTGTACAAAAGGTCCAGGCCGTCAAGAATGGTTCTGCCATCGCGGCATCTGCAGATTCGGATATCATCGTCGGCCACCTCAAGTCTGGTTTGAGCACCTTCGAGGAGCTGTCCTATGAGTTCTTTGTCTTGGACTGCAGCGACGAGATCACATGTCTAGACGTGCGAGCAACAGAGCGGATACATTTGTCCAGGGCCTCACAGTCAAAGACGGGAGATGAGCCCGTGGTCGACGTAGTGGTCGGTTGTGCCCGTGGTTCAGTCTTTTACTACAACGATTTGTTACCGCAACTCCGACATCTACAGACAGCGAAGAAGGCACGCAACCTGTCTTTACAGCCGCGCAAGTCGCATTGGCACAGGCGAGCCGTTCATGCTGTCAAGTGGTCTCGAGATGGTAAGTTTCTGGTAATATTTCCACTTCAACCATGTGAAGTCTTGCTGACCTCATATTTCAGGAAACTACGTCATCTCTGGTGGTTCGGAGCAAACACTTGTCCTATGGCAGCTGGATACGGGCAAGCTAGACTTCCTCCCGCATCTGTCCGCAACGATTGAGAATATTGTCGTTTCCTCGCGTGGTTCCTCTTACGTGATTCACCTGGACGACAACTCCGCCATGATTCTCAGCACTGCTGAGATGAAGCCTACAACGTATGTGTCGGGTGTACAGACTCACCTGGTCCCACCACCGTTCTCCAAAGATGAGCTAGTGCACCGTGTGGGTCAGAAGATCACAGATGAGGTTGTGCGGATACCGTCAGCTGTGAATCCAACAAACACATCAAGATTACTCATGTGCGTGGGCAATGGCCAGCACAACCCTGCCACGCCGATGATCCAAACTGTGGATCTCAGCACCATCCAAAGTGTCTCGAAGCAAGCACTTACACGGACAAACCCGACGGACATCAATGTGACGCCAAAGGGATTCCCCATTGTTGAGCCTCACGTCACTAGTGTAGCATTCTCGTTCGATGGCAAGTGGCTCGCAACGACTGATGAGTGGGAACCGCCTGTTTATAACGTTGATCCGACCAAGGTTGCCTCTTCTACTCCCGACCAGCGAGAGGTGTACCTCAAGATATGGTCTGTCACACCCGAGGACAACTCTCTTGAGCTTCTTGCCCGTATCAACAACCCTCACTCCACGACCCGTGGTGAGCCGGTGCTTGGGCTTGCTTCAGACCCCACGTCACATCGCTTTGCCACCATCGGTAGTGACGGATTTGTCAGAACTTGGAGACCCATCGTCAGACAGCGTGACGGCGTGCTCGTCAAGGGCAAGCAAGGCCGCCAGTTGCACAGCTGGACATGCTCACAATCCGTCGCTATCTATGAGAACGACGGCAGTGACAGCCAGGACGTTGCTGCCAAGTCTAGTGGCGCAGTCTGCTTCTCACAAGATGGGTCGATCCTGGTGACAGCGTACTCCACGCCAGTGAGCTCAGCGATCCACATCATCGATGCTGAGACAGGTGAAGTGCGCAACGTCGTCTACCATCTAATCGAGGGTGGTGTGCAAGGCATCGAGATCGTTGGTTCTCAGCTCGTTGTGCTTTCCGACATCCTCGCCGTGTATGACTTGGTCAGCGACGAGCTTACATACGGCATGCAGCTGCGGCGGGAGGAACAACAACTGGGCCCTGCTGTGCTGTCTCATCTTGCCGTTGACCACGCGACATCGTCTTTTGCGGTCGCTGTCTCGCGCCGCAAGTTAGAGGCGACATCGGTGCAGACCGAGTTGGCCATTTTCTCCTCCGACAAGAGTGAGCCGGAATTGCTCCAGCGATTCCCCCAACCTATTGCTGCAGTTATCCCTACGCTGGGAGCTGGAGGCTTCATCGTTGTCGATGTTGCAGCTCAGCTTTGGTCTGTAAGTCAGGGCCGCGACACGCAGTCGGCCTTTGCTCAGCCTTTGGCAGACCTAAATCTTGACAACGTTTCAGAGGAGACTGGTCCTACAAAGTCTACTGCAATCGTTATGGAGGTTGATGCTGATGATGCGAGCGATGACGAGATGGATGTCGATATTCCAGAGGCCAGCGACCTTGATGACGACCTCCACCCAGCTGTCATTGCGCCTCAGAGGCTCGCAGAGCTGTTTGACAGCGCGCCAGCGTTCGCCATGCCTCCGATTGAGGACATGTTCTACCAGGTCACCAAGTTGTTCTCAACCAAGAAGCCAGCGGCGGTCGTATAGACGCGAGTAATGTATATGTATATAGGAGAGGCCCTGGGAATGCATTAGTGCTTAGACCAATACAAAAGGATTGAGTACACATCAAAATCATGCAGAGGATAAGCCTCTCTCGGATAATCTAGAATCCAGATCTCACAACACATTGTGGTTACCGAAGTTCTTTTTTTGATTCGATTTTTTGCAAGCTGTGGTCAATCTACATACTAGTTCTGGATGAAACTGTAAGGCTCTCTTGGTTATGGGTTATCGTTTGCGCCCAGTCTCTGATGAATTCGTTCGGTAATTTCAGCAGCGCAAAATGATGCTCGGCTCCGAGATCGCTCAATCCCCACGCGGACATCCTTGAGAGTGTGGGGTAAGCTGGAGATGGCGCCATTTTGGACCTGTTGCTCGCAACCTCAAAGTCCAAAGGTCATCCCCAAGTACATGTATACCAAGCTTCTTTTCAACAACTCAGGGCTATGTGGCACCAGACAAGGGGGGGGACACACGACCTGAGCACTCTCATCAGCGATCCATCCGAGATCACGCCAACTCTTAGATTCTTCAGAGCATTGCATGTGCCTGAAGCCTCTCTGGCCCTTTCTTCCCAACCAATACAGTAACGGCACGACATAAGTATATTAACACCTGCAACTTCTACAAGAAACACGTCACAACTCTCAGTCGGGGGTAGGCCTGGCGCACTACATCGCGTTCCATTGCGCGAATCAGCCAGAACCAGACAGGACACCATGTCGTTTACAGAGGTCCCTGTCCTGGATATGGCCCTAGCCGATGACCCTGCGACAAAACCCGGGTTCCTGGCAGATCTGCGGCACGCCCTCATGGAGGTCGGTTTTTTGTACCTCAAGAATGTCGGCATCTCGGAGGAGCTGTTCCAGAAGGTTATCGCCGAGGGGCGCGGGTTCTTTGACATCCCGAGGGAAGAAAAGTAACGCCTCCCTCCCACTTCCAACACTCTTTTCACATACATACACGTTATCCCATTCCTTCAGTCTCGGTCCACTGACTGGAACACTTTTTTCTTCTTCTTCTCCTCGCAACAGGCTCAAGATCGAGATGAAGAACGCCCGCTCGTTCCTGGGCTACTCGCAGCTCTCGGCCGAGATCACAGCGGGCAAAGTCGACCACCGGGAGCAGATCGACCTCTCGACCGAGCACCCGGTCCCCGGCCCCGAGGCTCCCCTGTACGAGAACCTGCTCGCGCCCAACCAGTGGCCCTCGCCCTCGGTCCTGCCGGGCTTCCGCCCCGCGTTTACAGAGTACATGCGGCGCATGGCCGCCGTGAGCGTGCGCTTCGTCTCGCTCGTCGCCGAGGCCATTGCGCTCCCCGCCACCGCGTTCGACAAGTACTTTGACCCGGAAGGCGAGCAGCAGCACAAGCTCAAGGTCGTCAAGTACCCAGACGTCGCGGAGCTGGATCTTGTCGGCTCTGGGGCAGGGACGGAGACCCCGCAGCAGCAGCAGCAGGGTGTTGGCCCGCACAAGGACAGCATGCTGACGAGCTTCCTGCTGCAGGCGAGCCGGCACCGGGGCCTGCAGGTGCAGAACATGTCCGGGAGGTGGATCGACTGCCCGCCTGTCGATGGCACGCTGGTCGTTGCCATCGGCCAGGCGCTCGAGGCGCTGACAGGCGGCGTGTGCTGCTCGACGACGCACCGCGTGCTGAGCCCGGGCGCGGGCGAGGGGCCGCGGTACAGCATCCCTTTCTTCCAGGGCGTCCGAGGCGGGACGACGTTTGCGGACCTCGAGAGCGTCGGCATCGGGCACCAGATCCCCGAGGACGTCGTGGAGCAGAGGAGGCGGGTGCTCGAGGCCAACGGCGGGGCGAGGCTGGACGACTGCGAGTTCACGTTCCGTAGCGGCGGCGTGGCCACGACGCTCGGCGAGGCGACGCTGCGAAATCGCGTTAAGAGTCACCCGGACGTGGGCGAGCGGTGGTATCCAGATATCCTGGCCGAGATCCGCGCCGAGGAGGCGCTTGAGCTGAAGAAGTGAGGCCGAGTCCTGGTCATGAAGATTGATGTGGTACTCAGAACAAGCCCCGGAAGAGGATGTGAATCAGACTCGGGCAATGACGGCCTCCGATTGTCTGACTTTTGAGCAGTTAGGCTGGACCTCACAGGATCTGTCGTGTCTACAGCATGGTCTTTGTTCCGATACGCTTTCCATTTCTCTCTCCCCGTCTAGTTACAAAATCACAAATCGCTCGTAGAATCATGAGTCATCCACTGTACTCCCCCCTCTGTCGGACTCCTGCCACAACTATGGTATGTTTGTATAAAGAAAATGTGTACCATTTTGACGCCCCCATCCCCATTCTCTCCCCAGTCCAATACTCTTCAGTAGCCGTGGGCTTTCCAATTTGGACGCCCTTACGCAACCTCATAGTTCGGGAAGCAGTCGGCAATAGCCTTGCTGTGCTTGTTGACGGCGTGCTCAGTGAGCCTAGAGGCGGACGAAGACAGACATGGGTCAGTAAAAGCTGACCTGAAAACATTCACACTTCGCCAAGCCGTAGAGCGGCTATTATTGTGAGCTACACGCCTCGCAGCGCACCAACGCCACGCACAGGATGTGGCTGCGAAGAGTCGTGGGAAATTCAGGGGCGGGATCGAGAGGTAACATACTGAGGAGCGCGGGTGGTCTTGAGGAAGGTCGACTTGCAGATCTGGCACTGGATGTCCATGGCCTTCTCGTTCTGTTTCGCAAGAATAAAATGTCAGCCACAGGTCGCTATCTCTCAAGAGGACATGGGCCAGAACCCATGCCACCGCCAATCTTGGGCTAAAACCGGGCGGGAGCGTTCGCGCAACGATGGGTTTGCTACTACCAGCATTTCGGCTGCTGAGGTGACATGAAGAGGGAGGAGGATGGGTACGCACCGTCTTGAGCTGCGACTTGGCGACCTTTGTGTCCTTTGCGTTGCGATCGCGCTTCTGCGCGGCCCTGGCTCCCTGTGAGTGTGTCAGCTGGTTAGTCGGTGCTCTTGATGATGCTTGGGGCTGGCGAGTGGTGCGATGTTGGATATCGGTATCAAAGGCCTGCGGCGACACTTACGTTGCCCATGTTGAAATGAAGTTATCGAGGGACGAGGTCGTGGATGGCTGTGGTGGGCGACGGCTGAGCGGAGGAGTCTGGCGGCAGTTGACTGAAGACGTATGAGGCTTTGACAGGGCAGAAGAGACGTAAGATCAGTGCCGGGCTGCCTCGCGTTTTCTTTTAGAAGTGAGGCCAACCCAAAAAACTCGTGTCAGCGCAGGGTCCTCCCGCCGGGCCTGGGCTCGATCGGCAACAGCGACCCCTCCACCGCTGGCACCGACGCTTCAGCTCCCTGGAGCGCAGCCAATCCCGCCTATCGACAGCGGACGTGGGCCTCGTTCCTGAGGCATCCGTCTCCACCAAAGCCCTTCGCAGGACGACATGTCAGATGGCTTGCATTCACGCGTCAACAAAGAGTGCAGCGGTAGTGCAGCGTTTATTCCAAAAGTGCCTTCTAGCTCGGCCTTACAAACACACCCTGGCGCATCAGAAAGGCGACATGACCTCACCAGATGACATCTCGAAAGAGAGGTTCACGGAGCTCCTAGGACGATACGGAGGCATCATCCAGTCCCTGTCTGGCTCAAAGCCGCGTGTGTCAATCCTTCGCACTTGCCCTGAGAGTTTCGCAGTCTGCCCGCCCGTCCACGCTCTCTTTGCTAACATGGTATAACAAACGGCAGCGAAATCGGGTGGCCAGACACTCCTAGAGCTGGACAACTTCCGATACAAAGAGGCCGTCGATGCTTTCAGCTCATCGCAGCCAAAACGCCAGATGACCCATGGCGATGTCAAGACGTTGGTGGATTGGAAATTGTGAGTACCTCAGTCTGCTGCTCACTCCGCACCCGTGGCTGTCCAACGTTCCAACACCCCTGCAACAGGCGTCATGGCAAGTTCAGGCCAACGCTTATGAGCCTCGTCTCGTCCAACGACTCCGTCAAGGTCGCAGACACGATCAAGGCCGCCATGACAGCCTACTGGAACAACAAGGATACGTCGGCAGCTCTGACGGCCATCACTGCCCTCAAGGGTATCGGCCCGGCAACAGCGGCCCTACTGCTGTCCGTCCACGACCCCAAGGACGTCATCTTCTTCTCTGACGAGGCCTTCTGGTGGCTCTGCTGTGGCGGCCAGAAGCGGCCCATCAAGTACAACCCGAAGGAGTACAAGACGTTGAGTGATGCTGCGCAAAAGCTCTCGGGTAGGATCGGAGCCAATGCTTTGGAGATCGAGAAGGTCGCGTACGTGCTCTTCAAGGAGGCCGACGTCGTTACTGGACCCCCATCAAAGAAGAAAGCCACTCAAGAGGTGCATGCAAGCGTCTCAACGAAGCCGCCGAGCACAAACCCGATGCCCGAGAACGACACGATGGGGGCGAAACGTAAGCCGGCCAAGGAGGTAGAGGAGTCCTCAGCTGGACTTAGGAAATCAAAACGTAGAAAGGCGTAGACAGCCTCTGGTGAGGTCAGGGCATTGCGTCCTCATTTGCATCGACCTCGTTTGGACTTATCGCAACCATGTTCGTAATGGCTACACCGCAGATCCCTCCCATCAGTCAGCCTGCGACTGAGACCCCTGCCCAAACACTGCCCACCAACACTGGACCGGAAGTGTATCTCGATCCTCGTCCCAGTCGTCCTGGGCGTCAACGACGTGCTCCTCGAAGCAGTGTAGTCGTAGATGGCTTCCGGCAAGGATTGTGCGAAGCCTGTTCAGTAAGACAGTCGTCAGAGCGTCTCTCAGAGGGCTCATAAGGACAACCCGCGCATCTGGGCGAGTAGAGAGGTGCTCGCAGATGGCAGAAGCGAGCAATTCCGGATGGTCGTCGTCGTAGACAGAATCTGCGGAAAGGATGATCTAGAAGAGATGGGCACGTCAGTTGAGCGATCGATATATTGAACTACGTAGAGTCCAAACCCACGTCGAAGTGATTTTTTTCCGCGAAACGCTCATCATCATTGCTCTCTTCATCATCATCTCGCGGCCCACCCCACGTGAGAACCGCTTGGTCTAAGCCGCCTCCCAATGCTTCAATCGTAGACCGGTTTGCGTCGATGTTGAATGTAAGGTTAGGAACTATTTCAGGCAGATCGCTGAGTATTACATGGGCCTTCCACTGGCCAGCTGCTGCCATACCTAACAGCCCTGTTCCGGAGCCGAGCTCCAGAATTCTCGGCAGAGTGTTGGGCTTGCCAAGCGTGAACAGGTGCGACAAGGAGCTCCGTGCAATGTCTCCGAGCAGCAGGGCGAGGGCGTAGGACGACGCCCATGTCTTGAGGCCAAGCGAGTCCCCGGTTATAGGTGGCTCGCGGATGACCAGTTCGAACGAGAACTCCTTGGATCCTTGCCGGAATGGCCACCGGCGCACAAGCTCGCCCATTCCGGCTCTCCCGCATCGCTCCGAGATCCGCCGGCTGGCTTCGCTCCACAGGACATCGCGCTCGTCGTCGTCCTCGATCCAGGAGAAGCCGCTCTTGATCATTGCTGAGAGGTACCCGGCAACTTGACGCTGGAACTGTGCCGAGTGTTCTTCGTCATTCAGAACGGCCCGCCTAGAAATGCTCGGATCCCATATCGGGAGCTCATACTTGAGATCGTGAAAGCAGGCAAGAAGCGCCTCGTACGAAGGTCTCTGCCAAACCTGAGGGAGGTCCAACACTGAGGTGACCGTGGTTGGAGTTGCCATAATGGCGGCGTGTGATCGACGTCTTGGAGTCCTGGTTAGCACGTTTCGTTCCAACTGCTTTTACTTTGGCGCCGATCAATGACACCCGAGATTAGTCTGGGGCACGTATTCAGAGTGGTAGAATCGTTGCTTCAACAGGCTGTTATATTTGATCCTAGAAGCAATAATGCCTCTCCGATCAAACATGCACTATGTCCGACCTTGATGCCAATTGTCAATGCGCCATGACCGCCAATGCAAGCCTAGATGAATGATGCATGATCTGGTCGATAGGAGTCTCGAAAGGCGAATCGTATTGTCGACGGCTACAACAGGAAATTAAAAGATGTCTGGATTGACCTACCGACAATCTCAAAAGAGATGGCAGATTTCGAGATTTGGGGAGGGCAGGAGCGGCTTTGCCCGCAAGTGGATCTCGGCCAACTCGAAAGAAACCCCAGAGCAGCCACAGGCCCAAAGATATAGATTTGCCCCTTGCATTGCAGATCAACACAGACATGATATATTCCCAAGATACATTCACAGACGGCTTTTTGCACAAGCTGGCAGGTTTCTAAATTTCACGCCAACAAGTCAAATATTGAGGAATTGAAAAGGTGAAGATCAAAAGTTGTCTAATATTAGCCAGGAAGGAAGGCAAGGTACCACAAAAGCATGCCTGAGGCCTCACTAGCACCTCACGACCACCACCAGGCAGAAACAAGCACTGTCATTGGACAGCATGACGCCCCCGGTTTTATTTTCCAACGGGCCGCTGTGACTCGAAATTTGCCCAAGGCAGTGCGCAACGACAGTCTGCCTCTTCCTCTCTTCTTCTTTTCTCCCTCAAGCACCATCCCCACCAACGCTGCGTTTCTATGCTACAAACAGAGCAGACTGCGTCATGCGCAGTCTCTCGGCCTTGTCTCCATGCTTTGGAATTTCCCTCTCGAGGGGAGCTTCGCTGCCACGAGACTGCCACGGGCCACCCTCCTCCAGCATATGAGAAATTCGGAGTAATCTTCAAAAACCACACCGCATAGTCGCCCGCCTAGCCGTGGGGTCGACCGGTCTGCCCGTAAGGGTCTGGCGTGACTTCACGTCTGCAATTGGCATCAGAAAAGCAGGGGGGCCTGCTTTTTGAGAGTCTCCCCTTCTGGGGGGTTTTCTCTTGGGCAGTGTTTTTCCCCTATGGGAGAGCCGTTGCGAAGATTGTGTGCGAACACTTGAGTGCGATACGCAGCGTGCCGTGCTGCTTGTCTCCTCTTTGGGGACAACGACGCGGCACAATTCGATTCTGATTACTCTGGTGGGGATGGTGCTTCAACCCTTTTTTTCTTCCAGGTAAGCTATTCATCTCTCTCGCGACACTTTTAATGAAGAGGTCAAAGAACACTACTAACGTATGGCTTCCCGTCTGGTTTTAAACCATTATATGGGCCTCGTGATGGAGGCTACCAGCTTCTTCACATGCATTCTACACCGTGCCAAGATCGTCTTGGTATTTAGTGATACTGACAGCATGACCTCTTGTCGCGCAGTGAACAAGCTCTGTCTATGGGCCAGTAAGGCAGAAGTTTGTTCTCATTCAAGGGGCCGTGACCGTGACCGATTCATGCATTGCTCTCGTGACACAGTCCGCGCTCCCTATCCAGTACCTCGCCGCACCACTTCTGGAGCTCGTGACTTGCACTGTATTGTCCATGGCTACACTAGCACCGAGACCGAAAAGCCCCTACGCGTAGGAATGGGCTAAGCGGAAGCGTCTCCTGACACTTCAGCATGGTGACATGATCAAGTGCCGTGGGGGGCCGTTCGTTGCTTGAAAGCCCCGCGCCCAGCGACGCAGGAGTCAGACCTTCCACTATCCAGCGGCTGGACGATATTTGCCGGCACGGCGATGACTCCTTCCATGGACAGTGCTGATGTCAGATCACCGACCTGCAGCGCGCCTAGCCTGCACGGATACCGCGTGATTGGATTTCCTGTTCACACATTTCACCTGAATCTGCCCGTCGCTGACTCAAGCTCGAGCTCGATTCTGACCAACCTGCAGCATCGGCGGCAAAACTAGGACTTGGTGTAGGTGACGTGGTTCCAGGACATGGTTCCGGGGAGTAAGTACACGTACTTGTAACCTCGACGGAGCACGACTAGCCTCTCTTCCCACGGACCGTCCCGTCGGAGATACCCAAAATCGTCATCAATCAGGACCTGCGGAAACTGCTCGCAGCGGCCACGCCTGCGACCTGCTGCCGCCTGCCTGACCCCATGGTTGGCCGCGTCAGCCGCTGCCAAGCGCCTCGAATACATCGTCTTAAGCGCCATGCCGCGCGGGAGGGGGCTGCCCGCCCGCATAAGGCGGCACGCGCCGCGCGGCGGGTGTTCCCGCCGCTTGCCCGTTCCATCCCGTATATGCACCAACTCTTTCGGCGCTCTCTCGGGAAGGATCTGGGACAGTTTCCAGTAGGCATATTAGCAGGTCTCCAAATGCCGCTATCAGGTGTCATGTGCCCAGAGAGCGAGGATCGTGGTGCCATTGCCAATGAGGATGTTGGGGCGTCATGATCACACGACCAACCACTTGCCGTACTGCCATTGTTTGTCCTGTGCAGCCGCCACGGGAAACTGCACTGCTGTCCTACGACGTAGCTGGTGGTTCAAACCGTCAATCTCAATCATACAGTGTAGAAGGGACGATCACATAGTGACATTTCGTGCACATCCTCGTGTACGTTTCATGTGTGAGAGAACAGATGACCAAGGAAGAAGTCCAGGCGACACCACATCAAAGGACAATGCAGGTCAAGGAACAGTCACCATGGTCACGCATGGTGCATGGAAAATATTAGCGTGAGGGATAATATTCATTCGTGACTTCATGTTTAAGTATTTCAAATGGTATGTTCTAACAAGATCCTGTTTTGCCCGATGCGGCATGTGTTTTGTTCCCGTAACCCCAGACTCCGTTGCTCACTGTATGATGGTGGAACTCATTCAAATGCAAAATGCGGATGCAAAACTTTGTCAAAGTCATTTATCCCGGCGCAGAAAATCCAACGTTAAAAACAAAACCACCTTGTGTCCAGTTGCGCTTTGGTGGAGACGCAAAGTCGTAATGGTTCACAACAGCATGATTATGCCGAGGCCGCCACTTCACGCGTGATTTCAGTTTTCCAGGTGACGAGCATCTTCCGCATTTTCAGGAGATCCTGAAGCTTCTCGTTGTCAGGCTCGTCAAGACGCTCAATCTCCCGGTGGAGAGCTTCATATCGCTCGTAGCATCGGGTGAACATGTTGGCCCGCTTGAGAACCTCCTTGCTTACACGCGACTTCTTGTTCAGGACAGAATCTTGGTCGGAATCCGATTCTTTACGCTTCCTTGCCACGAGCTGAGACTTGGCGCTCGAAAGTCCATTGGTAGGGCGAGTAGCATTGCGTGCATACGTGTATCCCTGGCTTTGGCTACTGCGGTCCTCAATGTCGGAAGCATTCGTTGGTGGTGACGAGGCAAGTGGCGATGACTTTGTTGGGGAAGTGTTCTTGCTCTTCGCAGCCTGTACCGATGAGGGGTTCGCTGTTCCGTTGTTTCGTGGTTTTTGGCCCAAATCTGAGCTCCGTTGCTGACTGGCCTCATTAGGCTTTTGAACAGCAGGGACGCTCCGCGAGACCATAGGCTTGGAAACCTCCTTCGGCTTGAGACGCTTGCTCAGCGGTGCGCCAGAACTTGAGCTGCTGTCATCTTCCTCGCGGCCCCGCTTCTGTGGGTTCGGGGACGGCATGGGTTTGATAGGTGGACGCGGAGCCCGAACGACAGGCTTTGGCTTTGGTGGCAATGTTGCTGGTGTTCCATGCTCTCGTTCCCGCGCACGTTCAATGGGCTTCTCAACAGGCTTCTCAACGAGCCGGTCTCTTGGCTTCTCGACAGGTCGATCCCTGGGCTTCTCAGCGACCTTTGACTTGACAATCGTAGCCGAGGCTGCGACAGGCACCTCGTCCTGGCTGCTAGATGAGTCGTAGACAAACTCATCCGAAAGAGGCGCCTTTCTGCCTTTGTCATCGATGGGCTTGCCCTTGACTAGTGGCTTCTTCGGCGGGATCGGCTTCTTTGGGACAGTTGATAGCAGCTTCTTGGGTGGGAGCTCGCGCTCCGTCACCTTCTTGGCCTTGGACAAGCTCGCTTGCGAGCTGGACCGCATCAGCGCCTCTCCCCCCTTTGACGGCTTCGCAGTGTCTGCCTCGCTTCTGTCCCCATCATCGGCCTTCTGTACAGACAGTTTCGGTACTGGTGTGATATTGCCCTTCGCCAAGGTGGCTTGCAGTTTGCTCAAGGTCTTGCCCTTGCCACGCTCTTCAGGTGCAAGGAGTCTCTCCCACTCCGGCGAGGTGGTGCCGATCCGCTGCTTATCGTACTGGCGTGCCGCATTGTCGATAGCTGCCTGGCGATCTCCAGGCGTGTCGTAAGTATAGTTCCACACATCTAGTTCCTTCCAGTACAACTTCTTCAGGCTCCAGCACTTGCTGGACTGATCGAAGCCTGCCACCTTCTCTAGCGTAGGTCTGAGGTCCTTGGCATCCCCAAGCCACTTCCCCCCAATGTATTCAAAGGTTCTATCTCGAGCCGCAAGCTCGTGAACAAGTATGCTACGTTGTTCTTTGTTCTTCTCAAAAAGCTGCTGCGACGCGGAAATAGCCGGGTTTGGTGAAGAGACACCGTTGAGGGCAGGACTGGCAGGGAGCGACCGCGGTGTTGTGCCAGCCATTGCTCCTGCCATTGCTGCTCTGCCTGGGCCAAGGAATTTCGTAGACGGGCGCGCTGTCTTGCCTCTTTGTTTGATGTCGCGGGGCAGCCCGTTGGTGAGATGAGCACTGTATCGCAATTAGTACTACCCAACATACTTGGGCCACTACGTCACCGTACCTGTTGCCACTCTTCTCAGATTCAGGGCCTGAAGAAGAAGAAGAGGATCGGCTCATAGCGCTGCTTGTCCTTTCTACCTGTGTAGCTAGGTCATGCATCGTGGGCTTTTTCCAAAGTGACTGGGCCGGACGCTGTAACCTTTGAGCTAATGTGGGATTGTCTTCGGGGTTTGTGAGGAATAGGTCGTAGTCGGAGGAATCAGGTATCGGTTCAACAATATGGGAGCGTGAACCGTATTCGAGACACTATCGCGACGCGTGGTGGTTAGCATCTTGGACGAGTACAAGAAGGGGTGGATTGCCCGTGGCCTTCCTATGGATAGGGCATGCGACCGAGCGTCAAGGTTGCCCCAATGTATAATGCAGAATGACTGTCAAGACATACCGGCTCACTTCCTAGGACCAGCTCTATCTCTTCACCATCTTGTACACATCTTATCATGTCTTCAATCATGCTGTCGCTAAGCGTTATTCCAAACGCCTGAAGCGGGAGAGCGTTGGCCATCTTGGCCGAGCTCTCCAGGTGGAGGCCAGCATCGGGTATCGTGAGAGTCGTCATCCTGACCAGCAGTAGTTTTGTGCCCGGAACGAGAAACCGGTTGCAGCGGAGCGAATTGGCGCTGGGTGTTGTGTCGAGGGACCTGCTTGTGCAGCTGCCCGGCAGTGGGGAACTGCTAGCTGCAGTCCTGCCCGCAGCGGTACCGTCGAAGAGTCCAAGGCGAAAGTCGGTAGGCTCGACAGGAGGCTCGTTACATGGCGGGTAGGGCAGGCGACGTTGCCCGGGTCAAGGGCAAGGTGATGCTGTCGTGCTGGGAGTTGCAGATGGATCCGACGATGGCGAGGTGGATCGGCGAGGTCTAGTCGCGGGAAGGCGGAAGCAGTGAGCTGGGTGTCGATCGTCGGAAGGGGAGCCAGTGCCAGTGGCTCGGCTGTGCGGGCTCAAGGCAGTGTTTGTGGATTTGCGAGCTGGCTGCAGAGGAGAGCAGCAGCAGAAGCAGCAGCAGACAGGCAAGAGGAGCAAAAACGAGAGTCGTGGTCTGGCGGGCTGGTTGTGGGAGGGAGAAGTCCAAGAGACGAGCATCAGCAGCAGTGAGCAGTAGGTCTCTCAGAGTCTACTAGGTGCGGCAGGATACAGCACGGAGGTGCACCGTGCTGGGGTCTGGGCTGGGCTGGACAATGGGCGGGCGAGGCGAGTAAGGGATCAACGGGCAATGGGCAATGAATGGGGGTGAGTGCCTGGGCAGGCACCTGCTCCCAGTGCCTGCGCTGTCCCCACCTCCCTGCTGCTCCCGCTGCACCTGCTGCACCTCCAGCACCTGCCTCTGCTTCCAGCCAGCGGCCTGGACGGGTGGCCTGCCCGGCTGCCAATCGAAGGCTGGCCGGTGGGGCTGGCCTGGCTCTGGGGGCTCACGCTCTGTCATCCATGAGTCCTTCCTTGTGCATCCCGAGATCAGCCCGCATCATTGACGCTCACGAGCATGCCTGCGCAGGCATGTCTCTTTGTGCAACTCGCTCCAGTTCACGGCGTACAAAGGTCCCTAAGGGTCAAAGGGCCAAAGCCATGCCCTCGCCAGTCGTGGCCCGTCCAGAGTACCACTGTGGCTCGTGTCCACCAGGGTCATCACTCACTCGCCCACGCCGACATGACTCCCCGCTGGAGGACCCAAAGACAGGACCGGCGCCGTTCCTTTCCTACTGGTGGATCTGGATGCCAGGTCAACCGCCCACCGTCCCGTGGCTCGCGTGGCTGCTCAGCAATGGCCGCCAGCTCAGCAGCAAGCCACCGCCGTCCTTGGCCACACCCATAACAGGCTGCCCACGACACGAACGACACGACCTTGCCGGAAACCTGTCAGCAGGGGTGACCGCTCCACTCCTTCCAGCTTGTCATCCGCTACTTTGGACGGCCTGCTAGTACCTACACGCAGCAGTGACACTGACGAGAACTCGGTAGCAATGTACGGAGGAACGGGAGGGAATTGGGCTCGTCCCGCAAGCTGGCACAACATTGGGACGAACGAAACTACAGAGCACTATTTGACTGTTTCCTGGTCATGTCCGTGTTCGCGGCATGATTGAAACCACGGAGTCCAGGTTGCAGCATCGCTCCGCCCTGAGGCCCACTCCAGCAACTTTATTCAGCATGAACAATCACCAGCCAGTTCCAATACAAGCAGCCGCCTATCATGGTCATTGTTTGCTCAGCTCCGTTCTTCTCTCGCCGACACAAAAGACTTTAGCCAAAAGCAAATCAATGAGCAACGGAACGAGAGACAGCAGGTTGCTCCCGTTAAACGTCCGGCTGTCAAGCTCACAAAAGATGCTGTGGGACAACGGCGTTCGCGGCCCACCCGCCTCATCCGCACAGTTCAACATCAGGGGTCATGCTCGTTCCATATCAGTGCGTCTTCTCCACTGTCTGTGCCAACATGCCCAGATTCCCCAGCAATAGCTACAACCACACAGGGCTCGCGCGGCCTTATCTCGTGTAATTGTGAGATATGAAGCATTGCCAAGGCATTAGAAGACGCGAGGCACTCTGTATTGACACCTACTTGGTGATGATCATATTGCCCGGTTCTGGGTTGGAAGGCCAAAGTGTGGCATTCGGGGGAATCATATTACATCATTCAGCGCTGATTGAATCCTGCGAAGCGAGACCCACGCAGCAATAAGCCACTCAGGTCCCCGTGCCATTCCAAATCTCAGCAATCTCAGACAATTAACCATGGAAGCGGCTTAGTCTTTAGCAATTCTAGCCGTCATCAGCGTCAGAGTCCTAGCAACAACTCCGTAAGCTCTGAGAGCCAGATGGCTGAGGAACAGTGATAACCTTTACCCGCGTGTGGCAGTGCCACAGTATGCTGCGCAACCGGAGGATTCCGCAAACTTCAGAACAGGGGCCATATTTGCTGCGTGCAGGCCTGTGCCGAACACTCCCCACGAGGATCCTCCAGAACGTGGATATCATCAAGCAAACTCTGCCGTGACTGAGCGCATTCTGCTCCGACTTGCATAATACGCTGTTTGATCGTGGCTGATGTGTCAGAGTGCGGCCAGCAATCTGGTTGGGTGAAAGAGGCAATATCTCTGCGGAGTCAAATATTCCCGACATCATAGATGGTTTGGCTGTCATGATCCAGCGAGCACCAAAAAAAACACTGGGCCAACGGCGCTCTGGCGTGCCAATCTGCTCTGATCGAAGCCAATCGGACAGGCCGTGCTAGGATGAACAAACAAACCACTTCTGAGCAGTGGTCAAATACCCGAACGTAGTACCTGAGACCGCAGTGTGCCAACGTGGGATGGCTATCGGCAAATATATATATATTGTTTCGGGGTGTTTCAATCAACCACGGGTTTGCTCTTCTTCCTCTCGCAGCGTGAGCCAAGGGCGTCAACGTGCCGACGCATTTAGATTCACGCAAAAAGCGACCATCAACAAAGCCATGAAAAGCGACAATCACCAAACGCCCATCAGATGAACCTATGCCACAAGGCCCACAAGGAGACTGATAGCGCTGGATTTGGCTGACCTGTATTGTTGCTTCTTGCTTCAACACGAAACGGCCTGTGGGCGGAACGACATGAAGCGCAAGTTGCCCCTAGGCCTTGCAAGACAGATGACGGAATATCATGCCATAGTTCCTTCGTGCGTCGTGCACATTGCTAAATTTGCTACGAAGCAAAGTTTGGCTCCGAAAGTCTGCTCACTGGACCTGAGCAGGCGACTTGATGTTCTACAGCGAATACTCCGTTACTCTTGGATCTGTGCAGGTGTGCGTCTCTTCTAGACTTTTCGACGAGTCCATGTCGAATTCGCGGTGCTGTTAATCACAGAATGGATAGATGTACGCGCCGCGCCGTCCCGACCTCTGGGCCTGCATGATGGGGCGGCTCGTGATGGGTGGGGTACTGTGCCTGCAGCAAGGGTGGTGTGGTGGGCTGCCGAGGAGGGAAACCAACTAGGGTTTGTTTCTTCAGCATGATCATCCGAATTGGCTCTTGAGCAATGCCCACGGGATCGATCGATTTCATAGGCTTGAAGTGAACACTACAGGCCGGCGAGCGACGGCTATTGCCTGAGAAAACGGCATGTATGGCTCGGCCATTCGACAACAACATGCGGCATGCTGACCGGATGAGCAAGGCTGGTTGGCACACACACGCTCCGGCTGGCATCAGCACCTGGCGTGATACCTGGGTAGACAGTGCAGTAAGACGGCCTCTTTCCACACAATGACGCTGTCTACGCTGTGTGTAAGCAAAGGTCGGTCCCCGCGGCACCAAAGGTTTGATGCGTCGTCATTGGGACTGGTCCGCTTTGTCGTCCCGCTCTCGCCGAACCGACGCTTCGCTGCTTTCGGCTGGCATACGATCTTCCCGCAGCGGAAAACCCCGCAAGGTCGCACTGCGCAGTTCCCGGACGAGGGCTCAAAGAAAGCGGGTGAAAGAAGGAAAAAGGTCGCGCCCGGTGATCTAGCATCAACAGCAATGCTCTGACAATGATTGTATATCTTACACGTCCCCTCCTAGCCCACAAGAAGTCTGAAACTTGGATGCTATGACCGAATAGCCCACGAGTGACCCATCTGGTCGTGCAACATTGGCTGGTCGAGCTAGCCATTTTCCATGGTGGTACGGAGTGAGAGCGGCATGGATCAGGCGCATATCCGGCGTAACCAGGAAGACATCCGGATCCCTCGATGCTGCTGCCCCGGTCATGCAAGTCTATTACCTCGCACGACATACGCCATTTTCGGAGTACTGCAGCAGGCGCATGGGTTCGTCAGACATGAGCGGACCACATATCTCGTGTGAACATTTTGGTGCTGGTCCTGAGCCCAGCCTCCAGAAACAGTTTGGATCTGCGAAGCAGGCGGGAGCCGTCCCGGGCCCGGAAGCGCCCCCCACACTTCGCGTGATAAATAAGGCGCGCCTAGTGAGGATGCATGCACGTGATCTCACAGCCACCCTGTTGGAGACTCTCGGCATGACTTTGTTGGCTGCCTTGCGCAGCTCCGGCCCTGCCCGAGCAGGGCCCTAGCAGGGCCCTCACTTTGCTGAGCCGACTGCGCTCAAAGACCTCCGAATGCCACACAGCCTTCTAGGAGCAGCAGTGGTGTAGCTGACACTGTCGACGTACAAGCACGTAGTCGATGAGGCTATTAGGTTATTAACGAAACGAATGTGCCCCGAAGTTCGGGAAGGAGGGGATTTCGCCAACGAAGAAGCAATGTGTACATCACGCGACACACACACTCATACACACACACACACACACATCCCAGTGTGACACCAGCACCCATTTGTAACTTGCTGCTCTTGGTGCATCAAGGCTGAAAAAAGCAAGTAGCGATGCAGTGGCAAATGCTCCCAGCCTAGGTAAGGCTCTGGACGGAGTCCTTGGTTCCGGCTTTCAGGTGAAAGGCAGCTGCGACATCCATTTTGGGGAGTTTAATACGACGGTGTCCCTGGGGACGAACCCTCTAAGGAAAGACACCAGAAAATTGGATGATTGGTATTCATGTTTGTGTTTGGTCTTTGCTGTTCTTGACAGCCCGGGGTCCCAGGCAACACGCGCCCTTTTTCTTCTTGGCCTTGACGGACGGGAGGGACGAAAGAAGGACACGGGACTGGGCGGCCGGGACGCAGTGTACGATGCCTCTTTCGGCTAAACGCCAGCGAACCGGTTGCCCAGCCTGGCCGGTCTAAGAAGCGAAGGTGGCTGGGTCTATGCAACGCCTAGTGCGAGCTCTAGTTCGTGAGGTTAGAGACTATCTAGTACTTCGTGGGGTGGCACGCGGGGTGAGGCACACACGATGTGGTTTCCGGACAGGTGATGGGGATGGGCACGCGGAATGGTCAGTGTCCAGACGTTCGGCCGTGTGTCACACAGCCGTCTAACAAAGCCGCGCTCTTCCGTGCAACTGTACCTGCACCTGCACCTGCCACGGGCGATCTCAGGCACAGGCAGGCATGAGGCAGATCACCACCCGGCGCTGCTTGATGCCGTGTTTTCCGTGGCTTTGGGGCTCGGCATCGCTGTCCCAGCCAACCAGCAGCACGGCAGATCAGGCCCGGAGAGACAGGGGGGCGCAACACGGCGTTTTGGGGCGCTTTCCAACCTAAGGTGCTCGGGCAGGAGACATCATCTAAGTATGCCATGACAGTTCGTCATTGCGTTGCATATTGCCATGGAACCATATTTGGACTGTATGCGTAGGGGGGGGAGGCCAGGGGAGCTCGACCTGCCGTTTCTGGTGATCCTGCGACGGGTGCGTGTGTGTTTGAGTGCGAGAGAGGGGGAGCACGCCGCATTCTTCCTCGGCTCTTGGCGCCCCTACTCTGGCTTCCTTTTGACTTTCCAACATGTCCCGAGGGAGGCGACTCATTTTTGTCGTCTTCAGACTTCCTCCGGACACAAGGATGGGTGATTTTTTTTTTCTTCGTCCCCATAAAGTCTTTCGGGGCCAAATCGGCCGGCCGGCTTCATCGGCTCGTTGCAGACAGACCGCATGCTTCAGACAGGGCAGGGGTCTATTTACTTCCTCTCGGCCACCACGGAACGGGCCACACCGTGGGTTTCGGACATACTGTACCTACCCATTCTCCTACCTACCTACCTACCTACCTACCTACCTACCTACCTGGGTATCTGGACAGAAGAAGGGGGGGGGGGTAAGAATCCTTGGTCAGGGCGAAGAAAAGAAGGTTTTCGTGTATGTAGTGCGGAACATGGGTTGGTCATGCATGTGTGTACATACTCTTGTATTTATTTGGAAGGACCCTAGACTCGGAGTTATGTCGCCACCATGATCACCTTGCGAATGTGGGTAATTAGGGTGTGGGTGAGCTCTTTCGGCGCATCTCTGGACCCCTCCCCCGTTTATCGGTTAATCCGTCTACACGTGGATGGAATGTCTCATACCGCTGCTGGCTCTTGCTTGTGAAAGAGCCCTCTTTTTGGGAGAGGCAATGTCTATGTCAGTCGAGGGACTCCCCGGAATCAGAAGGTGTGTATCGGTGTGTGTGTGGGTGTGTGGATGCCGCTGAGGTTTTTACAGGAGGTGAACGGCAAGTCTAGTCCAGCAAGCTCACACGGACAATGGGGTGTTAGGAAACAACAGCATTAGTTTTGGGACAAAACGGTTGGGAAACGAGATGCAGTCCGCGCGAAGATTCTTTTTCTTGGGTTTATTCTTTCTCGCTCGATTCGTTGTGCTTTGCTGATGGGCCACCCATCTGGTCCAGGCTGAGAAAAGATGGCGGCCCGGGCGTAGGAAGAAGAGGATAGAGAAAAGAAAAGGAAAAACAGATAGCCTGCAAACGACTCGATTATGATTCTCGCCTGCTCGGCCCTTGCCTATCTCTGTGTACGCGATGGCTCGGGCTGGCGGCTAGTGAAGCTTGGAATCACAGTTCTGGTGCGTTTTCCTGTCCCTTAGTAACTCGCTGTTAATAGGATGAGTCTGGGCGACTCTAGATTTACCCAGTCTTATATTTCTCTCCTTTCGTGGCGTGATCCTTGTAGTCACTGAGCGGTCGATATCTTTGATCATGGAATTCAGTTTCTACTTTTCTTCGATGGTAAGTAATATCTACGGCAGTGTTGAGGCGGGACTTCCTCTCTTTCTCTCCCCCTTTGAAACTGTGGTGAAATGATGCATTTTTGTTCCTCTTTTCCTTTTGATTTTTTGGTTTTTGATTTTCTTCATAATAAAACAATCATTTCACAAATTGCGATGCGTTTTACGCCCCATCCTAAAGCTGAATTAGCAAGACAAGAGGGGAGGGTGGGGAGTGTGGGTTTCTTTTGATGTTTGTTTGCTTCCAGATTCGCAAAGATCTTCACGAGCTTGACACGTGAGAGGGTGACTCTCATGGTTTGTTGTCCTGCCCTGCCGCAACTCGAATGAATAGTGTATTTAATATGTTTGATAAGGGGAGCGTACTGGTTGACAGAAACGTGAAGCACTGCGGTCATTGCGCGACAATATCCCACGTACCCCATCGGCTTTGACTTCTTCCAGAACCACTACTACGACATCCTCCTCCCCTTTTGCCTCCCTCCCTGCCTCTCGTGTGGCTTTATATCGCCCTTCCAAACGAGCCGGCGGGACAAGAAGAGGAATCCAGCCCCCTCCCCGCGCACGAGAAATGTATGGGGAGAAGCAGGCGACTGCACAATCTTAGACTGGTCACGCATAAGTACCCAACAAGTCCGTCCGTCGAAAACTGTCGAACCCGTGCTGAGTCCTACGAGATTGAGCAGATGTCATCGTGTGCCTATGAACCAAGGCCGGCGAGAGAGCATGCCGCTCGACGCTGGTCGTATTTTACCCTCCCCATCTCCGACCTCACCAAATCCGCTCGAGGTTTGCTCCAAGGTCCGCAGGTCTGCGAGTTTCCGGAACTGATGCGGAGCCGACAGCCACTCCAGATCGGGTTCCAAAGCTTACCACCTATTCACCTAAACGGAGACGGACTGCAAATGCTCAAGGAGCGGCGAGCCTACCTTCGCATTCTTATCCTGGTTCACAGGCCGCTGTCTTGCCAGACCACAGCTTCCTGGAAAGTCGAAGCTCTCTATCATAGGGGCCTCCAAGCAAGAGTATCATACTCTGCTACTCGCGATCCAAGACGGTTTCTGTGGCTTCATTTCATGTGGAGACGGCAAGTTCACTCTGTACTAAGACATAGAGATTACTCACTTATTTGTGAGGAAACGGTACTAGAGGAATATACAGTATTATTGCGAGAAGGTAGGTGACAATCTCCTGGCGACTGTCCAAGCTCAAGCTCACAACCTCGTGATTCTGACCGTGCCCCAAAGTGCTTCTACCATGCGATCTTTAGAGCTCCGGCTCGAGACTCTGTCGTGTCGTAAGGTGCTGCCTAGATCGTAGAATGTGGTTGAGCAGCCGGGTAGGCCTCCGACCCGTGGCGACCTTTCTCAGTAGTGGTCCCGTTCGTTACGAGCTTATTGGGTCTTGAAAAGCAGGATCGCGCAGTGGCCGAGGTAGAAGTAGATGAAGTGTTTTGTTTCTAAGGTGTCGTAATACTGTCAGAATCACGTACGATTCGCAACATGCGCAACTGTTGGAGAGCGATACGCCCAACGGGATGGAGAGTACTTACCATGCGTGACGAAACTGCCGAAGTTTCGGCCAACGATGCAGTGCCATGTCGGGCCCTTCCTCTCGTCGAACTAAAATACGGTCTCTGCGTCAGCCCAGTGGAACGCGCGATCCTATTCTGGATAAGTCTCAACATACAGTCCTCTTGATGTGCTGCGCAATGTCCTTTTCGATGGTGAACTTCTGCATGGCTTCCTGGGCTTCACGATGGCTTTTGTCAGCTCGGCTCTCGGTTTAAGTCGGAGGCGCGTGACGACCGACCAACTTCAATTGACTCGGCTTGCATGTCGTCCGTCTGGTGTTCGGTTAGCAGCTGGTCTATAGGTAGGGCTACAGGATAGCGGGAAGGCGAACCATGTCGGCAGACTTGATCTGCGCTGAACAATCGAAACAAGGGTGTTAGTGAAATTTCAGGACATCCACGAAGAGCTGGCTGCTTCTCCTACAGCCTAGGCCACTGTCCAAACGTAACCTACCTTCAAGTCTCTCACGGTTTCCCGCGCTGGGAGGCACTGCTTGTTTGTCGGACATGATTGGGGTTTCGGTGCGAATTATGTGCTGTCCGGGATCGTCCCTGTTCCCGATTTCGCGTCAGCATGAGCTCTTCCGTACTGGTTGCATCAATGGGCATATATGAGGTGAGGGCGGGTTGGAAGAGCGCGCTATCGACAAGGCTGCTTCGAGTAGCGCATTGTCTGAGCAAGTAGTTCGGCAGAAGCCTCGGCGCGAAAGCTGTGAATGCCTTTCGGTGTTCGGGGTCTGACCTGGGAGAAGCTGCTTCGCAGTGGGTGCCAACGAGGAGATGGCGTCAGGCGAGGATATTGCGAGCAGCTGGTCGCTGCTGTCGTATATGGTGATCGTGGAGCTGTCGGGTTGTATTGAGCAGGAAATTTGGTGGTAAGAGGACTCGGTGCGGTGTGAAGCTGTCTTGGGAGTTGAGTCGAGCTGCCCTTATTAGACTGCGTGGAGTCCTGCAGGAGCCGTGGAGAAGGCTGAAGCACGGCAACAGGGTCGAGCCTGGCCGTTCATCCCAGCCGCGGGCCGCTTCCAATTGGCTGCTGCACTGTTCTCACGAACCAAGAGCTTCAGCTCCAACCTCCACCAAGCGCTGCTCTTATCGCTCCCCTTATCGGAGCGTGGCTTATGTAACAGCCCAATGCGGGTCGCGGCCTGGTAGTCAAAGCTGCCGAGAAAAAAAAAGTTGGAGCTCCTTCTTTGCGCGTTGACTTTTTCCATCATTTCCCAAAGCTGCCTAGCAACCAGAATCCTCGCTTCTGCCGGATTCACCATACACACCGGAACCATGCATTGAACAGTCACATCGCTGGGTACGCGAACACTACCTTGTAGCCCAACCCACGACAAGACTCAACGCAGCACTGTATCTTGTGCGTAAAGCACGAGACGCTTACGCCACCCGACTCCCTGCCAATATGGAGTCGTCCCGCGTCTTCGTCCGGGGCCTGCCCCCAACTCTCGATGAGGCAGGCTTTCGCAAGCACTTCCAGTTCTCGAGCGGCACAATCACTGATGTCAAGCTCATGACTTCCCGCCGTATCGGCTACGTGGGCTACAAGAGCTCCGAGGAGGCAAAGAGGGCTGTGAAGCACTTCAATCGCACTTTCATCAGAATGTCCAAGATTGCAGTCGAGCTTGCCAAGCCAGTAAGTCACCAGACTTGATCTTCCCAATCGTAACACGTCATGACTGACTTTGGTCTCTAGATTGCCGACCCTTCGCTTGCCACTATGCGCGGATCGAGAAGTGCCGCCGCCCCATCAGCCAAGCCTGTGGGGTCGGTAGCACAGGCTATTCCCAGCAACGGGGGCAAGGCAGGCGCGGCGGACAGCAGCAAGAAGAGGAAGAGGGAGATCGTCGACGAGGCTAATCCCAAGCTGAAAGAATTTCTCAACGTCATGCAAACTTCAGGGCGGTCAATTCACGACATGGTCCCTGAAGTGATTGAGGAGAGACCGTCGAAGATCAAAGCCGTTGCAGTTCCGGAGCATGAATCGGATGACGAATATGAGAATGTTCCGTCCAAGTCTGAACGGCCTGCACCCCGTGCTCGGCAAGTACCAACATCCTCCCCTCCTGCATCAATGCCGACAGCCGTGGAGGCTGTGGCTAATGCAGAGACGGGCGGGGATACTGACGTTTCTACTGTTCCCAACGGCGATTCAGAGATCTCAGAGGTGCTGGGAAGTGCTCCCGTGGCCGCGACCGATGACGACTGGTTACGGTCAAGGACCAATCGTCTTCTGGATCTTGTCGATGATGGCGACGATATCCCAGTGAGACCAATGCCGTCATCGCAAGATGCTGTCGCGCAAATTTCGCCTGCCTCACGGACGGATAACGTAGTTGCTGACGGCGGTAATGCGCCTAAACCTAACTCGGACCCGGTGTTTCCGAACGAGGAGATGCAGGTGGATGTCGTCGAGCCTGCGTTGAAGGACGACGCGTTAGAAACAGTTCACAAAACTGCACGCCTCTTTGTTCGGAATTTGCCATTCTCGGCCACAGCCGACGATCTGCGCACCCATTTTGACCAGTGGGGCACAATTGAAGAGGTGAGCATCGATAAACTCTTTCAAATTCAACCCCAGCACTCTAGTAGTGCCTGCCCGCTACCCCCTTTTTTCATGATGAATCCCAGATAGGGACAGCTTATACCAAAATGGTATTTGATGAGAACCCTGGGCTCAAATTTTAGTAGATGCTGAGTTTCTGAACTTCCTCTTCCCTTGTTATAATTCATGCCAAGACCACTATCGTCTGTCATTCCTTGCTAAGATGACAACAGGTTCACATGCCAATGGACAAAACCGGGCAAAACAATCGAGGATTCGCCTTTGTTTTATTTGTTGACTCGGACGCGGCAGTTGCTGCATTCCAGAACGCTGCAGCATTCTTCCAGGGACGCCTGCTCCACGTGCTCCCGTCATCTGCGAAGCGGGATCACAACCTTGACGAGTACGAACTGTCTAAGCTCCCACTCAAACAGCAGAATCTCATCCAGAAGAAGGCGAAGGCCGCGACCGAGAGATTCAACTGGAATTCGCTATTCATGAACCAAGATGCGGTGGTGGCTTCAGTGAGTGCGCGGCTAGGCATTACAAAGTCGGAACTCTTAGATCCCCACTCCAGTGATGCAGCCGTGAAGCAAGCGATCGCGGAAACATCGACCATCCAAGACACCAAAGCATACTTTGCCGCTAATGGCGTCGATCTCGATGCCTTCAAGTCGGGTCCACGCGGTGATACAGCTATCTTGGTCAAGAACTTCCCATACGGCACATCTGTCTCGGAGCTGAGAACCCTGTTCGAGGAACACGGTCAGATTTTGAAAGTTCTCATGCCCCCTGCAGGGACCATCGCTATTGTGCATTTTGCGCAAGACGCCCAGGCCAAAACAGCCTTTAGCAAGCTAGCGTACCGTCGTTTCAAGAACTCTATTCTGTTTCTTGAAAAGGCGCCGAGAGACCTGTTTGTTAGCGACGGCGGGGAGGCTCGGAATGAGCAGACCGCGGTGGCGAGCGAAGACCCCAATATATCAGGATCCTCGAAGCTCTCTGTTTCAGAGCTTCTCGGGAGAGGGTCAAATGAGACCAAGGGAGAGACAGGTACCCTCTTTGTGAAGAACCTGTCCTTCCAGACTACGACGGAGCAGTTCGCTGCTGCATGTCGTCACTTGGAGGGTTTCAAGTCAGCACGGGTGAAGACAAAGACAGACCCTAAGAAGCCCGGCCAGGTTCTCAGCATGGGTTTTGGGTTCGTCGAGTTCAGCAACAAAGACTTTGCAGAAGCCGCTTCTTCCGCGCTGAACGGGCACAACTTGCAGGGCCACAAGCTCGAGGTGAAGGCCTCACACCGAGGCCACGATGCAGCCGAGGAGCGGCGGCAAGAAGATCAGGTCAGGAAGGCAGCGGGCCACCGGACCAAGATTGTCATCAAGAACTTGCCGTTTGAGGCGAACAAGAAGGACATCCGGACCTTGTTTGGCACCTATGGCCAGCTGCGTAGTGTACGGATTCCCAAGAAGTTCAACCACGTCGCGACCAGGGGTTTCGCGTTTGCCGAGTTTACTACGCCGCGCGAAGCAGAGAATGCGTTCAATTCGCTGCAGGACACCCACTTGCTGGGTCGCCGGCTTGTGCTACAGTTTGCCGAGGCAGAAGCTGTTGACGCCGAGGAGGAGATCGCCAAGATGCAGAAGAAGGTTGGTCGGCAAGCCAATAAGGTGGCTCTGCAGCAACTCACCGGGGCTGGCCGAAAGAAGGTGACGATTGGAGGCGATGGTGACGAGGACGATGGGGATATGTGACAAACCACCAGCACAACCACAACCACAATCAAGATGTCGCTAGACCTCGTCCATGCTGTACCCATGTTGGCTCTTTATGTTGAACGTGACTGTGTTGTGCGTGACTTGATGCGACGAAGGCAGACGAGTCTATGTGCGCGAAGCACATGACGAGTTCTTGTATGCTGCTAATGGTACCACGCGAGATGCCTACCCCAGCCAAGGGGAAGGTTTTCTGACATGGAGCAGAGTGATGCCATTGCTGTTCCTGGAGTAGTGGAGCACGCAGCGGCCCTGCAGGAGGCGGGACATGGGTCTATTGCCCGCAGGCGATCCCTTGTCGGGGTTCTTTGGAGTCGTGGCCCCACCCTTCCGCCGCGCCCTCCGCCCTCCGCCCTCATGCACACTCCCTGCCTTCTGTTCCGACGCACCTGGGCAGGCAGCGCGCGAGGTAGATGCCGGCTTCGATGCAGGTCCTGATGCACACTCTGCATCGCCGCTGCAGTACCTGGGACTCCGGGGCGGACGACCTTTGACAGGACCGCCCTTGGACCCCGAGACCCCCGTCGCCACCATGAGAGACCGGCAATCTCTGGCACATTCTTTCAAGGGCTTCGCCCGATGCCTCCTCAGGCTCTAGCAAGATGGGATGACGAGCCACAATGGACCACTTCCTCCTTCCGGTCTTGCCTTGGATTCCCCTTGGCATGCCAGCCAGCTTGTGCTCGCCGAGCAACCGCCCTGGGCGAGGGCACAATACTGTGCTCACTCGTCCTCGACTCGACTTGACTATTGTTGTGCTGCTGCTGCTCGTCAGTCACAAGGGGTGCTCGACGAAGGCAAGTGTGTTTGCTCGCCCTCGACGACTGCTTGTCCAACCCATTGGCGAGGCTCGGGGGCAGCACACCCGTGTTGAGTTATACATAGCATGAGGCTCGCCCGCCGTGGCATGCTGTCCCCTCTCGCCTCCATGCCAGCCGCCACGCCTCGTGGGTAACACTCGTTCTCCCAGCTCTTACAGCTCTTCATAGTGGGCATCCGCCGTAGCCACTGCCATTCCTTATTACATATCTCATTCTGGCTCCCCCAGCGTTCTTGCCTTCGCTGCTAGGCATTCTCGCAAATTCTCAACCTTCCCATCGAACATTCTTCCCGCTCGGATTCTCGACCTCTCTACTCGAATTCTTGCCGTCCGTCTAATTCACAGCTCAGAGGGACCGCGCTGCTTGTCACACGCCGCCACCGTTAACGTTCTCGAGGCTCAAATGCAGCAGCCACGGACAGCCTTGCTCTCCCACAGCCAGAGGTATTCGCCGGGGGACGATTACACATACGAGACTTCTTCACAACACCACCAACACCACCATCACCAGGAGGTGGTACAGACCACCCGGCAGCCACTAGGCGAGTCGAGCGGCAACGTCCAGACTCATCACAACCTCGCTTCTTCCTTAGCCCTGTGCCAGCCCTCTCATATGTCGCTCTCTCCTCCGATACACTCCATCCCAACTCCACCCATCGTCCCAACGCAGGCGCTGCCGTCGACATACGGGACCAGCTTCCGCAGTGGGCGCTCCCTCCACAGAGATGTTTCCTTACGGGAGTCCCCAATGGGGTACCCCCGGGGCAGCAAGAACCCCATCTATGCTTATAAGCACTTTGCCGACTACCGCAACAAGGTGATGCAGAAGGAGCTCGAGAAGGAGGCACCGATATGGCCGTTGTGGCTGGAAGATGCCTTCCTTGACGGTAAGTAATGTACCATGCTCATGTGCAGACTTGGAACATGTTTCCTAACATTTTTGTCGTTGGCGTAACAGCACTCCTCCTTATTCCCCAGATGGGGCGGAAGAAATTCAGCTCCAAGACGGTCCTGTACGGGCGCAACATGCTCATCACAGAATATCTGTGGATCTACCACTGGCTCTTGAACCCCCCACAAAACGGCGAGCGGATTCCCGACCGCAAGACGCGGGAGAGGACCAAGCACGCGGCTTTCAGAACACGGAAGCAGGTGTCAAGTCACATCCAGGTGCTCAAGGGGTTCTTCCACACCCTCGTTACATGTAAGTGCCAGATCCCTTGCAACCGCTTGTCTGAAGTGAACAAGCTGACACTAGTGATTCTAGTTCACTTTATCTTTCCGAGTAAAAAGGATGGCAAGGATGATGACAAGATCATCAAGAAGGAAGACGAAGATATGGAGTCCTTCAAAAACAACAGGGTGCTCATTGCGATTGCCGATGGCCGTCTCCCTGACGAGAGACCTAACTACGAGTACTTTGCCCGCCTTCTGAATGCTGACCAGGATGTTTTCCTGCGGCCGAAGCAATGCCGCGTCTTCGTCTCGTCCTCTGAGGTGGTGCTCAAGGACGATGTGTTGACATCGGAGGACGGCACAGTCCGCAGGCAGGTCATCGGCCAGACGCTGGATGGGAACCGGCTCAGCGAGAAGGACTACCCGCACCTGAAGCTCAACGAGGGCAAGGACTACAAGGACCTGCCCGCCACAAACGGCCGCAATTCCGTGCTCCTGCACGAGTACACCAAAGCTCTATCCCAGAAGGAGTCGTCCTCCATCAAGGACATCTCTAACAGGTGGGAAGTTCGGTTTCCAGAGCTGCGCGAGAAGCTGCTTACAGCCATGGACGAAACACACCACACGGATGAGCTGAGCTCGCGCTGTGTCGTCGGCCCGTGCGACACCTTCCACTTTGAGGTTGTCCTGGACTTGCATGCCAACTCCAAATTCCCGGACGGCTCCGAGCTCAACGGCCTGGTCGAGCTGTCGATTGCGCAGCGAGAGCTCCACGGCCACCGGTGGCGGTCCACGACTTCTGTGGTCAAGCCCGACGAGCTGCACATCAACAACTCGGAGCCTGAGTGCTGGGATCGCACCAACCCAGTCGATGTGATTGTGTCGCACCGCAATGGTTGCTCCATGCGGCCGCACTGTGACTGCGCTGCACGTGGTAGCCGTGACACAATTCGTGTCCCCTTCCCCGCAGCCAGCTGGGCAAACACTTTCATCAAGCTCGCCCCCTTTGTCAATGCCGAGCGGGAGAAGAGGGAGCGCGGCGAGGTGGCGACATTCACGTCGTCTCGTGGTCCGGGCAGGTCCGACTCGGAAGATGGCGGTGCCGCCGGTGCCTCCAAGTCTAAGAAGGGGGCCATGCAGAGCCCCAAGGAGCTGCTCGACCAGATTGCAATGTACCAGGAGATCTGGTCTGCCCCGACCGACGAGAACAACCTCATGCGGGGATCAGGTAACAAGTCGGACGGCTGGAGGCGCCGCGCCGTCATCCTATGGACGTTTATCCCCGTCCACGACCAGGCCGACGACAAGGGCAAGTCGGTCACTGTGCCGGCGGGCACGAGCTGGAGGTTTCTGACCAAGTTCGACCCGACCTCTCAGTACCACCAGCAGCACGCCTATCTCAGTGGCGCGCCCAATGTGTCTCGCGACGCTGTCATGAGCCCAAACCCGAGCTATCCACACCATCTGACGGCGGCCATGCAGGAGAACCTTGCTGCAGCGTACGATACAGGACACCACATGACGCTATCGCAGCAGCACCTCTCTGGCAATTCTGGCGCCGGCCAGATGAATATGAGTCTGATGGATGGATTTCCTAACGGCCTCGCCACGCCCCCGCCAACCGCCGGACTTTCGGCCAACAGTCATGGATACCAGCACGGCTACGAGACCACTGCCGTTCAAGGCCACCTCGGTGGTAGTGATGCGGCACTCCAGCATCATATGAGCTTCATGTCCGACGGCGTGACGGGAGCCGCGGGCATCGCCGTGCACACACCCATCACCACTACTGATACGGACCCGTTCTTGCTCGGCGTATCCGTCGGCTCCTCGGGCACCGAGTCGTACGACGACGCCGTGCTGGTATCAGGCGTGGATGATAGCGGGCTGCACTCCTGGGCGTCGTCGCAAGGGCTCGACACGAGCCATTGGGGTACGCACAACGCGTGGGCCGACGCCGCTCCCGTCCAGAGCCTCCCGACGAGCTCAGCATACGAGCACAGCCTAGATCTGGGTCCTCTGTCTTCGTCGTCGTCGTCGCGGGCAGGACAGCAGCAGCAGAGGAGCATTATGCACCCCCACGCGGACCTCTTTGCCGCAGCGTCGAGCCACAACAAGAACATGCTGCACCACCAGCAGATGCCCTTCTCGGCATCCTCGCTGCACCAGCGGCGTCAGTACCACCATCAGCACCAGCACCAGCAGGACCAGAGCCATGACGCTTGGCCGGCGTCGTGGACGTCGCCCGTGCTGCCCGACCCGACCTCTGCCACCAACAGCACCTCACACCATCACCACGCCCCAACGACCCCTACCACCACCACGGGTCTCGAGCACTCCTCTGCCTCTGCGGCAGCGCACGAGGACTTTGCCCTGTCCCTCGCGGCCCTGCGCGCTGCGACGCCCGGCGGCGGCGGAGTGGGCGGTAGCCTGATGAGTCGGAAACGCGGGCGCAGCAGCGACACCGAGGAGGAGCACGACGATCTGCGGGAGCGCACGTCTGTTATGCGCAACAAGACGTCGCACCCGCAGGCCGCGCTGTGCGCCATGCGTAGGCAGCACCAGCACCAACAGCATCAGCAACATCAACAGCATCGGCACCAGCAGTTCCACACCATGGTGGCCGGGACGGGGGCGCCGACGCCCGACATGGGCGACGAGTCGTTCAGCTTTGACGTTTGAGGCTCTTCTAGATGTTTTTGTGTTTATGCCAATTAAGTTTTGGTATTTTTTGCGTTGTTCTGGAACGTGGAATATGGGGTTTTAGCCGGCGTTCATGTCCTGCGAGTATTTTGCCTCTCCTTTTCTTCCTCCTGCATGGAAAAGAAGATGACAACTCGGAACACAATGCACGACGCCCAAAAAGAGGTGTCCACCCAAGGTTGATTATATCTTGTCTCATTTACCTAGCAGCGCTTCCTTTTCTGCTGTCCCCGAGGGGACTGTTTTGTCGTTCATGACTATCAATCATTGTCACTATGGAAGGAGATGAAAACATATACAAGAAACACTGCCCTAAATGGGGTTGTTTATTTTAATTTTAAAGTGACTGGAGTCTCGTCCCCCTCCGTCCTGCATGCTTTGTGCTTTTTGTGCAAGAGAGACATGTCGAGTAACATGCAGACGCTGACCTAGCTACCTGCCCTTTCTTCAGCTAGCCTTGATGTCAAATAATGTACTGCTTCTGCGGAAAGCGGCGGGGCACTGCGCATGTGAAGACTATGCACGACACAAGGTGGATGAAGAGCACTCCTCCCACTTTGCGAATTTGTGGTGGACGTTTCTGCCTTGCATATTTCATGCATGGTCGCATGCACGATTGCATTTTTGGGCGTTTCTGCAGCAGCAGCAGCAGCAGTAGTAGTACCAGTTGGCAGGACTAGAGCCGCTGGCATGTTCCATGGCACACGTTCGAGTTCTAGTTGGTGAATGTAGTGGTAGGACCTACCTTACGCATGTCATGCTATAGGGGGAGATAAAGAGAGAGAGGGAGAGGTTTTGGAGGTCCGTTGGTCACATGTGTATCCCCTAGACTATGAGTAGATACATTACCCGGGTTTTTTTTTACTGAGGCTGCACAACCTTTTGGGCCAGACGGGCATTTGGTTTGGTTTGTTTTGTTTTGTTTTGGGTATGTCTTTTTTTCATCAGAGGAGGTAGAGGAGGAGTGTGTAATTGAATCGAGCTGCGGAAGCAAGTCATGGGGGGCTTTTCCGGCTTGATTTTCTGTGTTTGACGATGGCACTGTCTTTTGTCCTGTCCTCAAGTTTGCTTGCTGCTGTTGTGTGACGCCAGGGCGTTTGCGCTCTGGGGTGATTACACCAACACTTTTTAACTTCGCGCCCCCAACCTGCCTCAAGGCGCCAGTCCAACACACACACACACACACACACACACATACACAGTACACGCGGCCGAGTAACAACGTAGCAGGGTACCCGTCCACTTGCGTGCTGACCCTTGCGGCGTGTGACCGAAACACGAAACGAAACAGGTTTTTGGCACCACGTGGGAAAAAGGCGCTTGCGTCGACAGGCTCCGGCTGACGAATTTTCTCGTCGTGGTGGTTGCATTAGGTGTTGGGAGTCTGGCGCGGGGGTTGGCCGTTGTAGGTATGGTGGACCGCGCTGGCGCTCCGCCGAGGCGGATAGTCTTGGCAACTCCTACTGCCGCCCTGGCATTTCTCTACCCATGGTAGGAATGGTATAAAAGTTGTAAATGTGCGCCAGGTAGTGAGAGTCGAGTCAAGCGTCGTCAGCTGGCCGCGACATGGGCGGGATGCAAGGTTGGAACCCTGGCAAAGGTGGTGTTGTTGTTGCGACCGGGTGGGCTCCGTGTGCCAGATATCTCTCGGCGGCTTCACCACCAGGATGTCGCAGTGGATGAAGAAGACGTGAGTGGACAAAGGGTGCAATTTAAAATTGAGGTCCGGGCGATATATAGTACTTAGCCGCCGTGGTGCCGTAAATAGAGAACTGGAGGATGGCGGCTGTGTGGGCCAATGAGAGTGGTTCGGGTGGGGGAGTGGAGGCGGCTCTGGCGGGTACTATGATTAGAATGTGGCCTGTGCACGAAGAGCCGGGGAACGTTGAACACAGCGGCGGGAGATCTGCAGAGTGGAAGCTGAGGCGTGGAAGACTAGTAGATAGAGGGAGTGACTGTTGCCGTCGGAAGTAGTCGCGTAGGTGCGTGTGTGTGTGTGTGTATTTGTGAGTGTAGAGACAGAGATGCACGTCAATGTCGTGTCTGGGATGCACCCCACCAAAGAACCACGACAGCAATGGCCGCCGCATATGCGACCACTTTACAATAAGAAGAGAAACGGCATGGGCGAGTTGACGTGGCGATCAGGAAACGGCAGGCGAAACACAAAGCTGCCGACCCCCCGCGACCTTGGGGAAATCTCTCCTCTTTTCGCTTGGATGGCAATACATAGGTAGGTTGAGACTGAAGTGTTTGGACCTAGTCCCGCTCGAGCGTTTTTGCAGTGTCGGAGACTTTTGGAAGGCCGGGTCGAGATCTTAACACGCATGTTAACAAGCATGGAGTCTAGACTCTCTCTGCGCTGTCTGCGCCCTCGTCGCTCTCGTCGCTGTGTCTGCATGTTACAGATCGGGCCGTGCCAAGGGCCATTGATTGGCTGGCAGGCCACATGAGGCAGCTGTGACCCTGGAAAGGGCAGGCGCGTGGCCACCCGAAGAGCGGGGCCCCAGCACATCTGCGACACGCTGGGTCGTCCCTTCCTCGCCCTCGATCGACCGTCTCCGACCCTCGATGCACCGGATAGACAAGCAGTTGGCAGCCCCGTACCTGCATCAGCGCCTCATCAGCGCCGCATCAGCGACTCCTCACTGCTAGCTCGCCCGCCCCCTCGTTCATCGCATCGCCAGCAGAGCTCGTCCCCGCCGTGTTGCGCCATCGTGGCAGCTGCGCTTTCGTAGCAGAGTATTGCGTGCCAAACGCCAAGCAGCTGCACGAGCCAAGCTGCGCCCGTGCTGCAAATCATCCCGCGATGCCCTCGGCGCCTACCGACCAGTTGACAGCGAAAAGCGGGTCGCCTAGTCTGCGCCAGAGACCCCTGCGCCCATCGTCAACGACTGGCTTACAACCGCCAACCCCGGCGCCGACCCCGTGAAACACCGTCCATCAACTCTCTTCCACGGCCAGACAACGAGATGACTTCGTCCCATTCTCGTGGCCGGCCGGGCTTGGCCTGCCAGCTTGTTTCTGCCCCCGCCACCCAATCATGGCCCTGCGGCCCAGCCTGGCAGCTCTCGGCGTCGCCTCGGCACCTGCCCCGACCCACTGCCACCCCTCGTACACGCCTTGTAGTCGGGCATCTGCCTGTTCCATCCTCGACTCTGCCGGCCTACCTCGACTCATCCACCTACTGGGTTGTACGCGCCGGCGCGGCCACGATCACGACTCACCTGCCTCGACTAATCTCCCGGGCCTCGACCGTCTTCATTGTCCTGCACCTACCCGCTCCCGCAAAAGCCTCTTAAGCGACCGCCCTGGCCCCCGACTGATCTACACGCCAGCCTTCCGTCGCTCTTCCATATCTAGACCTCGACCTCGTCCGCCACCCTCCCGACCTCACCATAGAGTCATCCGTCCTCGCGTCTACTTCAGTACATCCTCGGATATCTCGACTCCCACACATATCTGGCCACGTCACATCCGGCTAGCCTCCAGCCTCCAGCCTCTACCTGAACTGCCACTCACCACCACGCACACTACAGCAAACAATCGCAATGCTGGTGTAGTCACGGCATCACGACGACTCATTTCCTTGTCTTCACTTCTTCAAAGCCAGCTGGCCTGACACCCTATAGACGCTGCGCGTCCCCTTACAGCATTAAACCTTCTTTCCTTCTCCATTTCTTGACCTGATTTCGATCGCCCCTTTCTGCATCTTCATCTTCGTCTTCGTCATAAACTTCTCAAAGCAAGAATTAAACTCCCCGAATATTTTCAATCGCAAAACCAAATTCCTATCATCAGCCAATCAAAACCATGGCGTACAGAGCAGCCAAGGCCGTCGTGGCACTTCTTGCCGTCGCTCCGCTGGCCAGCGCACACTCCTGGGTCGAGTTCATAAAGCGCATAAACTCCGATGGCAGCTTCACTGGGAACACGGGCTACCCTCTCCCTTACGTGAAGCGAGGTGCCCCGGGCTTCAGTGACGAGGCCTTGCTCAACAAGATCCTCGACACCAAGAGCAACCCTTCAGTCTGCAAGCAGGGCAACTTCAAGTACTCTGATGACTTTCCTCGCCTCGCCGCTGCTGGAGGTGACTATGTCGCCATGATGTACGAGGAGAACGGCCATGTCACTCAGCCCCTCATCACCAAGCGTCCATACCGTAGTGGCAACGTCTATGTGTACGGCACCCTCAAGGAGACCGCGTCCACCGGCATCAACGACGTCCTGTACTCTTGGAACGCCCAGGGCACAGGCGGCGACAAGCGCGGCCAGCTGCTGGCCACACATTTCTATGACGACGGCCAGTGCTACCAGAACCTGGGCGGCGTCGAGCCTGACCCGGTGTCCAAAATCTACAGCACTCGCCGCGAAAAGTATGGTGCCGATGCGATCAACTGCCAGTCTGCCTTCCGCCTTCCTAAAGACCTGCCGGAGAAGGGCATCTACAACGTGATGTGGGTCTGGGACTGGCCGCTCATCACAGGCGACAACACCAACGTGACCGAGATCTACACCTCGTGTGCCGAGATCGAGCTCGGACCCAGGAAAGGTGCCTCTTCACAGAAGATGGACTTTTCGCCTCAGCACAATGTCACCAACGGCGCTATCCAGTCTCAGATCCACACTCTGATCGAGGCCGTCACTCTTGGCCAGGGCACAAACTCACCACCTGCGCCGACCGCGACGGCTGGCAACACGGCACCTACAAGTGCCACGGTAACAGTTACAGGCGGTGCCACGACAACAGCTACAGACAGTGCCTCGGCAACCACTGGCCCTGCTACTGTCACGGTCACTGTCACTGCCGACCCCATCACGACAACTGTCTTCCAGACAGTCACCTTTGGCAGCCCGCAGACTCCCACAAGCTCAGTACCGGGTTCCTCTACAGACTCAGCTACTGCCTTCCCAACGGAGCAGGCCAGTCTGGCACCGACAAGCACGCCAACAGAGTTTTTACCTGGCTTCCCTACTGACTTCCCCACGGTGTTCCCAACCACCCACTCCCCAAGCACCCGCTCTCAATCCGCTAGCCAGCAACAGTCGACGTTCCAGACTTCTGTCAGATCAAGCTCTTCTTCATCATCGTCTTCGCTGGCATCGAGCACTGGTTTCCCCGTTCTGACCAAGTCATCTACATTGTCGACTACCTTGTCACCCATTACCTCGGATAGTAGCCTGTTGCCAGGATCCCCCAGCGCCACCCCGGTGTCTTCGGGTACCCGATCAAGCTCGGCATCTTCGTCGGCGTTAGAGACCACATCCTCGTCTCTGGAGGTCCTGTCTTCTTCTTCCTCTTCTTCTTCGGCCTCTGCCAGCACCACCTCATCTGACCGCGATGTCCTTCCCGGCTTCCCCACACGTAGCAGCTCGTCAACTGCCGCCAACCCTACTTCCTCCTCTGTGGAGCAGTTCCCGACCCCAGGCTTCCCCACAAAGGGATCGAGCACATCCACCATCGCGACTGCGAGCCTGCCGGCTAGTGAGACAAGAAGCGCCCAGCTGCCGACGACTTTCTCGACTTTGGTCAGGCCGGCATCGTCTTCTTCAGTCCCTGCCGTAACACAATCTAGGAGTTCAAGCACCACATCCGAGGCTGCCTCCAGCACAAGTTCGGCGGCTCTGGAGTCATCGTCTGTGGCGGTTGCCCCTTCTACTAAGAGCAACGCCTCATCTTCTTCATCAACCCAGGTGGCCACGTCGGATGCCGCGTCCCAGCCTGCAGTCACGCCTCGCCCGACAACTTCCACAAGCCTGTCTCGGCCTGCTAGCGCTCCCACCTCATTCGTTCCCGTGACCAGCATCGAGGGTTTCCTCTAGACGTCGAAGGCGATGACACTACTCCCTCCTTATTCTTCTTCTTTCCTTTCTACATCACATTTCTTTCTTGCGATTGGCAATTTTCCCGCTACTGGTGCATACCCCGGATTTCAAATCCGATGAACGAATCTAGACGCATGATGATGAAGCCGGCGTTTGGTTATTATTTCGGGGACAGGCAGAACAAGATCCAGCCATTCCAATTTCGGATTATACAGGAAGAAGATACCCTTTTCCTTCTCTTTTTGTACATACTTTTGTTCGTCGTCGACATGGGTTATACCGGGCCCTTTACTAGTTCGGACGGATGATGAAGGAGAGTGGGGCGTTTTTTGTTTTTTTGTATTCTAAATTTCCAGCCAAGATAGTTTGTTTTATAGCTGACCTCTTCTCCCGAGCTGGTTTTTCTCGAGCGAGGGGTTTTGGAATTCGAAATTATGTTGTCTATACCATCGGAGACCTTCCCTAGCAACATGTTGCTGAACCAAGACTAGTGTACCCCTGGCGCTCGCAAGGTCTAGACCACAACCACAACCACCCCTGCCAAGACCGCGCGTCACAGAGCGCCGCAAGCACGACAAGGGGGCTCCACTTGATGGGCGAATTGGGCAAATGCAGGCCTTCGCCCCTCCCTCCTCCTCCACGTCTTCCTTTCCGTTACGCCTTGGAGGATCTCAACCGCCAAGAGCACTTCAACTGGAGTTCTCTGTGCCAACTCTCTCACCCCTTTAGCCAACCAGGAAATACACCGTCTAGCCAGTGATCTACTCTGAGCCGCAAGCTTTGAAGATCCCTCAACCCTCAGTCAGCATCGCCGGCCGGCTCCACCACCGGTTAGGTAGGGTTACGTGGGGGCCCGAGGGGCGTTGAAACACCAAAAACCACATACGTCGAACACGTCAATCATCCACAAGCAACGTTTTGGAAACGCGTTTGAGCGAGCCCAGGACAAGGTCGTTTTGCTGCCTTCGACTCTTGCAAGTACCACGACGCTTAATCTATAATTAGGGCTGTGGGAGCTTTCAGGATTTGTGGTGCTCTACTTATCTTGCCCCTGGTTCTTTTTTCGACGGGGAAAAAAAGGGGAAACGACACGAAGGCGTACATGTGTATATATACATACATACTCGGAAGAAAACGCTCCTGCTGGATCTCATCTTCTCCCTTGATTGCTTTCACTTATCCATTGAGTTTTGTGAGTTCCAGACGACGCCTTTTCTTGCAAGTATCCATATAAACGACGTGCTGCACACACGTCCTTGCAAACAGCGAAAGGTCGCCAATCCAAAGGAGAAACCCAGACGATCCAGGGACGACATACTACAGTCAAGCAGCAGCCAAGAAGGCCCCCAACAAGACAGTCAGACAAGGGAGGTACGGCATTTCGCCAGAGACAGAAGAATCCAGTCGGCAAAGCAGCGACAAGGCCGGAGAGGATGCATCTGACGTGGCGGCCAACCGCGGCGACAGCGGCGGCTGTGCTATGTCTCGCTACCGCTTGGGGTCCGTCGTGTGCCGCCCATGTGTCTGCCGCTGGCGGTGGTGTTGATGCAGTGGAAAAGGATCCGGGGTGCCTCGGTCGCGGCGGACACGCGGGACCGTATCAGCAGCAGCAGCAACAGCATCCCCTAGGCGGCGCCCACAATACCCACGATACCACCGCCCCACTGGATGAAAACGGGGTGGGAGTGTCAATAGAGAAGCCGAAGAGGAAGAAGAGGAAGAACATAGTTGTCATACTCACCGACGACCAGGATCTGACGATGGACTCGGCCAAGTACATGCCGCTCCTCAAGGAGCACATCGCCGACAAGGGTATCACGTTCAGGAATCACTTGTACGTCTTTACCTTTAAGAGGCGGCCTCCTTTCGTTGTACACCATGCACTTCCTTTTCTGCCCACGACACAAAGATGTCAAGATCAGATTCAATTTTTAACACCGCGTCTGTAGTACATCGACGGCCATCTGCTGCCCCTCCAGGGTGTCCCTATGGACGGGCAAGCTGCCGCACAACACCAACGTCACGGATGTTAGCCCGCCACACGGTATGTCCTATTTATCCTCTCTTCTGTATGCGTTGTTTGAGCGAAGGCCTCGTGTTCCCCCGATGCCCAGGCTGACCACGACTTGGAAAAATCCAGGCGGCTACCCGAAATTCGTCGCCCGGGGTCTGAATGAGAACTATCTCCCCGTCTGGCTCCAGGCCGCGGGGTACGCGACGTACTACGTCGGCAAGCTCTTCAACGCGCACACCATCCGCAACTACGACTCGCCGTTCCCGGCCGGGTGGACGGGGAGCGACTTCCTGCTTGACCCAGGGACTTACTCGTACCTAAACCCGATCTTCCAGAGGAACCGCGAGGAGCCGGTGCAGCACCACGGAGAGCACACGGCGGAACTCACGTCCGACAAGGCGCTTGGGTTTCTCAAGGACGCGCTGGCGGCTAGGAAGCAGGAGGAGGAAGGAGACGGGGAGGAAAAGCCATTCTTTCTCGCCGTGGCACCGATTGCACCGCACTCGAACATCGACAGGAAAAGCAAGGGCGATGGCGGCGGCGGCAGTACTTCGGCGCCGCTCATGACGGAGCCGATACCGCTGCCGAGGCACGAGAGGCTGTTTGCCGGCGTGCAGGTTCCCAGGACGGAGAATTTCAATCCCGACGAGGTAAAGACCACACTACCCAGTTGTTCCCATAATGTCTCTCCTCTCGATGAACCTGTAGGCTAACCATTTCTACCCTCTCTCTTCCCGTCGACACAGCCCAGCAGCGTGAGCTGGATCTCTAAGCTGCCCCAGCTTAACGCCTCGTCCGTGGCCTACCTGGACCACTTTTACCGGCAGCGCCTGCGCTCGCTGCAGAGCGTCGACGAGCTCGTCGACTCGGTCGCCCGCGCGCTCCGGCTCGCGGGCGCTCTCGACGACACATACATTGTCTACTCGTCCGACAACGGCTACCATATTGGCCAGCACCGGCTTCCACCGGGCAAGGAGTGCGCTTTCGAGGAGGACATCCGGGTCCCGCTGTACATCCGCGGGCCCGGGGTCCGAGAGGGTCACGAGGAGAGCGGGGTCACGGGACACGTCGACCTCGCGCCGACGGTGCTGGAGATGGCGGGCGTCGAGATGAGGGGGGACTTTGACGGGAGGCCGGTGCCGATCGAGCGGGCGGTGGCTGATGTTGCTGACGCCGTGGGCGACGAGGACGAGGTCGCTGCGGCGGCGGTGGTGGCGGCTGAGCGGCGGCGGCGGCAGCAGGAGCATGCGAGCGTCGAGTTCTGGGGCATCGCTCTCGCCGAGGGCGAGGGAGGGGGTTTTGGTAAGTTCAGCTGAATTTTTCCCCTTTACGAAAGGGAGGATCACTGCGGCGCGAGAAAACGCTGACCGTTTATCAAAAGACGGCAACGGCCAGCTTGGCATGCCCAACAACACGTACAAGGCGCTGCGCGTGCTGGGCGCCGGCTACGACCTGTTCTACTCGGTATGGTGCAACAACGAGCACGAGCTGTATGACCTGGCGGTAAGTGCCCTCCAGGAAGAAGTAAAGAACCTTGTCGCGACCAGGACTAAACACATGCACATGAGACAGAATGATCCCGGCCAACTCCGTAACTTGTATCCAAAGCAGAACCCCTCTGCCCACGAAAGAAACGCCGGCAACGACGGCAACGACCTTCTCGACGACGTGAAGTTGCACCGCGTCGTCGGCCGCCTCGACGCGCTCATGATGGTCCTCAAGTCGTGCCGGGGCAGCTCCTGCACGCACCCGTGGCGCGTCCTGCACCCGGACGACGAGGAAGTGCAGACGCTGTCTGCCGCGCTGGACGTCCGCTTCGACGAGTTCTACGAGCAGCAGCCCAAGGTGGCCTTTAGCCGGTGCGACTTGGGATACCTGATTGACGCCGAGGGCCCGCAGGAGGTCCAGCAGTATCGCGACGACGGGTACACGGTGTGGCCGCACTGGACGTGAGCGACGGACGGGCCGGGTATCAATACAGTCGGGGGCGGCAAGGGTGAGGGATGTGAAAGGGTTTCTCTCGTGTGGTGGAGATGAGGTGCACCTGGCTTCGTCTTCTGCCTAGCCTAGAGACGTGTTGGTATGCCTGTTTCATGCTTGCGAGCAGGCTGGTACTCGACTCTTCCCAGATCCTCGGCAATCTCGATGCCCGCAGACCACGAAGACCATAAGGAGAACAATTTCCAAGAATTTAGATCCGAGGTATTATTCCTGAGGGTAGGAACTTCACAACCACTCGCAGTTGCAAGACAACGTGGGATATAGGAAGATGTACTGTTTTGATAGCTCAACAGGTTCAGCCATCACCGGGACACGGGGTTGAAGTATGCCAAAGCGCAGGGCGCAGTACTAGCTCATGTAGATCGAGCCCAGTCTCATTCGATACAATAGGGTATTCAACAAACTTGAAAGCAGACTACACTATATGGCACGTTTTACCGACATGCATGACCAGATCAGGAGCGCGCCTTGGCCTTCTTCGCACGACTGCGCGAGGGTCCCGCCTGGTAACTTTCATTGTCGTCTCCAGCTCCGTCGTCGTCGTTGTCGTCATCCAGGACAGTCGCAGCCTTGCGGCCTGCTCTGCGCTTCCGCTTTCCACTACCTGCAGTGCTCTGCGCCGAATCATTCTGGGCATCCTCATCTGCCTGTGCCTGCTCGCCACCCAGGCTTTCCACAACTGCATGTGACCGCAGCCTATTCACCGCCTCGACCATGCGCTTGCTCGTCTTGGCCTTCTGCCTCGGCGCGAACGCTTCCGTTGTGCCCTGCTGGCCCTGCTGCTGCCGCGCCCCGACGCCAACGCTGCCCTCAAAGAATCGCGTAATGTTGGACTGCGTGCCCTCGACCTCGCGGCGGTTCATATCGCGGATGACGGGCACAAGGATCTCGTCGGTACGCTCCTGCGACCAGCCGATGGTCTGCATAAGGAATTGCCTGAGCCCCTCGACGTCGGGGACGCCCCACTGGAACGACTCCGGGTCGCTGTCGACATCGGGCTTCAGGTACGCCTCGAAGACGGGATCGCTGGGGAATGCTGGTGGGAGGAAAAGTTTTGTGGCCTGCGACTTGCGGAACTTGCGCCGGAAAGTGGACTTGGCGTCGGCCTCCTTGGGGCGGCTGTTCATCTGTATGTCCTGCCACCAGTCCTTGAAGGCCGACAAGCCCTCGCGGCCGGGGAACTCGGACAGGATTTCGACGGCAGTCACGGGACCCACTCCCGGCAGGCCGTCGGTGTAATCGGACCCTAGCAGCTGCGCTATGGCGATGAGCTGCTCGCGGCCCAGAGAGAGCTCCTTTTCGAGGTCCGAGGCCAGGTAGCACTCAACAAACTTGTTGCTGTTGAACATGTTCTTGTACACGCGCGTGCCGCCGAACAGGAAAATGTCTGAATCGTCCGTGACGATGCCGTCGACCAGGCCGAGACTCACGAGCTCGGCACACTGCGCCTCGGCCTCCATCGGCGCCGTGATATACGGGATGCCAAAGTACCGCAGGAGCGCCTGACACTCGGTTATCATGATCTGCGTCACCTCGTCGGCGTCACGCCGATCCTTCTTCTGCTGCGTACGCAACGCCTTGAGCTCACGCTCGTACGCCTCCTGGTCGTCCGTGGCCGATTTATTGGTCAGTTGGCTTGCGAAGCGGGCGTGCTCTTCAGCCTCCTCGGCCATTTGGGCAAGCAGTTGTTCATCCTCGGGGTCACTGAACTCGTCGTCATAATCGTCAAAGATTTGCTGCTCGGCTGCCTCGAAATTGATGGCGCCATCGAATCCACTGGCGTCTATCGTTGTCTCCTCGGCTCTCCCAAGAGCAGCTTCGGACTCAGCTTCCGGCCGTGGGGGCTCAACTGCAGCGTTATCTTCGAATTCAGGTTCGCGGGCGGCAGCTGCTGGTATCTGTTCAGGCGACGCTTCTTCTGGGGGTTGCATGATCTCCACTTCCTCAAAGTCGGGTTCAGGCGACGATGCTTCTGTAGGCTCGAAAGGTATGGCTGTTTCTTGTGTGATATGGTCTAAGGTGATCTTTTTGGTGTCGGTGGTTTGATTCGCGTCCATTTCAGGCTTACGAGACTGTGGTACGCCATCAAAGGGATCTGGCGATGGCGGACTGATTCTCGTCAGCGTGACGGGTGATACTGGCACTCCCTCTGCGACTTTTGCCTGCTCTCCTCTCCGCCGCACTATCGGAGGCTGATCTAGTATCTCAACGTCGCTCTCATTGTCGGACGAGTCGATTTCAATAAAATTTTCCTTGCGGCGCCGCTTCTCTTCCTCCATCGCAGCTTCTCTGTCGGCCTCGTTAATCTCGTTCTCGAGATCCCTCTGTGCTCTCACAGATTCGCGAATGTCTTCATCTTCCTGAATCATCCAAGGGGGCAGAGGCCTTGGCTTCGTATCCTCCGTGGCACCAATGTTAGGCCCTGCCTCCTCTGCAGATGCCTCGAGATCATCGCCTCTTTCGAACCCCCCCGCCATATCGTCATCCTGCTGCGCTTCGGCCCGCTCCTTATCTTGCTTGGACGCTGGCTCTGGCTTGTCCGTCTTGCTTGCGAATATGCTGGACTTCCAGTTGAGTTTTTCAAAGGGCAAGGGGCCGTTGAATGGATTCTTGACGTTCGGCCGGATGGGCTCGTGCTGCGGCTTCGACGCAGGCAATGACGCCTTGTTCTTCTTGACCTTTGACAGCGCGGCCGCTAGATCATCGTCGCTGTCACTGTCCTGAAAGGGAGCACTTGGGGTCGGCTTTAACTTGGGCACAGCAGCATTTGCTCTGCTATTGACAATGTGCGCAATGGCCTTGCCACTAGTCGATGTCACGGGCTTGGCCTTCTGAATAGCGGCCTTTTGCTTCCACTCTGGGGCGGGCACATCTTCGAACTCGATATCGTCGTCTTCGTCATCTTGCGGCTGGCCCTTTCCGTGTTGAATTCGAAGTGATAGCTCAATTGCACGAGACACATCGTCATCTTGATCGCCTTGAGGATCACGATTGCCGAGGTACAGGTTGTCCATGTCTACAGCTTCATCGCCAGCAACGAAGAGAGATTCTTCGTCGTCTTCAGCCATGAAACCACCACCGCCGTCGTCTGATGGGATCTGCTCATGAGGGGCCGCCCCAAGTTTTGGCAACCGATTTAGACCTTCGATAGGAATATCCTCAAAGTCGTCTTCATTTTCGTCCTCCCACTCCTGCTCATCTTTTGCCTGGTACTGAAAGTCAAGGGCGTCCACATCGATCGGCTTATGAATCTCGCCGCGGTCTTTGTCCTTGCTGACAACGCCAAGAGCCCAGCCGCCCTCGGCGCCTTCATTCTTGACAAGGATGTACTCGCGGTCCCGCTCGCCGGCGATCCTCGACGAACCGCCCAGTGTAAGATCCAAGCCTGTCATACCCGCCTCCTTCATCAGGCGCTGCGTGAGGTTGTTTCGCTCCTTGACCCTTTCGATCTGGAACCGCGAGAACGCCATTCGATCTGGAAACATGTCATCGAGCTGTTCTTTGCTGAGGCCCATTCTCAGCCTGCTTCGCAACCGGGCTGCATTAAGGATGTTATAGCGATCTGCAGGTGGCAAGCTCCTGAAAAAGTCGCCCTCGAAGTCGATTTTGCTAAAGTCGTAGAGATTAATGTCCTCCCCGCTGTGGAATTGGCGTGCATACTCCTCAAGCTCTTCGACGCTCATGATCCGGGGGTCTTCTGGGCGGCCCATGCTGTCAATGCTGCCACCGAGCTCGGGTAAGTGGTATGCATCCTGCTTGTAAAACTTGCGGCTCTTCTGACGTTCCTGTTGTGACATGCCGAGCTCGTCCACGTATATAAGCTTGCTCTCGTCGATAACCTCCTCCGTCTCGACTTCTGCCAAAGTCACTCCATTGTTTTCCATCTCAGTCATCCTCCGCCTCTTGTCCCCTTCCTCTTCAGCTATGCGCTGCATTTGCACGGCGAGCAATTTGCCAGCTGTCCGGACGGCATCGTCGCGGCGACCTTCCCTCCGACGCTTCCGGTTCATGATTGTCTGGCGCTTGAGTGCCGGGGCGCCCCCGTCGAAGACAAAGACTGGGCGGACACCAAACCACAGCAGCTTGCATATGCGGCGGAAGAACCCGACGACGTGGGAGTTGCGAAGCGCGTTGCCTTCCTTGTCGCGGACAGCCTTGAGGAACTGGTAGATCCAGATCGAGGCGTCGACGGCGAGACGCTTGCGGTTAAGCGTCGCGAGGTTCGTCGGTCGCGCGCATGGCTGCAGAACGGTCCATAAGCCGTTGACACCCATTGCGGCGATGGGTTACCGCTGTGGCGATGATCACACCAGCTACGGTTATAGTTTGGTGGTTGCAGAGGCTTACGCCATCAAGGGCAGCTGCGATGTGGACAATGGCAACGTTGCGGATGATTGTGTCGCCGCATTGTAAAGCTAGAACTGCTCGACCATACGGTGCCAAAGTGGCTACGTGATCTCAACCTTGGTCGCGAACAAGGCCTGTGCCGACAGGAATCACGGGTGAATTTCGTAGATAGAGGAGTGATGGGCTAGCCTGCTGCCTGCAAGAAGGAAGCGATGATGTAAGGCCCCCTGCTGTAGAGGTGACGCCGATGACTCCCCGAATTGACCCACTAATTAGGCGCGGTCCACGAAGAGCCACGCGAAAACAGCTGATCTCAAAGCAAGTACTCTATACTTTCTACGTCGTGTAAAATATGTGCCTTATGGCAGTCGTTAATGTATCTAGCACTTTACGCAAGGGTGCCTCGAGGTTTCTAGCCCACCCGCAGGCTCCGACGTGCCCACCACACCCACCCCGCGACACTCCAGCAATTCTGACTGGTCGTCAACTCAGTTTTGACAAGGTCGTATTCAACCAACCGCAACGCCCCCGGAAAAGATGAGTTCTGACGTGCAGACCGGCGAGCACTGGCTGAGCGAGCCGCTCCCTCATCGTGCTCCTCCCAGTGACAAGATGCCGCCAGCTCGGGAAAAGGCGGATGCCGAGATGTACCTCAAGTCACTGCTCAACAAGACACTGCGCGTCCACACCAAGGACTCGCGCATGTTCATCGGGACGTTCAAGTGCACCGATCCTGTTCGTCCTTGCTCCCTTGCTTTATCTGTGTGCACAAACACACTGTTCATCGAGACAGCAAGCTAATGCATCAGCAACAGGAGAGCAACGTCGTCTTGGCCTTGACGTACGAGTATCGGCAGCCAACGAGGCAGCAGCTGCAGGAGGCTGCCGAGGCCGCTGCAAGATCGGGCGCGACGACTGTCAAGGCTGACATGACCTCCCGCTTCCTCGGCCTGGTCGTCATTCCTGGTGTGCAAATTGTCAAGATGGAGGTCGAGGAATTCGTCAGCCAGATGAAGAGTCGTTCTCTTCTCGAGAGGCGCAATATCTATGGCGGCACGTGAGACGAAGCCTTGGAGACGATAACAAAACCATTTCGTCAAGAAAAGGTGCAAATTGCCGCCCTATGGGTCTCCGCCGATGTCGAATCTCCTCGCGCAGTTGCCGCGCGTGGCCGTTGATCTGACAAAACGACAACGCCATCGTCCCAAAATATCATGCTGCTGTGCTCAGCAACTCGAGATAATTGTTCTCCAACTGACCGCCAAACACTGTGGCTAGGTCCCTAGAGGCAGACATATTTCAGTATCAAACCAGGGGTAATCAAAGCAGGTTCGGGTTCTAGTGGCATAGAACATGCAGTTTGATGCCGATTCTCCATCATAAGAAGGGTAGACATATATGTCGGCTCGGTAAACCCGCAAGACGGTCCAAGTGCTGAGGCTGTAGACCATATCTCAGGGAAAGTCAGGCATGTTGATTGACACCTCCTAAAGCGCCACACTGCTTTTTGTTGCGGAGTTAGTCTTCACTGTACGCCATGTTGCTCACAAGCCACCCTCAGGGTAGAATTGTATTGTATAAAAGGGTACACACCCTGAATAAATAGCTGCTTGACTTCCTGTAGAAGGCATATCAGGCCTTTGCCAAGTGGGCTCCAGTGTGTGTGGATGCTGCCACGGGTATAGTACAGGAGAGCGAGGCTCGTTTAATCGTCAACCACAACCAGAGTAGTTCTTCTCACTTTCAAGGTCGCCAGACTCAGGAGGTGTCGTTGTGCCAGTAAACAGCGAATTAACATCACTTACCATTCAGTACCGTGTCGGCAGACGCGACGACCCGGCCCAGTCCATCTGCAGAGAGTGGAGTCGGCACGCGAGGCTCAAGTAGCCGCCACTCGGGTCTTGTTCGTGCTTCAAGCAGTTCAACTGTTGATGTGCAAGCAACTTCTGACTACGAGACCCACAACCGACGAGTAGACAATTTTCTGACAGACTCACAGCCTTGGAATATGCTAGTGTGCACTCAGTTTGGCGGCGGTTAGTTGGGAAGTCGTTGTCTTGTGCGGGGCACTAATTGCTTACGATGCGGGACCGTAAGTCGCAGGTGTATATCTGAGGCGCCGCCACTCCTCCTCCTTTTTCCAAGAGACGGGATTTTCCATATGCTCATTATTGACCAACCTTGCAGTCAATTCCAGAACGTAGCTGTCGGCCTGACACTACATATCAGCCATGTCTGACTACACGGTGCCGTTCGTCATCAATGGCGAGCAGGTCCAGCCAAATGAGACCTTTGACGTTGTGGCCCCCGGCACGGGTAAGACGCTCTACAAATGCGGCAACGCCAATGTGTCCATCGCCAACCAGGCTGTCGAGGCCGCCGCCGCCGCCGGAAAGGAGTGGGGGAGCGCCCTGCCCTCGAAGCGCCGCGACATCCTGCTCAAGGCTGCCGAGATCTTCGAGTCCCGCCGCTCCGAGCTGAGCCAGTATCAGATCGATGAGACTGGCGCTCCTCAGGGTTGGGCTCAGCTCAATCTGAGTGTCACCACCGACATGCTCAAGGACATTGCCGGTCGGGTTTCGAGCATCCAGGGCGCCGTGCCCATTACTGCCAGCCCAGAGGTCAGCTCCATGGTCTGGAAGGAGCCCTACGGCGTCGTCCTCGCCATGGCACCATGGCAAGTCTTGTCTTGAATTGCACTTTGATCTTGCGATCGGTTCTAAAGACATGCTAATCGTGACCCATGCCAACAGGAACGCCCCTTACATCCTAGGCATGCGAGCCGTGCTCCTGCCTATCGCGGCAGGCTGCACTGTCGTCTTCAAGGGCTCCGAGAACTCGCCACGCATTTCGTACGCCATCGTCGACTGCCTTCAGGAAGCCGGCCTGCCCAAGGGCGTGCTCAACCTCATCACCTGCAGTCCCACAAACGCGCCTGCCGTGACCGAAGCCCTCGTTGCGCACCCAGAGGTCAAGAAAATCAACTTCACCGGCAGCACCGCCGTGGGCCGCATCATCGGCAAGCTGGCGGGGCAGCACCTCAAGCCCGTCGTCCTCGAGCTCGGCGGCAAGGCGCCCGCCATTGTGTGGGAGGACGCGGACCTCGACAACGCCGCGATGCAGTGCGCGTTAGGCGCGTTCCTCTACTCGGGCCAGATATGCATGAGCACGGAGCGGATCCTTGTGCACAGGAAGATCAGCGCGGAGTTCCAAGAGAAGCTGCTGAAGAGCATCGAGCAGGTATTCCCCTCATCTGGCGAGGCTCCCATACTCATCACTGGCCCGGCGGCCGACAAGACCAGGAAGCTAGTCAGAGATGCGACCGACAAGGGCGCGACTGTGGTCGGTGGCACGTCGATTGACACCGAAGAGGTCTCGAAGAATCGGATGCGGCCGATCGTCATCGCTAAAGTCACGCCCGAGATGGACCTGTACAAGACGGAGAGCTTCGGCCCCGAGGTGGGCTTGTTCGAGGTCGAGACAGAGGAGGAGGCGCTGCGCATCGCCAATGACACCGAGTATGGCCTCAGCTCGGCCGTATTTACCGAGGACCTGCGCAGAGGCCTGCGGTTCGCGAGAGGCATCGAGGCCGGCGCTGTACACATCAACAACATGACTGTGCACGACGAGACTGCCCTGCCCCACGGCGGTGCCAAGAGCAGCGGGCACGGCCGGTTTAATGCGTCCTGGGGCCTTGACGAGTGGACCAGGACAAAGACTGTAACGTGGAAGAATTGAGATAATGGAAACGGGCGCGATTTTAGTCAATCGCTAGCCATGTGGTTCAGCCTAAATGAAAAAGGGTGAACTTCTTCTTAAACTCCAAGGTGCTTCTTGGCGAAGAAGGCTCCAAACGGCACTGTTCTTCTCCGCGCTCATCCAAATTGAGACTGCCGCTGCGCGTCTAAGCATGCTGTACTCAGAGGGGTTTCTATTTGAATACTGGGGAGCTCTGAATGGTATCCCGGGAAGAAATCACAATTTGTTAAAAATCACGAATCACAGATTAATGATGATTCCATTTATTAACCTCGTTTTCACAAGAATCAAAACCACAAACAAACATTGAATTTCGTGCTAGGCAGCCAACTCGGTCCACCTATCCGTTGGATATCTAGAGTGTCGAGAACTCAGCCTGTTGACTCCCCTCGGTCGGCAGCCGGAGCTGTAGTGGGGCCGTCCTCGGCGTCGTTCCGCCCCCGCCCCGAGGAGATCCCGTCTACACCACGTCACGACAATCGCTTATCGATATAGCTCACCACCCTCCCAATTTCTAGAAGCTCCGTCTCCCGCTTCCCTCATCGACATCACCATCGTCTGTCGCCTATCTACTATCCGACCCTTTCCCTTCCAGCAAACGAAAAACGGATTGCACTCGTCATGGGCGCAAACTCCTCGAAGCCAGTCGCCCGGCAGGCGGCCAAGCACGCGACTCGCAAGTTCCCATCCCGCCCGCCCGGCGCGGGCCCGGCCACAACCACCCGGTCCGCCGGCGTCCCACCACCACGGGAGGGCGCGACACCGTCCGGTCCGCAGCGGGGTGAGCAGCAGCAACAGACACAGCAGGCTAGCTTCACAAAGGATGATGGTACGCCGTTTTCCCCTCTCCTCTGCCCTCCAGCTTTGCAGGCGACCTAGCTCAAACTAAGTCCTGTCTTTACGAAATCCCCCCTTCCTTCTTTGGCATCTCTACTCGCGACTGCACCAACGCCTTTAGGTCGCATGTACCATCCAGGAAAACACGATGAACTTGTCCAATCTCTTGTACTAAAACACACAACTCTCTCCCTTCAAAAACAGCGATAAGAGCAGACGGCATGGATCCCCAGTCCGCTCCCGGACATCGCAACGCCGACCCGAACCACCACACAAACGCCGCCTTCTCGCAGCGCCTGCGGAACATGGGCATCGCGACACCGAACCCGACACTGTCAAATTCGTCCATTGTCAACAGCAGCAGTGACAACAGCAACAACAGCAGCAATAATATCCAGGACCCGTCGCTATCGAGGCAGGCCCCGAGCCCCACGACGACCTCGCTCAACCCGTCCCTCTCGTCGTCGCTCCGGCAGGACGCCAGGAACAGCAGCAGCGGCAGGACCATCCCGACTCGGCCTCGGGCGGCGACGGACGGGGTGGGCCCGAGCGTGACGCTCAACGCGCTGGCGGTCCGCAAGGAGCTCGCGGAGCGGGCCACGGCCGAGTTTGAAAGGGGTGGCAACACGGACCGTGAGTTTCTCGACGTCGACACGCTGCGGCAGATACTGCAGCTCGTGGAGCGGGGCGGCGGCGGTGCGGGCGCGTCGGACGCCGCGATCGAGCAGAAGCTGAGGCTCAAGCGCGGCGTCGTCGCGAGGCTGGTTGGCGGCAAGGCAAAGGGGGTGTTTGCGCCGCTTGCATGAGTGAGGACGACGGTCTTTGCCTGGGTTGGTCAGGCTGTGTGATGATACGACCGGAGTGATGGGCTGCTCGAGGGGTTTCCGGCTCAGTGTTGCTGACGGTCGGGGTAATGATGTCCGTGTGTACGAATAGATGTGAATATCAGGCCGGGGACGAAGAACCGCAAGGGCGAAGGCGTCATGCGTGTGTAATTGTTTGTGTCGTGGGCTGGGATGTCGTCTTTCAAATCCAAACTTGAACGGGCATGAGGATCTTGTTATCGACTGGAAAAGCGGGAGGGTGTACGCCAAACATCGCTTCATCTTCGATGAGCGCATTCATGTATTCTACCAGAGCAGGTATTGGCAAATCCCTGGGGCATCTAGAAAACCAGTCGCTTTCTTATCTCAAGATTCAACGTTTTCCTAGTCATCATCGCAAGAGCTTTTTGCTCGCGGCCATAAAATTACACTTCCTCGTCCAGAACTCCCTCTCCCTCTTTGCACACCACTCTACCACGCTGCGTGGCCCCCGTCTATGCGCAGGTCAGACCCCGTCATGAAGGAGCTGGCGTCGCTGAGCAGGAAGACGGCGGCGCCGCGGTAATCCTCGGGCTGGCTGAGGCGGTTGAGCATGTTGTGCGTGGGCCACTCGGTCTTGCGCTCCGGGTACTGCTCGAAGAGACGCTCGACCATTTCGGTGACGATGTAGCCGGGGGATATTGTGTTGACCCGGATTCCGTGCTGGCCCCACTCCATGGCGAGGTTGCGGCCGAGCTGGATGACGCCGGCCTTGGAGGCGTTGTAGACGCTGTGTTAGAGTGTGTTAGTGGGGGCCTTGGTTGTCTCCAAAAAAACCCCTTGGGGTGATTTGTCACTTACGGGCAGATCAGGCCTCTGTTGGCAATGGTGCCGCTCATGCTGGCAATCATGACGATGCTGCCGGTCCACTTGTTCTTGACCATCTGCCGGGCGACGGCCTGGGCCGTCATGAGGCAGCCGGTAATGTTGACGCCGAGCATGCGGTCCGCATCAGCCGCCGTGTAGTCGAGGGCGGACGTCTCCTGCTGGATGCCGGCCGCGGCGAGGAGACCGTCGATGCGGCCGCGCTTCTGGGCAATCTCCTCGGCAATCTCGTTGAGCTTGTCAACGCCCGTCCGCACGTCGACCTGGTGGTAGGTAAAGGATGTGCCGAACTCATCCTTGACCCGCTGGGCCGTCTTCTGGTACTTGCTGTCTGCATCGGGCTCGGGCTGGCGGTCCAGGACGTGCACTGTCGCGCCGGCCTCGGCGAGTGCCGCCGCTTGGACGAGGCCGAGTCCCTGGGCACCGCCAGAGACAATGATGACCTTGTCCTTGAGACTGAACTCGGGAATGGCGAGGGGTGCCTGCGTGTGCGCCAATGAGGCATTAGCTTATGACCACGAGGTAAGTTGTGTTGTGTAATGTGATGGGGCCACAGCTGGGCGTGGGATCGGACCGGATCACGGGTAGGTCACGGGCAGCTCATGTGCAGGCCCTGTCGTTGAAACTCGGAAAGGTTGAAAAATTACGGTGCATTGTAATGCTCGACTTACCATGGCTTGTGATTGTGTGGAGGTCTTGAGGAACGAGGAAGTTGTCAGAAAGAATAGTGGTTGTAGTTAGCGAACCCAGTAGGTGATGTCGGCGACAAGGTGTTGTTCGTGGACGCTGGGTCTTGAGTCGGGGAAGGCGGACGTTTGCTGGAATAGGCGAGATCTGAACCAGTCGAGAACGGAGACGAGGGGGGGCAGGAAGGAGCGACAGCATATATATATACGGCAGTGGCTGGCGGCCCTCTGGGCGATGGCACCAAGCCTCGTCAGGTCGACACTTGCATGCACGCGGTGTTGTGACTGTCAGTCACGGCACTTGAAGGTGGAGCAGGAGAGCACAATAGGCAGGCCGAGACCCCCTTTGCAGGCATTCCGGGCTGGCGGTGCTTGATGCATTGTGATGGCATCTGCGGACTCTGGTGGCTTGCGATACACGGCAGATGCCGGCCCGCCGGCCGGGTCATCTGTATCGGGGCTGCAGGCCGTCTGCACGACCTCGAGGAACTATAGAGCTCGGGCGTGCGTGGCGTTTTCCGGCCGCTGGTATAGGTGAGCTGGGTGCATCTTGATGCTGCAATGCTGCAATGCAACAGACGACGGCGTTGATGAATCAAGACGCATCGACTGGTCCAGAGCTCCCAATCACCCCGCATGCGCCGATTCCCCTCACGGCCCACGGCGACGGCAGAAATCTCCCCAACTTCCGACTATCGGCCGCTCGGGGGGGCCCATGAGTCCCTGTGCTCCATAGCAGTCTTCCAAGGTTGCCCACGGGTCCCCAGCTATCCTCCATCCGTCGCAAGTTGAGCTCCGGAGACACGTTGGTTGACCTGGACTTAGTTCGCGGGTGATGGATCGTCCGCTCGGCTTTCCGCTTTGGGTATTCCGCCAGCTCCGCACCACCCCGCACTACTGGGTTGGGGGGCTGGTCTCCCTTTCTAGAATTACCCGGGGTCGAAATGTTCTGCCCGTTCCATCCTGCCTCCTTGTCGAGTGCAGAGTCGAGCCACGAGCTTACCATGCATACTGAAAGTAGGCAATGGCTATGTAGATACTATCTTAGGCTGGCCAGCCGATCCGAACCCAAACGGTGTAGTATAGGCAGTCCTCATCTGGTCCTTTCCTTCTCCCCCCACCCTCCCCAGGGCGGTTTCCCCGAAACCTCGATCGAAAGAAGGACTCGTAAATGTTACGACTCCCAAAGAGTGACTACGCCTGAGACCTTTGGGCACCACTGCAGTCTGGTGTGCCTGAATTTGCACTCCGTACACATTGCACTTTCACCCGGCAGTCTATTGGCTGTTACCTACGGTCTCATCGGACGGTATTGGCCCCCTTTCATCTTGTCTCTCTACCAGTCAGTGTGCTCTTTTTCACAATCGGCTCGCCCCTCCCAGACGACTTTGCTTTTGATTTATTAAATCCACCCGAGTCCAAGAGATGCCGTAGGGATCACAAATATAGTACAAGCAGAATCTCCACACGTCTTGTGCAAGTCGGAAAAAATGCATCGGGTCCTTGCCCACGACGACTTCGACTTCTCAGTTAGGTTAGAGGGCGGCTCATCATGTTCGAAACGAACCCCATCACCTACTCTTGTCCGCCTCTATACCTCCGGGCCGCCTTCCTTCCTGTCCGAATCGGACACATGATCAGTCTTCAAGTATTTAATTTGTGCATCAAGGTAGCTGCTAAGCATGTCTGATCGTGGTGGATTCTGAGGGGCTGATTTGGACTCTGGGCAAGTACCCCTATCGCGTCGATATACACTATACCTCGGCGTCTATCGAGCAATGACATAGTAACTGGCAACCCGAGCCGTGGACTTATACTATCTGCCAGCTTATATCCTTCTCGTCACTTTCGTAGTAATCCAGTAGCAACAACCGTGTTCCTCAGGCCGATGTGTCTAAATTTATGCAATGAGTCTAGTTTAAATACGCTGCACCGCTCTCCCGTTACCGTAGTATTATGGGCAGGCTTACATTCTTTGTTATTCTCAAATATCGCCGACTCTTCATTTTCCCCATCGGTCGTGATCGGCCGAGTTCCCGCACTGCCCGTGTCCTCCACCATATCCTAGGAGATTGTGCACCATCTTGTACATGTTCTCTCCCAGAACGACAGACACTTGCGTGCTCGCGACCACCTCGCCGACCAGTGAACTCCTCCCTCATCACACCTCCCCCTCTTCTGTCGTCGCCTCGAGCACGAACCCGAGCTCGTTGCGCTCCTCTCTCACCACCCGCCCCCACTCGAGCAGCAGCCTGAACAGGTAGATCTGCTCGTCCTCGCGTCGTAGCGCGCGCAGCGCCCACTTGCTCCCTTCCCCGGCGATCCACTGCGCGTCGTCGGTGCGCGCATCCATGGCCCCGTCGCCGCGCATCTGGCCACCCAGCGGGCCCCGCCCCGTCAAGCCAACAAAGTATGCCACCGTGCTATGCAACGCGTGGTACCGCGTGTCGAGCGGGATGAAATGCGCCCAGGGGGTGAGCCGCTCGGCGTGCCAGGTGCGGAAGATGGACGAGAGGATGGGCACAGTGGAAGGGGAGCGCAGGGCGGAGAGGAACGGTGTTGACAATGATGATGAGGGGGAGGAGAAGAGGGGTTTGTGGTCGTCAGCCGGTCCATCGTGGGTGTCGAGGATGATCCTGTACCGGTGGTTCTCAGGGTCGAGCTGCTGTTGCTTCTGCTGCGGGGCTTCTTCCTCTGCGTTGCTGCTGCCAAACTCCCTCTCGAGCACCCGGCACGCCTCGCTTGCGCAGCCGCCCCCCTCGTTCGCAAACGACACGTCAAACGGCAGCGGCCCGTTGGCGCTCGGCGTCGCAATGTCCTCGTACCGGAAGTACCGCGTGTCGTCTCCGTCACCGGCGCTACTAGGCCGGTAGCCGACGAGAAAGGCCACCTTGTCCGTGCTGCTGGCGTTGTTGACCATGTGCGCGAGCCGGTTGCGGTGACTGCCGCGGAGTGCCTGCGGGGTGAGGACCTCTTGCTGTAGTTGTGCGTGGCTGCCGCCGAGGACGAGGTCGCCGTGCCACGAGATCATGTCGAGTTTCTCATCAAACGACTTGTCGTGGCTGCCAGCTTCTGCCGCGGCCGTCACATTTCTCGCCTTTGCCGCCGCCGCCAACTCTACCTCTGCGAACCCTGGGTGCGGGACAAGGACATCGTTGAAGCTGTCCGTCTTGGACGTGCTGAACAGCGGCAGCAGGTCCTGAAAGAGCGCGGTGCGGTGCGGCACCGCATAGAACTCGTGCAGGCTGAAGAGGTCGGGCTGGTGGCAGTGGTCGAGTGCCCTGTCCCAGTCGCTCAGGAACTGGCCCCGCGAGTGCGGCGCCGCGCAGCTGCCGCACAGGTCCCGCACGCCCTGGTCAAGCCCCTTGCGCGTCCGCGACCCGGGCGGGCACGCGAGCGCCTGCAGCCGCCGGAAGGTCTTTGGGGTGATGTAGTTCCTGTCGTGGCCGTCTTGCTTCTGCTGCTGCTCGTGCGAGGCGAGCGCATTGGTGACGTCGGACATAGGGCTGCTGTTCACGTCGTCAGCCGGGGCAAGCGCCGGCGGTGGTACTCGCCGCGCGTGTCGCTGTTGGTGTCGATCCGCGATGACGGTCCGCTGGCGGCGCCCGGCCTCGGTGAACCTGTGAATGTCCTCCCATGGCGTCAGGATCTTGGGCCTCGCCCCGAGGTTGAACGCGAGCGACATGTCGGGTAGGTGCTCGGAAAATGGCGAGATGAGCTCGACCATGGCGTCCAGCCACGCCTTCTGCCACGCAGCCGCCGACGAGTGCGAGGCGATGCCCTGCCTTACCACCACAACGCCCACGTCGGGCAGGCCCTTGAGCACCTCAAATCCGGCGTGTATCTGTCGCGGCTCCATGCCCCAGAAGGGCAGCACGTCCTTTTCGATTTGCGCAAATGAGTCGACCACGGCAGATTTGCGCTCCGTTGCAAAGCGGTACCAGCTGTCGAACCCTGGAGGCGGCTCCCTGCCGTGGTGCCGCTCGCGATACTCGGCCACCGCGGCGCGCAGGGAGTCGCTGCTCGTCGCGAGCCGCTGCCACCGGTCAGCCTCGATGCGCTTGCGGTACACGAGCTCGTCAACGGCGTGCCTACCGAACGGCTTGCGCGAGAGGACGCTGAACGTGACGCACCCGGCGAGCACGGCGAAAAGGGCGACCACGACAAAGAATCGGTGCACCCGCGCGACGTACCGCTGCCGCATGCTGAAGAGCAGGACGGTGACGCCGGCGAAGAGGAGCGCCATGACCAGGACCGGCTGGTCGGGCGAGATCTGCTCGTATGAGCCAATGAGCAAGGTGTACTGGACGCAGACGGTGAAGCCGCACAGGAACGTCGCTAGCGCGACGGGGAGCAACGGGCCGGACTCGAGCGTCCACAGCAGCAGCGACACCAGCACTACACAGGCAAGCGCGCCGGAACTGACAATGTCGGCGACGTAGATGGCCGTGATGTCGCGAAAGTGGCCGTGATCAGACAGCGCTGCAGGGCTCAAGAACCAAGCCATCAGCGAGAGGCATGTTGTGACGGCCGCGGAGCCGAGCAAGATGGATCCAAACGCGCGGAGCCGGATCTTTGTGCTGTCTAGCTTGGTCAGCACGTCCCTTGCCAGAATGATGACGGCGGCATCCAAAACGACGCCGGCGAATTGTGTGAGCTGGACCAGGCGGGCATTATCGAAGACGGCGGAGCAAAAGTATGTCGAGTCCGACAGCATCTCCATGCTCAGGAGGACCCCGAGTGATATCATGCCCGAGCTGCCGACCAGCCTGAGGAGTGGGATGAGAGACGACTCCTTCACCCACTGCACCATGTCGTCCCAGGCAGACCCCCACATCTCGGGAGGGTCGCCGTTGTCATCCTGGACCGTCGCGGCGGTCGTCTGGTGGTTAATGAACTCGTATGCCGCCAGCAGCATGGGAAGAAATGCCTAGGTGGCATGATTAGCAATGGCTGGGAAGACAACGCTTATGGTAGATAGAGACATACTTCGATGCCCTTGCCACTGCATTGCACCTCGGCCATGACACGCTGAAATATCTCGAGGCGCAGAGCGATAAGGATAGCTATTATCGCAACTTGGTACTGATTCTGTTTGTAGAAGACAGAGAGGGCCTGTCCCTCCGAGCCTGGAATCGCGCCTGGACACCATAATGTCAATTCCTCGAATCAGAAAAAGGAAACGCGCGGTTGCGCCGTGGTGGTGTCGTTGAAATAGCAATCAGCAGAAGAACATACCATGCTTGACACCAGGCCCAGGTAGCCACTTTGAAGCGAATGAAGCAACTAGAGTGAAGCAACTCGTGAGAGCCAGGACGAGTATCGAGGATAAACGCGGCCGGTCTGAGATGAAACGTGGCCATTAGCAATCTTCTCATGTCAGCCGAGCATGTCTTTTTCACTGTAGGTGGTGTGGAAGAGAGTGAAAGAGCAAATCGGGTGCTTGTGAAGCGTTGCGTACCTGTGAGCGAGTGCTTCTGCAGGGATGATATTAGCCACAACGACGAGACTAGGAAGCTGTCCTCATCCACTAGGTTAGCCTACGCCCTTGCTTATTCATTGATCAAGACAGCACCAGGTGGCCTCGTCGTATTCTCATCTACCAAACCGCGTCTACGAGCGACCGTCGTTGGTGTTGCGCGAGCTGCCACCATGTTTCTTACCAGATGTGGACAACAAACGCGGTGTTGGCCCCGTGAGCCATCGGTGCCGAGTCCGAGGCGGCTGTCCTGACCCCAGTGCAAGACTTTTATTCAAAATAGAGTAGAAAATATCTCTGCCGTCATCTCCAGTGAATGTCAACCAGCCTTCTCATACGAGATCCAAATAATCATTTACAACAGGAGCTTCGTTGATGATGCTCGAACTACGGACTATGAAATGTCCTTGGCAGGCGAGAGAGTGCCTGCACCGCAAACAAAGGAGGCATGTTTAAGCTTCAGCCACACAGGGGTCTGGGGGCCACGGTCCACCCTGACCCTTGAAAGGAGTGAGGCTTGAATTGAGCATCCTGTGGCTGAGCTCACTTGCACCCCCATCAATCGGCTTGGTGTGCCGTGCTGTGCTAGCGAGTCATAATTAATAACCACTTGGTTGGACAAAGAAATCCTACCACAGGGAACGACCCTTGTCTAAACTTGAAAGCGCGACAGACGGCGAGTCGTGACGTCGTAAGTCCAAAAGAGCAAAAAGTGCAAACGGTGGGCGGAAAAAGCAAGCTTTGTGATGTCGAGCTTCTAGTTTAGGCCAATCCCTCGATTGCTTTTTGACAGCCTGCCACCAGCATTTAATAGCAAAAGATCCTGAAGTGGAGTAAAACGCTGTTCAAGTTTTGGTCGGCGCAGCCATGTCTACCACCCCGTTCCTCAAATCACGACTTGATAATTCAGCCACAAACAGCATGCCCGATTGGCGATCGAGCTGTGAGGAGCGTAGGATGTCGTTGTTGAAGACGGTCTTCTTGAGGTTTCGTCTGAACTACTTCTTGAGTCATGCATATGCCTATAGTTGCATGGGTTGGCGTGAGGTGATTCAACAGGTTCAGCTGCAATGGCCGGCATGGGCGCGGCTGAGAATCTTGCGAGACAAAACGAGGCTGGCTGGCCGAAATTTCACGAAGTGCAGCTACGTCTTCGCTCGCGATTTCTTATATGCTCGTGCTTGTCGGATTAACCGGGTCCTCGGCGGGAACAGGGTTCTCCCAGAGGAATTCAGGGTTGCGCTGCTTGACGCGTCCGCGGATGGGAACACCCAATGTCGCAAAGACCAAGAGAAAGAGCGTGTCGGCGTCGCACAGCGCCGTGGCGAATAAATCCTCGCGGCCGTCTGCTTTGGCAGCCGTGACAGCTGCGTTGATGGCGTCCGAAATAGATGACAAGTTTGTGCGGAGTGAGCAGCCTCATCAGCTGCTCGATGCCAAGGCATGAGGCCAAGACGTAAGCCCTGGGCGGGCTGGACGTTACCTGTGGGCAAAGTGCCGTCGTCAAGGCTGCCAGGCGTTTCAGGTTTGCCATGGATGTAACAAGTTAGACTGGAGGAGTGCAGCTGGCCCAGTGCTATCCACACGTCCCGCAACCACACCGTTTCGGCAGATGGCACTCGGCCGCCTTGCGTCACATCGACACGACGGCGCCGGAGGGTGATGATCAAGGCTGGTTAGCGCGAGGTAAGAAGCAGTGTCGATGACAATGTTGAGATCGCTAGGCTCGCCGGCGCCAGAGCAACACCAGAGCGACACCAGAGTGCGACAGTGACACTGATGAAATCCGGCAGGGCAAGTAGGTGACGGTGTCGTGGCAATGAACCAATCAAGTGCCAGCCACGACGTTGAAGAGGTTTGTGCACAGGCCTGTCGGAGATCATTCACGGACCTGACGGCAACGTCGAGTGGCGCCAAGATGGGTGTTCAATTTCGGCAGCAAGCGCCTAGGTATGCACTCCGCAGAGTCGACAATAATCCTGTCTGCTCGGGAGCAGTCGCAGCTGACAGGATGGCACGGACGGACGTTAGTGGTCTTGTTGCTGCGCTATCGAGCAGCTTTGAGCGCAGGGCTACAGTTCGCGAGACAGTGCTGTGGTGAGCGTGGGACAGCGACACACGGGACAAGGAGAAGAGGCCGCGTGTCTGCAGTACGGAGCAGGTACGAAGTACACAAAGCCTGACGGACGGAGACGAGGCAAATGAGGTGAAATGAGGCAGGTTGGCAGCGGCTGGGCGACCCTCCTGGACGACGGTCTGGCTGTGCGGCGCAGCTGGCGGGGGATCTGGCAGTAGCGGCTTTTATTAGCATGTGTCCAATCTCGACCCTAGGCGGCATACTATGTAGCAACTGAGCAGGATATTGTCGAGGTGCGATGGTACTAAGTACTCCGTACATGGTACTAAGTGTGCTGCGGAGCGTTTCTTTGTCTCTCTGTGGAAACGCGCCCTCGACAGCCCCAAGTAGCGCACTCCCTCTCTGCTGTGCTCTGTACCCTACGCTACGTTGCCCGACTCAGTCTCGCGTCGGCGTGTGTTATTATTATTCTTTTGTTTGTTTGTTTTTTGGTTGCAACCACGCTGCAGACGGCAAAGGAGCCCTGCCGAGCTAGCGTTGGAGAGGAACTGATTGAAACGGAGAAAGATCGGACCCAATGCAGGTCCGCTGCACCCTGGGCCACGCTTGCAAGAGCCAAGCATTGGGCCCTGGCAGGAGCGGTGGGTCCGGTCTTTTTCTGCACCCCTCGCCCAATCAGAGTCCTCCAGCCAGGGGCTGCTCCTCCCCCAGTCGTCTTGTCATCTCACACTTGCGCGGCTCCCCGCCCAGCATGGCACTGACCCTCCTCTTCGGGTCTTCCATCGACTCGACTCGCCGCCATCAGCCACGCCTCAAATCGCTTCTCCCCCGGCGCCAAGGGGGCGTGCGCATCCCCCCTGCCTCACCCACCTTCGTCGCCGTCCCCTTTCCATGGGCCCCCCCTCGAGTCCTCAATGGTCCTGCGCTTAAAGAGCCTGGATGGCCGCAGGTCCGACTTGTCAGCCACCGCCTTGCTTCTTCTGTTTGCCTGTCGCTCCCTCACACCCTGGTGATATCTCACCTATCCGCTCCTTTACGCCCTTTGACGACTTCGCTTGCTCCAGCTATCCTCATCGCTTCTGCCATCCCTCCGCCGTCACTCTCCACCGCACCAGCTACACGCAACCATGAAGTATACCTCTGCTGTCCTCGCGGCAGCTGTCGCCACCGTTAACGCCGATGTCGCCGCCTTCAACGAGGGTGGCAACTGGTTCAAGGGCCTTGCCGGCGTCTCCCAGATCAAGTATGGTGGCCTCGACATCCCTGGCTCTTACCGTGCCGTCAGCAAGATGACCGCCGACGGCGTCTGCGAGTTTGTCACAAAGGAGTACTCTGGGCCCATCGCTCCCTACGATGAGGACGTAAGCTGCCCCTTCCGGGTCTCTGTCGCCATGTGCCGTCCTTGCATGTGACTGACCGTCATCAATATAGCTCTCTCTGCACTTCCGTGGCCCCATGAAGCTGGCCTCCGTCGCCGTGTACGTCCCCGGCACTGGCAAGCATGTTGCGCCCAAGCCTCACACCAAGCGCCACCATCACGGCCATGCTCACCTCCACAAGAAGTCGGCCGAGCAGAAGCGTGGTGATGTCGTCAACACCGTTATTGATGGCGTCGCTGTTTCTTGGAAGAACGACTTCTTTGGCGGCCCGGCCGCCGCCGCCCACGATGCTGCTCCCGCTGTTGCGGCCGCGGCCATCCCTGCTGGCGCCCACACCTACCCTGTTGCTGGCTCGACCAGCAGCGGCGGTTCGATCAGCAGCGGCGGCTCGACCAGCAGCGTGACTATTGGCAACTACAAGCGCGTTGGCTTTTACAACGCCAAGGACAAGGTCGCCGAGGGTCTTACTTTCCTCGCCAACAAGGGTGACCCCAACCTTTCAGGTACCTTCGACAGCGTTTGGGGTAGCAGTCTGTCGTACGTCGGCACCGACGGCGTATCCTGCTCTGCCGGCCCTACCGTGTTCAGCGGTGACCTGACCGACGCCACTGAGATTGCCATCTTCTCTGATGTCGAGTGTGACGAGTCCTGCGGTGCTGTCCGCCCGGGCTCTACCGCCTACAAGGGCTGGGCTGGTGCCGACAAGGCCTTCCTCTTTGAGTTCCAGATGCCCGACACGGGCGCCACCGGCTGGAACAAGAACATGCCCGCTATCTGGTCTCTGAACGCCGCCATCCCCCGCACTGGCCAGTACTCTTCTTGCAGCTGCTGGAAGGGCGACAACACCAGTCCCAACTCTGGTGGCTGCGGTGAGGCTGACTTCTTCGAGGTCCTTGCTTCTGGTGACAAGAAGGCTAAGTCGACCTTCCACTTTGCCAATGCCCTCGGCGACTCTGCGTGGTTCGCCCGCCCCGTCGACAAGACCATCAAGATCGCTGCCGTCTTCCAGTCGTCGAGCTCCACTGCTACCATCAAGGTCCTTGATGACAGCTTCAACTTCAGCGACAGCCTCACCGGTGCTGACATTGAAGCTATCATTGCCGACGAGGTCAACGCGAACCTCCGCAGCTTCATGTCCTTTGGTAAGAACTAGGAGTCTTGCACAAGCAGACACGGAGCAGAGCAGGTTGGTACCGTGGACCGGTACAGTGTTATATACGCGAGGATGAGAGTACCCTATACATGGCCCTTACATACATTACCCCAGGAAGATGTCGGCACAGGTCTTTTCTGCAATGCTTTATACAATCACACTTTAATCTATTCTACTCGGAACACTCGTAGTGGTGAATTAAAACGGACAGTTTCTTGTTGCGTACTGCACCTCGGAGGACGAGATGAAGTGACGTTATGTGCAGGGTCGTAATATACTCTAATCACGGCTGGAATGTGCAAGGCTGCTGCCGGCTAGGCCGAAGTGCTTGTTGTGACTGCAGGCCGCATAGCTTAAAGTATGGGTACATGGGTACGGACGCTTGCCCCTGCTTACACAGCGCTGTGCAGTGTCGCCCGTTCAAATTCGTCAGCGATGAAAAGTGGAGAGAGACGGACAGTCTCTCGCAGTCCGAGCTGCGGATCTTCAATAGAGAGCCGCGCCTTCCCCGCGCAGTGGATTACCTCAGCTGCTACTCCGTACTCCGTTGCTGACGCTTGCCACGCCGGTGTCCGAGAGTCCATCCGGCGAGCTCGGGTGCTTTCCAAGCGTGGTGGCATCTATCGGGACGTTGCGAGGCCTGATTGGCCAGCCCTGCAGCGCACGCAGCACACTTTACGCATGCGGCGGGATTGGAAAGCAGCTTTGTCCGTTCTCACCATCGTACACACCAGTCTTATGCCTTGGAAGACGGCTGTGCTTCTTTCCCACAATGGTGGCTCCTTGATATAAGAGGCTCGTGGCCGCCGTGGTGCCGGTGATGGTACTGTTCTGGGGCTCATCATCATCACCACCACCACCACCACCACCACCACCACCACCACTACCATCATCTTCATCGTCATCGTCATCGTCATCATCGAGAACGACATCATTGTTCCTACCATAACTAGAACTTCCTATCACCATCATTTATCAAAGCTCTTGCCCTTGATAAGCAATGGCGTCCAAGAAGATCCTGACCGTCTTTGGTGCCACTGGTCTCCAGGGCGGCGGCATCATCTCGACCTTCCTCAACGACGCTAAGCTCAAGGACGAGTGGACCCTCCGCGGTGTCACCAGAGACGTCTCGAAGGACTCGTCAAAGAAGCTTGCCGCCAGGGGTGTCGAGGTTGTTGCTGTAAGCTTTCCCTGCATAGCTTCTAGATGTCACTACTACCTTTAAGAGTCACACATTGCTAACGGAGCTATGAACTCAGGCCGACCTCAATGACAAGGCCTCTCTCGTCAGGGCTATCAAGGACTCTTATGCCGTCTTTGCCGTCACCAACTACTGGGAAAAGGCCGACGCCGACCTCGAAATCCAGCAGGGCAAGGATCTCGCCGACGCCGCCAAGGAGGCGGGCGTCCAGCACTACATTTGGAGTACGCTGCATAACGTTGCCGAACGTAAGCAATTACCCTCATCCCTTTTCCATCCCTGAGGTTACCTCATTCAGTCGACTGACACTTGTACAGGCTCCAAGGGCAAGCTCCCCAACGTCTACCACTTTGACAGCAAGGCCAAGGTCGCCGACTACGTGAGGCAGCTCGGGATCCCGGCCACCTTCTTCATGCCAGGCTTTTACCAGAGCAACATTCCCGGAAGCATGTTCCGCCCCGCGCCGCCTGACAACAACTGGACCTTTGCCCTGCCCATCTCGGCCTCGGCGCCGATTCCCATGTACCACCCCGCCGACACGGGCAAGTACGTCAAGGCGATTGTGCAGAACCGCGAGAGCTTGCTTGGCAAGGAATTCCTCGGCGCCAGCGAGTACTCGACGCCACAAAAGATTGTCGACGACTTCAAGAGGCTCTTCCCCCAGGCCGGCGCCAAGGCATCCTATGTCGAGCTCCCGGCCGACGTGTACAGGGACGCCATCAAGCAGGCGATGCAGGTTCCCGATTTCATCGCGCAGGAGCTGTACGAGAACATGCGCCTCATGGAAGAGTTTGGGTACTACTTTGGCGCAGACCTGGAGCCGTCCCTCGCGCTCGTCGAGGAGCCGCTGACGTCGTGGGAGGATTTTGCCAAAACGGCTCCCGCGTTCAGCGAGCTCAATTAGTGTAGTTCTCAAGCCCTTGTGCTATGTGGCGGAGTTTGTGTTCTTGTGAGCAGTGGTGGAAAGAAGGCAAGGAACACGGGGAACGAGAGGTCAGCATGGCATATAGGGATTCAAACTAGCGACCGTCTAAAGAATGATGTATTTTTCACAATACAGACCTTGCCCGTCTCACCCTCCACCCCACAAATTTAAAGATGACCGAAAGCCCTAGCATGGATTATGGCGGGACGTACCGTGTTTTCCAGTTGGAGTAACCAGCACATCGATTTTGCTACCAGGTGAGATTACCAAAACCGATCAGCGTTGCGTAATGCATTTGGAGTATATTCGCGATTGATTAAGGGTGCTTTAGGATTTTCGATGATTCTAAAAACTTGTAAAAGTATCCCCCTTAAAGAAGTTACACAAGTGACCTCACTCTCCCCGCCTTTATTGGTCGCAAAAAACTTGAACGCACAGAGCCGGTGTCTACTTGAAGCACGCAAGCCAGCGCACACGGGGCTGGGCTATCCATTCACTTCTTTTCCAATTCTATCACCGATAATAGCTGGCGTCAATCAACTCAAGACGCAGAAAGGAAAGTCACAACGCGGCCTAGCTCCAGCAGATAGTCACGCGCACACACACACACACACACACACGTCACCGAGGTTTTTGTACGAGCCCGTGGGCGGGCGGGCAGAATCATTTTCACGCTTGAATATTTCCTCTCAGAGTCCAGATTTTTCTTTTGTTTTTTAATTTCTCGTCCCGAGTTTCTTTTTTTTCGGGATGTTTGTGTGTGTGTTTGTGGTATATTTCAGAGAAAGTCGTTCCTCATTACCCCATCATTATTAGTACTCGTACAAATTTCTCTCTCCTCTTGAAGGAGTCGTCGTCGTCGTTGTCGTCGTTGTCGTCCCCCATATGGAGTCGATCTGCCAAGGGAAGAAGCAAGGGTGAGCCTTTGTTTCTTTGCTCTTGGTAGGCTGGCTCCCCTGGAGTTTTTTTCTCTCTCTCTCTCGCTGGCTGGTCCGGCCTGGTTTCTGAACCCTCCCCTTATTGTTCTTCTGCTCGTCTTCCTTTGCTTTTGGTCCCCAGCATTTACTGTCGGGCTCCTTGTTCGCCCTCGACAAACGCTCAAAAGGTGATAGGTCACATTGTGCTTCTCCTCTCACATCCTTTTCACAGGGCGTGAGATTTTCAGACCATACGCTGCGACGAAGGCATGAAGCTTGTGTCCGGGAAAGAGTTGCAAGAAATGAAGGAGAAAGCTAGATGGCAGAACACACTTGCCGCAAAGTGCTGTTTCCCCTTCCTTTTCAGGTTTTTTCTGTTCTTGTTTCTATCTACTCGTGCGTGTCAACCGAGTCATCCTGCGAAGCCACGACGCCCGGGACCGGGAAGAAAGTGGCCAGCGGATGTCCCGCGTTGAGCAAAAACTCGTTGTCTGCCTCGCCGCCGCTGCTGCCGCTGCTGCCGCTGTCGTTGTTGTTGTTGTGCCAGTGTTCGCCGCCGCACAGCGACGAGGCAGATGTAGACACCGGGCCGGCGTCATTCTCGTTGTCGACGCTGTCGCTGCTGCTTCCGCTTCCGCTGTTGCCGCCGTCCGAGTCCGAGTCCGGGATCTCGGTGCCCACGCCGTAGTCTAGGAGGTCGAGGTGGCTGATGGCGCTGCCCTCCGAGCCCGCGCGACGGCGTGTGGGGGTGGTGGTGGTGTTACTGTTGTTGTTGCGGCGCTGCTCGAGGCGCGTGCCGTCGCCGCAGTCCCGTCCATCCGCTGAGGCGCCGTTGGCGTTGCTGTTGATGGGGATGCCGTTGGTGCTGTCGCCGCTAGGAGAAGACGAGAACCAGTTCCACGGCGACACGGCGTCCCAGTGGGCATCCAGCCACGACAGGCACAGGATGGGCACGATGACTATGGCGATGGTGATGTAGCCCACAGCGTGCGCGAAGCAGCGCAACAAAAACAGGGCGACGGCGTGGCTGGAGCTGCGAGCCCGAGGGGAGGCGGCGAGGAGGATGACGAACATCGGGATAGCGCAGAGAGCCGCGGCTGCGAGAGATGTCATAGGAACGGCGGAGGGGTTGCCGTTGCTGTTGCCGTTGGCGGCGGCGGCGGCGGTGGTAATGGTGGTAGTAGGAGACATGATTGGGTGTGGTTGTCGTTTTCTGGTCTGCGAGGTTGTGCAGTGTTAGTGATACTGGCGAGAGAGAAAGGGATGGCGAGGCTGCTCGGAATCGAGACGTACTTATTCTTCTTCTCGTTGCTTCTTGTTCTCCACGAGTTGTGCCAGAGGTAAAAGTGCAGAGACGAATCGAGGCTGTAAACCTCGGAACAATGTTGTGGGAGTTGAGCTCTCTGAGTTCCTCGTGAGGATTCTGAATCTAACCCCCTTCATGCGGGACTTGAAGTAAGTCGAGTTCTTTGTGGAATTGACTTTCTTGGTGTAATCTTGATCCGAGGACGCCGGTTTGCACAACGGCAAGATCTTGATCGCGTTTTCTCTTGGGATGTGGAGGTAGATTCGGATACAGCCGCGTTGTGAGGTGCAGAACCGAAAAGACGAAGAGAAGAGGCAAAGTTCATCCAGTTCAAGCGCTGAGTACTGTTGGGTTTGCTTGATTCATGGGGCGAAATGAAAAAAAAAGACCGTCGGCCGAGCTGAATGCGAAGAGGGCTTGGTGCGAGTGGTTGCTGTGGTTATTAGATCTCCCGAGAACTTCGTTGTTGCAGGTAGGCACCAGAAGTTGCTTCCCAGAATGGTAGCAAGAAAAGGAAACAAGGCACAATTCCCCAAGCAGGACAAAGGAGCAATTGGCACCAGGTCGCAGTCCATTGTTGTGTTTGAAGTGCTCAATGCTGAATCACCAAATCCCACAATCGAACAGTTGTCACTTGAAAGAGACAGATCACGACTGAATATTGTTGTTCCTGAGGAGACGCGTATGACGCGTGAGGTATTGCTGCGGAGTTTCAATACTGACGACTTAAAGCATGCCAGGCATACAGCAGACGCATTGTCCTCCCCCCCTCCCCCCTGCATACGCAAAGGCTGCAACAGAGTCCAAAGTTGGTGCCCAACGATGAAATACATATCCGTGACAACGAGGCAAGCTATGCCATGAGGCATAATGCACTCGATCAAGAGCTAAGGTGTCGTACGTTGCGGCGTATCATTTATAGTCTATTCGCAGTGTAACAATGGCAACCAGGTTGTCATGAAATCATCTCTGTCAGCACAAGCAAGCCTCGCTTTGTCATTCGACTGTTTGCCTGTGGGGTGATGTTACACAGAGCAGATTTCCTCCGGCATGTGGCTCAACAATTTGTAACTTGGCGGAAGCAATCTGTTGAAGCGCGTGAGGATAACTCTTGTTTCTCAGCAGCCAAAAAATATACTTCAGACTTTCAAGAGCCTTTGATTTATGCTTATGACACTTGGACACACTGCTTCCACGCGGTTGCGGTAAGTTGCGGTAAAATCCGATTGGACCCTCAAACAACATCAAAGCCAATGAGCGTGTCTGTGCCTCGCCTATCATGTTTTTACATAATTGTGATGACGTGCGCAAGTCAATGTGCCACGACCCTCTTAACCTTAATCTAATTCCGACCGACCCTTCCTGTAGTGATCCGCCACGAGGAAAGCCAGCTCTAGAGCCTGCTTCTCGTTCAGCCGCGGATCGCAGTAACTCGTGTAGTTGGTCGATAGGTCGTCCTCATCCAGGCCCTCGCTACCACCCATGCACTCCGTCACCGCATCGCCAGTCAGTTCGAGGTGAACTCCGCCGAGGTAGCTACCTTCCTCCTGGTGGATGGCCAGAGTCTCCTGCAGCTCCAGGAAGATGTCGTTGAAGCGCCGGGTTTTGATCCCGCTGCCGGTGGAGCGCGTGTTACCGTGCATGGGGTCGCACTGCCAGATGACGCAGCGCTTGTACTCGCTACCCTCGACCGCGCGGATGTGGCCGGGGAGGAGTTCCCGGACCTTCGACGCGCCATAACGGGTGATAAGCGTAATCTTGCCGGGCTCCCGGTCCGGGTTCAGAGTCCGCAGTAGCTCAAGCAGGTCTGCTGCCGGCGTTGTAGGTCCAACCTTGACGCCAATTGGGTTGGCAATGCCGCGGAAAAACTCGACGTGTGCCCCATCAATCTGGCGCGTGCGGTCTCCGATCCAGATGAAGTGTGCAGACGTGTCATAGTATTGTTGTGAGCTTGGCGCTGTTCCACTGGCAGCCGCCTCGCCCCTGCCGGCTGGCTTGTGCCCTGGGTCTTCCATGAGCCTCGTTAGACTCTGCTCATATTCCAGGAGAAGACCTTCGTGGCTTGTGAATAGGTCCACCGTCGCAAGCTCGGAAGCTCTGTCGGCACCTATGGTGTGCATGAAGCGCAACATATCCTGGAGAAAGTGAACGGCCTTGGTGTACTTGGCTTTGAGCTCAGGCTCCTTGACGTGGCCAAGACTCCAGTTCAAAGGACCATGAAGATCGGCGATGCCTGCCGACAACGATGCTCTGATGAAGTTCAGGGTTGCAGCCGAGTGGTTGTAGGCTCTATGGTACAGTGTATCAGCATTTGAATGGTGTTTGACCATCTGTCTCGTGGTCGTGGAAGACTCACTTGACTAGCCGCTGAGGATCCAGCTGCCTGTCCTCCAGATTGAAGCCATTCAGAATATCGCCCCTGAAGGAGGGCACTTCCTTGCCGTCGACGATCTCGGTTGGGCTTGATCTAGGCTTGGCATACTGGCCGGCCATGCGGCCGATGCGGACGACCTTTTTGTTTGCGCCCCAGATGAGAACAAGACTCATCTGGAGGAGGAGCTTGATCTTGGCCTCGATGCGGTCCTGGCGGCAGTAGTCGAAGAGCTCGGCACAGTCGCCGCCCTGGAGGAGAAAAGCCTCGCCGCGGGCAACATCGCGGAGGTTCTGCTTGAGGCGGTTGATCTCGTGGGGGTGGACAATGGGCGGAAGCCGGTCCAGCTCGGCCGTGGCCCGGCGCAGGGCGGCCTCGTCCGGGTACTCTGGGCACTGCTTGATGGGCTTGGACCTCCAGGAGCTAGGGGTCCAGTCGCCGGCCGCGGCGGGTCCTCCCGCGGCGCTCATCATGGTTGTTGATACGGCGCAGTACCTAGAGGTCGAGGAGATCCGATATGCGGGGACGGAGACCCTGCGTTTAAGAGTTTATCCAGGAGGCGCGAGTCTGCGATGAGTGGTTTGCGCAGACCTGAGGGAGTGGGGTGTGTGTGTGTGTATGTGTGTGTGCAGTTGCGAACCCTGGGAGCATCCAGCCGAGGCCACGATATATGAGCAGAGCCAGCAAGTGACTCACAGACGACAGAACACGGCGCCACGAGAGTAAATTAAGTTGCTGTCCGCTCGACTGTGTGAAGAAAAAAACAGGCACGAGTGTCCTCTTGCGCGCGGGCAGCTACGGCTTATCCTGGTCGTATGGATACTTCAGATGTACTTGTGCCCAAGCGTCTAGACGTCCTATAGAGCAGTACTGACCATGTGCCTCCCGAACGGGCAGGGGAAGCTACAACCCCGCGATCCAATTCCGCCCACTGTGGGGCACACCACTTTTTGGGGAGAGCTTTGGGGTGACCTCACTCTTCACTTCTCCTCACGACAACAACGCAACCACCGCTACCTGACACACAGTTCGGCTCTCCAGGCCCCTTATCAAACCAACGGAAAAAGTACTATCGAATCCGCCTTCATTCACACCTGACAAAAAATGGCCGAGCCGCAGCCCTCCAACGTCAAGGAAGGCGCCACGGGCGAAATAGAGGATGAGGTCCAGGCGACCGCAAAGTCGGCCGAGGACCGCAAGGCCGCCGCCGCCATGGCGAGCATGGACGCCCGCGACGACTCCGCCGGCGGCAGCGGCGCCGGCTCCGCCTCGGTCGACCAGGAGGCCGTCAGCAAGGCCATGAAGAACCTCGGTGGCGGCGGTGGCGGCGGCGGGGCACAAGAGGTCAACAAGAAGGTCAAGGTCGACGCTGCCGACGTGGCGCTACTGGTATGTCGTCAATTTACTCCAGATATGTTGAACTTGCTCGGTTTCTTCTGTAGAAGGGGGGAAGAAGAGAGAGCATGCATGGTACTATTTGTACAGAGGATTGGTTCTTGCATTGCTGACGGGTGAATCCCACTTGTTCTTCTACAGGTCGACGAGCTCGACATGACCAAGCCCAAGGCCACCGCCCTGCTCAAGGCCAACGAAGGCGATGCGGTCAAGGCAATGAAGGCATACATCGCCGTATGACGAATCTCCGCCAACGCCTTCCCCAACACCAACCACGCCAGCATCTGAGCAACTAGTACCTCCGAAAAATACGCCCTCGATACCACCAACTCTACGTCGAATATTTGCACAACCCGGTATCAAGCAGATGGGTCGCAAATACAAAACATGAGATCCGGGCTTGAATACCCACGTTCTCACATACGGTAGCCGAAGGTCAGCACTAGATTGTAGAAAGCGCAAAACACCGAGATCGGCGAGCCCCTCGAGGATTCGCTCTCTCCATGACGCATACAGAAGCTCGAGACACAAAGTGGGGTAAACCTGGTGATCGGATTACGGATAATTGTCTGCGCATTGGTAGAAGCCAGCCACTGGCTCCTCTCCCTGGTCGCTGGGACACAGTTCGTATGAAAACGTGCACAACGATCTCTGGTACGAGGAGGAGTTTATAGAACAGTCGGCCCCGACGGGCTGTTGTATATGGAAATGCTATATTTATCGCATGGAAGACAACATGCAATAATGCAATTTTCGCGAGGGCGGTGTATGGAGACTTGGGTTTGGTAACAAAAACGTGCAGTTTGAGGAAAAAGCACGGTCACATCATCTGATTAGGAATACACAACGACAGTATCGGGTACTCTCAATACTCTTCTGTATTAATTATATGTCATTTTTCGTGGTGGCTGCGGTTGACCTGATCAGGTCAGCGGCAGCTGCTTCGTTTGTGCCCGTTGGCCTGGCCGCGTTAAGTGTTATTGTGTTTGGGGGAGAGGGGACAAAAAAGAGTGTGCAGAGACGCTCTTGAAATGGTATCTGGTCGCAAACGCCCCCTGTTTTGTCTGGCTAAAATTGCCAAATTGCATTGAATTAGTCTATCCGATGGGGGAAACAGTTGATGCCATGCGCGCCATAGGAAGATTTTTTTTTAAAGTAATCATGCCAACTCCCCAGTCATATCGTGTCGTCGTTTTCATGTGATGGGCCGTCGTTGTTTGCGGGGGGGCACGACGCTTCTTTCGACATGTGGCTGTCCGACATGTGCACGCAGGTGCGACTATAGTGTGCCGTACTGTCGTTGCCGCGAGCATGGTGCCTCCTTGCTTTCGAGCAGTGCAGAGTGCTTAGCCACCCAGAATGCTCATGACTGTTGTGTGCTCCAATTATGCGATCTCGTCCTGGTGACAGTTGGCCTCGACCCCTCCTGGCTCGACAGCCTCTCTATATTTGCCTCGGTGAGCGAATCTCCTTCTGGAAGGGCGCTCGGTGGCGAAACTGGCATCTCCCCGCTGCTGGCTGCGCCCAGGAGTTTGTCGTCGCGAAGCTGCATGGCGAGCTCGTTTGTGTCTAGCTGACGCGACACCTGGGTGAGGCCAAACGGAAAACCTGTCATTTCGTGCGTGCTGGGTCTCGAGACGTATGGTCTTGGTGTTGGTAGGCCGTGTCGGTCATCACCCTCGCCTGGAGAAATGCTCTCACTAAGCCGGCGCAGCTTCTCTTGGACCTCGCTGGGTGAAGAAAACCCAAACTTTGGTATGTCGGTGCTGAAACAATGATCCGTCGACTCGGAGCAGTCTGAGTGCGACTGTGTCCGAGATAAGTAGGGTGCTGTTCTCCGCTTGGTCTTGCTCCATCGCACGAGCATCTGCTCCAAGGTCGTACTCTTGACTGGCTTCGCCAGGTAGTCGTCCATGCCAGCTTTGGTACATTTCTCCTTATCGCCTTGGATTGCCGATGCTGTCATGGCCACGATTGGTATGTCTTGCGCATAAGCCTTGTAGGGCGCATGGTGTCTCAGAATATGTGTGCAGCGGTAGCCATCAATTACTGGCATCTGCACATCCATCAAAATGATGTCGGGCATGGTAAATTGGCCTTCTTGGCAAGCTTCGAGGTACTCGAGTGCTTCCTTGCCGTTCCACGCAGCAGACACATTGAACCCAAGTTTCTCAATAGTCTTCGTAGCAATCTGCTGGTTAATTGCGCTATTAAAAGTTGTTAGCAAAGTAGAAGAAGACGGGGATGGCTCATGTGATACGTACTTGTCCTCTACAACGAGGACCTTGATCTTTGCTCTTTCTGAGCGAGGCATGTCTTCAGCTCGAGCCCCCAGCGGTGACGCCGGTAGTAAACCTCTATGTGCACGGGCGCCGTTCCTATCGCTATTGCCGTTCGGGCCATCAAACAAGGCATTGCCGCCATGGTCATGATCAGAGCTGTTACAGGACACGCTCATTTCTGAATGTAAACGATCAGGCAAAGCACCAATCTCGTCGAGAGAAGCGTCCTGGGGGCTGGCCGATTTGGTAAACGGGATCCAGAACGTCGCGGTGGTTCCATTGCCGGGGGAAGACTGCAACTTCATTCTACCTCGCATCAGATCAAGTAGATTTTTGGAAATAGTCAGGCCAAGACCCGTCCCGCCGAACTTGCGTGCTGTCGAAGGATCTCCTTGACTGAAGGGCTGAAACAGTCTCTTCCGAACGTCGTCGTCGATGCCGATCCCAGTGTCTTCGATGACAAATTTGATCTCGATTGTATCTCCATATTCCCTCTCCTTCAGGACTGAGAAACTGACATGGCCTTGATTGGTGAATTTAATACTGTTGGTCAAGAGGTTCGTGATGATCTGCCGGACACGGCCTGGATCTCCTAAGACGACAAGACCATCGGCAATTTCACGAGAGATGTCGGATCTAAAATCCAGATGTTTCCGGTCCGCAGCGAAGCTGAGCATCTTAGAGACGTCTTGTACGACGACTGAAAGCGAGAACTGGACCTCTTCAATGTCGAGACGTCCCGATTCCACCTTTGAGAAGTCGAGAATGTCGTTGATGACCGTAAGAAGCGCGTTTGCAGACCGGCCAATGTTTAGGGCGTACTCTTTCTGCTCCTCGCCGAGAGGCAGGTCCAATAGCAACTCAGCCATGCCAATGACTCCCGTAATTGGTGTGCGGATCTCATGAGACATCTGGTTTGTGATGAGTTAGTTTGCGCCGAGCGACTCAGGTATATCGAAGCACTCACATTGGCAAGAAACTGGCTTTTCAGACGACTGGCCTCTTTAGCTGCTGCTTCATTGGCCAGTAATTGTCTCTTTTCTCTGACTTGGATCTTCAAGTCATGCTCACTCTTCTTGAGTTCGGTGACATCCGTCACAACGGCAATGACGCCATTCAACTCTTTCGTGTTTACCGCACTAGGGTCCTCGGCCTGGGGATTGTTGTCTCGGAATGGTAAGAACCGGGTTCGATAAAAACGGTCGCCTATGACATGTCAGCTCTAGATTTGGTAGTGAGACGGAATTTGTCATAAGAAGACGTACCCAGTGGATGCTCTAGTACGATGTCACGGATTTGCCGGCCCTCAAGGAGATCATGCAGTCCAGAGAGAAACCTTGTGGTTTCGCCTTCTTTAGCGCCAGGACTGATCTCTCTAAAAGCAGCGTCAACAGGGCGTCCAATGCACTTTTGGTTGTCGAATTGGTTCGTGGGGCCGTTCTGCAAATTCCACACCATGGCTCCTTCCAACATTGTCAGTTGGGCATGGCGGTCCACGGTAAAGATGGTCGTTTGCGCATGACCAAGAACAGTCTTGAGACGAGAATTGGTTCGCTCTGCGGCAAGCTGGGCTTCCAGAGTTTCGTGTATGTCAGTACAGGTCCCAAACCATTTTGTAATCTCTCCTGTCTGCTTGTTTCGCAAGGGTAGAGCACGTCCAAGCATCCAGCGCCACTCGCCATCCTTGCTTCGACACCTATACTCTGTGACGTATGGTTCGCCAGTGGCGAGACAGTGTTTCCAACGAGATTGAGTGGCAGCCATGTCGTCTGGGTGGAACGGGTTTCTCCAACCAGCTCCAAGCGATTCGTCCGGGGTCAAGCCCGTGTATTCGTACCACTTGTTGTTGAAATAGTCGTGCATGCCGTCCGGTCTAGTTGTCCAGATCAGCTGTGGCATGCTGTCGCAGATGAGCTGAAACCGCTCCTCATCGGCCTGCTTGATCTGCGAAATCTCGTTGGCCAGAGGTGTAACATCACGGCAGGTCATGACCCCTGCAACACACTCTCCCGTATCGTCGTCTGTAATGACTTCGCCGAGGATATCAAAGATGACCTTACTGTCCAACCTCCGATTGATCATGCCGACCCTCATGCCGGAGAATGGGACCTGCTCACGCAGGAGCACTTGTATGGGGAACTCCTCGTCCGACAGTAAGCGGCTGAAGTCCTCGGTCCAGAAATCCCAGTGAGCGAACGAGTCAAAACGTTCTGTGGTAGAAGCGGCCCGAGTGTCCTTGATGAGATTGCGAGCGGCCCTGTTCAAGACAGGCGCCGTGCCGTCTTTCCAGATGGCGAAGATTGGCGTCTCGGTATTGTCAAGCAGAGCGTCTTTGATGACGGTCATTTTGAGTAAAGCTGACGGAGTCGAGGAGTGCGACAAGCGGGAAGGCGGACCCATGGGGGGAAACGGCGCCGATGAGAGGGCGACCGTGTTGGGACTGAAACGGAACGCCGTCGAGTTGGAGCCGTGACTTGATGTGCTAGATGGAGGGTTCGAACTGGCGATGGACCTACGCTCTGCTCCTTCCAAGGTCGACGGCCGGACGACCGATATCCTAGGGCCGGCCGCCATCGGTTGTGGGGATTCAGTGTTAGTGAACGTGAGAGTGTAGTAAGTTTGGTGCGTCTCCAGCTCCCAAATCGTAATGAGCATCTTGGCGCTTGTGTGTTTTGCTAATTTGGAACGCGAGCCACGAGGCGGGTTTTGGCTGGCAGACATGACAACCACATCGACAGCTGAGCTCCGGCTCTTGGGGGCTTGATCCCTGCTCGGGGGCCGTGGGAAGTACGCATCGGCTTCCGAGATCGTCGAAGTATCGTCACTCACGGACGTGGCTGTGGAGTCGAAGGCCTGCGATACTTCTTGCTCGGTGGACAGCTCGTCGAAGAATGCGTCCCAAGAAATCCAAATGGGCTTCCCATCATCGACTAAATCTACGCCAACCTGCGAGAGACTCTGCCCGCGGAGTTTGTCGAGAACGAGTGACGGGTCATCAGGACTCCCTGGCCCGTCGTCGAGGAGACCCAGCAACCGTCCCATAGCGCTGTTGGCGAGCACGACTGTTTTCAGGCTGTCGAGGACTATTACAGGTACGGGTAAGAACTGCAAAGCCGAAAATGCAAGCTGACCTGGTGTGATCATGGGCAGAGAGAGGCGGAATGAGCTGGTGGAATCCGAACGTGACGACTTTGACGGAGCAGTGCTGCCGTCTGCGCCCGGCCCAGCGAAGCGACCATCTCGCGAGAAGGGCGAGGATGAGGAAGGCGAAAGGTCAGTCGACGAGTCGGAGGGAGGAGTCAGGCTGTCGAGGCTGGGAACAGGAATGGCGCCTCTGGCGGTGGCCTGGATCCCAGAGGTTGGAGTGAGGCCATCCTGACTGTGGTGCTTGTTGCTCGGGGAGGCCAGGGGCAGCCGAGCCTGGCGGAGTCGGAGCGGCGAGCTGTCACTCGCTGAAGTCTCGTTCATTGTGCCTCAGGACCCAAACGACCAATTCGGAGCGGGGGCGAGGGCGGTAGGATGCCGCAAAACATCTACGTGCTGGTGGGTGAGGGCGCCATCGACAGCCAGGCCGGAAGTGAGATGGGTTGAGGCGAGGTAAGGTGAGGCGAGGTGAGGTGAGATACTCGGCAAGGTGATCGTGGACGCAGTGGGGTGGGTTTTCGGAAGGTGTACGGCCAAGTGTAATGTGTGACGATGCTACAGTGAGGGCCCGGGAGGAAGAAGCAGTAATTAGCAGCCAGCAAGCGAGCGAGCGAACGGGCAGAGAGAGCTGCGGCCCTGGCGACGGCGAGTGGGACAAGGTTTTGCTAGTCGATGATCTGTATCTCCATTCGGGGGACGGAGTAAGTGGAAACGGGTGCTGAGGCGGGCGGTCTCGAACGTCTGGACTCTGGAGGCGCGATGGTGCGGGTGCGCGCACGCACACACTTGAGTACAGCTTTGCACGGCAGGGGGGACTGCGGAGACACCTGGAGCTACGCAGTAGGTAGGCAGGACACACGCTCGAGCGCTCCTAAGGGCTCACCCGAGGTCAGAGCTGCATGGACCTGCACGCTCATAGAGTCCGACAGAGTGCTCTGCACGAGTCGGACAGTCTCCAGGCAAGCAGGGCTCTCCACAGGCTGGCTGCAGGCGTCTGTCGACCGATCGGGCGCTGCAATGCTTGATCCGCTGCAGGGTCTGGCCCGTAGTGCGATGCCCCGATGCCCCGATGCCACGCGATGGCCAGAAGGGCCTTGCCGCAGCACAGCCTTCCAGGTGTCATTGCCCAGTGGTGCGGACAGCACAGGCCCAGGCCCAGTGGCACCTACCAAGGTGCGTTGCACACTATCGTTGGGAGCGTGCCCCGCTGGAATGCGACGTCACTGCTCAGGTGTGCTCCAGAGCCCGGCCGGTGCGTGCTTGCCCAATGCCCACAGCCAGACTCCACAATCGACACTTCGCCATCTCGATTGTGGCATCGGCGGGCGCCCCGGGGATACTCTGGGGACGCGTTCCCGGAGCAGGCTCTTCGTGTAGCAGGACGGACAGGTCGAAGCTCACGACTGCCCCGAGACATTGGGTCTATTGGGCCCTGTCCAAGGATCATCCGTGCTCCTGGCGCCGAGACGAGCAGACGAGCAGGCCGTCTGAACATTGAGAGCCCCCTGGATGCAGGTGCTTCGAGCTCGAGAGATGCCGATGGCCACGAGATGGCATTCTCGTCAGCGAGGACCCGCAATCGCAGGGGTGGCCCTGATCCATCGTTCAGCAGACTTGGGGGCGTTCGCGGCAGGCACGACTAAGTCGGACTGATTGCTGCCACAAAAAGAAACGTTTAGAAGCTTATCTGGCATCCGCACTCTAACATATACTATACCTTGAGCACTGTTTCCCACCACATTCCATGTCAATCAGCAAGTGACTCCTGCGCACGCTGGGCCATCCACGGCCCTTGCTTGTTGGTGTCTTGCAGCGGCCCACCCACCACAATGCCAGGGCCCCTGGTTCCGTCGGCGCCGTAGTGTTTCCCCTGTCAAGCCTTCACCGCAGCCTCTTGCACCTCGAGGCGCCGATTCCTGCCACTCAGCGCGCGGGCCATGCTTCCTTCTCTCCGACGTCACTCTGCTCTCGCCACGGCAAAAAAGGCATGGTTGCTGAGCTCGGAGGAGTGTCCGAGACCGACACGGAGAGTCGTACAACAAGAGCTGAACAGCGGGCCCAGCAGCGGTCACCTCATTCTGTCGTCAGGACAGCCCATCGAGCGCCCGCCGTCTGCTACGGTCCGTCCACCCTGTCATTCCCGGCCATGTGCTTCGGCCAGTCTCGGATAGAATCCTGCTGGCTTTTTTTTTTTTCTTTTTTTTAATGTGAAGGCTGGGCCACTGGGGGCATTTCCACGTGCTTGGGCGCGCTACACACGCCAGGCTCCCTGCTAAGACGCCATGTAGTCGGCGCGTTGCCATCTTTTAGACAATTAGCTCAACTCTCTCGGGCGCCTGAAGCGGGTCGGAGAAATCATCGGTAACAAAACGAGCGCGCCCATGACGTCGGGGGCGTCTACAGAAGGCTACCAGGTGGCTGTCTTTGGTCATGAGTTCGCCCTTGAGCACTCCGCCACAAGCCTCCCCGAGCGCCTTTTGACTTCGACTTACGCCTGCGACGCAAGACACCTAGAAGCAAGGCAACGTGCGTGTGTCTGCAGAATGCCATCATATATTAGCACCTCAAGGCATAGGCCAACCATACCCGACAAGGTGCGTGGCTGACTGTAGTCCTCCGGGCACAAAACGACCAGTCCTGACAATGTTATCCGTCACGAGGGAACACGCTTTCAGCCCGCCAGTCGTGAGTCGCTATCAGAGGTGTGAGACAGCACACGATGCTACTTTTGAGCTTGCTAGCAATTGAACGCGGGTTGTCGGCGAGCAGGCACCCACAGTACTAGTAGCATTCATAGATGTGAAACGCCTGCACCGCGGCAACTTTGAGCCACTTTCAGCAACAGGGCGACGACAAAGCTCGCTCAGTGGATCTTGCCGTGACGTCATGAGCATGTCCTGCCATTCACAGGACAATTGCCACAAGTGCGGGAAAAATAGGGGTCTTCATGCATGCAATAGGAGATTCACAGGGTCTATAACACGGCGTGCTAATAGGAAATGATCGACCATCAACCACGGCAATCTCTGACACGGATGAATTCTGCCCCGAAACAGAATCCTTGGTATTGTGCGGAATTGAACACGCTTCGATTGCCATCAAGTGCAACAGGCTATGCCGAGCTATCTTTGATCTTCCCGCACATATCGCAGCTCCACCACTGCCGTTCTCGCACGCGCCCGCAGTCACTACACGTCCAAGTCGGTCGAGGTGGCGGCCGCCTCGGCTGTGACGCTGTAAAGCCTGGTGAATTGGCTGGCCGCTGGTCTCGACTCCCACGTGTTGACGCTGACGCCGATCCTGTCACCCCGCTACCGCTACTGCCGCCAGCAAGAGGGCCTTCGGCTGTCTGAGTCAGGTCGATCGTCTCGGTCCGTCTGCGCTTGGCATTATTTTGGCTGCTTGCTGTCAACAACGGCTTCTGACTGTCCATGCTACCGCCAATAGCCTGGCGTTCTGCGCCGCATGCATCACAGCAGAGGTATATCGCCGGATTGTCCAGGGTGCAGGCCGTACAGGACCACCTAGTGGCAGCGTCGACACGGCCCGCTTCCGACGAGTTCTTCGTGCTAGGTAATGTTGGTGCTGCTACGCTTGCTCCTCCGCGTGATGTCGACGAAGAAGATCTTGGTTGGTGGGGTTTTGATCTCCCAATAGTAACATCGTCATGTGATGTGTCCACCGTTGGTGGGACATACGCATCCCCGAGCCTTGCCTTTTCGTCTTCTTGGACGAGCTCCCAGAGCGCCTGAGAGATTGCGGCCTCGTTTGCCGCGTCCTCCTCGGCCTTTGTGCGGAATCCGTTCCTCGTCGCCGTCTCTGCTATCTCGTGTATTTCATCGGCGGACTGCTTGTCGTTGGCACAACCTTGCGAGATCCTATTCCGCCGGGCTGCGGCTTCAGCTATTGTCGCCCGAATGTCGCGACTGGGCCGCGCCGTGGAGCCACCGAGTCTCTTGCCCGGGCCTCGCGTGGTTACGACTTCAACGCGGCGCTTCTCCGCCGAGGCCCGGGCCAGCCTCCGAGCCTCCTCCATCGGCATCTTCCTGCTGCCGCCAAGGCGCTGGCCCTGCGACAGGAATCCTTCGCCTGTGTACCCCTTGAGGGCGAGCGCGTCGTGCTCGTCGCGCAGCTGGTTCCAGAGAGCGTGAAACTTGCTGTCGTGCGGGCCATGTACATTGTGCGCGAGCTCGTGCAGCATCGTATCAACAACCTGCTCGAGCGGGAGGAACAGGGTCCGGTCGCCCGGGTACCGGAGGCGAAGGCATATCTTCTGGCCACGATTGACGTTGAGGCCTAGCAGTGGCTTTTTGTAAGCTATAATGATTCACTCGATACTCTATTGAACGAGCTCACGTGACGCCTCGTGACAGGCGGAATGGATGGGGCAACGACGTAGCGTACCTAGCAGATTCTCTTGCCCCGGATAGAACTCTGTGAGTTGCCTGACGACCCAGCCGCGGGCCCGCATCAAGGGCTTGACCAGGGACGCGACCCTGCGGAGCGTGTGGAGCGCATCGCCGGCGCGGGGAAAGTCTGCGAGGTGCGAGTAGGAGAATATGAGCGGGTCGACCTCTGCAGACATTTGGGGCCGGGCCGTTTTGTGATTGGGAGATTGGGAGCTTTTTGAGGAGGATTGTCTGGAAATGGCAAGTTTCTTGCAAGGCCTTGCTTGTTGGTCCCGAGAGTCGAGACCGCGGTGGCTTGTGGTTGTGCGTTGGCAGGTGGATAATGGGCTTGTAGTCTAGGCCCCTCCAGGGCTGTCTTGCCAGGACAAAATGTCCGCGAGTTGATGTGGTACAGGTAGCCGGGGAGGTGCGGATGACAGGTTGCAAGCAGGGCCCAAGACTGCCTGTGGCATGAGACGCGGTTTCCTTATTTGCGAGGTGTGGTGCTGCCCGGGCTCGTGTTTAGAGGTTGATTGATCATCGTCGACTGGAAGTCGCAAACGCAGAGTGGGCTGCAGTCAAATGAATGGTGGGCCACGCACGCCAGAGGGCGCTGCCTAGCATGACAAATGCCTGGCAGCCACGACGCACTTAGACCACACAACTCAGCGTGGCAAGACTGATTGTTTGGGCCACCCAGGCCTCGAATGACCGCTCGCTTTTGAGCTCCTTGTTTCATTGCCATGATGCACTACGAACTGCGGATTTTCGACAGATATCAGTCATACGTTTTCCTACAATTTAGCCACACTAGTATTCAAGTATTGCTCAACAAGACGTGGAGTCGAATACACACGAGGAATGCACACAAGCTGAATGAAGATGAGAAGAATCTAGCCAGTCCTCGTGGAAACACGCCTATGGTTCCAAAGCTTCATCAAAGACTATCAGAATGTCTTTGCCGTGAAGTCACTCTTAGTTGTGATAAGACACCCACGACCTTGGCATACCGTACGCGACACTCGCTTCATACTAGACGAGCAGTTGCTTTCTAATAGTTCAGCTGTCCCGTGTATATTCCTGTGTCCAAACCTACAACTTCGTCAGCATCTATTCAAGTACCGGCCGCCAGCCCTGGCGGCTCATGTAATCCATAACACCCTCATCTCGGAGCACATCTGCTCCCAACCTGCCCGTGACAACACTCCGCTCCGCCTCAACCCCTCGGACATAAAACGGGAACCTGAGCCTGCCGCCTCCCTTCTTAGCAGCATCATTCCCCTTATCCCCACTGCGTCCTCCTTCCGGCGCCGCCGTGTCATCTGTCCCGTTCTTCTCCACCCATTCCACCTCTCTCCCGTTCTTCGCGACACCCTCGTGGCGTCGCCGGCACCGCCGCGCGAAGCCACAGGCGGCCCGGTCCAGAGAGAGATACCACCGCCGCTGGTGCACACTGCCGATGGTATTTTGCGCGCCTGCGTACGCGTTGGTACGCCGGACCTCGTCGTCCTCGAGCTCTCGCAGCTCTTTCTCCAGCGCCGACACCTCCTCATGCTGCTGGCCCGCCAGGGCCACGGGGGCGCGCACGTCCTCGCCGTCTTCGCCCTTCGCCCCGTTGGCCTCCTTGTACTGCTCTTCGTCATCTGAGCTCGTCATAACTAGCTCCTCCTTGTCTCCAGTCGCCTTCGTCCCATGGCCCCGGCGGCGCTTCTTCCGCGGCGGTCCGCCCGCCGCGCTGCTCCTCTTGCTGCGCTGCCTGCCCGCCACGTCCTCGCCGCGCGTGAGGCGCAGGTTGAGCACATAGTTCTCCGGCAGCCGCGTGCCGTGCAGCCGCAGACGGATCTTGCGGTTTGCGAACGCCCGGTGCAGCTTCTCCTGCTCTGTGAGGACGCGGCGACGGCGTTGTCGCCCACGCGGCCCGTTCTTGTCCTGCCCTGGCCCCCTGTGCCGCTCATCGCCGTCGCTGCTACTGCGGCAAGAAGAATCTGGTGACTGAGAAGAGGGAGAGGACGAGCGCTCCGAGTCTGGGTCTATGGCGGGAGCGTGCTTGCTGCGTCGCGGGAGGACCGAGTAAGTCCCCGTGTCCCAGATGAGCAGCGAGCCGGTGTGGGCTGATGCTGTTTCGATGAGGTGGTTCTGCGTCATGTATCAGTGAGAACAGTAGTCTTTCTGAACAGAAAAGCTCTTAACCCCTTTCCTGGGGCCTCGACGCAAGAGACTCACCCACAAGCAGTGTATCCGCGTTTCCGTCGCGTTCCTGTTTGGTCTCACGCTGTTCGGGTCGCCCGGGAGGCCATACATGATCGCCCACGACGCACTGCTCATCTCGTTGATCTGGAGACGCAGGTCATAGTGCGTGCCTGCGATCGGGTGGTCGTGCTGGTGGATGACGAAGTGACAGCCGCTCGGATTCCCAGAGTTGGCGTTGTACAAGCCGCGGTACTCTTTAACTGTGAGACAATGAGAGCCACTCGGGTAAGGCGACTGCGTGTGCTTCTCTAGTATCTGGCTGAAATAAGCTAGGTGGTCCTCGACGTGGGCGTGACCGGCCTCGACAGCCGCAGCTGCGGCTGTCGATTTCAGCGGTTCTCGATCATCATGTGGCACAGCGTCTTCGTTGTCGTCTAGTCTAGGTAGGCCGATCGTCCAGTCTAGGTTGCTTTTCTTGATGAATGGGTTCTCTACCAGCCCACTGATCGCAGCTGGGCGGTTTCTCGCCATAGTTCGCGACTGCAGTATGCCGGTTGCACAACTCTATTCTGCCGGCCGTCTCTCTCACCGTGTTAGCGATAAGAAGGACGCGTGCTGTGCTGTGGGTGTGGGTATTAAGCATACGCAATTAATGAGTAGATTACGCGACCTAATTAAAAGTGTACGTACAGTTTGAAAACAGGGATTAGTGTCTAGCTAGAGGTCCAGAGGTCTAGAGGTCTAGCTAGAGGTTAAAGACCAAAAGGTAAAGACTACTTACTCTAGGGTACTACTTACTCACTTACTATGCTAATTGCAGAGTAGATGATGCTTACACTCACAGAAGGGCAAAAAGTAATGATGAGAAGAGTGGGATTCGAACCCACGCGGATTGCTCCACTGCGAAATACTGAACAGGGTTTGAAATTGGTTATAAATAACTAATTTCCTGAACGCAGCGCCATAACCGCTCGGCCATCTTCCCAACGAGTAACCGGTGTTCCACAGTTACTCGAAGATAGTACCCCACCCCCACGGGTAGAGAGGGGCTATTGAAAAATTGGGAAATTATAGTAGTATATATCAGCTCAAAACTACTTACACTCCGCCCACCCGTGGAGTCGATGACCGTTCGGTTATGGCGCTGCGTTCAGGAAAATTAGTTATTTATAACCAATTTCAAACCCTGTTCAGTATTTCGCAGTGGAAGAACACATAGAGCTTCGCTCTATGTGTGTGGAATCTGGACCTCGGAGTATTTCTTGAGCATGGCCAGGTGTACGTACCTTGTCGTGCCTGAGACATGCGCCTGTCCTCCAAGGCCCAGCACCAGTCAAGATATCAGTATTTCTTCTTTATGTTGCAGGATAGAGGTGCGGCAGCGCGGGGACGTTTCGGAGCCTGTGGCAAGATGATCGTGGCGAGCGTGCTCTTTGTATGTAGTGACGAGTGCTCTGTCGATGCCTAGCGTGCTGAGCTCGAACTGATAGTGATGTCCGCGACGTCATTCGAGATCTGACAAGTACTAATGCTGTTTGTCGTTTGTACTCGACCAAGCTGCCAGAATTCAGGCGCTGGGACGAGGACCGTCCATTGACCGGCCAAAAACACGGCGGGTGGGCTTGCGCCTGTGGATGGCTCAGAACAGAGAGAGGTTGTGTCGAGGGCTTTCGATCGTGGCTGCTGCATCAGCTAACAAGGTCGCAGACTGGACTGCCGAGTGGGTGGTTTTTATGCTGGGCGCGGTTTAGGCGGTGCTGAATCCACAATTGGGGTGGACTGGTAGTCGAAACGGCGTGAGCTGATGGTGAGTTTTATTTGAGACAGTAGTGACGGAGAAACCAGGAAGCAAGGAAGGAACCCATAGAGTGTGTATGAGACGAGAATGGCCAATCGTCACCAAAACATTCAAGGAGACGACGGCTGATGATAGCAGAGTGATGATGGTAGTGTTCAATGAAATTTGCTCCTTCCGTCGCGATGCAGTAGACACCTGTGTATTGGTGAGGCTTGTAATGCGATGTCTACCGTTGGCAAGATCATGCCGGGGTGCGCCCAGAATGCTTACCACGGTGAATGAATCTTGAGAGGTATGCAGTCACTCTGCTTGTTATCTCTTTCTCTCTTTCTCTCTCCTGGGCCGTGGCAAGGCAAACAGCCCAACGTAAGCCCGTATGCTGCCCGCGTCCTAGGCTACGTGACTAGTCATCTTCATGGGAAGATGGAAAGGCCGCGGATATGCGACTTAAATATTACAACCTATAGAACTCCAATAAGATTTCAACACCTGTGGATTTCGACATCAGAAAAACCCAAACTCAAAGCCCGCCGATTCACCTTGCAGATAGCCCTGAAATCAAACCTAACCACTTCCACGCTCGAGCCGGGCCAACGCGCGCAAGCAGTCGTCACTGCCGCTACCGCTACAGCTACCACCACCACTGCTCAAGAGCACTCGTTGCTCTATTCTATACCTCTTCTCGCTTTCACAAGTACCTACCTACGCGATTCTCTTTTCGGAGCCACTTTCCATTTGAGAACTGCTGTATTCCACACTACTTTACTCGAAACAAAGGTATCTGCCACTGCAATAGAAAATGACACTAAAAGGAGACATAAGAAGGAAAAGGCCCAAGCTCAAAGAAAAGAAAAAGAGCCCAAACGCCAGCCCCCGGTCCCTAGCCGTCTGTATGCCTTTGGTATAATATTGAGCCCAAAACCCAGCCTCATAATGATCGGTAGTAGTTGTAGTTGCACCAACACTTCGTCGCCCAACCCTCATGCCATGCAAAGAAAAGGAAAGATAAAGGGACAGTGAAGTATGCCAGGTTTCTGTTTGTGTTCATGCTTCTCCTTGCCAACAAACCCAGACCGGGCCGAGCCGAGCTCCCCGCGTTTCTATGGCGCATAGCGTATATATGGGACCAGAGAATGCAATGTAAAGGAAAACTGCGTGCGGCGTAATCGCCAAAGGGGCGAATGTTGTATTAGTAGTAGCTGACAGATACCCACCTCCACCACCTTAGTACTGCACCAACGGCGTCGTGATCCATGTCCGCGGCTAGTGGTCATGGCTGTGACTGTGGTCATGGTCATGTTCGTGATCGTGTGCCGTCGCCGAGGAGCTGGACCTCCGGCTGCTGTCAGCCTTGGACTTTGACGTGGGACAGCAGCCGCCACCCGCGCAGTTGTCGACACACTCGAGGAGGCATGAATCAGGGTCACCAACACCCTCACCGGCACCGCACTTGACGAGCGGGGTCTCGCCAGCTGCAGTCATTGAGGCGCGCCCATCATCGCTGTGCTTGCAGCTCTCGTCGATGCAGAACTCTGGCTGGATCGTGGCACTGTGGATACCATAGGCGTGTAGGCACTTGCGCGCCTGTCGGGCGAGCTTCATGTACTTCTCACCTGCGTCTTCCGTGATAGGGAATTCGAGCTGGACGTGCATGGACGCGACGAGCTTTGTGTCCGAAAGCTGCCAGATGTGGACATGGTGGCAGCTGATGACGCCAGGTAGAGTCTGGATATCGTCCTTGATGTCGCGTAGGTCAATGTGATCAGGTGTGGCCTGGAGCAGGACCTTGGAGGTGGCCTTGGTGAGGGGGATCGCGGACTTCAGGATGATGGCGGTGATGAAGAGCGAAACGGCGGGATCCGCGTAGTACTTGCCAGGCAGGTCGGTGAGCCAGATGATAAGGGCAGTGATGATGACGCCGACGTTGCCGAGAGCGTCGCCGATGACGTGCAGTACCATAGCATTCATGCCCATGTCACCATGGTCGTGGCCGAGGCTCTTCTTCTTCTTGTCCTTGGGCTTGTTATGGTTGTGCTCCGTGTGCACGCCAGAGTCGCGTCTTGATCGTCCTGTTGCCGAGTGAGAGTGAGAGTGGTGGCTGTGAGAGATGGCTCCGTTGTTCCTGCCGTCGCCACTCCTAACCAGCGATGAGCTCTCGTCAAAGGCGTCCTCCTCGGAGATTTGCGAGTGCACCGTCGATTCGTCCTCGCTGTCGCCGTCCGGAAGGTGGTGATTATGCCTGCTGTGCTCGAGGATGTCTTGGCGGAAGCTGGACGGGTGAATGCTGAGGTCGTCGATGCTAGTTAGGCGAGTGTGCTTAGCACTGCCCGCGCGGCGGCGCTCCCTGTTCTTAGATCCAGAAGCCTTGTTGGCGGCCTGTGCCCTGGCGAGGGCGACATGGGGCAATACATCCATGGCCGGGCCGTCGTCGTCGGCAAAAGCATCGGAGTTGTACCCACGACCTTGCTCGGCAGCGGAGAGGGGGTCGCGCGAGGCCTCGGCGTCGCCGTGATCGTGTGCGGCATGATCATGGCTGTGGCCATGCTCGTGGCCGTGATCATGGTCGCCGTGTCCGTGGCCGTGGTCATGGCCGTGGCCACCAAGGACGAGGAAGCCAACGAGGTTGGAGGCGAGACCGAAGCAACCGACAATGAGAATGAGCTCCGGGTTGGTGATCTCCGGGGGATCCACGAGGCGAGTGACAGCCTCGAGGATGATAGAGACGCAGAGGGCGATGAGGAAGACGGCGTTGAAGAAGGCGCCGAGGATCTCTGCGCGCAGCCAGCCGTACGAGTAGCGGTCGGTGCTGGGGTTCTTTGCGGCCTTGACGGCCCAGAGGCCGATGATGAGGGAGATGATGTCGTTGAGCATGTGGAAGGCGTCGGCCATGAGGGCGAGGGAGTGGACCCAGAAGCCGGTGCCGAGCTCGACGATGAAGAAAACGACGTCGATGGCCAGCATGATGCTGATCTTGGTCGACTTGTCCCATTTCAAATGCGGGAGATTCATGCTGGGCGAGTGTTGCTGCCCGTCCGGGGCAGTGCGGTATTGTGCAAAAAGGGTTGTTGTCGGCGAGATGTCGAGACGAGGGAGGAGGGAGGAGGGAGAAGCAAGTCGAATGTTGTCGGCGTTGCAGGACCAGGTGCGTCCGAGCGGAAGGATCGGACAGGAGGGGCCGGACGGTGCGCAGCAAGCTGGTTGGCAGGAGCGACGTTCTTGTCGTCGTTGGGGTCGACGTCGTCGTTTGTTGTTGTGGACGAAGGGGCCAAGAACTTCAGACTGCAGCGAAACACCAGCAGCGGCCCGTTTCCTTAATAATGGGTTCGGGTGGCGCAAGCAACGCAGAGCAGCTCCGTAAGGTTGCGTTTCGTTGCGCTGCACTGCGCTGTGTTGCGCTGCTCCTGTCTGGACTGTGGAGTGCAGAGTGGACCCGTCCCATTATTTAATATGGACTGGACAATATCTCGGCCCCTCCGCCACCCCTGCGGGAACTACCTGGCCAGGCCTGCAAGAGAAGCTTCTTCGTTCTACCCGGCTGATTCATCAGCTTCTCGGCTCGTTACCCGTACTCATCCCCTGGATACCTGGTCCATCTCGCGCCTCGCCTGTCCCTACCGAGTAAACGCGACTTGACGCAGCTTGGACCATGTACACGTAGGTTATGGATCGTGTCAGTGGCAAGCAATGGCGGCAGCCTGTTCACGGGTGGCAGTTGGCGTTCGCGGGCGTGCTCGGCATGCCTTGCAACATCCCGGTTTTCGTCAAGCGATGGCGACACGGCAGAGCTCCGAGCACGGAATAAAGAAACATTTTTCAGATGTCGCAGTCGGGTGGCACGAGCAGTCAGTAAGGTGATACAAGACATGTGTTCCAGGGCCCTGTCACACGCCATCAGAGAATGCCTCACTCCGTCCCTCAGATCTACTGGCACACACAAGCTTGGCTGTGCGGGGCCGGGGCAGACGCTTTGCAAACTTTAATCTAGTGTGGAGGTGACCAAAACAACAACAAGCACCGACGGAGCGCTTCATTTCTTTCCATGGCTGCCACGAGCACACACAGATGTCCTCCCATAGACGAAACCATAAGATGAAGGTTTCCAGGCTCCTCATGAGGAGAAATTAGGCAAACAAGTGTCTCAGACTCTGATTGATGCACATGCTACTTAAAAACCCACAAACGCCAGCCAGGCTAGGGATATCCCCTCCACCCTTCCCTGCTCTAACATGAACTCCAGCCTAAAATGTCCCTGCGGAAGAGAGACTCTACTCCAAAAGGATAATATGCTCATGTCGGGCGATTTTCGCTCATTAGAGGGTAATAACCTCGCTCAATGCCAAGTTGCTCCCAGAACGCCCAGGCACGACAGCAACCAGGGTATAAGCACACTCTGCTCCATCTCTCACGCATGCAATGGTCCAATATCCCGAGACGTCTCTCGCTCACTGCGCCTGGTACCAAGACTTCGACAGCGGGCTTGCAACCTTGGGTGCAAACTGTAGGCTCTTGCGCCGTGCTGCCATCAGCCGCATCATGACCGTCTGATCCTTGGGACGGCTCAAGATCGCCTCGCCCATGCTGTACATGGCTGACTGTTTTGGGGGACACGTCTGCATCTGAAGCTGCTCCTGCTGACCAAGCGTGGAGTCGTCCTCGACAGACGATGAACCCGGTGTAATGTCCATAGCGTATCGCGCAACTGCCTCGGGCGCTGGGGTCTTGGGCACCGGGGTGAGCATGCTGCCCACGTCGGAGCGCCAGTCTTCCACTTCCCCAGGCGCGTCTTCATCTTCGTCCACGTCCGAAGGCGTCCGCATCCAGAGTGAGCTGTCACGCCGGTTTATCTGGTTTCCCGGAGTCGTCATGCACTCGCGCGGAGGTGCGGCATTGTTCTTCATCGGCGTAACGAGTGAGCTGTTCATATTTGTAATGGCCTTTGGCTCCATACTCTTGCGACGATTGCGGCCACCCCGGGGGATGAGCGATGTGTCGATGTAGTGTGTCGACTCTTCCACCCAGCGATTGTGTCTCTCGCAGCTGCAGTAAACTCGTTAGCGAATCGATCTCAACATAACTTTGGAAGCCGAAACTTACTCAAGAACCCATCCGACGCCGACACACTGGACGACGCCGTTGCTCTCCCGCACCTTCTCCATTGTTCGCTTGCCACCGTCCTTGTAGACAACGTGGGTAATGCCAATCTTGGACTCGCCCGGCCCATCATTGCTCGGATTCCATGTCCATGTCTTGACGCAGCGAGCTCCCATCTGCGATAAGAGCTCGACGAAGACCGCGCTGGCATCTGAGCCCTCGCTCGTGTGTACATCAACAAAGACGACAGCTCCACGCAGCAGCTCGGTGTTGAGGTCGCGCCTGGGTGTGCGGGCTGGTGTTTCAGCAGTCGACCACACGTCGGATTTGCTCGGTGTGGTGGGCTGGGATTTAGCCGGATCTGAGCTCTGGCCCTTGGTGGGCGAGTATGAAATTACAGTTGCATTTTTAGCCGGCAGCTCAGGTCGTCTGGACGCCGCCTTCGTGGCACTGAAGCTGCGTGTCTGGTTCCGTGCCGGAGGTGTATCATCGGCTGGCTTCAACGGGACCTTAGAAGTGGTATGGAACGTCCGCATGACTGGCCGTGCTGGAGTCAACGGCGCAGGCTTTTTGCTGCCCGTACTCATCAACGCAGGGTCAATCGGCACAGCATTCTCGTCGCCATACTCCTGGCTGGCCTCTGACGCTGTATCATCTTGCGAATAAGCACCTGTCCTGGCGTCAGACTCCGTGGAGTCCATTAGGGACATCACGTCGGCTTCGGCGGCGAGTTCGACATCTTCACTTGTAATATCCATCATATCGTCGGTAAACATCGATTCATCGCCATATGCAGCAGCAAGATCGGCCTCCAGCATCGCCTCCATTTCCAAGTCAGCACGGGCCTTCACCTCGTCCTCGAAGTAGTGGGCATTAGCAGGTGATCCCTGCACGCCGGGTGATGACACATCCGATACTAGCGAGAGGTCTTCCTCTGTAGTGGACGGGGATGTAGGTACAGCCTGTTGCTGGGCGAGCTTGGAAGGACTTGAAGCCTTCCAGTCGTTGAATTGGGCGGCAAGCGGGGTAAAGCCATGCTTCGTGCCTCTGGAAACCGACCTAATGGCACGGCTTGCCGCCTTGGCTGCACTGGAAGGGAGACCGCCTCGTAGTGTCCTAGCAGACGAGGGAGTCGGAGTTGCAGGTGTGGCATCGAAATCAACCGTAGTCGTGTCTTGGAACTTCAGTTCCGCCTTGCCGCTCCCAGCAAGCTCGTCGTCCGACTCGTACATATCTTGATCCTCCATGTCCTTGGCTCGCAGCCTGAACATGGGATTCATCACCAGCTTAGTCGGCGACTGGCTACGGGCTCTGCTGCCATGACCGGTCGTAATGGCTTCATCTGTGACCGTATCGTCCAGATCCATTGGGTCTTCCAGCTTGTTCTCGACGGGAGCTTGCTGGTCCTGACCCTGCGCGACGTTTGCCTCCGTATCGACAGACGGAACAGCGATGTCCTTGACCTTGGTAGGTGACGACTTCAACTTCAGCGCCGGGTCAGCATACCTTGGTAGAACAGCTGAAAGTCTGCCTGGAAAGGCTAGCTGGGTCGACAGTTCTAGTCCGAGTTGTTGGTCCAGAGCGATGTGGTCGAGGGACGATGAGTCAGCCTGGTCCTGCTCAACCGAAGCAGCTTCTTCTGATTGGACTGTGATGACTTCCAGGATCTGTTCAGTGCCGGTTGTTTTTTCCTCTTCCGCAGGCGCCGCTGGTTCCGCTAGAGTCTCTGACAACGGTGCTTCCTGGAGAAGACTCTTGAAGGGAATACCAGCTCCTCGCTTGGCGGGGGAACCAAAGAGTGACCGCTTTACTGGCGACCGTGGCGCAAGGGGGTCGTCATTAGAGCTCATCTGGAAGGCCTTGATCGGCACTTGAGGCCTCTTTGCGGGAGATTGCATCATCGAGGTCTTTGAGGGTGATTGCGGCGCGTCTTCTGTTACGGAGGAGGCCGGCATGCCGAAGAGATTCGTCTCAACCTTCTTGGCAGGTGACTTCATCGAATCCTTCCAGGGGGAAGCCGGAGGTCTGCGAGCCGGGCTGCTCATGACAGAAGCTGTCAGGATGTTGTCTGAAGACGCAAGAGTGTTTTCTTCGTCTCCAGTCTGCGGTTTCTGATCAGGACGCCGCAGACTGGCGGGGGGTTTCACAGGGCTTTTCATGAGCGGCTTCATAGGCGTCTTCTCGTAAGTGGCAAGCTCGTCGTCTGAACTATCATCGCATCTGGACAAGGGACGGTTGGCGCCATCCTTCTTAGGGCTGAGAGGCTTCTTCTCGGTGGCCGAGGTCGTCTTCATCGAGGCGGTACGGGTAGACTTGGCGGGTACGGTTGCCGCCTTGCCACGAACGGGCCTGGCTCGCATGCCGGTCGCGCCAGTTTTGGCTGGTGTGGGAGCCTTGGCTTTTGTGGTCTTTGTCTTTTGAGTGGGGACCATGTTCTCCTTCTCAGGCTCCTCGAAAGACACTGTCTTCTTGGTAGACTCAGCTGGTCCCCTGGATTCTGGTCGAGAAAAGTTAGATTTCAGACCCGGTGTCGGATTCGTGTTAGGCACTAGCGTCGAGATCGTGCCGGCCTCCATGTCGATTGTCTTCGTGGGAGCCGATGGTGCCAGTCGCCTTTTTGTGGTTTTCTTGGGTGTGCTGCCAGGAGCCGCTATAGGCTCGCTGTCACTGTGCTCGTCTGCCGCCGCCTTACGAAGGCGCGAAGCTCGTGTTGTCTTCGTCGCCGCGCCCATCTTCGGTGGCTCTGTCGCGGTAGTACCGGCAGTTGCCGCCTTTCTGGTAGTCCTTGTCCGCGCAGGCTTGGTGACTACCGCAGCGTTTGTTGCAGTTTCGGCGGCAGCAGAAGGCTCAGGCTCTACCGTCTTCTTTACCCTCACGCGGGGCCGAGCAGGTGCTCTGGCTGATTTCATCGTGTCTGACTGCTGAAGCTCGTCCTCGGTGTCGTCGGATGGCGACTTGCGTTTCGCAGATGTGCGTGCTGCGACTGTGGCTGTGGGTCTGCTGAGCATCTTTGGTTGTGATGTGAGAGTTCGGGCGGCACGGGCACGCGTCATGCGTTTTGGTGGGCTCGCGGCCTCCATGATTGCTGGAAGGAACGGGTTCTTGATTCGGAGTGCAGAAGGTACGCCAGTGAGTTGCCGAGTCTTGATGATAAAATCGTCGAGGGAAGTTACTGCGTCAACGGTAGAGACATCAAGCTGGAAAACGCCGTGGAGTAGTGCAAATGACGCGACCAAAGGACAAACAGGAGGATAGAATGCCCAGGATAATCGGAACACTGGGCGATGATTGCAGATGTTGCCGTATACACACGCGTGTCGCGAGTGATGCAATACCCCTACCTTGACGTGAAGCTGTGTTGGCAGAGGGCAAGGCTGGTCGTTAATTAGCAACTACAGCTAAAGAGATATTGTTGCATGGGTCCGCGGGTCGGGGTTGGCGGCGTCCTGCATCTTCGAGCTATCCGGAATTGGAAGTAAAATAACACCAGGGTAAACACGAGCCTCGTTGCTGGGCGGCAACGCGTCCAGTCCCCCTTTCTCTCTTCCGCCCCAACCGACCGTGTGCTCCACTCTTTCTGCTCCGCCGTGAACATCACAGCACATTGTCTGAGGCCGAATTCACATCGTACGGGTTTAACAGCCCAAATGTGGTCCTCTTAGAGAATCTGCCATCACACTGTTTACTTGTCGCTGCCGATGAATTGTCAATGCTGGGTCTGTCAAATTCACGACCAGAAACCATGACTAATGGTAACGATTGGTTTCTAAGGTGGCCAGCAGACCCATCTTGTCAGGCATCGCATTCGTGTCCATGTCCGACTGAGGATATTGATGTGTATTAAAATTGTGGATATCGAGCGATATTAATTCTCTATATGGTTCGCTGGCATCGGCTCCTCATTGTTCTTACCATGCCAGCACGAGGGCAGCCAAAGTCGGAATCATAACCCCAATGCTTGACATGACAAGAGCCACACCCGCATTCTTGGGAGCCTGAGCAATAATAAAAGTTGGGCTATTGGCGGCAGGGGTGGATTCGTCCACGGTGCCGTTCCAGCAGTGCCTTTGAAAGCAGCTGCTACACGCCGCAGGGACAACAGTGGCTGTACGCTCCAGGCTCCTGCTCAGGATTGCGCAGGCAAGGCAAGTTGGCCAGTCGGACTGGACCGTGCTGTTGCCCATTGTTGCCACATTCCAACCGTTTTGAATGATTTGATGCTTCTGCTCCTTCTCTGTGGCCATTTGGAAAGTGGAAATATTGCTGTTGGCAGTGTAGGGCGCATTTGGTACGTAGACGATCAAGGGTGGAACATGGCCACCCCCGAACTTCGAGGTGTCGCAACCAAAAAACGTGGGCCGCTTGTTCAAGCCGAGGTTGATGAAAGTGTTTGCGCCAGGGACGGCTGGGAAGTTGGTGCCATTTGCCACGCCTTGTCTGCTCCGCTCATACGTAGCTCGCAGAGCAGTTCCGTTTGGAAAAGTATATTCGGTGTCGGCAGATGAGTCGACAGCGAAAACTACATCGACTGCGCGCACAGGCTGGATCAACGGCTGAAGAGGAAGGTTTTCAAGCGCCATACCACCATCAACGAGGGAGAGAGATTGCTGGTTGGCGTTGCCATTGATGCCACGGTGGAAATTGAAGAACGGATTAGGCTCCCAGACAGCAACATCGTTACTCTGACCGCTAATAGACTCCAAGATGGCCTTCATCAAGTCGAGCACGATTGTGGGGACTGGCGACTGGCCATTGCTCTTTGTGAGCTCGATTAAGGCAGCGTTGAACAGACTGCTGCTGGTACCCAGGACGAAGCCAAGCTGGTCCGCGCCCCGCACACAGCGGCCAGTATCGTTGACCTTGCCGTTGTTGAATTGTGAACCAATGTATCTGGTCGGGGCGAAACCATAGAATGTGGGATCAAAGGTGCCCATCTCAAAAGGGTTGAATTCGACGACACTGTTGTTCAGTGCAATCACGTTATTGCCTGGTGCTCGCTCCACAGTGACGACGATCGGGAACGGGGTATCGGCGCTGGCGAAGTGTTTGTCGTTGGAAATGGACGAAAAGGTGTAGGCAGGGCCTCCTTGTGTCGCGTTGATAAGTTGGTATGATAGAGCCCTGCCCCACGGGTCTGTTAATGACACATCGTAGCCGGCGTCTCGCTTGTCATCGATGTCTTTCACAATATCTGACCAGTAGTTCGCGGTGGCGACGAGAGAAGACCCAGACTCTTTCGGGCCTCCCAAGATAGTATTGGAAAAGTTCCAAACGGCTGAGCCCTGCGAACCATCACGCAGCCGGGTGACAGTAGTGTAGTTGTTGGCAAAGATGGAGCCGACGAGCCAGCCGCCGCCCGAGAGAGCTGAGAGATAGGTTGCGGACTGGAGCAAGCCGCCTATCTGGCCAGCGCCTGTCGAGCCAGCCTCGCGATTGTCTGCAGCGGCGATAAAGCCGGCGCCGTTCATGAGAGCGCGGTAGCCACCACCAGACATGGCTATGCCGATGTTGGGAAGGGCGGAGAAGTTGCTTGCATGCTTGGTAATGAAGTCCGCCGCATCGAAACCCGGGATATTGCTGCGCCTGAGCAAGTCGATCATGGGCTGGACAGTCTTGGCCCGGCGTTCCTTGAGCCAGTCCACCTCGGCTCGCGAGAGAGCATCGGCGGCGCGGATGGTCGGACGATTGCTGGGGCAGTCGACGTTGGCGGGCGGGTAGTCACCAGATGGACTGTCTGGTGCGGCACGGCGGCCGAGCTGGTTGGATTGGGGAGGCGCAGCGGCAGCAAGAGCGCCTGAAACGAGAGCGAGGAGTAATACTGAGGGCAGCATGATGTGGAACAGAAGAGTGAGATGAAGAAGATGTCGAGACAAGGTCAGAAAAAGAAGAGGGCTCCGATGCGTGCCCGGTCGAGCGAGACACCCTTTGATATGAGAAGTGCAAGTCGGCGACAAATGCGAAGGGGGCTAGGGACAGACGCCGGCGCGGTACAGGATCTACGGAGTAGAGTACCCTACCTAAGGTGACCCAAGGTCGGTAGTCAATGAGGTCGCCGGTGAAGCCGTAAGAAGCAGAACGCGCAACGTGCAGGTGGGAACAGCCAGGATCTTGACTTGTGCCTGCCCTGCAAGCGCTCAAGAAGCTCTTAGAGGCTGCAAGGGACGGGACGGGTGGGGTGGGCAGGCGCAGCTGAAGAGAGCGAGGCTTCCCAAGCCTGTCAAGGGCTATGGCCAGGGCGGCTGTGCCAGTGCAGGTGTGGTGCTTGGCCACTCATGTGAGACATTCGGCAGTTCGTCGTCACTCGGGAACGGCGTGCCTCCGGGTATATCGGATGAATAATTACGAGGTGTGTGCAACGGACACAGTCCTCTGAAGTGCCCGCAGGACACAACAGTGACGCGTGGGCTGACATCCCAGCTGCTTTCGTAGATGCATGCCTACGCTGTGTACAACGCCCAAGAGACATTCAATAGCGGCGTGCTTTGCGTGCTGCATGCACGGCCGGCAACTGCAATCGAGCTTCTCAAGTGTCTGCAGCAGAGTTCCGGCAGGCGTGGGAAACACACCTGTCACGATCAAGAGGCTGCTCGTGCCGAACCTTGAAAGTGGCGGGCTGACGTTGCCCTTGCAGGAGCTGCTGCACCGCCCCACCATCTTAATTCCAATCCTGAGCGTGCCTTTCAAGGTTGTCCCTCCTCCGTGGAGGATCCTCAGGTACGGAGTACGCAACGCAGCACCAAGTAGGTAATAATTAGGGTCTAGAGCTGTTCAAGTGGCGCACCACAGTCACCGCCACGTGAGAGTTTAGACATGTCTGCTTCTGATCGTGGGCGATGGGTGCAGTACAAAGCGACGCCGACCACCAGGACATTTGGTAGATGCACACGGCAGGAGCCCGGGCAATGTTGACCTTTGCTCCAGCACCAACACCACACTGAATCAAACAACCACATGTGCAGCTCAACACAAGACCAGCAAGACCAACAAGCCAGTTATCATGGGCAGTCACAGCCACAGTCGAGGTTTCTCTTCAAACCTCTATCTTGCGACGATGTGCATTCCAGGCAACAAGCAGAGACTAGCCTCGAGGCGTGATGTCCTACGAAAAAAAAAGAAAAAAAAAGAAAAAAGCCAAATCTCCGGAAATGGCATCACAAGATCCATGTGACTCCTGTCAGGATTGGACGATCCTCCCGAAGTTGCCATCTGCGGCCACGTCTCCGAGACCGACCCTTGCACTCACTGGAATCGTTCACCCGCACAACATCCACAATCCTAGTGTTGCATGACCTTGGCATATCACAGGTGCTCCGTGCAGGTGAACAACCCCTGTCAAGCCGGCCATCACTGTGCTCTGCATGAAGCTCATAGCAACACACACACGTTCGAGACGGCCGCTCTTATTACCACCTGCACGCGCTTACAGTCCTACGTTATTGTATATGTTCAAGGTACGCAGGAAGAATCATCTCCCCTGGTTTCAAAGAGCAAGATGTGCCAACGCGCACGACCACACCTTACCCACCTCCACCCGCCTGAGCAGGGGCTGGTGTAGCCCCGCGGACCCTCGCCAGCTCGTGACAAAGTGGGGTCGGGTTGTTCAGGGCGGCCAACCTTGCCTTCCTTCCTCCATCCATGTTCGCGAGATCGAGCACCTAGATCACCAGCTTGCGATCTGGCTCGGGACTCCGACAACGGCAACGGAAGGCTGCGGCTGGCTGCGCTTACGAGCAGATTCACCTTGACCTTGACGGGGTGTGTGCGTGTGCTACGCACGCCATTGCGTGAGTCATGACTGGCCTGCAGGAGGCAGAGGACCGAGTAACGCAGCCGACAGCGTTTCGACAAGCTACAGCGCGCTCTCATGCTTGTCGCCGCCGCATACAATGCCGTCACTAATGACATGACCTGCCGTGCCTCGTCGCAGTCACTGCGATTCATAGCGGCCTCGCCATCTGAATTTGGCCTGGTGGGACCCATGTGTCTGTCGGCAACTTCGGTAACAGCAACATCAATAAGCCGAAAGCCGGGGCACTTGGTGCCAGCCACCCCAGACGGAGATGGACGGAATCCGCTCACCTCGCGGTGACCACGCCAACCTGTTCAGGCTGAGCTGAGCCCACGCCCCCGCGCCAGCACACCGGACTGTGACAGGCAAGTCGGAAGCTGCATGCCTGCCTATATCATGTGCGTGGGGCAGGTCAAGTCAGGCCGAGGCGAGCCATGTGTCGCGACGGTATACTGCCGTGCAATTCGTGCGTCTGCATGCGCCTGCCTCGATTATTGCAACGCTGGCTGGCTGGCTGTCCCCGCTGCCCTAGGCAGATTGGTCTTGACAGCATATACTCCATCTGTACGCAGTAGGGGCGGCTAACACAAGCACGCCTGACGCGGTCGACGTGGACGCACGCGGGCCGCCGTAACCCGCAGAAAACAAGACACAATGTCTGTCAGAAGACGGCTAGATTCTGGAGTCGCTGCCCAGGACCTGTCCCCTCATTCGATGCCATATCCGCAGCTATGATTCCGCGGCGCCTCCACAACATGGAGGGCATGGCACTATGCTTACCCTCTGCACTTTCCCAACCTAGGGACGGCTCCCGAGCTGGATCAGGCGAGGGCCCATCCATCCACCCTCGATGGACCGGGCCCGCTGTCTGGCTGCTCGGTCTGGTCCGGAGACAAGGCCAAACGGTTGAGATCTGTCTCCCATCGTCAACCTTGTCCATGCCCGAGGGCCCCCCCGCGCTGTGCCCCTCTCGGGCCTGAACTGTTGGACTCTGTGGTTCCCATCCCAAGATCCATCACCGAAGCTCGTCTTGTGCCGGCTCTACTACTCACAGATTCCGCGCATCAAAGTGTCCCCACTGCACAATAGACGCTGCCTCTCTCCCTCCTTCATCAACCTAATCGGTGTTTTGAGCTCGCCTCTCCTCCAGGCCACCCCCCCTTCCAGCTTGGGACGCCTGCCCGGACCTCATCCACATGGTATATCCGGATGCTCCTCCTCAGGATCGCAAGCAGTGTACTAGACTTCGATATCCTGCTGTTTGAATCGATATCGCCGCTGCCCAATAGCCGACGCTGACCGAGATCCTGCCTACTGTGGTCGCCAACAACAATGCATGTCAGCCGCTTATAAATGCTAGGCCTCCAGATACGAATATGCATCCAGCCCCGAGCCTGGCGGAGGCGTTCCCAAAGGCAAATGCGCCGGCCGAGCGCATACCGTATGACCCTTGCCGTGGCGACCGGCAGTCAGTCCTGTCGCCAGCGGATCGTCTAGGCTCACTATCGCCAATCAGAAAGAACTCAGACGCCCTTTCTGCCGCTGGCGTTGCCGCTTTTGAGGAAGAAGACTCGGCCAGAGCCGACGAGGCTGCTGCGGGTGTTTATGGTGCCGAGTCGTCTCTGTCCATCTTCTCAGTTAAGGATGGCGCCGAGATTATGCAAAACCGGCGAGCTAGCCGGAGAAGGACTGGCCCTTTATCAGCTCAACAGAGGGAAAAGGCTGCTCTGATACGCAAGCTGGGTGCTTGTGTGGACTGCAGACGACGCAGGGTTGCTGTGAGTCGAGTTCGGTGTGCTCCAAACGGGTCTTGGGGCCTCACGGCGGTTGTCAGAGACTGACGGTGTGCGCACAGTGTCATCCCAATCATCACAATATGAGCTGGGAGGATGCCATTCGAAAGTACAGATCGACAAGCCCGCCGCAGGATCTAGCATCACCTCCACACCAACGACCAGGCTCAGGTGCACACCGGCGAACCTCCTCGGGAGGTTCGCGGCGAATGGACATCGACTCTATCTCGGCAGCATCGAAAGCAACCGCAGCACCTGCCCCTCGCTTTGCTTCGGGCGATGCGCGGACCAGGACGCCTCTTCCATCTGGCCCAAGGCTGGACAAGGTGTTGGCCATGCCACCACTTGCCGCTGCGCCGCCAAACCTGCCGCCTGTTCCAAAAATTTCGTCCTTCCGGAGTAGCCTTGAGAAGTCTGTGTCCTCGATACTGGTTCCGGGCCGCAGTCACCGTTACGCGGCTGCACATGTTCTCCTAGTCCTTTGGGATGAGAACGAAGACGCGGGAGTGGAAGCCTCTGTGAGAGATCTCTGCGACCTGCTTGAAGGGCAATATGCGTACAGTTGCGAGATTGTACGGGTGCCATCCTCGAGGTCGGATTCGTGCAAGAACCCATCGCGTTGGCTGTCACGGCACATTGACGACTTTATGGAGAGACACGACAGCTGGGACTGCCTGAAGATTGTATACTATACCGGATTCAGTTTCATCGACCATGCTCGAGACATGGTTCTAGCGAGGTATGTACCTGGGCTATTTATGTTGTGGGAACGAACACCTGATCCGCTGACAAAAAGGGATGGGCACTAGTTCTCAGGATCGATCGACGGCCTCGACAATCAGGTGGAGCGGTATCCAGCACAAACTCGAAGAGGCATGCTCCGACACGCTCGTCGTCATGGACGCCGCGTACTTCCCGTCGTCCAGGATCACGCGACAGAAGGGTGTTTTGGAAATCCTTGCAGCGTCGACCACGGACGACTACTTCCGGTTCGCAGCGAGGGGGAGCTTCACAAGACTGCTCATCGACCGTCTGCGGACGCAGCCGACCCACCAGTTTTCCGACAAACTATCTGTCGCGGAATTATACTCGAGACTCCTATTCTCACACTCGGACCTGTTCCACGGCCGGCGCAGCAGCAACAGCAACGGGCAGCAACTCGCCGGCGTCCCGAGCAACTACATGATGCCACTGCATATCCAGATCGCCAGCAACCCGACCATGCCGTCGATCACGCTGACGCGCGTGGACAGTCTCCAGCTCCCGCCACTCTCGGCGCCTTCATTTCTCCCCAAGACCGGCTTCGACGGCGCAGATAACGCTAGTAGCAGCGGCGGTGGCGGCAGTAGCAGTAACAGGCAGGTGTCGCTGACGTTCCGGCTCATGGACAGCAGCGGAGACCCCGACATTGAGCGCTGGCGGCAGTGGCTCATGATGATGCCCGAGGGCGTCAAGAGCGTAAAAGTAGACGACTCGCCGCAGCTGAGGGTCTGATTTTTTTCGGTGGATATTGACCCTTCAGCGCTTTCTTTTTCTTTTCTTTTTTTTCATTGCCTGAATCTCGTTGACTGCATTTCCCCCACCTTCTCTCATAATCTCCTTCTCTATTCCCCTCAAAAGCGTCGTTGGTCAAGCGTCTCCCCCTTTGCAATTGGCACAGATCTTGCAGACATACAACATATATACCCCCCTTTCGTTTATGTAGTCGCGAATGATGACGACGACGAAGAACGATGATGGTTCTCTCAATCTCTCCACAAACGGATATCTCTCTTACACGTCTATTATAACACACGATAGAAGAAGCGCTCCTGGTGGCGCGTGCGAATCGCTTCCCAAAGGGTCGCTATAGCTGGACAGATAGATGTTCAGCCTTGCGTGATGGAAAGAAGAAGAAGAAGAAGAAGAAGAAGAAGAAGAAGAAGAAGAAGAAGAAGAAGAAGAAGAAATATACATGGATATACCATGGTACCCACTCGGTTTTGGGGGGTCTTTTTTTTTTCCTTCCTGACTCTCTCGTGTGCGCTTTGAACAAGGGATTTCTTTTCGGGACGGTGGATTTAGCACCTAGCGGGACTCGGCCAAGTGAACCAGAAAAAGCGTGTCTTGAAGCTCAACAGTGTGTGACTTTCTTCTCATGGTCGTCCTGGACACGAAAACCGGAAAACAACAAAAAAGAAAAAGAAAAACGACGACGACGACGACGACGAAGAGTAAAAAGTAAAAAGTAAAAAAGTAAAAAAGTTCGCACCCGAGATTGTTAGGAAAAGAGGATCGAGAAACAAAATAGAAGGGGCCGAAAACATCGAGGCTAACCAACCTTTAAACGGCGCATTTGAGTGATTGACAAGCGGCAAACGCGCCATTTAAAGGCTGGTCAGCCTCGAACGTGTACACATAAGCGGCACTTATAGTCTTATTGAATTAGTAGAGTTGATACTATCACACAATCACACACACACACGCACACGCTTTCTATAGTGTGACGTCGAGTACGGACGTCTATCGTGACGTGTCTAGACCGGGCAATGCCCTAACAGCAAATAATGATGGAACGACTTTTTGAAATCACATGACGAGAGACATATTTGCCACCGTCAGTGGCGCCCATGGGCCAGAGGCGGTTGAAGACCTGATTGTGTGAGGGGACTGAAATCGGTTTCCTCGATGAGTTTACAACTCTGATCATGTACATATCTTGTGCGGTGTATAAAAAATTGAAAAGCTGTATATCCAAATATAAAAATAAAGTAGGGAGAGGGGGGGACGGAACCAAAAAACTCGAGATAAAGCAATCCTTTAATTATCAAATCATGTCCTGTCCTCCTCGAAAGAGACGACCCGCTCCCTCAAGCTTGGTAGCCTCAATGCCGTACTAGGCTGCGCTGGCTGTTCTGGCCAAGTTGCCGAGGTCGAGAACACTGCTAAGCGGTTGTCCATCCAGGTTAAGCACCGGGCCCTCCTTGATCGCTGTGAGCATGGTGTTGACTACTGGGGCGGGTTCCCCAGGCTGCACGACCGGGGCGGGTGTCATGATCGGCGTTGGCGCAGAGGGGCGTTCTTGACCCGAACCTCCCGGAGTAGGGACCGTAGGCTGCGCTTGAGAGGGCACGGCGGTCGATGATGATGGCGTCAGTGGTGTCGAGCTGGCACTGGCTGAAGTCGAGGTTGGCTGCAAATCGGCTGCTGGGGGCGGGGGTGTGGAGGAAGAAGTCGATGCGGTAGAGCTCTCTGCTACTGGTGGGCTTGGTGTTGATGCAGTAGCCTCGGGAAGACTATTAGCTGGTGCAGGAGTCTCGACAGGCGCAGGAGTCTCGGCGGAGGTAGAACTCTCAGCAACAGCGGGCGCTGCAGAGGGTGACGAGGTTGTGGCTGAGCTTGTTGCTGGCTGCGATGCCGAGCTGGGCGCAGAGCTTGATACCACGGCCGGCGCCGAGCTGGAGGCAGATGTCGGGACCACGGGCGGTAGCGGAGCCGCAGCCGAGCCTGCGGGAGGTGCCACGGGAGTTACTGGCGGAGAGATGCGATCAGTCGCAGGCGTCGAGACTGAAGCAGAGCTGGCTGTCAGCGATGCGGCTGGTGGCGCGATAGACGAAGCCGGGAAGTCTGACACCACGGGTGGTGCTGGAGGGACCGGCCGGGGTTGGAAAATGTCGGCAGGAGGCGATAGTACAGGAGCAGGCTGTAAGCTCTTTGTCGGGATGATGGACATCATGGGGATGCTTGTCGTCTTGACGATGGCTGGCATCGTAGTCATGATCGGAATGCTCTTCGGCGGCACCAGCGCAACAGGAGGGGGTGCCTGGCCACCGACAGTGACCGTTGAAACCGTGGTTACTGTCGAGGTGACGGTCGTGGCGCAGTCGGCGGCAGCGCCGCTGATGGTCTCGGTGACGGTGACGGTGACTGCTCCAGAAGACCGAGTAGCCGGGTCTGGGACCGTGAGCACCCGAACTGCGTTGATCCGAGCTGCGATCCTCCCTCTTGGTACCAATGTCGCTGCCTATAGTTTGCTGTGCATTAGTTTCTACTCTGTCTCGAGGTTTAATTTTTGTAATAAGAGCTTCTAGATGTCGTACCTGGACCAAAGACTCGAGGGAGACGAGTGCGAGGAGGGTGCGTCCAAAATTGGTTGCCCTCATGTTGTTGTGATATTATTTGGAGCCGGTACAGTGATACCGGCGCCTCTGGATGAAATGTAGATTGTTGAAGACAGGCCAGCTGTTAGTCGCGGGGAATAGAGTTGTTGGGTGTCGTCGAATCTGCGGGAGCAAGCTCAACCACGAACCGAGGGATAGGACGAAGCGAAGAAGAGCCCGGAGGCGGAAGAAGCGAAAAAAAGAGTGAACGGGCCGGTAGGACCTCTCAAGACATGACGGTGGAAGCAGTCGACGACTAGACGCGGAGATTCCAGAAGACTTGAAGGAGGTCTCGCGGGCGGGCAGACGGGGAGAAAAGAGGAAAGGCGGCGGAGTGGCAGGAGCAGGCCGGGACGAGGGCCATGGCAGGCGCCAGGGTCATGATGATGGATCCAAAGGGCAGAGAGCGCAAAGCACAATTGCAGGGCCGGGGTGCCTGATCATCCTGATGGCATCTGGTGTGATCTGGAGGGATCTGGAGGGATCCCCTGTGTGAGAGCCGGGATGCGGCAGGCCCCTGGGCCGGGGTTGTCGACATGCAACGTTTAGGATTTCCGCTCCAGGCTTGGCTGCGCTAGGCTTGCTGGCTCACGATGGCTTCCAATGCTGCTTCTCAGACTCGCAGTGTCCCGACATCATCTGATCTCGGCCCTCGGCCACGCGTCACTGTTGCAGGCAGGGCATTGCGTGCGCGCAGACGCCACCGAAACAAACGCACAGAACAAATCCCGGGTCGCCGCGAGGTTGATGGATGCGCACAAGCACGTCGCAGTTATGCCGATAGGAGAGAGAGAGAGAGAGAGAGAGAGAGGTGCAGTTTGCAGCAAGGACGGACCTCGCTCGGGCACTGAAGAGACAGATACACCTGGTGGTGTTGTGCACCTGGCTCCCACTGTAACCGCAGTGAGAGTGGCCACCGCAGTGAGCGAGTGGAGTGCTCCTTGCCTCTGGCCAGCTCATGGGCCAGGCCGCGTTTCAGGCCCTTCTGCATCACCAGGCGCTCGCCAAGTCTCTTCTGCAACCTTGCGCTGCCCACAGACGCCTCAAGATTCACAAACTCGTTCGATTCTGCTCCCTGCCGCCGCTCCAAGCCGTTTCGCACTCCTGCCCGCTTGTTCCCATGCCAGATATTGGCATCTCATGAGCACAGCTGAACCCAGCTGAGCCCACCCGGGCCTGCACGCTCACGCAGCCTTCGAGTCAGCCCTGCAGCGCACAAGAGCAATGCACGTCAGTAGCCGCCACGTTGTGGTTACTTGGTGTACCAAGTTACGGAGCACCTGTTCGCCTGCTTGCTTGGTCCTTGCCAGAGACCACAGACCCCTGCTCGAGTTGCAACTTGCGCCGCTATCCAGCCAGGATCTTCGTCTGCTCCCGCCCATGGCTTGTCATGATCCTGGCTACAGCATGTGTTTTTGACGCGCCGCAGCCAGCCATGGCGGGCTAAGAAACGACAAAAATGCCCGAGACGTCCGTCGCCCGAGCCTCCACCAAACATCACACATCTGCCGATGCACCGTATTGCAAGCTCTTGAAGCTTCCATGTCTGACTTACGTACTAACTGCATACTCGACTACGACTAAGGGGTATCGCCATTGCGCCAGATATGTGCACGCCCAGAAACCTCACGCCTGAAACGCCCTGTACTCCAGAAAGAAACGTGCTAACCACCACTGTTCGGTCACCGCCGTCCGCCATCTTACAGTCTCAAGTCGTTGTTGTCATCTTGCCAGCGGCCTTGAGCTTCTTCGCCTGCCTCTTGCTCACCGGCTGCTCGGCACGAGCGTCCTTCTCTTCGGGTTTCCGTTTCCTCTCCTTAGCGTGTGCCTCGCCCTTTGCCTGACTGGTTTCGTTTCGAGTATCTTCCGCGCCATTGCCTTGCACTTTGCGGACCTCGGGGTTCTCTGCGATCTGCACAATGTCAATGACGCCGCGGAAGCCTGTCCGCTTGACTCGCTCATTGACTACCACCCCTCGCGGTATGCTGCCGAGGCCCTCATGTCCCTTCTCCGTGCCCAAGCCCCAGACTGCGAGCAGGTTGACGACGTCGGCCGGCGCGCGCAGGCCCATGGCGTTCTTTGCCTCGCTGCTCAGCACGATTCCGCGCCCCCTGGTCGCACGAACCAGCTCAATGACATTGCCGATAAAGGACGCCCGTCCGCGCGCGTCGGCCGTCAGTATCTGCGAGTAGCAGACCTCGAAGCGCAGGCCCCTGTTGATTGCCGCCATGCACGGCTTTGGCCGGAAGTGGAACGGCAGGTGCTGAGTCATGTCGAGCGATATCAGAGAGGGTTCAGCCATGTTGAGGCAGGCGTTTTGGAAGGCCTTGTCGGTTAGCGGGCGGATGGCAAGAATGTCGTATGCGGCTGCGAGCTGGACGAGCCGGTGCGTCTGGGACGGGTCGGACATGACGACCGTCACGCGGTGGAGGACTGCGGGCTGCTCCGTCGTTGCTGGGCCATTGTGCTGTGTCAGCGATGACGGGGGAGCAGCAGCGGACGACTGCAGTCTCGGCAGCGGATTGATCGTCTGCGCGGGGATGGGCGGGTTGATGGTGTGATTGAGGGCGACGACATCGTAGCCTAGGGAGGCGCTGAAGGTGAGGGTGCGGTCGAGCTCGACGGCGGTGGCCGTGGGCGACCACGCGATGTTGAGGTCGTAAAGCATCATCTACGGCAGCATTGCGTGGTAGGTCGCATGTGTTGTCATCGTCGACGTTGCTGTAGGGTCTGGGAACGTGGAATACTGCTGCCAGTCGCAACAAGAAATTTTAGTAGTCCGGGGCAGCTGCAGGCGGGAACAGCATGTGAAGCTCCCGGGATCCACTCTCGCGTGAGACACGCTTCTTGAAGCTGCAGGTGCACCACCAACTACCCTTAGGTTACTCGATACCATGAAACATTACCGTTGGCTCGGCCAGATGAAAGGTGCTGCCTTCTTGATGCACGTGAGCTCCAAGTCTGATCTGCGGAGCGCAGATGAATACCGGTTCAATGCCGGCTTACCGGACGCCGGCGCCGATCTGGGCGCATTTTCTTGGCTCGCTGCGCCACGGTTGGCAGGCACTGCACGCCTCCAAGTTAGCTTGTTGGTCATGCGCAGCCAGCAATGACCATCACTCGACCAGGCTTCGACTGCGAGCACCTTTGATTTCCTCTCCTGCCCAACCAACGTAGAGGCAACAGCTACGACGACACAACGACTGCCCGATCGCGCAACCGTTAAATCACGGCTCTAGAGTTTTAAACGCTCACGACACATCGTGCCGAACTCGACATCGCTCTTCAACACTACAACAGTTGGCCTCCTGCACGGCGTACCCCCAGCAGCGAGCGCATCACCGCGGCGCAAGTCACCCGCAACGCACAACCACACAACCGACGACTCCTACACCCACACCCACACAGGCCCGGGCCCCCGGCGTCCCAGCGCAACAACTCTTCAAGGACATCGAGGGGAGACCCAGGGGGCGTCGTCGCCACTGCAGCAGTCATGTGCTTCGTCTTCACCTGCGGGGAACACACGTTCCGCAAGCAGGTCGAGGGCTACGAGAGCGTCACCTGCCAGTGCCACAACTGCGGCAACTACTCGGCCAACGTCATCAAGAGCAATCCTTGGTTCACCTTCTGCTTCATTGTACGTTTCTCTCTCTCTCTCTCTTTCTTTCTCTCTCTCTCTTTCTTTCTCTTTCCTAGGCGCTGATGCTTGTTTGCGCCGCGCGCTTCTTGCTACGCTCCGGGTGAAAACGCTCGGTGCTGGGGTTGTTGCTTTGCTGACTCCTCCTGTCCACCTTATGTACAGCCCGTCCTACCTCTTTCCTTCAAGGGCTACCGCGACGTCATCTGCAGGGTATGCAACTTTGCACAGCCCCTTGAGAACAGGCCCGACGTACAGAACATGGGGCCAGGCGGCGGCGGGCAAGTACCGTTACAACAACAAAATCACCCACAGCAGTTCCAGCAAGGAGGCGGCCCGCCGCCCGGATGGGGAGGGGGTGCGCCGGCGCCGCCGGGGCAGCAGCAGGGTATGCGGTACGGTTAGGGCGCGGGCGGAGAGAGAGAGAGAGGATGATGCTGTTGTCGGGAAAGGCGAGGCCGGAAGCGGTCGGGTCGTGTTAAAGAGCGAGAGGCACGATGGGGAGGTTGTTGATTCTCCAAGCACGACCCACGAAACTACAGTGGGATGGGCATTTCGCGAGATGGGCAGCAGGCCGAGCACAACGCACACAGTACATATAACGCGCGAGGGGGGCAGGTGAGTGGGTGGTTGGCGTCCACAAAAGCAAGAGCTCTGGAAAGGCGCGTCATCGGCCTCGTTAGCACTTGGGTTTTTTCCTGGGTTCCCCCCTTTTACCTCCCCTCTCCTCTGATTACTGTGTCTTCTAGCCCGGGATGTCATATTACCCTAGAGCAGTCTTCAGAGGAGGAGGGAGGCATATGGGTCCAGGCGCTCTTTCTTTCTCTTTCTCTTGCACAGCGAAATGTGTTTCGAGTATTTTTTTAACTTCCCCCATTCATATTTGATAACGAGATTTAATCGCATATTCCTCTTGGTTTAAACCATGTGATTGATTCGGATGGGCGGAATTTAGGGTGCCACTTGGGGATTTAGCGGGTGTTGATCGCGAACAACGTCGACTTGGTGTCTGTTTCGCCGAAACAGTTTTGAGTGGCTTGCTTGTAGAATAGTAATTATATACAGTAGGCAAAACGTTCGCTTTCCACCCAGTTTTGTGCAACGGCAGAAGTTCAGAGGTCCAGAGGAAATCATCGTGGTAACTCCTAGCATATCACACTCGTGTTCAAACCATAGCTTCCACTTCGACAACCGCATGCCATGTGTCTGCCAGCTATTCCTCCTGACTAAAGTTCCTCTGGGGGCTCGAAAGACGTGTCTCAAATCCGACAACTGTAGAATGCACAGGACTCGGGCCGTTTCCAATTACAGGCTCGCCCATGTGAACGAGGAGCTTTAAAGTATAGCTTCACAGGTATTTGACAGACCAACAAAGCGCGTGAATAGTCTCTCTTAAAGAAGGACGGAGACATGCTGTACTTATTTTTAAAATAACACAAAAAGGCACAACAGAACAACAACACCTCCCAATTACCTCAACTCCACGCTCTCCACGATATGGCCCAGACCTCTGAGCTCGTCCCTCGGCACCGGGCAGGCGGCCTCTGTCAACACCCGCTCAGTTCGCAAAGCCCCCTGACGCCATCCCCCTTCATCGCCGTCGCTGCCCCAGCCCCAGCCATCGCCGCTCTCGCCAGGCCCGGCGCCGGCGCTGTCACCCCGTGGTCACGCTGCGTCGGGGCCCCGCACGCGGGCTGGTCGAGGACCTCCTGCGACGACGTGTAGCTGCCGCTGCTGACGCTGCCGGCGCTGCTGTGCCGGTCGTCCTCCTCCTGGTCGTACCGCTCCACTCCCTCGGGGATGGGCACCATGGCCGACTTTGTCCAGATGTGAATCGCCAACTTCCAGTCGAGGCCGTCGAGGCAGCCGCCTTTTACCGAGACGACGTTCTTGCTCTGTTTGGTGTTATTGTTGTTGTGTCAGTGAATATAGCGGGTGCGATCCATGTCCTCTTGAATTGACGTGTAGGTCGCCGAGATACGGCCTCGTCTGCTGGAGTTGTAACTCACCGGTGTGCTGTGCAGTAGCCTGGTGCCGCAGTGGCGGCAGAAGTAGCTGGATAAAACTCACAAAGTCAGCTTCACTCAGAGTAACTTGTTCGCTCTTTCCGTGGTTCCTCTGAGTAGTCTCGTCGACCTCCACAAAGAGCACGAATCTCCTTGCAGGAGAACATGGAAACCTTGTTGCCCAGCATTGAATCTCATGGGATACCCCGTACACACTCATATATAATATATATATATATATATATGTAGAGAGAGAGAGAGAGGGAGTGTGTGTGTGTGTGTGTGTGTGTGTGTGAACGCAAGAAGAAACACTGCTTACCAGTACAAAACATCAGTCGCCGACGTCGGCCGGCTGTCGCATAGAACTACGTTAGTGCTCAGCGTGCTCGGATATCATCTCACGAACAATATGCCTACAAGGGACGTGTTGCAACCGTACACTCCTCTTCCCCCTTTCTCGGAAAAACAGAGCTTACAACCCAAAGGGAGAAAGAAAGAGAAAGTATCTTCGGGGCAGGAGATCGACTCACGTATAACAAGCCAAAGCGTCGTTCTCGGGCACCGCAAAGCGCGGAAAAATAGCCGAAGTTCCGAACGCGGAGCTCGTCTGCCGACGACACGACTCACAATGGCAGATATAGAGCGCCAGAGGTCTGTTCAAGCACGTTGCAAATTCACCGCCGCTTGTCAGCTCCCAGCTGCTTCATTAATCAGGAAGGGAGAAAGGAACAAAGCAACGACTTGCGTGACGGCAAGTCTCTTCGGTTTCGGCGGATAGATGGCCAATGGAAGAAGGGCTTACATACTTGGGCGTCGGGACCGTGAATTGCACGGCTCCGCACTGGCAGCGTGCCTCCATGCTTGTTCCTGATCTGGACTTGTTTTGTTCTCGAGAAGAGCCTGCCGCAGGAAGTTTGTTGTGTCTGCTGCTTTTCGTGGTTCTTTTTGCTGCTAGCAGCTGCGCTCGTAGCGGTGTCGCGAACCTCTTATTCACTGAAGGTATTGTGTCTGGATAACACTTTCAGCAAAGTAGAGGTGAGAAGTGACGTTATTTCCGAAACGGGCTTGTGTGAAGAAGCTCCAGAGCGCCCCCGCGTTCGCAACTTTCTGTGGGGTCTGTCTTATAAGCAAACAAGTTGTTCGCCAGCAATGCATGTAGTTGATTGAGTCGAGGGCCGTCGGTGGTTAAAGAAGGGTTGAATTGACACAGCACCGCTGAAAGCTGATCGTATACCCACCCCATGGTATGACTATTACTGTATATCTATCCCCTGATCTGCGAGGTCGCGATGACTTGCCAGCTTCGCAATTCGGCACCTTGCTTGAATCGGCCTTAGTCTCCAGGCAGCATCCGCGAGCCCCCGCAAAGAAGTCTCAAGCAATGGACGTTCCAGTGTGTCAATTACCAAGCGCAAGGAGCAAGCATGGAGAACTTGTGGAGGCACTTAGATAAAGGAACGTCCTCTGACTCACATCCATCAGCTGGAGCCCTTGAAAGCTGAAAAATGGAAAGCAGGGGGGAACAAATGGCCCACCAAGGAACGCGAGGTCACATGTCTTCGCGTATGAATCACTTCGTTCCGAGCATCGTCCTGCTCTGATAGGGTGTGCTTCGGCCACTGCCGTTCCAGTGCCAATGTTATGTTCTATAATGAGGTAATACACTCGAATGAGTAGCTCGACCATGACAGTAACAGCCGCTGACGAAAGAACCAGTGCACAACATGTAGACACCAGTGAGAATGTATCAACGCGTAGTACGTGCTGGTTATTGGAATATATGCTCGCGTACAGAAACCATGATAAAAGTACAATGTCATGACGAGGACGCCCTGCTCATGGAATGCAAAAGTCAATCCAGCTGCCTAGGTAGTCGAGCCGGTTGCGCCCCCCATCGGCAAACTCGTGTTCGCGGTATATCTCCTCAAACTCCTCGTAGCTGAGCCGGCCCCAGCCGCCACGCTCCCGAGCCTCGTCCTCGGCCAGGTCTAGTCGCCTCCACGCCACGAGCGTGTTATGGTCAATCTGCGCATCCGGCGCTGTCTCTGGGTGGGGGCCACCGCCTTGGCCAAGTCCTTGCCCCTCGATTCGTGACGTCGAGGATCGACCCGAGCTCGACTTGAGCGACAGCGGTGTGGTTGAGGAAGTCTTGTGCTCCGAATTATCTGCCTCTGCAACACTGTTCGGTCGGAACTGGGGCATGGTCGGGTCTTGCAGATGCTGGTGATCAGCAAGCTCGTCCGTGCTACCTGACTGAGCCAAACTCAGTGGCACGCCACGGTCTTCTGTCCTAGTTGCTTCAGCATTCTCTGCCTCGGGAATTGCAGCGAGAACGTCAGTCTCAATAATGAAGTCGGCCATGGATGGGCCGCTGCCGTTTCTAGGATTCTCATGAATATGCTCGTCGCCTTGCTCATTGTCCTCGTCCCGCTCCTCGTCCGCCGAGTCGACAACCGTGTAGCCGCTCGTTTGCAGCAGCTCTCCTAAGCTCTGCTCTCGGGGAGGGTGACTACTCAGGGTGGTCAACGGCGGGCGCGTGGCAGATCGGTTGGGTGACCTCGCTCGCGCAGGTTGGCTGTTTTCGTCTTGCAGATCAATGCTGTCAAGCTGCGAGCGGTACATGGCTCGTTGCTCTCGCGTCTCTGCAGCACGGACCGCCAAGTCTTCTTTCACCTTAAATAGTTCGTCAAGTAGCTCATTGAAAGCCTGCTGGGTGACCTGGTACAGAATCTCCTTGCCAGCATCCTTTTCCGCCTCCAGGACGACAGGTGACGTACGCTTGCGCCGGCCATTTTTGAGGGGACCACCAATTTTCTTTGGCCCATCAACATTCCGCGATGGGTCTGACTCAGGACGCTTGGAGGGCTCGCCGTTGATGTCCATCTCCGCGAACACATCCTGGTCATGAAGCCAGCCCTGAGGAGGAGTGGCGCCCTCTTCCTCGTCGAGATAGAAGTGTCGCCGTCTCCACCTATCTAGAAGCTGTCGTCTAGCCTGCGTGCGCTGACGCCTCTCATGCCCAAGCCGATTACGACTGCTTTGGGCTGAGATAGCTTGGTGCTGCGCCCGTAGCTGGCTGTCCGTTGGCAACGTATTTGTGAAGAGCGCTGGATCGAGCAGAGGTCGGCTCGAGCTGTTGTCATAGTCTAGACCCCGAGCTTCGTCCCCCGTGCTTGTCTCGGCAGTTTCCTGCTGCTCGTCCGAAGTCTGGTCCTCGTCTTCATCTGACGAGGTTGACGGCTGCTGTGCTTCATCCATTATGTCCTGGTGCTCTTGCCGGACAGAGTCGAGGATGGCATCAATCTGGGGATAATCGCCAGAGATCAGCGAGGAGAGATCGACCAGATTTTGTGGCGGGTTGATGATGCCAGACCAGTATCGACTGTCGCCGTTCTGAGGCCCCGGCTGACGTGTCGAGCTGAATGACTCTGTAAACATTCCTTGGTTGCTGTGTCGAGTGAACAAGTTATTCAGGATCTCCTGACGCCCAGAAACATCTGGCGTATCCTCATGAACAACTCCCCTGTCGTCGTGAACACGAACCTCGCCACTGGAGTGGAAAATCTTACCATCCAGCGGACGGGAATGCTCAGCTGGCGGTACGCGACCCTCTCTCCCAAAGAGGCTGCTCAAGGGCTGTCGGCTGTTGATGAGCTGCTGAGCTTCAATGGTCGTCATCATGTGGTCATCAAGACCCTCGAGAATATCCCGGTGCATCTGCTTGTAGAGCACGTAGTACGCGCGAAACATGCGCAGGAAATCCCGACGGTCGACATAACCATCGCCATCAATATCGTATCCTTCGAAAGTCCGCCTCAGCTTGTCCTTCCTCTTCCTGTACGACACGCCGTGGAGGAACTCTTCAAAACCGATGAGGTCGTCATTGTTCGTGTCGTAGAATGCAAACATGCGGTCATGAATGAGGTTGGGTGTAGCATGCCGATAGCCGCCTGACGGCACGAGGCATCTCTCGAATGTCTTCCGGTCCATGGCTAGACTCAGCCCGTTCGGGTCATCGCGCCATTCGCTGTTTGCCATGAAAGTCCATTGTTCCCATAATGCGTCCAGCTCGACCCGTTCGAATCCTGTTTCGGCCGACCACTTTGTGAGGAGAAATCTAGGCAGCTGGCGAAGGGCAGTGTCGGGATCACCTGGATACCACACCGGTTGAATCTGCCTGGGGCCAAACGGTGGCGCAGGTATCTTGACCTTGTAAAAGACGTGAGTCTTGTTGTGCAAGGACTGAGACTCACAGGCCTCGCAGAGATCAAAATCGGCGCAGTTCGCGCAGCGATAGCGGATGCCCCTGATGGGAACCATGCCACAGCCATTGCACTGACAGCCACGATGGACGTAGGCGTTACGACGAGCGTTATCTTCGGAAACCCGAAAGAGGAGTGTGACTATGTTCTCGCCGCTCCGCTGTCTGGGCTCCCTCACTCCGTCCGTGTACCATTCTTCGTTGTTCTGATCATCGCCCAGCTCGTTGGCTTCGCGGAGGATCTGCGCGTCGCCCGCATCTAAGGTCTCGTCGGCTGTTGCCATCAAGCGCTCGCCGTCGGCGACCTCGGACTCGGTGTCATCCTCGTGACGCTGGCCATGTCTGTTACGCCGCACAGCATTGCTGCGATGAAGACCCGACCCTTGAGAAAGCGACGCCGGCTGAGTCGCTGTTGCCTGGAGATATGTGTAGTAGCCGACGACAATTGCGGAGAGCGTGGAAACAATGGCGATGGCTACTCTAGGGCGGGTCAGGTTCGAGGCAGCGGCCGATGGTGACGACGTGGATGACATGGCGTAAGCTGTCGTGTAGGGGTCATGGCGGAGAGTGAGGCATGCGTGGGCACTCGCAACGCATTGGCTTGGTTGGTTTGCGAGCACCTGCCGGGTTCGCGACGGAGATGGCGTCGGCGACTTGGGCGTAATTATCGTTGAATATGCAGCAGGATCGATATGTGATACCTGCAGACAGTGACCAGGCCAATTATGATGTTGTTTGCCGTCGCGCCGCAGTGCAGCGCAATGATTGACAACTCTGGAGCGGGGGGACCTTGGAAGGTGCTTCAAAGAGTCGCGCGAGTGGAGGCTGGCAATGCACGTCACTTGAGCATTTCCGCGCCGCGCCGAAGGAACGACTTCAAACTCTAGGCGGTTAAGCGTGGCAGTATCCAAGCTCGGCGCCGCAGCGGAGAGCCCCTGCATCGTGAAGATGGAAGTGTTGTGCCACGGCGTCTTGATGGATCAAGGTCTCCACCACCTATCAAGTATTCTGCAGGGTCGTGTCCACACTCTGACCTGTAATGCAAAGCTCATATGCTGCGAGTCACCGCAAATTGCAAGTGTTGGTGCGATGGAAGAGCTGGATATTGTGACTACTGCTGGATTAACACCTCGAGCTGAGTGTAGACAAAGCCCTGATCTGTCAACAACATGTTTTGAATCACGAAAACAAGAGCGTCGGGTGAATTAGAGTCATGGCACTTTTGGATTACATCTGCAACGACCTGACATGTGGATTCTCGCAGTGTCAAAGTGCTCACATGAAGCAGCAAGTCTTGAATGCTGCATGCGGGGCAGAGTCCTACAAGTACTCTTAGAGCCACCTGGGCAACGTTGTCATTGCAGGACACACCCGAGTCCCGTCTTGGAAAAGTCGTGTCTCGTGTGTGCTTCAATTGCTCTGGCCTCACAAGACGTTTCGGCTCTTACTGCCCCAGACATCTAGTTCCTTACAATAGCCGTGTAAGTAGCATACTTCAAGCAAGCCTGACATGCTGACCTAAGCCCGTCAAGGGCGAATAAGACCCTTGGCCAACCAACCAAGAGGAAGGATCCGTCCCGAATGGCCCTAGCGTGCCTGCGGGGTTGTCGTCCAACCATGCTCCGCCTAAGAAATTTCACACCGCATTGGCAAAAAAATAAAAATGGACAGCCAAAGTGCGAAAACAGGGCCCCGCGAGAAGGCCCCGCGACGAGGTTGAGGGGCCAAGCAGCACAGAGGGCCGGCAGAGAGCCGGCGCCAGGCGGGAGAAAAGAAAACAGAAGAAAAAAAAAGTCTGGGCCCAATCACCACGGCAGCCCCAAGCAAGCCCGATTCGTGCAGCCCACCCCAGCCGCCGCCGCCTCTGCTCGCCCTCCGAAGTGCTAATAATTTTATTCTTCTTAAAATCTGCCCCTCGGTCTGCTGGTCTCCATCCTCTCCTCCCCAATCCATCCTCTCTGGTTGTACACATCTCCCTGTCGACCAAATCCACATCCATATTTCAAGATGGCTGAAGAGACTTACGACGGTGCCATCGGCATCGACTTGGGTATGTCTCCCTCGCACGACCCTCTTCGGCGTCGCAAAGAATATTGCCCGCCGAACCGCACAAAATACCCCCGCCCCGCGCCCACCACCCCGAAACTCGAATCCGACGAGAACGACGCCCTGCCTGGAAAACATAATATGCCTTCATGAGATTCAACTAGTTGTTATTGAGTTCAACTGGGACTTTGCAAAAGTCTTGATTCAAGAAGTGCAGAAAAATGTGGCTGGGCTGGCGCAACTCGAACGGTAGAGAGTTGTGGGGGGAAAAAACTTCAAGGCGCAATCACATAGTCATCATGAGCCTATAAAGCCGCATAGACTAACACGAACCTCGCAATCAGGTACTACCTACTCTTGCGTCGCCATCTACGAGGGCACCAATGTCGAGATCATTGCCAACGAGCAGGGTAGCTTCACCACCCCCTCATTCGTCTCCTTCAACGAGAAGGAGCGTCTGATTGGTGAGGCTGCCAAGAACCAAGCTGCCATGAACCCTCGCAACACCATCTTCGATGCCAAGTGAGTTGTTCTCGTTTTTCCTTCAATGCGTGCAAGCTCGCTGTTGCTGACTTTGCTTCAAGGCGTCTCATTGGCCGTCCCTTCGATGACCCCATCGTCAAGAAGGACATTGAGTCCTGGCCCTTCAAGGTCATTGAGCAGGGCTCCAACCCCGCCATCCAGGTCGAGTACCTCGGCGAGACCAAGACCTTCTCCGCCCAGGAGATCTCTGCCATGGTCCTCGTCAAGATGAAGGAGATTGCCGAGACCAAGCTCGGCAAGACCGTCGAGAAGGCCGTCATCACCGTCCCTGCCTACTTCAACGACAACCAGCGTCAGGCTACCAAGGACGCCGGTGCCATTGCTGGCCTCAACGTCCTCCGCATCATCAACGAGCCCACCGCTGCCGCCATTGCCTACGGTCTCGGCGCCGGCAAGTCCGAGAAGGAGCGCAACGTCCTCATCTACGATCTCGGTGGTGGTACTTTCGATGTCTCCCTCCTCAACATCCAGGGTGGCGTCTTCACTGTCAAGGCTACCGCCGGTGACACTCACTTGGGTGGTCAGGACTTCGACACCAACCTTCTTGATTACTGCAAGAAGGAGTTCCAAAAGAAAACCAAAAGTTCGTCTATTCCCCCAAAAAAAAATAGAGCCGCAGGATTGTCGTGTAGTTCACGATAAGAGCCACTCCCCTTCGGACCTTAGTGGCATATCAAGAAACACAAGTTTCAGTAGAACATGCTCGAGAGCTTTGTGGTAGAATTCGAATTCGCCAAGCATTACTCTTACTAACTTTGCTGGTGCGAAAAGGGATATCAGCGGCGACCCCCGTGCTCTCCGTCGTCTCCGGACTGCTTGCGAGCGTGCCAAGCGCACTCTGTCCAACGGTGCTCAGACCACCATCGAGATCGACTCGCTGTTCGACGGCGAGGATTTCTTCCTCCAGATCACCCGTGCCCGTTTCGAGGACCTGAACTCCAAGGCCTTCGCTGGCACCCTCGACCCCGTCGCCCAGGTCCTCAAGGATTCTGGCATGGACAAGAAGAAGGTCGACGAGATCGTCCTTGTCGGTGGCTCCACCCGTATCCCCAAGATCCAGAAGCTCCTCAGCGACTTCTTCGGCGGCAAGAAGCTCGAGAAGAGCATCAACCCCGACGAGGCCGTTGCCTACGGTGCTGCAGTCCAGGCCGGTATCCTCTCCGGCAAGGCTACCTCTGCCGACACCGCTGACCTCCTCCTGCTCGATGTCGTCCCTCTTTCTCTTGGTGTTGCCATGGAGGGCAACATCTTCGCCCCCGTCGTCACCCGTGGCCAGACCGTGCCCACAATCAAGAAGCGGACATTCACTACAGTTGCCGATCAGCAGCAGACTGTTCAGTTCCCCGTTTTCCAGGGTGAGCGTGTCAACTGCGAGGACAACACCTCTCTGGGAGAGTTCACTCTCGCTCCCATCCCTCCTATGCGCGCTGGTGAGGCCGTCCTTGAGTGTGTCTTCGAGGTCGATGTCAACGGTATCCTCAAGGTGAGTTTCCAGCCCCTTAACACCAAACATGAACTTTCATATGCTGACAACAACCCCAGGTCACCGCTACTGAGAAGACCTCTGGTCGCTCTGCCAACATCACCATCAGCAACTCTGTCGGCAAGCTCTCGTCCGCCGAGATTGAGACCATGATCAACGGTAAGTTTCCGAAACTTTGTGCTCAATATGTGCATGATTTGAGCAGATAACTAACATGGACCCAACCACTACCCAGATGCCGAGAAGTTCAAGAACTCCGATGACGCCTTCAGCAAGCGCTTCGAGGCCAAGCAGCAGCTCGAGAACTACATCGGCCGCGTCGAGGAGATCATCTCCGACCCGACCATGTCCCTCAAGATCAAGCGCGGCCAGCGTGAGAGAATCGAGGAGACCGTCAGCGAGGCCATGGCCCAGCTCGAGATCGAGGACTCGTCGGCCGAGGACCTCAAGAAGAAGGAGCTCGCCCTCAAGAGACTCATCACCAAGGCCATGTCCTCGCGATAAATGTGTTTTCTCTTCCCTTTTTTTGCTGGCTCTGGCGTCTTTTGACAAAACGTTGCGGGATTCCTTTGTTTTCGAAAAACGAAAAAAGATCGGAGGGAAGAAAAGGGGCATTTGATTTCTCTCGACCAGATCTCGGTACCATGATCTGGCACATGACTTGATGCCCTTTTCTGATACACACTTACGATAGACATGGCTGGCTGGGTGGATCTCAAAAGAATGATGGGAGATGACTACCCCGAGGACCCAAAAAAGGAAGTCCCCGGGGTGAGGAACAACAATTCCCTTTGTCGTTAATGAAAGAACATTAAACAAACTCAAGACTCTTTATGATGATGATTGCCGTGACATAATGCTGCCACGTGCCGAATATTGATCTGTTGCATGACTGTCCTTCTGATACGCCCATCCCAGCTCTTAGACTTCAATCTCAATTTCGGTTTGGTTCCTGCTGCCCTGTCTTCTCCCTTAACCATCACCCAAGTCCAGGATCTGTTCCAACTTCAGTAACCATTTGTTGATTCCTTCTCCTTGCACCTCAGCCAGTTATCCCGGCTATGATTGAGTTCCAGTGGCATCTGCCAGTCAAAGCTCCCCAAAGCTCCAGATAAATTAGTTAGTAAGAGCGTCTAGTGCTGGCTGGAGTCACTACTCATTCCAGGCATGGGAGCCTGACCAGGCGCCACGAGAGTGCCACACTCGCGATGGCTACCGCCGCTCTCCCCGAAATGTACCACACCAATCTGTGATGGATGCGCCACGAACTGCGGGCAGCAACACCTCCGAAATCCAATCTGCGATGACCTGGCGTGCCTCAGTGTACGATTGAGAGGGCGTAAGCTGCACGTTGAACGATACTCACACGGTCGTCCAATTCTGGGATACCTCGGACTCCGGGTTGATTCCCGATCATAATCTCGTTAACAATTTGCTAGTCAATGTCGCTCAGGGGGCAAACACGATAAAAAAAACCCGTGATGGAGCATACGTGCCTGAGATGATACAAATACACACGAGAAAATGAATATGGGAAGTCTCAAGACGATGAGGGTGAAAGTATTTGTGCAGATGAAGAATAATTGTATGAGAAGTAGTTCACAAGATATTTTTCGACCTCTAGAGCTAGATTAATGTATTCCTTCTCCAGCAGTTTAAGTGGTTCTCGGTAACTAAGAAGGGGCTATATCCCAGCTTGTCATCAAAGCAACATCCTCGACAAGAGGGGTTTTTCATCTAAATTACCACGTCGGACGTTTTCACGGCCTAGGTGCTCAGTAGACATCACATCTCTCCACAAAGGGCAAGGAGTTGCATCCCCTGTACCCTATACAAGTGGCTTACGAACCAACAAAAGCGCCACGGCATACTACATGGCAGCCAATATGAGGCTGGCATGCGTCGACGATGTGGGGCATCCGGAGGCCGCCAGGTCCATGCGTATCGTGACATGTACACTTAGTTGATAGCAACCACGGAGGTGATGGCACACGAACTTTCTTTTTCCGTTGTGCTTCATGTTTGCTCTCTACCTTTTTTTTTTTTTTTTTTTTTTTTGCTGCCCAGCTGATGTCTTCCTCTATCAACACATGATCGAGTTCGAATCCCGTAAATTTACTAGCACAAAGCCAACAATCATTGCATCTCCCCAAGAGAGAGAGAAAACAGACTTCATGTCGAAAGCTGTGAAATGATTCCGTACAACCACCGTGAACACTGATGCCAGGTTATCATAAGCACATGTTTGGACTGTCACGATACCCTACTGTCCCCCACGCACGCACGCGGGGTACCACTCTTACCCAATCGGCCATGGATGGAGCAGAGCAGTGCGTGGCATAGACTACCGCCGGCCCAGGGGAGTGCGTGATTCACTAAAATCCACGATTGGCGGAGTTTGCTCCGGCTCGAGATTAGCCTGTAAGCCTTGAGTTGGCATAGGCGAGGGTGGCCAATGGCAAAGCCAGACATTCAGAACTCGCATATGCGCAAGGTGATTGAGGTGCATGCAGACCTTCTTCGAATAGCAATCGTGGAAAGTGAATCTGGTCGTCATATTGGCTTGCATGGGGGTCTGCGAGTTTATTTGCTCCCATCCTGGACGCGGCTTCGAGGGCTGGTTGCTTTCCCCTCATGCGACTCGATCTGCTCACGATAGTCTCGCGAACTAGCATTTGCTGCTGCATTTCTTCGAGTTGGAAAGTCCACAGAGAATTATTCGACACGAATTCTTTTTTAACAACAGGTGCTGGTGCGGTCCATGTACATCTTCCATAGTCCGGGGCTGAGATCTTAGCGACTGCGTGGACGCCACTCGGGTCAGCCGCGGATGGAGACCTCTGCTTCCCGAAAGCTATCGAAGACGACTGCCAACAAATCTTGTCCAAGCCAGGTTGGCGGCTCGTACCGATTGGTCTTGGCCACCTGGACTGGGAGATAAGTCCTGGTATGAACGCGGCATGCCGTCCCATGGTCCCCACTCTCCATATGATTGACGGATTGCGACTAGGATTTGTGACTATCACGCGCTAAGACGACGGGCGAGACGAGAACATAAAATGAGGCCAACTGTCGTCTGATAACTTGGTTTCTGCTATGCACTGCTAGCCTGATCTTACGCTGATCAACTATGCCGATATCATCGTACCTGACTCCCTGCTATCACCTTATCCCAAGACTCGACATGGCGATCGACAGGAGACCTGCCATTCTCATTGTCCACGGCTCGTGGCACAGACCATGTCACTATGAGCTCCTGACGCGCCGCCTCGAGGGAATCGGCTTCACGGTGGTTTGCCCAGCGTTGCCGTCGATTGGCAAGGGCAGACTGGGCAAGACCTGGCAGGACGACGTGTTATGCATCAGAGATGTAGCAGTGCGGTTGTTTGACAAGAACAAGCAGGTCCTGCTGCTTGGTCATTCGTACGGCGGCATCCCTGCATCAGCGGCAACCGAGGGCTTGACCAGGCCAGAGAGAGCTGCGGCAGGACTCCCAGGTGGCTTTTGCCACGTGGTTTACATGTCTGCTTTTGTTCTTCCTGCCCGAGGTTTGAGCCTGCTCTCGGCTATCGGGGGCTCATTTCCAGACTGGATGGAGCATGATGAGATTGGTGGAGCGGCAGAGGTATGGTATATCCTGATGTAGCCGGTGCAAGCCCCAGGGCTGTCTCTGCTGACAATGCTGACAATGCGAACTGTGCTAGGATCGGTCGACAACTGCCAACAAGAGCGCTCGGTGGCTGCTCTTTAACGGAGTGCCCGACGAGCTGGCGGAGTGGGCGATGAGTAAGCTAGTACCGCAGTCGCAACTCGCGGTCGAGAAACCGGCTACTTTTGTGGCAACCGATGTCACTGTGCCCAGCACGTTCATTTTCGGGGAGCGGGATCTGGCCATGACGGTAGAGGTGCAGGAGATGCTCGTGGCTGCAGTGCCAGGGATGAGAACAGAGAGAATTGATGCCGGGCACAGCCCATTTCTGAGCCATCCGGACGAGCTGGCCCAGCTTGTCGCGAGCGTTGCGATGAGAGCGGTGCACTCATGGTTGTCGCGGAAGTGCCAGAGGGCGTGGTATAAGACCAAGAGGAGACTGTGCCGTGTTGGTGGGTGATGGAGCGGATAGGCCAACAAGGCGGAGTATCTTTGGATAGCCGAAGCATTGCCACTTGCAGAGGCTGTTTCCTGCTGTGTCCTGCCGCCCGGTGCCGGCGAACTCTGGGCAAGTGCTGTGTCGACTTGGATGAAGCGTGCAGGAATCGATCTTGGATGCCATGGCAGTCACGCACAACAGACCTCGGGAGTGCAGGTTGTACCTTCCCGATCGGGACAGCACTGGAAAGCCCCGCCCAGGACATCCTCGAGCAGGCAAGGACACCACCAGACGTTCTCGACAGAAAGGTTGCATACGGATCTAACGATGAGAATAGATCGCAGACCTGGAGCCAGCCTCTGGTGTCATTCCGCTAATGCAAACACCTTCTGAGAATTGGCGGTTGTGCCACGTGAACTGAACAAAAGTTGACAACAGTGAGCACTGGGAGCTCGGAGCTGGGGTCGCCCCTCCCCCCGACCCCAACTTTCCAGGATTCTGGCGTCATACCAGATGCAACGACTCCAATTCCTTCGAGGCCTGCTTTCTGAACCAGACGCCGGCCCAGACAACTCAGACGACTTATAAATTTGCCGCTTTCGAAAGTTCCGGGTGACGCCACATTGTCCACCGGTAGTCTCGGCCATCGTCCCGCAGATAAGGCCTGCAGAGCTCTCCGCGCGCCGGCCCCGGAGCACCCCTCGCCCCTCGTTGCGAACTGCTGTATAATATTGCTTCGGCCATTCCCCCACGCTGCCCTCTCTTTTTCCCACAACCATGTCTTTCCTCCGCAACATTCAAAGGAGCGCCATCTGTACTCTCAGATCGCCACCCGTCAAGTCTCAATTCCAGTGTTCTGTCCTCCCACTCATCTACCACCGCCGAGCCTCCACGATGGCTCCCAAGGTATATCACTCCCTCTCATCGCAGGTCGCTGTCTTGCTCATCGCTCGCTGACAACCACGTCTACCACGCCAGCTCAACGACCCCAGCCTGCTCAAGACCGACGTCAGCTATGTCAACGGCGAGTGGGTGAAAGCCGACTCTGGCAAGACTTTCGAGGTCCACGACCCCTCTACCGGCGAGCTCATCGGCACGGTCCCCGAGATGGACGGCTCCGATACGGAAAAGGCAATCAGCGCAGCCACTGCCGCCTTCAAGTCCTTCCGCACCACCACCGGCCGCGAGCGCTCCAAGCTGCTGCGAAAATGGCACGACCTGATGATCGAGAACGCCGACGACCTCGCCAAGCTCATCACCTGGGAAAACGGAAAGCCCTTTGCTGACGCCAAGGGCGAGGCGGCCTATGCCGCAAGCTTTTTCGAGTGGTTCAGCGAGGAGGCTCCCCGAAACTACGGCGACACCATTCCCGTCTCTGCCGCCGGCAACCGCGTCTCCACGATCCGCCAACCCGTGGGCGTTTGTGGTCTGATCACCCCTTGGAACTTCCCGGCTGCCATGATTACCCGCAAGGTCGGTCCTGCTCTGGCGGCGGGTTGCACCACGGTTGTCAAGGCGCCCGGTGAGACTCCCTTCTCAGCTCTTGCCATGGCCGAACTTGCCCACCGAGCTGGTGTTCCCAAGGGCGTCTATAACGTGGTCACCTGCCTGGACAACACGCCGGCAATTGGCAAAGTCCTTACCACGCACCCAGGGATCAGCAAGGTCTCGTTCACGGGCTCGACTGGGGTTGGCAAAATCCTCATGGAACAGTCTTCCTCTACACTCAAAGTCCTATCCATGGAGCTTGGTGGCAACGCCCCCTTCATTGTCTTTGACGATGCCGATATAGATGCTGCCGTCGCTGGCGCCGTCGCCTCCAAGTTCCGCTCCTCGGGACAGACCTGCGTGTGCGCCAACCGCCTGTACGTCCAGAAGGGTGTCTACGACGAGTTCGCGGCCAAGTTTGCAGAAAAGGTCAAGGCTTTCAAGGTCGGCTACGGCTTCGACGAGGGTGTGACTCACGGCCCGCTCGTCCACGGCCGTGCCGTCGGCAAGGTTGAGGAGCACGTTCGCGATGCCGAGAACAAGGGCGGCAAGGTCATAGTTGGTGGCCAGAAGCTGCCTGATCTGGGATCCAATTTTTTCCAGCCCACAGTCATCACGGGCATGACCAAAGAGATGCGCATTGCCAGCGAGGAGACATTCGGCCCCGTGGCTGGCCTGTTCCCCTTTGCCACAGAGCAGGAAGTCGTCGACCTCGCCAACGACGCCGAGGTCGGTCTTGCGGGCTACTTTTTCTCCCGTGACATTGAGCGCATCTACCGTGTGGCCGAGGCTCTCGAGGTTGGCATGGTTGGTGTGAACACTGGACTGATCTCTGACCCGGCATCGCCATTTGGCGGTGTGAAGCAGTCTGGGTTTGGCCGGGAAGGCTCCAAATACGGCATCGAAGAATATCAGAACATCAAGACTATAACATACGGCGGCATGGGTAAACCTCTACAGAACTGAGAGGCTGACGGGTTGTGCCAAAATTCGTACCGATTTCGGAGTTTGGGAATTGCTTTAGGGAAAAGGAATTGAATTGATGTGCTCAAGAGAAGACCTCTGAGTCACTGCGCCTAAATGCTTGATCAGTTCTGTCAAGCATGGCTTTGGAAGTCGAGTTGATGTTTGTGATTGATGGTGCTGCTTAAACAGTTGCGTATCCATAGTACATAGCTGGTCGCATGTCAAACCAGAAATCCGGAGATGAGATGTTCTTTTCGGGCATAGCGCGGCACGGCAGAGATCCGGCGCCGAACACGACGCTGCACTTGCACGCGAAGTGCCAGTGACTTGCCTGATGGCTCGGCAACACTTGTCGCCTCGGTGAATTGCTAGCCGGCATTGTTGTCAAATTGCATGACAGCAAGAGCGAGCAACGCCTTAGTTTGGACACGGCAATCACGATTCCGAGCTTGGGTGGTGTGAAGCACGCTGCTGCAACCCCGAGCTTTTAGCACCCGGTGCATGCCCGGGCCGTCGCGCGCAGGCACGTCACGTCACAACTCCAGCTCCCAAGCTTATTCCCCTTCTTCCCCTTTTCCAGACCCCTGCAGATCGCCCTGCCGCACCACGTCTGGCTGGCGCACGACCACCAGCCCGACTGCCCGACGACTCCGAGCTCTCGATCGCGGCGCCACCCTCCAAAGCGTCACCACCAGTCCGCCGGCTTGAAGCAACTCCCAGCTCTCGGCATTTGGCGACTCCCACAGCAACACTACCTGCCAAAGTGCCGAGCATTGTCTCCCTCCGCGCCGCCAGGCAACACCGGACTACTGCCGCCGTCTCGTCACATCCCGACCACGACTTCCATTTTTCCTGTCCGCGGTCGCGCGACAGCAGCATATCCGATCCAGGTCTTTGTTCGCCCATCGTCACGACAGCCTCCCAGCATTGGAAGTTCATGCCCAACACTTAGGCTTTCAGCTCCTCAAGATCAACCCTTCCCAATCGATCAGACTACATCTATTCCTGTCCGGCCTTGTACACGACTTTGGGGCATATCTTGAGTAGAGTGACCCGGCCTGTGGCAGGCGCGGGGTCACGTGGACCGGTGTAGGAGATGCAGACAGCCAAGGCGAAGGCGGATGCCACGGGCAAGAAGGCAAAGGTCGGTCCGAGACTGCGATGTCGGCAGCTCTGTAGCTGCTGCGAGACTCTTCAAGAACATTTGCTGACTTACGCGCCGTCGCGCTCATAGCTTGCCAACTCGTACCAGGCACTTCTTGAGTAAGGATTTCCAGCAGCTAGAATTTACAATCTCGGTACGCTTTCTGACATACCAACAGTGAATTCTCGAATAAGGACCTCAAGAATGTCGGCAACTATACCCTAGGAAGGCTGATAGGGAAAGGCTCCTTCGGCAAAGTATACCTCGCCACACACAAACTCACAAATGGCTCGAAGGTCGTCCTCAAGTCGGCAAAGAAAGACGACTCAAACCTTTCCAGAGAAATCCATCATCATCGCCAATTCGTCCACCCTCACATTGCTCGCTTGTACGAAGTCATTGTCACGGAGAACCTCGTCTGGTTGGTTCTCGAGTACTGCCAAGGTAAGTTTAGGTGCCGACCCGTTGCTGGACGAGTCTTCCCACGCACGAAGCTAACAAGATGACCTAGGTGACGAGCTCTATAACTATCTTTTGAGGCATGGCCGACTACCCGTTGAGAAGGTGCAGAAGACGTTTACGCAGCTAGTCGGCGCTGTCTCGTTTGTCCACCAGCAACAATGTGTCCACCGAGATCTGAAGCTTGAGAATATCTTGCTCGACAAGCACGAAAATGTTAAACTGGTGGATTTTGGGTTCACGCGCGAGTACGAGGGCAAGTCCAACTACCTGCAGACGTTCTGCGGCACAATATGCTACTCGGCACCAGAAATGCTCAAGGGTGAAAAGTATGCTGGAGAAAAAGTCGACGTGTGGAGTCTTGGCGTTATTTTGTATGCGCTGCTCTGCGGAGAGCTGCCATTTGACGATGACGACGATAACATCACGCGACAGAAGATCCTCACCGAGGACCCGCAGTATCCCGATCACCTTCCCACGGAAGCTGTAACACTACTCAAGCAACTGCTCTCCCGGAGACCTCTTTTGCGACCAACCCTGCCAGATCTGCTCTGCCACCCGTTTCTGGCCGAGCATGCACCTCATCAGCAGGCTATCCTCAAGCTTCACCAGCCCGCCCCTTTCACCACCGCGCTTGAGAAGGAGACACTGCAGCGCATGCGTGGTGCTGGTGTCGACATCGATACGGTCATTGAGAGCGTCATCTCGAGACGGTGCGATGCCCTGGCAGGTTGGTGGACTCTACTGCTTGAGAAGGAGGAAAGGAAGGCCAAGAGGCGGGAGAAAAAGCGAAAGGAGAAAGAGGCAGATAACAGGATGTCCCGGCGCTGGTCAGCAGCTTCCAGCAAGTTGGAGCGCATGGCTCCCATCCTTGATGAAGATCCGAATCGTCACCTTGATCAGCTGCCCATTCCACGGACACGCTCTAGGGGCCGGCCGGAAAGAAGGAGCGCTCATTATTCAGACTACACCATCACGGATCTGCCAAATCTGCCAGAGAGCCGAGAGCGCAATGTTTTAACGGAAGGCGAGCTGCCCCCTCCACCAGTCGACAAGGACTCCTTACGATCAGCCAGCGTCTCGCGTCAGCGAAGACCGGTTCCGCCCCCGAAGGAAGGGATACTGAGAAGTGCGAGATCTCGCGGCTCGACACTACACTTAGTTACAACTGCAGAAGCGCTGAATGCTGCCAGCGCCAAGTTGGAGAACGAACCCCAAAAAGCCCGAAAGCGGCCGACGCAGGCTATAATAGCGCATTGGCGGCACTGGACGCACTGGATACGCGAGAGCACCCGGAAGAACAAGCCCAACAAACGAGGCAGTCTCTCGACACCGAATCTGGTGCCAAAGGATGCCCAGTCTGACGCCGGTAGCAAGAACTCAAAACAGCCGAGTCTACGACCACACACCAGCAAATACCCAAATTCTGCCACGGGGGCAGTCAGATCAGGCAATAATTCACCGAGGCTGTACAACGGCCATGGCCCCGGACCGCCATACGGGTTGTCAATCAACACTCACAACAGTAATCAGACCATCCCACCACCCCTGAGCACGCCTGGATCGCAGGTAGGACCACGGTTGTCGTCATCGACATCACACAAACGGTACTCGTTGTCGCCAGGACCCATAACCCCAAGGTCGACCGTGCGTCGCACTTCTGGCCTTCGGGGGAGGAAGTCTACCTCGTCGTCCCTGTCGTCTATCCGGACAATGCCGCATCATCAGCACACACACTCGAAAGCAAGTTCGACAAGTTCCACGGGTTCGATATCCACGTCGAGGACGCCAGGCAGATCACCGCATCATTCCGTCAAGGTGCTGCCAAACACGCCAACCAGCACGTCGTTTCCGTCAAACATACGGCTAGTGCGTGGCCCGGTAATAGGCCTCAACTTCAACGAGTCGATGCCTTCTGGTAGCTCGGCAGATCAGCCGCCGAGCTCGCCCAACCCTTTTGCATCAGGCTCGGTGCTGTTTGCCAAGCGGAAGCGCAACCTCTTCAAGGGTCCCATGCTCGCCTTCAACAACCAGCAACACCACGCTCCGGCCGCGCCCTCCAGGTCTGCAGGACACAGTCGCAGCGCTAGTGGCAGCGGGCTGGGCCGGCGGAGCGGGGAGATCACCATCCAGGAGGAGGACGAGGACGCGGCCGAGGTCCCAACCATGATGGAGGAGGAAGAGGACATTGAGGAAGTCGACCAGTTCAGCCCGATCATCCGAGCACCAGGCGAGATCATCGAGGAGATCTATGAGGGAGGCGAGGAGGACGAGGCCGCTATGTCGACACATCCGGCTCTCCTGGAGGCGGCATCCATCGTGGCGCGAGGAGGCCGAGGCACCATGAAGGGATAACTTTTGACATACCCACCTTGCGAGAGATTCGGAGATGCATTTCGGGACGACATGTATACCAAAGGCGAGCTCGTGCCAGCAGAAACGAGAGGGACGAGCGAGCCCCCTACCTGCTTACACTTTAAGCTTATTCTTTTATAGCTCCTTTTTTTTTTTTTTTTTTTTTTTCGTCATCTTTCTTCTTCACACCCCGATATTCCCATTTGTCGTTTGATCAAGATACAATTTCCCCTTTGAGAACAAGGGCCCTCCCCCTTGCAACCACGAGATTGCCCGTGTCCTCTTTCTCGCCGTGCTGTCATTACAGAGGTGAATTTATGTCTGTGTGGTGATTTGCTTGCGCTGTGGCCCTGTCCAATTACACCCTGCTAATAAGCGGGCGATTCATCACATCTCTGAAGCGAGATTGAAAAAAAGAAAATAAGTATTGGCAATGATTGATATTGCTGCTGTTGATGTACAGATTCTGGAAAAGGCCGAGATAATGACTATGTATGTGTGTGTGCCTGAGGGATCATCTATCTAATAAACCGGACATACCCTAAGGAATCAATGGAGACAACGCCGAAAAAAACAAAAAAGTATCCATGCATGGAATAATACACCCGTTCTGATTCTACACATCCTAGCAAGCCCATTTTTTAGGCTCGTAAACTTCGATGGTAACGGACGGAGAGAAGAAAAAAGAAAAACGCCTCGCAAACACCGAGATATGCCCTCCTGCCGCTGACTGTGGACCTGGAATAAAGGAACCACGGTGAAGTCTATGATGAAGCACAAAGAGAAAAAGTAAAGGGGTGGGTGGAGTGGGAGGGGAAAGATGCAACCACCCGGCCATGTGCCGCTAGAGACACAAGTCTATAATCTCCAAATAATCTCCACCACCTCGTCCATTGTGTCGTCCCGGCCGAGCTTCATCTGCGTGATGAGGCCGCTGTCGCTCCCCTTCTTGGGCTTTTTGCGCCCCTGTGAGTCAAATTCCTCGGTGATCGCAAGGGCCTTGTTGGGATCTAATGCCTCCTCCTCATCTTCCTCTGCCTCGGGCTTCTCCGGTAGTATCCGGTCGGTCAAGTATACGTAGAGTTGCCGCAGTTCGCCTTTGTCTGTAATCTCGGCGTGCTTGAGCTTGTAGCTTTTTTTGCGGTCCTTAGGTAGTCTGTCCCGGAGCGGGCCAACACTGAAGTCGTAGTCGCGCGAAGCCTGGCTCCAGGTCCCCTCCATCTTGTCGAGGTCGACTTCTTGCATGCCCTTTGTGTACTTGACAATAGAGTAGCCACTGGTGAAGACGGTGTCCTGCTCGAACTGGAAGCGCTGGAGGAAGCAGTCACCGCAGAACTTGGAGGCGAGGGCCATCTCGGCCATGGGCTCGTGGTACCAACTCTTCCAGTGGTGGAGCACGAGCGGCTTGATGCCGGCCTCAAAGAAGCCGCTGACGTCGTCCTTCATGTCCTGCTGCCATATGCCATCCAGCATCGTCAGCTTCGCCTTGGAGTGTGAGTAGACGCAGTCGCGAATAATGATGTCGCCCTCGCCACTCGAGGCTTCGTGAATGCACTTGAGTGCCTTTGGCGCTAATTTGCGGGCCAGGGGTGCCGAGAAGTAGGCGCCACCGCCGCCAAACGCCATGAAGCCAAAGAGGCGCACGGCTTGGAAGTTCTCCGACAGCTGGCCGACGTAGACGTCCTCGGTGTGATCGATGCTGGCGAGCGCCTGGGAAAATGGCCACAGATCAGGCATGAATGTGTCGTCGTCGATGAGGCCGTACCACTGGGTGTTCTCGTCGCCGTGGTTGACGAGATCGACCAAGACTGCGAAGTGGTTTTGGGACACGGTGAGATCCGCACTGAGCGGCTGGACAAAGGTAGCGTTGATGCCAGCCTTGTGGAACATGTTCTCGGTCTTGGTGATATTTTCCTGCGACTGCTTGTTGTGGTCTGTGACGACAGCGATGAGTTGTGCGCCGCTGTTGGCAAGCCAGTGCTCAAACGCTGGTAGGGACTCGCCTAGGCGGACCAGGTCGGTGGACACGCCGAAGATGATGTGCGGCATGGCCCCCTTAGGATAGGGCTTGGGGACAGTCAGCTTGATCGGCTCGCAGTCTGGCACGACGGCAGCCTTTGTGTTGAAGAGGTCCACTTCGAGCGAGCCATTGAGTAGCGTGTGTCCGATATCGACAATCTCGTCGCGGTCGACATCTTTGGAGAAGACAGTCTTGATGCACTTGCGACTATAGTGGATCTTTTCCGTCAGTTCCAGGCCTGTAGCCCCCTCGATCAAGAAGCGGAAGTCGTTGGGGACGTCGTTTGGGATGTTGTTGTTATTGTTGGTGGTGGTGGTGGTGCTGCCGGCGGGCTTGTTGATCGGCTTCTCTGTGATAGAGGCACCGGATTTGACGGAACCCTTCTTTTCGTCGGCCAGCTCGGCCAGCTTAGCTGGCTCCTTGCCTGGCGCGTCGATGGCGAGGTCGGGCTCGTCGGCGGCGGCAGGGGCGCCGACAATGGGCGAGTCGTGCTCTTTTATGTTAAAGTCATCGAGGACAGCCGGAGCCGCAGTGTTTTGCTGGGAGTTGGAGGGGTGGACGAGGCTGCTGGCATAGCGGGAGATGGCGGGACCACCGCCGACGTAGAACTGGGCGTAGATGACGAGGAATGTGATGATGGAGGCGGCGAAGACGAAGACGCGGGGCGCCTTGGCTATCATGTTTGCTGCTGAGGACCTTCGGTCACCTGTGTGTTGCTAGCATTGGGAGCGGTCGTGGCGGGAGTGTCGTCGTCAGGGCGTCGTGGGCCGTTTCGGGGCAGAGGGGACGCAGAAGAGCAGGGCGCAGCGTAGGTCAGTAGGGAGGGCGAGGAGGATTGTCGAGAGCGACATGCGGATGGACGAGGGAGGATGCAAAGTATAAAGCATGCCCAAGTGGCATGGTTTGCGTGGACCAGGGGCCTGGCGGGCTGCGATGGGCGCCAAGAAAGGTTGCACGCTTGCACGCCTGAGCGACGAGGTTAAGGGGGAAGCAAGGAATTGGCAGGCGCGGGCGCTGGTGCAGGCGCAAGTGCGGGTGGGGGTGTCAGTGACGCAGGCGGTGGTACTCGGTACATGGCCATGCAGGGGCGCGCCGCGCGTCGCAGCCGCCGTCGCTCGCCCATCACGCAAGAGACGTTGCAGCCTTGGGTGGGTGCGCCATTGTACTCTGTACTCCGTCTACAAAGGCGGCACAGCACGGGCAGCGGTCACGACAGGTCAACTGCAGAGTTTGACAAGATGCTGCGCTACCATCCCACCAACGGCCTGGCGCCGGCCTTGTCGAGGTTAGAGTCAGGGCAGAGCAGGCCACGCTCCTTGTCCTCACAAGGCTACCAACGGATCTTGCTGGCTGGTTCAGCAATGGATGCCGCTCATCGAGCATGCATGGAGCATCTCCAACCTTGCGACCCTGGACGATGATATCACGGCCGAGAGACGCGTCACCACCTACCTCCAGCCCCCGTTTCACCCAAGGCGATCGCAATTGAGCCATCGACTGCACCGTGGGGAACCAGCGGCCGTCATTCCATCTAGTCCTGCTTCTGTTTCGAATTCTCCCTTCTTCTCTCCACGGCGCCTCTATTTTTAAGTACTGGCATGCGCAGTGTGACACTGCATCAGCCGCCGGGTCGGCGGCACCACCCTTGGCCTGCCAAGTGGTGACGCCGTGTTGGCACTCGGAATGGCGTCACATCTTGCTCTGACGGCAGGGCCAACGCCCTCCTCGCAATTCAACTCTCCGACCTCTCTGTATCCCAAGTGCCCAGGTGCACTGTAATTTAGATGTTTCGAGAACATCACTTGAAGATCAGCCAGCTCGCAATCGAGTCCTGGCACCATGCATGTCGATGACATCCTTTCTCGAAAAGACCAGTCTCCCGCTCCTGTGCCCAAACAACCAGCACGCACACTCATAAAGTTGCTTCTATAAAGACAGCCGACCAGCCATGCACCCTTCCCGAGATTCCCGGCCGTCCTGGCCAATCTACTCGATGGCGACTGGCAGTCGGCAAGGACGGCACCGTGTCGTGTCTCTCTTGTAGAGGAGAGGGGTGCATGGCATAATAGCCTGACGTCCAAGAGTTTGGCACCCGCCAAGCCAAGAACTCCAGAATCTCAAAGAATTGCAACGCTGGACACCAACTTTCGACCATTCTCTCATCTCTCTACATGTATGTATGCCTGAACACAAGTCTCTGTCTGTATCCAGGTAAAATCATGACAAACCCTTTCTCCCCTCTTCCAAAAAAACGCCGCCGCTTGCTTGCACGTAACTTAGTTTCGCACAAGGCCATAATTTACTGTGGGCGTGTGCTTTGATATCCACGTAGATCACTTGATTGTTGAGCCTAATTTTTTTTTTCCAAGAAAAGGGATGGTGACTACTGCGCTTATACTTGACGAGTCCTCTCCTGGATTTTCTTCTACCTGCCAGGGGGGAAACTAGGTGTTCACAGACCTAGAGAATCGAAGAACTGAAAATGTGGTATGTTGCATGCGAGGAGTGACCTCTCCGTAATTGTAGGGTTCTGGCTGTATAACTTTACCCTATGGATCCCGCACACTAGAACGCAGTCACAACCTCCCCAAACCAGGTACTCCAGCCGCGACACATGCATCAGACCCAGGCGCTCATGAGTTTCTCTTTTGTCTTCTTCTCTTCCTCTTCTTCCTAATGACCATCTGCTCTACGTCCGGCCCGCGGCGATCGCGAGCCGCTGGCGCACCTCGTCCGCGCTAGCAGCCATACTCCGAGACGTCTGGCGTGCACCAACTTCCTCCTGGGCGGCTTCCCGAGAATCTACTGCGGCTGCTGCTGATGCGTTGCTCCTGGACAGGACGCCCGCCCTCCCTCTGCGTATCCGCTGCACGGCCTCCACGCCGAGACAGAAGCGCGGCTCCAGCTCGCCGAGCCCTTCCTCCCTGGACTCCTGAGCGCTCGCGAGCGTCGAGAGCGCGGCGAGCCCGAGGTACGCGTGGTACACGTCGGGCGGGGATCCCGGGTGCTTCCCGAAGCCGCCGATGACGTTCTGCGTCTTTTCTAGGAGGAAGCCGCGCGAGGGCGCGCGGTCGACGATGCCGCCCTCCCCGAGCATCGAGAGCGTCCCAGACACCCACCACGTGTAGCAGGTGTCGGGCTTCTTGTTCAGGCGGCCGTTGAAGCCGGCTGGGGTAGTCGCCGGGTCTATCAGGGAGAGCGTGTCGAGATCGGCGAGTATGTGCGAGGGGTCTGCCGTGTCGTTGGAGTCGTCGTCGTCATCGTCATTGGAGTTGGAGCCGTCTTGGGCAAGATATGTGAATTGCCGGTTCACGAGGAAGTGGATCAGTGAGGGGATCGAGGCGATGCCAGCAGCCACGTAGTTGCTCTTGTCCGTATCCGAACTAGACGACGGTGTCTCCTCGGCGGGAAGATCAAGAATTGACAGCGCTGCGACTGCGCAGTACGCGTACCCTGCGTGGCTCTCGTGCGTGGCACTTTCTGATATGCCGCCGTCAAAGGTCTGGCCTCTCCGGATATGGGCAACCAGCGCTTCGACGTTGATGTCGTCCTCCTTGCCAACTCTGTCTCCACCTAGGATGTAGCGGACTGTAGCCGCCAGCATGCAGAAGCGCATGTCCCTGCCACCAGAGACGAAACCATGCTCGTTTACCACGTCGCCAAAGCTGCCATCGTCCCGCTGTAAGCGCTTGAGCCAGGCTAGCGTCCGCTCCCGGTGCACCCCGTTGAAGGCACCTGCCCCGTCGCCTTCGGCAAGCAGCCCGAGGAGGAGAAGGGCAAAGGCCGTGGCGGCGATATTTGGGTTGGCCGGGTCGCCGGCGACCTCGCGATCCTGGGCAGCGTCCCATTCCACCGACCACTCCCGGGGCAGGACGTGATTTGGAGAGCCGCAGAAGCCGCCGAGCGGGTGCTGCAGGGACAGGATAAAGTCGCGGAGCCTCTTGCGGTCGGCGGCCGGGATCAGCGAGGCGGCGCGGGGGTCCGGGGGCGGCTCCGAGTACGACGAGGCCGAAGAGAGGAGGTCGAGGGCGGCGACAATGAAGAAGCCGAGGGTCAGGCGGGTGCTGTCCATCGAGGTGTAGTGGTGGGGGAGGAGGGACTTGTAGCAGCGTTGCCAGTACCGGATGTGGCGCGCCGTGTCGAGCGGCGGGCTGCCGTCCTGGTCGTCGGCCATGGTTGGTGGTCCCTCGATCGCGAGATGCAGCGATACCAACTTATGTCATGGCCAGACCACCACGAGGGGGGTATGAGGCGTCTTTTGGGCGGACAGCAGAGCTCAAAGTCGACGGCGAAGCTAGCTCGGGCTGGGCTTGGCAGCGGAAGCTCCCCTCCATTCAAAGGTTGTGTTCCCGGGGTTCCTTGCTTCGTCGAAGGTTCCATCCGCCGGCAGTTGTGGGCACCGGCGGGCGATGCAGCGTCAGGGGTCAATCCCCTGGGCCAAATCGTCACCACCACCTCCAGATCAAGCTTCCCACCTTGACACAACATCGCCAACACCTCGCTCCTTCTACAACGTCAACGGCACCATCTCGCCCGCCATGGCGCTCATTTCCGCAAAGACGATCCTGACATCCTTGTCGCTCTTCCACATCACCCTCGCCTTCTTCTTCCTCACAAACCCAAACACCATAGCCGACCAGGTCCTTGTCTTTGTCCTCGGCGAGGCGCTGGGCATAGTAAGTCCACTCACGAGCACGCCCCCTTTTATTACAAGCTTCCGTACACGAGCTAACCTCGGCCTCCCTTCTTCGCACTTTCGCAGCCCAAGACGCTCGCCTTCACCACCCCGTCCCCGCCGACCGCCCTCCTCAGCATTGTCCTGCTCTTCATCGGCCTCTCGGACCTCCTCACCCTCTCGATGCCTGAGGAGGTCTGGCTCCTCCACCACTGGTCGCCCCAGGCCCCGCTGCGGGCCTTCATCTTCTTCGTCGCCACCGCCTACACATATCTCACCAAACCGGCGGCCATCGCCACCGCCGCTGCCGGCAGCGGGCGCATGTCCCACCCAAAGACCCCGCACGTCGGCGCGAGCTACGGCACCAACGGCGGCGGCGAGGCCCTGCGCAACAGGCTGTTCTTCACGTTCGCCTTCATCGAGTTCGCCGCCTGGTTCTGGGTCTGGGTCACGCTCAAGGAGGAAGTGAGCAACTATGCGGCCAAGCATAGGAAGCGGTCCAACTCGGGCTCAAGGGCTCTGTAAACGGCCGGTCCTGGCTTCGTGGGGAGGAGGAGGAGAAGGAGAGAAATCTTGGCTGGAGGCTCTTGTCGTGGCTGTCGCCAGCCTTCTGCAGGGGGTCCAAAAGACTCGGCGAGTTACAGCGAAAAGGGGATTTTTTGGGTTCATTAGGGCGCGGGCGGCATTGGGATTGTGCATTTACTGCAGCCTGGCTCAGGCATCACGGCTCTGGGGGAGGCATATTAAGGAGGGGTTTTGTATCTTCATAACAGCAAAGCAGGTGGACATGGCTGTCACTTTTCACGGGAACGGCAATCAGGCAGAAATATACCCCATTTTCCCCTTTAGTCGACGATCTCCCTGCGAACCCGCAGATGTGAGGATTCATTTTGGTTAACACCCTCTTCCAAGTTCTATTTCCAACAACCCCAGTATGCACTCACGGGAGATACTGCACATTCGCCCAGCCGCCCATGAGCTCCTTCCACGACTGCGTCACGGTGGCCGCCCACTCACGCAGCCGGGCGTCCCCATCGGCGCCGTCGCGGACGAGCGCGGTCACTTGCCGCCGGAACTGCATCTCCTCGTCGTCATCCGCATCGGAAGACGGCCCGGGCGAGGCGAGGACCAGCTCGCGCACTCTCCCCTGCCACGTGGCAGATCCGACCTCGGCCGCGAGCCCCCTGATGCGCGCCCTGCAGCCGTCCTCGACGCCCGCGCAGGACGTTCTCAGGTCCTTCAGGGGCTTCTCGATCCACACGAGTTCTCTTGCCGCGCGCGCCTTGTCGACGACCTTTGTTCTTTCGACGACGTTTGTGGCCGACGCCGCGGCGAGCTTAGCCAGCATCGTCGACTCACCCAGCATGCCGAGCGCGTGCAGGTCGGCTATGCCGGCGAGCGTAGACACCGTCGTCGAGGGCGTCGAGGCGTTTTGGCCGAGTGCCTGGCGCTCCTGGTATCGTATGAGGTCGCTTATGGCTTGCGTGCTCTGCTCGACGCTCGTCTTGTTCTCGGAGAGCGTGGGATGAGACTGCTGCTGCTGTTGCTGCTTCTGCTGGGGGTCAAGCGCACTGCTGCTACCGCCGCTGCAAGCCCCGATGACTGTCGCGTACAGCGCCATCGTCTCCTCTAGGACACCGTAGTAGCTGTACTCGGCAGTCGTTAGGACCGCGCGGCAGGACCGGCCCCCTTTCCGGGTGCTCGTCATCACGGAGCGCAGCTGCTGCAGCAGGGCCTCGGTCTGTTCGAGAGCGTAGAGGATGTCGGCCGCCAGCACCAGGGCGGGCTTGGCGGGCTTGTACTCCTTCGGCTGGGTGTAGCTGATGACGTCGATGAAGCGCTCCCCAACGAGGCCGAGAAGACTGCGAGTTTCCTGTTGTCAAAAAGATTGGTAAGTGTTAGTCGCCCTGATTGGAGCAGTACCAGAGGGGAGGGGTGAGGTTAAAGTATGGGTGTGTCTTGGAGCATACCGACTGAGACGGCCCGTGGTTGAGCATGTCTGTGATGATTGATGACCCACGGCGTCCGAGGTTCGGCAGACAGCTGAAGTTTGTGACTTCGGACAGCTTGTGGTCGACGGTGAGGTTCTCTGTGACATGTAATTAGCATGTCTCTCTCTTCTTGTGACACCAGAGATGGTAACACATTTCCCAGACTCCAGACCAGTCGACTTACGGAGCAGCGGATCATCGTCCATGAAGCGCGGATTCTTCAGCTGGTTGAACCGCCGGCCTCTCCTCGCCTCCACCCGGACCATGACCATGCTGCAGCTCTTCTTGAGCTTCTCGTAGAACTCGTACAAACCAACGATGCTCGAGTAGCTGTCGTAGTCGAGAGCGTCCTTTAAGCCCCTAGGGTAAGTACGCCGTAGGGCGACATCGAAGTAGGAGACCAGCGGGCTCGTGCATGTTGGGTTGCCATCCGTCACGCTGACAGACGCGAAGAAGTGGGGAGCATAAGTCGACAATCGGTCGTAGAACAGCGGCACGAGAGAGTCGAGGACGGCGTTCTTAACCCCGAAGCTGTCCCAGAGAGTCTTTGCGCGTGAGACACAGCCGACCAGAAGGTACAGTTTGACCAGCATCATGCGGAGGGCGTCGTTCTTGGGTAGCGCGGCAAAGTACCCCTCGAGCAGGAAAATGGCTTGCAGGACGAGCTGGACATCGGCAGCAGTGAGCGATGAGGATCTTGGAGCTCCAGGTCTAGACTCTACTCCGACATTTCCCAGCTTGAGCAGGGCGGAAGCGCCAATGACGACAAAATCCGAGACCGGATCGACGGGTTCCTTAGGGAGGACGCTGTCGCGGAGGTCTTTGTCCGCCATAGCGGCTTTGTACTGCTGCAGAGCGATGATGGCGACTTGCCTTAGGCATTGTGAACATTGGCGAGACTGCGATGACTCTGACCCACAAGCAGGACAGACTGCTGCTACCTGGGTAGCGATGGTGAACTGTACCCTCAGACGGATTGCGATTATCACAAGTCTCTTGAATGTATCATCCTACAATCTGATCAGGATAAATGTAGAGAAGAGGTCATCTGACGTGAGAGAGAACTTACAGATTTAAGAGGGTTCGCCAGAATGCTGATGAACTGATTCACCTCCGAGGGGCTCAGTAGTTCGATAAAGGACTGTGTCTCGTCGTACACGGACGGACTGCGGTAATTGTGCAAGATATATGTGGCAAGAGCGACTAGACGTGTGTTATCCGCGCCTTGATGTTGTGTCCGCGAGTCGATCGTGAATTGGGCGTGCAGCAGCGCGAGATCATAGTATGCAGTGTGCGATCTCGTCACGCGGTGTGTTTGCTCCAAGGCACGATATGCACGTTCGATTGAGTCGAGCGACGCTTTCAACGCCCTGGACAAAAAGATGTAAGCTGTCACAGCGGCCATTAGAGCTGGACAATGTAGACTCACTCTTCTGGACTCTCTTGGTACTTGCTGGCCCGGACGAGTAGACTCCAGGTGAACCACTCGGCTCCGAGTGCCAGGACAGCAACGTCTTTCTGAGTCCGCTCGGAATGGACTTTGGCGATGACCTCGGCCGAAACGCCCTCATCGACGATTGCCTTTGCGTCGCTTTCGTTCAGCTCGATAGCCGCAGCAATGATCTCCTGGCATACTTGATACACTTCTGGCCACGCCTCGGTATCTGCCAGATACTTCAGTATCCTCCGCACGACAGTGGCATTACCGTTCTTGAGAAGATTGACAGGGTGCGCGAGGGGGTTCCTCTTCTCGCCGTTATCGACCACTTTGTGGAATAAGGTTTTCAGCACTTCGGCCTTTGGGCTGCTGAGAAGGATCTCGCACCAAAGGTCGAATTCTGCTTCTGTAGAGACCGCACGGCCAGGCTTCTTAGGATCGAAGCCCTCCTGTGTCAAGGGAGTCGTTAGACCGAAGTTGTAATGCAAAGAAAAGACCTTGATTACTTGCCTCGAAATGCTGACTGAAGGCCTTGTCGATCATTCGCCTCGTCAAGGTCTGGAACAAAACTTTCTTCTCAGGTGGGCACGCAGGCGTCATCTTGGATTCTAGGTTAGCCACTAGGTCACAACACTTCTTGGGTGAAACCAAACTGCCATACGGTCAGGAGGTGCGTGCTTGATATGTTACGGAACAGCATCTTGCGCTCACTCGGAAAGTTCCGATCCATAAGAGCGGCGATCTACGCACAACTGGAAGTCAGCACATGAACCTTTCAGGCCAACATGTATCGAGGCCACTAGCGACGGTGTTGGGAGGGGGCTTACTTGCTGAGCATGAACCCAGTCGAAATTGGCGAGGGTAGCATCGAGACAGCGCTGACAAGTTGCAAGGTCCTTGGGGGCGGCCTTGACAAGACGCATGCGCAACTCGCCGAGTGTCTCCGGGTAGTCGATTGGGACAAGCGCGCAAGCATAGTCGTAGAGATCCAGCGTGTCGGCGTCCTTGACGATGGAGCCGTCCTTGACCAGCTTCTCCACGGCATCTCGCCCGGCATTTGCTTCCAGACGGTCTGCATTCCACGAGCGGGCGACTACCTCGACGGCCTGGTGTTATTCATGTCAGTCTTATAGAGTCTCGGTGGTGGTTCGCAGCACAATCTTGGATCATCGGATCCTTCACCGGTCTGTACCAGCTTCGAAGGGATGCGAAGCCCAGTCTACAAGGCTCGTGATGTTCAAAACTCTTTGAAAGGGCGAATGAAGACCAGACCAGTAACTTGATGACCGTATACATACTCCAGCACGCCGACCTCTACACATCAAGACCACATGCCGAATATTGACGAGAGATGATACGCACCAGGTAGTACGGATCCTTTGTCGCCCTGTACCGCTGGGAGGCTGTGGTTCCCACGGAGGTCCACTGGGAATTATGCCAGTCGCTCTCGAGCTTGATGTCCACAGTCGGCCTCAGATTCGGCATGTACGGCGACGGCCGGATCTCATAGCTCGCCGGTACAGCCATTTCGAGCGCGCACGTGGGGGGATGCTGCTACCGACGCCCCGCAACTAAAACGCCTAAGATCCTCGATAAAAGATGGAAAAAGAGAAAGCTCGAGATTTAGCACAAGTCCGGCGCCATCTGGAGACGTTCCGAGGTTTGTCGATGTCACGGCTGGCTGGTTCGCGCCGGTGCCAACCACTGGTGCTCGTCCAATGCGTGGTGGAGGGAGGCCCGAGACTTTTTGGTGGGGTCTTCTGCGTCGTTGCAGAGCGGGTGGATTCTCAGGTAATTATTGCAAAGCATCTTTGCGTGCCAATGAGCAATTGTTCAGCAAATGGCAAGTCGCGAGGTGCAGTACCATTGTATACACATTACCACATGCTGGTCACATCGTTCTAAAGTCCGGATTTTTCCAGAGCACGACTCCCATCCACTACTGGATGGCATCGCTCCCCAAGCTTCGAGATAGTCTTAAGGTACGCGTAGGTAGGAGCTTTGCCTTCTGGTTCCTCGCACAGTGCAACTCGCCGTCAGGCACATCTCCTGGGATTACATCCTCGCAGCTCCCGAATCGTATTGTGCCAAGTCCATTCATGACAGCTACGGACGGGTTCATAATAACTTATACAGTATGGTACATGATGTACATGAATGTTTCAGCTTGGCTTGCGATCTATCAAGCAACTTCTAACGGACTCCGGCTTGTCGTTTGTCGCTGTCTTACTGTCGGCAAGCAAACCGTTCTTTCTCATCCAAAGATGCCCTTCTTCTCTTTCGCTCGTTTCTCTTGCTACACGTGCCTGTCAGTATTTCCCCGCGCTCTGCCTTCCATGTTTCTCCCGCGAAATGTTTCCGCGGGACTCGGACTTCCGACTCACCCATTCCTTTTTGCATGCCCGGTATGCCCTGTCCCCCTCTCAGTGTCAGCACTTTAGCCCCCTTGGTGAGCTTGGAGATAACTAAATAATAATAAATTGCCCACGCAAAGACTCACTCAAAGTAGTCGTTGCACATCTTCCGGTCGCCGCCGTTGCGGTTCAGACACGCTATGCTGCGCGCCGCAAAGTCCTGACACGGGTCAAAATACTCGCTTCTGGATTTACTGCAATCGTCACCCAACCATCCGCGGGGGTCAAGTCAGCCCATACAATCCCATGTTGTCTTTTTTCCCCCCCTACTCTTGTTCTTTCCCCCCATTCACAGCCACATGATTGAGTGGCCTCTTCACGGCTCTGCTCGCTGACTTGGGGTAAAAAAGAGAGCGCGCAGTTGGGGTTTTGATGGTCGGGCAAGGCGCAGAACGCACTTTTGGAACTTGCGCTTCTTCTCCTTGTCCCACGGGTTGCTGTCGTCGCCTCCTCCACCGCCAACAACACCGCCGTCGTTGGCAGGGGGTTGTTCTGGAGAGGACATGGGGGCCGGGCAGACGCCGCGTGTGCCGCTGCCGGGCTTTTGTTTTCTCTCTACCTGTGAGGTAAGAGCCGCGTAGACTTTTGTTCTTATCGTTGATTCGCGAGGGCGGACTTGGGGGGTGTCGTGACTATCGTTGAGAATGGTAGGGGTTCGAAGTCTCGATTGACGAACGCGGTAGATGAGAGGTTTCGTTTGCGGCCAAGGTTTGCGATGTTGTGCTGAATTGCGCCGATGTGTCGACTCGTTGTCGGCGGGATGTGTCGGGTTGCCGTGGTGGGGTGGAGCTGGAAAGTCGCAAGGTCTGTCTTAATGGTCGTGACGTCGCCGACCTGTCTCTAGCCTCCTCGGTTTGTCCACATTAAGAGCTCAGTTGCACATACCAGTGAGTTTGCAGGTCAGTGTTCCTCAGCAAAACTTAATCTTCTTCAGATAGGTATTGTTTAGCTTCTTAATTCTATTCAATGTTACACTACAGAGGATGGTTTTGTGGGTGGGCGAGTCAACTGCGCGAGGCAGTTCTTCTCTTGGTCAATTAGTGCCTACAAGCAGATAGCCACTGTCCCGACCGTGAAAAACAAAGAAACAAGATGGGGTATCTCAAGCCAAAAAGGCTTCTCAGAAGAACGCAAAGCAAATATGAAGACGGCGTTGGGCTGCCTGGCCGTTACCCACAACTGCGCATTTTAAGCTGTCAACAGGCTACATTTCGGCGGGAAGTCCGCTCGCAGCTTGACCTCATTTGATCGACCACCGCGATCACAATGTTCTTCACTCAGGACCGAGCAGCTGAGGCCAAGCTGCTCTGACCCCCCTTCTCTGTGGCGCTGGGCGGCGACGCCTCGCCCGTCCCGGAATGCATGCCCGCATACTCTTTGAGCTTAGACGGATCGGCTAACACATCGAGAGCTTTCTCCCTCTTGCTCTGACGGCCTATGTCTCCAGCCGCGCCGAGATCGTCAAGATCGCTGACGTCGTCGGAGCTGAAGGAGCTTGCGGAAGGGCTGCGGTTGGCAACCATGTGTATCACTCGGCCCTCCTTCTTCTTAGTCTGAAACTGCTCGTCCTTGAGCTTCTTGAGTTCCGGGTCCTGGCCGTCGAGCGTCACGATGCCGAGGCCTGGGAAATTGCGCTCGAGGAATCGGTGGAGTTCGGGCAAGACCGACTTGTCTGGTCGATATGTTCCGCCTATCACGACATAATGTTAGTAGTCGTCGCGTATACAGAGCGACTCAAGACCCTGAGACAAAGAAATGCAGAACTCACTCTCATTATCAATGATGAGCTGGTAATGCCGTGGATTAGCTGGCGGCGGGCTGTGCGGGGGCCCATCTGGTAGGTCCTGAGACGGATGGGTAGGTTGATCAGGTTCTGGATCCTCTGAAGCATCGGGCTTCTTCAGCCTGCGGATCATGAACTCTCCGGAGCAAGCAATATACACGGCGGCATCACTGTGCATTGTGTGTTTGCTGAGGAGGTCGATGCCAAACTCCTTGCCTGTTTCGGTAAACCGCATCATGCCGTCCAGTGTAATGACATAGGTGAAGACGCGGCCGCCCTGGTCGAAGTGGACCATTCGCAAGAACTGCAGACTGGCTTCTTCCGTGCATGGCCCGAAAGTGCCGAATTCCGTGTCGCTCCGGAAGCTGTACAGGCGCCGATGCTGATGGTGCAGAGCCCTGTTTAGAATCTTGCCGCGGACACCCTTGTTCTTGAAGAGCTTGCCGATCACGGGGCGGAACTCCACAAAGCGATGATAGAGCTTGGGGGGAACGGGCCCGGCGAGCTGAATCGTGGTCGCCTGGAAATCATACTTCTCCGTCTCACGACCACGGTGTTCACTACTACCGTGGTGCGAGCCGCTGATCGAAAGGTCATCCTCTGCATTGCGGTTGACCTTGACGCCCATCATGCGGCCGATCATAGGGCTAAAGTGCTTAAAGTAGTATGTTGGCCCGACAGTGTACATATGACCATGAGGCGGGTCGGATGGGCCAAGCATGACGGCGCTCAGAGCCAGACGTGGCGTGATGCTGTGGTCTTTGATGAGGAGGCTTGTGCAAGCACTCAGTAAGTAAGCGCGCTTGCTACCTGAGCGCTTCTTGACGTCGAACTCGTCTTGGGGAATGCCTTTCCACGACTCTGAGACGTTGTCAACTATCAGAGTGACGTTTCCGAGCCGATCGTCGGCATCTGGCCAGTCCTCATCATAAAGGCGGCATTTGAGCTTGAACCCAGAGGCGGGAACGTTTGCGACAATCCATTCCTGCTCCCAGTCGGGCTCGAGCGACTTGCGAATCGTCCTGGTGCGAAAGAAGAGATCGGGGTCCTCCCTGTGGCGCTTGCGCAGAGCTGTCGTGAGTGTCGCGGTGAGAAACGGGTCGGAGGATCCAGTCCCAAAGTCTGCGACTGGGAGGTTTTGCGCGTGGTGGAAAATGAACTTGACCGTGTAGCCCTGGGGCGCGTCGGGGATTGGCGTCGCGTCGAAACCTCCTGGTGGGTCCACCTTGTTCTTGGGCTTCGCCTTTTGGTCCTTATGCTGCGCTTTGAGCGAGCCTGTCCGTTCCGAGGGTGAGGAGGCAGGATCGCCAGTTGGTGAATGGGGCGGGGTTTGCTGGTCTTGGGCAGCCCTGTCGTTGACGACGCGGGGGGTAGCGGCTGTGTCGTCGGGACCAGTCGCCGGGTGGCAGAGTGCCGTGCCCGAATCTGGGCGGTCCCCGCTGGCAGCGGTCTTGACGGGATCGGTGGTGGTCGCCATTGTCGGTTTGTCTGGTCGCGCAATGCAATGCGCTCAAACTGGGGAGGAGGGAGGAGACCTGGTTGGAGCCTTGGCACGCCTGAGACGTGTGAATGGCCGTCGGCAGTTGCGCAGGGCTGAGGGCGGAGAAGCTCTCGGCGCGTGGAGGCGGGGTTGAACCACAACTAATGTCTGCAACCTTCGGACGTTGTCGGACGTTGTCGGACGTTGGCATGTACGATGCTGCAGGGCGGCAGAGCTCACGGTGTCGCCAGACGGTGTCGCCAGACGGTGTCGCCAGGAGGAAGAAGGTGGTGAGAAGCCAGTAAAGGCACGGCGAGGCAGGGCGTCAGGCGCAGGTTCTTAAAGGTCAGATGGCCATCTCGACGGTCCACGGGTGCATGCATCGCAATCACCGGGGCACCGGCGGGCTTAAGAGCTGACTCAAACTTGGCGGCGCGGGCTGGCGACAGGGCGCTCTACGGCACAAATGGTGCCGGCCACCCAATCCTCGTAGGAGGATTAGGCCGGTGCCACGCATAGCCCGCCATCGTGCTCGTGGTGGCTGGACGCCCGCCCCAGGATATGCAAGCAAGCTTCCACGCAGCAGATCTTCGAGACGTGCCGTGAGTCCCGGCCCTCCGGCAGGCATGGGATTACGCGGCCTTTGCGGCTGCCCGCAGGTCTACTGCGCTGTCCGGATACTCGGCCGCAGTCGTTGGTAGCCATAGCCGCAGCCGCAGCCATCTTTACCGCAGTAGACAGCTGCCGCGCTGCAATGACGTACGAGCGCAGCCGCTTCCAATTGCGTAGTCCCCTGCAACACCACATACGCCGTAAGGGAAATCTCTTTTGACACTTGACAGGACTCAAATAGACGCCAACACCAATCACACGCGCGCTACATCAAGATCCACCGCCCGCCAACCGCCATTCTCTACCACCAGCTCGAGTGAGCAGACGATGGCTCCGGCCACAATGGTGTCTTTTCGTCGTGTCCGACGACTGCCATCCATGCATGTCTTGCTCCATGCCGCGTCACCAACACGGGCGACTACCAGCAGCCACATAAGTAGCCGATCGTGGACAGCCAGGTTGCAGCATTGAGACGAGCACTTGCAACATTCCGAGTCAACAACAACAACAACAGTTTTGTGCCCTCGAGAGGTCTAAAAACAGGAAAATGCATGCAGGAATGGCGTGCGTTCCTGCCAAGCTTGGCGGGGCCCACAGTCTAAACCGCTCAACCACCTCCCCAAAGTTGCCGACTTCGGATGTTTGACGGTTGACATCACATCAAAATCACGACCACGGCCTTGCAGCGGCTCAGCTCGACAGTCCACGAGCTTCACACCTCCCCCGCGCCCGCCATGTCAGACACTCAGATCCTCCTCCTCGATGGAGGCCTCGGGACCTCGCTCGAAGACAAGTACGGTCTCAAGTTCACCCAGGCTACGCCCTTGTGGTCATCTCACCCTCTTGTCGACGGTCAGCGTGACGTGCTACTAGCGTGCCAGCAGGACTTTGGCCGCATCCCCGTCGACATCCTGCTGACCGCAACGTACCAGGTCTCGGTCGAGGCCTTCGCGCGCACACAGACAGCCCAACACCCCGGGGGCATCCAACGTGACGACATACCAGTCTATCTGGAAGATGCAGTAGCCATCGCCGAGCAGGCAAAGCAGCCCAGTGCCGCCATAGCTCTCAGCCTAGGCCCCTACGGTGCATGTATGGTCCCAAGCCAGGAATACTCCGGTCGTTACGACGCTGCTCACAGCTCCGAGGAGTCGTTGTACCAGTGGCACCACGACCGGCTCGAGGTCTTCGCCAAGGTCAGAGGGTTGTCGGCAAGGATTGATTATGTCGCCTTTGAGACTGTCCCAAGGCTTGATGAGATCCGTGCTATTCGCCGGCTTTTCCGACGCTCAAAGGAGCCCTCCGAGTCTGTGGTTGACAACGTTCCTGGTAGGTACTGGGTGTCCTGTGTCTTCCCGGGGACCAACACACTGCCAGATGGAGCCACTATCGATGAGTTGGTTGAGTCGCTCTTTGATTCAACCCACTCCGAAGCTCTTCCCTGGGCGGTTGGTATCAACTGCACAAAATTGGACAAACTGGATGACCTTGTTCAACTATACGAGGTCGCGATTGCACGCCTGATCAGCAATGGCATGCTTCAACGCTGGCCTGCGCTTGCCCTGTACCCCGATGGTACCAAAGGCGAAGTTTATAACACAGAGACCAAAATCTGGGAGGTTGTATCTTCGCAGGCGAACCAATCGGTGAGTTTGATTCTACGTCCTCGAGCCTCTCAACTTGCTACGTGCCGTTCGAGGCAGTCAGTTGCGGTATTACCACATACAAGTCCTGGTTGTGATAACTGATGAGATCAACAGCTACCTTGGGCAACCCGCTTTGCTGCGCTCGTCACGGAAATACAAGCCCGACAACGGTGGGCAACGCTTGTCGTTGGCGGATGTTGCAAGGCGAGCGACAGAGATATTGAACAGCTTCGCCAACATCTGGCATGTCATGCCTGAACGGGTCGTCGGCCACTGTACTTAGGTTCTTGATTTAGCCACGGAAGCCAGTTCCGCGGTCCAACAGTCGATCGCCTCCGCCTTGGCCTCCCATAGCAGAACAAAGACATTTTGCCGGTCTGCAGTTGGTAGGCTTTGTTTTTGTGGTCACCTAGTCCATACCTCTAGGCATGAATCATAAGAAACTCGAGGTCAACCTACAAGCCTTGAGGCTCCGCCTCCCGACATGGTCCTGCACATACGAGACGGGCCCATTATTATCTGGATCAGCATGTCGACTTTTGATTTTGAGGTTTCAGACAACCGGAATACGAGGCCAAGTTGATTGGCAACCGAGTGGTCGTGGTCTTAGGAGCAATCAAGGTCTTATCCTGGATCAACTGACAACTAGTAAACAATCAGTCGCCCAGCGGCACACGGCATGTCTGGTGGAACCGACCATGCAGGAGAGTGAACTCCGTAATGTTAAACCCACCCATGACCTCGGAAAGAGGTTGGCCGTCAGAGAGGCTCTGCTCGGAACGATGCGAATTCCTTGCCCCCCCCTGGAACCACAATTGGCGGTCGGTCTATCCTGGTGTGCATAGCAGTCAAGACAGGTGCATCTATTGGGCCCCAATCATGCGCATGGAACATTACAGCGACATCATCAACGATTTCTCGCCCCTGAGCCCCTATCATGCAAGCCTCCATGTCACAAACAGCGCCACAGCCTGGAGTTAGCGTTCGATTGTTGTGACTTACTCGGAGCGACTCACTGGCAGAAAAAACCGGATACACTGGGCTATGGCGGAGCTGGCCCCCCATCAAAGCTGGCAAAGACAGCGAAGTCAACCCCTTTCTCCCAGTTCTCAACCCAGTGCTTGTCAACAACACTCTGTTGGCAAGTCATACCTACCACCAGTAGCTAGACTCAATGCCTATAGCCCTCTAGACCGCCAGAGAAGCTGCCCATGTACTCCGTGCAAGCACCACCCGATGCTGCTCCATTGGGGCTGGAGACGGTCTTGCCGGTTGGCAGCGAGGCACTTCTGTGTGGACCAGCCGTCGGACAATAAGCACGACCCCAGTGGACAAGCGCACGGCTCAGGGCGCCTGCTACCACGCTCATTGGAGCAGGGAAATTGTGTCCACACCAGGACCAAAAGCAACCTCCCAAACAGACTGGCCGATGACGGGAAAGGGCGGTGCTTGTGCTACAGCAAATGCACAGTTATGCTTAAGCGCCGCATGTAAGATTGCCCCTGACTAACAAGTCCTAGTGCAGGACAGACTCACCACTCGACAGCCGGCACATGCAATCGCTTTTTCGGTTTCGTGTAAGACAGTCTCAGCCCTCCCGCATCATCACCATCTTCCTCTCTGGGTCCAGCGGTGCTTGTTTCAATAGTCACGGAGCAGGCGGCAGTCAGACGGACGAACATGGCTCAGCCATGGCAGCATCGAGAAGCGGAGGGAACGTGCGCCGATGCACGACTCGACGGAGCCAAGCAAGCCAGCCATGAACCTTGAAGTGCCAGCACATCAGCTGAAGGGACGAGGTGCGTGTCCCCAGCTTCCGCGCCACCAGTCACTGTACGGAGTATGGACACCGTGCCGAAGAGTGTTTGGCCTGGAGAGTCTGGTTCGCCTGGCAAAACCGAAGCGAACGATGAGCGGTTGCTAGTGGGGAGCTTCAGCCGGCTGAGGACCGAGGACCGGGGGGCCCTGCGCCGCCAGCTTGGACGAACAGCACACTTGCGAATGACAGAAAGGCGCCGGGCGCATGGCTACCCACACTCATGCATCAGAGATTGCATTGTCGTGATGGTGTGGGCCAGGGCCAAGGCGACCAGGCCCAAAGAGGAGGCTCCAAGCCTGGAGGCATCCTTGCATGTGGAGCGCATCTGCGCGATTGGCCTTGCCCCTGACGGCGTGCATCAAGCAGGTCCAGTCTCGAGAAGCTTCGCGCGGAGGAGCCCTCACGCAACGCGCACAGCACGTGCGGTGTGAGATTGCCCCATGAGCAACAGCTCCGAACCAGCGCAGCAGCCCCTGCGCGACGGGGCTCTGGGCTGGGCTGTCTGGTACACCCGCGATCCGCCTCGAGGCACAAGGAGGGTGCCGACGCCGTGGTTCCATGCGCATATAAGTCGATCCGGCCTCCTCCACAAACCGTCTTCTCTTTCCCTTTCCTCCTCACCCTGATTGTGCTCAGTTCCCACCTTTACACTCTTTACAACCCCAACTACAGTCTCTCGCTTATCTGTCTGTTGGATATAATACCTTAATACCGCCAAAATGGTTCAGCTTCTCAAGTACTCCGCCGCTGGCGCCCTCCTCTTCGCTGCCGTCAACGCCGCCCCCAAGTACGCCGAGACTCCCGTCTCGTACGAGGAGGACGAGTGCACCGACGAGCCCGAGTACCCTACCGGCGAGTACCCGACCGGTGCCGTCTCGACCAGCGCCACTTACCCCGTCACTGAGTCCCACGGCACTGCCACCTACCCGGCTGCTACCTACCCTGCCGGTGTCACCTACCCGGCCGGTGCCACCACCTACCCCGTCACCGACGCGACCAGCACCTACCCTGCCTCGGTCACCAGCTACACCACCACGGTCTACACCGTCACCAGCTGCGCTGCCTCCGTCACCGACTGCCCGTACGGCTCCGTCACCACCACCGTCGTCCCTTGCGAGCCCACCGCCGCCACTGAGTACCCCACCAAGTCCGAGGAGTACCCTACTGGCGAGTACCCGACCGGCGAGTACCCCACTGGCGAGTACCCGGCTCACCCCACCGCCGCCACTGAGTACCCCACTGGCGAGTACCCGACCGGCGAGTACCCCGTCGAGCACCCCACCAAGTCTGAGGAGTACCCTACTGGCGAGCACCCTACCGGCGAGTACCCCACTGGCGAGTACCCGGCTCACCCCACCGCTGCCACTGAGTACCCCACTGGCGAGTACCCTACCGGCGAGTACCCTACTGCTCCCTACCCGACTGGCGAGCACCCCACCGGCGAGTACCCCGTCAAGCCTACTGGCCACACCCAGACCCACCCGGCTGGTCAGACCTACCCCGTCGGTGGCCAGACTACCTACCCCGTCGCCGGCCAGACCACCTACCCCGTCGGTGGCCAGACCTACCCGGTTGGCGCCCCAGCGCTTCTTACACCGTTCCCGTTCAGTCTCCTTACCCCACCATCCCCACTGCCGGCGTTGCCTCGGTCCGTGTTGGTGCCACTGGCGCCATCATTGCCGCTGCCGGCCTCTTCTTCGCCCTTTTCTAAGCGGCTGGAGATGCGACTCGTGGATTTTGGAGTGATGAGAAAAGACGTTTGCTGGATGAGAGTGGTATGTGCCAGGTCGTTTAGGCCTGGTGGCAGCCCTCTTTCTCTTGCAAGCATTCTTACGATGATCAATGGTGGAAAAAGCACTGCCCTGGCTTAAAAGGCGCGACTTTGCACATGCCCTCTCTTACTATACCTACCTGCCTTTACTTGTAGAAACTTTCATCCAATCGATGGCATGCGAGTAGCCTATGGCTTCGTCTTTGGGGGGTTCCCTTTGCAGGGATCTTCTGGGGTATTGGGACAGCGGTTACTGGTCTGCCGGAGACGGCCTTAATTAATGCTGAGTTGAATTGTAAACGCAAACCACACTCGTTCACTTCTGCTTGAATTCATTGGTGCTGTGAAATGTGAGTGATTAACAAACATCAGCTCAAATTCTGGGAAATCCAACATACTTTGGAGGGTCAAGATGTAATAACACTTGACCATCTTTTCACGGCTCTATCCCGAACATATCTAGCTGGAACACCTCAACCTTGAAAAGGTGAACAATCCTTGGTACTAACAAAAGCAAGGACAGCAGACATGCGGATTTGCGTCTACAATCTGCGTCGTCATTGCCAGTACCGTCAGTCAAACCACCACCACAGACAGGTTCGGTACGTTTTTCCATGTCCGAACCGGAAGACCGAAAGACCGACTCATTTGAAGGGGGGGAGGGGCGGCGCAGTTTACTGCGTAGCACTGCGCTAATTGGAGACAAGTGAGACAAGCCACCACACACAGCCGCCGCTGCGCATGGCATGGTGACGAACTGCGGGAGAGAAGCTGTGCCGGCTTATGACGGGTGGCTTCTTTTTTTTCCTGCTCTTTTCATTCATAGTGAGACATTGTTCACATGGCTTGTCACATGGCTAGTCACATATACACACATATACACGAAGCGCTGCCTTTTTTGGTGTATGTATCTTGAATCCTGTGTGTGAGATGGGCAAGGGCCTTGTCTAATTATTATTTTAGATTTGTGATTTGTGATTTTCTCCATCCTGCCGCTGTGAGACGTGGGACAGGGACCTGGGTCAATTCTTGGGTTTCCTCTCCAAACAGTGGAAGGGGGGGGGGCTGATGAGAGCAATTGGGCCTCGCGCGCGTGGCTGGCTCCGTCATTTGTGTTTGTTGGGTTCCGCTTCCTGTGCTCCCTCTCGCTGGTACAGTCCTATTCAGCGGAACGAACGATTCTCATGAGCGAGATGAGAAGTCAATGACGGGCCCTGACTAGCTGCCCCGGCGGGCTTGTCCGTAATTGGATAATGATGACTGGTGGCTCTAGTTGTAGTGGTTTTCTCTCTCTCTTTCTGTGTCGGACTCAACCTGGTAAAGTCCACTACGCACAGCCCGTAAAAGTTTGTTATTAGCTCAGGTACTAGCTTTCCGCCGGTTCATTTTTCAATTTTTTAGTTTTTCTTTCTTTCCTTATTGCGAAGCCGCACGGAGACGAATTCCACGCACTGGGGATGTGATGTCGGCGGAAGATTCCATCGAGTCCAATCGGGTGCAGTTTGAATGCGCTCCACACGCACCACACCTCGCACCGACCTTGGAAGAGCTCTGTTACCCACACCACCCACACCACCATCATCAGCCTTCTTTCTTTCTGCGCAGGTACAGAGCACCTGGCACTGGTGCACTTCCCCTGGAAAATTGGGGCTTTTCTTGCGCACAGCGGCTGTCCTTGTTGCCTGCCTTGCTCGCCGCCTCGCCCGGGGGTGTTTCACAAGGGGGAGCACTGCGTTGTGCGTGCGTTGCCGAGGATCTTCAGCCCCCTGCCACCTGCATGCGAGAGAGTTTGAATGGTTCCCAAGCCAAGGATGGCGCCACCCAGAAACTGCAACGGCCACGGCACGGCACCGCCGGAAAGGCCTGCATTGGGGAGTGAAATTGGCGGTTGAAGTTGGCGGCTGCTATCTCTCTCTGTCATGGGCGCTCCGCATGCTTACCTCACCTCGTGCCGTGCCGCACTGTGTCACACCGTCCTTGCAGTCTCGGGCAAACAGCTCGGTGTCTGACTCACTGTGATCCGTTACTATTCTTATTTTTTTTGCCACCATCTGTGCTGACCAACGGGGGACCAATCGCCCGCCGCTGGTACCTGGCAGGATGATCGACGTCGGCCGACTCATCTCGGATGTATCCTTTTTCATGGGCGGTCGAGGCCCGTTTGCACGGTGCATGCTGTACGTCGGAAGTTCCGGTAACTGAATACCGTGTACTCCGTAACGGAAGACACATCTCCGCAGGATGGATGATGTAACGCTATGCTATGCATGCGTATTGCCGGTAACGGAGGGTTGTCTGCCTCCCTCTCTCTACCTGCTGGTCCCAGGCACACCGGCCGCCGACTTGCATGCGCGCACGTGTAAATGCCAACCACGCAGAGACGTATCTCTGCTGCAACTCCAATCGTCGTCGAGTTCTTCCTGTATGGCGTGGGGAGCAGGTGCTGCTGTCCACGCGCATGTCTGCTGTCTTTGAGCAGCCTCGATCTCGCAATGTTTATGGAACTGGCTAGTCTTTGGCAATTAGTAGTCTACTTTTTTTTTGAAAGGGTCACTTGGCTCGTTCAATTGGTGTGATGTGTCTGTGTGGGTAGGATTCAGAGAGTTTTATTTTATTTTATTTTTGGCTTTCTGAAACTTTGTCCGAGTGCGGCATCAAGAGTGGGAGTTGACAACGTTAAAGCCCGGAGGGGAAGCGCAGCTGGTGATTACCACAATGGATTGTAATGTCGGGTCGACCTACTAACGTTTGATATCTCGGTGTGTTGGACAAGTGCTTTGAATGAGTTGTTGTCAAAATACAAGAACAAGCCCACGGGTATCAGAAGTGAATTAAGAGCTTATGAATGTTGAAAAAAATCAAAAAGAGCACCCCAAAATACAGAGTCGTTAGAATGAATAGCAGAACTGAGACCTAGCAGGGAGATTAGGCCAACTATATTTTGCGTTAAGTATGATAACAACGTTTTTCGTCATCCCTAGTTTAAGAAAAGTTGGTAAACTTGATAGTTTAATTTTGCTAAGGGTGTGATCATGTTATGATGGGGCAGACCAAATCAACCACAAGACGGATAAAACGCCCGTGCTTTATGTTTCGTCAATTGATGTAACCTGTATTTTGCACCCATATAAGTCGTACCTACTTAGAGTCTACAGTCATGACTGAAAAGTGTTTGTCTCTCACACGTAGTTGCTAGTTTTTCTCAACTCGAAGCACTCTGTCCGATGTCGATCATGAGCGGTATCGGACGCTCTCTTTGACATATGAGGAGACTTGGAAAAGCGAGGTACCTGCTCGGTTACTTGACTAGACCGACAGTAACATGATACATAGTTCAATGCGATCCGTCGTCAAAGTAGGTAGACGTAGAAAATCTCTCTGCGTGTCCATCCATGTCGTTCAGACAGGAATCAACAACTATGCCCATCTCATACTAAACGACGAGATCGCCACGGCCAATTCCACGTCACTGACACTGAGAGAAGCTCGCCTCAAGGCTGTGATCCAGGTACAAGATCAAGCTGTACTCTGCGAGGCACGGTATACCCGAGTTACAGAGTGTCTATACATGTTTCCATCTACACGAAAGACAATCACCACCGCCACCGACCTGCGCAGACGAGATGATCGAAAGGCGCCCATGGTACCATGCGCCCGGGCAGAGTGAGTCCCCAGCTCTTCATCTCACCCGTCTGCGGGCAAGATGCCAGCCAGAAGGCGTCAATGTTAATCGCGAGGTCCCGGCTGATCGCAGACATGTCTGCTTTGTCCACCACGTGCTCTTCTGCGGCAGTTTGATAAACAAATAAAAAAAAGCATCCTCACGACATCCGCATGGAACGCGCAACGAAGCCGTCGAGGTCTAAATGTTCCGTAACAACACGCGTTTTCACTACATCCCGCCGCTTGGTGAGTAGAGTCCGGCCACGCTACCGTACTGTAACTGGCCCTGCTGGGCACCGCGAGGTAATGTAGCGGCACACAATGTATCTAGGCAGCCGTCGTCTTTCTGGAAAACGCCCCGGCCTCGCTTGAGAGTATCCCATCTATCCTAGCCTGTACGAGAATTACTTATTTGCCGTGTCGACTGTTCTGAATAGACCCTGCGCCATAGTAAGGACATACATACACACACACACACACACACACACACATATATATATATATACTCACTACGGCGGTCCCTGCAACTGACTCGTGGTTTTATTGTCTCTTGTTGATATGCAATTCGTGTGCGGGTAGCTCGAGGCGCTGTCGTGCGCGTTTCTTAGCCTCGAGGAACCACCCCTATGATGTGCATGCGCGAGTAAGAGCAGCACCCGATCGTATGTTTCCCAAGATAAAGACACGGAAACCACGAGGTAAGGCTCGCATTGATCAAAATGTGGGTGTTTAACAGCTGAGGGAATACGCCATACCCGGAGTCTAGGGGACAGCATTTTTCCATGGCAACACAGCTGTGTGACTGTGAACGGCTATAAACCTGCCCAAAGGAACGCTCGCTCGGCAATGCTGAGTCTCTCCACTAGATTATACCGGAAGAAAGTCGATATACCTGAATATTGCGGTGGACGGCCCGTCTGCAAGAAAACACCTCCAACTTCGGGTGCCGATTTTTGTTTAGTTCCCTCGGCCGAGCATCGCTGCTGTCAAAACAAGTCGGGAGGGGGACCAGCGGCTGCTACGCCAGGTGTAACCGAGTATGATGAACGTGAGGGCTGGTCCTGGGATAAGCACGTCGGATGCCGTTGTCCTGTTACCGTTTTGGCTACCTGGGAAGTCAGATTGGCAAAGCGAACTCAAAGGTTGGCCGTACACTTTCCCCCCTGAACTGGATCGTGTCGACTCACCCCACGTAACATGAAAATTTTGTCGAATATGTCATCATAGACCGCCGCAGTACTCGCGATGAGACGGTTACACCATTTTTTTTTTTGGAAAAAATTGTCCCGTCCCGAGGGTCAAGGGTTGAGTGGTCGACGAGTGCTAGGCGCCGAGACGTCCCTAAAACCTCTGGGGAATAAGGGGGAAATCACCACCGAATAGCGTCCTCGAAGGAGGCTGTTTTCGGTTCGGAACCAAGTCTAGTCACTGGCGTGAGCCTGTCTCTGGAATCTTATATCGCGAGGTGCTGGCGTATCCGAGGTGCCCGTTACGCACTGACGGACTACCCTAGGTACTTTGGAGACCCACGGCTGTTAGCCACGCCAGGATGACATTTTATTTTTTGCTTCGATCCGCCAGCGTTTATCGGCAGACCTGGCTAGTGTCTGGGGTCCAGATGCAGAACCTCGTTTCCCAGGGGCCACGATCCGAAAAAAGCCACAATCTAAAGTAGGTACTTTGGGTCACTACTCGCTTCCTCAATGACTTCATCAGGTGGGTTTCTGGGCTCATTGCGTCACAAAAATACAAAGGCACACAGAGAAGTCAAGTGCGTTGTTCAGATGAGCTGTCTTGTGAAGCACCGGGGTCCAGCTCGTCCGGTACAAAAGGCCACGCGCAGCCGACGACGTGCAGGATTCCCGAGCTGTTGCATTGCTGCTACAGCAAATGCACATAACGTGTGATCGGGCCGGGTATACTTGTCCAGCAGGAGCTCCGTATAAACGACTACTTTAGTGGTCTTGAGGTTATGGAGTAAAACCTGAGCTCATGTGGACGATTCGAAGTACGGATGTAGGGTATGTTGGTAGGGCAGTGTAGCAGTGCATTTCCAAATTAAATCTAACGACATGCAACTTTCCAGAGATAGATTGACATGTCTATCAGTTGGGGTCGCAGTGCTACCCCTAAAGGAAATGACCTATACGAGGTTAAGAGACGCCTGCCAGGTTGAGCAGTTGTCCAAGGATCGATCGCCAGTTAGATAACCTGGTTGCGGTCGCTACCGAAGCCCGCCCATGTCTCGTTCGAGGGGACCATGAGCTTTGAAGGTTGAAAGAGGCGTGAGATTCAGCCGACAAGACAAGACAATCAGAAGCGGGGATCAATCTACGCATTGTAATCGCGGCAGGGGAGGGATACGACTGCGCACTGCCATGTCCCTCCCTCGAATGACGATCTCCTCGTAACATGCTTTTCTGCAGAGGGATTGTTGTGCCAAGCTCGGTGGCAGGTTTGCAACGCCCCTTGGCGGGCAGGGCAGACGCAAGGAAATGCTCTTGTTTTAACACAGCTGCTGGTCTGGTCCCCAGCCGCGAGCAGACGCGCGTGCCTCATTTCGGCATTCGTGTCGGTGGCCGGGATGGTGTTGGGCGGGCCCGGCAGGCGAGACTAGTCACGACCGACACTCGCTCTAGATGCAGGCGCAGGCGCGGGCGCGGGGGACGACCGGCCGACCACGCACGTGTTGTGTGTGCACTTGAAGGTCGTCGCAGCAATAGATGGCGGTGTGCTGGCGATTGACAGCTTGGAAGAAGCCAAATTTGAGCTGCAACGAAAGCCATGTCGATTGCTCAAGTGGGATGGAGGGAGGGGGCCCAATCGCACCTTCCCTTGGACGCCCAGATCGAGCGCTACCGACGTCGGGGGCCTGCGCATGCACTTGGGCAGTCGCGACTTCCAAGTCTAGCTCTAGAGTCTACCTAGGTAGTCTAGATTGCGCCTCCTGCCACCACCACCTTTCAGCTCCCCGCCCTGGCCGAGCTGGTGGCGGCCGTGATGGCTATCCCGCCGTGCTTCTTTGTGAGCCTCGCCGCCCTCGCCGCCCTTGCCGCCATTCTCCTGCCGCCCGCGCCGACCCAGCCAGAGCATTGTGCTCCTCCGTCGGCATTGTCCTCGGCGCCGCCACGGACCGGCATGTGCGGGCGCTGCTGTCGGTGCTCACAGCTGCCCGCCCCCACCCTGCCTGCACCCATCGGCCACACGCAAGATTGCGGCATCGTGTCGATGGACCCTTGCTGCACGAGATGTCCAGATGCCCCGGCGAGGCCCCGGGGCCCAAAGATGCATGTGGGCACCTGAGCAGGGATGCCGCCCACGACTCAGCACGACGACTCTTTAGTCTTGACTCTCGACTCTCGACTCTCGACTCCTCCCTCTGCCGCCTCTCCTGCCCTGCGCTCAAGAGGTCCCTGCCGGCCGTGGCGCACCCTAGCTTGCAATGCAACGACTGACAGCAATACTTGCCGGTCACGTCGCCCTGTTTGGCGCGGCCACCCGTGGGCATCTCCTCCATTATCCCGACGGGGATCGCCAGTATCCACTCACTGGGTCAGTCCGACTCCCAGACGGTCTCCCGGTCCCTTGAGATATATGACCGGAGCCTCCTCCTCCTCCTCCTCCACTGCGTCCCTAGCGTGCCTGTCCTCTACATGTAGCTTCTACGTTACCAACACGCCGCCATGCCTGCCTCAGCCTGCACGCTCAAGGGCCTCGCCCTTCTCAGCCTGGCATCCTTGGGACTGACGGTCTCGGTTCCCAGGCAAAACATAGTCGTCTCTATCGCAGTGCCGTCCACGGTCCCCACCACTGCCTCGAATCCTATCAGCCCAAACTTCCCGGGTTTCGCCTTTGAGCAGAGCTCGTGGGTTCGCTATGCGCAGAACGGCGCCGGCACTAGGAACAACTTCACCAACAACCTGATCGCGGCCGTCCTCTCCCGGACCGGTGGCACGCCCATTATCCGCCTGGGTGGCACATCTCCCGACTACGGCAAATACATCCCCTCGCAACAGGCCGCAGCTCTTCCTGTTTCTGAGCAGGACAACTACCAGGATATCGGGCACACGTCCATTGGCCCGAGCTACTGGCCACTCACAAAGTTCTTCCCCAATGCAAAGTACATGATCCAGGTGCCCCTCGCCGACGCTAACGTCAGCGAGGCCATCACTTGGGCCAGGACTGCTGTCAACAGCATTGGCCTCAACTCGATACATTCCATCCAGATCGGCAACGAGGCCGATCTGTACAGGGACGACTTCGTAGGAGAGCGTGGCATCTTCCTGGGACCTCCAGCGTACCAGGGCACTCTGACCAACGCGACTTATGTTGGCAACTTTACAAAGTACGTAAATGCGATCCGCCGGGCACTGCCTAGTGTGCCGAACCGTTTCTTCACGGCCTTTGATGTGTCTGCGCACGTCGAGGACCAGTCCATGGCATCGTGGCTTTTCGATGTCAAGACGTGCTTCCAGCTCGGTATCGACGCCGGCAGCAATGTCAAGGAGGTCTCCCACCACTACTATCAGAACGTTGCCGGCACGGCGGCCGACCTTCAAGCGGGCCTGATGACGTTGAGCCTTACACACAAAAACATCGACTACCTGAAGCCGCGCATTGCCTGGCTCAAGGCCAACCGCCCGGATCTTCCGTTCATCATCAACGAACTGGGCAACTCGCTGTTCAGGACCAACAGGTACGAGTACCAGGCTCGGCTGGGTAGTGCTCTCTGGGCTGTCGACTTCTACCTCTACTGCATGACGATCGGTGTTGCCGCCATCAACTACCAGCAGATCATGCACTCCGGTTTCGACCTGTGGCTGCCCGTGCACAGCGGAGGGCTTCAAGCCCAGGTGTTTGCCAACTTTTACTCGCAGCCATTCATCGCCGACTTTATCGGCAACAAGGGCAAGGCCCGTGTTACCAAGCTCAACACCATCAACGGCCCTGCCAACCTCGCGGCCTACGCAGCTTACGAGGACGGCGTGCCCAAGAGGGTCGCCATCGCGAACCTCGAATACTGGAACCAAACTTCGAGCGGCTTCACCCGGCCGCAGACACCCATTTCCCTATCGGTCCCTAGGACTCTTAGGTCCATCAAGGTCACCATGCTCAACAGCCCCGTTGGTGCTGGCGCAGCCGCCGACAGCATCACGTACGCGGGAAGCCAATGGGATTTTGCCCTCCGCGGCTTGGAGATCAAGAACGTGCGGGCCGATACCAAGAATGTGACTGTCATTAATGGCGTGGCGACCCTGTCCGTGCCCTTCAGCTCGGCTGCCCTGATATACTTCTAGGGCTGGTGTAACTAATGGGGGCGGGAGGTGGCGGAGGCGGAAGTAGAAACGCACATCATCATCAGCATCGGACCTTGGCGGAAGCGCATAGAGTTGGATATACCCATCTATATATAGCAATGACGATACGAATCATGACTCACCAGCTGTATTTACAGTATCTACATATAATTTTAATATACCAATCACTCTCCCCGCCCTCCTCTTTTCCCAGATCAGTACGCGACCAGTATTGGCGGCGCCATGATCACGACACCAAACCCAGTAGCTGAGTCGTGCACAGATTGTCTGATGCAAATATATTTTCTCCCCGCCATTCGGGAGCAGACTCTTTCCAGGCACAATACCGCGCGTGCGAGATGTAAGAGGGTTGCGGAAGGCTCCCATCTCGAGGTATCGCGCTCTGAGATTTTTTGATTTTTTTTTAATAACAACTCGTCCTTACCTATCTCTTCCGCCTCTCCGCTACTCCATCCGCTGCTACTGCGGATATTACACGGGCGTCGTCGATGATGAGAAGAGAGAGAGAGAGAGAGAGAGAGAGAGAGAGAGAGAGAGAAAAAGTCTCCTCGAAACAAGACGCTGGTCTGCCCCCCCTTTTGCGCCGGGGCCCGTGACAAAACTCACGTCAAAGGCCCGAAACACACTGACCACGTTCTTCTACAGCCGGGAGAAGGAAAACCCCTTCCACCATTTGAGTTTATACATTCCTCCCAATGCAGAGTTGGTAGGTGCAGCACGGCGGCGGGAAGAAGAAAGAAGAAAGCAGAAAGCAGAAAGCAGTTCCTCGATCGAACTGTCTACTACCCGCCGCCGCTCCCACGTCGTACATAAGGAGGAGGGAGGGGTTTAGGCAAGATATGACTCCCCGGGGGCCGGCCGGGTTGTTGTTGCAGTTTGCAAGACACCGTTCGTGGTTGATGGCCGCGGCCCCGGGGTCTTCTTCCCTTGGCTGCAAGTCCCCGCGTTTCTGTGCTGATAATTTCGCATACAACAGGGGAGGGAGAGGGACATCAGGAGGGCAATATATTGAAATTGCAGTTCACATGGCGGATTGAACTGCCGCGTGCGCGCAAGTGGTGCAGTGCATTACATACTTATGCACGGAAGAAGTAAACTGGTCATATGTTGCTTGATGTTGATGTAGCCGGAAGTGGGGTGTGCGCGCGCGCGCGTGTGTGTGTGTGTGTGTGTGTGTCAACACTCTCCCCACGTCTTTTAAAATAATTAGCCCGTCGTTGTCTACGGTCAGGTACAGCGGAAGTTAGAAGCTCCCGTTTAAAGTTTCCTCCCCCTTGGATGTGTCTGCGGGTGGAAAAGTCTAAAGCCATTGTTGGTGAGGGGGCTTGAATCCCCTAGTTTGAAAGTCGAGACCCCCAGTTAGCTAGCCACGCTGTGAGTTGGAAGAAGATATATGTTTTTCTCAGCTGTCCTTCTACTCCCGAATCTTCGTGTATTTATTACTTGTTCCCGGAAGCGGCAAACGGCATTACTTGTGTCTGGTGTCCTCGGACGTGGGAGATACGAGACTTCGTTTGCAATAGTGTTAACAGAGAGGAGGGAGGGAAGGGGGTGCCGACCTGCATGCATGGGCCGAGGCCGCCATGGTTCACCCGCACGACGATCTTGTTCTCTCCAAGCGCAAAATAGAAGATCTATATAAGGTAACTATATGTAGTTAATATGTGATTGAACACCTCCCGGCGGTGCCAACTTTATGCAAGATGGTTGGAACCGTTGCTAGACAAAGCACCGGCTACTATAAATTTTGTTTGTGGGTGAACGAGAGAGTCAATAAACTTTTAGCAACAAACCATGTCCTTGTCTTTCGGGCGACGCACGCTCGGGGACTTTTTGGACGACGCTGTGCGATATATTATGAGACGACGTGCGCCACGCTCCGCGTGGCAGCCAACTGTCTGTCTTTTGTTCGACGGGGAGAAATCTTGTATGGCGGACGAAGTGCTGTAATATACTGTGATGATGTTGCTTAGGGTTTCTGTAGCTTGAATTAGCCTGCCGAGAAGGCCAAGTGCCGACTTTGCAGGACAAAGACAGCGTTTACTACCATAACATGAAACTTGACGGTGCGACGGGATGGCGTCAGGGTTGAACGACAAGCTCCGAGTTTCAGGTTAGTTCACAGGTTAGCCGAGCCATGGCGGCGAAGCGAGAATCAGCAATGCTACTGGCGGCATGGTCCCCGAGACGTGTTGGCGATGACGTCAGGTGCCTAGTGGTGGCTGTCTCTCAGGAAGTGGGAGAACATGGACGACGTAATATCAAGGCAATGAGCTGTGCGTCTCGATTCCCAGGGCACGATGGGGCCGATGGAGGCCTCACACACCCGTCAATCTCGGACTCATAGCCTTGAGCAAGACCAGGCCAGGCATACTCAGTTACATGTGGTGCTCGGCTGGTGTGGCGTGTCGACGTCGGCGATGCAAACATTAATCATCTTCGTCTTCGTCTTCATTTCTCGTCTTGACAATTGATGAACGGCGGCATGTTGTCTTCGAGCATGACCAATCACCCCCACAGCCGCAGGCTCGCTCGGCAGCCATCCCGCATCGAAAGAGAGAGACTATCGTCATTCCCGAAGTTTGGGGCAGCACACGCATGCGCGATCTGCAGAATGATCGGCAGCCCGGTTGCTTTGGACAGCCCGATAGAAGAGCTGTTGCTGGTGCCGTCGTGGTGCTTGGGCAGCCTCGTCGGAGATATCGTGCTTGGCCTGATGAGTGGACTGTGCCCCACCACGCGATGACAGGGAAGGGACCAGCCCTGCCCCGCACCTGCCCTTGCGCGATCTGCATACGTCATTGCCAGAAGCACGCTCCGGTTGCTGCCCAATGAGCAGCGCTTTGCAAGTCGAGAGCAGGCGTCAGTGATCCTGGTGTCTGTTGCTGCTGCTGCTGCTCGTCCAACCGTCCTACCGAGCAGAGCCTCTTCGAAGACTACCTTTGGCTGCTGAGTTTGAGGGGAAGGAGGGGCATTGCGATACAGCTTGAGCACACGTATGTTGGGATGGCTGCCTTGGTCATCAACCCCTGCCCAGGAAGCAGGTCAAGCAAGGTTTCAAGTACTGCGTATGCATGTTTTTGTTCTTGCAGCGCACCACCAAGATCTTGGTTGGCCAAAGTCAGTGCCCAAACAATGCTGGGCGCGAGATGGACCGTGCTGTGCAGCGGAGAGGATCGTACGCCCGTACCATACCGGTTGGTCTGCAGGCGTGCCAAGGGTGCCTCGATACTCTGTGATTATCCGTCCAGGAGATGACGCTCTTTGTTGGCTGGAAAGACTTGGGTTTGTCCGCTGCGGCGGAGGATAGTCTCCTGGCGGAGAGGTCAGGACTCAAGACGGTGATGGTATTTGGCCGGCGAGTTTCTGCAACGTGGGCGGCAGGGAAAGGGGAGATTGCGCCCTCCATCAGCAGGCAACTGACGTAGGCGGACGGGGCTTGGCTGGCCTGCGCGTGATGATGCCCTGGCTGTCCGCGGCGGACCGATCGGGATTCCAAGGCCCAACTGCATTCGGTGCCATTTCATGCAAAGCCACCTATTGTCGCTGTGGTCTGCACATCTCCATTTCGACCCGGGCAGGGCCTGGAATTCCGGCGAAGGCAACGACAAGGACCGATGCTGCAGCTGAGGGCGGCGCGAGAGAGAGAAAGAGAGAGCGCGCCCAGGGGATACATAGTAGCGCTGGAGAGCGCTGGGGCACGAGATGCACGGGTGCTGCGTGGGGCAGGGCTCGCGCAGAGTCGGGGCCGGGGGGTCCAGGGCACGTGCAGGGGCACTACATCATCGCGCCACACATTGTCGGCGCCGCCCACACGCATCGCGCGGGCCATCGTCACCACCGCAGGCATTGCCGTCACTGCTCGAGCCTGCCTCGCCTCGCCTGCCTGCCCCTCCCCTCATCCCACTTTTCTTTTCTCGTGGCTGCTGCTGTGGTCTGGCCCTCGTTCTCGCGCTCGACGCCCTGAGCATGCTGAGAGTCTGACAAACCCGACCCGTCCCCGATCGCCAACCAGGCCTGCAAGCCTGCTGGCCTGGCCCGCTTCCCGTCGACATCACTTCTCGCGCCCGGCTGCACCACCCCGGCTCTCTGTCTTCCTTGCCCTCCAACCTCTGCCTACGACATAGCCTCCTCTTCCCTAGCAATCCCGCTGTACTCTGCCACGGAACAATATCTTTGCTCTTCTCTGCCATCCTCGCCCGCTGCGTGCAAACTACCACACTCCCGCGACAACACCCACCTTGACCCGCCAGCTTTTGACTTTTGACGAGCCCTGCAGGAGCACGACCACGATCGATCCTGAACTGTCTCGCCAGTTCTCACCAACAGCGACGCCTTCTGCCGTCTTTGTGAAATTAAGCATTCCTGCCACTACAGCCTGCTTCCTGGTGGTTGCTTCAGTTGGAGTCGAGAGACTTCTCACCGCACACCTTCCGTCTCAGATCTGCCAACGTCATCCGCACGGTTGTCTGTGACGTCGTCGGAGAGCAGCAATGTCGACCATCCAGCAGCTCAAGAACTTCATCCGTCATGGTACGTACACCCTGCGGCACACAACCACCCGCCCGCCACACCTACCCTCTCGTCGCACCATGTCACTCCTCCCTATCTCGCCCCTGCTGCACCTTCCCGCGCTCGCAGCCCAACTAGAGAGGCTTAATTAAACACGTCGAGATGTTGCGCAATGGCCTTAAGCCGCCTACCATGCCAGCCGTCCCGCTGTACATTCCTACAGAGCTAGCCGAGGCTGTTCCATCCCTTCCACGCTTGCTGCTTCCGCGACTGTCCTGCATCACTTTTCTCCTCTTGACTTCTCCTCACTGACAATGTCCTCGACTACAGGCAAACAAGCCAGGACGCAGAACCACGACGAATCTCCGCCCAAGAAACATGAGCCATCACCTCCGCGGGCTGGACAAGAGCCTACCCACCTCATGAACAACCCCACGGAGCCGGCGGTTGGTGCCGGCGGTATCCACGCTCCGCCCATGCCAGACGCTTACTCCATGCCGCCCGGCGACCTACACAACCGTGTGGCTCAGGCCGACCACGTGGCCGCTCACCATGTCGAGGGCCAGCAGAAGGTCTCGAAGTCGAGGCTCGACGACGCTGCGCTGCAAAGACTTGTAGAAGACGAGCGGGCAAGCAAGAGCAAGTTCCCAAAATATCCCGGCCTTGAGAGATGGGAACTTCTGGAGAAGATGGGTGACGGAGCTTTCAGCAACGTGTACCGCGCCCGTGACCTGCAAGGCAACTTTGGCGAGTGCGCAATCAAGGTCGTCAGAAAATTCGAAATGAACAACATGCAGGTGAGTCTCGCTGGCGGTCGATACTTCGTGTCGCCGACCATGTCATCATCATTTCCTTGGTCCAGCTGCACCAGCCATTCCTGTTTCCGTGGTCCGTTCTCCATCAAATAGTCTTTGCTTGGTCTGCCACGCTCCGCGTCGCAAATGCTTTCATTTTACCAACATGGGATTCCAAACCAAATAGGGCGACAAGCATCTCCATCCGGATTTCAAAAAGGTGCCGAAAGCTGCAGAGGTGCGAGAACAATTCTTCTTTTTATACTATTCGTCCTGCCCACTTCACATCACCAACCTTAAGTGCCCAGCCACAGCGAGCATGGGGACTGCGAGCTTCACTACTCTATCTCATTCCACTGCCGAAGTCCTCGCGGCTCTGGCCATACCCTCCTCACGTACTCCCCATTATTCACATCTGGCACATCATGCTGTTGCTTCTGTTCAAATTTCTCAGCCACGCCAATACGTCATACTGACTTTGCCACTACTACAGCGTGCCAACATCCTCAAAGAGGTTCAGATTATGCGCCAGCTTGACCACCCAAATATTGTCAAGCTGGTTGACTTTACCGAGTCGAGACAGTATTACTACATTGTCCTCGAACTCGCTCCCGGAGGAGAGCTCTTCCATCAGATTGTACGACTCACGTACTTTAGCGAGGAGCTGTCGAGGCATGTCATCACACAAGTTGCGGTGGCGCTGCAGTACCTCCACGAAGAGAAGGGTGTCGTTCACCGGTATGCTACTCATGCGGCTCTTGACTCTTGCGAAAAAGCTAACCGATCTCATCAGCGACATCAAACCTGAGAACATCCTCTTCGAGCCAATCGCATTTGTGCCCGCCAAACACCCCAAGCCGAAGCAGCCTGGAGACGAAGACAAGGTCGACGAGGGCGAGTTCATTCCCGGCTTTGGTGCTGGTGGAATTGGTCGTATCAAGATTGCCGACTTTGGACTCTCCAAGGTGGTGTGGGAAAACTCAACCATGACGCCTTGTGGTACAGTGGGATACACTGCTCCCGAAATTGTGAAGGATGAGAGGTACTCCAAGTCTGTCGACATGTGGGCCCTCGGCTGTGTTCTCTACACGTTGCTCTGTGGTTTCCCGCCGTTTTACGATGAGAGCATCGAGATCCTCACCGAAAAGGTCGCCAAGGGCCAGTTCACATTCTTGTCTCCGTGGTGGGACGACATTTCGAAGTCTGCGCAGGACCTGATCGCCCACCTTCTTGCTGTCGACCCTGATCAGCGATACACCATCAACGAGTTCCTCGCTCATCCATGGGTCCAGGGTTCCGGTCCTACACCACGAGAGGAGCGGAAGACCAATAACCCTGACATGGCGCGAGTTCTAGATGAGCGGCGATTTGGCGAGGGCGACAGACGCTCAGATTTCAGATCTCCCGGCGCTGTTAACCTGCGCGAGATCTTCGATGTCGGTTACTCAGTGCACCGGCAAGAGGAGGAGGCTAAGCGACGGAAACAAGTAGGCACGAAGCCCGCAGTCTCGTCCCGCCTGGCTGAATTGAACGAGGAGGATAGCGAGGAGGGAGACGACGCCGATGAGCTGGCTCCTAAAGCCGATGCTCAGCTAGAGCAGAGCATGCGGCAAACCAATCTGGGTAAGGACCAGGAGCGGGGACGTGAGCGCGAGCGTCAAGGCGAGCGAGGTTACGGCCAGCACAGCGCTGCCGTTGCTACTGCTGCTAGGCATCAGGTCCGGGAGAGAAACAAGCAGCGCGGCGCGTTTGAGCTCAGTATGAACGGAGCCACGTTGCTAGGACGTCGGGCGAACAAGCCGACCGCCCTCGCCGGCTGAGTTTAAGCTATCCGGGCGCGGCAGTGATGTATTGGCGGCGGGAGGCATTCTTCTATTGATTTCTGCATCGAAACCTTCTTCTCTCAGAGTTCTATGTCCATATTATAATGGCTAAGGCGGCTTACACACAATGTGCCGACTCATCCTCGCCATGTATTGTATTGATTGCACTGTTGCGATACATCTTAGCATACATCAGATGAGAGAGTTCTGGAATCATCAAAGTCGTGAGACATTCCGGGAGCTAAAGCGGGTGTCCCAGATACACGAAGCACATATATAACTATTTTCTCGCATTGTTAGCACCAATTAACACGACATGTGGTGATCAAATTGTACTCAAATAACGCGAGAAGGGTGTTTTATGATCATAGCGCAAACTTCTCCGTCTATTAATTCTAGCCAAGGGTTGGTCCCTATTTTACACATACTCTATGGGGAGGGGGAAGGGGGGTGTAGCCCCGAATTGTCTGTCCGACAGCTTCTTCGCGACCTTGTAGTGTTTAAATCTGGCCTCTGGAACTCATCATTTGTCGCCGGCAGCCCGCAGAAATATGGTCACCGGTAGGTCCGTCTCTCTATCCTCCTCTACTCCCATCATCACCTACACACAGGCTGCCGCCTTGCGCCGCCGCTGCTCCGCCCCGCGACGGTGCTGCAACCTCTTGTAAGGAGGGACGCATCTAAGTAGAATGGGGTGAGGGGGATGTATCATCGCTGCCTGGATGGGAATCATAAACAATATGAGATAGAAAGACGGAGACGTGTGTTTTCGTAGACAATCGTGAACTTTAAAGCTCCTAGACAAGGGGTTGACCAGTGATCCATGCAGTCAGGGAACAGCAGTATCGCTCGGGTGAGCAAGAGGCCAGAGAGAACATATCATTATATTCGCTACTCGAAACTGCACTATCCGAGCTTTTGGCAAGACGAGACATGCCGAGAGGCCATTGCCTCTTCTGCATCAGGTCCAAATACACTCCAACTCGCCCGCTGTACTGCAGGAAATGGACGGTAATGACTCCCTTGTATAAAGAACCAAGAAAATCGAATCACGGATGCCAGTTAGGACTTTGCAAGAATAACGTCAAGCTCTCTCTCCACCCCCAAACGCCCCCTTCGCTCGAATCCACAACCTTGCTGGAGGAGAGATCAGTGCATACATAAAACAGTGACGTCGCTAGGGCTTTTCTCACAATGCTCGAGCATGGGGAGCAGGAGCTCTTAGCCTAAATCAAACGAACAAAACCGTCCTATAGTTGCGGGTCGAGTGTGTGTGTGTGTGTGCGTGTTAAAGGGAATCGCCGTCAGCTCTGGCGCCATGGTCGAGGAGCGTCTGCACCATGTCGGTGCGCCCGCTAGCCACGGCCCTCTGCAGCGGGGTATAGCCGATCTGGTCGCGGGCTTGGACGTCGACGTCGTAGTGCTCGAGCAGGACGTGGAGAGTGTCGAGGCTGCCGCTGGCGACGGCAAAGTGCACGAGTGGTGCAGAGGTCTCTGGCACGTTGGGGGGCATGTTCGGCAGCATCTCGGTCATGCCGAGCGCCGGAACGAGGCTGGGCGGCGGCATCGTAGCCGGATGAACGCTCGTCCAGCTAGCTAGAGAGCTGGTGTCAGGTGGTGACGCGATTGAGGTCAGCGCGAGACCCTCGTCGTGCAAGAAGCTTGATCCGCCCTGAAGGATCATGGTATCTCCAGCGCTACCACAGCCGAGTCCAAATGTATCATGACCGGCAACTCCGAGCATCGAGTTCGAAATGGAGGGCAAAGTTCCAACAGCCATGAGAGTTTCGCCTTCAGGTACTGAGGCGGAAGACCACTGACCGGGCACGAGACTGAAGCAGCCTGAGCTCATTCTAGATTCAGAGCCACTGCTGCGCAGGTAGTGGGCATCGCAGACAGTATCTCCCAAATCAGAGGTTGTAGCGAGGGCACGTGGCCGTGATCCAGTAGATGAAGACGGTGTCGCGAATATGCCAGTCATGTCATCCCCACCGACAAGATGGGGATCAAAAGTGGCATTCGCACCACCCAGACCAAGGCCGCCGAATTGCTCCTGGTTTTCTGGTTGCGACCAGATCGGCAAAACCGGGGCGGATGACTCTGTAGGAGGTGTGCTGTGGCGACTATTGAAACGACTTTCTGGAGGCGACTCATGGTCAGAAGGTGGCGTCGGATTCCTGATTTGACTGAGGTTTTCTTGTAAATCCTCCAGCTGCTTTTTCAGTTTCTCAACCTCTCTGGTCCTATCTCTCATATTTCTGCCTGGGCTCGGATTTTGTCAGTGTTCTTGATCTCCCTTGCTGCTGAGAACGACTTGCTTACGATATGCTCGTTGAGCGAGCCGGTTTTGGATTTTGCGGCGCTCGGCCGCATTAGGGAGATTCCTCCAGTCCTCGTCAGGCTTCATGAGGTCGGCATATGGAGTTGTCAGAGGCCGGAAACTACGAGCTGATGCTGTGCTCACGTTGCCCAGTGGATTAGAGGCGGACATGTTGTTTTTGTCTATGTCTTTTGCCTATGGATAATCGCTGCTGCTCCTACAATCGCACAACCCTGCTGGCGGAGAGGCAGATGACATAGAGGATAATGAATGAGGCGTCGTCAGGGGGTCAAAGCCAAGGTTATAAGTTGCCCAGAAACGGCTAAGAATAGTCCTGGGCGTGTCTCGGGCTAGAACTGGCCATTTCTTGAGCTGGGTCGAAGCCGTGCGACAACAGGTAACAGGCACAATATGGCACAATCTTGTCACCAAAAACCCTTCGAGTTTGGGCAAGAATGACGCAAATCCCCCAGATCCTGGCAGTGGGTCTGCACGATATACGTCCAGAGAGCCAAGTACATAATACCTTGTGGCGTATGAGGGCGTCTGTCCTAAGTAGCCCGCAGCCATGTGCACGATCTGGGAGGGGGCGTGGATTAATCAGCCCGATCCTAGTGGTATGCGGCCGTATGGGTGGGGGGACGAAAAGGCTATGTGATCTGTTGTCCGTTGAGAAAGGTTGGAATGAGTATATGGCCCTTGCAGATACTGCACAGGACAACCGGCAGAAGATGAGCAATGCTGTCATGTTTAAAGTCAAAGCTTGAACAGGATTAGTACTGTGACCCTTCCCTTGCCCTTGCTGGTTCACACGGCGGAGCTCATAATCCTTTCGTGGCTCTGCGAAACGCTGTCAGATTCGGTCAAGAGGCTTGGCTTGTCTTACTCTACATGCTCAAGAGGTGATCTCAGCACCGACTTTCACGAGCTGTGACAGCGCACATTTCCGGCTTGAATCTGTGAGCATGTAGAGCCAAAACATATCATGACTAGGTGATAGATGTACCGAGACCATCAACCCTTTCACGCGGATCGACAAGTAGACTTCTCACTCTTATAGAGTGATGCAGTATGCAGGCTGCTCTATCTGGCGAAGCTGCATCTGCATACACCAAGAAAAGCGAGCAGTTCGCATTCGCAGACAGTTGGACCGGTACCGGAGTATGAAGCCAGGCTGATTGAGAACATTTTGCCGCCCGCCGGAGAAAAGCTGAAGGCCTCTGTCAAGAAGGACAGAGGCGAGCAGCCATGCGCCACGGACGAACGGGCGACCGGGTTTGCGATGTAACTTTGCAGTTCCTGTGGTGGAATGTGGTGTTCGTGCAGCGCTACACACGAGAGCGAAGCAGCGCCACCCACGCAATGACTGCATGTAGGCTATGCTCGCCGCAAAAGATCCAAGAGCAATGCTCTACTTGAATCCGGAACGCGTCTTGGAACGGTTAGGGTAAGCTTCGGGCTTTCCTGTGGCACGTTGCCGTTTCTTCTGCCTGTGCCTTTTTGTCTGGGGAAAGGACATTCCATCGATGCCAATATGACACACGGGGACGCAGCGGCCAAAGATTGTGTCAGAAACTGCTAGCGCCAGTGTGTAGAAGGCTGTATAAGCGGCTGATATGCCGAGTTCTTTTGATGCTCCGGTGCAACCTTGGCGACCTCAGCGAGGAGCGGCTGGGGGTATGGCATGGTGGGTGGGGCCCGGCGATCAGCAGGATGCAATGACGGGTATTCTGAAGCTTGTGCCGAGCAAGCCTTGCGGACGAAGCCGCTGATATGACCAGGGCCCCATGTATGCTGAAGCGTTCCCTGTTTGCCTGTTTGCCTGTGTAGTTGTTGCTGTGTTGTCGAGATGGCGAGATGGCAAGATGACGCGAACCTCCTCCCCCTGGTGGATGACAGCGGGCAACAGTGGGCACTTTCTCTAGCGCGGGCTTCTGGCGGCAGGGTTCACATCGGGAAGGCGCTTTCCACGTCTGCCGTTCCTGCCACTTGCAACCTCAGGCTTCCTGCCTCAGGTACCCAAGTTTGGGGCAAGTACTGATGTGTGCGCAGACTGCCTTCGCCTTCTGGAGTTGTGGCATCGCTGAGACAGTCGTGCATGAAAGGTTGCCTCGACCGCGCACACCACGAGACCAGACAAGGAGCAGATGCGCCGGCACATGCTAAAGGACAACCAGATCTTCCGCACCGGTAAGTCGGCGAGCTCCGGCCGGGCCCTATCACCATCCGCATGCAACGCAACCCTCCTGCATCGCTGGCCTGGCAGTTGATCAGCGATAACTGTCGGTGACGCCAGGTGGCTTGCCACAATGCTGCCATCAAGGGTTGTGACCTGGACACGAACAAGCACGCGAGGCGGCCCAAACAAAAAGTGACGCATTTTCTTCCCCGCGCCCGCAGTATGCGTAGAGAAAATGCGTCACTTTTTGCTTGGGCCGCCTCGGCACGCACACCTCCACGCACTGGTCCGACTGGGGGCTCATGCCGCCCCTGGCGCAGTCTCGCATCTGCGCCTCAGCCGCACCGGCAACGTAGCACTTGCAGGTGGAGGTTTGAGCACGCCTCTTCTCGCTTTCCGTGTATTCCGCCACCCGTCTCGGGACAGGTGTTGTAGATCTTGCCAGACAGAGTAAACCGGGGGCAAGAGCTCGCTCAAGGCGTGTCTGTTTTGCTTGCCTTCTGGCTAATCAAGCATGGAGCCAGAAAAAAAAATGCAAAGGCAAAACCCACAGTAGGTGTTAGTCTATTCTTAACTGTAATTGTCCCTGAGACCTCTTGTGGCTCGGCGTTAGGTTTCATGCCAGAGGTGCAACAAGGATGCAGGCGAGACTGGCTGGGACGGTTGCACAATCGTAAATAGGCGAGATGTGTTGCACGGCGCCCTATGTTGTAAAATAGTCGAAGGCTGAGTGAGAAAGCCTAAAAGGTCATGCTCGGATTTGATACGAAGAGGCTACTAGCTATTGCATGCAAATCGTTTACGCCTTGGTACTTGCCGTATTTGGATTTAATTTCCAACAAAGCGGTGGATAGAGAGGGGATCATCAGTCCGTAGTCGAATTTTCAGAGGCCAAGAATTTACATCTCAAACCCTTTGAATGGCGTCGTCCAGAACACTCATTTATTGAAGCAGGTCATACTGGATGGAGTCTTGGTATCATGAACAAATGTTATGATTATGGCTAGTATCGTGCACAATCAACTATCATACGAAAGCGCAGCACGACTGTCACTCATATAAACCATACAAGTGCGTAAAAAACACTCTCTAATGGCCTTCGTAGTTCCAACCTGAAAATCTACACAAGGCTCGTACGGTAGCCGCTCATCTGCCCGACAACTCCAAGGCAACCTCAATTTAGTTTTGGTCAGGTTCTTTCGGCAAGAACTCGCAAGAGTTGCATCAAGATAGCTCAAGATGCAACACTGGCTCGCTCAGTAACTTCACCGACGAACAAACAAACAGTTCTTTCCGACAATGAACGCATACACCGTGTAATCTTTGTGCTTATCGATCACTAGACACGAGCCTATCTCACTTTAATCACCAATAACATATCCAAATTATTCAAGCCGTATTCCAGAGAGCTCTTGCCTCAACAACCGAGAAGACACTAATCACCTCGACATCACAGCTCGGGAAATAAAGTTATAGCTCACTCATCAATCATTAGGTAACTACAGGTATCTCTTGATCTAAGAGCTCTCCCTAAGCTCGCGGCTCAAACTGTAACCAATCGTGGAAGTATACCACGACCCTGCCCCAGACATCTTTCCACGACCGACTAGCTCTTCTCTCGCACAGGAACACCAACCGCGTCCAACATTAATCATTTCTCGCAAAAGCACTTCCACCAGAGAGAAAAAACCAAAAGGAACGCTAGCTCTACTCAGCATCATACCCACTGGAATCCAAGACCTTCCTTCAAGATGCCTCTCGCCAAGGGCAGCAACCGCTGGAACGCCAAGCGGAGCATGAAACTAGTTATTTTGCTCCTCCAGGCAAATAATCCCGACTTGACCATTAGAAGCTGGAAGGCCATCGAGAGCACTCTACCCACGGCGTTTGAAGGCAAGGTCTCGATCGGAGCCGCGCAGTGAGTATATTCACCTCGGGATAACGCTAGTCTCTGTTCCTCCTTCTCCTCCTCTCTCTATCACCCACCACAAATCTCACCTATGTCATATTGCAATTCACAAAGACACAAAGTACTGACGGTAGGGGCGCGTGGTGCCACATCAACACAATCAAGGCAACAGTGGCTCAAGCTGAAGAAGACCTACCTAGAGGACGGTGGCGAGGCTCTCAAGGACCTCCTGGCTGCTACCGTACCTCCATCCTCAGGCGATGGTAGTGGTGGCGGCGGTGAGGACTCCAAGGTCGCTACTGGCCCTGAGCCGGATAGCGATGATAAGGACGAGGAAGAGGACGAGGAAGAGGGTGAACCAGCCGACAAGAGAAACAGCAGTGGCAAGGACAAGCATCCCGCCATGAAAGACCAGTCCGGCGATGGCGACGCTTCTGGTGACTTCAAAGTGGAAGACAAAGAAGAACAGGCCAGGCTCAAGCCCAAGACCAAGAAGCGGCCAGCTGCCCAAGCCGACGACACCACCGCCGCCAAGAAGGCCAAACACATCGACGCCGGAGATAGCAGCGGCGGCGGCAGCGCAGCCAAAAAGACACCCCCCGCAAAACAGGAGGAATGCCCCAAACCCAAGGGAGACCCGGCCAAGAGTTTCGCGGCCTTCATGGCTCTGTGAGTTCTCCCGCGCCGACGGCTGTCCCTCATATAGGTACGCACGCCCAGTGGGCCGTCACGATACCTATCTCACTCTCTCTCGTCTTCGAGGCATGATACCCCTGTCATTTGCTGGAAGCGCAGGGCGGCCACACTGGATCATAAATTGGCGATATGGTCCGGTTCACGAGTCCCGTTCTTTTGAAGCGTAGAGAAGCATAAGCGGCCTTGCAGACACAAAGCAGGGGGGGTTCTTATTCAGCCTTGGGAATCTCTGCAACAAACGTTTGCCTTATTTTCGCTCAATGAGTAACTATCTGATAATCCATGTCGAAAAGGAGAAAAAAAAAGCCTTCGCTAGTCGTGATTCTTGCGCGCGTGGACACGACGGCAACAAAAACCTGAAACGTGTGCCCCCTTCCCCTTCCCCTTCGAAGCTTTTAAAACTTATAACATCACAGCTTCCATACGAACATCTTACCTACGGGGACGTAAAACTTGTACCAAAGCACACTTTAACTAGGTTTAATCGCTTTATCTAGATCATGGCGGCCGTGAATTGTTCAACAATTTATATCTATTCTGTGCTGTGTTTTGCAGCCAAAAAGAAAGGTTCTATACAATACCAAAAGTGATACGGAGAGACGGATCCAAGTCCTACCAGATGGTAATTATTCTCCCCTTTCCCGTAAAAACCCATGAAAAAGAACTGTGCCCGAGCACGTAAACAAAAAAAGACGGTGAATTCTATACTCGTGTCTGTACCCTTGAAATATCCTGGATCGACGAAGGTTGGTGATTGGCAGCGGCGGCCGTAAAAGCAAAGTCCCTGAAATGGAGTTGACCACTCTGGCACCCCCCTGCAGCACATACAACATTGAGCCTCAACACGGAGCCCCTGCTGCGCGGGCCCTCTAGGCATCTGGCTTGTAGACGGCGTCTTTGCAGAGCAGGACGACGTTCTTGAAGAAGCGCCTCCACTCGAGCGGATCGCCCTTGACCTTAACGAACCGCACCTCAAGCAGCTCCTGAGACCCGGGCAGGTGGTACTTGTCAACAACGATCTCGCCGTGCAGGCTTTGCCGCCGCCCATCGACCGTCTTGATCTTGATGGTGCTAATGTGGTCGGCCTGGCCAATGTAGCCAGGGGTTGGCGGCAGGGGTACGTTGAGCTGGTGCAAGCCGTCGCGGAGCATCTGGACGAGCAGCTGCGGCGGCACGTGCGAGAAGAAGCGCGTAAAGGACTGGGCGGGCACAATGTCGTGGAAATGTCGCGCTCGCTGTGTCAGGGTCATTGAGACACCTGGCGCCTGAGAGAACTGGCTCATGGAAGGCTCTTCAGCCAAGGCTTCAAAGACGGAGTTGGGCTGGGTGGCTAAGTGGCTGGCCGACGCGTCGGCCCGTGATACGGGCTGTGTCGATGAGATAGCCTGCGCTCCAAGTGAGCGGATACTCGGTCTTTCCCAGTCGAAAACAGCATCATGGATTGGTGTCTCTGGTTGCGTTGCTGACATCCTCGACATGTTTGCTCCCGAGCTATGGTCTAGCTCCATAGCGTCCTGTGACGCTCGGCTCTGAGATCCCATCGGTTGCTGACTGAAGTCGATGTGAAGGTTTTCAAGCATTTTGGTGGCCAGATTCAGAGGATCCGAGATCTGCCCGTCTGGGCTGAGGAACTTGTTTGGTCTAGTGTACCACGGATGTTGCCGAATCTGACCAAATGTGAATCTTTTACTGGCCTCCGTGTTCATCATGCCGCGAAGCAGGGATAGTGCTTGTACCGGAACCCTTCCCCAGAGATTATCCGTGCTGCGTCCATTCGTCCTCATGTATTCCTGGAATTCCCAACTCGCCGATGTCGGCTCGTCCCAGGGTGTGTTGCCGACCAGGAGGACGAAGAGGATGACGCCGCAGGACCATATGTCTACCAGATCTGGCGAATATTTGTGCGACTTGTCGCCCGTGCCGCATCGCAGGACTTCTGGTGCGATATACGGCGGACTGCCGCACATCGTTGTGCTGAGTTTTGTCTGGCCTTTGTACTCAAACATTGTAGCCATGCCGAAGTCTGCGAGTTTTAGGCTGCCGTCGAGGGACATGAGGATGTTCTCCGGCTTGAGATCACGGTGCCCGACACCTTTCGAATGCATGAAGCTAACGCCGCTGATGAGCTGTAGAAAGTAGAGGTGGGCAATATCTTCGGTGACGCCAACGTCGGCCTCGATCTTGTCGAACAAGTCGCCTCCCTCGGCGAACTCCATAGCAATCCATCGCCAGACGTGGTCCTCTCCTGTAGCGAACCACTCAATGACATTGGGGTGCTGGCCGATGAGGGAGTGGAGCGAAACCTCCATGGCGATCTGCTTGGCCGAGATGCGGCCTTGTTTGACGGCATAACCCTTGTGGATGAGCTTGACAGCAAATACTGGCGATGGTGCATCTAAAGGGATTGCCTTCTTGATGCTGGTTGTTTGTAGCGATGCGTTATTGCGTCAGTCCAATCTACTTCCGAAGTCGAGGTTGTGCGATGGCTATGACTCACGAAGCATAAGCTCCCCTCCCGATTGTCTTTGATATTATCCGGAAGGGCAGGTCCTTGGGGAGAGGGTCTAGCTGAGACTGTTGCATTGTAATGGTATTGATGAGCAAGTATTCCTCCTTATGCAAAGCCGAGATGGTCAAGGAAGAAATCGCCCAACGCAAAATCAAAGTCCCGGGCAAGTGTTTTTATTTCAACAGACGTTGTTGTACATCGAACTAGGGTTTCCGGTGCGGCCGGAGCCTTGAGCTGGTCATGCAGTCACCGCTCGGACTCCCGTTGCATGAAGAGGCTCATCAGCGATGGAAAGATCTTGACTCACCATTACGATGAGAAAGAAGAGCACTCTACGCGACTTCTGACCTGACGCGTCTCGGAATCCTTCCTATTGGCTTGTGGTTCGAGTTTCGCGACAGGCGCGTCGAGGCACTGTGGCAATCCGGGTCGTACGGTTGATCGAGACTCGGCAGATGCGCAGGAAATGATTGGCAGATGATGCCTGGTTGTTGCCTGCAGGATGGTCCCTGCACTTGGCTTACAACGCTTGTGAGTGGGACAGATCCCCGACACAATTGATTAACTTAGGCCTCCCTTATCTTATCGCCAGCTGCCGCGGGCGGTTGCCATGGACGCCCCGGCATTGGATTGGATTGTTTACAGCAAGTGCAAGCGCATCTGCGTGGCCTAATGGGAGCAACGCAGTGTAATAATGGTAACTCCGCGTCTGCAGCCAAACCTCGATCTGTAGCTCGCTCTCCACAACTTCAGGGGTTCTTCCCCTTCCCCTTTCCTGCAAACTCAAACTTGACAGCTTGGTCCGCATCACTACAGCCCCCGCCACCGCCACTATCCTCCAGAACAGGTTATAGCATCACCAGGTTCGTGCTCGCCCAAAAACCACCTTGACAGACAGGTCCGGTTCTATCAGTGGCTGACCTGGCATGACCTAGACACAATGCAATACGCCGATCAAAACCAGAACTCTGCCCCGGGTAGCACCGAGGCTGCGAAGCTCAATGGCAACCGCAAAGGCCCAGACGCCCAGAGTGTAGCGAAGAGGTACGCTGTTACGAGCCCAGACTAGGCTTGAGTACAACTCACGACTGTGTAGAGCTTGGCAGATGGCTGGTGGACATTTGCTAATAATATCGCTTTTGATAGACTCCAAACAGAACTTATGCAGCTCATGACATCACCAGCGCCAGGCGTTTCGGCGTTCCCAGGGGCGGACGGCAACCTCATGTCCTGGGCGGCGACGATCGAAGGACCCGACGACACACCATATGCCGGCCTTACGCTCAAGCTCTCTCTGAGCTTCCCGAGCAACTACCCCTATGCGCCACCTACAGTGCTCTTCAAAACACCCATATACCACCCAAATTTTGACTTCTCCGGCCGAATCTGTCTCGATATCCTCAAGGACAAATGGACGGCGGCGTACAACATCCAGACAGTGCTGCTGAGTCTACAGAGCTTGCTCGGCGAGCCCAACAAGTACGCATCTGCTCAGCCTCCCATGGCCTCTTGAAACATTTGATAGCTTTCTTGCTAACGGCTGTTAACAGTGCCTCTCCACTGAACGGTGAGGCGGCGGAGCTTTGGGACAAGGACCCCGAAGAGTTCAAGAAGAAGGTGCTGGCCCGCCATAGGGACGTTGATGATGAGTAGGGTGAAAAAACAATCAGGCATCGGTTCCGGCGTTAGACAGAGGCCATATCGAGCGTTGTGGTTGAGTTCTGCTGGTTTGGTCCTCGGGCCGCTTGGGTATCATTGCAAGTTGCGTTGGACTGCATAACTCTGTTTGCATTTTCCGGTGCCTCTTTCATGCACAACATGACTAGGGCGTCTCCATCACGATAGTTTGCTTGCAGCATGTGCCGTAATGACTACCATTGGGATTGGTATTGTTTAGGCCACATCACCGCCGCCTCTTCAATGAAGGCAGCTAGCCAGCTTGCAGCTTTGGGGGAATGCTTCAGTCAAAACAGTCCGGCTCGCAAATGCGGATCACATCACAGCACTTCATCCTGGCTGTCAATACAACACTAACATATAGAAGCGACCGCTGCTTCAAAATGCCACTACGTCCACAGTGCACAACCACCACCAAGCATCGAAGAGCCAGCACCACGTAGTGTGAATTTTTATATTTTCTTCATTTTCGTATCCTCAACCTGTTGACCTCCTTCCTCCATGGATCGTAATATGTCATTGTCGTCTCTTTGTCTGGTCGGGGATTTGTCGTCAAGGTCACGGTTGACCGCACTGGTTGATCATCGAAGGTTTGCTGATAGGAGATATAACTTCCTAGTTCTTGGTATAGTTTGTTTCTTTTCTTGGAATCAATTCTTCTTCGTTGATTCTAAAGACAAAAATGCAATGACCCGGCCCTGTGGATGATTTGCGCCCCGCGAGAGAAAAACCCTGTGATCTTTTCGTTTTTTTGGTAGGTTGTGGAGGAGAAACAGGTTAGAGAAGGAATTCGTATTTTCGTATTGGTTCTCAGTCTCTGGTTTATTCCTCAACGACAACGGTAACCAGGCCCTTGGGGTTCTTGACGTTGACGGCCTGAACGTAGCTGTAGAGCTTCTCCTTGGCGCCCTCCTCGTCGTTTCTCCGTCGGCTGATGCGGATGCGGAGTCTGTACGGGACACCCTTGACACCCTGCTCCCATATCTTCTTGTTCAGCTGAGGGTCGACGCGGACATCGGAGGTTTGCTGCGGAATAGCATGTTAGTACAAAGGGTGCCCAGACGTCGATATTGACCGGATGTGCGTGATGTGTGATGATATGGGGTCGCATGCGTGTTTTGTCGTGCTGGTGTTCGTATGATATGTAAAGTGGTGTAATGAAAAGGGAGTCATACCATAGCCTGCTTGGCGAAAGCCTTGATCTCCTTGATGGCCCTGGGAGCCCGCTTCTTGAAGGTGACACCGTGCATCTGTTCGTGAGGCCGTTAGCATGGCTGATTCCTCATGCCCGTAGTGCGCGCTTCCTCCAAGATCAATCTAGGCAGCCAAAATTTCCCACTGCTAGTGCCAACGTGTGGACACGCGAAGGCCCTTTCTGATCCTTCCTAGCGATTCGATTTGCCGAGAGGGAGGGGCCAACACATACTCTCTTGTGCATGTGGATGGTGTACTCGCGGGAGACGACCTCGTCGATGGCGGACTTGCCGCCCTTCTTCTGGGTTTGCGACGACATTTCTGGAGTAAAACAACGATGGTAAGCAATAGTTCTGGTGTGCCGCGGAACTTTTTGTGTATATGACGATCGAGGCCGAATCGCGCGACAACAGCAAGATGAGGATGCTGGTTGATGTCTGTCGGGATTCGGGGCGAGTCGTCGTCGGTGAGCGGGTCGGCTTACTGGTGATAGGAGACGTTTCCGTGGATTCGGGTGATTGTCGAATGTGAGTCTGGCCGTAAGGTATTGTGAATCGATGCGACTGCCTTCCCTGGTCACGAATCGGGGCGGTAGCGCAGGCCGAGCGGAGCGGGCTGCGAGAAAAAAAAATACCACGGAATGTGTGTGGTTTCGGCAGTCGAACCAATCAAGATGCTTTGTCTCCTCAAGATCCACACTCGGAATCGTGGCTAAAGTGTGGCTCACCACTCGTATCCAGCTCTTTGATGTGGCTGGTGGTTGTCCTCCAGAAAGTTCTGAGCAATGCGTCATCATTGGCTCGCTTGATCCACATCTCATTTGGCGTACCTAGCAACTTCGCAAGGCAAGGGAGAAGCTACGGAGGTGCCTTGGAAAAGAAGATCCTGCCAAGAGTATGGGACGTGCACGACAAGGCTACATAAAAGTCTCTTGCAGTACCTCTGAGCATGCACTAGTGGTGGACAGCATAGCTATTCCCCATCAGGCGCTGTTAATGAGTAATACAGGGGACCATATAGGGCTCATTGTTAAGAATCCTTGTAGAAGTAATAAAGAGTACCTTGGAAGACTTAAGTGAATCAGTCTAGCTAGCTGGGAGGTCTGTGCAGACACTCTTGGCAGGATCTTCTTTTCCAAGGCACCTCCGTACACCACTCCTGGGCGCGCATTGACTGGGGCTGTGAGGAGGATCCGCTGCATGTCCGCGTCGCAGGTTGCTCGAGCACCCGCCCTTGAGCAACGACCGACCACTCCCAACAGACTCTATCGTGGGTTTCAACGCCGCGATAACCTCGACTCCGCACCAGGCGCCGCATCGATTGTCGCCTTTTGACCACAGGTGGTTACACGTCTACCACAGGCCAATCTCGTTAGTGGTACCCGACACAAACGACCATCGCCACGCTCCTTCACGTCCACGCCCTGCTGTCGCAGCTTAGTCCTTGCCCTCATTCGCTCAGGACTCACTCAAGCCGAAACGCGACCAAGGCGACCAAAGACTTTCTCGTAATCATCCCGTCCGAAAAGCCCCTCCTTCAGAATACGCGATCCTCGCTATCCGCTCTTTCGTCAACACTCCTCAATCGCAGGCCCAACCGGCATAAATATTCAGAGCATCTGCGACAACCTTCCAAAAGGTCACAGCACATTTCTCGCACTCAAACCGCGCCGACACTCTGATCCTAGCAGCACCGCACACTCTGTGTCCCACTGCGCACTAGTCAGCTCAGTCTGCAACCGCACAACGCAGTTCATTGCGATTTGAGAGGCAGAAGTGTGATTACGTCGCAAGCACATCACCATGGCATATACTAGTAGTGACTATCAGACGGGCACTAGCCCTTCACCATCTGTAGATGTGGTTCGCAATCGGCTTCCGACACTCTTTGAGGTCCTCAGCCGTCGGACACATCCGCCGGTAGATCTCTTCTCATTCTACATCTATATGAGAGACCAACAGCGATCTGTCGACTATCTGGATTTCTGGTGAGTGACTTTCCCCTGAGCACGAGAGCACATGCGCCATATATACTGACTTCATAGCCAGGCTCGATGTAGCTCAACACATGTCTCTTTGCCGCCACTATGTACGAGAGCTTAGAAGATCTGTTCTTGTCGGGACACCAGACTTGGACAAGCCGGAATCAAAACGCAATTCGCAGGCGCTTGAGGCCATGGGCGAGATTCGGGAGGGACCTTCGGGCCCGAATATGTACGCGAGCGAAAAGGAGCGGGAACAAAATGCTCAGATGTCCGCTTACCTGCGAGACCAGCCTGTTCCCGGTGGGCTTTACAACGATTCACCAGCTAGTAGTCAGGAGCGGCGGACTCGTGCGAGCACCCAGCTCAGCTCCCAGCACATCACTTCCGATTCCAACTCGCCAATGCATAGCGTAGCTCGCGAGGACATCCGAGCGTCAGCGGAGAAGATTTTGTACACATTCCTCCTCCCAGGCGCGGAGCGCGAAATCACCCTTCCCGGGTCGATCACTACCGACATCACCAATGCCATCGAGCAGGACGGGCGTGATGACCCCGAGGTCTTCGATGTGGCTAAGGACTACGTCTTTCAAGCAATGGAGCGGGACGCCTTCCCCGGCTTCCTTCGGGCCCGCGCCCTCGGCAACCTGATCCCTCCTACGATCATTGCCCGGCTGATTATTGGTCTCATCTCGCTATTTGCTGGTTTCTGGGCTGCCCTCATTCTCATATTCCTTAACCGCGATCGACTAAACCGCTGCTGGGTAAGTTTACAGACCAACGCATCTCATTCAATAGTCCTACACTGTTTTTGGCTAACAAGATCTCCAGGTTATCTTACCCTTTACAATTGGGGTTTATTTCCTTGCGTCCTACCAGTACTCACTGGACCCTATCATGGCCATAGTCGGCTTCACGGAGTACACCCCCTTCAACTTCTCGCGGATTAGGGAGCCGTATGTTCGGAAACTCCTTGTACAACGGTCCTTGATGGTCCTCGCCTGGACCATCATCATTGACGCGGCTTTGTGTCTGCTCTTCATCCTTGTCCCCGGCAAGCGGCTGTGATTCGCCCAGGCGAATCCCTGTTTGTCTCGCCTTTCTGTTTTTACGATGCTACGATAATTTTTAATATTCTCCGGCGGTCCTGGCACCACTATCCCGCCATACAGTCGTCACTTTGCCCGATGAGTCTTCGAGCCCTTGGACGGACTCAAGCACCCATGTCGACTCGCAACTCTGCCTGGGACTTTTCGGCCTAAGTCCATTACCAACATCAGTAGTTTTTGCTGCAATGCATTTCCCACTTCTCTGGGGCTGGGACTTGAGCTTGGGGTCTTCTTTTGTTTTCTTTTGGGCAGATCGCTGATCAAAATATTTGTTTTTTTTCTCTACTGCCATAAATGCTTATACCAACTCTTCAGATTTTCCTTTGTTTGCTCCTACAAGTTGCCCTGGTGGACAATGATTGTTTAAGCACCGGATTTGTTTCGAGTACAGGGGGGATAGCCTTTTTAGATTAGTTTAGCAGAATCCTCGACGGAATGCTCTGCGGCAACGCATGTGTCTTCTCTGCTTCTGATCCTCTACTCCTTGTGGTAGTCAGGCATCTTCCTGGCGTAGTCCCGTCATGCCACGACAACGGTTAGATGCCGCAATTTTCTTGTGGCGTATACATGGCCAATGTGGTTGGCAATCCGACGATAGTGACAAATTGGTCGGTGCTAGATGTCTCGTGCTGAAGCTTGAAATATCTCTTGGGTCAATTCATCGCTGGTTACCTGCACCCCGTTTTCATCGTGCGAGCGTCCACTATGACTTCTATCTACGACTATAAAATCCCGGCACTAGGCATCTGCGTTGCCCATGCATGACCCAGCGTGCTTGCTAATCGAACCATGTCAGGTCGAACATGCGAAATGATCGCCATGCTGACCTGATGATGCTCGTCCCGTTTCAAACACGTTCAATCGTAGTCTCAAGTAGGCATAGAACAAATCTAGCTAGTAGTAGAAGGTAGCTCTGACATGGTACGGGGCGCTTCTGGCTCTAGCTATCGCGGAATAGGTTCTCTTGATGACTGGAGTCGTTACTATCGATCATGGCCTCCAGACTGGCGGAGGCGGCAGAGGGCTTCTGCCAGGGTCTGTCTCGCTCTTTGATCGCTTCTTAGGAGGGCCAGAGCTCTCCTAGAGCTTGCGGCGACTAGCTCGTTTCTTGCCTGCTCCGCTGCCGGCGGCGTCTGCCTCGTCGTAGACGTCCTCCTCGTCTACGTCCATAGGCTCTTCGGCCTCGTCGTCCACGTTGGCCTCGACGCTTCCGCGCTTTCCGTAGCGCTGGCCGCGCAGGTGCTGAACTGCGCGGTTGATGATGTTGGCCTGGCCGCGGCCGTGAGCACCACCGCCGCCGCCCTGATCCTCCGCTCGGACGTCTTTGGCAAGCCTTTCCTCCACGGCTGTCCACGCCTTCTTGTCCGCGTTCCGCTGTGCCGCGGCCGCCTTGATGGAAGCAATCTCGGCCTCGAGGTCGTCTAGCGTAGAGCCGCAGCGAACAGACCATGTGGTCAACGAGTCGAGCACGCCCGGGATTGCGCCTGGCGCGAGGTCGCGCAGGGGTGACACGGAGCTGATGTGTACTGTTCTGTTCCGCGCGTCAAGTTGGGCGTCCAGCAAGCCGGCGTATATGGCACTTATTATGAGGTCCTCGAGCGTCCGGTCGTCGGTGATGTCGAGCTCACGCTGTAGTGAGGCGTAGCTCAGGTTGTGGGGGTCCTTGGCGAGTGTGAGGAGAGACAGCTGCCGAAGCTTGCGAGCCTGCTGCTCGTTGAGTTTCGGGAGGCCCGTGGCTGATGTGTGGTCGACATAGGTACCGTATGAGAAGATCTCGAGTAGCTTGAGTTGTGACGAGTACTCTTGAGACTGGGCGAGAGCCTGGATCTGAGGGGTGTGGAGCAGCTCGGCGAAGACGAAGGTGTTTGGGTTCGAGGTCGCTTGGGTGATGAGATCGGCCGCCGCACGGGGTGCTGTCGCCGACTTGGTGAGAGCCATGAATGGCTGCGGGTCGTCAGAACGTGTCAGTCCATGTCCATCAAGTGAAGCGTAGCTGGTAGAGCTGCGAGCCTGCGTACCTCGAGAGCATTGAGAGCCTTTGTCTGCGCCATGGCGGCTGCTTAGCGGGGCGTCTGGACGTGACTCAATGATGTCTGGTCTAGTGGAAATGAACTCAGTTTCGCAGGCCGGTCTATGTCTCTAATGCTGGTGGTTTGTCATTCCTCAACGTTACTGTTCATGATTAACGATTAGGTCGAATCGCGGTTGCGGGGCATGCAGTGCTCGAATGACGGCAGCCTTCCAAGGCTGGCTTGTGCTAGGTTCTAATGTGGGGACGAGCTTCTTGAAGAAGGACTAGTGATCGAGACGGGAATTTGGACAACGAACAGTGGTACTGCAAACATAGGCGATCATGCATTTTCAAGTTGGCTAACTCATTTCAGCTTCCCCTTCAGCGTCTGTAACTACCTACTCGAATTCCGTTCCTTGATTAAAAGCGCTACTCGAGTGCCTCGGACAGCTGCCCTGCGACAACTGGATTTGATGGCACAAGACGCAAGTGAATGGAGTTCAGAAAACCCAAATGCGCGTTATTAGGTGAGCCATGTATGTTGCAGATCGTCGACCGTGTTATTCTCGACTGGCGTACTGCAGTTTTGCAATACTTCTTCCCCGGAAGTTTTGTTTCGAGTTGCTGCGGAGCTGGCCTAGTCTCGCCAAGACCTCGACAGGTGTGGCTCTCCTCGAATATCCTCAAACACGAAATGCTTCTTGTCCAGTAACAGGTTTCGCCCAGGCTGTCTTTTCCAGCCACCGTTTCAACCTGACCCCGAGCCCTGGTGAGCAACAATAACTGACGTGCTGGTTTAAATGCCCGTGGGCTTCCAGAAGGCACCGCCGACGGCAAGGAAGGGCCGGCAGCTCCGGACCAACTCGCTCCGTGGTGCTCAGAAGGCCAGGTTGGTTGGTCCGTATCCAAAGAGTTGCATCTACATGGCGAATGGGCACGCAATACGTTATTGCACTGGGGTGCCGAGTACGTACCCTAATTGATTGACCATGATCCACAGCGGAACGGAGTCAGGGGTCCTGCGCAAGCCGCAACAAGCAGGAGAAACGACGCTAGAGCTACCCGACTGGCGGCCACCGAAACACCATTCCATCTGCTGCCCTGAAACGAATCTGCCACGATGCCCGGGACGGCATCTTCGAAGGTGCAGCTCTGGTGCAAAGACTTCACGGAAGACAATGTGGGCAGGCGATAACCTCGTGGCAATGGGCTGCCTATCGACCAGCCAGATATGGCTGCTCAATCGCATGAGCATGACATTATCCAAGCAAGCAACCATGCACTCCAGGGCCCCCACGCCCGCCCGCTCTAGAGTCCAGCCCTGGAGTAAAACGATCGGCCGCTGAGACATGCGACACGTTCCCGAACCGGCGGGCGCCTGGCAATTCTGCGATTCATCTTCCAAAAAGTAGCTCCGAATCGCAGACGACAGGTACTCTCGCACCGAGTATAGTCAAGTGCTGCAAGATTCTGGTCCAGGCGCACAACGTGCCATCTGGAGGAGGGTGGCTACGCACTGAGGACAAGCTGCACGCCATGACGAGAATGCCACCGTGCCACGGTGCCACCCGTCCGCGCAACCCCCGTTGGGGCAGCTCGTGTCGCATCATGCGGTGGTGCCGCCGCCGCTCAAAACGGAAGCCCGCTCGAGCACCTGCACGGGTGCAGGCACTAGGCGTAAAGTTCCCAGATTGGCCACGCTGACACAGCCTCGACAGCGTATGCTTACACAGGGTCCCGAGGTCCTGCAGTGCCGCCCATTCACATTCGAGTTTGTGCTTTTCGGCGCGGCCCCGCCGTGTCCGCTGCACCCCCGTCGTCCCGCCCTTCATGTCCACTTGCCCACCTGTCGTCGTCGCCGCTGCTCTGGCTGACAAAAGCCAGAAACGCCCCCATTCCCGTCCTGCCCGGCTTCCAAGGTTGGCATCCGCATCCGCCAAGCACACCCAGCTGCAGACTCTCCAGCTCAGCCTAGACGGCAGCTCCCTGATTCAGGCGCGACTCTTCAGCTGCACGACACCCATCTGTCTTGAGCAGACCTGCCTGGCGCAGTCTGTCTCCTTTTCCCATCACGATCCACAACAGCAGCCCGTCGACCGCGCGTCTAGACCTCAAATTCGGAACAAATACCATGATCGCATCGCCCTCGTCATAGCCGGACCTCTAGACTCTTCTGTCACCTCACCCACAATCGCTAGCCTCGCAGGACCGGGGCACGACGCACCATACCATGGCTCCCACATCGATTTCGATCCCTCCTCGCGGCCCCTCGGGGTACACGCTCGCGAGCCCTCGGCCAGTACGATGGGCGACGACGACTCTGAGAGTCGGCGGTATGACGTACGTTGGACTTCACCTAGCTTAAGCATTCGTGTCGAGCGCGTGCTAACATGAATGGTGTAGATGTGGCGCCTGCACCTCTGCCGTAGAGTCCGGTTTCCAGGACATCGACGGCGTCGGGAGCGTGAGTGTCAGCCTGGTCATGGAACGTGCGGTCGTCATGCATGATCCAGACCGGTTCACTGCAGAGCAGATCCAGGAAACCATCGAGGATCGCGGGTTCGAGGCCGAAGTCCTGTCGACCGACATCGCCCCGTCAGCGCAGAAATCCCCGAGTCATGGCATCCTGTTCGACACGGACAGCAGCGAGCCGCGCATCTCGACCACGACGGTCGCCATCGAAGGAATGACCTGCGGTGCCTGCACATCAGCGGTCGAGGGCGGCTTCACCGGTATTCCTGGGGTCAAGAGCTTCAATGTCTCTCTACTCTCCGAGAGAGCAGTCATCGAGCACGATGCAGCCTTGATCTCTGTCGACACAATTCTGGAAACGATCGAGGATCGTGGCTTTGGCGCCACCCTTGTCGATACACAAGTCGCGGAACTCTCCACCAACCGTGCTGCCGGTACCGACGTCGATTCATCTTCCACTGTCACAACCACCATTGCCATAGAGGGCATGACTTGTGGCGCCTGCACATCGGCTATTGAAGGTGGCTTCGACAAAGTCGACGGTCTCATCCGGTTCAACATTAGCTTACTTGCCGAGAGAGCTGTCATCACGCACGATGTGCAGAAGCTCACCGCGGAGCAGATTACCGAAATTATCGAGGATCGGGGTTTCGACACTGAAATACTGTCGTCCATCGCAGACGTGACTGGAACTTCAGGGACGCCTACCTCGACGACCCAGCTCAAGATTTACGGCGAAATCAACGCAACCAGCGCCAAAACAATCGAGGACTCGTTACTGGCCTTGAAGGGAATCTCGTCTGCCAGGCTCAGCATGTCCACGTCGAGGCTGACCATCTCATACTTGTCCGGCGTCATTGGCCTTCGTGCGATTGTCGAGGCCATTGAGCAGCTTGGGTTCAATGCCCTCGTGTCCGACAATGACGACAACAACGCACAGCTCGAATCGCTCGCGAAGACCAAGGAAATTCAAGAATGGAAGCGGGCCTTCAGAGTGTCCTTGACATTCGCCATACCTGTGTTCTTCATCGGCATGATCTTCCCGATGTTGCTCAAGCCGCTCGATTTTGGAGGCGTGCAACTGGTCACAGGCTTATTCCTCGGCGACGTCATCTGCCTCTGTCTCACGATCCCAATCCAGTTTGGCATCGGCAAGCGGTTCTACGTCTCGGCTTACAAGGCGCTCAAGCACAAATCGCCGACCATGGATGTCCTCGTCGTGCTCGGCACGTCGGCCGCGTTTTTCTTCAGCATTTTTGCAATGGCTGTTTCCTTCTTCATCGAGCCCCACACCAGACCTGCCACGATCTTCGACACAAGCACCATGCTTATCACATTCATTACACTTGGGCGATTCCTCGAGAACCGTGCCAAGGGCCAGACGTCCAAGGCTCTCTCCCGCCTCATGTCCTTGGCTCCATCCATGGCTACCATTTACGCTGATGCTATTGCTGCTGAGAAAGTCGCCGAGGGATGGGAGACTCCAGGGCTGACAGGAGCTGCGAAAACCCCTCGCCTAGAAGGCTTGACTGTGGACGAGAAGATTATCCCCACTGAACTCATTCAAGTCGGCGATATCGTCATCATGCGACCAGGAGACAAGATTCCTGCTGACGGCATCATTGTGCGCGGCGAAACGTATGTTGATGAAAGTATGGTCACGGGCGAAGCCATTCCCGTGCAAAAGAAGAAGGGCAGCGGTGTCATTGGTGGTACCGTCAATGGCCACGGCCGCTTTGACTTCCGCGTCAACCGTGCTGGCAGGGACACACAGCTCAGTCAGATTGTCAAGCTTGTACAGGATGCGCAAACTACCCGTGCTCCTATTCAGCGTCTGGCCGACACATTGGCGGGCATTTTCGTCCCTACAGTTCTGAGTCTTGGTCTCATCACTTTCGTCGTCTGGATGGTGCTCAGCCACGCTCTGACTAACCCACCTGCGATTTTCACGAAACCCGAAAGCGGTGGCATATTCATGGTCTGTGTCAAGCTGTGTATCTCCGTCATCGTCTTTGCATGCCCCTGTGCGTTGGGCTTGGCGACGCCGACAGCTGTCATGGTTGGAACCGGAATAGGAGCCGAGAACGGGATTCTCGTCAAGGGCGGCGCGGCGCTTGAGCAAGCAACGAAGATTACTAAGGTCGTTCTTGATAAGACTGGAACCATCACATATGGCAAGATGAGCGTCGCCACAGCGAGGCTCACAGCAGTATGGCATGACAATGAGTGGCGCCGCCGGCTCTGGTGGACCGTCGTTGGCCTTGCAGAGATGGGCAGTGAACACCCTGTTGGCAAAGCTGTGTTGAACTCCGCGCGAACCGAACTTGGTCTGGACCCCGAGGCCACCATCGAAGGCAGTATTGGCGACTTCCACGCCATTGTTGGCAAGGGAATCACGGCGACTGTCCAGCCTCAGTCAAGTGCGGAGCGCACGCGGTACAAGGTTCTGATCGGCAGTCTCCCCTTCCTCCGCGCCAACCAGATCGACGTACCTATGGACGACGTCGACGCATCCGAGGAGATAAATGCGCGGAGTGCCAAGTCTAAGTCAATCTCGAACACGTCTGCTGGCACGACAAACATCTTTATCGCCATTGACGGTGCATACGCGGGTCATCTCTGCCTTGCGGACACTGTAAAGGAGGGTGCCGCTGCCGCCATTGCCGTGCTGCACCTTATGGGTGTCGAGACCGCCATCGTGACTGGCGACCAAAGGTCCACAGCCCTAGCCGTTGCCAAGATCGTTGGCATTAGTCCGGAGAACGTGCACGCCGGTGTCTCCCCCGACCAGAAACAGCTGCTGATCCAGCAATTCCAGAAGGAGGGCGCATGCGTGGCCATGGTCGGTGACGGAATCAACGACTCGCCCGCGCTGGCCACGGCCGATGTGGGCATCGCGATGGCGAGCGGCACTGACGTGGCCATGGAGGCCGCAGACATCGTCCTTATGCGGCCCAACGACCTCATGGACATACCCGCCGCGCTGCACCTCTCGCGTACAATCTTCACCCGCATCAAACTCAACCTCACCTGGGCGTGCGTGTACAACCTTGTCGGCCTGCCCTTTGCAATGGGTTTATTCCTGCCCCTCGGTTGGCACCTGCACCCTATGGCTGCGGGCGCCGCGATGGCGATGAGCAGCGTCAGCGTCGTCATGTCCTCGCTGCTGCTCAATCTCTGGAAGAGGCCCCAATGGATGGAGGACGCGCTGCTCTCGGGCGGCGTTGTCAAGCGTCGCGGCCGCGTCTCCGGGTTCCTCAGTGCGGTGGCCAACCGCGCGCAGGACGTGTTTACTGCGCTCACGGGGCGCGCGAGGAGCAAGAAGGGCGACGGCTACGTCCCATTGGATACGTTGGATCGCGTGGACGTATGATTGGGAAGAAGACTGGGCCATGAGCATAGTATGGAGTTTTCTTTTAAATGCGCGACGTGATCTCTCTGCCATCCCCCCTTTCTTGTTTTGTTTTTTCCTTCCTTTTTTCTTTTCTGGTTTACTACTCCCTTTCCGTTATACATATATGTTTGGTTGCTCGGCACAGAAAGCTGATACCCCGTTCTGTGTGGATATGTCCTGATGTCATCTGTTCCGTACTATATTCACTTGCTTTCGAGACGTACAATGCCAGAAATATACAGTGTGAAATAGGTACCATGAGCAGCTTGGACTGTCTTTGGTGGTTTAAATACTGATCTTGATGCAGTGCGAGGGAGTGAGGGATATGTTCATTGTCACTTGCCTCTGTGTATATACACCTGTATTTCTATATCTGTGTCGGCGTTGATATCAATGTCATTGTGTTAGGTATTCTGGACAATAGCAAGCTGGCTTGGGGATCTCCAGTATGGTCACACGGCATGTGCTGTGCGTAGTGGTGGCGGGGTAAACGACGAAGCTAAACTAGAAGCTCTGCTCTAATACGAGACAGCAGGGCAGATCGCTGACTCACAAGTGTGAGCCACACTAGGAGCGGATGGTGGAAGTATTAAATGCAACCACCATCTCCTGACCTCTCAGCTGGTGCCAGAAAGACAAAGAGCGAGCCAAGAGAAGGGCCACTACTTACCTACCTGCCTGCCAACCAGACGAATTCAACGCATAACTGGAACAGCACATGGCAGCTATAGCACAGCATCTCGGGCTTTCGCTCTCGTCGTCGTCGTCGTCGTCGTCGTCGCCGTCACTTTCGGTCTGGTTTGCGGATAACATCACGGTACATCTGAGACATGCCAGGCCGTCTCGCTGGACTACGTTTGCCGTCGTGGTCCTAACCGGAACGGCAGTCGTCATCGTCGTGCCGGTAACCTGGATGCGATGCTGGAAGCGCCAGTTTGGCCTGCGGACGACCTCTACGTTTTCGATTTGTACTGCGAGGGTGCCACCAGGGCGGAATGATGTTTTTAATCCAGACTACAGCACCAGCACGGATACGGCCACAAGTGGAGATTGCGTCGAGGCGCCCGACACCACCGCCCTTGCCGCCGGAGAGAAAGACGACATTGCCTACATCGTTGCTCGGGAACGCGTGGAGTCGCTTCCCTTGGACATTCGTCAGATCAAGGCAGACTACCACCGTGACAGTAGCCGTCCTTTACCCTCATCAGCTACGCCGTCGACAACATCGTCGTCACCATCATCACAGCGAATTCTGAGCGATATTCTGGACCTTGACGCTCTTATCAACGCGTACCTCCGCAAGACGATGACCATGTTCGCCGTGTACACCCCACAGGCGTACGTTATGCGTCTGCACCCTTCCGTGCGGCGGCACCACCCGGCTAGGCACCAAGTCGCTGCGCGCGATACGTTTGAACGAGGTTACCTGTCCACATGTGACTTTGTCCCCAGTGACCGGGTCTGCGGCGTCTATGTCGTCGAGGAGCGCCGCCGGCGCAGTGGAGGGGTAGAGGTGATACTGCGAATCTCACTGCCTTCTGGCGGGGAGATGAGGGACGCGCCGAGCGGGGTGCTGAGGCTGAGCGTCAAGGAGGCTCTAGGCTCGGACTCGGGCTCGGGTAAAGATACGACTAGAAAGATCCAGTTCATCAACGAGACGGTGCTTTGGCGCGAGGGCGAGAGTAAGCCCGTGTTCTTGGAGTCGGGGTTCGGGAGGTGGGTGCACGGCCTGATGGCTGCGTGGCTCGTGGTCCGCGGCTCCGAGACTGTCATGGTGGAGCAGTCGGCATGACACGGTGTCTCGTGTACGATATAGAAGTGGTCTCTGTGTAGGACTCTTGCATTTTAGAATATAGCAGTCTCGTCTGATTTCAAGAACCTCTTCAAGACCCCGATTTTACTAAGGCGGGGGCTCAGCAGTAGTCACTTCCCAAAGAGGCAAGCGTTATGCGCGCGGGATGGTGGTGGGGAAGCCGCGCCTCCCTCGCATCCGCATCCAGGGCAGCCGCCTCAGGCAACAGTGACGGCATGTGACGTCTCAGCACTTTCGGAGCTGCATCTCTGGGCTCCAGAACTCCAGGACTCCCTCCAACATATATCACGGCCAAGCCTGACACAAGAAAGTGCGAACTGCCCGACCTTGGCCACTGCTTTCGTGACAACGCTGCAGCAAACAACTACCATCATGGCCGAGTGGAAACAGAGAGAGGCCACGATGGACGCAGACCAAACAGAGGCACTCCCGCCTTACTCGGTCGAGGACGACAGCCAGAACATCGTCGTCCCTGGCTCCGCGACGGAGTCCACCTCCGCGCGCCAAGAAGGCGGGGGAGACATATCCTCTCCGGCACCGCCCCCGTTTTCTCCGTCGCCGGCCTCCAACTCCACGGGCCCGTCTGGCTCCATCATCGATTCAAAAGCACGCCTAGCCGCTGCTGAGCGAGCGCGCACTGACCAGCCTGCCGAGCCCATCATCGATTCCAAGACACGTTTGGCCGCTACGGAGCGAACAGGGACCGACCCTCCAGCCGAATCCATCGTCGAGTCCAAGGCACGTCTGGCTGCCGCTGAGCGAGAGCCGACTGGTCCCGCAGCTGCAGGGCCGACAACTGCCGAGCCCTTCAACTTCCCCTCTGATGCGACTCTCCCGCCCTACTCCCCAGCGGACGCGGGTGTTGGTTTCGACGCCAGCTCCACGTCAGCCCGTGCCCAGTACTTGCCTGTCCTCATTCCCCAGGTCCGGCCCAAGTCAGATTCTCCTTTCCTCACGGCATACTCGCAGGACCTGCTCCGCTATGGCATCCCTAAAGAGACCTGGCTATCCTTTGTTGACACCCTCTCGGCTTTCCTTACGGCCAACATCTCAGAAAAGGCACTCAGCCATGCCGCAGATATTGGCCGCCAGATCGGAGACGTGCCTACGGACTTCGGTCGTAGCGTCGCAGATACCGCAATGCATGTTGGGCGGGGCATCAAGCAATCTGCCATGAAAGGCAACATTTTCGACATGGCGGCAAGCATGGTCGGTGGAGCTATTGGTCTCACCGTCGGTTTGCCTCTGAAGCTCGCGGCGTCGGCAACGTCGCTCCCTGCGAAAGCTGCAATGGCGGTCATGACTCCTCCCCAGGCGCCACGTGCGAGAGCTTCTGCGTATGCACTTGTTGCCAATGGCGAGTGGTTCGGTCAGCGCGGCCTGAAGGCTCAAATAATGGACTCTCAGCAGGTGTCCGAATTACTGGCCATCTCCATGGAAGATCTTCTTCTGGACACAAAGGCGGCGAGGAAAGTTGCCGAGAAAAAGGCCGCAGCAAAGCAGCAGACCGTCTCCATCATTGATTCCAAGCGTGCCACTCCAGCGCCCATAGCAAAACAACCACTAGCACACCTCCAAGGTTCAATTGCTGACCTCGAGGAGCCTTCCGAAGAAGACGCTACGCTCTCGCGGACAATGTCTACAAAATCTTCCAAGGCCAAAGCGAGCACTGCGAAGCCTGCCAGCAAGCACCTGGAAGAGTTGGGCAAGGGGACACTCTGGCTTGTAGTGACTCAAGAAAAGAACAAGAGCGTACAAGCTGCAGACGAAAATACACCTTCAAGTCCACGCTCATCAGGAGACAGGGGGGCTTAAGAGACTAGAACGGAATGAAGCGTCGAAATAGCAAGCAAAGATTAGATCAGCTTATGGAATGACAGGAAACATCGTCATGTTAACAGCCGTTGCTTCAATCCCTACCGCGGCCCGATTTAGCCGATGAAAGCGACCACCTGGGCCTTGTAGGCATATGCTATTTGCAGTTAGTGGAGGATCTTAGCTCTTGGAACTCTCAATATGTCTCGGTATTTTCGGCATGTCCCGGGAGATGCCGTTGTGGTACGCTCAGGGGGTCACGAACCTATCGCGCAGCGGGGAGCTCAACAAGAACGTCATCGTGATCTAGAATAGACATATTCTGGCCAGCCGTCCGGTAGCTTTGACGGCTACTCTAGACTGAACATCCTATAAGTCTCAGCCACAATGACGCCGATACCATTTGATCGACCCGAACAAGCTCATTACATTGGATCTCCTGCCATGGCCACGGAGAGGTCGTGCGGGATGTCCAGAATAGTCTCAACCCGACAGCCTTGCAGTCTTGGCGGCGTTGATGGCGGCAGGGATGCGACAGGGACCATGATGTTAGACCAGGGGTGCATGCCCGCCTTTTCGCGCAGGGTTTCTGAGAAACCTCCCCAAATCGAAGCGGGGGATCTCGCGGCTCGCCAGGCACACGGCCAACTTGATGGTGGGTTCGCCATTGAGCCTGCAGGAAGATGGCATGCATGCGATTCCATTCCCCGGTCCTGAAAAGTTCCGCGGATGCATTCTACGTTCTAGGCAGACCTTTCGCGAACAAGATAACATGGAACGATTGCAAGCGACGAAGAACATTTGCAGGAAATCTTCTCCTCTACAATACCGGAACTCTGTGTGTTGTGACCCTGTCTGAAGGACCCTCTGCTCTGCTGGTATCTATCGAACGCTCTCACCCAACATATACAATCTCAGTATAAGTGTTATACGATAATTCAGTTCTTCGCACATTCTTCCGTTTCAATTCAACAGAACATGGACGACCATATCTCTTTCGCCCTCGAACGATCGGCCAGCGCTTCAGACACAAGCGGAGGCCCCGCCACACCCGAGCGGGCGTCATTAGCGTGTGTGTCGTGTCGAAAACAGGTTCGTCGCATGTACGGACTTGCCCAACCCATTGCTTCCAACTCACACGATTGTCGGGTTATTAGAAACGGGGGTGTAACAAGGGCCTCCCTGCCTGTAAACTTTGTGTCCGAAGTAAGTTGACACCTTTTCCCCGACCTCAGGACTTAGACCTCGAGATTGACTGGATCGCGGGTGTTTAGTGGGACGGATGTGCGACTACTCAGACACACCGGCGGCATCTTCGAGCGCAGAAATAGCTGATCTGACCCAGAAGATCCAGAAACTCGAATATCGCTTGCGTCACCGAGACAGCGTCATTTCGTCCGAGAGAACAGGCTCAATTTCGCCATTTGGCTGGTCAACTCACACCGACCTCCACCAATTAGCTACACCACCGGCCAGTCACCTACACCAACAATCGAGACGTCACTTATCCCTGGCTTTCTTAGATTCAAGGCTTTTTAGAGGTCCTGAAGCTCATGCAGGCTTGATGCCCGCAGCCCCAGATGTGAGTCATGATCCAGCGTAGGAGGCGCCGTTACGCGCTGACACGCCCAGCAGGACATAATGAATTATATCGGCGATGACACAGCGGTCCTGCGATTGGCATCCGCCTACTTTGCAGGCATTCATTTATGGCTGCCAATGGTGTCGACTCGGCGATTGACGGCTAGCCTGCAGACCGGGTCCATGCAATTCGACACTGCACTTCTCCTGCTTGCCATGAAGCTGGTCACGAGCAGGCTCGAGGAAGGGTCTACAGCTGTCGACCACTATCTTTATGCAGCATGCAAGCGATATACCAACACGCTTCCAGAAACCCCATTTCTATCCTTGAGCTTCCTTCAAGCAACGATATTGGTCTCTCTATACGAATACGGGCACGGGATCTTGCCGGCTGCCTGGTTCACAATCGGCCAGTGCATCCAGTATCTGGATTTACTCGGCCTGGTGCTATCCAAGGTGGATGGGGACGCTGGTAATCGACCAGTAAGTGGCAGCCCGCAGATCCTGTCTATGCATCAGTGTCTAACCGTAATGATTCGCTAGGGAGAGTGGACTACGACACAGGAGCGACAGCGAACGTGGTGGGCGGTGTACGTGCTTGAAAGAATGATGGGCATCAGCTCTCACAAACGGCTCCTATGTGCCGAGCCCACACCAACAGACATGCTCCCGGCGGAAGAGACAATGTGGGAGCAACGAAAACCGGGCCGGGCTGTCTCGTCGCCATACTCTGAGCCTCAGTCTGCCTTTGCGCGCCTGTGTCAGGCTACAATCATTGCAGGCCAAGTCATCAGGCACACACAAGAAGCAGAGCGGCAGAAAGCCACTGGGGAGCGCTTCGATTGCGCAGCGGTAGCCAGACTTACCACGATGGCCCACAATCTGTGTGCCAGCCTGTTCACCGACTTGTCAGCTACACCCTCTTCGTACTGGATCCTGGTTCCCAGCCGGAGCCTGGCCTTCAGCTCGGTCATGTCTTTGCTCAAGACGTATAGCTTCGTCGGCACTGCGCCATCGGTACCCAACGTGCTCGACCCAGCGAGGTCTGACGAGGAGCTGTCCCTCCAGGTCAACTCGACTGACGGCCTGCGATCGACGGCGATCCACATCGCCGAGTACACGAGGAGTCTCCTGGCGCTGGCCTCGCGCGATGACGACCTGTCCCGGGTCTCCCCTTTTGTCTTGAACTCCATGTACCAGTCGGCGTCGACGCTGAGCTGGCTGGAGACCGGGGCCGGCGGCGGGCTAGGAACGGCGCTGGGCTCCGAGACGAGCGCACAGACGCTCCTCGAGATCGGCGGCCGCTGGCACCTGGGGCTCGAGTACCTCGGATGTCTCGAGGACCAGCGTCCTGGTATAACCGCGTTGGCTTATACGCTCTCTGGGAGGATCGACATGGTTAGCGGGGGTTCGGACTTGTCAAATTTGGGGTTTTGAGACTGCTCGAGGGGCGACAAGCTCGGGCATAAAGGCAAAATTGATGGTGGGGAGATTTAGAGACCTGCAACTGATGACTATTCCCCCCCTCCTCCTAAGAGCAAATGGCTGGTAATTAGCGATCTCTATTGGGTATCAAGCCCATCCCCATTGCCTCTCTCACAAGCAAGCCATGGAGTCCCACTTAAAAAAATGCAAACCCCCAAATATCTCTCTCAATGTGGGGGCCGTCACTTTCAAGAACTTTGCCTTCGATTTCCCACTGCTGGCGCACATCCACCCATGAACATCGTCCACAATCCGCTGGGGGGGAACACTAGGACGAGGAACGCAATATCCGTAGAGCCGCAGGCCACGAGAGAACTCCCGGTTTCAAGGAGGTGTATTCCGTGGACGGAAAGCACCGAGCTTGCGACCAACCATTGGTGGGGGCGGGAGGACAACTTTGATCTCCGGGGAGGGAAAGGGAGCAAGCCGAGTTCTACTTGAGTTTTGGAGTGCATTCTTCCTTCATAAACACGAAACGGAAAAGACGGCGGGAGTCACGGAGCGGATCAGGGAGTAGAGCCAAGAGAGAACCCGAAAAATGAAGGTCCCTGATCTGCAGCCCGTCCTCCCACCACCGCCACCACTACCATCTAGCTCCGGGCTTTGCGATGCCGGCGGTGATGGCACCAGACGACAGCAGCAGCAGCAGCAGTCGCGGCGCCGACGGCGGACCTCGTTCCCCCGCGGCCTGCGGATGCAGCGCGACTTCATCACGCCCGAGCACGAGGCCGAGCTGATGCGCGTCTTCCGCGAGGAGCTCGAGTGGCCGGAGCGCAACGGTGGAGGTGGCAAGGCCAAGGGCAGGCTCTCGCTTCACTACGGGTACACGTTTTCGTACAAGACTTTTGGGGTAGACGAGGACGTGCCGTTCCGTGAGTTCCCGGACTGGCTGGTGCCGCTGATTCCGCTGCTGCCTTGTGAGCCCATGGCTGAAGAAGGAGAAGGAGAAGGAGACGAAGAAGACGAAGGGCATGAGGCGGCAGAGAGTATCAACGACGTAGAACACAACCCATGCGGCTCATTTCCAAACCACCCCGATACGTCACGGGACCAGGGACGGAAACAGCAACAACAACAACAACAACAACGCAGACCACGGGAGACACCCCGACAGGAGCGACAGCGCCGCCATAGAAAACTCGGGGGCCGACCGCCAGACCAGGTTTGCCTGCAGTACTACCCGCCCGGCACGGGCATACCGCCGCACGCCGACACGCACAGCACGTACGACGAGCTGTACGCGCTGTCCCTGGGCAGCCCCGTGATGATGCAGTTCCGGCTCGACGGGATGCTGACTTCCTCGTCGGCGTCGTCGCATGGCTCTTCTTCTCCTGCTTCTCCAGCTCCCGACGGTGGCGACGACGATAAAGACGAGGCCGGCCGCCTCAGACCGCCTGATGGCCAGCAGAAGCGGCATAATCTTGAAGGAGAACTAAGCGCGTCAACGTCGGCGCCGGCGCAGGACAAGGCGTCCCGGCCGCTCGTCGAGGTCGACCTCCCCGCGCGCAGCATGCTCGAGATGTCCGGCGACAGCCGGCTGCACTGGACGCACGGGATCAAGTCGCGCAAGACGGATACGCTGCCACTGCCGCTCGGCTCCTCCTCGTCTCCCGACTACACTAGCGGCGGCAGTCCAGGCGAGGAGATCCTCATGGCGAAGAGACCCCGCGAGGACCGATGGAGCATTACTTACAGATGGCTGAGGAAGGAGACGCCAGAAGAAGGGGACGAAGGAGAAGAAGAAAAAGAAGGAGAGCGAGCCGGTGACACCAGGACCGGCAAAATGACGACGACGCCGACGAAGAAGCGGCGGATGGTCAGGGAGTGTAAGTGCGGCGACGCCGCGCTGTGCGACACGGCGCAGCGGCGTGGCGGGCAAGAGAGGGAGTACCGCTGGAAGCAGTACGAATCTACTACTACTCCTGCTGCTGCAGCTCCTGCCGCTGCCACGAGCGATGTCACTACCGGTCTTGGAGCTAATGATGATGTTGATGCTGACGCTGGAGCCGCGGCTGGGAATCAGGGTGGGGACACCACGATGACGGTTGGTGATGTCGTTACCAATGGTACAGTCTAGAAAGCCACAGATATGGTAATTGTCTTTATACTCGAATCATGATGCCTCTCAGATCTTACGCACAGACAACCAGGGACTATCAATCAGGCACCCAGACCTTGTAGAGTTACTCTTGGGCAATGTACCACTTCAATATCAACAAGATTCGTCTCCCCTAGTGTACATACTTTTACACGATATCTGCACAGGCTCGTAAGAAAGTGACATCATACGTATCGTGGACGGCATCAAGTCTAGATGAGCTGAGCCAACACTTATTGAATCCCCAAACCTCCGATGACATTATGCCCAAAACATAAAACAGCCCTGCGAACGCCGTTGCAATGTGATTATCCCATGACATAGCTTGACCCACTGGCGAGCTGCTGTCTCAATATAGGAAAGAAAACTCCTGAAATGTAAACGCCACTGAAATCTCGACGTCCTGGCATATCTATAGACACCGCCACCCTGCTCAGCTAGCATTACTCCCTCACTTTCCGTGTAACTTCTCTTTTAAGAAAATTACCGCCGCGTATCCTGCGCAGCACTGCGTCGACATGCCGTGCCCACACCACGGACAGCGTACCATCGTGGTCACGGCCGCCGAGACGCCAAGCTTCTTGTCCTCGACAATCGAGTCCGGCTTGGCCATGCATTCGTACACCTTCGAGGGCATGTCGTGATAAAATTTGCAGCCACAGCACTCAACCAGCATCTTTGCGATCGGCTCTCCGCGATTAGGTTGGGTGCTCTTCAAACTTGCTGACGACGCGTTCTTTTGTGTAAAGGGTGTCCTCAATGCTCGTGCGGCCGAGATTGGCTGGACAGCCCGGCGCGCCTCTTCCAAATACGCAGCTCCGACGGACGAGTTTGCCCCTGACTCGTGGCTGTTGGCGCTGTTGGCTCGAGAACCCTCTGGCCGCGGTGCGCAGCTTTCATCGTCTGCAGAGTCTGGCGAAGACGGCGATACTGTCACGGAGGAGTGTTTCGTTTTATTCTTGTTCTGAAGAGGCTGGTGTTTCAGCGGCGGCAGGAAACTGGTCGAGGTCAGGTCGATTGCGGATTGAGCCCGTGGAGGCATCTCGCGTGCACGCACTCGTTCCTGCTGCAATGAACTCGGGCTTTCCACTTTGATGGCGCTGGTTGATTTGATTGAGGTAGGCGACGATGCAAGGGACGAACTAGAACCATTGCCATCGGCCCGCGAGAAGAAGTTGGCTGGAGGCGGATCGAGATCAAGCATAGACGGGGCTTTGCTGCCGCTGTCCTCCGAGGTCCTTGGCTCTCTACTCATGGAACGGTCAGGAGTCGGCCTGGCTGTCTCTTGGCTGTACTGGCGGGCCGTGTTGCGTGGCCGCCGCTCCCCGCTGCTTCCGGAGTGAGCACTCTCTTCCTTGAGCCGCTGCTCATGCGAGCTGCCCCGGAGTACTGGGTGTATATCCTGGCGACGCGGAAGTGGGATGCTGTCAGGAGTAGCAGGAGTGGACGGCGTTGGGGCCGAATCGTCGTACAACGATGACGTTGATTTTTCAGAAGCTGTGCGGCTGTGACCATGTTCCACACCAGAAAACACGGGTGCGCCCAAGTTTGCAGCATCGGCGGCGGCTGACTCGGAGCCTGCGCTCCAGGACTGACCAAACTTTTCCAGCGAAGGAGAACTCTGCAACGGAGGAAGAGGTTTTGAGATATCAGCTGGCCTTGATTGAACGATAGGCTTTTTCTCTGTGGTCTCTGCCTTTGCTTTATATTGTTGCTCGCTATGGCGCGGATTTGTCGCCTTTTGTTCTCGAGCTTGGTTGCTATCACGGGCTGATCGTGGGAAGATATCATAAGTCGCCCGTGGAGCTGGCACCGGCCGCATTGGCGACGATCGTCCTCCAGCAGGCGCGACGAGATCTAACGAGGGAGGCGTGTAGGATTCATTAATGAAGTTCAGATAATCTGAGGACCTGTCCTCAAGCTTGACGACGTTGAAGATGGACTCCTGGATCGATGCAGTTTCGAATTCTGCGGAACGTGCAGATTTGAGAGCCAGCTCGCTTGGTGTAGGTTGCTGGAGGCGCAGGGTTGATAAGCTGCCAAATTCAGACTCGTCCTTGCTTTTATTTGTTTGGTATGGGTGATTCGGATTGGCACTAGCCTTGCTTCTATCACTGTCCTTGCTGTCTGGTCTGTTATCCAAGGTTGACCGAGAGTCACTGCTACGACTTCTCGGCTTCTGAGAGAAGTTGGCCATTGGGGGGTCAAGGTCGAATGGTGCAATCTTGTCATCTGCAACGATCGTGGGTGTGCGGCCAGCTGTGGTAGGATCCGAGTTGCTGGTCTTCGTCGATTCGTGTGCGGTGGCTCCATCGTGGACTTCAACGGATGCTTTCTGTCCAGTCTTAAACATGTCCATTGTTGCCGCAAGTAGGGAGTTACTGCGCCCTTTGCCCGAACTGGACGGCCTAGTCGTCACAGGAGGCCGGCTGTCAACTACTGACTGAGCTCTTGGGCTGCTGCTTTTGGAGGTATCCTTGCTATGAGGTTTGCGTGAGCTGAAGAATCCCAAGCCTGCACCAGGCCCGCTGGAGTGCGATTTTTGCACTGGTGGCGGTGCAACGACTTGCTCGGCCGACGATTTAGGGGATTTGGCACCATCGTCGAAGCTCAGTCGTCTGATTCTCGAGAAGAAGCCTTTGCTCCGAGGCTTGTCGTTCGAATCCGCCGGATTTCCTTGTTGATGCAGGTCTGGGTTCTTCATCGCATCCGGTGGCTTAGACCTCAAAGCCTTGTTCTGAGGCGCCTGACTCTCGATTTCTTCAATGTCGAATCTCGTGGCGGATGATGAGCGCTCCACTACAGCGATCGGCTTGGCTTGGGCACCAGGTGTCGGAGGCTGCTTGCTTAACCGCCTGCCTTTCTTTTTAGGTGATGGCGGAGCATCTTCAGTCTTTTTGGCCGCAACAGGATCTAGCTTGGATTGCTTCGGAGGCTTGGCCTTCTTCTTCTTCCTTGCGTCCCAAGTCGGAGACTGGCAAATAGAAGTCTGATCCGATAAATCGCTGTCGTCCTCGTCGGGAGCGAATGTGACCATCTTGCTGGGCTCTGCTTTCTCTGGCCCAGGTGCGGATTGCTGTTGGCGCGGTTGGTCTGTGGTTTGACTCTGGCGTGCCTCCGCCTTGTCCGGTGTCTCGCCACGAACTGCTGTCGCGAGGGGTCTTGTGGGAACTGGTATTGATATTGAAAGAGACGGTAGTGGGGCGTCCTTGTAATGCTTCGCGTTCTGGACTGGAATTTGGCTCGAGCCCATTGGGGCTGCTGAAGTGTGACTAGTGCGACGGACGCGCAAGGGAAGAACGGCAGAGGTATCCGAGGACGAGCTGTCGATAGAATTTGAATTCGTCGAGGCAGCCGCGACCTGAGTATGTATCCGTTGCATCTGCGAGACGTTGACGTGGTCAGCCTTGGTGCTTGGGTGGGTCCAAGGGCGTGCCTGGAAAAAGGAACAATGTTCCACAAGGTACAGCAGGGACGACGCGGGTGGAAGAAAGAGAAAAAGGGGGACATAATTACCCGATATTGCTTCTCAAGAGCGAGCATACGGAGGAAGCTGTCGGACCTGCCGCTGTCCACATTGGGTCGTTTGGCGGCTGGCTTGGCCATTGTGGGCAAGAGGACTGGGAGGACTAGTTGGTGCTTGGCGGTGTTAACATGCGACTGGTCGAGTGCGCGTCAAGACTCTGGGGTCCATGCGGTTTTCTTTTTTGCGGCGAGGAAGTCGGCAAGGCAGGTTTGTGCACGGGCTCGTTGATCTGTTGCTGCAGGTGTCAACGGCAACCGGTGAGGTGAACCGGGGAAGTCTGGAATTAAGGTGAACACGCTGAAGGGCGTGAGGGAATGGAGTCGTGGAGGCTACGGTTTGACCACTCAACGACACTGGCGAAATCCACCGAGGATGATAATGACGATGATGATGATGATGCTGATGATGAGCTCCAAGGACTGTTTGAAGACAGCAATCTAACGCTGATGCTGATGAAAGAAGAGCTGATGAGCAGGAAAGGCGGCAGTGGATCAGGCAAGCACGAGCCTGGGCCGTGATGATGATTTGCGATGAGAACAACGCCAGTCAACGAGAGGCAGGAAGCGAGCGGAAGTGGGGTGAGAGCCAAAGAGAGATGGCAGGGGCAGGTAACCTCCGTGGGGAATGCAAAGAAGAAGAAAAAGCTGGAGGGTCGTATTGGGGGCAACGCGGGCAAGCAAGAGGCTGATCCGACAGGCAAGCACGCAAGCAAGCAAGCAAGCTCGGCAATGAGGGCTTTGGGGTGCTCTTAACACGGGCAGGGTCTGAGGTCTCGCCGTCCGGGCTGCAAGGGCTTGTGCCGAGAAGATGGCTGTGACGTTGTGAGCCTGTGAATGGTGGTGCGCGAGGGCGGCAGGGTCGAACACGAACGCCTGCAGCGGCAGGCCAGCGTGGTGGCACACACGTCGGCGGCATCTCCAGCTCGGAGCTTGGGGCTTTTCCTCTGTGACACGTGGAAACTACAGCGGCCTTTGGTCGCGGACGAGTGCTGTGTCTACAGTACGGGACTGGACTCTGACACAACCTTAACCTGGAATGCAGCCGATCAAAGACACAACGACACAACGACACAACGACACAACCTCGGAACGCAGCGCCACCTACGGACGGAGTGCCTGCCCTGCGCTACGTGAGCCTGCCCCTCTGTTAGCCGCCCCAGCTGAGACATCCACCTCGAATGGCAGCCAGCTCGCCAAACTAGCTCTAGGCCCGCCCTCTTCTCCTCGTCTGCCATCTGCACCTGTGGCCCTGCACCTGTGACCTGTCTTTGGCCTGCACAGAGTCTTCTGCAGGGCGGCCACACCGAGCAGCCGAGGGCCAGGAGACCAGAGCTGCAGAGGTCGACAAAGTAGCCGGGTTTCAGCAATGACCGGTCCAGCGCCACAGCTGCCAGCGAGACTCCGCCCATCGCTCGCGGCATGCTCCGTGTCTAGCTCTACAGCACACACGTCGAGTCGGCTTGTCTCATCTCGCCACGCGGGGTGCACCTTGGCAGCCTTCTCCCAAGACGGCCGCCCAGGCCAGGAGTGCTGGAGGCGTGTGTCAGGTGGCTCCGTCCCGGCATCGCATCGTCAACCTCGACAGAGACAGCATTGGGACGCAATGCAGCTCGATACCGTCCAAGTTCGATCCTGGCAGCCGCCAACCAGGCACGCCATGTTGCACGGCCTGCTGCCGCGAGAACCAGATTGAGCCTCCTCGGCCCTGTTGCCGTCTTCCAAGACATATCACCGCGCCATCAGCCGGCAAGCTCGCGTCACGCAGCAAATCCACCTTTGCTGGCTGGAAATCTCTGGAGCACGCGATGTGGCAAAATCCCCCCTGTTCGAAACATGGATCATGCCTGTCACAGGAGCAGTCAATGAAGCGCGCTCCAACAAGCCTTAAGCGTCCTTTGAGCACAAGACCCCACACGCGCCTCTTGGTCGTCCTCCAACCGTCGCCCTACTGTACAAAATCCACGATCCCCGCCAGCACCTGTTTCAGGAGGCGCGATCCGTGTAAATATATAGCTACAAAATTCTAGCCAGCCAGCGCTCATGAATCTGATCTTGGTTACAAGCAAATCTAAACCTGACACGGGTAACGCCATACACAGGCAGGCAGGTCAGCTAGCAGTCACATCCACGGCGCCGCGGGCCGCCCTGGCGGTGAAAGGTTTACAACGGCAGACGGACGTGATGCAACTTGGGAGGCTAACGCCGTCTTGCTCGTGCATGTCCAGCGCAACTGGTGTTTCCCGAAGCACCCGAACCAGTAACATGTGCGCCCTGGTGAGGCATCCTGCAGCTGCAGCTCTAGTTGCTCAGCTCATGCTCGTATTCCACCAACAGCATGTGGGTGGGCCCGCCACCCCTGGACAGACAAGCCATAGTGTCTTGCATAAAGACATTTGCCGGGGAGGGATGGGCACGGCAGAAGCATTCCAGACGGCGCTATTATTAAAAATGTCGGCGATCATTAATTTATTTAATCTGCACCTCTCCCGAGAAGAACAAAACAACCCCGGTATCGAATGTTCATGCCAACTTCTTTCATGTAGTTGGTCGGCCTGGAGGCTGTCGTGCATAATGCACTGCTCGTCCGAGTCACACGCTGCCAAATCTGGTATTCCTTCCGAGCCCGGCTTAAACGTGATCTGGAACTTCCTTCCATCGACTTTTAGTACCTAATCCCGAACTACGTGATAATTGATAGTTATCCTTCCAAGGTTCGTTTCTTTTGCGGCCACAAAAAAAAGCAGACCACGGGATGAACCACCGAAGCCTGAGCTACATGGAAGGACTTTGATGGTTCATCCCGTGGTCCTCATCCCGCGCGAACCATGCCAAAACAAGTACGCAGAAATGAAGAAACGAAGTAGACGTATACGTTTCTGTGCGACACTCAAGGCTACCCGACGCATGGCCCAGAAAAAGGGGCATGTGCTCCCGAGCTGGGAACGCCCTCGCCGAGTTCGTGCGACCGCAATGTACTCTGATACACGTGGTCGAGGAAAGACCTCGCCTGACAGTGGGAGGAAGGCTGAGACAGGGCCAAGCCCCTGCTGTGTGCTTCTCTCCAGTGCCGTTTTTTTCTTCATATGCGTAGCTGTATAATTAGGTAGCAGCCACGACTTTTTTTTGGGAAACAAGTTGCCGTACGACACAAAAGAAATATAGATGCACGCGGTGACTTCTCGGCCCACCTGCATTGCATGTATAGTATGCGCGTGCATGTTTTGCGCGACCTGCGCGACGTGGAATCCAGCATTTCCGCGGGCCCTGCCAATACCCGAGATCGGCGAACGCTCGGGGGAGGAGGGGGCTTTTGGCATTCTCGGTGAACCATGTCCGGGCTGCACGGGTCGTCTGAAAGGTTTTGGGGATAATTTAGATGCCCGTCTTTCGGCTCGGGATTTGACGGTCGAGAGCGCATGCTTGTGGCGCCATGGGAGTGACATCACATCACACCACACACACACAGAGAGAGAGAGAGAGAGAGAGAGAGAGAGAGAGAGAGAAAGAGTGAGAGAAAGTAACGTGTTTTGACAAGGACAGACAGCCATGCCTATCATCTTCAACTTATGTCGCTTTGCTCACTTCGAGGCTTATCAGTCTGGGAGTATCATATATCTACGCACATCTGTGGTCGTCCGACAATACGTAGGCCGAGGCGAAACGACACGCCCCCCATTGCTACTTAACTTGGACTTTAGCCGGGCGTCCTATCAATGAGTCGGGAAGCAAGTACATGGGCTACGGATATGCAACAAAGGTGCCATGTCTCGGGTTCCATAGAAGGCACAAAAGCAACCCGGGATAGACGGTAAATATGCACTCTTTTTGTCGCCGAGACTGATCCCCCTCTCTCCCACGTCGGCCCTTGTACAAAAACTCTGCGTATGACAAGATGCCACCATCTGAAGATAGACCGAGAGATCATCAGATGACATGCCACAAATCTACCGGGGAAAGGGCGGTTACTGACCCTTTCCTGGAGTAACAACGGCGTCCCGCGTTCCCGACTGGTTAATCGGTCTAGTTTGATTACCGTGTCTGCATAGCCGCGGGTTTCCCAACCGGGAGAAAAAGCAACAATTAATTTACACTCGGAATGGACGCGTTTTAAAATAACCGCCTGGGGAAAAGCGGTTGCGCAAAATTCAACCAGACAGGTTTCCTCCCCCTCCCGATATTTCTAGGGCAAGTGTTCGGTTGATTATCATTCTTATTTTTGCGCGCCCACCCTCACTGGGTATGCCGATATACTTTCTATCGGCACGATGCAGATCCGAGATCATCGTACCTGGCGACTTCTCTAAATCGACCTTTTGAAAGTCACGTTCTGTACTAGTCTTCAATAATCCCCTGTGGGGCTGTTTGTACGTGGATAGGATCGGTCCGCTCGAGAGAGCTGCCTGCATATCTGCCGCCCGTCTCTGACGTCGTGCGCATCTCTGTATGGCAAAGTCTTAGGGGCTTCAAGGGGTTTTTCGGTGGGGAAAACTTCGACGTCAATAACCCAGACACGTCAGTCGGTGTCAATAGCGCGCGCCCGGTCCTCTCCCTGGCGGGGAGGGGAGGGGAGGGGGGGTTGTCACTGTCAGAATAAGGTTTCAGTTTCAGATGTCTTGCGAGTCACGAAGCCGGGAAGTCGAGAGTCAAGAATGGATTTCGAGGCAAGAAGGGGCATCGGAAATTCATGTCCTGGCTGTAGAATTCCCATGGATGCAGCCCTTCGCCCATCTCTGACACTAGAGATTGATTGCTGACATGAGTCACGAGCATTGATGCCGCTCGGGCTTTGGTGGATGCCGAATAGGTTGCAGTACCATGTTATTCTCAGATGATCATGCACAGCTGCAGAGAATGTCTCATCGCTGATAAGAATAGCTGGTGCGCTGTAAGACACGATGTGTTCTACAAATGTAATCGGATGACTAGTATTAGATCTTCAGGGCTTCGGTGGGTATCATCCATCTTCTTCTTCAGTTCTTTTCTTCGAACTCCGTTGGTGGTCAACCACAAAAATATTTAAATAAAACCGCCACTACTCTCAAACGCCAGGCCCTGTGCGATAAAGTATATATAAAATGCAGGCTGCCCCGCTTGTAAAAAGTGGATATGTACATGCTTCATAGGCAAAGTGAATAATGAACTGCAAATGCCACTGTCCGACATCGAGGACCAAACGCCTTCACGCCATAGGTGACTGGAGATAATTAGTGCTCTTGCGGCCCTTGAACGTGGGCCTCCTCGGCGCAATCCTGTTTCCGAGACCTTCCTTGCCAGGGCTGCGGTGCATCCAGACCTCATTGCCCAGCTCGTACGTGACGACGCCAGTCAGCGGCTTCCCGAGCACGTCCGTCGCGACCTTGGAGTTGGGTGACGGCCTCGTGTACAGCGCCCGCAGCCGCACCCGGAACTCGTTGTCGATCCGGAGCCGCGCGGCTGTCCACTTCATGTCGGGCTTGTGCTCGGACGGGATCTCGTCGGCCTTGATCGACTCGGTGAGCAGGATGTTCTCGTCCTGCCACAGCCGCGACTTGTCGGCGATCTGCTCTTGGGGCAGGACCTGCTTGAGGAACTCGAGGCACGAGTTGGTGGTCAGGTAGATTGCCCGGCGCGGGTTGATGAGTGTCTTGATGAACAGCGACATCCAGTTCGGGTATAGCACGGCAAAGTCCGTCTGCGAGAGGTGCGTTGAGCCGCGCATGGTCAAGTTCCACACCTTGGCGCCGCCCTGCATGGCTTCCTGGCAGATGCCGTCGATTCGGTCAAAGTTGTCCGGCCAGTGCATGAATGTCTCCGAGTTAATGCAGATCAGAGGCTTGCGTAGTGACAACTGCGTGCCTTTGCCAACGACGGGGATCGCCGGCCCCCATGCGTCCAAGAGGATAGCTTGGCCGATCCATGGAAACCTCTTGTCTTCCCTAGAGGCCTGGACTGAAGTTGCACCACCGAAAGAGTGACCCATCATGGTAGCGCTGTCGGTGTACATCCGGCCCTCCCAGTCCTTCCAGTTGACATCATCCAAACCCTTTGAGCTTGATCCAGGGTTGCCCTTCTTGCGCAGGTTGGACTTGTAGATGAGCTCGCCCTGGCCAGTGTTAATCAGAGTCAGCGCATAGTGCGCCTCCTCAAGCTCTGCCATACGCATCTCGATCTGTGCTGTCCGTAGTTCGACGTCGACACCCCGATCATTGTTAGGACTTGTGTCCTGAGCATTGTCTAGCGGGAAGATGTAGTCGACAACGTAGTAGTCCTTGGGTGTCGTGTTGTCCGTCCTCTTGCCATCGGCAAGGTCTTGACTGGGAGGTATGTTGACCGTCGACCTGGCACCACTCCCGTCTCGGTGCTCGACGGCGCATACGATGAAGCCATGGCTCGCTAGCTCGCCGCAAATGGCACTATAACAGGTCCGCGATCCTCCGAGTCCATGGCTGAACATGATGACGGGGAATCGGGGCTTGCTGGAATCATAGTTTGCAGGAAGTGTCGTGTCCGACCCAGAGTTGTCACTATTTGGCCTCGGCTCTCCAGGGATGTGGTTCGCTGGCGTCGCGTTGCGGAAGGCCGGAAGTTTTGTAAACATGGACGTGAGTGCCAGGTACACAGTCACTGGCAGATGCGGCAAGCTCAGGAACTTGGCGTAGCCCTTGCAGGTGAGTACCCTGGGCCGGGGAAGCCATGTCGCGCGCGAGGGCTTACTGCCGGACTTTGAGTAGGTCGTGAGCTCGCATGGATAGTACAGCGAGAAGAGGACAGTGTCAATGCGAAGGGCGTGCGTGTGGTCGCGCTTGATGTTAGAGAAGGACCTTGGAGCGCGGACGGGTATCTCTATCTCCATCGTGCCGACGCTGCAAGGGCCCGAGTACTCGGGTAGAGCGTGGAAGATGCGCTCCCGGAAGGTCCGGGGCGGAGGCTTGCCCGCTGGCAGCCTCTGCGCTTTTGGCTTGTCATCGTGGGAGCTCCCCATCGTGTCTGTGTTCATACGTGTCTGGGCCCACGCATATATTGCATTTACGACGAGCGTCGACAGGAAAATGAGGGCGTAAATGAGCATCTAATCTGGCGAAAGGGATCGTTCTTATAACGCGTGCATAGCCGCGTCAGTATTTGCAGGCAGGAATCTTGTGGGTCGCAACAAAGTGTAATCGAAATGTTCTGGTGGTAGGTTTGAGCCAGTGTAGGAGTCGCAAGAAATAGGTCCCAACAATGGTTAACAATGTGAAGTTAGGCCGGGAAACGCAGAGTGCGCTCGCTACATTGGGTGCTGGCGTTTTGGTGCTACCCTCCTTCATGCAGGCCGGAGCTGACCTCCGCGTCAGGCACATGACGTCACGCACCGCGGTAAGTCTGAAGTGAGGCCCTGAGGCTAGCACATGCTTGGGAGAAACTTCTCCCCTTGCAAAGAAAGTCTCGGACATCCACTACGACTTTCTGCTCGACATGGTCTCATGAGCATTCATCGTAACCTTTTTAATTGGCAGGCTCCCTGCCATACCCAAGACTAAAGTGTGCTTTGGAACATGTCTTTCAATTTCAACAATTGTACACGGCACATGCAGTGGCTATCGTCGACAGATCGCGCAGTCGATCCGGGCCTTTTCTCTCGAAATCCACGGAGTGGGGAAATGGTGGAACGTTAGGATGGTTTATTTGTTGGTCTTTAAAGGTGAGAACAGCATCAGTTGCAATCGTCCCTGCTGGGCTTAGTGAGCTCGGCGAGAAGCCCCGAGGTCCCATGCCCGTTGGGTGGGGATCGTCGACGTACATAGCGCAGAGTGTGTGATGTCATGGGGCGCTCGCACCCAAACGCAACTGCATCCGTCCCGCCGGGTGCTCATGCGCTTTTTTCGGGGATACACAATGTGGCTTGATGGAGTCGCGATCCCGACGAGAAATTCCTGCAACAGTGCCATCACGAAGGACATCAAGCTAGGATACAGATCTAGAAAAATTTGGCCAATCAAGCCGGTGCTCAACCTGGTGCTCAAGCGGAGCGAACTGGTTGTTGGTGCATCCTTCACAGCTGGGACGGCAAGGCTGACGACGTATGCGACATTCAGCACATGGCACTCGGCAAAAAAAAAATCAGGTTGCGAAGAGCAGCTGGTTGTAGATTCTAATGTCTATCTTTGTACACCTGCCTCCGTTTCCGTAGCTACAGTTAGAGTGGACGGAGGAGTCTCAAAAATCATACACTGGCTTCCAGCAACAGCTCAAAACTTGTAGACTTGCTCCTGGGTGTAGCCGAGATCCTTAAGAATACCCGCGAGCTCGCCCTGGTCCTTGGGGCTCTTCTTGGTGCCCGAAATGGCCTTGTACAGGCCGGGCGGGCCGCAGACAAAGAGCTTGATGTTGCCGGCCTTGGGCTCGGGCAGGACCGTCTTGAGTAGGTTCTTGTCAATGTGACCGCTGTTGCCGGCCCACTCCTTGGGCGGGTTGTCGAGCACGTAAAAGGCGCGGAAGCGCTGCGGGTACGTGTTTTCGAGGTGCGCCAGCTCCTTCTTGAGCAGGATGTCCTCCTCGGTCAGGTTGCCGAACACGAGCGTGACCTTGGTCTTGTCCTCGGGGTTGTTGAAAATGGCGCGGATCAGCTGGTACATGGGTGTGATGCCGGTGCCGCCGGCAATGAGGCCAATGTGCTCGTGCTTGTTGGCGGCCCAGGGGTACTTGGGCAGAGGGCCCTTGAAGTCGAGCCGCTGGCCGGGAGTCAGGTCGTGGATGTGCGTTGACATGGGCCCGCCGGGATACTTCTTGACAATCAGGTCAATGTAGCCACGCTCGCCTGGTGCAATTGATCGTGGTCAGCATCGTTCAATACGTGGTAGGACATTGATCGAGCGTAGACTGTAGCTTACTCTCGTCGCTGGTAGGCGTGTACGGCCGGAGAGTTGGCTTTTCCTGGTCCTCATATTTGTACTTGGTCAGGATGGCGCTGGCAACATCGAGACCAGAGACCATGTCGTCCTCGGGCAGCTTAAAGCGGACGCGCTTGGTGTTGTGGTTGATAATCTCAACCTCCTCAACAGGGAGTGAGAGAAAGCCCTGGTCGCCGCCGGTGAAGGCCTTCTTCGCAGGGCCGCTGGGGACGACAGCTTTGGCCTTCTCAGCGGCCTTCTGTGCAGCGCCCGGGTTCGCCGAGAGGAAGTAGTATCCAGCACCGGCGACGGCGAGGCCGGCAGCGGCGAAAATGGCCGGGTTGGTGCCCTGTTTGGGGGCCTCGGTAGCATAGGTGCGCGAGAGGGCTGTCTGCAAGCCGTCCAGAGAGGTCAGTTAAGTGTGCACTTCCACAAGCTGTACTTGGCCGAGGTTGCAGGTCACCTGCACATCGGGGATGGAAGGGCAGCTCTGTGGGGGCTTTGTTGTGCAACATACGCGCTTGATGGGCTGTGCAGCCCGGAAGGCTGATCGGGCGAACATGATGGCAATGATGGTCCTCAAGGCGAGCAGAGCGAAATGAAGACGTGTAGCTGAGAAGTATGCAGAGTCCTGGATGCAGGTTGCTGATGCCGGCGCGGGCAGAGAAGACCTGCCCGGAAATTCCCAGGCATGCCGGCCCCGATGCTGTCATTGACCAATTGAGCTGTGGTATTGGCTGACTAAAGCCCTCCGAGAGCGTTATAGCGGGGCACGATTGCGACCGCTCCGGAACTGGTCCCCGACCCGCCCTCGCCGACTTCGCTTCAGAACGCGTGGAGCATCCACCCTAATCCTACCACCTTCATGGGCACATTGGCAGCAACGAGACAGCAACAGCAATTCCTGGAAACAGTGTGACAAGTCTTATTTACCATGCAGTGCGTCGCTTGCCAGTTCACCACTAATCCTATTTCACTCCCTGACCCTCTTTACATCCAGAGTTCCTTCTCGTCTTCCACAAACCGCCTGAACGAGCGGGGAGCACGACCGGTGACCTCTTCTACGACAGTGTTGTCGCGATCCTCCCCACCGTTCCGGATCACTGCGTCAAGTTGCGCGAGAATGGGTGCGTACTCTTTGGGCAGGCCGAAGCTGATGTGCCGCTCCATGAGCTCCTGCTCGGTAATCTCGTGGTACGTTATCTTGCGGCCGAGAACCTCGGTGAAGGTGTCGGCAAGCTGCTGATAGTCTAGGAGCTCCGGGCCGAGGATCACGAAGTCCCGGCCCAGCTTGTCTGCTGTCGTAAGGGTATATGAGGCGACTGCGGCGATGTCGTAAGTCGAGACCACGGGCATCCGTCCTGGCCCAGTAGCCGAGTAGAGCCTGCTTTCCTGCTTGATAGCCTGTCGATGTATGGCCTCGGTAGCATAGTTCTCTGTAAGCGGCAACGAGGAGTTAGCCGGCTGGAGAGCCTGCTGCGATCTAGCCACGGCACATGTCGAAGACGTGAGGCCCGAAGTGGAAACTTACGTTGGAACCAGGTCGGCCGCAAGACTGCCCACTCGATTTCTCCCTTGTCGCCCATCTCATGGAGGAGCTTGTGTATCTCCCCAAGGGCAGGCGAATCCTCGAAGAACTGGCTCGAGCTCAGCAGTACGAAACGCCGCGTACCGTTCTTCCTCGCAACGTCGATGAACTTCGACGCCATTGCTCCGGGGGCGGCATAGCCAGGCGCTACAATGAAGACTGAATTTACCGGCTCACCACCACCTCCAAGAAGCGCATTCTCCCAGGTCGACTCGTCGTCCCAGTCAAACTTGACCGTTGTGTAGCCGCTAGATGACACTGGCTGGCGTCTCGAGGCAACTATGGGAACAAATCCGTCGGACACGAGTTGCGGTGCTATCTGGCTCGCCACCTTGCCGGTCCCGCCGAGAAGGAGCACCGTCTTGGACTCGTTTCCGTGTTGCGAAGCCATGCTCGTACTCTGTTGGTGTCAATTTGTGCGATAGAGATGGGTTGGGCTGTTTGCTTGCGACGAACAGGTGTGACTAGTTTGTAAGAAGAAGTTTGTGTGTGGGAAGAGAGAGCTTCGCCAGATATATCTTGTTATTTCCTACAGTCGTCGATGGTGTTGCGAAATCTGGCAACAGCATCCGCCGCCTTTTGTAAAGCAAGGTCAAGTCTGTTCTATAAGCGGGTGGACATAGGAGGGATGCAACTGACTAACCCCGGTCCAAGCCCAATCCTTCAGCTGACGCTGGTTTGCTGATACTCTTAAACCCGCTGCTGCGGGCGATTGCTCGGAACATGAAATGAGTTTTTTGCGTGCTGACAAGTCTTGGAAGGGTAGGTCGTGAGGACCAGCTGCAATGTGTGAGATGTTCGACGTCTTGGCGAGTCCCTGCATCACAAAGTACTGTGGAGATCACCGGACTTAACGCTGCCATTGGCCGGGTTCTTGGGTAAGCGAAGTAGATCGCACGGATGTAAGCATGGGAACAGCCATTGAGTCCGTGGGTCGTGGTATTCTGTTGGTTCGGTAACGGTATCGTTTACTGCATTTTCATGTTGGCTGGTCGAACCATGAACGGGGTAGCACCACCGGATAATTGCTGGAGCATCATGTCGTGTCCAGATTTTCCAGGAGCATCAGGTCGAAGGAAGACCCAGAATAAAAAGTGTCTATAGTTCTGCATCGAATCTTAACAAATCCGTTCCAGATTGCTACACGCACGACTCTCCAATACTCAGCGTAACCGCCATACTTCTATAAAACTAGACGGCTGTACACATCCGACAAGATGGCTGCCCTGTATGACGTCCAGACCTTCCTGCTTGATAAGACCAACATCCACGATACAATTACACAAATGGTTCGTCGATAGACCTGCATTCAACTTGGCGACGAGTCAGGAAGCTGACATGATCTTTTGCCTCATATGCAGATGCTGGGCTATGACGATCACGACATGAACAGACTGCGCGATAAGGTCTTCGCGTCGAACATTCTGATGGACTACTCAGCACTGCTCGGCACTGAACCAACCGAATACAGCAGGGAGGACTGGCTCCAGTACCTGAAGCGCGTGACCGAAGGGTTCGACTCGACGCAGCACACGGCACAGTATGTGTTTATTCCATCGGGCAGACGCCGGGAGTTGTGTGTGTGAGCCCAATGACCTCCCCAAAAGTGCTGATGGGCTTGCTATTGCAGAGACATGCTCATTGAGCTGCCACAGCCGACCAACGGCGCGACCAGGCCCAAGACAGTTGCGGTCGTGGCCTACGTAAATGCTCACATGGTGCGACGTGATGCTCGAGGTGGGCCGATGATGCACAACGGCGTAAGTGATTGCTTCGAGAATTCTCATGGGTCTTACAGAAAAATATTAATTTCTAGTCTGTAAGGGTCGAACGTATTTTGAGCTGGAGCACTCCGAGAAGATTGAGGACGCGGGCGAGAACCCTTGGAGAATCAGTAAGATGCGGGTCGCGCCCGCATGGGAGGAGGGCAACTCAGCAGTTCTCGATGTTGCGAGGAAGTGAGGACGTTGATGGCAATGGCTAGCTACATGCGTACACCAGGTGAAGAAGGACGATCTAAGGAACCATCCGAAGTCTGGAACATAATAATACCGATGATTGATTCCGAATGATGCGTGAATGCGGGGACGATGTGCACCCACTGTAAAGTTCTAGAACGAGATGACCTCAGGCCGAATTCCGGCAGAGGCTAGCCGATAAGATAGCAGGCGTTTGGACAGCAGAAAGCCAGCTTGACCCACCCCAGCTCTGATTGTTGACGTCGGCATCTGGCCTTATCGCGACAGCACTTCAATCAGCGTTTGTTGCTTCGACACAACGAAGATGCCATCCACGGCGCTCCACTAAGTCGACATCTCAATCTATCTTCGTCTCTAGATATCATCGACTTTACATACCTTCTGGCACCGATCGCGCGTCTTCGGATCAGCCTTTGCAGCTACTCCAGCCCGACCAAACATCCCGAGAGACGCCGCCGCCGACCAAATGGCACCCAACAATCGAGCCCCCCCGGCGCCTTCGCCCATGCGCTTCGTATCAGTCGACAACGTCCTGCAGTATGCCTCACAGATCCCCTCGGGACAGCCCCGCACGCCGCCGAGGCCGACCCCTCGCATCACCGCCGTACGCAGGAAGAGCGGCGGCGGTCTGCCCAACCTCACAAATCGTGCCGGCCAACAAAACATGCCCTCGCGTACGACGAGGGTCAGCGAGAAGCTCGTGCTGCTTCCAGAGACGGCCGAGGAGCAGGACGATGCCGTGGACGAGGAGATCCGGGCTGTGCTCAACGACGATGACGAGCTGCGGCCGCTCAAAGACGAGGAGCTCGAGGTGCTCAAGCTCAAGGGTGGCCTGCGTGGCAAGAGCTACGCCGAGAGGCTGCCCAAAGGCCAGCGCACGGAAAAGTTCTCGCGCCTGACGGCGTACTGCACCGCACAGTCGTACAAGCTCAAGTCGACCTCGGAGTTCCTCCGTAAGAAGCACGACGCAAAGACGAAGCTCTACGACGACTGCCTGTATACTGTGTATCACACGCCGCTGCTGTCTGGGCTAGATGGCTATAGAGTCCGCAGCCGGCCCATCTTGAAGTCGCCAGGAACCGGGAAGACCGTCCTCGACATTGAGATTGAGCGAAACGAGCAGCGGGATGAGCACATGGGCTACTACGACGACTACGGCACGAGCCCGACCGACCAGCACCACGAGCGCCCTGGACACAGACACGGCAGCAACCAACACGATGACGAGGGATACCGACACGAAGGGTCTCCCAACAGGCATTCCGCGAGCCCCGTCAACAGGCTCGCTCCCGACGCCAAGGAGTTCGCCGAGGTGTTTGTCTTCTCTTACGGCGTGGTCGTGTTCTGGAACTTCACCGAGCAGCAAGAAAAGTCCATCCTCGCCGACATTACCTTTGCTGAACAGGAGGACGGTGTGTCACTCGTGGCGCGGCCACTAGACCGCGCCGACGTTGAGACGGAGGAGTTCCACTTTGAGTATAGCAGCGACATCAAGCGGCCCCGCGTTTTCAACGACATGATCACGCTGCTCCCGCGCTCCGACCACATGGTGAAGCTCACCATCAGCCACGCGATTGCGCAGAGCACCAAGCTGTGCTTCTTTGAAGAGCAGCTGCAGCAGGCCATGCTCAGCGCCGAGGATGTACCAAAGCGCCTGTCGATCACGGGCGAGCTCAACATGACGCGTGAGGAGATCCTCAAGATCCAGGGTAGACTGTTCAAAAGCCGCGTCGAGATCAACCTCTCGTCCAACATCCTCGACGTGCCAAACTTCTTCTGGGACTCGGAGCCCAACCTACACCCCCTGTACGTCGCCATTCGCGAGTATCTCGAGATCGACCTGCGGACAAAGGTGCTCAACGAGCGCTGCCGCGTGTTCCTTGACCTCGCAGAGATCCTCTCCGACTCGGCCAATGACACAAAGATGAGCTACATCACCTGGATCGTCATCATTCTCATCGTCATCAGCATCCTCGTCACCACATCCGAGGTCGTCCTGCGCTTCACGATCCTATCCAAGGATAAGACCGGCGGTGACGGGGCGGGAGGCCCCCCGCCGGACTGGATGAGCGTCGTGTCGAACCTGACGCTTGCCGAGCTGCAGCACTGGGCTGCCAGGCTGAGCGAGCAGCAGCGCGACGCCGTCTGCTCTGCGCCGGGGGCGCGGCTGCTTACGGAGCTGTAAGGTAGGCCCACAGGGGAACTACCTAGGGTTCTTGGTCCCGTACTACACTCGAATTTTTCCCTGACTTTCATTACATAAATTGCATGGAGTTGACGGCGGATGCGCTTGGTCTTTTTAGTTTTGCGGATATCCGAGCGAACAGGGCTCCCGAGGATATCTTTTCCTGGTTGCATTCTTTGTCTCCCCTCGTCCTTGGAGTTTCCTTTGCAGTTACGTGGATCCTGCCTACCACTCAAGTTGTAAATATCTCTGCTTGCAGCTCTTTTCGTTGAATCACTATCACAATGGTATGTATGCAGTTTACCTTGCCTCAATGCGCATATGGAAAGTTGCTTGAACTTTAAAAATCTCAGAATACCTTGCTAGGACGCAGGCTTGTCGATTGCTGTGCGATTATCTGCATGGGTGAGACGGAGCAAGCTATTTGAACTCGTTCTTGGCAGTCCTTTTTGGGGTGCTCTTTTTTTCCTTTTCTTTTTTCGACTGGAGTTGATCTGGATGTACTCCGACACGCACGATGCTTCAGCCACAGTCATCCTTCCTGGTGTACCTCCATATCTCACGAGGTTCCGAACTTCGATCAGCACGTCTACAGTGAAGTCTGGAGATTGCCTGCAGACTGGAACCTGGCCGCCACAGTCAGTTCATACACGCCATAGACGTGGCTGACGGGCGGCAGTTCATGTCAGACGCGCACGGGTTGTGCAGAGCGAGCTGCCCGAGTCTTAAATGGGGCAGATCTGCTGGTTCCTGAAAGACCCCTGGCGCGCCCGGGGCGCGTTTCCTCTTTCGTCTGCTCAAGGGTTCAGGGCACACTTCCAATTGGCGGCAGGCAGCTGTGGCGGGCGTCAGGCGCTAGCATCGCTAGCGGCGGGGCGGGGCGGGCCTTACTCGACAATCCATTCTTCAACAACTCACCTTATAAATCCACACATGTCGTGATTTGTGATTCATCTTCTGCTGAGCTGTATTCGATCCCTGGGCCAGCCAACACATTCAATGCCAACTTGAGGTCCAGGCCAGGCCGGCTTGAGGAGCTCTCTACGGAGATGACTCCATCGAACCCACTCTAGAGGCCTAGCCACTCTTAGGCCTCTCCCGTCTCGTCCTTGATCTTGGTTCATTCACTTCCCACGTCCATCTCGCCTCTTAGCACCACAATGGAATCTTCCAGCCCATCAATCCTCTCTGTTCCGCCGTCCGCTATCTTCTGGACAGCAAGCGACTTACTTTCATATGCCCACCCAAGTCTTGGCGCAGGCCTGGCTGTACTGTTTTTTTTTTTCGCACTCTCGCGCACCGTGTCAACATAAATTCGAGCCCTTTTCCACCCAATTCTGGTTGAGAAGATTATTTCTTCCCTCCATAAACCTTTGCATCTGCCATCACTGGTAGACAGCTGAGATTCGTCAACCATTACCCAATCTTGGAAGCAAGGGCGTGGAGAAGGGATGAAGCTCATGTCTGCTGGGGAGACACGAGGAGAGAGAGAGAACCTTGCCTGCTGGGGAGGCAAGGAGACACGGCGAGAGCGAGAGAGAACCTTTGGGCTGCAGATCAATCTCTGTGTATTATTCGTGCTTCCTATTGTTCGTTGTGCGCAGCGAACAGTGAGGAGCGTGAAAGCGCAGTGGCGGGCCTGAGATCTCCGAGATGGGTGTTTAGTCTTCGGATGTGTTTCGCCCGCTCTGTAGATCCTCTATCTCCATCGACTCGCGACGGCTTTTGGACGCCGGGCCTGCGCTGAGGAGTAGCACGATCCGATTGTGGACGGTCTTGGGTCTCCGGACAGCCCTGGTAGTTTCATCTGTAGAGCAAGTTGTGGGCGGGTGGAAGAGGTCGCAGAGGACTTTTACAGGAACTGATGCTTCTCGAGGAAAGACTGCGGTTTTGAATCTCCCTCGCGGTAGATACTGCCCCGTGGCAATTTTTTGTTCAAAAACTGGGTATCTTCAAGTCTGCCGCCAAAGGCGGCCCGCCCCGATTGTGGACCGTCTGTGGCTTTTCGGGCAGCTTGATGGCCCTGGCGTATTAACTGTGGCCGAGTGTAGCAGTTTTGAGGATGCGACCTGACGATTCCGGCGCTCGACCTCGGCGACAATCGACTACGGCGACGATATTAGACCTATGTCGTTTTGTTTGAGAGATTTATGAGGGCTATCAAGTCCGAAAGCAGGAAGTATCACGATCTAGTCGTGGACGGTTTCTGTGCCTTTCGGGGCAACTTGATGGTTCTCGTGAAAAGGACCTCACGGGCCTGAGTGGAGAACTTTCCAGAGATGACTACCGACCGACCGACTGACCGACGACGAAATCCACTCGACGACAACCAGACGGCACTCGATCTCGGCGACTCTACTCGACCTCGAACCCGACGGCTGCTGGCCCGCAGCATGGTGGCCAGGAGGTGGCGGGCAATTTCATCAGGCCCAAAGCGAAAAATGGCACGATCTGATTGTGAACGGTCGGGCTTAGTAGTCACATAGGCCGAGGCACGATCTGATCGTGGACGGCCTTTGTTCCCCCTCTCGGGTGGGCAGCTTGATAAACTAGCCTGTCGAGAGACATTGTAAGCCAGAGGTAGTGGAGGGATTTTGGACGACGATGATGACGAAGAAGAAAACAACGACTCGGCCCGGGGACACACAGACAACTACTTACTCGCTTTGTTACCCATTTACTTCCCAGCCTGTTGTTGCCACACTGACAGTCCTTCAGTTTATTCTGCCCCCACCCCCCCTTTGGGAATTTTCACGTTCCAGTGAATACAAGGCTGAAAAGATTTGGTGGTAAGGAAGAGGAGGGTGGTGGTGACGGCCAGTTTACTCAAAGGTACAGTTTACAATAGCAAAGCAGTGGAAAACTACCCAGTCGAGAACGAATTCTTACCGCAGTCGCTAGTGTGTTTCCGGGATGCAGCTTGATCCAAAATCTCAGCTACCGATCTTGGAAGCCAAGTGCTGGTATCGATGATGTCTGGGGAGGCCTGTGGTGAGGGTTGGCTAAGGAATGATGTGATGATCCGAGGGAAATACAAAGGCAAAATAATAATAAAACTAGGGCTCATAGATCAGCCAAAGATCGAATTCTTCTGCATGCAATACTGGAAACTCAAAAAATAAAACTCACGCACAAGTCAGGGTAGAATAGTTGAAACATGGAATCATGGCATGATATGACACTCAAACCTCATCTTGAGCAAGGCGATCCTGTCCCGCGACCTCGGTGGTCCTGTGTACGGCGCAAGAATGATGGGGCATGAAAACAAGAATTCCCTAGAAATGTAAGCGGCGTCGGGGGCATTTCTATGAAGAGTACAACATTGCACAAAAGAAGCAGTCACGATGGCATGCATTTGAACGCGGCAGGAAGACTTGCCCGCTGCACAGAGCTTTACTGAATCTCATCACTTTGCAAGGTAAACGTGGATAGTGTGAGACTAAAGCAGACTCTGTGCATCCTAAGTATAGCGCGATGATAATCTACTATTTTTGAGCTCGACGAAGATATTGCGGACCTGATACAGACCCCTCGTCCTTGCCCCTCTCACAAAGGGACTTCGCGGGTTTCGACGTTGCCTCCGCTCACCTGGACCACCGCGCCCCCAGTTCCTCGTACCTGAAGCTCGAGCTTCTCGCGCGGCCACAGCGTGACGTAGTTGTCGGACCAGAACACGGGCAGAATGTCCTCGCCGTCGGCGTCGACGAGGTTAAGGCGAATGAAGAACGCGGGCACATCAGATTTGTTCTCCAGCACCACGACTGACGACGCCTCTTGCTTTGCTGCGCTCGTCACTGTGATGTCGGCGGGGAGGAGCTTTGTGAGGACGCTGTAGTCTACAAATTCGGTGACAGGAGTGTGGTACCAGGTCGAGTTGTCCCACTGCAGAGCATCAACCGTGCTGGACAGCCAGTAGACGTTGCGGCTGATGACGGCGTCATGGGCGTCCTTGAGCAAGAGACGAACAAAGGCGACGCCTGATACCGCATTAATGGTGTCAGAGATGTCGAGGACCTGCTGGGCGGCATTCGGCCTGGTCTCTACGGGCTTGCTCGTGCTGTGCACTACCTTGCCGTCAGTGCCAAGCACCTCAACCTCGACAGTACGAGAGGCGATTATGTCAATGGAATGGTTGATAATGTAAACAGTCTTGTCGACATAGTTGTATGCAACGTGCTCATTTCGAGCGCCGACTTTCGCACCAAAGTACGAGCCAGCCGGGTGAAGATAGAAATCGAAGAGGTTCCAGTGCAGGCTGGGCCAGGCATTGTTGAGCATCCAGTAGATCAGGCCGGTGGCAGGGCGCTCAGCATTCCATTTGATCGCAAAGCCCTCAAACTCCGCTCTTGTAGCTTCGTAGTCCATGATCTGAGCCTTGAGCAGGTAGTCGTCCAGTGAAGACGGAGCGCCCAACCGCCTCCACAAGGCATCATTGTAGATCTCGCGCGTGTAGAACACCGAGACGTTGGTAGACATGTGGTAGAGACCCTTCGTGGGTTCCTTCCACAAGTCCTCCATGTCTGAAGGGCTCAGGAATTTCTTCAAGCTGCTGAGTTCCGGGGTACCCACGCCCGCGCCGAGCTCTGAGCCGAACCCGAATGAAGAGCCGTAGCGGTCTTCAGACGGGTCGGTGTCATACCAGTAGTTGGGCGGGATCTGTTGGTGTAAACGTCAGCCTAGCACTAATATGGCGCCCTAATATGAATGAAAAGAGCTTACCCAGTCGTACGGACCCTCCATCTTCATTCCAGACGGTCCAATTGACTCTGGATAGCCTCGTTTTGATGCCGACGCGATCATGGGGACCTGCCAGTCAGCAGCCTTCAACGCATCGACGTAGAGCTTGGTAGCGCGGTCGTCTGTCCAGTAGTCGCTGCCAAGCAGATAGGCGAGCATGCTTGGGTGGCTCTGCTGCATCAGCGCCTCATGTGCCATGCTGTTCTTTGCGATGACGTAGTCCTCGTCGGTCCAGGGGTCGTGGACAGCGAGGTCTTCGTTATAACTCCATGCCTCCCACTTGTCGCAACACTCCCAGCCCGCCATGACCATGAGACCAATGCGGTCTGCTATCTCGTAGAGCTCCGGGTGCTCATTTTTGCCTTCGAGCCGCACAGTGTTGTGCCCAAGATCGAACATGAGTTCGGCTTGCGACTCAAACTTGGCCGAATCCCAGCGTAGAAACATGTCGGCAGAGTAGCCACCACCGATGACCTGGAAGGGATGACCATTGACTGAGAACATGGTGTCGTTGTACTTGTTCAGCGTCGAGGTGACTGTGCGAATGCCAAAGGACGTCTTGACAGAATCCGATGTCGCACCGCTGACTTTAGCTACGAGTGTACCGCTGTACAGTGGCTGTGCCCCCCATGCTTTTGGCCACCAGATCGCCGGCTTGGTGATTGTCTGCGAAATGGTGATCTCGGAGCTCTCCTTGGGCTTCAGCACGATCGACTTGTATGTCTCGAGCGGCTGGCCGTATTGGGAGTCTTGTGTGATCTGACCCAAGACCTCGGCGGTCACCTCATGATCCTCGAGGTTCAGAATGGAGGCCTTGAGCTGAACTGTGGCCGGGCTGTCACCGTCGTGTGATTCCACCTGGGTGATGACTCTCAAAGGTCCCAAGGCGACAGAGCCAGTCTGCCTTATGTTGATGTCTCTCCACACTCCTGTGCCATTGTCTGGCGGGTAGGGGTTCCAGTCTACAAAGCCTAGAGCAAAGTCGTAGTTGTAGTTGGTGGGGTGAGTTTGGACGAGCAGGGCGTTGGAATCGGCGACTAGGTCTGTAATGTCGTAGGTGTGGCCAACGTAGGCACCCGCCTGGACACTGCTCGTCGCGACCTCTTTGCCGTTGATGTATATGTCTGCGCGGGAGGTGATACCGTGGGTCTCGAGCAAGTAGTGCTGTCCAGAGGCCGGGGCCAGGGCAAATTCGCTACGGTAGAGCCACTTCGAGTTGAAGATGCTTGCGTCAAAGCTTCGTAGGGCGTCTGAAAAGAAGAGCTTGTCGTCAGCGTAGACGCCGGCCGTAATCAGACAGCCCATGAGGGTGCAGCGGGAGCTATCGACACGGGTCCAGGACGTTGTGTCAACGCCTGGGCGCGAGAGCTGTGAAAGGTCGCCAGTAGCCTTTGCTGTTGACTGGATGTCCCATGTTGGCACGGCTGTGTTCTGGCCAGCCCCGTCGGTGAGGAGAGGACCGGCAGCTGCGGCCAGGCCGGAAGCACTGAAGAGTGCCAAAAGGGAGCGGAGGCGCATGGTGATGTAAACCTCAGGCTCTCGCAAGACCTCTGGCGAGGGCAGACTGGAAGAGGAGGGGCCATGGCGAGGCAGAGGCGGCGGGCCTCTCTTTTGTACAATTATGTGACTGCAGCGGCAGCCAGCAGGGTTGCAATGCCAATAAACAGGTCGACCATCGCCCGGCAGGATCGTCAAAGCGTACTCACTAGAGTCACCACCCTCAGGGACGCAGACGATCCCAGCTCGCCCAGCGCCACCAGCGGCACTTGGACTTGGCCCGCCTGCCAGGGGAAGATCCCTGTCCGCACACTGCAGAGGAACAACTGCTCCAGCATGGGAGTTGGCGGGATGGTCTTGGCAGGCCATCTCGAGCGTCGAGACTCGTTGTGTTACTTGAGACAACCGTTCGTGTCCACGGGTTGGGGCGTCACAGCAGGGAAAAGAATGCTTCGCCTCGCCTTCGAATTGGCAGAAAGCCCTCTCGCTCGTCGCACCACGCGGCGTGCCTACCGCGACTAAACCTTGTCTCACGTCCGTGGCTGGCGAATGCAGCACTCAGATGGAGACCAACATGCAATGCCGCCAGAGCCACGGCCGATCTGCATCACGGGTCGCAAGGGACACCCTTGGAGCTTGGGCTTGTGCAGATGCAGCCAGAAGCGATTGAGCAAGATGCCTGGTCGAGCAGGTCTCGGCTCTGGACGCAGCATGAAGAGGCAGGTAGAGATGGAAAGCCGGGAATACCCTCGTGTGCAGTGCAGCTGGCCTGTAACCAGTTGCACGGGATGACACCTGGCGGGGCAGGTGCTCGCAGTGAGCGATTGAGCCCCCCGAAGCGGAAGCGGCAGCCGGCGACTTTGAGCTGCTCCAATTCTTGCATAACCGCAACGCAACGCAAGCTCAAACTCGAGGCTTGGAAGCTCAACGGCAGGACCAGACAGCTCCTCCGCCACCACTTGCGCCCCAACCACACACTCCCACTGCACACTCCCACTGCACACTCGGTTGCGTCAACGACAGCACAATCGCCCCTACCACGAGTTGCTCAGGCACGGCTCCGACGGCCTAGCCACCACTACACATTCTCCAACTCGGCCGGCCACCATGCTGACCTCGACAACCACAACCTTTGCTCGCTATGGCGCCTTTGGCGCCAGGAGCTTTGCCCTCCAGCCTACTGCCTGCCTCTCGACTGCCACTCGTCCTTGCGGCTCTCTCGTCTCCTCTCTCGTTCAGCGACGACAAGTCACAGCCTCTGCTTGCACATCATCACCATTGACAGCGCACGTCTCCAGCAAGACCAGGCCCAGCCACACGCCGCTTGCGACCACTGTCTCCGTCACCTGTCGACATGCTAGCAGCAGCGCAGCCCCAGCCTCGTCGACGCCGCTACTCGACTGGAACACCTTCTTCACGCTGCGCAAGACCCGGCGGCGCTTCCAGGTTGTCAGCAGCATCCTAACCACCCTCGTTGGCGGCGGCGGTGGCGCTATGCTCCTCGTCAACCAAGACCTTGACTGGCTCCTCGGCAAGATCCCCATGGATCCCTTCTTCTCTCTCGGCCTCATCACGCTGAGTTTCGCAGGGCTCGGCTGGCTAGCTGGCCCGTCTCTCGGCAACTCCATCTTCTACACCTTGAAGAGTGGCGGAGGCGTCAAGACCGCCATGGCCCTCAAGGAGGCCGAGTTTTTTGCGCGCATTAGAAAGAACCGCGTTGACCCGTCGAGCAGTTCGGTAGCAAACCCAGGTATGTCTCAAAAAACAAATTAGTTTCAGGGGTATCAATAAAACCACAACTTTTTTTCGTCCCTCACGTTCCTCGGCTAATTGATCTCACAACAGTCCCCGATTTCTACGGCGAGAAGATCTCCAGCGTAGCCGGCTACCGGCGGTGGCTGAAGGACCAGCGGGCGTTCTCGATGAAGCGTGACCGTGGTGAGCGCTCCTCGGTGCCCATCTAAGACAGAGAGGGAAACCATGTATCGAGTTCCCATGTAAGAACGGCCGCCGGCCTCGAGACGGCGGGCTATGACGTTGGAGCGGTGGTTGCGACCTCCAAAAGGTGCAATAAAAGGCTGGGAAAGGGGTGATGTGTACATCGGCGTTTTTGTTTTGGGAGTTTCTGATCTCTGGGTAGGCATTTCGGGGCTTCCGCACGAAGGCAAAGGAACGGAAAACCTGCCCTGGCCTCTCACCTCTCACCATTGATGTACAGGATACCTGCCTCTCTGCTCTGTAATAATAACATCAAGGACATATTCATCGCATCTCGACGAAAGAGTGGCAGGCGACCCAGGCAGGGCAAAAGAGTCGTTCTTCCATCGCAATCGACAGAAAGGCGCAGTTCACTGCCTGAACTCATGCATCCGTTTCACTGTTTATTCTTGCTCATCTTCTTCCTCGCTCATCAGCATCGTCATTGTGCCTCTTTGTCCCGATCTATAAATCGCCTAGACACAATGGGGAATCATGTAAACGGCATGCTGTGCTCCACGTCCCTCTTCCACGCGGCCATACCACCCTCAATATCGCCGACAAATCTCCTCTTTCCCACCTCCTCATCCTCCCCGGCAGAGTCCTCGCTACCGCTACCGCCAGGAAGGCCCAGGAGCTCCTGGAGCTGCCGCGCGACGACCTGCGAGTCGTTGCCGAGGCGGCATATCACGTACACGTCCGGGCTGCGGGGCTCGGTGCCATCACCATCACCACCACCACCATTTTCGTCATTGTCACCACCCACTTCAGAGGCTTCACCTGTGACCCCCGTTGCTGCTGCTGCCGCTGGCTTTAACGGCGCGCGGGGGAGGAGCCATTCTGGCAGTAGCGACGACGCTGCTGCTGTATCACGCAAACCCGCTGCAGAAATTGCACTGCCGCCCCTGTCATCGCGGGCACGGCGCCGCATCTCGGCCTGGAACTTTGAGAACGGGATGTTGATGGCCCCCGGGAGGCTGGCGATGTCAAAGTGCTCCTTTTCGCGGACGTCGAGGAGGACATGACGGCGTCCATCCCTATCGCCTCCTCCTCCTCCTCCTCCTCCTCCTCCTCCTCCTCCTCCTCCTCCTCCTCCTCCTCCTCCTCCTCCTCCTCCTCCTTTACTCGTGGCATCTGTCGTCGTGGCCGCTGCTGTCGACAGTCGGTTGTCCTGCTTGGGACCCTGTTGCTGTCGCTGCAAGTATTTGCTTTGTGCAGAGTCCGCCGCCGGCCCCCGGAGGCAGGAGGCGCTGCGGCGACGGCGATGATATTCCGCGGCCGACACGCGCTCCCCGGGCCTCAGGATCCTCACGGGCGCTGCCACGCCGCAGAACTGCACGTAGTCGAGGGCACCCGACCGCAGGGCGTCGAGCGTGAGTGTCGACGACGCGGCCGCCGAGCACGCGAGGCAGTCTGGCCGGCGGGCCCGCATGCGTACGGACCGGAACGAGGCTACTGCTCCTGCTGCCGCGGCGGTGGCGCCCGAGCCCGCGGTGAAGAGCACCAGGCTCGGCGGCGGGCGCACGGCAGCTGCCGCGGAGGAGGTGGTGCTGTCGGGTTGAGTTTGGAAGAGGCTCGTGTCGATGCCGGCGGCTATGAGCTTGATCGCCTCGAGAGCCTGCAGGACCCCCATGACGCCGACGACCGGGCCGAGGATGCCGCCCTCGCCGCAGCTTACGACGCTGTCGGCCGGAGGCGGCCGGGGGAAGACGCAGCGGTAGCACGGCCCGCCGCCATCAACGACACCCTGGGGAGCGGGCGGGTTGTTGAGCACAATGAGCTGTCCGTCGGTGCGCAGCGCTGAGGCCGAGACGAGCGGCTTGCCGAGGAGCACGCATGCGTCTGAGACGAGGTACCGCGACGTCGGGTGGTCGGTGCAATCGAGCACGACATCGTACCGCGACACGATCTCGGCGGCGTTCTGCGGTGTGAGGTGCTCCGCGTGCGGGCGGTAGTTCACGAGCGGGTTGAGTTCTCGGCAAAAGGTGGCCAGGCTGTGCACTTTCGGCTGGCCGACGCGCGCGGTGCTGTGGGCGATTTGCCGGTGCAGGTTGGACGCCTCGACCGTGTCGCCGTCGGCGATGCCCAGCGTGCCCACGCCCGCGCCCGCGAGGTAGGCGGCCGCAGGGCAGCCGAGGCCGCCGGCGCCGACGACGAGCACAGACGAGGCCTTGAGCCGCAGCTGTCCGGCAATGCCTACGGTGGGGAGGATGAGTTGGCGGCCATATCTGGCGTACTCATCTTCAGCGAGGGGCCATGGCCAAGCTGAAGGCTCTTGCTCTACTGTAGCTGAGGGTTTATCCGAGTTGAGGTGTGGTTCTGGGCCATCGGCATTAGTCAATGACCTCGAGGCCTCATCTGATTCTGTCTCGAAGTTCGGAGCAGCCTCGAGATCCTGTAGTTGCCGCCGCAAGTCCTGTAGTGCCTGTTCTGCCTCTTTGATCTGCCTTCGCAGATTTTCCGCTTTGGCGGTTGCCGAGTCCATGTGCTTGCAGTGAAGATCCCCCGGTACTGCTGTCTACCCTATTGTAGGAAAGATACCCCACGTTGAGGCTGGAGGATCGGCAGAGATCAAGGTGCGATTTTTGTCCTCAGCAAAGAGAAAAGACCGGCCGATGAGTTATATGGAAGAAGTCTCAGGTTTCGTCAGACTAAAGAAGAATAGAATGTACTTTGAGCGGCATCCTTACCATCAGAAAGATCAGAGTCGGATGAGAATGAAAGCTTGAAGTTGTCACAAGGAACACCCCACAGTGACGGCACCTGATACAGTAGTGGTCCCTTACCCCACTCAAATTTTCAATGTTGGAGAAGTTCGAAAAGTCCCCGACGGCGACAGACACAGCACTCAAAGAACAGTCGCAAGCGTGCTGTTGCTGCGTCCACCTCCTTCCGAGCGTCCTCAAACTCAGACACAAAATGGTATATACTCTGTCTCCCGGAACACCGGCAGCGCGCTGTGACTAACCGTACCCAATTACCTAGGCCCCCCTTGCCCCCGTCGCGAAACGGCGAAGCTTGCGCGACAAGCTCGCCGCAAAGTCAGGCTCCGGCGCCGCCCCTTACTTCCCCTACAAAGCACCCCGGCCCGACGCCGTCGACACGACCGACTCGTTCATCAACAGCAAGAAGGACAAACGGCTCGTCAAGCACTCGTCGTTTGTCTCGCGGATCGAAAAGTCCGGCGTCCAGAAGAAGACCCTGAAGCGGAGGCGACCGGGCAACAAGCTCGTCGCGAACCTAGAGTCTCTCGCGGACGCCCTGCCAGATCTGCTTGAGGGTGGTGAGACCGAGGCGGGGCTACAGCAGCTCCGCGAGGGCAAGATTCGGCACAAGAGTCTCAAGAGCCGCAAGGGCGCTCTCAAACGCAAGGAGAAAATTGTCAAGGGCGAGGTGGAGAGGTTTGGTGTCAACATGGCCAGGCTAAACGCGGTGCCGCAGCAAACCTCGGGGGCGATGGAAGTAGAAGAGGGTACCGCGTCGGATGTGCATGGCCAGGGCGCAGCGGCACCAGCTTCAGCGACGACATCGAGCCGGTTTGCGGCTTTGAGAGGTTTCATCTCGGCAACGATGGAGCAGAACCCGCAGTTCCTAAACAAGAAGCCCGCCAAATGATGGCTGCAACCTCCATAATTGACTAGAACATTATGAGAAGCTAGCAGGCTCTACGCCGCTGCCTCGAGGGAACGGCTTATACCATGTCAGATCGATATGGATGGCAAGGAAGCCTTGCCCACTTCTACCGCGGCATGTTCCAGGCACAGTCTCTGGCACTTGAAGGCCGTCATCGATGTTCCGAGTACATTTTGCTCACGACCGAGCCGCTGAAAGGAGCTGCAGGAAATTTGTAATCGTTTGGCACTGCAGCCAAGATTTAGGAACTGGCCTAACAATTGTTATGGCTCTCTCTCGTGGGGCTACACGACAACTTGAGCACGAGCTCACGAGCAAGAAAGCGCTTCGCCCAACTAGGAAGCTTTAGTTTCGTGGATTTGAGAAGACACACGTACGGTTTATTCGCTACTTGAACGGTGTTGGTCGACACAGAGGTCCTGATGGAGATACTGAGTAGAGCTGTGCAGCTTGCCATTCTCGACCCCTCCAGCTCTCGCATGTGAAAAGCCCAACCTTTTTCAGGCCTTGTGAGTCGCTAATTGTCTAGAGCCTCAACCACCGATCCTAATTGGGCATGAGCTTGAAAGGTGCTCTCACATATAAGAGATTGGCGCTTCTCCCTCGCCGCCACTGAAAATCAGAAATCCTGGGTGTCTTAAAGTTGGGAATAGAGTTGCGAAGTTGCGGGCCCGCTTCATGCCCGCACACAGAGAAGCACGAGAGTCTTCAGCTATGGGACCGCTGGCTTACATTGGCGCCCATGCCGGCAAACGAACCGAGACACAGACGGAAATTGTCGTTTTGAACATGCTGGATGCCTCGAGTTGAGTTGACGAAAGCCAGGAGGCCATGTCAAGCACCGGTGGACCTTGATAGGACACGTGGATCGGCAGCCACTTCATAGGGATGCATTGTCAGTCCCCGATTCGCTGAGACAAATGTGGCGGTGCCCTTGCTGTCAACGTTGGAAGCCAAAAAGAATGCAAATGCATGGCTAGCCCAGCCATGTGCTGCGCACCTCGCGCACTTGCATGAGCGGATCTGGGAGTGGGCGGAGTGGGCAGTGACAACTGACGTGTGTGGCCCAGCCAACCCTCCCCGGCTGCTGCGAACCACGACCCCAGCGAACACCCTCTGGCAGGGTCTTCGGCACCCCCTCCACTTTCGCGCGTCATCGCCTACTTCGCTGGAGCTTGGCCATCGTCCTCACTCTGGTCATCGTCATCTTCCCCGATGCTTTTCAGCAACCTGGACTTGTCCACGGGTGCTTCAGCGTCTGTTGATCCTGTCATACTTAGCACAAGCCCAGTCCCAGCGCAAGTCGATCTTGTCGCTGAGCCGCAAGCGACCCTCTTCGCTGTTAACTCCAGCCTATGCCACCTTAATAAACTTCGCCCAGCATTGTTGCCTCGGATCTTATCGACAAGGATCGATCGTGTTCTGACTCTTCCCCGGTCGTCTTTCCCCGAGCTCAGTGACAGCTGCTACGCGGCAGCGCCAAACCCCGCCGGCAAATGCGCATCCACTCCCGAACGGAAGACCCATTTCTCATGCCCATTTCGCCTCGCATCTCTCTGATCCCAGCTTCAAGACAGCCAGCTTTGCCTATCCTCCTTCCGTGCGCTCTCCAACCCGAACATACCACCGACGATTGCGACATCCGCCCATCGCTCGAAAGCACCACTTGGGTGACTCGAAGACTATAATACACTCGTACTCAACTTAGAATTTACACGGCGATCCGATCGAACTTTGGTGGAAAATGCCGTTTCGCGAGAGATTCCGGCAGCGTCTAGGTGACAGCGTGAGCCCCCATCGCAAGAAAAGATCCCAGAGCCAGCGCTCAAGAAGATACCAGCTTTCGCCGTCCCCGTCTCCGAGCTCGCCGCATCTTTCATGTAAGCAGTGCGCTAGAATGGTCGTGCACAATCTTGCGCTTTCACGAAATTGGTGCTAACCTGTGGTCCTCTAGATCATGATGTCCTCTGTACGTAACCTCAGGGCCATACTCGGGCATCGCGCCCTCTACAGCGTACTAACAACGACTTGCAGTAACATACGAGGATGTTAAAGCCCTCAAGGGTGATTGGCTGACAGACAACGTATGTAAAAATGCACATCTGCCCGCACTGGGAGAGCATCTTGCTGATTATGATGCTTCCTTGCAGAACATTGCATTCTGGGAAGAATTCTTGGAGCACGAAATTCTGACCAAGTACCCACAAGCGCATATCATCTTGCTTCGCCCGTCAATGACCTTCCTCCTCATGAAGAACAAGGACACCGAAATGGTAAGGTCTGCCTTACCAGACTTTCGCGGAATCACACATGTCTTCCTGCCAATCAACGACAACCGGAACGTGTCAATGGCCGAGGGCGGCAGTCATTGGTCCCTTTTGCTCGTCAGTCTGATTGACGGCGTTGCTTTCCACTACGACTCTCTCGACGGCGCGAACAACAACGAAGCCTGGGAAGCGACAAAACGGTTGTCGCATGTGATTGGAAAACCACTGCGGTACCACTATCTCTCAGAATGTCCCCAGCAGGAAAACGGCAGCGACTGTGGTGTCTTTGTTTGCATAATAATGCGCCACCTCCTAATCAAGAGGCTTCTCTCTGTCAATGCTGGCCAAAAGATATCCATGAGTATGGCTCAGAAGGCTATCGATAGCTACGGAGCTCGTAAGGAGATGCTCAAAATTATCGAGAACCTGCGCCGGGAAGGCGAGCGACGAAGGACAACTGCCAGCAGCACGCCGCCGCGGATTGAATGATCTGCTCGCTCGATCACAAAGTATGGAACTAGGCCCTTGTGTCGGTGCTTTCGAATGGGGCGTTGGGGTCTTTAGCGTTGAATTTATGTGTTCTAGCTACTACGATTTTCAGGGACTCTTGTTGGTGTTACAAAGACATATTTCTTGACATATTTCACAAAGATACATTCATGTTACTAGTACGGGCTTGATCTGGCGTGTCGCAAAAGTGACCTCACTATGGTATCCTCGTCGGATACCAATTTTCACCCCGTCAAGCTGTTCCTTCAAGTTGCTCATGTTCTGTGGACAAGTAACGAGACATTTCAGAGAGTCAAACAGCACGCTTATACACCAGATTGGGCATTACTGCAGTCTTCCACTCGGTGGGCGCTAGCCGCATATACATCAAAAGACAATGATCTGTCTGCCATGGTCTACATGAGCAGCCGCCAGGCACCGAGCATCAGCGCGGCGAAACCGGTGCAGACACCCATGAGCCACTGCAGGGTCTGCAGCTTGACCTGCTCGAGCTTCTCCCGCAGGCCGGCGAGCTCCTGCTCCATCTTAGACTCGGTCTCCTTGATCTTGAGCTCCTGTGTGGCGGCCTCGTCGCGGATGCGGCCCTTTTCGAGGTTCAAGTCGAGCCGCACGGACGCCTGAGTGCGCCCAATCTCATCGCGCAGGCGGCTGTTGAGCTTGGTGATGTCGTTTGTCAGCCGCTCGTGTGCGGAGCGCGTCGTGTTGGACTCGGTCGAGTCGGCTGATAATAGCTCGGAGCGGAGCTTGGCGAAGTCGACCTTTTGCGTGTACGTCGCCTTGGCGGCGTCCTCGCGGAGGACCATTGTGCGGGTGAGGTTCTGGATGCTAATGTTGTGGCAGGCGGGAAGGTTGTCGGGTCAGCTGCACACTTCTGTGCGCCGTTGTGGAGGAGGTGTGATTACGAGACAAGAACATACCTCTCTTCGATGACGTCGTTCAGGACCTTCATCATGGCGACGGACTGGTCCTCGGTGAAGCCCTCATCGCGCAGCCGCTGGACAAACTTGAGTGTATCGAAGTGGTGATCTCGGCCCCTCGAGCTAGTTGCGTGAAACGAACGTGCCAGAGCCGGCTGGCGCAACTGCTGCAGCAGATATGATGAAGATGTGGTCACCTGCGACTGACGAGGCCTGACAGCTGCGGTATAATACTGAGCACCCTGCGGGGGTTTGTTCCTGTTGTGCTGCTGCCACTGTCGTGGCTGAGCCGTAGCTCCCAGCGCAACGGCTCGCAGGGGTTGGTGGGAGGAGGGGCCCCCGAGCCCGGCTTGTGCTGTCCAGCTTAGTCGCGGAAGCAGGAAGCGCGGGAGGGCCTGCATGGACTGTTGAGACATGTTTGAGATACTCGTGGGTTCGACTATGGTTATTCTTGCGAAGCGAAGAGAGACAGGAGAGTAGCGAGGACGGCTAGAAGGGGGATCTCGGAAAGTAAGAGTATCTTGGCTGGACGAGGAGCGTGATTTGCAGACGATCACGGTCAGGGCCGAGTCTGGCCGAGTCTGGTCAGACCCCTGGCTTTACAGTATGGATCTGGCACAACGTGCGAAAAGAAGCACTGTGTTCTCGAAGCTGTGTAGAGGGATGAGTGGTCCGAGCGCACCGTGCCTGGCTGGCTGGCCCGCCGCGACCAGACTTTGCCATAAAATTTGTCGGCGGCGCGTGCAACCTTTCAATGTTTCCCTTCTTTTCTTCTTCATTCAATATGAACAACGCAAAATATCACATTCTCGAGACAAGACCTTCCAGGTCATTTGGTGCGAGGTAACTTATCACGGTGGCCCACGACCACTGAAGTTCTCGAACAGAATGGAGAAGAAAACTCCCAGCGAACAATCTTGGGTGCGGTGCTTCCCGTCCTCCAAAGGGGGATGATGGGGAGGATCGCAATGATTGAGCGTACATACTTTAGTCTTCCGCTTTGAGGTGACCTGTTTCTGGCCCGCGTTATAGCATGCTGTCTTGCCACGATGTCACTTCCTGAGCATCGTGAAAGGTTGTCGAGGGCCGTGCCTTGGTATTGAGCGACGCCCTGCATCAGAGCCGCTTCGTCTGTCGACACGTGAGATCCCTAAATATTTCGGAATCGCCAGGCTAGAGCCACAACAGCGATGGGATCATCAGCGACATTAAGCTCATCGAATCGTCTGCTATAGAAACCGCAACGTTCAAAGTTCGGGTACCGACAACTTTCTCGCGGTAGGGCAGGGTGGCTGACACCACGTAGGCTCAGCCACGGCTGTGACATAACTTGAAAATGACTGTGAGGCTCTGGTGATGATGAGCATTTGGCAGAAACAGCAACAATATGCTGTTGACAAGCTCAACCCACCTCACCGGTTTTCTGTAGTATACGGCATTTTCTTTCCTCTGTGCAATTGGGTTCCATACATGCTCATACAATAGGTACTGTAAATGCATCATCCATCCTCTGGAGTACATATACCTCACCCATGTGAGTGATCCTGGCTGAGGTAAGTCGCGGCTCCGTGGTTAAGGGGCGTCCTGCACACGGAGAAGGAGGGGGCGATGGAAAGACAGTCCGCCTCAAGCTCCGTGTTCCTGGCGCTGGTTGGCCCGTGCCCGCCGAGCATTACGTTGTATGGAGAGTCCTGCCGCCAAGCCTAAGCTCCCATTGCGAACAGGTAATCCAACTCGACCTGGGCCGTCCCAAACGGGTGCGCAACTGTTCCTCCCTGAACCACCACATCCATCCATCGTCATCCTCCCAGGCCTCCTTTCCCTCCCGCTCTCTTTAGCCCGCCAGTTTGCTTGCGAATTGCACGCAGCTTGCATCACCTGGACGCACCCTTCGTCTCCGCCGGGCTTCGCACCACCGTGCACCGAGCTACGTCCGCCCCTGCTCTGCCCCGTGGCCGACCAGCTGCGCGTCGTGACCCGGCTGCCTTCCTCTCCCTTCCCCCCAGCGAACTTGACCGCATCGCGATTAGAGCGTCACATCTCTGGAGTTGTACTGCCCATCCGGCTGCCCATCTTCTTCGTCGCCTGGCGCCTCCTCCTTCTGCCCTACACTTTTGGTTGCGACTTCACGAATTCATACGATATCACGCAGTGCCACGACTTGGCCATTCGCGGAGGCACCGCCGGTAACACCTGTACGCTACTCCAGATCACCGTTTTCTGCATGTTGCGGGTCAAGCTCCAGCATATACGAAGACTGGTATCTGCAGTTACTGACAGTGTCCACAAACAGAATCATGGCGCCACTACCCATCAGGTTCCAGGAGCTCTTGCAGCTTAGCAATGTCGGCGTCGACGCTTCAGCCATTGGTTTCAACTCTTGTGTAGGTCCAGTTCCTCGCACGGGATAGCTTGTGGCTTCGGCCGCACACCTGGCATTGTTCTTATGAAGGCCTTCCCTTTCCCCTCGCCCCCTCACCAGCCTTATGCAGTCACGAATACAGTACTAACGTTGCTGCCTGGCCTGACCAAACAGACCCTTGAGTCCGACCACTACATCTGTATAAGAGAAAAGAAGAACGAATCAGCATCTCCGGAAGTTGTCATCGTTGACCTCAAGAACGACAACAATGTCACAAGACGCCCTATTAAGGCCGACAGTGCCATCATGCACTGGACGAAACAGATCATTGCTCTGCGGGCCCAGTCTAGGACATTGCAGATCTTCGACCTCGAGAAGAAGGCGAAGCTCAAGTCCGCCACCATGAACGAGGACGTCGTGTTCTGGAAATGGATCAGTGAATCGACTCTTGGCCTCGTCACAGATACCTCGGTATTCCACTGGGACATCTTTGACGCCAGCCAGGCTGCGCCAGTCGAGGTGTTCAAGCGCAATGCCAACTTGCAGGTGAGCAACTTTGCCCGCGCTCCATAGACCCCTCGGGCAATCCTCGAGCTGCAATTTCGGCTGTTCAGTCCGACGTACTAACTGTACCAGGGCTGCCAAATCATCAACTACCGCATAAACAGCGACGGCAAATGGATGTCTGTAGTCGGTATTTCTCAGCAGCAGGGCCGTGTTGTCGGTAGTCTGCAGCTTTACTCGAAAGACAGAGGCATCAGTCAAGCGATTGAGGGTCATGCTGCCACCTTTGGCACTCTGCGCTTGGAGGGTGCGCCGGCCGACACCAAAGTTTTCTCCTTCGCCGTCCGGACCGCCACTGGTGCCAAGCTGCACATCGTAGAAATCGATCACCCGGAGGCCAACCCCGTCTTCGCGAAAAAGGCTGTCGACATTTTCTTTCCTCCCGAGGCCACGAACGATTTCCCCGTAGCGATGCAAGTTTCTCAAAAGTACGGCGTTATCTACATGGTCACCAAGTACGGATTCATTCACCTCTATGACTTGGAGACAGGCTCCACCATTTTCATGAACCGTATCTCGAGCGAGACCATCTTCACAACCTGTTCCGACACGGATTCCTCTGGCATTGTGGGCATTAACCGCAAGGGCCAAGTCCTGTTCGTCACTGTTGACGAGAGCAATATGATCAACTACCTTCTTCAAAACCCGGCCAACACCGAAATCGCTGTCAAGATGGCCTCGCGAGCTGGTCTGCCGGGCGCGGATCAGCTGTACCAGCGCCAATTCGAGCAGATGTTCAACTCGGGCGATTACGAGAATGCCGCCAAGATCGCTGCCAACTCGCCTCGTGGCTTCCTCCGGACTACCGACACGATCAACAAGTTCAAGGGTCTGCCCCAGCAGCCTGGCAAGATGTCCTTCATCCTGCAGTACTTCGGCATGCTACTCGACAAGACCACGCCTCTCAACAAGACTGAGACGCTTGAGCTTGCTACTCCCGTCCTCGCTCAGGGTCGTAAGCATCTCCTTGAGAAGTGGTTAAAGGAAGGCAAGCTCGACTTTTCCGAGGAGCTTGGTGATCAAATCCGCATCCAGGACGTGAACCTTGCTCTCGCAGTCTACATGAAAGCTGAGGTTCCTCACAAGGTCGTACCTGCATTTGCCGAGATGGGCCAATATGAGAAGATTCTGCCCTACGTCCAGCAGACTGGTTACCAGCCTGACTGGATCACTCTTCTGCAGCACATTGTCCGTTCTAACCCTGAGAAGGGCGCAGAGTTCGCCAGTGCTCTAGCCAACAATGAGGGCGGTTCTCTTGTGGATATTCAGCGTGTTGTCGACGTATTCCAGTCCCAGGGCCTGGTCCAGCAAGCTACGGCATTCCTGCTCGATGCTCTCAAGGATAACAACCCAGAGCACGGCCAGCTGCAGACTCGTCTGCTTGAGATGAACCTCCTGAACGCACCCCAGGTTGCTGAAGCAATTCTCAGCAACCAGATGTTCACGCACTTTGACAAGGCTCGCATTGCGACCATGTGCGAGCAGGCTGGTCTGGCGCAGAAGGCTCTCGAGCTGTACGAGGATCCCGAGGCCATCAAGCGTGTCGTGGTCAATATTGCTGCTACTCCCAACTTCAACGCGGAATGGCTCATCAACTACTTTGGACAACTCGACGTGGAGCAATCGTTGGCCTGCCTGGACGCTATGCTGAAGACCAACATCCGGCAGAACCTGCAATCTGTTGTGCAAATTGCTACCAAGTACTCGGAGCTTCTCGGTCCTGTTCGTCTCATTGATCTTTTCGAGAAGTACAAGTCCGCTGAGGGCCTCTTCTACTACCTGGGCAGCATCGTCAACATGTCTCAGGAGCCCGATGTGCACTTCAAGTACATTGAGGCTGCCACCAAGTCTGGGCAGTTCAACGAGGTCGAGAGAATTGCCCGTGACAGCCAGTACTACAACCCTGAGAAGGTCAAGAACTTCCTCAAGGAGGCTAAGCTCAATGACATGCTTCCCCTGATCATTGTCTGCGATCGTTTCAACTTTGTGCACGACTTGATCCTTTACCTGTACCAGCAGCAGAAGTTCAACGCCATTGAGGTCTACGTCCAGCGTGTCAACCCCGCCCGGACCCCTGAGGTCATCGGCGGCCTGCTTGACGTCGATTGCGAGGAGAGTGTCATCAAGAACTTGCTCTCCACTGTCGAGCCGGCCTCCATTCCTATCGACGAACTAGTCAGTCAAGTGGAGACTCGGAACAGACTCAAGATGCTGCTGCCATTCCTCGAGGCCACGCTTGCCGCTGGCAACCAGCAACAGGCAGTCTTCAACGCTCTCGCTAAGATCTACATCGACTCGAACAACAACCCTGAGAAGTTCCTGAAGGAGAACGACCAGTATGACACACTGAGCGTTGGAAAGTACTGCGAGAAGCGTGACCCCAACTTGGCGTTTATTGCCTACCAGAAGGGCCAGAACGACCTCGAGCTGATCAACATCACCAATGAGAACTCGATGTACCGTGCTCAGGCCAGATATCTGCTTGATCGCTCTGATCGCGAGCTCTGGACTTTCGTACTCAGCGAGAACAACATGCATCGTCGCTCCGTCATCGACCAGGTCGTTGCTACCGCTGTTCCTGAGTGCACAGACCCAGCCAAGGTTTCGGAAGCCGTTGCCTCGTTCCTGGCAGCAGATCTTCCGGGTGAACTTATTGAACTGCTCGAGAAAATCGTTCTTGAGCCGTCGCCATTCAACGACAACCCTAGCTTGCAGAACCTGCTCATCCTGACTGCCGCCAAATCCGATAAGTCTCGGGTTATGGATTACATCCACCGCATGGAGAACTTCAACCCTGACGAGTGCGCAACTCTCTGTATCGATGTGGGCCTATTCGAAGAGGCGCTTGAGATCTACAAGAAGGTTGGCAACCACACGGCTGCTGCAGACGTCCTCATTGAGCACATTGTCAGCATTGATCGTGCAAACGACTTCGCCGACAATATCGACACTCCCGAAGTGTGGAGCAAGGTTGCCAAGGCTCAGTTGGACGGCCTTCGTGTTCCCGACTCTATTGAGTCATACATCAAGGCTGGCGACCCTCGCAACTACGAGGAGGTCATCGAGGTCGCCACACATGCGGGTAAGGACGAGGAGCTGATCAAGTTCCTTCGCATGGCACGTAAGACTCTCCGAGAGCCTCCCATCGACACTGCTCTGGCCTTCGCTTTTGCAAGACTGGATCAGCTTTCGGAGCTTGAGGACTTCCTGCGTGCGACCAACGTCGCGAATATTGAAGAATCTGGTGACAAGGCTGCCAGTGAGGGTTTCCACCAGGCTGCCAAGATCTTCTACAGCAGCATCTCCAACTGGTCCAAGCTGGCCACCACTCTCGTCCACCTCGAAGACTACCAGGCTGCTGTCGAGTGCGCTCGCAAGGCCAACAACATCAAGGTCTGGAAGGAAGTCCACGGTGCCTGCGTGGCGAAGAAGGAGTTCCGCCTTGCCAAGATCTGTGGTCTCAACCTTATTGTTGACGCCGAGCAGCTTCAGACATTGGTCAAGCAATACGAGTATGGTGGTTTCTTCGATGAGCTCATTGATCTCCTTGAGCAGGGCCTTGGTCTGGAGCGTGCCCACATGGGTATGTTCACAGAGCTTGGCATTGCGCTTTCGAGGTACCGCCCTGAGAGCCTCATGGAGCACATCAAGCTCTTCTGGAGTCGCATGAATCTGCCAAAGTTGATCCGTGCCTGCGAGGAGGCCAATTTGTGGCCTGAGCTGGTCTTCTGCTACTACCACTACGATGAGTTTGACAACGCCGCTCTTGCTGTCATGGAGCGCGCCCAGAACTCCTGGGAGCACCAGCAGTTCAAGGACATCGCTGTCAAGGTGGCCAACCTCGAGATCTACTACCGTGCCATCAACTTCTACCTAGAGCAACACCCGTCACTCCTCACCGATCTGCTACAGGCTCTTACAGCTCGCATTGATGTCAACCGGGTGGTTCGCATGTTCCAGAAGTCTGACAACCTCCCCTTGATCAAGCCATTCCTCCTGAACGTCCAGACACAAAACAAGCGGACGGTCAACGATGCCATCAATGACTTGTTGATAGAAGAGGAGGACTACAAGACGCTGCGTGACTCGGTCGAGAACTACGACAACTATGACGCCGTCGATCTTGCCACTCGCCTAGAGAAGCACGAGCTGGTGTTTTTCCGCCAGATCGCAGCCAACATCTACCGCAAGAACAAGCGGTGGGAGAAGTCCATTGCTTTGTCCAAGCAGGACAAGCTGTTCAAGGATGCCATCGAAACCGCTGCCATCTCTGGCAAGTCTGATGTTGTTGAGGATCTACTTCGATACGTAAGTCAACATGGACTCTCCTTTCTTCCAAGTTCTAAGCTAACACAACTCATAGTTTGTCGACATTGGCAGCCGAGAGTGCTACGTTGGTATGCTGTATGCCTGCTACGAACTTATCCGGCCTGATGTCATTCTTGAGCTCTCATGGCGCAACGGACTCCACGATTTCACAATGCCTTACATGATCAACATGCTGTCTCAGCAGACCAAGGACCTTGCGCTGCTCAAGGCCGATAATGAAGCACGTAAGGCCAAGGAGACTGCTCAGGAGCAACAGCAGGACGATACGCCCATCTTGGGCAATCGTCTTATGATCACAGCTGGTCCCGGTGGCGGTGCTCCTTCGCCATCTTTCCAGACAAATGGCTTCGCTCCTCAGCCAACTGGCTTTGGTTTCTAAGGCCATGTTAAGGATTGGACTCCATTCATTGCGTGTGGGGGAATCAAATGGTTCAAGATAGTTCGCGCTGCCACTGGGAGCTACTTGAGTCGATAGGAGACTTCACATCAATTGAGTGCCATACCGAGGGCTCTTATCTCGACATAAGCAGCACTTTGCTGCAAACATGGTATGGTCACCGCGTTATTACAGCGCTTCACGAAATTCTCAGTTGGGCTTGACTTTGTTACAAGCTCACTCCACTGGAAAAGTTCGGAGACTGAATTTCTTTTCTCGTTCTTGGTTTCCTCTGCGTATTTTTCGGTCTCTTGAGTGATCTGCGCACGTCAAGAGACTTCCTTTCCAGGCAGGACGGCATTTAGAGAGGCACGGATGTACACAAAAGTCTTGATAATATCCGGGTGGCTGCCCCTTCTCTAGTGGTTAGAAAAGGGGTCCAAATGTCCATTTGTCTTGTATGTATGAATAGTACACTAAAGAAGTGATTTACTGTTATGTCCAATGTCTGGGGTCCTCGTACACGCTTCTTCACGCGGACCGTGTACTTTCTGCGCGGCTGGTCATGCAAATATTTGTGAGCCTAGCCATAGTGAACTACCGCGGGAGTCGCTACAAATGATTTACACATCCTCTGTAGCTTAAAATTTTCGGGTTACGAAAGTCTGCCTGTGGCAAACTGCAACGAACAGGATTAGCCTGAAGACATAACAGACACAAGCGATTCAAGCAACACACTTCCACACATATCAGAACTAGCACGTCTCGAGGGAACATTGTTACACAATGCCATCGGATTTTTTTGCATTCTACTTCCTGAAACAATTCAGACGCTTAAATCTTACATTTACGCATGGCTGATGAACGACACGGCTCTCTCGTAGCACAGTATTTTTTTTTTAGAGTGTTTCCAAATTTAAACATGCATATTAACCTTGCCATCACGCTGCGCCTGTTTGATCCTGCTACTTAGAAATGCAGCGACAGTCCTCCTCCCCTCGGCCCGGAATAAGACGTCGTTGTGGAAAGCACCCTGGACGCTCTCGCGCGTGACCTCGAGTCCGACCTCCTGACACTTGTCATAGAGCTGGCTGCTCAGCTCGGCAGGCACGAGCTCGTCCCTGGCGGCCTCCAGGATGAGCACCTGCGGCGACGGCGGTGGCGTCTTCTTCTCTACGCCGCCACAGCCGCGATATCTTTGGGCCATTGTGGACAGGTTGGCGAGGCTATCTAGGTGCGTGCGCAGGAAGGGCCAGAGATACTGGTACGGCAGCCACTTCTGGGGATACAGCACCGTGAGCATGGCGCGGACTGACGTGAAGGGCGTCTCGAGAATGAGGCTATCGAGGCACAGATTGCTGGGCATGGCCTGTTCGGCAGCGAGGTTCGTCGCAATACCCGAGCCGACGCTCTGGCCCCATATAACTACACGACCACTTGCAGACTGCGATCCTCCTGCATGCTGGCGGTGACGAGCGGAGATCCAGTCTAGTGCGGCATTCGCGTCGAGCCTGATACCAGGCTCGTTGGGCCGGCCTCGCGAAGTCCAGTAACCCCTATAGCTCAGGCACACCATTGTGCAATGTGCAGGAAGCAGGTCCTGGTCCTGCTGCTGCATGCTCCTTCTGAGCATGTTCAGCATGGATGACAGGTCTGGAAGTCGTGGTGGGGTCGATGCAGCGTTGCCTACGGTGACTGTCAGTCGACCGGAGTAGGCTTTTCACTGCCATGTGACTTTATTTCTATTTTATTTTTGTTTTCTTGACTGACCCTGCAAATAGAGAACATAAAGGCGTGTGGCTGGAGGACAGGCGATAGGAGCTACATGTCCTAATGGCACATCTGCCACACACAGCGCGAGGTCGGTGTTGTCAGCAGCACGAACACGCTCCTCGCGCCAGTTGATGCCGGCGCAGCGAGCCGCGTAGTCTTTGATGGTTTCACGGCGCGAGTTAGGCGGCATTCCGGGCATGAAGATGATCTTATTCTGGAACAAGACGAGCATGCAGCATTTCCATGTCCACAGAGCCACGAACAAGCCGACAAAGACGATGGGAGCGAGCATGAGGCCGTGGAGTTGGACATGGAATTCGCTCTTCCTGTTAGCGAACCGGAACAGGGGGGACCTGCATGCTGTCGGCATCGAGGACGGCGAGAGCGGCGGCGGGTGATAGGAGAATGCTGCCTGAACGCGCCGGCTGTGGACAGAGTGATAATGCTGGCGAGAGGAGCGCAGCACGATGATTGGGGAATTGGGCCGCATCGCCAGAGTGCGACGCTGCACGACGAGAGGTGCCATGTGTCTCGGCCTCAGGGGACGCCTCCGGATGACGCATATGCAGTGGTGATGCGCAGGCACATTGCGGAAGGTGGCAGGGCTGCCAGAGCTCAGGCCAGATCGTCACAAAGCGGACGTGTTTTCACTGAAGGCGACGATGGTGACAAGGAGAAGAAAACATGGTCTTTGCCACTCCATGGATGCATTGATGAGGTTGGTCAGTATTCCGTTATGCACAATGCATGGCCGGTTGGGGTATGATGCAAGACATGTGGGGGGTTAGCTGGAGGAAGGGGCCACCAGCTCGCATTGCATCACATACTCGGCGAGCTCGGTACACCATGAAGGGCGGCAGCTCATGTCACCACAGTGTTCCGAGCTGAGGCGCATGCTTGTGATTGCTGCAGCTCAAACCGAACATTTCGCGATCGAGATTTTGAGACCCGGCGTGGTGATTGTCCCAAGCGACGCGACTGTCGCCTTGTGCACTGAGGCCACCCCGGATACCCCGCCACGGGCTTGTCACTCCAGCACACGGCACACTACCGGTACGCTATTCATGGCTGTCCAGGGTGCTGACAAACGTGCACCTACTGCTCGGATCTGGCCCGCCCAGGCAACCTTGGGAATAAAGAACCACGAACCAGCCCCTCTGTCTCTCCGTTCCTCACTCCGCTCTTGTTACACGCTCAAGCCTCAAAGGGAGACTACAGACCGCCGAGAACGCCAGTTTTCCCCGGCTTCGTGACCAGGCACCACTGCCCAGATCTGCCCGCACTCTGCCCATCGACTTCCAGCCCCGCGTGGCTCTCTTCAGCATGCCCGGCCCCGTCACCACCGAGGCAGAGGCTCCGACCACGCCCAGCCACATTGAGCTCATCGAGGATGCCGAGCACGCCAGCAAGGCAGACAGTCCCGGCAGCCCGCGCTTGACCGACAGCAAAGGCTGGGACGGCAAGCTACGCTTAGACCGCCACGCCCTGCTCCAGAACCCAGAGGCCATTTCCGACCCAGAGTACTCCGACGACGAGAATGTGATGGGCGGCGAGGAGATCTCGGCCGACGAAGGTTGGTGGACTTCCTGATGCTCGCTCCCATCTGTGCTGAGCACTGTGCAGAGCACTATGCTGATCATGACTTTTGCGCCCGTGCCTCAGACCTCCTCGATGGCGAAGATCCGGATATCGACGACATTACCCTGACACATTCCCGAGTCGGCTCCATCCCGGCTCTCAAACTCGAACGCTTCAGAAAGGTCGTGCGTCTTTGTCTACGTCAGAACCTCATTCAACACCTTGAGGGCCTCTCCGCCATCGGCGCAACCTTGGAGGATCTTGACCTCTACGACAATCTCATTTCGCACATTCGTGGCCTTGAAGACCTCACAAACCTCACGTCGCTCGACCTCAGCTTCAACAAGATCAAGCACATCAAGCACATTAGCCACCTCACAAAGCTAACCGACTTGTATTTTGTCTCAAACAAAATCAGCACTATTGAGGGGCTTGACACGTTCGTCAATCTGCGGCAGATCGAGCTGGGATCAAACAAGATCCGAGAGATCAAGAACCTTGACGCCCTCAAGAATTTGGAGGAGCTGTGGCTGGCAAAGAACAAGATCACAGAGATCAAGGGCCTTGGCGGTCTGCCCAAGCTCCGGCTACTCAGCATACAGTCCAACCGCATCAAGGACCTGTCACCACTGCGGGAGGTCCCCCACCTGGAGGAACTATACATTTCCCACAATGCTTTGGAGTCGCTCGAGGGCCTTGAGGAGAATGCCAACCTACAAACCCTCGAAATATCAAACAACATGATCAAGAGCCTCAAGGGAATCGGTAGCCTCAAGCTGCTCGAGGAGGTGTGGGCCAGCTACAACCACATCGGTGACTTCGCAGATGTCGAGCGCGAGCTGGGAGACAAGAAGCACCTGACAACGGTGTACTTTGAGGGCAACCCGCTGCAGCTCAGACAGCCGGCCTTGTATCGCAACAAGGTCCGCTTAGCCCTGCCACAGGTCCAGCAGATCGACGCCAGTACGTAAATGCTTGTTAACCGCTATGAGCATGTTTTTTTCCACGGCTTTTACTAACTAAACGAATAGCATTCGTGAGGGCTTAAGCCTGCTACTGTCAGCACATGGTTTATCTTTTGTCTCTTGCATAGCGCGGCGTTTTAGGGTTGTACTTGGGAGCTTTATCAGGTGACGGGAAGATGAGGTTGCGAGCAGCAAGCTGACCAGGCAGCGATCGGCATAGTTGCCACACGCGCTCCAATAGATGAGTGAATGACTGGCGTATCTACATAGATTGCCCTATGACTTGCGCAAAATATGAGTTGCATGTGTGAAAATTACCACCCTAAGGATCATATTGTCATTTATTTTGTTCATTGTTTGGACAGCGACTAAGGTCATGGTTTATCCACATCACATGAGTTCATCCATCCATCCATCTCTGCTATAACCTGCCGCGGATTTGTTTTGGGCAAGCTTAACCGAAGATCCACATGTCCTCGGTAGGGAAGTACTGTATATGGAAAAATAGTCATCTCGTTAGCCATCCACACTTCGTAACCATGGGTCTGTATGTGTCTGTGTCTGCGTACGAGCACACGCCACACAAAGAGAGAGAGACAAAGGGAGAGAAAGAAGAAAGTTGGCACTCACGTTGCTGGGCTGGTTGAAGCGCAGGCCCGCGTCCTTCGCTGAGATGGAGTCGATCTCGTCCTGGCTGAGGTCAAAGGTAGTGCAGTCGAGGTTCTCGGCAAGGATGTCGGCGCGCGACGTCTTGGGGATGACGGCGAGGCCACGCTGGGTGGCCCAGCGGAGGAGGACCTGGGAGGGCTTGCGCGAGTGCTTCTCTGCAATTTTTGTGACGAGGTCGTCCTTCATGAGGGGCACGAGGGCCTCGGCGTGCTTGAAGCCGAATTCGAGGAACGAGGCCGGGCCGAAGCTCGAGTAGGCTGTGACGGCAATCTTCTCGCGCTTGGCGAGGTTGAGGAGCTCCTGCTGGACGAGGTAAGGGTGGTGCTCGATCTGGAGCGCCGCGGGCGGGATCTTTGCGTAGCGCAGCATGTCGTAGATGAGCTGGGCCTGGAAGTTGGACACGCCGATGCTGCGGGCGAGCTTCTTCTCGACAAGCTCCTCCATGGCCGCCCAGGTGACGTGCATGGGCGTCGAGGAGCGGATGAGGCCGCCGCCCGCGCCGTCGTAGTGCCAGCCCGGAGGGTACCGGACCTTGGGGTCGACGTACTTGAGTGCACCGGGGAAGTGGATTAGGTACAAGTCAAAGTACTCGAGCCCCCAGTCCGACAGCGACCGCTTGCACGCGGCCTCGACTTTGTCGCCGTCCTCGAAGACAGGCCATAGCTTAGACGTGATGAAGAGGTCTTCGCGCTTGACGAGGCCCTCGGAGATGGCGCGGGCGACGCCCTGGCCACACTCGACTTCATTGCCGTAGTCTACATATTATCAAGCGACAACGGGTCAGCTAAAATGCAATTTTGCTCCAGCAGCGGCTAGCAGGTTCGTTCCTGAATCCTTCTCAGCTACGAGTGAGATAGAGCAGATCATGAGTGTAAAGTCGTATCGCTCCACCTCTGCTAAGCGCTCGTTGGTGCGCGTTGGGGACTTGATGAGGGGGAAACCCCGCGAGTGCCTCGAACAAAACGAGGGGTCCCCCAGACAAGCTAGGGGTCGCGATCGGAACTGTGAAAGGAGAAGAGGGCAGAAGGGCGCCCAAAGCGGCCGCCCCTCACATTATGCGCAGAAACTTACCGCAAGCACCGTCGAACAGTCTGTAGCCGGCCTTGATGGCGTTGTAGACAATGTCAGAGGCGACATCGGTGCCGACCTTCCAGAGGCCGAAGCCCACCTGGGGCATCTCGTAGCCGCTGCTCAGCTTGAGGCTTGGGGACGCCATCTTGTTTGTAGGGTTATGGTATGTTGTCGGGGGAGACGTTTCTTAGGGATTCGGATCGACTTGCAAAGAGAAAGCTCCGGTTGTGTGCAGGAGCAGAATGTGCTTTATGTATTCCAGTAGCTCTCCATGTGCCCCGGACAGAATGATGAGGAGACACTTTATTCATAACCTTTGCCCTCATCCGGGTTCCAGGCTAAATGTGGCAGACGGCAGAGTGCGAACACCCCACCTCCCGTGTACCCTCGAAGCGCTTCCGTACGGGCCAGGAATCATTTAAAGGGCCGAAATCGTGTTGCGACGCTCCTCGATGGTCTGCTGCCCCGTTGCGCTCGCAGCTTAGCCCACGCTCGCACGAAGTGGCAACTATTGGGCCTTCCCTCTGCGGGGATCGCCTTCCGAAACCATGACATTCGGCCACGTCGCAGAACCACGATCAGATCCTTGTCTGCGAGCTCTGTTCGCGGAACACTTGCACGTTCATGGCAACGTGTCCGCTCTTATCACTGGAGCGCGAAGAGTGTAGCGCGTACTGGGCGACGCGACGATGACCGAATCCATGCAAAAAAATGGCCATGACGGACATGCATACAAAGTCCCCATTGTTCGTCGCATTCAGGCTAAACTGCTCGCGCGTGGTGGGGGGTTGAGGGCCGAAGGGGCCGAGGGGTGTCCACTCGGCGGCTAATGCTCTCTTGCTCGTGGCATTGTGGATCAGATATTACCTGACAAGAACCCGTTCGTCGCTCACGAGACATGCATCCCAAGGGTCCTGCCTAAACATCCACCAATCATATCTGGTTTGTGTCGGTATCTCGAGGTAATGTCCCGAAAGCTTGGCGTCATGGTGTCGTTCTCGAAGCAGTTTTCCATGCAGGCGATCACCCAGCGGCGGCATGCATCCTGTTGAAGTAGACCGAGATGCCGACTTCGTTGCTCCAGCCGGGCTCAAGCTGCATTTCTCCCCACGCCCTTGCAACATCGATGGAAAGCACGTGGCCATCAGCCGACACTGTGTGTTGTGGCACTGGCTGTCCGAGGATCGTGATCATGAAGTCGTCTGCGATGCAGAGTGTTGGCAAGGTAGAGATGTAGATACCTGTGTGTATAAGTTAACGGGTAGCCCAAAATAAAGAGCAAATTTTCGTCACTCTATGCTTACCGAGAATTCCAAGAGCCATGAGGCGCGTGTCAACCTGGACCCGATCGTTCGAGACAGACTTCACATCGTTCATCATGATAGCAGCAGCTCCCGTCATCTTGCCAATGAGACCAAGATTCGCGACATGCATGTCGGCGGTAGATGGTCTTTGGAAACTGGCCACTGGGAATGCTGTGAGGATATCATAGCCCCCCACAGCCAGACTTATCACCAAATCAGCTGCGGCGTCATCGACTTGCACCACGTCCGATATGTTACCACTGGTATGTGAGCGGACAATATACTTCTGGCTACCGGTTATGCCTGGGAATCGTGAGAGAGGGACGATTTCAATCAGCGGCTGGCTTGAGATGTTAAAGGCACCGAGGATGGGTGTTCCGGTTCTAGAGGCACCGTTATAACTGCCAACCTTTAGGATGGTGCGGTCATGATAGTCGTTGTATTGGTCGATACTCCTGCCAACGACACTCGGTCTGAATATAACGGTCTTGCCCATGGTAGTTGAGCCACTGATTTGGTCGATTAACTCGAGGTCGTGCTGGCCAGGTGTATCCGTGATATAGATCGGACCGCCACTGATGCACCGAGCTGCCGCGTGGAAGCCTCCGTATTCATGTTTCGTTTGGAACATGTCCCAGTCAGGCAGGACGTTGAGATGTTGTGTCAGTAGCGCATTGTGTGCATTTGCCCACAGATGCCATGGATGAGCTGCTGGTACGTGCGGATAATAGTCGTCTGAGTTGCGAAGCACGACTGCTGGACGATTGCGAGGCATGTGCTCGTGGAACATGACCTGCGGGACTTGCGACATACACGATATTGCCCTGAGACTGAAGTGTCGCAACCCGGCAATCACCCATGCGTCAATGTACTCATTGATCAAGTCCGTTCGGTCAGTGGCTGATTTCAACATGTCCACCATGAACTGGACATCGGTCTTGACCCCATCGATCCCACAGTCCTCCAAGAACGCATAGAAGTCGTTGTAAAATCGGGCGACATCATCTTTGCCGATAATCGTCATATTCCCGTGAAGTGGAACATCGGGCCTTCCTGAATCCTCACGCTCTACCTCTACGGTGTTGTATTGGCGAGCGAGAGGACCGGTGGGTGAGATGCCACCCCAGTAGCCTAGCAATGCGTGCCACACGGCGATGTGTTGTATGTTTGAATGTTTGCTCCGAATCTTCGAAATAGTTGATTTGAGGCCACTAGGAAATGAATGCGGGTTCGCCTCAAAAGCATTCCAACCATGCTGGTACTGACTTTGACCTTCTAGGTCAATATCTTGCCAGTTGTCGTCAATGATTAGGCTGCTTATCTTCACACCGTTGTTCTCAAGTTCATCCAAAGCATGCTCAATCCTGGTACTGGTCAAGTCGGGTCCCAAGGCGTTCCAGGTGCCTAGACAGAATTAGTATTGCACAGCAGGTCTGGGCTGGGAACCATACAGAATCCTAACCCATCATACCAACTCTCAAGCCACTGTGGTTGAACTCCGCTTGATGCAAGCTCAACTCTGCCGTCAGTCTCCATGCGAGTGCTCAGGCCCCTTGCGTGGTACATTGCAGCCGCAAGCGCATTTTCGAATGTCTTGCCTACCACTGCCACAATCGTTCCCATCGAAGCACTTCTGTTGTCGTTGCGAAGCTAGGTATGATGGACAGTCAGCTCGAAACTTTTGAGAACCTCTCATGGCAAGAGAAGGACCATAGTCACCCTAATCTCGATAGATCCAGCTTTCGAGCCCCGTAGCAATGCTGTAACATTGTTAACGTCACTGATGCCCAGCAGGACCAGGTGAAGACCCTGTGGACCAAGGAATGCGCTCATCAAAGCATCACAGTCCAGATCAAACGTTCCTTTTCCATGTCTTGGTACAAGCCACGGGGACCACAAACGAGCTAACGCGAACCATCTGAAGAGGCATTAGCATTAGCTCCGTATTCGAGATCTTCATTCATGCAAGCACAGAACAGAATATGCTGCGAAGCTGAGACTGACCTGTGAGGCTTGCCCCAGGCATGCCCAAGCTCGATAGTGGAGAATACAGAATTTCCATGCTCAGCAGCATGAACATCGGCCCTGATCTCCCACAGTTGAGTCCCCGGCGACTGGCTCAGAGCCGACTTGACCCTGAGGGTAGGATTCAAGCCTACAATCACATCCTGGAGACCATTTTGGGCAATGTCAGACAAGCTTTGCGCTTGGTGAAGCACCATACCGTCACCCAAGCCTTGCTCATCTTTAACCCATCGCCAAGCTTGGCCTGGGTGATTTCGAAACTTTATGGTGAAGTCAACAGTGTTGTTGAAAGAAAAATTCGTGTGGTAGCACAAGCGAACGTGTGAAGAGGAAATCGCCTGGAGGCTCGTTGGATTCGAGTCAAGAGTCGCGCGCGAAAGGCGTGTCTCTTCCCAATTGCTCACACCTTCGGAGTGCCATATCGCGACCTCCCAGGAATTGGCGGCGAGATGTTGCGGAACATCAAGGATCACGACAAACCGGATAGCATCTTGAGTTGATAGAGTTGTCTGGGCAAGTGGCGGGTAACTGGCGACCCTGACGTCTATGCTTGTGGTTGCCGACATTGTAGTCTCCTTTTGCCTGGTTGCCAGAGAAGCACGGAATTCCGGGACAAAGTCGTATTCGGCACTGCCCGATGCCATGACAGTCTGCTTGTGTCCTTTCAACGTCCAAGCAGGGTTGTAATCACGGACAGCGATGAATCTTGTTCTTGTTCTTGTTCTTCTGGAGTCATCCGATCATGCTTGTTGCAGTTTTATATCCGTGGCAAGCACACTGTTGGATTGACGGCAATAAGAGCCCAAGGCCTGCAAATTGATACGGACAATAGAAGAAGGGACCAAATGACACGAGTTGGAACCAATACGATTGAAGACGCGCAGGGCTTGATCCTTGACTGCTTCAATCGGGAAAGGGTTTATGGAAAACGGAAGCGCGAGAACTGCTTGAGTTTGATTTCACTGTCCAGCGAGTTACCTGCATGTATGGACTTGTTGGGCAGGAGCATGCTGTGACAACAAAGAGCAGTATCATGCTTGGCGGAGACTGTGGCGAGTGCTGGGCAAAGAGTGGCGGGGCTTTCACCAGCCACACCTTGGTGGGCTCCGGCTCGGAAGATGGCGGGTGGCATGAGCAAGCCCAGAGTGAAGCAGAATTACCTGGCGCAGGATTGGCCCAGACTCGAGCGCGGCGGGCGGCGGGCAGCGGCCAAGTCCACCTTTGGGCAGGCTGTGGGGGAGGCCGTGGTGGTGCACGCAGTCGCTGCGGCGGGTGTTGAGGCGCTGGCCAGCCCGAAAATCCAATTGCGAGCTTTCCGGCCGGCACTGACGCACCTTGAAATCTTCACATCAAACCGCTCATCGCGACCGCCTCCGTCTCGTCGGATCCGCCCCCCATCCACCTCTTCGTGCCCAGCAACAATGGCGTCCCGGAGACTTGCTCTGAACCTCGGGCAGGGCCTGCGTTCGCGCGCGGCCCCGGCGGCCCTGCGCTCCATCAACAGAGGCTTTGCTACACCTGTCTCCTCCCCTGCCGGCGCAAAGACACAGACGACAACTCTCAAGAACGGCCTCACTGTGAGCACGACTCTGCGCCCACTGCATATTGGCGCCCGACTGCGTTCTCATCTTCGCTCCCACCCAGTTTCCTGACTGTATTCCTCCCTCTAGGTCGCTACCGAGTACTCGCCATGGGCTCAGACTTCGACCGTCGGCGTCTGGATCGACGCCGGCTCCCGGGCCGAGACAAAGGAGAACAACGGCACTGCGCACTTCCTCGAGCACTTGGCTTTCAAGGTACGACTCATGCTCTGGCGGCTCTCGACGTATTCAGAGCTGTCCGCACGTCATATTCACTGTGGCCTTGCTGACATCAAACCTTCCCATCACATAGGGCACTCAGAGACGTACGCAGCAGCAGCTAGAACTTGAGATTGAGAACATGGGTGGCCACTTGAACGCATACACATCGGTGTGTACAGCCAGCAGCCCTCTGAAACGTGCGCCGAATTGCTAACGCTCAAAAAGCGCGAAAACACCGTCTATTTCTCCCGTGCCTTCAATGCCGACGTCCCCCAGTCCGTCGACATTCTTGCCGATATTCTCCAGAACTCCAAGCTCGAGCCTTCCGCCATTGAGCGAGAGCGTGACGTTATCCTCCGCGAGTCTGAGGAGGTTGAGAAGCAGATCGACGAGGTCGTTTTCGACCACTTGCACGCCACCGCTTTCCAGCAGCAGCCTCTAGGCCGCACCATCCTCGGCCCCCGCGAGAACATTCGTGATATCAGCCGGACGGAGCTTACCAACTACATCAAGAACAACTACACCGCTGACCGCATGGTCCTCGTTGGTGCCGGCGGCATTCCTCACGAGCAGCTCGTCGATCTTGCTGAGAAGCACTTCGCTGGTCTCCCCACGACCTCTGTCCACAACTCCGCCTACCTTCAGTCCAAGGCCAAGCCCACCTTCATCGGCTCAGAGGTCCGTGTCCGTGACGACAACATCCCCGCCGCTCACATCGCTCTTGCTGTTGAGGGTGTCAGCTGGAACGACGACGACTACTTCACTGCCCTCGTCACCCAGGCTATTGTTGGCAACTACGACAAGGCGATGGGCAGCGCTCCCCACCAGGGCAGCAAGCTTGCCGGCTTTGTCCACCAAAACGATCTCGCCAACAGCTTCATGAGCTTCTCTACCAGCTACAGCGACACTGGGTAAGCACCATTGATTATTGAAAGAGTATTTGGAAGTCGTTGCCTAACACATTGACCGCAGTCTCTGGGGTATTTACCTTGTTTCAGACAAGCTCACCACTCTCGACGACCTCGTCCACTTCACCCTCCGTGAATGGTCGCGTCTCTCCAGCAACGTCACTCAGCCCGAGGTCGAGCGTGCCAAGGCTCAGCTCAAGGCTTCTATTCTCCTGTCCCTCGACAGCACATCCGCCGTTGCCGAGGATGTCGGCCGCCAGCTCGTCACTACCGGCCGCCGGATGAACCCTGGCGAGATTGAGCGCCTGATCGACGCCATTACCGAGAAGGACGTTATGGACTTCGCCAACCGGAAACTATGGGACAAGGACTTGGCCATCAGCGCCGTCGGCAGCATCGAGGGTCTTTTCGACTACCAGAGAATCAGCAACGACATGAGCCGAAACTTTTAAGTTTGGACTGTCAGGAGAGCGAAAAGTAGAAGTGGAGATAAGCGTTCTGTGAAAGGGCACTGCGAAACCCCAAACATAGAGTGTATCAGATATCGCACAATTAGTTGTACCATCAAGGACTTTTTATCTGTTAGAAGACATGGGTCGGTCACATGCCTATCAGTGTATTATATATATGCAGTATGTGACATTTAATCTTTGGTACTCATTCGTATCCTTCGCAACCGGTCGAACCGATCAGTTAACCAAGATTCGGACCTTTATAAGGAACTCTCGGCATATGAGATCTTCGCCCCGACGCCTCCCACGACCGGCTCATGTAGGACCGTGTGCCAGGGTACCAACCGGACTAGTAGATAGTGATGGCTCATTCGGCCCTGGTGTCAGCACACTTCGGCACTTGGTTCGACGCGTTATTGAGCCACCTTTAACTTCCACAGGGGGGGATGTTGAAAACCCGGGTGCTTACACATAAGTTCTCATCTCGTTCCTGCATTACGAAACGGCAGCAGCTGTGTCTTGTGCCTAGGCTTTGTGGCATTTGCTGCTATCCTCACGAGAGCGTGGAGACAGAAGTATTTTTCGGGGGGAGCGAAAGAGTCCACCAAGGGAACTCGACGCACAGGAGTCATTCATACAATGATGGCGGGTTTCGTTGGGGACGATTTTTTTTCTTTTTTTCTCCAGGGCTTGTGCATTACCAGTTGTCGAAACTCACAGCCTGATCGGGAACGTCAACAGACACCTTGCGAAGATTGGCCGCTACCAGCTGTGAAGTTTCCCGTTGATCTGCCCGTCTCTCTTGCAAGCAAAGGCTGGCTGATTAGGAAGAAATCATCTAGGTAAAGAAGTTGCCAATGGGCAGCGTACCTGAGTCACCCGATGTAGTGACGAAATAGTGTGCTTCGTATGCTAGGGTAGTCAAGGAGAGCGACGTACAAGCCGCGGCTGGCCGGCCGGCCGGCCGGCTTTGTTGTTGCATGCAAGCAAGCAAGACAGTATCCGGCGGCGGCGAAGCACACACATCCCTACATCCGATTTATATCATCAGACAATATGATCGTTACTGTTGCTATTTGATGCCTGCATGTCCTCTCTGTTTCTATTGATACATTTGTGGTTTTACATTGGGGTATCTACCCGTCTCTCTAGCCTTTTGTCTTCACGGAGCTTCAAAACGGCGCGGCATCGTACAAAAATAGCAAGCCTCCTCTCTCGGTCCAGCGAGCCATCATTGTCCGATAAGGCGCAGGTATTTCAGGTGGCTTCTTCCTCGAGAACTGATTGCAGGAATATGTGTAGATTGGGCAGAACCAGATGACCAAGTCTCTATATGGTCGAGGTTATATGCTCTGTCTATGGGTTGACCCTGCTCCGGAAGAAGGACAGTAGCTCCGTGGGAAATGACCTCCAGTGAGAGATGAGAGATGTATGCCATGCAAGCTTGATGCCAGAAACGAACTCGGAAAATGGAAAAGCTAGGCAGGATTACTGCCAGTAAAAAAGAGAAGGGACACAAGACCCTGTGCCTGCCAGGCTTCTGCTCTTCCATGGCACACTCGTCCATTGCCACTCCTCAACTCGGGCTCGCGAGTCGTATGTACAAAGATGGGTCAAGATCAACATGTCCTTAGACGCGATCCAGCTTGCGGCGCAGGTTGCGGGTCTTCTTCATGAGCCTCTTGTACTTCATCTTCTTCATCTTGAGCTTGCGCTGCCTCTTGACACTGATGGCGTACATTGTTCGCCCCTCGTCCCTGGCCTCCCGGCGGCGCACCTGGCGCAGGGCCATCCGCTCGAGGAATGTGCGGGGTGCGCCGTCCTCGATGATTTGTGGGCTGTGGGCGACAATCTTGATCTCGCCGTCCTGTTCCCGGGTCTCTTCGAGGGTGAAAATGGCCTTGTATACCCGGTGGTCGGGTGTATCTTGAGCCACCTCGGTCGAGGCAGCGTTGGCGACTTCACTTGCTGCGGCGGACTCGAGGCGCGGTTGGGGCAGCGGGGGTGGGCGGAATGGCAGATATTGGCCGGACATGGCGTTGAGCTGGACGTATACGCTGGACTCTGAGCCGTCGGGGTTGCGGACATCGATCTTGTGCATGCCGGCCTCGTTGGCATTGTCCATCATGGCGTCGGCCTCTTGCTGGTCGCCGAGGCCCATGGATTCCAGTGGTTGTTGCAGGTCGTCCACGGTCCTGGAGAGTGTCGACACCACATCGTTGTAGTTCGCCTTGGGCCTTGCGGCGAAGATCTGGGCGAAGGCATCGTCGCTGATGGTCTTGGGGAAGCTGTGTGTTACCGACATAGGCCGGTGGAGGGAGAAGAAGGTCGAGAGTGCGAGCGCTGGGGTAGTCTGTCAGTAAACATTACGGGATCTAGTACACGGAGCATGCGTGCGGACGAACCTTCATGAGGAACATGGTGGGTGCTGGGGACGCTGGGTAGGTTGGCCTGCTGTGCAACCAGACTGTCCTTGGCCTTGCGCCGACCACCACGTTTCGTCGAGGTTGGGGCAGTTGTGACCTGGCCGTCTGGTATGTTCTTGGGGGAGTCGTTTGGACTCGAGGGTTTTGATGAGGAGTACCTTCTCCGCTGCTGAAAACTTGGGTTGTAGGCCAGGGCGACGGCAGCAGGTGTGATGCGGATGGCGACTGGCGTCAGGTTGGAGATGAGTGCTGACGACGTGTGCGGCGCACCGGCCGCGACCCGGCGCATGGTGGAGGGGATCATGATGTGCCGCCTGTGCGTGCTTCCAGGGCGTAGGGGAGATCGAGGGCGGGCGCGGGCTTGGTGCGTACCGTTGATACCCCAGGAGTGACGCCAGGGTTGGTGATGTGGTCGACAAGCGCTACCGGTGGACAGGCGTTGCAGCGGCGGAAAAGCCTGGTTCGGATCTGCCTCAAGCGCGGCAGCTGCGGGCAGGGCGGTCGGTTGAGCCCGGCCGTAAGCCAGCCTGCCTGGCCAGGTGTGCTTGGGTCACGCGGCGCCAATCACAGGCGTGCACATGCTCGCGGCGAGATAAGGCGACTTCGGAAGCGCATTGCCACCAACGCCACACAGATCCTGCCAGCAGCCACACTCTTCATCTTCAGCCACACCTGTCAATACCTCTGCACATTTGTCTCGGCCGCATCGGTTATTTCACTGTAGACAGCGGCGATCTATGTGGGGAGGCCCCGGACTACTCGCCGGCACCGTGTCTGCATCACCAACTGGCTATCCCCACTCTCTAGGTAAAAGTATTGTTTGCACTTCCATTCCAGTATCTGGTGAGCAGGTGTTCCGTCGTGTATTGTGATGCAGTCTCATCTACACCAGTACCCGCTATTAACAGCAGCATTGATTCCTGGACCTCAGTCGTCACAGTCATAACATAGCACATGGCAATAATGCTAGCCAGACATCTCATGTCCCCTTCACTTTAGAGCAACAGGGCCATCAGTCAAACAGTGGCAGACGTCGTCAAGAGCGTCAACGACGATGTGAGGTCCAACGGTGACAATGCAGACCGGTAAGACTCAGAGAAGTTCGGCAAGTGCGAGTGCATATCCAAAGATACCCGAGCAAATGATCAAGGATAGCAAAAAGGCCCAGAGCAATGTCCATAAGTCTGCCGATGCTCAACGTAGAACTATCACAGATTCTGAGATAAAACTCCGCCCTGGCGCCTTCATGGGGCCCGCCTGGAAGCTATTTCTTTGACCGGATGTTGCATTCAGGAGGTTTGTGCTATCGTTTCTCTCGTGTTTTTGAGGCTGCTGGCGAGTTTTAAAAACGGCAAGACGTTATCCTTTGCTTGCAAGTGCTCATATGGCAGTCCTCATCACCAAGGTTGCTGGCGTCAATAATGTCATTGCTTGCCCGCCCCCAATCAATGTACAAGTATTAAACGCTTTGGTTGCTGCTGCGCACTTTGTCAACGCCAACGGGGAAACAAGACATGGCGGAGGAATTGGGGGATGGTATCATTGTGATAGAGAGGCGTACCGGTCTTGCGCGGTTGGTATGCAGAGACACTTCTACAGAAGTCTTTGACAGCGTCTAACAGCGTAGATTTGCACTGCGAAGGGTGTAGTTGAAGGAAGCAGCAGCATGGGTTCCTGTTGAAGATAGATTTCTAACATCGTTTACAACAAGCCGTTATTGGTGAGCCTTGGTAGTCCACAGCGATTGAGTACGATTCTACTCCGGCCTTTCCTTGGCAAGTGTCGAAGGTGATTAACAGAACTGCTGTCTTTGGGAGCAGAGTTGGGCTAGGATCCTAAAGAGCCGCAACTTGCGTCCAGAAACATCTCGTGTGTAGAAATGATGCCACTGCTTCTCAGACTTCCAGAACACCCGTGGAACCAGCCCCTTGGATGATTATGTGTTTGCTGACGGAAGCACGCTTGCCCGCATCCCCCTACCTACTGATAAATGCGATGCATGCCATTGCAAATCGACACCCACCCCCCGGAGCCTCCCTTCGAGCCGAGCCGATCGCAGCTACGATGACGGGGACATTGCGGTGCCTTGAGGTGGGACTGATGTCGTGGGACTCGAGTCGGAGGCAGGCTCGGCAGGTGGGACAGGCAGACAACCCCCGAGGCGGCCTGCAAATTAATTCGCGCATTTGTGCTGGATATCTGCACTCAATGCGTGGACTTTTTTGCAGACCGCCTCGCCCCCACATTGATAGAAGCGGCTGTGAATACGCAGTACTGCGGGTGGGACCTGACACCATTATGTGGAACTGCTCCCCTGCGTCAGTGAGCCAAGAGTTATGCGTGTTTTAGCCGAACACCGCCTACAGGCGAGCTGGCAGAAACGATGCTCCAAAGTTCCCACCCGGTGTCTCGATTAGTCAGCTTCCGCCAAGTCTTTGTAAACCCCTGACCCTGGCTGTGCATGCGCTTCACATGAGCAGGTAGCGTCATTGGACTGCATGTGGCATGTTAAAGTTGTTGAAGGTTTACTCCGTAATGAAAGCCGGTCGAGGGTCCAGACCGTGTGGCTTGTGAAATGAGTTGCCCTATGGACAGGTTTGGGTTTCGTTTTCCTGCAAAGTCGACTGACTCGACACCCACGAGTCGGTCCTGTCCAAGAGCACTAGGACGACTGCGCCATCAACACGCGTCCACTCACCCGACATTGGAGAACGCCGCCCCCATCACCGCCCTCTACCAGGCTGAGGTCGCCCCTAATTACGGAGTCGATTCAAGGAGGGTCCTTCCCCATACCCCGCGTTTTTCCCCAATCCAAGACACGCGCAGTTGTGTGCGAGCAGTTGCCAGTCCTGTCCCCAGTTCCCCAAAGGCCAACTTTGCCGTGTGCCTATTCCTCCTCCTTCCAAGCTCCAGATCTTGCAAACCCAAGTCATTCTTGAGGCTCGACGCCGGTCGCAGACCCGGGAGCCGGATCGCCAAGCGCCAACATGAGCTCCGAGATTTTCAACACCACCTCTGTCGAAATGGCAGACGTGACCACCGACTCCAAGCCAAAGTCTGCGGCCAAGATCCGCAAGCGCGCAGCAAAGGTAGCCCTCTCCCTCCTCGTCCGCACGGATCATCGTCTCGAGGTCATAAACGTTACTGACGTATATCCGTTCCATGGTAGGCCTGTTTGAGCTGCCGAGCTCGCAAAGTCCGCTGCGACGTCTCGCAGCGTGGCCGGCCCTGCATGAACTGCTACCTTGACAACGAGTCCTGCGTCGTCACGGGTCGTGCCTCCCGTTTGTACGTTTCTCTGTGGTCGCAACCTACAAATCAGTCTTCTCAGACACTAACTAGGGCTGTTCAGTCGGAGGACACAGCGCGAAGCCGACGATGTACAAGCATCATATCCGCCTTACTCCAACGATACCGCCAAGGCCAGAACTGCAGAAGATGTTGTACGATCGCGAGACAACGGAGAGCTACCCTCGCCCCGGGAAAGTCCAAAGCACGATGGCGCCGTGGACGAATCCCGTGAGCAGAGCGAGACACGGGGACATTTCCAGCGAGAAGGTACGCCACGACCGTCAGTCCACCGCGAGCACCAGCCTTCGATCAGTTCTGCGAGTGACGCTGCATCTACCGCGAGCAGTGCAGCACCACAAGTCCAACCACAAGCGCCTAATTTCAGAAGTATGGATCTATACGAGGTGCAAATCGCTTAGCTCTGTGCTGACCGACATTTTCGTAGAACCTATCTCGATGCCGCTCAAGACCATGGAAGGCTCGCTAGGCGACTCCTCATCCGCTAACGGGCCCGTCTGGACTGCCGAGCAACGCGCCGTGAATAACGTCGACATCACGTACTCGTACTATCCGTTCCTTACCATCAATAACCTACACGTCATCATGCCTCAGGACGTCAACTATCTCGAAGCCCAGGGTTGTATGCGTGTGCCAACACGCAGGATCCTCGATGAGTTTGTCCAGCAATACTTCTTACACGTGCACCCGATGCTACCTCTGTTCAACGAGGGCGATTTCTGGGACATGTACTGCCACCAGGGCACGTCAGGCCCAAGCGAGAAAATACCGCTTGTCATCCTTTTCGCCATCATGTTCTCATCGTGCAACGTAAGTTCCTCTAGTCATGGAGAGTGGCAGCGTCTCGTCTCCTGAGACTAATTGTACTTACTACTACAGTTCGTATCACTCAGTAGCATTCAAGCACTTGGCTTCTCGAGTATCCGTGATGCGAGGGCCACGCTTTACCGAAGAACTAAAGTGAGTTTGCCTAACGAACCAAGACTGTTTGTCTCGCGTTGTGACTTCAATTTGGACTGACATTGAATCTGAAGCTGTTGTACGACTTCGAGACAGAATCGTCTCTCATCTGCCTCGGCCAGGCAGCGGTATTGTTGTCATACTGGGCTCCGACTTGGGCGCTAGCCACGAAAAAGCCAAATTCAGGCTGGCTCTCGATTGCCATCCAAAACGCAAGGAGTGCCGAAGCCCACCTCCAGTCAGCCTTGCCAGCATTCTCACCCGTACACCAGCCGATCGAATATAAGAGGCAGAACACCATGAAACGTCTTTGGTGGTGTTGCGTTGTCCGAGACCGTATCCTGCCACTTGGCATGCGGCGCAGCATACAAATTTCACGCGCTCATTTCGATCTTGATGCGAACATTGGCCTCGGTTATGCCGACTTGGCGGACGAGATCGACCGATCCAAAGTGTACAACTCGGAGGTGAAGCGCAGCCTGATCGACCTGCTCGTCCACCTGGTCGATCTTTGCAGTGTTTTAACCGATCTTTTGACGCTCGTGTACTCGATGGACGATTCTCCAGGCTGGCATAGACAAAGCCACGATGAGGGAGGACGGATCACAGGATGCAAGGTGGCGCTGACGCGGTGGTACAAAAGAGCCACTATGAGGTTCCCCATGTTTGGAGGCGGCAATGTGCCGAGACTGACTGCCGGGAGTGGCCGAGAGTTCCAGCACGAGTCTGTTATTCTTTACACGAATTTGATGTACATGTACTACCAGTAAGTCTCATTTCACAAGCTTCCCGAACTATCCCACATTTGCTTACTTAGTCATTTCAATAGCTCGGCACGGGTCACTTTATGTCACCACGAACTCATGCAATTAGCTGTTGCTTCAGTCGCGCCTGACCCCAGTAACACTTTGAAAGAGTTTGCCAGCATATTCGGAAATCGCCACGAATTGCAAGATGCTGCCTCGGGGGTAACTGAATGTCTGAAAGAGCTCATCCAGCTCGGACTCGCACGATGGCTCCCCATCAGCGCGTACGTACATTGGCACCTGCAGCATTCCAATGCGAATAAAAAACTAACAATGTCGCAGAGTTGCATGTACCGCCACACCGCTGGCGCTAAACATTATCGATGCTAGACTATCTGTGGCAAACAAGGGCAAAGGGAAGCTGAATCCACAAGCCGCCGTGAAGCAGCACCGTCTCAACATTCTCATCGAGGCCATGAGAACTTACCAACCACAATATGATGGCGTCGACTACGTGAGCGAGGCGATCCGGCACATTGTGAATCTGGCTCAGCTCGAGTCGATGCCTGACAGTGCTCACGTGGTTGAGAGCGGGCAGTCCATTACCGAGTGGACTGACATTCTTTCGACGCAGCCGATTGTTTACCTCCGTATCGCCATGACGTTAGACCTTTCGTTCAGCAAGGGCAGACTACCAGAGGAATCAGACTTTCCCATGTGTCTAAGAGGCGTTTTCGCCAATGGCATACACAACACCAGTACGAACACTAGCGGAGAGACCGCCTCAACCCAGAACATCGAGCAGCAGCAGCATTTGCATCAGAGCCAGCTATTCTTCGCACCTACCTCGAACCTTGCCATGGCACCTGGAACTGTCAGGTCAATATCCTCGGACGGGGAAGTCAACTCGCCCATTGCGTCATCTAACAACACGTTCCACCAGCACCAGTACTTGCAACAACAGCAAAATCTCATGAATCACTCTTCCCCTGGGGGAAGTTCGATGATGGACTTGGCCGGCGGCATGCACGGGCACGACGCGCTGGCCTCTGCTGCGATGCCGGACATGCTGTACCTTTTCACCGACGTCCTCGGCATTGACAACCTGGCCGGTGAGGTGCTCACAGCATACAATTTGAATGCAGACGATGGCACACCGCCGAGCAACATGGGCTCAAGTGAGCATGGATGCTGTGGCGAAGAGGAGGATGACGATGAAGGAGAGGAGGAACTCGATCTCGATATGGACATATACGACTCGGACGAGACCAAAATGAAGGAGGGCGATTGGATCGGGCAGGCCTGGACAGACGATTATTTCAAGGAGACGTCGACGGGACACACCGGCGGCGATATGGGTGCTTCCAACGGAGTAGGAGACGCCACGACGGCCATGTTGGACACCGTGGGCGAAAGTAACGGGAACAGTGGTGACCAAGACACCGCCATGGCGCTGCTCGATGCCCTCCGGGATGATGGCGTGAGCTGCCACTAGTGGATCCTTTGCAGAATCGTTTTTGAGGGGTTTTTGGTTATCGGCAAGCAAGCTCTGATTCCTGTTTTGGGGGTTCGGTTCTGCTTGCAAAGTGGATGGGATGGGCTTAGCGATTGCATTTACTTTTGGATTGTTCACATACAGCATGGACAGCGGGCGTCTTTTGTCATACCACAATATATTCCTGGCGTACCGAAACCAAGCCTAGACTCGTTTTGTACTTGAGCCTTGGGACGGCCATGTCAAGTCATAAAAGATGCCTGTGTTATCAGGGTATCCGTATTATTATCTAACACTCTGATCTCTTTTCCAGGTCTCTGTCATTCGATACGCCACACATCTCGCGAGAAATCCTTCACCTTTAAACATTGTCCCGGTGTAAGGCATAGCTCACAAAACAACGCCCATGCTAATGACCGCGATGGCCGCTCTGCTCGCCATCCTCGCCGCCGCCGCTGCCCACCACGACCACCTCTTCGCCAGGAAGCCGTAGCAGCATCAGCAGCCCGATACACACGGCCATGAAGACAGCCATGCCGAGCCACGGCAGGCCGACCCAGGCGCCGCCGAGCCTCATTCCCGCGGCGAAGAGGGCCGAGAGGAGCGGGCTCGAGTAGACGCCGCCCAGGGTCTCGACCAGCCCCGCGACGCTGAAGAGCCGCGACGCCGCAGAGGGCGCGACGTACAGCGACATGAGGGAGCGGACGAGGCTCGCGTAGCCTGTGCCCAGGGCGAGCAGGAGCAGGCCGGCGATGAAGATGGGCAGAGTCGGGGCGGCGGCCAGCACGAGCGAGCCGAGGAGCAGCAGGGCGAACGAGACCTTTGCGAGGGCGAGGTCTCGGTGCTGGTTGCTACGGAAGGTTGGGAGGAGGCCGCGGTGCCGCCGGGCTGGGGGCCGTGATGCTGAGGAGGTGCTTGCGTTGTTGAGCTGACCGTTGTCGTGCGGATTCGTCGCAGTCGCGGATTCGGTGGCCTCGTCGTCGTTGCCGTCCTTCTTCTCGATGACGGCCTTGTTCATGATCCACGGCAGCACGACGAGGGACTGGACGATCTGCATCACGCCGTAGACGGTCTGAACGTAGCCCGTGCGGGCAATGGTCATGCTGAACCGCCTCGACATGAAGGGCGTCATAAGCGAGACGGTGCTGTTGAGCACGGGCATGTACGCGAGGCACACGAGCAGCAGCAGCACCAGCGGGCGGCGGCTACGGCGCGACGACGGGCCAAAGATGGACAGGCTATCGGCGAGACGGCGCCGGGTGTGAGCGAGCATGTGGCCCCAGAGGCCGCCGGTGGTGGTGGTGGTGGTGGTGGTCAGCGGCGGCGGCGGCGGCGGCGGCTTGTCTTGATCGCTGCGGGCTGGGTTGCTGGCGTCGATGTTGCTGCTGCTGCTACTGTGGCTGCTGTCATCGTCGGCCGACGAGGGCGGCGTGATGGTGATGGCTGGCTTGCTCTGCAGCGTCTCTGGGACGAAGAAGATTGACGCCGCGCCGAGGCCCAGCAGCCCGCAACCAACAATGATGTTGTACCAGGGCGTTCCCGTGCGCTCCATCATCAAGGACGAGAGCGTCGGTGAGAGGAGGAAGCCACACATGGTGGCGACGTGGACTCGAAGGAAGCATAGCGATCTGTGAAACCCCCCTCGTATGTGAGCGAGCTGGTGCCTCAACACAGCATTACATCTGGGGGCGTTTTAAGAACGATGGAGGAGCCAGGGGATAGACTAGCGACTCACCTCTCAGCCTCTGTCGTGACGTCCGTCACTATGCTGAACAGCACGCCGACCAGCACGGCATCGCCGCCGCCGAGCAGAGGGCTGGCGGAGCCCAGGAGCATCAGGCGGACAGGCAAAGCCTTGTTGAACCAGAAGACGGCCGTGACCCAGGCGGCGTTGAGGATGACGCCGACGAGGGCCAGCGCGAAGACGGGTCTGCGGCCGATGCTGTCGGCAGCGATGCTCCACGGCAGGGCAGAGAAAAGGGAGACGAGGGCCTCGAGACCGACCTTGAGGCCCGTAATGGCCGTCAGCCGGCTCTGGACGGGGTCGACCTTGCACAGCAGTTCGTCGATGGGGCCCTCGACGCCGTAGTAATAGTGGCACAGAATGTCCTCGAGGATGCGCGTGTGCGGCAGGATGAGAAACCCAGCCGAGCAGGCCGTCAGGAGCATGGCGCCCGACAGGAGGTTGACGACGCCCCGGCCCTTGGGGGCGACCTTTGGCAGTGCCGGTAGCGACAGCGGTTGCCACATCCCGCGGCGACGGCGGCTTGTCTGGTTCTCGGAGGTCGTGCCGGCGCCGGTATCACGTGGCGGCCGGTGCTCGCCGGCGCCGAGCAGTGGCTCTGTCTCGCCGGCCGTGGCATGGCTGAGAGCATCTGTCCGTGGCATGTTTCGTGGCATATTCCGTCGAAATGTCTGTCAAAAATTCCCTGCGTCGTTTGGTTCCAAACTGCCTGCCTGGCCCTGTAGATCTAAAGCATCGTGGGCGGGCGTCTGCCGTCAAGGTGCCGGCAATGAAGAGTTTTGACGGGATCACCAAGGGCCTGACATGCCCGACGTGGAAGGTCCCACTCGGAAAGTCTTCGGAATCAGCTCCGGGCAGGGGGGTGGGGGTCTTATTTTGTGAGCGCGATTTAGGTGCCAGTGTTGAAACTAGGTTCCATTAAAGTAGATCTATGTAAAGATAAATTTGGAGATATCAAGAGATCCAGACATTGTGGAGCATGCGAAGTCCGGCGCATAATTCTTCGTGGTCTGCTGTAATGGAAGCTGTGGAGGAGCTGAGAAAGTAAACAACGGATGGGGGAACACTAACATCATTTGTTTAGCTTGTAAAAACCCTGTGAGCAACTCTAATACGCGGCACTGGCACAAAGCTGGACCAGAATATGAAGGTGGCTTTTTGAAACAAATAAAGCACACAAATAACGCCGTGTCGCCAACCCGACTCAGAACAACTGTCGAAGGATCAGGACTTGCGTTCGCAGATTTATAGTATGGAAAAGGAAATTTAAGGAAGAAAACAATACTTAACGCCCCACACCCTCAGCGTGCTCTGGCAGGGATTGAGATTTGGAATGTGTACTCCCCTGCCCGCATAGATGGCGTGCTGAGACGGTGACAACTACTGCACTCGCTGGCAGCTGAGTCGTGGATGCGGTGACATGCGCATATCCACCTTCGCTTGTCGGAGTGTTTTGTCTCAAACACCGGCCCGGGCTTGTGGGCGCCGATCTGGATGCCACAGGGAATACAGAATCGCCGGAGGTGGATCATGGGGCTGTTCGGGTGGTCGCCGCTTCGCACCTGGAACGACTGCTCGCTCTTGAAGTCCTCTGGCGGCAGTCTCCTGGTGCATGTGTAGCACATCCAGTACTCGTTCTTGCTCCCCTTGGTGCAGGCATATGAGTCAATGGCTATCAGCTCCCCGATGAGCCATCCGGCGTTCTCGGTGCCAGAGGGTGTGAAGTGGTCTGTTGAGGATCGGAAGTGAAGCGGCGTCGTGCCAACAGCCATTGCCAGTGGCGAGGACGACCGGCTCTTGGAACTGCTGGAGGACCATGGAGTCGACCTTCGACTCAGTTGCCGCTGCATTGGAGACGGGGTCTCTGCTTGATCAAAGAAAGCATGGTGTGTATCGTCGTCCGAGCTAGCGACCGATTCGGATCGTTCTGGAATTTCGGTAGCGAGAGTGACCTCAAAGAATGTGCCACGGATTGAGCGGTGTTGTTTCTGCTGCGAATATGGCAATCACGCCGCTTTGGGGGCGCGTGCTGCCGAGGCCCTATCGTGCTGGTAAGGCATGGGGACATGTTACATTCGTCAAACGATTCCTTCCTAGCGACTGCACTGTGAGGCATGATGAAGTTGCATGCGGAATTAAAAAGGCGGTAGTGTGTCGTGACAGCAGTGAGGCCAGGTCATCGACCATTCCAAAGCAATGACCGATCAGCCCTTCTATGAATGTTGTTGGAGAAGGGTAGCAGTTCTTCTTTTATTGATCGAGGCTTCTTAAACCCCTGAAGAAGTGGCTTGCTTTGATCATGGAGGAAGACGGACTGCTGGGGTAGCCTGCCCTGAAGCAGATCCCGAAGGTTCTTCATATGCCCGACGTCGATACTGTGTCAACAGGATGGCGAATCGTGCTAAGATCAATAGCCCGCCTTGTATCATTGTACAGTTCTGGAACAGAGTTCGAAGTTGAGCACGAATATCCAGCAAGATTATAGGATCCCTGGTCGAGGGGGCGAGTGTCAGGGCAGCCAAGGCAAGTGTCCAACCAGAATCTAGTCTAGTATAAGTTGGAGCGTCTGGCCAGGAGCATCTTGAATTCGTTCATCAATCCTTCATCATGTAGGCAGCCCGAGCTCAGAGGCTGTGGAGCAGAGATGATATAATATGACTTCACCCCCAGACGTAGATTTCGAGGCATTAGTAGAGTGGACGTAATCCGATTGGACCTAAAGTGTGTCCTTGACGTGTCCAAGGCGTGTTGCAGTGTTATCTCGATTGTCAAATATTGCTCGAGCTGCTGTGCTGTGCCGCAAATCCCTGGCAACATCTGATGTCACATGTATTTGGCAACACACCGGTATCCTTGAGACTAACAGGGCATCCGCGGCAAGTACCAGCTAGCTCCACTGAAGGCGACTGAAGGCAGTGTAAGAAATCGAAAGACAAGGAGCCCATTGCTTAAGACATCAACAATTCTTCGAGGACATAGCCCGGTACCCGGCGATGTGCCGTGCCTGGGCAGCAGAGGTATTCTATGTCTGTGCCTAGGACGAGGTCCCTGGAGGGCGATGAGTCTGCTGTACGGAAGGGTTCGTCGAAGAATGAATTGTCAGGGGTGGTGCCGTAATCTACTGCGAGCGGGCAGATGGGTGGAAAGAACACTTCCAACAAAGACACGTGCCGCGAGAAGGACTAACCGACGTTGGCCCATGCCAAGAGGAGGTGCCGTTGACGCCAGCAAGGGCACTCATTCCCAGTGCGCTACAGTGCCATGCTCCGGCATTCCCTCGAGGTATATTGTGGTGATCGAAACAATACACAACACATCCCTTCAGTGCAGACCCGAATTTCAAACACCAATATGCCTCTCGAGCGAGGCCTAGTGTCGCCATCATCACCTAAAAACCGCGGCAGTCCTCTCACCTCCTCCAACGTCTCAAGTACTGTTCTCCCGAGGTCCACATCAGATGTGATGGACTTGGCCTAGTCAAGGTGGGCTTTCGACATCGTGCCTGCAAGGCCCCCTGTCGAGACACGCGATTATCGCCGCAATGCTAAGCGCTGTGCGTTGGAAGACTTCGTCGGGGAAGGCGGAAGCAACGGTCAGACGCCAGATGCCCCGGCCATTAACTAGGGGGGCCTGCTCCGAGTGCTCTCGTCCTAAAACAACATCCCGACGTACCAATTCCTTACAGTGGCTCAAGGCAACTGACCATCATGTCCAAGAGGAGCAAAGGCTCCGCCATACTGCCATGCTTCGAGCTTGGTTCGAATCGCCGACAAGGTCAAAACAGATGAAGCCCTGTGGTGGGCAGTCAGCAGGAAATAGAAGCTGCTCCAGCCCAAGGATGTTGCGTCTAGATGATGGAGTCACTCGCTACGCCATAGTCCTTTCAGGGACGTCAGTCGCCTACATTTCAGCGTTCGTTCCAGCACTCGTATATCGCAATTTACCCTCCAACCTGCTAAGCATGCTATTCACACAAGCTGCGCCGTAAACACAAGTCACAAGATGGCCGAGCTCAACTCGACGGAGTCTCCACTTGTCAACTGGGTGTATGTAGCAGTCTCGACGGCCCAAGTGCGCTGATCAATGCAGGCACAGCAGGCCAGCGACATTGAGATCGCATTTCAGGCACATACCTCTATGCTATGCGAAAGGGAAGGGTACCTAGTAGATCATGTTAGGAGCCGCCAAGACGACGCTGCCAGGGTAGCCCCTGGTTGTACCATTGCCACAATCTCGTCTTGCCACACTTGTCTCGCCGACACATGCGGGTACGCGGTCAGGCCGTGTGCGGCAGCATCGCTGCCGGGCCGATGCTCGACCCGATGATGGTGCGGTGTGGCTGATCGCCTAGCCTCGAGGCCCTGCCACTCAACCACGCCCGCAAGAGCATCCGCAGGACCAACTGGTCATCTGACTGCACATCCTGGTAAAAGCGATGAATCGGTTGTTGCCGCAAGTCAAAGTGCGGAGCATGGACTACTCTTGCCCGTGTCGAATCACTTGGGATGTCCTGGTACCCGTGTACACCACCATGTCATCTATTTACCATACGATATGTCGTCTGTCTACCACATCAAACTGCTTACTCCACTCGGTTAATATTAACTCTAGGGGGGGATATGTTGAGGATATGATAACTAGTCTTATCTTGTACTAAATGCGAGACCGAATCTTCCACAACTCGCAACAGCCCAGGCTCACATAGCACATGCCTATGCTCAGAAGAATCATGATGTCATCGCCTCATTACCTCGGTATCGAGGGGAGACTTGTCCAGTCTCGTGTTTTCAAAGGACTTTCCACGTGGAGGGCGGAGAGATGATACAAATCGCCCCCGGATGCAACGGCATCGGAGCTGTATCTAGGGGTAGCATCACGATAAGAGCGCCCGAAACAGCAAGTCTCATGCCAAGCCGTCTCGCGTGCTGCTCAGTGTCATTTTGGAGAAAACCCACCAGACAAGCAAACTTGTGAGTGTTGCCACAGGGGTGCCTGCACGGAAGGACGACCGACATTCGCTCACTTGTATCGCACACCCGGCCAGAACTGACCCCGAAACAAGGCAAAATATACCGTAGGGGAGGGACCTTCAGAGGGCATTTGCTCTCGAAACGGATCCTGAAGCACATAAGACGCAGAGTTTGTCTCTTCAAGTTCTAATCGAGCAATTACTATTCAGCCTCAGACGCCCTGGCAAAAGACACTGCATCCGATCTCCAAACGACATGAAAGGAGTCCGACATGCATGGAAGCACATTCGCCAATGGCTTCTTTTTACCGGGTCCGAGTTTTGTCTGCTACAAATCGATCACCGTCTCCTCTAATAATGACCCATCAGGGCCTGGTACATTCACGCCGATTCGCTCATGAAGCATTTCAGTGACTAGCGGAATCAGTGAAAGCAGACAAGTTCGTTCTGAGCTAGCCAGACGAGCCCAGGCCTTCAATGTTGGTTTCTATGTTACGATCACCTGAGAGACAGGCCATCGCCATGCTAGTACGTCCTAGGCTCCAGATGGTGCGTTCGCCTTCCAACATATATGTTCCACCTTGACCGCCCGGCCTGTGAACCGCGGACTTGCATTTCTCGGGATTATTGAGCTTGGCAGGGACCCCAGTAGGCATGATCGGTACTCGGGCACGTATGGGCTGCGGTGATGGTCGACTAAAAATGGGAAAAGGCCGCGGTGCTTTTCGCAGTGTATCAGTGCAACCCTTGTAGATTTAGATCGGCTTCTTATGAGACAGTGAGCCAGGGATTCTATCGGTATGTCCGGCGAGCTTAAGCAGCTCTGACATTAGTGCAATACATGTGGTGGTGGAGTCACAGGAGTCTGATTGTAGCGAGGACTGAATTCGTTGCATTCTGATAACCTTCAGCGTTCAGAGGCACTGGAATATGTTTGTCGCAGAACTGCACAAGATGGCGAGGTTATCACTCTCCGGGTGCCCGGTCAGTCTCTAGAGAGGGGCCTACGGGTAGCTAAAGAAGCAAGATACAAATAATAATAGCATAGTTATCCAAGAAAGTGTTGGTGGTGATTACTGCCTTACATGGTGGTATACCTTTCTATGCATTAGGGGTTCCCCAAATTTTCGTCTACTGACTACACACAATCATATGATGGAGGAGAATATCCCTAAAATATTTATCGGCGTGACACTAGCAGCGCACGTATCTTGATTGTTGCCTGCAACATAATTTGTTGTCCTAGTTTCAAGCAGAAGCTAGGAGAATTCCGCCACGGTAAAGCGCTTTTTGTTGAGCATCTCTATTACACACTCGTATTTCACTCACTCTGTAGCATTCCACAGGGTCATCGCAGAGTTCTGACTGCTCAGTGGTTATGCGGCGGGTGGGATTTACAATAAAAAAGAATAACGTTGGTTCTATTGCGCCGTATATATCTATTCCCATCTCTCTCTTGTCTCACAAACCCGCTTGAATTCCGAGCTACCTCGTCGCTAGAGAATGTGGACTGGGCTCGCTCGTAAACAGACATAATTCGAAAGAAAACTGATTGTCGAGAAGGAAGCCTGGCTGGTGCTGTGTGGTGCCCTGTTTTGCGGCCGGAAGTCGTGGTGTGCCACAGTTGGCTAGTATGGATAGTCGACAGCTTCCGCGGTGGTGGCTCAAAGGGGCATCTTGAGGCCTTTGTCCCTTCTACCGTCCTCCCTTTCAACCCTTCATCCTCTCGACTCTACCACCGGGAGCTCTTAGTTGTATCCGGTGCGGCTTCGACCTCGAGTGTAGACAGGCTGCGTCGTGGTCGTCTCGCCTCCAGTGGAGCCCGTGTCAGGAGCAGGCTGGTCATTTCCAGACTCAGGCATCTTTGCGATTTTTTTTTTGGTACTGGATGTATAATTGCTTGGGAGTGGTAGGTCGCTTGTCTAGGGCGAAGGAAGCTAAAGATAAGTAAGTTCCTGTACGTTCCAATCGATTGGCTTTCAGGATCAGACAGTTGCTCACTTGTTGATGATTGAGAACTTGTTGTGGTGCTGTGTGAAGAAGCAAGGGTTGTCCTGGCAAACTTCACAACACATCAACGCAAGGGCGTCTGGTGTCTTTATACTCGTTTGTTTCGGTGTTTACGCAGGCCGAGTCACCCGGCGTGTTTGTTTTCTGTAATCCTTCATGTTGGTTTGGAAATAGCATCGTCGTGTAGGAAGCAAAGGTTCCGAAGCGACCGCGTGGATAGCAGGGGGATACACTCACTTGCAGCCTCACAGCTTTACACAGTTGCCGAGGCAAAGGGGAGAAGACATCTGGCCAATCCGTCACCTATTTCAGATGTGCCGATTTTGGCGAAGGTGAAAGAGTGCACCTTGCTCAAGGTCCATGTCTAAGCTGTGCTTCGCGTCCTAGGAAACGATTGCGTCATGTTTGTGATTGATAGGCTGCTTTGCCCAACTTGAAGATATCACGGCGGAGAAGGGCCAGGATCTGGGAGTCAGAGCGAGTCTTCTTTGGTTCACCGGCCACGGAACCAACTTCCATATCCGCCACGAGAATAGATATTGTCATCCGAGTGGAACTCTTAGTCTCGGTTTTCGGCTCTCGGCTCTGTACCCGGTGGAATTTCTGCGGATGGGTCGATATCGGAATAAGTCTCTAGATCCCAAGAGGCGCGAGTAACCATGCTCGTCAGGATTATGAGCCCAGTAAATCACACAGGCGGCAAGAAAGTGTGTCATTTGCAGTGAGTACATCTATTATCGTCCATTGAGTCATAAGTGCAAGTAGCGGCTTTGAGGGTCCAGATGTCAGAAACTAACTTCAAAGTACCAGGAGCATTGCGAAAAGTCCGGACACTGAGTGGCCCGTGCCTATTGCTAGAGACTTGGCATCTGATCCGGCCTCGAGGCAGGTTTCCTCGGAGGCATCTTCTAAACCTGATAACTTGCTACAGAACCTTTACCGAGCTAGTATGACCGATGTAGTCGAGCCGTGTAGACGAGCGTATTGGCGAGCTTGAAAACGATCGACGACGCTACGAGTTGCTTTGCTCGACAAATGAGAGGCGTCCTTTCCCCCGTGGTTGTCTACTAGCCGCAAAATTCCCACGGCTATGTTGTGGGACTCCCAAGACGAAATACACCCGTCAGATCTGTTTCTATTTTCAGACAAAAGTAAGAAACGGCAGAGCAGGGACCCTTTGTAGAAGATTTCGGTCAAGGTAAGCCCACTCCTGCATCCTGCCTAGACCCTTCCATTAATCACATTTCTGCTCAATCTATAGAAACCCAGAGAAACCTAGAGTCTAGAATAGTGTCATCTAGTCGCATCATGAAGCCGTAAAGGCGCAATGATTTGTCTGCATTGTGGGGTTCAATCAAGGCCAACTATTAATAGTGTGGGTTCCACTTGAGTTGTCATTCCCAGGGTTGTCTGTGATTGGCCAGCAATCAACTGAGCATTCTGGATTTGGGGGCTGGAGGGGTCCACCTCTTTCGGGAACTCTCACCCGTGGCCTCTTTGCTAGCTGGAACTTATTAGCGTTATCGGAATGAAATGCTATCTTGGGATTTTTGAAAGGAATTTGCACTTCAAAATGGAAGCAGGCTGTGATGGGTACACTATGAAGTCTCGCTATTTTAGGCAACATAAGGCATGGGTTCTTGTATTTGCCTCCTACTGGCAGACCAAGCATGTTGACCATCACTCTATACACAACACAAAATAACAATATCATCAAGGCTCAGTATCTCATCAGATCGATCTATATAAGAGTCAAGTTTATTACCCTTCGTATAAACAAAACCCACGCTGAGCGAGAAGATCTAGCACAGAGCATGATCGGACCACACCGCCGCTCCCCACGAAGTGAACCACAATCAGTATGCCCCCTTCCTCAACTTCCATTTGGGAGCTGGAGCATTATCGATCTTGGCAAAGCCCGTGGCAGTCACCATGCCGACCTCCATTTCTAGCCCTTCAATTCTAGCACCACCGGCCTCCAGCGCCCAAACCGAGACGCCAATGTAGTTCTTGCCGTTGAAGTCGAGAATGCCCTGGGGTACAGGAAACCTCGTCTGCGGGCCAATGTTTGACACCACGGTGCCGAACTGGTAGCCATTGACAAATAGCTGTGCACGGTAAGCATTAGCACTGGACGCGGTGGTGTTGGCAAATGTGAATGATAGTGGTATATCGAAGCCCCTGGGCAGGTCGAGGTCAAATGATGTCGAGTAGAAGGTGATGCCGGGCTTCTCGAGACCTTCAGTGGGGCCTCTGCTCTCGTTCCAACCCTCAGTCGGCGGAGCAGGCTGGTGGTAGCCATGTCTCTCAACCCAGAGACCTCCCTCGTTCAGAGGACCACGGACTTTGTCGAGATAGTTCTCGCCGCCGAGGTTTCCCGTCAGCTTCCAGCTGATGTCGGACTTTGCATGCCCAGATAGGTCGTAGTCAATTATCCCTCGTGGCCGCTTCTGCCTATCCTCGGGGATCACATAGTTGCCGTCGAGTCCCATGTTGTCGACTACAACCGTGAAGATGCACCTCTTGCCCTTCTCCAGTGGCGATGGTAACGTGTACGTGCTAGTATAGTTGTACGACTCCCACGTGCTCCCGCCAAGGTAGGAACCGACAAACTGGTCGTCGAGCCACACTGTGGAGCCGAAAGCCATGCCGCCCTGCGTGTAGATTGTAAAATCCCTCTCTTGGCCATTAGCAGTGAACTCCCCACGGAAGATCAAGGTCCGCGTATGATAGCCGTAGTCGCCACCATACAAGCTCGTGGGCGTCCGCAGAGGATGCGCAATGTTGTAGGTCTTCTTGAGATCGGCACGAGTCCATGCTGCGTCGGAGTATGTCGAGGAGAGCTCGGGCAGGGTGTCGACCTTCTTCCACTTGAGATTTTCAAGCTTCGGCACTCGTATCTTGGGCGCATCGAATGGAACCGTTGCCGTTACGACCCCGTCTGCGCCCTGCTTGAACTTCAACGGTTTGCCGTTGAACTTGAGAGTTTTGAGCTTGTGCGGGGCGCCACCAATGACTTCAAGTGTCGTGGTCGAGTTCAGATCACCCACGAAGTTCAGGCCCTTGCCGCTGACCTCTACTGTGCGGATCAGGTACCCAGCCTTGACAATGATATCGGACGTGCCTGTCTGCTTGGCGACTGGCGGCACATAGAAGTTGTATGCCTCGTTGCGGTCTACAGTGCCTGATTAGCTTACCCAAACTCCATGAAAGTATTTTGCGATTGGACCAGTGCGCTCACTCAACATGTAGACCGTCAGGTTACCAAACTTGACCACTTTCCGTTCCGGCGTGATAGCCCAGTTAGCCACGACGTAGCCGTCTCTATTCTCGATCTTGACTCCAGAGCCCGACATGAGCCGGCACTGGCCAACAGAGTAGCCCTCAACAGCGAGCTCATGTACCTCGTTCGGCCCACCATAGACCACAAGGATAGTCTGGTCGCTATATTTCTTCCTGTAAAAGACGTCAACTTCAATACCTTTGCGACAGATCTAATGCAACAACCACGTTTGAAATGCAGAACTTACCAAGTGAAGACTTCAGCCGTCGAATATACCAGGTTGTTGTCGCCCACTGGGTAGTCGCTCACGTGGATTTTAGAGTCGCGCCGAGTCAAGACCAGGCCATCGCTCAACTGCGGGACACGAATCTCGCCAAACTTGGCAGTTTTGACCCCCAACTTGTAAGTGACGGTTTGCGTCGAGTTGTACTGGGTGTGCCTGTAGCAAAATGCATCAGTCGGTTTGCAAAAGCTCCGCAAGCCAAGCATGCAAGCTTTCGACTCACCGTGCGATGTAGAACTTGGTGGTATTGGTCGTGGCCGGCGTAACAGTAACGGCGGGGTTGTCAGTCCAGTCGAGAGACGAGTTGAACCGATCAGCAACGAGATACGCGGGCGAGACATGGAAGAAGTGGGCTTGCAGCTTCATCTCGCTGTACTTTTCGCGCCAGACAAGACGCTCCTCGGTGATGGGCGCGCCGTAGTCATAAGACGTGTAGCCTTGTCTCATCCTGTATTAGTTTGTGTGATGCTATGCTTTGAAGGTCCAGATTACGCAGTGGGAACTCACCCTCGGCGTGGCCAAGGTTGCCCCAATTCGTGCCACCGAAAGTCTGCAACGATGCATTAGCCATAGTGGATATATATCCATATTCGAAGACGGCTTCTTGCTCCTGATCTTACCATGTAGATGTTGAAAATGGTAGCTCCGACTGCATAGTTGTTCTTGTATATAACCCGTTCAAACTCATGGTTTGTGAGTATGGCGCAGGCCTCGAAGCCTTTGCCGCCCGGTGGTTGGAAGCCACCACCTTGGAACTATTTTTTTCCTCGGAAAACGTCAATGTTGTTGTAATAGGAAAGTCTGATCCATCACGGTTAGATAACACACCTCGAGAAGAGCGTACGGCGACTCCGGAGCCAGCTGGTCGTTCTCAGCGAGCCAGTCCGTCGCCAGCGGCGTCGGCCATATGTCTGGGCGCGTGCAGTCGAAGCCTACAGGATATGAGTCGTGACCGTAGATGTCGACGTTTGCCGGCGTTGAGGTAGTGATGTAGCCGTTCATGTGGGCCTCGTTATTGATGGAGGGGACGACGATGCCGGCATCCTCGAACTGCTTCTTGACATTGTCCCAGTACTCGTAGTCGGGAGCATTATACTCGTCGACAAAGCTCTGGTATTCGTTCTCTGGCTGGTAGAGAATGACCGGTCCGCCGTTGGTGATCTGGTGCTCTGCTATGATGCGTCCGATGTTTGCCGAGTAGCTGGGGCGGCTATGTAAGCTGGGTCCCTCATACACTATATGACTGTAGGTAACACGACTTACTTGGCAGTTGCTTCGAGATACGCTGCGTCATTTGTCCTCAGTCTTCCCTGCACACGCTGTACCCAACCTGGATAACCTCCACCAGATACCTCTGCGTTGATATAGGGACCAGGCCGCTGCGTGGGCAGAGTCAGTACGCTGTCGCATGGGTCAGGTTTTCGGTATTTCAGGCTCTTACAGCGATGAGATACAGTCCAGCTTCTTTCGCGGCATCGAAGAGCGGCTGCAGGTCAAAGATCCCGTCCGCTCGAAACTCACCCTGCTTGCCCTCCAGCAGGTGCCAGTCGACATAGAAGGAAACGCATGTATACCCGAGTGCCTTGATCTTCTGCAGAACATCCAACCACAGGCTGGGGACAGGTAGTCTAGGGATGTAGCCTCGTCAGTGTGGAATCCCGCGTGCTCGTCATTGCTATGCTCAGCCAATTGCTTACCGAAAGGGGTGGAACTCGGCGCTGAATATCATAAGACGTTCACCATTAATCATCAGGCTTTTGTCATCCCAAGTGACCTGCTTCAGTCAGCACGTCATATCTCAAGTTGTCTGAACCGCGCCCGCCTTAGGCAAACTCACAATGTCTTGCTGCCTCTTGGAGTACTCATGGCCAACCTTGAGGATCTGGGCATTGCTCAGCCATGAAAGGCCGAGAAGAGGGACCGCTACAATCTTTGAGAACAGCATAGCAACACCGCGTGCTCTTTGCTCTTCAGTGCAGAAACCCGGCGTTGTTAATTGCCCGAAGCCTTTGGTAGGATCCAGCATCCACAGCGAACGGGCAGCCTCTCCACCAACTGGCAGCTTTATTTATATGTGTACATGAAAAATGCGTGCCATACTCGTCATTCTCCTGAAATTTTCACTGGTCCTTCTCCTCACTGATTTCATGCATCACCCGTGAGGGGTTGAATACAGGCAATGTTGGGAATCCCGCGTTCTTCCATCATCAGGCATGCTGGATCCCTGCTCGTGCGTTTATACGCTACGCAGCATCCCATCGATTCACCTCTTTCTGGCGGACAGGTGACCATCTCACTGTGAAGTGGTCCAGATAAGTTAAAACCTATAGCTTGCTCCTCTTTCCCATGATAAGAAAGTAGTTATTCTAGCAACCCTAGGGGGAAAAGGTAACTAGCGTAGCCATGCAGTTTTTAACACAGTCAGTGAATATAAGTGAGGCCTCGGAAAGGCTCGGTGGGGTTCCCAAGGGTGTCGAAAATACCAGGACTCCAGCACATACCTAAGCTAGGAATCACTTGATTTGACAAACAATAGCGAGCAAAAGCGGGAACTACTCCTGTTGCTAGAGTTATTCCTACTGGCGGATTCATGGGACCTCCCAAGCCAGGATCTCCACGAGCAGTCAGGTTCTCCGCAATGCGGGTTCAGTCTGCGGGGGAAGTGGATGATGACGAGAGATTATTGTGAAAAACTGCCATCTCTACGGACGACATTGGAGCCACTCCAGCAGAATTCCGGCTTGAATCAATCATCAACGGGGAGTGGCGCGCTTGGGACATTCATTGCATGCTCGAGGGAGAAATCGGGTGCTTGCATTCTGGGACCCCCGGACAAACTTGTTCGCGCCAAAGAGCTGTGAGCATTTATCCTTGGCCCAGTCGCCAGGGTTCTGCCTAAATGCACGATGCATGAAGTTGGGACCTACGCTCTTGGCAAGACGGCAGCTAATGGGTCGATCCGAGGGTTTGGCGACACATCTCAAGCGCCAGCAGCTTTGCTCAAATAAAAAAGTCAAACGCTCATGAATTTCTGTAGTCTATAAGTCTAAATTACCAATTTGCCCGAGTGACACCACTCTTTGCGAACATCACCACTGCGCAGACGGCTTTCCGCAAGACTTCGGGACCCGCCATACTAACGAGTTGCCTTCGCCTTTGCTGTTGCCGAGCCATGTAAGCGCTGCGTAATAGTCCTTCCCAATAGCACTATCGCTACCATCGCCACCCCCGTCGCTACCGGAATTGTCTACCTTGATGCTGCGGCTACTGTTGTTCTTGCTGCGATAGAAAGCCCACGGATCATTGCTGAGCAGGTCCTCGACCTGTTCGTCGCTTAGGCCACCACTCTCACAGCCCCCGCAACGGCACTGGAAGCCCCAGTTGAGGAGGAGCACGTCCGGCGGCGGACCGTAGGCTATGGTAAGCTCTTCGCCTGCCTTCACGCCGTGGGGCGAGCAAATTCTCATGACAAGGTGCGTCGTGACGACCTTGGTATCAGCGAATGGAACAGTGCCAAAGCTCGGCAGTGTGAAGTCGACGTTGTTCGTGCCACGACAGGCGTGGTTGAAGCGTGCAGATAGCGGGAAGATGCCGCTACCATGAGCCGTCTTGAAACTGCTCGTATACCAGGGCGACCTTGAGTGTTAGTGGTTTTGCATGGCGACACCACGAAAAAATGACCAGGGCAGGGAAAGATGATTTGCTCTCAGAAAGCGATGCATATGTGTTGACATGTGTGTGCTGATCCAAGACGACATACCAGTTCGTCCAGAACCGCGCAGCGATCGCGTCAGTCGAGCTCGTGCGCTTGAAAGCATGGAGGTCATCAAACAACTTCCTAGACGCAGGGTCGAGTTTGTCAACCTCCTCGTACAGGTTGATCTTGTCGGCGTATAACAGCGCCGTCTCGGAGAGGATCTGCTGCCCGAAAGCCAAGTCCTGCAGTGCGAAGACACCGGACCCGCCAAGAGGAGAGCTGCGGACTTCAAAGAGCGCGTCTGGAAGAGTAGAGGGCGGTGGCGGTGCTGCTGGCGTCGCAGGGTCGTCGACATGCTCGGAGGCGGTTGTGTCCAGTAAGACATCAACTTGTCCTAGACGCAATGCTTCTACATGTGTCGATATTGTTTCTTGCTGCAGCAATTGTATCTGAGTCAGGCTGTTTGCGCTCTCGGCGTCAGAAGTATGGTGCAAATCTTGCTCTGTCCTGCAAGCACGACAATACAATAACCTGCGAGGCTCTGGCGTGGCCGACGAGGTTGTGGGGGATGTCGGGCTGTGTCTGCGCCAGTTGCTGCTCTGCTTTTCGTCAGCGTGGTGGCAGGCTTTTTGCACAATGCCGTTTGACTCGGTGATCGGGAGCTTGCTGTCACAAAGGGACATGACTTTGGTCTGCCGAGGCAGCAGCTCCGATTTTCGGAGGGTTTTCCGCCGACGTACGGCAGGAGTGAAATCGGGAAAGGGCGTTCCTGCCAGTTGAGGGTGGTTGGAACTGCTAGATCTTTTTCGAGCGTTCGTCGATGTTGCACGAGGTTGAGAACTTGTCGAACATGAGGTTTGTTGTGCAAGGATGGCCAGGGGAATTAAACACCAACCACTACGTGGTGACTGTTGGAGGCTCAATGCAGATAGCCGCAGATATTCCGTTTGTATCGGAGTATTCCAATTTCAGATACCTACGTTGAACATCAGAACCAGGCCTGTGGCTCATGGGCCATGCAAGACTGTTCATGATGCTCCAGAGTGACATTGTTCGACCCAGTGACCAATGGACTAGGCGAACAAAGAACTACCCGCATTGTGGCTGCAAGGGCTATCAATTGAGATAGAATGTGAAAAAAGCAGTCTGCGAAACATTGCCGCGTCCCGCGTCTCGTGGTGTCGACGTCACGATAGAGTGTTGATGACTGGATCCCGTGGTGAATGACAGTCAAGGATGGTGTATTTGACCGAATCCTTGACACTTCTGCATTCTGTAAATGTGTAAAGCACCCAGGCAATGATCCGTAGATTTACCAAGATGCACAGATGATGATTCATATTCTACTCAGAATATTAGTGTCATTGAGAAAAGCACCTCGAGACATCGCTGTTTCACACTGACACGTCTTTCATTACTTACTTACTGTAGAAGCATCTGTTGCCATTGTAAGCAATAAGTTATCTAGTCTATTTTTGGTTAATAAATCCCAGTGCGACGCAGGGATATTAGAAAATTAAATGCATCGCCACGCTGACCATGTAATCTTCGCTAGATCAGCCGAAGGTACCAATTAGTATACCTCATTACACCCAACCGAGACAGACAATCTCTGCAATTATCCAAAGTACAACGCCACAGTAGTGGTCGCCACATCCTGGAGGTCCAATGGTCCAAAAGCGCGCCCTTGGTTCAAAAACCCATGGTACGTACGTACGTATGTATGGCAAGTATGTAGTTTTGAGGCAATACAGACAGCCAGCGCAGCAATAATGCACTCTGTCAAAACCATTCGTCGCTTTCTCCTTGGGCCGCCGAGCGGAAACGGAAACTAGCATAACACGACCAGAGCTCAGGGTACAGAAAAGGGCACACGGGCGCCGACAGGAACGAGCGAGACAACGGACGCATTTTGTTCACGTTTGCGGATGTAGGGACAGTTTCTAGCATATTCGTTATTTCTGATTTTCAATGGCACTAGCCAACTGCTGAACGTGAGTAAGATATGACTGTCGACTGCTGACTGCAAAGAGCAACGTCTTTGAAAACTGAAACCTGCCTGCTTTCCTATTAGAATCCCGCAAAAAAATCAACCCAAATTAACCTGTTCAGATATAACATGACAGGCGTATAACTACATATATAACATCTTGCCTTTGCTCCAAACACCATCAGTTTGCTGTCACAGATCATAGTTCTGATACGAACAGCTGCACGACGACGGCGGGGACGACTGGGTGTTGCTGCCCGTCTGCTCGATGACGGCAAAGTTGCCCACCGGCCGGCCCTGCGCGTCGCGACAGTCGGGCACCCCCGCGCTGGCCGTCGCAACCTGCCGCACATCTACGGCGTATGGCCAGGCGTCAAAGCTCCCGCTTCCGCTCCCGCTGCCGCCGCCGTCACTCGTGTTGTTGACGGGCGTGCTGAGGCCTACGGGGTAGCTCGCGCGGCGTCTCGTGTATATCGTCGCGCCCATTACGGTGCTGTTGTAGTAGCACATGACGGCGCTGTTGCCGACGCCCTGCAGCGGGGGGCTCGGCACGATGGCGGCGTTCATGGTGAAGCGGAAGACGAAGCGCTCATCGTCCTGGCCCTGGCTGAGGAGCTGCATGTCGACATTGTCAAACTGCGGGACAAAGGGGTTCGGGGCGGCCGAGATGCGGTAGAGCGAGTAGGCGTTGCCCTCATTGGGCGTGATGGACCAGAAGAAGACGGCCTTGGAGGATGTGTTTGACTGGGCAAAGGTGGTGTACGGGTAGCACCGGAACGTGGAGGGGTCCGTGGTACAGGCCGTGCTGGTGTTGTGCAGGGCCGTGTTGAAGGCATATGAGCCTGTGGGGAAGACGGGTACTGTATTCCCTCCATTGTTATTGCCGTTGCCAGATGCGGCACTACAATGTTCAGTGTCAGTCTCAAGGTGCAATCTGACAGTGTGGTCCGAACAATATCACGCCAAGCCGGACGAGAATTGTCTTTGCCCGCACTTCTCTGAAGGGAAACTAAGATGAGAAAGATGACTGACTTGTTCTTGCGAAGGCCGAGCGTCAGTCCTACGGCAAGCGCAACCACGCAGGCCACTCCGAGCAGCAAGCCGAGGACAATCTTCCACCACCCGCCCCGCGCCACCATCCACGACGGCCTCTTGTCGACGGGCAGGGGCTCCTGGGGGCCGACGTCGCAGCTCCGCGTGCTCGCGTTGGCGCTCGGCTCGCTCGACGACGGCGTGTGCTCGCGGTAGGCCGGGGGCGGGCTGCCCGGGTACGGGAACTGCGTCGAGTCGCGGGCGGCGGCGGAGCGGCGGGCGTACGACTTTTCCGGGATCACCGGAACTGAAGAGTCTGGGCCCTCGGAGATGACGGGCAGTTTCTTGACGCTATGCAGCCGCGAGGCCGAGGTCCGCCGGCTCAGTCCCCTTCGACCTTTGCCTTGCCCATGGTAGCCTCCTGGGGCCATCTCTGCGAGGCGAGTGTGATGTGGAAGGGCAGTTTCAAAAGGGGCAGTTGCTAGTGTGACATCGTTGATGACAGGGTGAGAGGGGATCGAGGAGCATGACGTGAATGTAGCGGGTGCCCATGTGCATAGCACGGCACAGGCCGGTGGTTGCTACTACTTGGCGAGTCGGGTGAGGCAGAAGACAAAGAGGCTCTCCAAAAGGCTCACGAGGACCAGACAAGCAAGATGGCAAGACCGGGAACAAGGAGTACAGCGCTGCAGAAGGCCATCGAGGAGCGAGCCGCCGCCGCCGCCGGCAGTGGGCGGAGCCACGCGCGGGGGCGATCGAGGCAAGAGTGCGAAATGATCTGCGGTGCCATCTCGACAGTCCATTTGCAGGCTGCGATAGGAGCTGGTCGAGGCTAGTCTGCGGCTGGAGTTGCTCGAGAATCCTCAGACTGTGGGCTGCAGCCTGCCGGGGGTTGTACGGAGCAGAGCAACCGTAATGACAATAAGCCAAGCCGGCGCCAACGCCCCCAATGAGGTTACTGCCTTCGCTTTAGCCTTTACAAAGAGCCCATTTGCATTGTTGTCCGTTGTGGCGGCGCTATCGACGGTACTTAGCTTCCCTACGTAATTACTCCGTACTAATCCTGCTTTTCTCTTACTCCAAGCCCATCTCCCGTATTCTCTCGCGTCGGGACGGCATGAACTCCGGGGCGGGCTGCTGATTCCAATTGGGCAAGGAGATACTGTACCTAACAGGTGCGTTTGGGTAAAATGCAGGCGCGGACTGCGGGTGAAATCAACAGACATTGTCATCGGCATGTAAAATCTTGAATTCGCTGTGATTTATGCTAAATATGCGCAACTTCGGGAGCCACGACGCCCTCGTACACCGTTGACCGTATTCTTACATCATCTAATCGCTAGGCACTTACATGTGCAACTTTGACGGCCTACTGCAGTGCGGGGAACTCCATCTCTATCTCCGCCACGGGCGACGTCGCGGCCGTCGCATACGCTGGCTCATCGAGGATCTGTGCGTCACCGTCCCTCCCCTCGTCTTCCTCACCTTTGTCGCCGCTGCTGCTACCACTACCCTCAACCCAGACCTGCGCGAGCTCACTCTCAATCTCGTCGCGGCGCCTCTTCCACTCGCCAACCTGCGCCATGCGCTCCTTGAGGTCCGCCAGCTCCTTTTCGACCTGCATCTTCTCGCGCTCTGTGCCGATGCGGTCAAACGCCCACTCGTCCCCGTTGTCGCCCATGCCCAGCACTAGGTTGAAGTCGTGGTACCGCTTGAGTGAGGCGCGCGTCGAGATGGTGATTAGAGCTGTTTTGTATGTCACGGTCAGCAATGTTGACAGTCGTTGCTAGTAGTAAAGGGGCCAGGGGTGGGAGGATATATGAAAGGACGTGGTAACGAGAAGTTGACTTACTAATCCCCCTCTCCTTGCAAGTCTCGTACAGCAGGCCCTCGACGTCACTCGATACGGCGCTCGTGCCCTCGTCGATGACGGCGTACTGCGGCTCGTGGTATAGCAGCCGCGCGAAGCCTATGCGCTGCTTCTCGCCGCCGCTCAGCACATCCTTCCACTCCTTGCGCGTGTCCCACCCGCCCTCGCGCTCGGTGAGGTAACCCAACTTGGCCGCGTCGAGCGCCTCCTGCAGGTCCTGCTCGCTCTTGCGCTTCAGCCGCATATCCACCTCGCCGTCAGGATAGATGACCTGGTCGCGCAACGTGCCGACGCTTAGGTAGGGCCGCTGTGGAAGAAACATGATGCCATCCTGACCCGTCGACTTGGGCCGGCTCGTGAGCCCGCGGTATACGGGCCACAGCCCCGCGAGGATGCGTGCAATGGCCGTCTTGCCGACGCCATTGGGGCCCGAGATCAAGAGGTGCTCACCGCGCCGAACAATGAGGGACAGCGACTCGAGGAGCTCGTCGCCTCCCTGGGGCCACAGTGCCGGCGCAACGATAGGTACGTGCTCGAGGCGCACGCCGTCGAAGCCCTTTTGCATCGTCCCTTGAACATCGGACATGGAGTAGAGCTCATTACCCGTAGGCCGTGGCACGTACGCCTCGGCATGGACGCGGTGTAGCGTTGAAATAAGCGTGTACACGCGACTAGTGTAGCCAGCCAGCTCCGAGAGGTCCTTGATAGAGTACATCATGCGGCCACCGGCGTCAGCGAGCGAGAGCATGAGGCGCTTGTTAGTGATAAAGTCTCCCATACGGCTGTGCTCGCGGCCCCCAGGTCCGCCGGTGTGCTCTGCCAACTCCGACGCACCGCCAAGCCCGCCCCAGGCTGGGAGGAATACGGGCAGCGAAGATAGCAGGTAGCCGTAGGCACTCCAGCTGTACTTGAGGATGAAGTCTTCGAGGATGTTGTAGCGGATTTTGAGCATGTAAATACCCTCCATCCAGGTCTTGAGCGACTTGAACTCCCTGTTGAGGAACGTCTTCTCCATCTCGGCGCCGCCGTAGAAGGCGACCTCTTCGGCGTTGGCGATCAGACGGGCGTGCAGGCTACGGAAGTCCCCTTCTTTACGACCCTCGACAGCTTTGAGTTTACCAAACGGCGGTGACATCTTGCGGAGGATGCTGGCCGTTAGGAAGTAGTTGCTCAACAAGCCCGTGAGTGCGAGCGGGCCAAGGGAGCGGTAGAGCTGGTAGTTGAAAACGCACAGATCGACGAAGGGCTTGCCAAGCGATGAATAGAGGTTGGCCGCAGACGCGCAGAAGAGCGTGAGATCCTGCGTGATGAACTGGTCGGCGCCCTGGCCGATGCCGCCATCCAAATTGGCCAGCTTATAGTAGTTGAGGTTGTCGTTGAGGTACAGGTCATGGATGTACCGCGTTAGCCGCGTCCGGAACGCGATTGAGACCTTGGATTCTAGGAACTTGATCATCGAGTTTGTGTATGATGCGAAGCCACCGAGGCCGCACCACTTTGTGAGTAGATGCATGTTAGCGGTCCATTTCTTAGGCGACGCGAATATCAGATATCGCAATTGCGTAAGCATACCTTGAGGATGCCCCATAGGAAGAGCTTGCCGTTACCGGCGACGAGATCACGCACAATCTCTCCGTCGAGACGCGCAACGACAAGCGATAGATATGTGCGCAGCATGAGGAAAGCGCCGTGACTAACGAGCAGGCCAGCTTCCTTGCTCGTCCAGCGGGGGATCATGATGCTCATGAGACTTAGGAACTGGTGCAGGAACGCGAGATTTAAACCAGGCTTTGTCTGCGCCGCAGGCAGCGTAGTCCCATCGCTGCCGCCCTGCAGGCCCGAGACCTTGGGCGGGTTGAGGAAGAGCCGGCGATGGGCCTCAAAGGTGAGCGGCTTGGTCCTATGCATGACGACCTTGGAGGTGCCGCCGCGTGAGGGAACGTATATCGTGCGGGAACCATCCTTGTTGAAAAGCCACGAGTTTGTGCGGACGAGCTTGGAGCCCTGCTCCTGCTCGAGTTTCTTGCGCTTCCAGCGGCGCCGGGCGCCTTCGCCTGCGAAGATAATGGCCGTGGCAAGCGCGATGGTCGCAAGGATCTTGGCCCGCCGGGATATCCGGCGTAGGCGGTCCTGGACGATGCCTGTGTATTTTGAGATGAAGGCATTGAGTATGTCGTCGGCTCCCACGGCGGGCTGACGCAGCGTCGACTGTGCGGGCGCCATGGTGGGCGGTGGTCGCGGCTGCTGACGCTCGATCGCGGTCGGTCGATGTCTGGGTGGTGAGGTGTCGGGTGTGTTGATTGACTGAATCGGCCGGAGCTATGTTGCAGCCATCGGAAGCAGTTCAACAGCTGCTTTATCGGGCTTGACGACGATATTTGCGCCACGTGCAAGCAGCAGCAGGCAAGACAGGGAGGAGGGTTCGGGTGGGTTGGGTGGCATCTGCATTGGTGGCAGTCGGCGTCCCCAAAGCTCCGGGCGGCGTCATTGTCGCAGCATGTGACGGGCAGCCACCTGGGCAGGCTTGCTTGCTGCGGTTGGTCCGAGGTCCAGCCAGTCTGCAGCACGGAGAAGCTCGAGCCTCGAGTCAAGCACGCTGCCGGGCCTTCCTTCCCCAGACCCGACCAGCCCCCGTCTGGGGTTGCATGCAACTTGCAGTGCCATGCTGGCTGGACCTGTCGACTGCCCTGTCGGATCCAGCCACAGCAACTGTGGCGCAGTCGACTGACTGACTGTATAGCATAGCAGCGGCTCTTGGGACAATCAGCCACCGCCAGCCAGCCACCGCCAGCCAGCACGACCACTCGGTACCTGCTTGCCTGCCGCCGGGACCAGGACGCTGTGCTGCTCATGCGCGACAAGACTGGCAGGTGTTGACGCACATATTCACACCTACCTGATTTGACGGCTGCGCTATTGTGCATGGCAGCCACAGGTCACAGCCGGGCGGACACACCACCAGTAAGGTGTTCGTGAAGAAAGCTCATCGCCCCCGAATTGATTGCGACGATGGACGTCTGGAGTGTAGCCAGCACACAGCAGTGACAACACATTGAGACTCTGGGCAGGTGGGGCATTTCCCGTTCCTGCCTGCCCAGGTGGCTTGGAGTTGCCAGACAGACTGAAGCCCCCCAGCTGCTTGACGGCCTCGACATTTATTACTCGGTGCTCCGTAATGTTGGCAAAGATAAGATCAGCTCAATAGCACCTTGACAGGCCGAGCGGGGAGATGAGATCAGCAGCGGTGGGCCACGGACAGTCCAGCACGTCTTGCAGCTGCGACCATTCCGAGCCTCGAGGCACAAGCGGCATTTCCATGGCCCCATACTGCGTACTATTCGGCGCTTAGAGCTGCTGCCCGGCCGCCAGTCCTGACGAGACAGCGCACGCCGTCGCCCCCCGGCGCACCCTTGACCGCCGAGCAAGCAAGCGCCGGGGATCACACCAGTTGATTGGCGTCGGGCGTGGGTGGTGCTTTGGGTCTGGGGGGGGGCCCTGTCAGCCGCCCGTGGTTCTCTCATTTCCCACGAGGGCCCTTGTCCAGCTTCTCTCAGCCGCGGGTCCTGTGCAGAAGTGCCTGGAGCAGTGCCATGTACGGAGCACGCGGTCGGCACCGTGGAAAGGGGTGGCCCACCGGCGATACCTTTAGATATTGGTGTGTGTCGTGTGTGCAAGGTGTGCGAGCTGCGCAGCTTCAACTGGCAGTCGGGCTAGCACCGCGCAAGGCCAAGTCACCTGATCCGCAGACAGCACCTCAGTCGAGTGACGCTATAGGCCGCGGGCTCACGCAGTGGCTGTTGATGGCAACTTGACTAGAGTCTAGAGCTAGCTCTACCTCGAGGTACCTTAAGCGATGCTCAAGCGCAGTGGTTGGTGAGCTCCGGTGAGGTGAGCGCGGGCGAGTGAGCGGGCCCGCTGTCTCTTGTGGTAAGATTGATTGCACACACTGTGCCGCACGCCGGGGCAGAAGAGACGGAGCCCGACCTCGAATTCATGGCAGCGCCTCGCACCCGACGACTGGACGCTGGACCCCCCGAGCGGCAGCTGTCAGGGTATCTGGCGGGCCCTGTCTGCCACTATTGTCGCTGTCGTTGGAGCCATGTTGCAGCCAGGCCGACGTAGGGCGTCTTGCTGCCAGCAGTCCCGTTGCCGTTGCCAGCACGCCCCAGTCGATCGTCTGGACCGGCTGGGCCCAGCCACTGACTGGCAAGTGAGCAGCCAGTCCACCTCGACCACCTCGACCACCTGCGCAGACCAGCCTGACCCCGGCCAATCTCCACCTTGGAGGTCGGGCGCCGCTCCTCCTCCTCCCAGAGACACACCACCACACCTGTCCACCTATCCACCTATCCTAACATCTGGTGCCTCTCGCCCACGAGACCGCTCCTCCCTTCACGACGCGCGCATCCGCTCCTTGCACTTCTGTATCGCCGTCATCGCGCCGCTCGTCGACCTTTGTCGCGACTCTCCCAGCGCGCCTTCTTTGCCCTCGTCCTGCTCGACGCAGTCCTGCTTGTTGCCTTGCCTTCACAGCTCCCGTCGCTGCTCCAGTGCGTCGTCGATCGTCGCCTCAGGGGCTTGGGTTGGCACATAGCTTCCCAGAGCTATCCAGCACGACAGAGGTCAGTCACCGCCATTCGCTTCTCCATCTCTCCCTCGCCCTCACCCTCACCCTCATACCAGCAAGCTGTATCGCACTGCGCACTCGCGCTCTTCCTGGCATTTCCCCTCGAGGACGAGTTCGCTAGTCATTTGTGCCTGTCGTGCTTGTCATGCTTGCTCGAGGCGCGACAGCTCTACAACCCGTGCCACCGTCATTCTCGAAGCACAATTGACTATCCGGGAACCATCAAAGTCGTGCAGTCAGACTCAGCAAAGAATAGTACTGACCGTGTTACTGCTTCTAGCGCTCGTGAGATCTGCATTTACTCGGGACGCCGATCTTCGATCTTGTCGCGCAGGAATAATGTCAAAAGGTGCCGACCAGCAGCCCGCCCACGAGGGACGGGACAGCATCAGTGGACAATCGTCCAGGAACAGTACGTCGCTCCGCGTCCAAAACGGGAGGGTGCCAAATAACCAACATGGCGCAGTCACAGGCCCGACAGCTACTCCCAGCACCATGTCGCCCAACTCGCCAGCAGTGGCCCCTCAAAAGAAGAAGAAGGGCGGTCTCTTCTCCTTTCTCGGCTGCTGCGGAGTCCCTGACAGTGCCAACACTCTCGATGCGAACGAGGAGCCTCTGCCATCACACAAACTAGACAAGATTCCCCAGCGGCCGACTACTTCCAGCCGGCGCACAGTCACCCCGTCTGAGCAACCCACGTCCAGCAAGAGCCAGCTCTTCGAGAAGGAAAAGGAGAAGGATATCCAGCCCGTACAGGATTACTCGAGGTCGACGAAGCAGGCTTCAGCATCCACTTCCCAAGAACAATCCGCGGCCGACACCGACTCGAAACCGACCACATTGGTTGGCACATCTGGGCCGAGCATCACCATCGATGCACCTCTCTCCGAAACAAACAGGGAGGATGCCTCGGTGCATGCTGTGACAAAGGATGAGGACAGCGATGTCAACATGACGGATGCGCAGCCAGTTGTCGTGGAGCAAACACAACCTCAGGCAGATGATCAGATTGTCAAGTCCATCCCTCCACCACCTGCACCCGTTCCCGCAGCAGAGGCGCCTGTAGCCAAGCAGGAAGAGCCAGAGACGGCAGCCGCGAATGGTGAGACACAAAAGTGGCTCTTACCACCGCTTGAGCCAAAGTTCAAGGGCAAGAAGTGCCTCGTCCTTGACCTAGACGAGACTCTAGTCCACGCATCGTTCAAGGTAAACCCCGTCGACTGACCCTCCTGCGAAAGTATTCGTTGTTACTGACAGATTAGCAGATTCTCCATCAAGCCGACTTCACCCTGCCCATTGAAATCGAGGGCAACTATCACAATGTTTACGTCATCAAGCGTCCTGGCGTCGACCAGTTCATGAAGAGGGTGGGAGAACTATACGAAGTTGTTGTCTTCACAGCGTCTGTCTCAAAGGTTTGTCCTACCGACCCCTGCTCCAGAAACTACCCTAGTTTGCTGACAATTAATCCAGTACGGCGACCCGCTTCTTGATCTGCTTGATATTCACAAGGTTGTCTCGCACCGATTGTTCCGCGAAAGTTGCTACAACCACCAGGGCAACTATGTCAAGGACCTCTCGCAAGTCGGACGCGATCTGAAGGACACAATCATCATCGATAACTCGCCGACATCATACATCTTCCACCCGCAGCACGCGATTCCTATCAGCAGCTGGTTCTCCGATGCGCACGATAACGAGCTACTCGACCTGATACCAGTTCTTGAGGATCTGGCTAGCTCTGACGTACAGGACGTCAGTCTCGTTCTCGACGTTACACTATGAGCACTCACTTGGGTCCCTACCTTCGTCGAAGCGTGTTTGTCAGCGTGTGCGAAACCTTGATAACCCACCCGACCGGGTTCCATGCCGAGCGACTCGTTCACCCTGTGTACCTTGACTGTCAAATGCTAGACTGGTGCAAGGCTTCTTTGGCTCTCTACTATCGTGCGCAACCTCCACAGCCTACCGTTGCGGCTGCGCTAGCACGCGAGTATAGGATATGATATGTGGTTGCGAAAAGAATCAGACGCGCTAGTCAAGCTGAGCTCCCTCGAGACTCTGGAAAGTCTCGCATCCGGATTAGGGACTCCCAACGATCACCATTCGTTGGGCGCCTTCAGGCACCCGTATCAGAACTACCATTGATGACACGACACGACCGACGACAGGAGTTGTGCCAGTCCCCATATTAAAGCGACACGAGCATGGTTGCGCGTTTGGAGCCCCAAAGATATACACACGCAACAAGCGAGCACGAAGCGTTGCATTGTCTCCATTTTCTTATGTCTGAAAACAAAATCCTCCTCCACTTTTTCCACCCTTCCATATATAACTTCACCGCCTGTTATTTGTCTCATTCTTGTCTGTTCTTATTCTTGCGCGTTTGCCTCACTTTTTGTGTTCTTTTAATGCCTTTTTCTTCTTCGCGGCGAATGCATAAATGGACTCTTTTTTCTTTCCTTGTCGTCTTTTTCTCTTCAAGGAGCAAATCACACAAAGCGGATGAGAGAGAGAACTCGGCACAGGCCACATGAGTGGCGTGCAATGTGGTTGCGGGCGATGGGCGGCAGCAGACTGGAAAGCTGTCGCGAATGATGGGGCCGGCGGGGGAAGCGGGAAAAGGAAAGCTCTTGACTTTGTTATATTTGGCCGGACAACAGCCATAAGGGTATACAGGCCTAGTAATCATAACAAGTGCAGATTTTTACGTCAAATGCGTTCCCTTCTGATGATATTTGGTGCTGGTGTTATGTTTGTGTTTATCTTCACGACTTGACGTCTATTTATTTAGGTTCCCCACCTAATAAGACTGTGTGCATCATAAATTCTCATTTAATTATTAAGAGTTTCACCATTGGGGAGGTCGCAGGCCGACAATAGCCAACTTTGCGAGGACTTGTCCAGGACTAGCTGACACATTTGATTGTGCTCTCGGCTGATTATTACGAGTATGTTTATCAAATGCACGGTAGAGTGCGTCGTGTATATAATGTGGTTACTTTGCCCGCGATGTTTTGAACTTGGATAGTTTCGACAGCCACATGGGCCATCTTCTGTACTGGCAAAACCCAGCATCCCCCCTTTGACCTTTTCAGTACGGTACCGGATCCTTCCATGTAGGCAGACTCCTCAAGTTGTCCTCCGCGAACTGCACGTTGCCGTCGTCCGCGAGCCACGCACCGTCGTCCACGGTGGCGATGTCAACAGATCCATTCTCCTGGATCTCCTCTTTGCTCAGTCCCAGTCTGTCCCGTGGCAGCCACACCCTGGGCGGCTTCGACGTCAAGCTTGGGTTGAGATACGCCGTGCGCAGGGCCTCCTGGGTGTAGCTTGGCGGGTCCGCAGCCAGGTCCAGGTCTAACCCCGCGAGGAAGGCCGTCATAGCCCTATGCGAGGCGTAGATGTGCGGCTCCAGGAACCGCGCGGCGAGGCTGCGGACCTGACTCGGGATATGGAGCTCCCTGCCGAGCCTGTGGACGCGGGACTGCTCGTCAAGATCGGCACCCTCGCCTTGCTCGGCTGCGAGGAGCGGGTCCTGTTCCTCCCCTGCTTCTGAGTCTGAACGTAGGAGCTTTTCAGGGAGATGGTCTTCCAGCGGGCCGAGGTATCTAATAAGGGTGACGTTGTATGCGATCGTCGCAACGAAGAGGACAACTAGCATTGCCAGGGGCCCTTTAGCGCTGCGGAGACCGAGGAGACCAATCAGGCACAGCTCCCCGATATATACACCTGCCAAGATCTGCTGCAGTGCTCGGGTGTAGCACTTGCCCATGGTCTCGAGCTTTGGCTGCATGACAAAGGTGAGGTTGTACCTGTAGCTTAGGTAGAACAGGCAAAGACCAAGCGCGGCGAAGCCGGTAACGAGCGGGGATATGCACGAGTAGGCCAGGGCGACGATGGCAAAGTTGGTGAACTTGGGGTATACCTTGCCCCAGCTAATGCCCTTTAGGCTGACATACTGGTCATACTTGGCGCGCGGAGTCTTGTTGATATATTTCTGATAAAAGAGATACTGGAGCAGGTCCGAGTAGTTGAGAACGTTCTTAGCAGCAAATGCTAGACCTTGAAGGACAAAATAAGTGACGTAAAAGTTCGATGAGCTTGGCAGATTATTTGCAAGCAATTTGGGGACATCAGTTGGATTCTGAAGGAGCTCGGGTACGAAGGTCATTGCAGCCGAGGAAAGTGCCGTCACCAAGAAAACCTGGGTGACCTGGAAGATGTAGTACCAGGTTTGGACCTGGAGCTCCGCGGACACTGACGTGGGTTCGCCCGATTTCTTGGCAACGTCTGCCAAGAGTTAGCACTTTCTCATCTAGCATTGAGAACGGATACTCACATCGCATCCCAATTGGAACATATGATGACAGTGCGCTGGTCACCAACGGAGGAACCAAGCTGCTCAGAAGAACAATAACGGAGTCCGGTAGCCTGCTTAGCCAGCCCAACCATTCGACATTGTCCTTAAGGTAGCTGATGCTGGCGATAGAGCCGATGAACGACGAGGGGATCGACCATACGACGATGAGTGTGATGATCAATGCGTTACCAAAGGACATAGCTGATAGGCGGGCAGCGTGTGTCATTGTGAGACTGGACCAAATAATATCTTTCGGTGTGACCCCAATTAGTCTGGACTGGACAGTGGGCATAGGCAATTGAGACTTAGGCTTCTCTTTGTACGCTCGCTGTGCAGCAGCCTGGTTTTCATAAGCCACGAAGATGGCAGACCGTCCTCGCTTCGCGTCGGCTGAATAAGATGCCCGTGCCGTGTCGACTTCCTGGATCAGGTCCGTAGCTTTGCTCCTGAGGACGGTGATAGAGTCGGCCTGATCCCCAAGTAAGTGATGAGTTCTATGGCGAGGCCGAAGTGAGTTGATGACGTCCTGGCTAGGGCGTCCGCCACGTTTCTTCCGAGCAACATGGCTTATCCACTCCACCTGGGCACCTTCGAGCTTTTGTAAGGTAGAGTTACGCTTCGAGACGGCACTGTCGAGATTGGAAGTAGGCACTACGATCCACTGCTGCTCTGCTTTTTGCCCAAAATGCGACTGTACATTGTCATTCTGAGGTGCGTCCGCAGGGGGATCCAAGTAGAGGACGGTACGTGACGACAGCCGGCCAGCATTGGCCCGGGATGTGTACCACGCCTGGCGGACCCCGACGAGCCAGATACGCTCGCGGGCAATCAGAAACATGACATAGCCATAGAAGATCCAGGCCACGACGGCGTGCACGTAGAAGCGCCTAGGATCGTCGACGTTGCCGAAGCCGAGCCTGTCAAGCTCCGAAGCATCGCCGCCGCCAGCAGCATTGATTGGCATAAGAATGGGCCAAGTGATGAGGGTCCCCACAACACATATCGTGATGATTGTACGGAGGAATCGCAAATAGAGATATGCATCCAGAGATGAATGCTCCAGGAGGAACTTGTCGCCCAAGTGCGCGAGTGTCTTGACCCACGCAATGCGCGCACTACTCGATGCAGGTGTTCGGTCTCTTGAGGTTGGCAAATGTTAGCGGCAACTACTTGGTTGCTTCATGAGCTGTATACGAAGAAGACTACTGACTTCTCGTTTATGGAATCTATGTACGTCCTCGGGGAGTATAGCCTTCGGAACCAAGGGCGGATCAAGACGAAGATGGACAGAAAGAGCAGAGCAGATGCGAGCGCCGGCACAAAGGCAGCACCGAGAGCGGCAAAGGAAGAAGGACGTTTCAACTGCTCGATCCAAGGTTAGCAGATTATATACCGGAATTTGTCGTGAGGCGTTGACCTCGATGCTGGGGGGGGGGGGTGGTAGTGTAGACATACGTCATTGTCGGCGTCCGACTTGAGCAACCCAAGCTGCAGCTGCACGAGCATGCGGTGCCACTGCGCGAGGAGGGGAGATTGCGCCATGGCGGCGTCCTCGAGTTCAAATGATGGCGAGGTTGTTCGCAGGTATGCGCAGATATGCGCAGCACCGCAAAAACCACGAAGCTCGAGTCGCGGTAGAGTACAGGCGACTGGCGTTGTGTTAGTGAAGATGGCTGGGACGGACTTGACGTTGCAGCGCGTGACTGATGACGCTACGGGGCCACTGCCAGATGTGGGTTAGGGGCCGCAGCACTGAGGGTTCCTCCTCGCGCCTTCCCATTCCTACGCTGTCTACACTAGTGTACCAAGTAAGTGCACTTGCATTTGCACTTGCACTCCGCCACATCAGTTAGAGCTACCCTGTTCAATGGTTCGCCTCGTCTGCCATATGAGCAGTAACACGTTTCTGAAGCACGAGGACAAGCGTCATGATTGGCAAGTTGGCCTACCAAAAAGGGCCATGTACCTCACTTTCACACTAATGGCTGTCTACTTCCCACGACTCGAGCTATGTATTTCACACGACTAACTCAAGTGCCTCATGCCTTGACGATGTCGTGATCCGTAGTAGTGATCACGTCCTCCCACTCCCGAAGGTAGCTTTCCGTCTCTGCCATCTTCTCCCTGATGGCCTTGACGCAGTCCTTGCCCAGAACCAGTCTGGCGGTCCTCTTCTTGCCCTGAGCCGCACCGGTGCCCGTCAGTACATCAATGATCACTCTGCAGCCCTTGACCACGTCGCCGGGCTGATTGTTGTCGACCTGGCTGAGCGCCTGCTTCACGGCCTCGACCGGCGTGCCCCTGTACTCCTCGGTGAGCTGCTTCTCAGCAAAGAGCCGGTTGCCACCGCCGACATTGAGGAACCCCGTGCGGAAGTACCCGGGCTCCACGACGATTGCGTGTATGCCAAAAGGCTCCATCTCGAGGTGCAGGGACTCGGTGAAGCCCGACACGGCCCATTTCGCCGCAGCGTAGTGGCTAAAGGCTGGTCCTCCCCTCCAGCTGCCCAGACTGCCAAAGTTGGCGATGGCTCCGTGATGCGGGACGGTCTCGCCGCTAGCCGCCGAGGTTCGCGTCGTGCGAAGGTGCTCTGCCTCGATGCGGCTCAGGTTCATGACTGCTAGGACGTTGGTCGTGATGCTTCGGAGGCCCTCGTCGGCGCCGATCTCCTCGGCTGCACCCTCAAGGATGTAGCCCACGGCGTTGATGAAGTAGGTAACCCTGCGACCAAAGTGCTGTGAGGTGTTGGTGATGGCGTCCCTGAGGACTTGATCTGGGCTTGTGGCATCGAGGTCGAGCAGCAGAGCGCCGTTGGCCCGGAGAGCTTGGAGCTTATCCGAAGCTGTGGCCTTGCGGGAAATGGCAGCGACTTGGTCCCCCCGGGCAATGGCCTGGGTGGCGATCTCGAGGCCGAAGCCGCTTGTGGCGCCGACGATAAACCACAAGTTGTTGTTGTTGGTCGTGGGAGACATGGCTATTTACGATGTATACGGAGGTAGGCTGGAGCACTGTATATCTCAAGAGTTGAGTTGCTTCAAGGCTGGCTGTGGCTGACGTTGAGCTTGTGTAGAGCTTGTGTGAATGAAGCTAGGAATGTGAGCAGTGGATGGTAGCAAAGACAATGTACAATTATATAAACCATATAACCCATGGACAGAGCAGAGCCATCCGCAATGCTGGGCTTCAAGCCATGATTCCGGTGCCGAGTCAAGTCGTGACGTGCGGATTTAAGCATGGCTGTAAGGCATGGTGCAATTTAGGAAAACGCCGAAGAAGCATATCCCCGTCCTAAAGTCGCGTGCCTTGCAGAGCAGAGACGAGAAGCAAGTTGGCGACGCTGATGGGTTGAGGCAGTCTGATCGGCGGTAGTGATGCAATCGCCGACGCTAAGCTTTTGCGCTGGCTGTTTCCTGGCCACCGTTCAGGCTTCTAATTTATCGCCGACCGGCCACTCAGCCCTATCCACGAGGTCATCCCCGTGCCAGCATGTAACCGTCCTGGCAAAAGCACCAGAAAGAATTTGTGTCGTTGTTGACGACATGATCAGTTTCACCATGTTGGATGCACCCGACTCGGCTGTAACGCTGACCCCACCCAGACAGCGCACAGGGGCTCTTTCCTGCTGATCTCCGCCGCCACCTGTTCATGTCCGTCTGTCTTGTCCATCCCGAACTCAGGCCCGGTAATGTCACCATGGTTGGCTGAACTCGCCGACTGCACAACAATATGTTGCCTCCAAGTCCGGGCCGCTGTGTCTCGACCGCCCTGCTGGCCCTGCTGTCTCCAGTCCGGGCCTACCAGGAGTTGACAGACGCCTCGCTGCACCGCATCCCCGGCGGCGGCCCCGATTTCGACATCACGACCGGCTCACTGCTCGCCCCAATTCTGATTCCCCGCGTGCCCGGGACGCCAGGCTCAGCCGCCGTGCAACACCACTTTGTCGACTTCTTCTGCTGGCAGCTGCCTGAGTGGAACATCGAGTGGCACAACTCGACCTCCAAGACACCAGCCACAGGCGACCAGGAAGTTCCCTTCAGCAACCTTATCCTCCGCAGGGAACCGCCGTGGGCCAAAAAGGGTGACGTTGGCTACCTGACCCTCGCGGCACACTATGACAGCCTGTTCGAGCCCGCGGGCTTCATCGGCGCCATCGATAGCGCCGCGCCATGCGCCATGCTGATGCATGTTGCCAGGTCCATCGAGCACGGTCTTGCTCGCAAGTGGGCAGCCATGGAGGAGTCTGGTGATGCGGGGCTCGGTCTCGAGGAGGAGAAAGGTGTCCAGATCCTTTTGTTAGATGGCGAAGAGGCCTGGGTCGCGTGGACAGCGACGGACTCCATCTATGGTGCCAGAGCCCTTGCCGCGCACTGGGATACCGACGTCTACCCAGAGTCCTCTGAGCACAGGTCGCCCATAGAAGCTATCAAGCTGTTTCTCCTCGTCGACCTTCTTGGCGGGCCCGACCCGACGGTGCCTTCCTACTTCAGACCCACGCACTGGCTGTACCGACACATGGCCAGGATTGAGAAGCGCATGCGGGAGCTAGGACTACTCGCCAGCAAACCATCCGTCCCCTTCCTCCCAGACTCTGGGGAGGTTCCCGAGAACCCGCACATAGGTTACATTGCCGACGATCACGTGCCTTTCATGGTCCGAGGCGTTCCCATCCTGCACATGATCCCGTCGCCGTTCCCTAAGTTGTGGCATACCATGGAAGATGATGGGGAGCACCTCGATTCGGCAACGGTGGGCGACTGGGCCAAGATATTAACGGCATTTGCCGCGGAGTGGATGGAGATCGACGAGTTTCCTGTCCCAGCTCAACCGCCAACACACGAGGACAAAGATAGCCTGATAGATCATACAGAGTTGTAGATCTGTCGAAAATCGAAGCATTCTCCCCGTGTAAAGAACATCTCTTGCCGCTATAGATCACAAAGGGGAGCATGTAAGTGAGACAGCCTCAAGATTTGCCGCATCCACACTGCGGCCTCTTAGATATGGTTCCCCGAGACTTCCTCTTTCTGAATGTCTCAAAGGTGTAGACTTGAGCATTTCACAATGCTGAATGTGTTTCTTTGAACCGTGATGCCTACCTCGAAGCTCTGGTACAGTCTGTGCACAGTATTGGGGACGGTACCACTAGACCCACTTTGCAGGAGGCATAACCGCGTCAGCCAGAGCTGGTGGAGCAGGAGCTCTCCATGGCGGAACAAGTGTTCAATTGGACCCCAGCTTTTGTAGCTTCGAGCTTTTGACGCCATATTCCTCCGCCGACACAAACGACCGGCCAGCTGCAACCACATAGCGCCGCCGAAGAGTGTCCTGCCTTTCCCTTTGAAACTTCTCCCGCAGGAAGCCCCCAGCGCTCAATTGCAAGAATAAAAGTACGATGCGCTTCCTCCACTCTCTCGTCTTGCTCGCCGCCGGCGCAGCTTCCGCCGCCTCGTCGTGGGGCTTCGACGATGCCACCTTGACGGTCGGCAGCAAAAAAGCCTCGGATGCTGCTGGGCCCAGCTTCAAGGAGAAGTACGCATTAATTTCCTTGTTGAGAGATCAATTATACAAGAGAGAATGCTAGCTAACCCGAGGTTTCCTCGCAACCCAGGTTTAGCCACAAGTCGCCGCTCTCCCAGAACATCCCATTTGGCACCTCCGAGACGCTCAAGATCACCCTCACTGCCCAAGAAAAGGGCAAGGGCAAGCGTCCGCACCAAGCCTTCCTCATTCTCCGCGAAGCCACCACCGGCGTCGAAGCTCCGTTTCCCTTCACCGTCAAGGATAATGGCAAAGCGACTGTCGAAATTGTATGCAAGATTATCCCATGGACCCCTCACGTACATGCGATCATGCCCGGGCAGGACTATTGCGGTCGTTTTCGCAACTGCCCTGCATAGCGCATTACCATGCATTATACGCTCAAGCACGCTAACATTTCAAACTTGACGCAACAGAAACAAACCGAACTCCCGATTCAGCACCTGACGTCAAGTGAACCCTTGACGGCGTCTGTTGTCATTGCGTCCTTTGGCTCGTCGGACGGCTACAACTCTGCTGTCTTCGACGTCACCGTCAAGCACGACCCTACCACGAAGGTCGCCAAGTACGAGAAGCCCATGCGCTATGGCAAGCTCGCAGAGATCCACCACATCTTCCGCGCAGACCCCACGAGCCCGCCCAAGATCATCTCGCTGGTTTTTGTTTTCGCCGTGCTGGCCACGATTCCCGCTGTTCTCATTAGCGTAAGTTCTCCGGCTCGGACTCATTCTCACAGCCACTATGAGCAAGACGTTTGGTCTCGACTCTTCCACCATGATTACGCAAGCTGACCTAAACCTTTCCATCCGCAGTGGGTTGCCCTCGGTGCCAACGCAGATCACCTTTCCAAGGCCCTCGAGGCCGCGCCAATCTCTCACGCTGTTTTCTTCGGCTCCATCGTCGCCATGGAGGGTGTCTTCTTTCTGTACTACGTGTCGTGGACGCTTTTCCAGGTCCTGCCCGTCATGATTCTTGTCGGCACGGCGACATTCCTTAGTGGCACAAGGGCTCTCGGCGAGGTCCAGAGCCGTCGTCTCGCTGGCGAGCGATGAACTGTTCTTGTCACTTGTGCGACACAAAAAAAACTCGAGTGATGACTCCCGGAAATGAGAATCACGAAGGGTGACATTGTGGTCTCTGGCCTGACCATGTGGAAAATAGGGCTAGCACGGTGTGGCCTAGCTTCTACCCCTCGGTCTATAACCTCTATAGCTTTCCGTAGGCCCATGAGATCGAAAGGCTCACCCGAGGCTCCTCAGTCTTCAATGACCATAGTGTCGCCCGAGGAAACCCAAGAACCTGTCCTGCCAATGGTTGCCGACTACAGAAGAAACATTGATCGGGTGTCTTAGGTGAGACAAAAGCCAAACAGGGCCGCTAAGCGTAAATACCGGTTGGCATGTAGAAAGATATCAGAGAATTGTACGTAAGCAATGATAACAAAAGAAGCCATTCAAATTACATGAAAGTGAGTAATATTATTATGGTTGTAATTATTGAGAAGCGACCGGTATCGCAGGACTGCAAACCTGCCGCCGTAGTCATTGTTGAATTCTACCTGCGTCTCTTCTCCGTGTCGTTCGTCGTAACATGTACATGCCCTGTCGCTCTATTCTATCTCCTGTTCAGTGTCCAAGACTCCGTAGCGCCGGAAGTTTTCCTGTATGCATGCGTGTCGGCTCCAAGACCAAGCGTCAACTTGGATTGCGTCGAGAAAAGCGGTCCACCATACATATATATACAATGCTGTTTGCGTGAGGATTCAAAGTAGAGACCGCATCAAGTATACTTGAGCAGTCCTCTAGCACAGGCCAATCCAGAGGACGGGCTGAAATCAAGACTGGGCGAAAATGTTGCCACGCCTAGCATGATCGCGAACTGCGGATTGCTGAATCAATCGTACTTGGCAGTGTCGACTTATTGCGTCTTCTTGCCGTTTGCCTGAGCTTCAGCAAGCTTCCGCTTATTCTCCTCCTGCTTGGCGAGGGGAATCGTAAGGGCGTTGATACCCAAGAAGTTGCAGATGCTGGTGACAACCAGGTATGCCCAGTTGAAGTATACGATGCAGGCGAACACGAAGTATCCCCACAAGTAGTACAGCTCGATATCTGGGGTGACAGCTGGCAGGCCGAAGCGTGGCAAGTTCCCGATTATGGCACCACCGACGAGCGGGAACAGCATGACCGTCCAGTAGGGAAACGGCTGGCGGGTCAGGTGGGCGAGAATAATCTTTGTCGTTAGACGACCAAAGACTAGGCTGAGCGTCAGACACAGAAGGACTAGATGGTTCTCCTGCATAAGTGTCGAGTACGGCGAGTACACCCAGGCGCCAATGCTGAAGGTGTAGATGGCCATAGGGATCCATTCGAGGAAGACGGGCATGACCGGGAGGTTCTTGGCACGTCGCGCCTTAGCCACGTTCAAGACGCAGAATGGCACGTGGAGAGTGAAGAGCGAGCCAGCAATGATGGTGACCCAAAGGTCCGTGATGCTGTAGTCGCCGAGCAGCTCGCGGCCGTCCTTGCCGATAAGGTTGTATGCGTACGGGTTCTTATCACCAAGGAACTGGACAATCGGTTCCGACCACATACCGGGACCGTAGATGCCGGAAAGCGCCATGACGGCACAGGCAATGAGAAGGCCCTCCGTCGGACCGTTGAAGTAGCCCAAGTACAAGGTGTGAGTGTGGTACGTCTCCCAGGTGCTGAAGAACATGGGTAGGCAGGGGCAGAGTGCAGTGAAGACGCCTAGCTTGGAGGTGCCGAGTCCCATTGCGGCAGTCTCGAGTAGGCTTGCCAAGGTGCAGTTCAACGAGTCGATTCCGTGGTCGAAGAGCTCCCCAAGTCCACTCGAGGTCCCCGTGCGCCTTGCTTGCTTGCCATCAATATTGTCCATCGTCTGGTACATGAAAAGCCCAAACGCAAAGCTAAAGTACAGCCATGTTGGCCCCTGGAACACATTAGCATCGTGCAATTTGTAATGTCTGCGAACTGATCACAAGAAGTGGACCTCGTCACAGCAGGTAGGGAGATAACCATACCGGTCCGACCAGGTCTGGCATGAACAACACCAGCAGTCCAATGTTTACAAGGATGAACATGAATCCTATCAGGGTGACCATGTTGGGGGCCACCCACATGGGCATGAGCTCGACGAACGCATTCCACTAGGTGTCCGGGTCATGTTAGCTTGTGGCTTACAGATGTACACAGGCATTTAGGTAAGGAAGCAAGGTCTGAGAGGCACATACGTATGGGCGCAGGATGTAGTAGGACACAGGAGACTTGTCAACCGCGGAGTACTGGTAAGAGCGGAGGTGGATGAGGGCATCGTCCGAAACGCACTCGGCAGCCGCCGCTTCTGCAATGGCACGTAGGTTGCAAGTCAATAATTGGGTCCCAGGAGGACGGTTTTTGGGTGGAGGGGGATAGGGGCGAGGTGCGCACTTTGAGATAGCATCTTGGGCATCTTGGCGCCTTGCTGCGTGTTAGCTACGCTGCTTGCAACACTCTATTGAGGTTGCGCTGGAGCTGGAGTTGATGGTGACCGCTCGAATGCGCTACAGCGCCGGAAGAAGGGAAAGGGAATCTGCTCGGCGCGGGAGCAAGTGGTGCGCAGGCCAGTGTCGAACGTGCACAGCAGAATTGACGGCCGAGGTGCAGCGAGAAGAGCCAAGAAAAAGCTGTGAGATCCAGGCTGGTGCTCGTGCTGCTTGCTGCTGTTATTGCCGGAGACCAGGGAGTCGGGCGGCTTGCAGCGGGCGGACAGGCGAGACTATGCGGGAAGGTCAAGTGTCCTCCTGAGTGGCAGGGGAAAGTGGCCTTGTCCTTTGCGACCTCTGGGGGGCGGGGTCCGACGTTGCTCGTCGACGTAGGTACGTGCAACACCAGGGCTGCTGGCATGTGATGATCACGCCCGGGTCGAGGTTGAGAGGCTGGGCTCTACGGATGGATGGTGATACATGTCGAACGTAGCGTGGTGGGCAAAATGCGTGTATCGCCCACTGAGAGACGAGTCGTGGCAAGAGTGGGACAGGAACAGTCCCTGATCAGCGGACAGCGGTGAGGACCGCGACCGTGACCGCGAGGTAGCGTATCCGATCACCAGGATCCGATTGATTATTGAAATGACGATGCAGACAGGAGGAGCTATTGCAGGCCTCTCCACTCACGCAGATTCGCCTCTGGCAAAACCCCATCAGGGGATTTGGAAGGAGCCGGCGGCAAGCACTGTCAATCAACCAGGGAAGGCGCAAGCAGCGTGCAAGCCCAACGATACCAAACCGATCACTCCCTCAGCGAGCGGCGCACTACGTAGTGTACATAGTACACCTTGCATGGAGACGACGCGGGCCAGCTACACTAACGTTAGCGCAGGAAAGAAGCAAGACGGCAAATCAATCACAGATGGACCCCTGACGCCCTCATTGACGATTTCTGCAGCATTGGCAATTGGACGCAATCGATGGTCCAAATACCCCCCCGCCATTCATGTCTCAAACATGACAACGCTCGTGGCGTCCGGTGGGACTCGGCGTGACGCACGAATTCTGTCGCCGTGAAGCTCCTCTCGTCTCCTGAGGTGGGTGGCTGAAGAAAGCCAATTTGGTTGTTCGGCCTCCTCGGGAGAGCCTAGACTAGTCTCGAATTTGCAATTCCACGAATGCAAGCTAACCACCCTTTGAGCCGCGGTCCCCTGGACCTTTCTCTGTCCCTGCATGCTGGGATTCCCCTAGCTCTAGTCCGCTAGCTACACTGAGTGTATCCAGCCAATCATGTTTTGGCGCGCTGAATCTCAACTTGTCGCAACACCATGGTTGGCTCGGCCAGCTGCAGAGCTGAGGTAGAAAGATAAAGATGCAAGTCCGTGTCTGCGGAACAATAGCTCGCAGAGAACCGCCATTGACACGACTCACTCAGTATTGTCATGATAGAAATGATTTTTAGCATGGGGGTCTCGGCAAGATAGGCCCTTTATACACGTTAAGATAGCCTCTAGAACGAGAATAATACCAAAGCAATCGCTCTCTTTTATTGCCAACGACAGGATCCTAGAACGCTCTCTTTCAGGAGACTATCTCGAATTAAGCCATGGGGGTTGGTGTCATTGACGGCCACCCTATTATGTATGTCCCCCGCAAGGCCGACTCGGCTGCTCTTGTGAATGCATTACATCATATTCCTAAAAACTCCAGAACGCTTCAAAACGAATGAATGCTTGTCGACTTAACGCGAGGCCTTTTCGGGAGAAAGGAATAGCGTGCGAGCCAGTCACGGCAAGATCTAGACAAGGCCAGCACCAAGGGCGACACCACCGAGGACCACAGCGAAGATGAAGTGGCTGCCGCTCTCCAGCATGCGGCTGGCAGCACCTGTGGCGCCGCCGGCACCGTTGGTCGGGGACGCGCCGTTCAGGCCGTTGAAGACCTGGTCGCTCTGGGTGGCGGAAGCCGAGGCACTGGGGGAGGACGTCGAGGTTCCCGTGCTGTTGCTCTTTATCGGGTTCTGGGCACCGCAAGGATTCTCCTCGCGACAGTTGCGGGAGCACTCGTTGTTCTGGCCGCACGCCTTGACGCACTGAGTACCCCACTCGGTGCAGGTGAAGTAGGGCAGCGTGAGGGAGAACTCAGAGATGTTGGGCTTCACGCCGGTGCCGCAAATGCAGCCGTACGTCAGAGTCTCCTGTGCACATGGAAATCGCTGTTAGCCTGTGTTCCTATGCTGGACGAGGAAGTGGAGGAGGAAGAAGAAGAAGAAGAAGAAGAGGCACGTACGGGATCGCAAGTGTTGGTCAGAGTGGTTCCGGGAGGGTACTGCTGGCAGATGATGGGGCAGGTGCTGAGCTCCGAAGCACACCACGAGGTGCGGATGCTCAGAGAGACCGACTTGGGGTCGATCCAGTAGTCGGCACGAGCGACGGTGGCGAGGACGGCGGCCACAGCCAGGGCGGAAGATCTGATTGAAGGCATCGTGATAGTCGAGATTTGGGATATTAGGTGACGGACGAGTCGGGCGGTGGTATTAATGGCGACAGAGTATTATGTGAAGCGAGCAGAGAAGCGAAGAGTCGAGCTGGGGCACGGCAAGCACGGGGAAAGAACGAAGCGAGTGTCTGATGCTGAGTGAAGCTATCGTCGGAGAAAGAGAAAGGGAGAGAAGGAGCGCGAGGCACGCAGGAGGGATATGGGCAAACAAGGCGCCGTGCGGCGGAGCTCGAGAGGTCCCAGCTCTGCGCAGGCTGGCGAGGGCTGGCTGAGGCCGGATATCTCGTGAGCAGCAGCCCGGACGGGGGCGCGGCCCCCTGCAACAGCGCAACAGCGCAACGGAGCGTGCCTGTGGAGATGGGGTGCAGAAGCCGCACAGACTGCAAAGAGCTCCGGGTGCGCTAGAGTGCAGCCAAGCCAGCCGTGCAATCTGCGCTATCCCCGCGCCGGCTTAGCGCCACACCTGCAACTGCTCATGGTGCCCCCATTCCAAAAAGGACTCGGCCTGGATGCGACTCACGAGACGCACACCACAAAAACACGAGCACTCTTGCGTCTCGCCCGCTGCATGCCAGCCACAAGCCCCGCGTCGAGTCCATCCGTTGCACGCAGGAATGCGCTCGTGTTGCTGCGCCGTCCAGCAGCCATGATGTCTCCGACTACGACAACAACAATAACACCATACATCTTGTCGCCCACTGCGGTTGTCGAGCCCGGCCGACCCGTCCAGAGCACAGTGCCATTGTGCCAAGGAGAATGCGTGCACCGCTAGATAGAAGCTACAGCGTCCCATGAGCATAACTCAAGACCCTGGTCCCTGGCCAGTGGGACGCACCCTGACGGGCCGGCCTGGAACTTCACTGTTTCCCGGCTGGGTGCGACGAGACGGCGACAACCAAGGACTAAACCCTCCTGAGTACCGGTATCGTGAGCCTCGTTTCCAGATATCGCCACACATACGAGCTCGACTTCCGGTGGTGCCGTTATCCGGCACACGTGACCTGGCTGTCACGAGAGACTAGCGTCTGCTGTCAACCCACCAATTCCAGGCCTTGATGGAACCCCTCGTCGGCTCAACCCCTACGACCAAGCATGCTGGTGCCGATCTACGGGCGCCACGGCTTCAATGATCCTTCACAATCCCGGCCGAAGTGAAGCAGAAGTACCGGTACCACAACTTATAACGGAAAAGACCCCTCCGATATGGTTCCAGGCGAGGCTCTCGCCGCCGGCCCGCCCCTCCAAGTTACGGAGTAGCTCGCTGCACCCGCTGTGCCACTACAGCAGGACAGGGCTCGTGTTGATCGTGACGCCAATGCAGCCAAGACGAAATGTGGCGAGAAGGGGCGGCTGCACTTGTTGTTGTAGCTCGGCGGAGGAACTCTCCGCAACGCCTTCTGCGGTGTTGCTTTCGGGGCTAAGAGCACCCGAGATCTGGGGCAAAAACCAGCGCTGCTCAGCTGTAAATGTTGTACATGTTGTGACTGGTAGCCAAACCCGAGCACGCCGAGTACGGGAACACACCTGAGTTCCACGCTGTGTTTCTAGGCTGCGGCGGCCGTGACCCGAACATTCAGCCCGTTGGCTTCCGTAGTCTGGATCCGAATTGGCTGCAAGATGGCAAACGTCAAATGTCGATGCCGCTCCGTTTTGCCGCCACTGACGTGGTCGGGGCCCCTGCGATGCACTGCAGCCCAATTGCCGCAGCGCCGCCGACTCGCTCTACACCCGCCGTGACGTCGCCTGCCCGATCTCACATCGACGAAACAACGACACCTGCACTTCGAAGCAGCACCGCTTCCGAATCGCACTGCAGCCCACACCCTCACATACTCAGAGTCCGCCCGACGCAGTGACTGCATGGAATCGCCATCTGCCGTCTCCCCGACCCTGGCTACTGCCGCCAATCGCGACGGCGCCGCGGGCGGTGCCGCTGCAACACCGCTCAAGCCTGCCAACAGCTCCGAGGAAACGGAACAGCAACCGCCAACTCCGCCAATCTCCGACACCGACAGAGACTCCGGCACGGAGCCCTTTCCCGCCCTCGACTCCGCCGGGATCGCAAGCGTAGACCCGACGAAACCCAGCCGGGCCACTGACGACACTCCGACCCTGGCTAATAATCCTGAGAGCAGCAAACATGAGAACCCAGGGACTCCGAACCTGTCACTTGCGACGGCTGCCTCTGCCCAGGCGCCGCCGTCGCAGCGGCAACAACACCTCGATGTCGACACCACGTCTCCGCGCTCGCAGACATCCCCGGTGACACCGCCATACTGGAACCACGTGCCCCCCTCGCTGGACCGGCGACCATTCCTATCATCGCGCCAGCCAGGATCAGCAGAACAGCGACAACAAGGACACGATACCGGGCGACATCAGAACGGCCACTACCACCAACCTCTCGGATCGTCTTCGTCGGCGGTATCGACCTCAACACTCTCGGCCACGTCCTACGAGCACGGCAGCGGCAGCAGCGACGGGGGCCACAGCCGCGGCATCTCGAGCGCAAGCATGGACAGCCTCGTAGTCTCGGCGGGCGGCATCACGATGCGCGACAACGAGGCTGCGGGGCGCGACGGCGACGGCGGTGATGACAGGGGCAGTGCGTGCTGGGCGCGCAGCGTGGCGATACGGGACCACGTCGTCGTCAACGGCGGCACGGGCAGCATCGGCGCGTTCGTGGTGTGGAATATCCGGGTCGAGACGCTGACTGTAAGTGTCCTCTCCCACCAGTCTATGTTCTGCGTATCACAGTCCTCGGGGGCCAGAGATACATGTCAACTAACACGGCGATGATGACAGGGCAGCCACATGAACATATGCAAGCGCTACTCCGAGTTTGACGACCTCCGCAGCCGGCTGCTCCGGGGCTTCCCCCGGTTCGAGGGCGCCGTGCCCGAGCTCCCTCCCAAGAGCCTAATCTCAAAGTTCCGCCCGAGCTTCCTGGAGAAGAGGAGGGCCGGACTGCAGTATTTTCTCAAGTATGTATAGGTTCCCCACTCCCCTTTGTTGCATCATGACGAAGCGAACTAGGTTCTGGCGGTCGTTCGTATATGGCCATCCTATCTCTCTTGCTCAAGGTGCGAGGTTCTCGCCCTGGCAAAGCAAGCAAGCCGAGAGTGTGGGCGCGCACGTGATTAAACTCAACTGGAAACCAAATGCTAACCGCTGCGGCAATATTTGCGTCCCCCTAATAGCTGCATCATGCTTAACCCAGAATTCTCGGGGTCGCCCATCCTCAAGGAGTTTCTGTTTTCATGAGAGAAGGGACGCCCCAACAGGCTGGGAAAATGAATGAGAAGAGTAGACTCGCAATGTGCCAGGCAGTCAGTCAGATATGCCTCCTTCCTTTTCGTCGGCAATCTCTTCGCAAGTTCAAACACACGTGGGGAGCACTTTCCATTTTGCTTTCTTCATCTTCCTCTTCCTCTTCTTCTTCTTCTTCTTCTTCATGTACATGATCTTTCATCATCCAGCCCTCATCTGCATTATCGACCGGAAGAAGGGGGCATAAGCATATCCTCATCTCTGTAACCCCGCAGTGACGATTGCCCAACGACTATACGAATCTGCTGCTTCAAAAACTCATCATTTTGCGTCGCAATATTCAGCACCGCTGTACTACGCTGCTTTCCGCTCGAAGGGGAATAACGGTGGTATTTAATATAGAAACAACACGATCGCTCGCACATACACACGCAGATGACACAACTCACATGTTTCAAGATGTGTGTGCCCGTCGTCATATACACATGTATTCCTAGGTGCTTGGATGTTGTAAAGCAATCATGCGTGCAAACGGGTTGTGATGATCAAATGCTGCCCAGCCACATCACGTCAAGAAGTTCTATGATTCTATGGTCTAGGCACCCGCACCGGGCTACATTCGCAGCCAGCACGCGCGTGTGTGCGCGTTTGTGTGTGAATCTAAGAATTGTCAGACTTGCCGTCTTTGGCCAGTTTTGTCAATGGCCCATTGTCTGCCTATCAAGAACAGCAACATGCGCAATTAAAAGTCGGAGAGCTCGTGTATCTGCGAGAGAAACAAGGACTCCTCGTGCAGAATGTCGTCTTTTCAACTGTGTTTTTCTTTTGGGCTCGGCAGAGCACAGTGGGAGATCGCATTCTCCGGCAGCGCAACAGTCCAGTAGTTCGCCCATTTGGCCCCTTCTGCTGCCGGCATCTCGCCGGTGTACTTGAGATGACCTTGCACGCACGCCTCGTTGTAGACTGGTGCTCTGTTGCTGCTGCTGCTGCTGTTCCTCCATCCACCCACCCACCTACCCACTCATTATCCGCAGCTGGTCCACGATCTCACCCCTTTTCTTCCTTTCTACTTGCTGTTCATGACGCTCAGGAAGCTGTTCCATCCGATGCTGACAATGTTGACGGCCAGCACGCGGAAGTCGAGCGGGACAAACTTGAAGTTGACAGCTTGGATGAAGGGCCAGACCATCCAGTTAGCCTTGAGCGTCTCCCAGTACGACTTGTCGATCTTGGCCTGCGCGCTCGTGCCCTCCATGACCGCCATGGACCGCAGGAAGACGTTGATCATGATGGGTGCAAAGATGAGCTGGTCGCAGGCCACGCGCGCGGCGATCTCGGCGTTCTTGTTGCGCAGCACTACGTGCCGCTGCAGGAAGCCGAACCAGTTGGTCGCGACGGGGCCAAAGACGACTTTTTGAGGGTATTGTCAGCATGTGTTTTTTGGTCTGTATACATCCAGGCTCATGTTCAGGTGACAGATGGGAAGGGGCTACTTGGAAAGACAAGAAACTTACGACCGCCGTAGGCAAACATGCGCCCTGTCCGCACGAGATCATGCTTCTCGAGGCCCCTGCGCTCGATGAGCTGCTGCGCCGTAACATCGCCCGTAGCGAAGAGGACAGCCGTCGTCACGGCTTGTGTGAGCAGCGGCCGCGCCGTGAGCTTGGACTGGTACCTGAAAAGTGCAGCAAATTACCAGTTAACGACATGGCCCCGTGAGAAAGGGCATGAAAGTCCAGAAGGGGCTATGTCGAAAATTGACGATTTCGTGTATCCGCAATGGCCTTGATGATGACAAAGAGAGGTATGAGAGACCACGCATGACATACCACCGGAGCATCTTGACTGTGCTGAATCTGAAGGCTAAGAGAGCGGCTGGCGTGATGTTGCAGAGTTGCGAAAATGAACAATACGGCGCGAGGAGGGTTTGGCAGGGAGGCTGCAGGTACAAATACCAAAAAAGACCCTGGAATTGATGAACGTGGTTTGGGGAATTTAGAGTTTGTCGCTTCAGAGCGGGAGATCCCAGGTGTCCGGTGCGGCGGACGCTACGGAGGACGGAGCACAATGGGATTTTGGGCCGCTGGTCCCCAATGATCTCATAAGTGGAGAAAAGGGATGTGGCAGGGTGGAGATGCTGCCTGACGTGGTTATTTGGCAGGTACCTTGATTGTGCTGATGGTAGGAGCAGCCAAGAAGGAAACAAAAAGATGGACCATCAATTGGATCGTGGGGGCGAAATGACCTTTCCTCTGGCCAACAAAAGGAGGTGAGCACCAGGTCACGATGTCTTGCAGGCTTTTCCGACTCCCCAGGTTCCTCTGGGGCCCCTCTTGCGTGCCAGTCCAACCTTGCGGTGTGCACGTCTAAGGGGGCCGCCACACGCCCATAGCTCCCGTGTAATTGGCGGCCTTGGCCGCGGGGTGTGCCGTCCGGACACAATAATTGTTCAGAACAGGTGTGTCGGCTTTTACTGGTTGATGACTTCGCCTTTGGCGATACCCGGCCGACGGAGCTTTGTGACGCCCAGAAATCGCTGCCAGCTATCGATCAGATCAGCCGGCAATGTCGTATCTCAGGCAACCACGTGTGTCAGTATCATTGCATTCCGGAAGGCATAATTCATCGTGCACTGGTCCCCATCTGCCGGAATGGTGGTCGCGGTCTTCGGATGCTCCGGTTGAAATTGCAGACCGACATGGCCTAGGCTCTGTGAACTGCCATTGTTTGTGAATTTCACTTTTCATGGGTCTGCTCTGATCACGGTGAATGCTGCCTTAGCAACAAATGCCGAGTCCATGATGACGTGGAGGCAGACTGTTCTCATGAAGTTGCCAGAGTAGGTATTCTTTTGCTTATATGGTAACCGAATCACAAACCGACGTCTATTTCGCTTACTTCCTCAGCTGCTGCGCCTGTTCCAAAGTCACAAACGGCTCCGAGATGGTCTCGCCCTTGAAGACACCAAGGCCCTCGCCGCCCTGTGGTGATTGTTAGTTCAGACATACTGCATTGCAAATGGATCTTAATCAAGCATTAGCACTTACATAGCTGACCATGGGCGGCACCTCGACGCCGTCCAGCTTCTCGGACACGGTCGCGCCCGCCGCCTCGAGCCACCGTTTGCCCTGGAGCATGATGTCGCGATAGCTTGTCTTCGGAGAGTCATCACCGTCCTTGTTCTTGAGGGGCGAGAACTCCTCCTTGCGGTCCACCTCGAAGCTGGCAAACTCGTTGAGCTCCAGCTCCTTGAAGTTGTCAAAGATGAACTGCTCAAGCTTGATGCCGTTTTTGGAGTCGGGTGTGATCTTTTCGCCCGTTGTGAGATCGATGCAGGGGATAGCCTTTTTGGCAACGTGCGGCGGGAGAGTGAACTTCTTCTCGAGCGTCTCAATGGTGTAGTAATGGTTGACAATGTTGGCCGCGCGGAACTTGAGGAGCTGCGGGTTGCTAGAGTCCTTGGCTTGGGCTGTCTCATCGTCGAGCTCAGAGTACTCGACCACGGCAGGCCTGCCATTCTTCTGCATGATCAAGCCAACACTCTCCTTGGGGTTGTCCTTGCGCACGACCTTTGTGGCGATCTGGACCTGCTTCTGCGCGGCGAAGCCGATGAAGACTGGGTCTGCGACTTTGGAGAGGCAGTTATCCACGCAGTATGCGTAGACGTGCTCGACGCCGCGGTTCTTCATATCCTGCACAATGCTGATGGGGCCATTGTCGGACTCAATGAACGGCCGCAGAAGGGCCTTGTATATTCCACCGTTGCCGTCAGGGGCCTCGGCGACCTTGCCCTTGCTCTCCAACATGAACTTGCCGTCATTCGCAATGCAGGGCAAGACTCCTTGCTGGAACAGAGTGACGTCCTTCTCTGGCAGGCCAAAGTAGGGGTCGACCGACTTTCTGGTCTTGACGGCCACTTCTTCGAGCGGCGCTGGGCAGGCAGTCCCCTTGAAGAAGCCATCCGTATCCTCCTGAGTGGGCCCACTGGTCATGATGTACCAGGGAAGACCGATTTCCGTAGCCTTCTTACTGGTCTCTTTGGCAGCCAGCTCCTTGATACGCTGGATCCGCTCGGCCTGTAGCTGGAAGAGCGACTTGTGCGAGGGGAGCTTGATGTCGAAGCAGCCCTTTGGGGCGGGGAACTGGAGCCGGGTGCCCTGGCCGCCGGCGAGGAGCACAACGGCGACCTTGCCCTCGCCAATGAGCTTGAGCCCACGCTGTTTCCAGCTTTGGATGGTCTGCTCATCGGCATCGATGAGGCTGGCAGTCGAAGAGGCGGGCAGAGGCTCGACAACGGTCTCCTCGGGCTCCGCGGGCGGGTTGAGGGCGAGGTCGCGCAGAAAATTGACTTCGGATGGTGTGATGCCCGAGAGCTGGTTGAAGAAGGTGACCTTTTCGTCCTGGCTGAGCTCATCCCAGAACTTAAAGACGTGGCCCTGGCTGGCACTCTCGTACTCGGCCTTGAGCGCAGCGACGGCCGCGTCACTGTACTTGGGAGCCATGGTTGTGGTGGGAGGTTTGGATTGGATCTTGATTCAATGGGAGGGGTTACTGGTATCGTAATGGGACGATCGACCGCTAGAAGACGCGTGAAGGATCAGATTCTTGACAGCAAGAGGTTGGGAAAGAATACAGCATGCAACGAGGTAGCGAGGTCGTCGATGAATGCTAGCTGGCTGTGATGGAGCTTAAGTAGAGCATGCTAATTACTCCGTACAGCGTAAGCTGCAGCCCACTTGGCCGTGAGGGGTTCGAGGGGTAGCAGCGATGGGGTCAGGTACCATCACGACAACCACCCTGGGGCCTGTAGAAACCCGCCTATGCGGGAGTGACGACAGACTCGTGGAACCACAGCTTTGCCCCTCCGTCTTTATTTTTGTTTCTGTCTTTCCTCAGGGCTGGCTCGGCCAATCCAGCCGACTCAACCAGCCAGCACACCAAGCTTGCCTTGCTGCCCAGGTCCATGCACCGCCACTCAAGCACAATACGAGCGGAACGGCCGTGATCGTCAAGAGCTACGGAGCACATACGAAGTCGGGTACCGGTTCTTCTCTTCGGGGCTGCAACCAAGCCCCGGCCCCCTGTCTCCAGCCCCGTGTTGGATCCTGGCTGCACTGCTGGGTCCACCCCAGCTGGAAACGGCAGGCACGGGCAGGGCCATCTCCAACTTCTGCCTGGAGAACAGTCTTGTCCAGACAGACCATGGACACCGATCAGAACCCCAACGGCGAGGAGCCTAGCTTTGCTGGCCGACTGCGCATCCGAGACTTCATCTTCTCCCCGCCCCAAGCATCTGGCAACTCCAAGACCACCGCCAGCTTACATGCGGATGCTGCTGATGGTGCCAACGAGAGCTCCCCGAGACGGCAGAGTGCCCGGCTCGCGGTGACTTCTTCTTTCTTTGAAGCCGGGAGGGCATCCCTCTCGCCTGGAAAGAGACAACATGCAAGACCCGCAGCAGGAGCATCGTCACCATCCTCGAAACCGGCGATGCCTCGCACCGGCCCATCTGCCATCGACCGCAAGCCAACCCGCTCCAAGACCCGCGGCGGCCCAGCCCGTCCAGCAGCGCCGTCCTCGACATGCTCTTTGAGAGCACCATCAGCCTCCTCCCCCTCCCCGTCCAGGAAGAAGCGCACCCGGGTCCCCTCGACCTATGCGGCGCCCAGCACGTACGCACACCTCGCGCCCCTCCCCGACGCCATCGCCCCAGACCTCCTGATCCTCTTCATCGGTCTGAACCCGGGCATATCCACTGCCCGCACGGGCCACGCCTACGCCCACCCGTCCAACCTGTTCTGGAAGCTTCTCTTCTCGTCGGGCATCACCCCTTACCCTTGCACGCCCGAGGAGGACCGCACCCTGCCCGAGAGGCTCGGCCTGGGCTTCACGAACATCGTGAGCCGGCCCTCGCGCAACGGCGCCGAGCTGAGCAAGGGCGAGATGGACGCTGGAGTCGGCGCGCTCGAGGACAAGTGCGCCACGTGGCGGCCCGAGGCCGTGTGCATCGTAGGAAAGAGCATCTGGGAGAGCATTTTCCGCGTCCGCAAGGGCCGGACGATGAGGAAGGACGAGTTCGCGTACGGCTGGCAGGACGGGGAGCGGAGGATGGGTACCGCGGAGACCGCCGAGGATAATATGACGGATACCACTCCCCGCGGTGATCCGCAGTGGCAAGGGGCCAGGATATTCGTCGCCTCGAGCACCAGCGGGCTCGCCGCGTCGCTCAAGCCGGCCGAGAAAGAGGCCATCTGGAAGGAGCTCGGGGACTGGTGCGTCGAGAGGCGTCGACGGCGGCAGGAGCGGGAGCTAGGTCTGAAGCAGGAGGAATCAGAAATGGAGGATCGTAAGCCGTAGGGGCAGTCCTCTTGGTGAGATGGTGGCTATGGTAAACTCTTAACTCCGGGGAAATTGGGTTGCAACTATTTGGCAAAGCTGGCGTAGATAGAAGTTCGGATTTTTGGATAGTTACTGTTCTGATTCTTGGTGATCGACTCCAGATTATACAAAGACTTGTTACAATTTAATAAACACTAGGGAACATTTAGCAAAGCCATCGTTGTACGCTTAACATGCACACGAAGATGGTGTTTCATACTGGATCTAATTTGAAGGTGCCAACCTTGGTAGCTGATATTGTAGCTGTGTAGATCAGAATGCCTCGCAGGCTTCATAAGCTAGCGCATACGGCAGCAAAGTTTAGAGGTGTAGTGTAGTGTACAAAAGTTCAGCCATGCATTTAATGCGTCCTTGCGCCCCCTGGGGATATCATTTCTAAAACCATTACTTCGTCGTGAGTGCCGTGAGTGTCTGCTAAGACCACATCCGACGACTATCATGCGTAAATTTCATCCTCTAGTAACCAGCGAGGACAATAGCCAGCGCCGTACCGACGGCAGGCCACCAGCCGACATGCTTCAACAACGGACCCACACTGCCCGAGACGCCTCCTGAGCCGCTACTCGCAGCGTAAGGGTCTTCGTCGCCACCGGCAGCAGTGGTGCCATTGGGAACACTGCCAAGGATAAGGATCGTGGTCTGGTTCTCCTCCCTCGACGTATTGTCGTACACAGTGACGAGACTCTTGTTGAGCCCCTGGTAACTGCCGTCGCCAATGATACTGCGGAAGTAGGTGTCATCTTCGTTGTCTTCGCAAGTGCAAGGCTCATTGACGGTGCAGATACATTCAACGGGCTTGGTCTCGTTGCGGTCTGTCGTCCGGTTATAGTAGTAATACTGGTGGTGGTACGGGTAGCTGTACGCGCCGTAGAGGTAAGCCGCGCCGAGGAAGCCAACGGCACCAACACCGACAAAGGCAGGAGAAATTCCGCCTTTTGTGGGCTTGCCTGGTGGTCTTGGTTGTGTGGCGCCACCGCCGTAGTATTGGCCACCGCCGTATGCTGGTCTGGGACCACTGCCTGTGGTTGTAGCACCACCGGCGTTTGACTGGGCCGAGCCTCTAGGTGGGCTTCCGCCACCGCTGTTGCACGGGAGAACCCAGAATTAGTCGTCGTCCAGAATTGTACTGATGTTAATTGGAACAGGGACTTACCCAGAAATACCGCCGCTGCCACCGCCGCTGCCACTGCCCTTGGGAGTTCCGCCGCCACCGCCACCACCACCGCCACCACCACCGCCGCCGCCGCCGCCCTTGGGACCTCCGCCGCCGCCGCCACCTTTGCGCTTCCACAGGTCTTCTGTCGATGTGTCACGCACGGGCATTGGCACCGATGTGCTCACTCTGGCGTCTAGTGCGACATGGTCGGGCTCGGGGATGATGTGAGCGTTTGCGGCATGAATGGCTGCCGACGCGGCAACGATGCTCTGAAGAAGCCTCATGGATCCGGGATGTGGTTGGGATTGTGTGGATTGTGTTTGAAGTGATATAGTGTGTTGTGATACTGACACCTGAAAAGCTGTCGAAGTTGAGGCTCAAAGGTGAAACTGCTCGGTTATGGGGCAGCCAGGAGGATCACGTTAAGCTTAATGACGGGGGACCACCTGCAAATATACTAAAAGCGAACCCTGGCACAGAGGCACGTCAGGGAAGGAAGCAGTGCCTTCCGGAGGAACCTTGAAAGCCCCGTGCCACCCGCCAAGGAAACATACAGGGAGTGCTCAAGTGCTTGCCAAGAGTTTGCGATCCGTGATGATGCTTAGGCCGGTGGGGCGACAGCGTCAGGCCGGAGCACAAAGCGACGCAGTCGCATTCAGCCGTCGCTTGCTGCCATCATCTGACACTGATTGTTCTTGAGCCTCGCCGCTATGACGCCGGGATTCCGTAGTAGCGGCTGTGATGGACAAGGCGGTGGGTGGCAACCCTGGAGGAAGCCGGTGCGGGAAACTGCAGGGCTCGCATCGGCTGCAGCGTGCGTGTGGGTGCGCTCGGGTGCGGATCTCATCAGTGCACAGATCGAGTCAGGCGCGTGCCATCCTCGCCATCCTGCCCTGCCTTGGCGATGTGCTGGAGGCGGCTCAGCAGGCGGTGCTGAGTCGGTGGCCAAATGCCAAGATTCCGGCGTCATAGTCCCTGCAATCCTGCCGCTTCTGTTGTAAGCGTAGCCCCGGCCAAATTGCACGTTTCCACATGCAGGTGCAAATTGCACTTGCTGAGCTCCATTGGTTCTGCCTCGTGCGGCGTGGAGGCTGTGCTTGGTGTGCTGCGGCACAGGGAATGATCCACGCATCTTCTCGAAACGGTCATGGAACCGGCGATAAGCGCAAAGGCAATGTTGCTCCGAGGAGCAATTACATGTACATACTCGGTAGTAGCTGCCCAGATCATCCTCTGGAAACGGTCAAAGACCTCTCGGTCCTTCGCGCTTACTAGGTTCGATAGAAAGAGAGTGTTTGCAGATCGTCTGCAGTGGCAGTGCTGGGCTAACTGTCAAAATGACCATCTGGCGGGATGATGATCGTGCCGGCTGCCTCTGTCCAGGTTGAAGTGGCGGTAAAATGATGTGCCTTGTCGACGTCGATACTGCGTAGAGCTCTGAAAGGCAGCGTGATGCTGTGCAAGGCACATGATGACGGAATGAGACGCAAGGCCAGTGAGCTTCCCTCGCTTCCCTCCCAACTAATAAGGGTCCGATGTTGACACCTGAGGCAGCCTTGCGGGGTCACATCTGCCCTCTAGTCTAGGCTACTCCGCATCAGGAGCAACAGGCGCTCCTCTAGAGCTCAGTGCTACACCCCGTCAGTTCTCAAAGTGTCGTTGCTTAAGGTACTCGAAGCCCAGAACTAGATCCTTCTTGGTTGGTATCTGACGGATCCGAATATCGGCAAACACAGCCCCAGGCAGCGCACGTCCGATCCGCACAGACGACACCACAGCAGCTCCATACCTGCGGGGCCGGACAGCCTGTGACCCCCAGGCCCGAGACCCGGCGTTCCTGAATCGTCCGCAAGTACACTTCTTGGATAACTGCATTTTCGACAAGCATCACATGCCAGCCGCCATGAGTGGCAGTGGTAGTGGCAGCAACAATAATGGCGACGCCAGTCGCGACGACCGGCCGCAAGGGTCCGACAAGGCACTGCTGGACCGGCTAAACGCGCTCAAGCCCACCAACATCTCCCTGGGGAGCTCGGCAGTGCCGGCGTATGTTTCCTTTAATCAAGAAGTCAAAAAAAAACTGTTCAAGACTATTTACCTGTAACTGACTGAGCAAGGAAAACAGATTCACACCAGCATCCACAATAGAGCGTGCAAAGCCTCCGTCACGGGAAGATGCCCTGTCGGACAGACTCAAGAGTCTGAGGAACCAGGTGGGCTCGTCGGAGCCCGAGGCTTCTCCCGCTGCCCCTTCTTCGCCGAGGAGGGCAGAAGCCCTATCTAGTAGTCCTGTGTTTTATGCGCAGCAGCTTGCTCCCGTGATAGTATACAACGCCAAACTGGGGGCATCCAGCGAGCAAGGTGCAACCACAACGCCGACGAAGAGTGGTGGGAGCGACACAAAATCCTACAAAAAAGGTTGCAGCAACAACAGCGATGACGACATAGACGTAGATCCACTGCTAAGTATGACGGACGACCAGACCCTCGAGGACCTCTTGGCCGATCTCGAGTCGGACCAGCAGTGGGTGGAGGAAATCGCGGCCCAGGAAGAAGACGAGCAGCACAAGAGGGCCATGGCGCTGCTGAAAGAGCTCAGCCCCAGCAAGGGCGACAAAGGCCGCGAGCCGGAGGACGGCGGCAGTGGCGACGACTCCGACGACTCCGACGGTGAGGTCATGACCCGAGAAGCTGACGACCTCATCGCCAAGGCCATGGATGAGGTCGAGCTGGACAAGAAAACCATACCACAGGAAGAGCAAGAAAATGACGACCCGGCACAGCCCGCAATCAGAGGCCAGAGCCTCGACAGCAAGAACACCAATGATGCGGACAAGAGCCCGTTAAAACTTCCTAAAGTGCCCTCAGATCCATCGGCAGACAGGATTGACCAGGACGACACCTTTGCCGCCAGCATGGCGTCCCGCATGGCCGCCCTCAAAGTCTCATCCCCGTCACGAGCACCGGCACCGGCACCAGCCCAGCTGCCGTCCGTCCCATCCACGGAGCCAGACCCCTTTGCCGCCATGCTCCCCTCGGCCCCGACTTTCTCCCCGCAGGACCCCAAGACGAAGCCCGCCGTGGTGACGGGCATCGTGCGGAAGAAGCGCGTCGGGTACACCGATGAGGACCAGAAGTCGTGGTGCGCCGTGTGTCTCGAGGACGGCACGGTCCGGTGCCTCGGCTGCCGCGACGACGGGGACGAGGACGTGTACTGCTTCCGCTGCTGGCGCGAGATGCACGCCGGCCCGCAGGCCGGGTACGATGAGACGGGTCACAAGTGGGAGAAGTATGTGCGGGATCGTGGGGAGGTGAGTCCATAATCTTTGGTCAAACGACCCATTTCATGAACATATCAGGCAATCTTGCTTTTGGACTGCGTCTCTTTTAGACAGTAGGACGTGCCAGCATGGTATACCAAGCGTCACCTCATTACCGGCTTAGTAGATATATAATCTGGATATTCGCGTTGAAGTGCATAGAAAGAATATCTCGAGCAAACGGCAGCAATCTTGAAGAAATCAAATATGCACGTATATTGTATACTCAATGAAGTCCATGACAGCATCCTTAAGGCGGAGGAGTTGTGCTCCCGCCTAGCAAGCTTTCGTCTTAAAAACAAAATATCGCTGTACAATGAGGATCTAGAACATATTTTCCAGCGGCCTCTCATTCCGTACAACACTGCCACCAGATTAAAACCACAGGGGTTAACTACAATCATGCGACTTTCAGTTCTGGCTGGCCGACGCACCATTCCTGGTGCCCGAGCGGCCAGTAATGTCCTGCCAGGTTGCGCCGAACCGCCGCGACGTGGTGGCCAGCAGGCTCTCCTCCTCGTCAATCTCGGCCTCCTCGTCGAGCTGCGCGAGGTCCAGCCTGGGCGTGCGGAACAGCGAGGTCAGGAACACGATGAGGAAGACGCCGAGGAAGGCAAATTGCGCCCAAAAGTCAATGGCGCCAAAAACGGGCCAGTTGAGGTTGATGCGGTTCAAGAAGGTCGACATGACCGTGGTGGTGCAAACCTGGACTGGCGAGCGCGAGTCGGCCCACTCGGAGCACGGCTTGACCGCCTCTGGGTGGTTTGTGCAGTCGGGCAGCTCGTCTGGGTGGTGCCGTGACATGTCGCAAAATGTCTGGGTGCCGTACATCGCGTACTGGGGGGCGACGAGCATGGCGATGGCGTAGTTGATGGCGAGAACGATCAGGTTGAGCATGACCACGGCCATGAGAAGGGCCTGCGGTGCCGTTCTGCCCTTTCGCAGCTCAAAGAGGCGCAGCCACAGGAAGCGGATGCCGATGGTTGCCACTCCTGCGACGGAGCTGCTGAAAAAGAGGAGGATCAGGAGAGCCATTAGGACGTAGTCGACTGGGAACGCGCGGGCGGTCTGCACAAAGAGCCAGTTGACAGGCTGGAAAACGTTGATATGTCCAAGAATGTAGCCGCAGTGCTGCTTGCAGATGGAGTTGGCAGCCTTGTCGATGCCAGTGATGAGCATCGACACCCAAATGACGATCGAGATCACGACGAGGACAATGCCGCCAAGGAGCTTGAGAGGTCGGAACACAGCACAGATTTTCGTCCAAGTGCGGATGATCCAGCTCTTGCCCTCTCCAAGCGCCTCAGCGGCCAGCCTCTCCCTACGCACAAGCGTCCGCTCCTCTCGGAGAAGAGCATCCAACTCCCTCCTGTCCTTGGCAGGCATGCCATCCGAACGGCCGGCGCTGCGCATTTCGAGTTGACGCTGACGCTCGCGGTTCTGCTCCAGCGATGATGCCGTTGTCTCCGACAGCTGGGGAGCGGAAATTGCCGGCGCCGACTTGATGAATGACACGGGGAAGAGGGCGAGACCAGCTCCCGTGTACAGAACGTACAGGATCGTGCCTAGAGTGATGAGCAGCCCGAGTCCGAAAGTCAAGGCCCTCTCCCCATGGTTCTCCTCCAGGAGACGCTTGAAGAAGTCGAGATCCATGTGCGAGCCGCCATTGTTTCCGGCTATCGGCACGAAGAAACCTATCAGGAAGATGATGACAACCAGGAGCATGAAGGCAATGGTGTACTTGAAGGCACTCCACAGCCTGCTGCCAACTGTCTGATTGCCCTCCTGCTCCTCGACCTCGTCATATTCTTCGTACCAAAAGTAGGAAAAGGGAATGACGACGAGACACAGAAGGGCATCGAAGCTGTAGAGAGAATAGTAGACAATCTTGAGGGTCAGAAGGATATCGTTGATGCGTTCCGGAGTGGCCCAGTCCTTTTTGGTGCCTGCGGCCGTCGAGGTAGTGGCAGAAACGAGGGCGATGTCAACGGGTAGGAGGAAGACGGTCGCGAGGAGGGCTGTAAGGCTGATGACGGCGACGATACTGACGACGACGGATCGCTCGCGTGGGGTCTGCCAGGTAAAGGTCGTGACACAGGCGACGAGGAGCGCAAGGGCCACTGCGGCCGCGTAGGCGACCCAGATAAGGGACACCTGGACGAAGCCGGCACTCGGCATAATGACTGCAGCTGTCCAGTACCGCGTCTGCTTGTGTTTGAAAATCAAGATATGGGACCGGTTTTCGTTGATGGGAAAGTATGCTGTGGTGCTGAGAGGTTGAAGTATGAGAGGGAGACGCAATGGCCGTGTGTGAGACAAATCAGGTTTTGCGCGCCGAAGCAGAGACGACGTGGGGAAGGCTGGAATGGGAGTAGAGAGAATGAACAAGGCTATGCCATTGTTGCATGGCGCCGGCGCATGCGAGACGGAGGAGCTTGCCTGAGCTTGGTGTGCGTGTGTGAACGTCAGCGGTGCAGAAATCGAGCTAGAGCTGCCGTTCGAGGTTCTGTACGGAGTAGCGCGGTGCAAGCAAGCCTGCCGTCGCGCTCGGGCAGGAGCTTTAGCACTGACGTCAACATGAGGCAGTCTCCCGTTTGCTGCACGAGTCCCGGTATATGCATACCTACCTAGATAGATAGATATGCGTCATGGTGGTGCGTGTCACGGAGCACGAAGCACCCCGGTAGGCACCAGATAGTGAATTGTGGGTTACTCTGTAGAAGCCTTGTTGCGTGCGAGGAATGCAAGGCTCCCAAAGTCGTGTCCATGTGGTCAACCGTTTGCCATGCCAAGTGATGCCGGGTCCTGCTGAAGAGACATGTTCCAAGGCGGCTGAGACTAATGAGAGACGGATTGACGATGGATACCACCCAGGCGAGGTTTTCCTAATCTTTAAATGGCGCGGTTGCACATTATCGATCTAACAAATGCGCCGTTTAAACCTTGGTCAGCCTCGCCAGGCGCAGGCCAGGGTGAAACGAAACAAACAGCCGCCGCCTCATGCAAGGAACAGGGCTTGAGGACCCAGCCAGCCGAGGGCGATTGGCCATCACGCAACGATGGCCACTGTCAAGGCGCCAGCCAAGCCAGTCGAGCTTCACGCTCGCCAGTCACAGCCGCCTGCTGGGCGCCAAGCAGCTCTGAACCCATCGCGACATCCCCGTCTGGTCTCCGGGCTCTGTACTCTGGGGACAAGCCCAGACAGACTCTAGCGGGACACAAGCCGTGTGTTTGTCCAACCACAGCCTTGAAACATCTGAACTCTGAACAAGCAAGCAATGAGATTGGTTGCCTTTGCCAGCCTTTGCCAAGCTGCACAGGTCCACCTCGTGGTGTTTCGGGTGTCGATCCTCCTTCCTTCCTCTAGCCGCACGCGGTCTTCGGATGCTGCCCTGCTGGAAAAGGATCCTGCACATCAGACCAATTGCTTTCGAATGCTTACTCCCTAGCATACTCCTTACTCCACGGCATGACCCAGCGGCTCGTCTGTTCTTGCAGGACTGGAGCACAGCGAGGCGAATGGGTATAAGACGCACCATCTTCCCACCTACACAGCTACAACACATCAAAAGGCTATTCCACTCACAACCTCCTCTTTGTCTTCAACCTTGTTCATTGTCACTCCTTCTTTTTCTTCATCATCATCTTCTTCTCCTCACTGCCCAGCGTGACTTTTCATCGACAACTCCGTTGTGCCTTCATTATTTATACCTACATCCTAGAATAGCCTTGACGGCTACAGGTGCACCAAGTTCGCCCTTCTCTTTCAAACTCAACAACAAGCAATCCACAAAATGTCCGTCAAAGGTTTTCTCGCCATCTTCGCAGGCGCCGTCTGTGTCTCTGCCCATGGCTTCATCGAGAGTATCACCATCAACGGGGAGAGCACTCCTGGCTACAACCCAACCAATGCCCCGTGAGTATAGCCCTGCATATGGTATCCTGATCCATGTTGAACGACCCCCGACTGATTCTGCTACCCTCCTCCAGCTGGACCGCCGTCCAGGACAGCTTCGGCTGGCAGAACTGGGCCACCGACACGGGCTTCGTCTCTGCGTCCAAGCTGCAGACCCCAGACATAGTCTGCCATACCAACGGCAAAAACGCCCCCAAAGCCGCCGCCATTGAAGCTGGTGATACCATTTCTCTGCGCTGGACGAGCTGGCCCGAGTCCCACCACGGGCCAGTGATCGATTACATTGCCGACTGTCACGGGGACTGCATGACCGTCGACAAGCGCACACTCGAGTGGGTCAAGATTGCCGAGCGCGGTCAGATCTCGCTCGGCGCGGGCGGCGGGAGCACGGGCAAGTGGGCAGACGATCTTCTCTTCGAGACCGACATGACATGGGAGGTCAAGATCCCCGCACAGCTCGCCCCGGGCCAGTACGTGCTCCGCCACGAGATCATTGCCCTGCACGAGGGCAGCGACCAGAACGGCGCCCAGTTCTACCCGCAGTGCGTCAGCCTCAAGGTCACGGGCTCGGGCAAGCAGGTGCCCCAGGGCGGCATCATTGGTACCAAGCTGTACAAGGCGACCGACCCGGGCGTGCTCTACAACATCTACAACGACGAGAACAAGCCCAAGTACAAGATTCCCGGGCCCGCCTTGTGGCAGTATGTCTGAGTTCCATCTTTCGGCTTTTTCAATATTTTTTTTTATCTAGGAAGGAGTCGCTTGGAAAGCTTTCGCGCCTTTGACGAGGTCCTGTACCCTTTTCGATTCTATTCTTGTACATATGACCCTTGCGGCGGGACTTATACATCTGATTTGTCGGAGTTCATGGGGTAGGCTGGTCCAACAGTTCATTTTCTTTTCGCCCTAAACCCTACCATATATCACAAATGATATCACAGCTTTCTAAACAAAAAACTTGAATGCTGCTTCCACGCTGCGGCCGCTCCGCAGGGATGGTATTGTCAGCTAGTCTGGTCCGAGCAGCCCCGCTCCATTCTACATAGTAAGGGCACCGAGATCCCCACAAATTGCACGGCTGCCTTTGCCGCCCGGCCGCTGTAGGGCTGACCAACACTGCAGAAGCCCTGCGTCTCCACGGGCCGCATCTGCACATAAGACGACAAAGCCCAGCCTTACTGGATATATGACTCCCACCATCCTTTTACGCATACCAGCAGCACGATGAAACATCGGACGATGCTGCCGCTGAATAAGAGATGGCAGGCTTCCAGTTTGTCGTCTTTGGCGATGAACAGCCCGGCACGCGCAGGGCGATCCGCAGCCACGTCATGAAGGGCAAGAACGCAGGGCGGAAGCTCCCGCCGCGGCAGAGAAAGACGGACAATGTGGTGGATGGGCAAGTTGCCGTCACCGCCACTACCACCACTACGAAGCTAAATCGAGGTGGTGACGGCAGCAAAAGCAGTAGCAACCATGTCCTAGCGGCTAGATGCAGGGGGAGCAGAGAGCAGGTCGGCGACAAGTCATCTAAAAAGTCGAGTGGGCAGACAGCCACCTTGGCTGTGAATGGCCCGCATGAGATTCAGGAGCAGCAGCAGTATATGCCCTTCATTGGGGCGGCACATCTCGGCGAGCTCACGAGGGCAGTGGCGATACCGCGAGCGGTCGGGCATGAGCTCTCGTGGAGGCCATTCCCGGACGACTTCACGGCCGCGTCTATCGACATGCTCCGATCTTGTGAGTTTCTACGGTTGCCTATGCCTAGTCCTGACTCGTGCTTGAAAGTGGGAAATAAAACATGGCTGACTGGTTGCGCCTCGTGTTTCGTCTTTTTCTGATTACAGTCTTCTCTCCTCTGACCGGCACATCTAAAGTGATTCCGTTCTGCCGACCTAAGGACCGATACGATTCCTTCTTCTGGCGCTTTTCCATCGCCGACGAGGCGTGTAAGTTCTGTATTTTCCTCTCTTTTGCCACTAGGAAACAAATCCAAGTAGTGTACTCACAACTCCTTCTGCAGTCATGCACGCCATGGTCGCCACCATCAGCGCTCTGCAGCAAGACTCCCTCTCCCGCACGGAGCGGTCGTCCCCTCGGCTCACCCTCTCGCATGTCTCCCGTGGCCTGCATCTCATCAACAAGCAGCTCGAGTTCGCGAGCAGTGCCGGAGGTAGTGGAGAGAGTGGCCAGCACAAAGCAACAGAAAAGCAAGGCGACGCCGTCGCCGTCTCGGACGCCACCATCGCCTCGATCCTCGTGCTCTCCATGTACGAGCGCCTGCGCGGCGACTACGCCCGCGCGGCCGTGCACCTCCGAGGGCTCCGGCACATTGTCGTAGACCTGCGCGGCGGCGTCGCGGACCTGCGCCACACGCGTGGGCTCGCGTCAAAGATTTGCAGGGCCGACATTGACCTGGCGCTGCACTTTGGCACGGGAACCGTGTTCACGGCGGCGGAGGCGCTGCCGGCCATGCAATTACAACAGGAGCAAGGCGGAGGCGAGATGTCGTCGTCTTTCCCGACGGCCATGCCGGGACCAAGGCTGCCGAGAATGGAAGAGGAAAATGTCGACTGCTACGGCGTCACGGCCCAGCTGAGCCCGCGGTACAGCGAGCTCATGCGCGACCTACTACGAACGACTGCACTGCTCAACAGCACGGCGGGCGCGCCCGTCCTGGACGTCTACGGCCTCGAGGCGCTGCTAGTCAACTTGTGCTACCGCATCGTCGAGCTGCGGCCGCTGCGGCAGAGCAATGCGGAAGCAACGAGCTCGTGCCGCAGCGGGAGCAAGAGTGCGAGTAGTAGCACGAACGATGTCGGAACCCCCCACGAGAACTATATCGACGACCGAAACACAAGCTTTGCTAACAACGCGGGGCAACCACATATGAATAACACCGCTTCCACCACATTCAGCACAGCAGCAGCCACAGCCGCTTCAGCCACCGGATCCGGCAGCAGCACCGTCAACACCGTCAGCAACATCGACGACGCCTGCCACCTCGGCATGGCGGCCTTCATGACCACCCTGATGCTCGAGTTTGGCGGAGCACAGCTCGTCACGCACGAGCGTCTGCGCGCCTCGCTCGGGGCTTCTATCCGCCGCTTGTCGAGCAGTGGGGTGCAGAGCCTCCGCGCCGCCCTGTGGCTCTGCTTCGTAGGTGGTGTCTCGGTTATCAAGACAGGCAAGATGACGACGACGACTATTCGGGGACTCAAGGCTTCCGCTGTTACTTCAAGACAGTACGGTGAAAGCAGAAGCATCGCTGACAGTCAAAATCGCTCGTCTCGAAAGTACAAGAACAGCGGCGGTCATGAGGAGGACGGGGCCAGTGATAATGATAAAAGTGACGTTGATGATGGTGTCGATGACGACACCGCATGGCTCCTCGCCCAGATCCACGAGCTCTCGCAGGACCTAGGCCTCGACTGCCCCTCCCCCTTCGGCAGCCCTGTTTCCTCATGGCCAAGTGTGCTCTCCGTTCTCAGCGAGTTCCCCTGGGTTCACTCGCTGCATGACAAGCCCGGGCAGGCGATCTGGGATGCCACCTGCGCAATGGCGGCGGCGGCGGCGGCGGTGGCAGAAGCAGCAGTATACAGCGACGCCGAAGCCGATGACCAGTTCTTGCTGCGGGACGATGCTCCTGCCGGAGCAGGTTACGCAGTCGACATGCTCCCGTGCCGAGGTCAGGTGTCGCTGAAGCTCAGGCCCTTGCAGACCCTCACGCACGAGCCGGGTGTATCCTTGTCACATGTCAAACATGGACTTTGGTGAGCATGCCGGCAGACATGTAAGTCAGAAACCATGGAAGAAAGACGCAAAATGACCCCCGTCGTGGAAATGGCGTCGATCACACGCGACACAAAGTCGATAACAGTCGATGACATCCACAAGTAGTCGTCTCGTGGAAGTAAGGAGAATGGTCCTACGGGGCTGGAAGATGCTCTCTACGCGACCTCGCTCAGGGTATAAAAATTGCCTATCCGATATACAATAGCGTATGGAAAGTGTTGAAAGTTGGCCGTCGAGCCGAAACGGCGAGGCAGAATAATGAAGAACCACAGACATGAACCCATGGACGACCACGTGTACCCCAGTGAACGCCAAAATAAAAATAAAAATGTGGGAGGGCAAGGAACCGCTCCGAGGCTCGAGGACAAGAAAAGGGAAAGAAAAGATTTGCTCAATCGACATTCCACCAAACGCCTATTGGCAGCCACGTTCATGAGTGCCACCAGGTTCCCCCCTTTGCCCGAAAAGAATATTGATATCATCCCATCCGATACATTCGTACACCGACAAGCGTGCGTGAAGCAATGTGACCAAAACCTTGGCGAGTCTGGAGAAAGCCTTGAATAAGTGACTTTACCAGTCAACCCCCGCCGCCGCCTTGAGCGTCGTAGGGTCTATAGCACTACAAGCGCAGGATCATGCGAACCGGCGCTCGAACTCATTGAAGAGCTTAGGAGTGATCTCATCGCTGCTCATGCCCTTGACCTCCCACAAGACCCCCTTCTTGGCGTAGTGCTCAAGAAGGGGCTCGCTGGTCTCCTCGAATTTCTTGAAGCGCGCCCGATATGTTGCTTCGCTGTCGTCGGCCCGCCGTACAAGCTTGTCACCAGTGATGTCGTCGTAGCCAGAATTCTTGGGCGGGTTGAAAGAAGTGTTGTACACTCGGCCTGAAGGCTCGTGGACCCAGCGAGATGCGATGCGCTCCATGACCACGTCGAATGGTGTCTTCAGCGAGACCACCCAGTTGATTGGGACAACATGGTCGAGTCTTTCGGCTTGCCCCGCCGTGCGTGGGAAACCGTCCAGAAGGAAGGAGGCGGAGGGATTGTCCGATGCCTGCGAGGACAAGGTCGCGGCAGCATTGGGGTTGATGTCGAGCGGTAGCATGAGCGAATCGAGTCCTTCGGTCACAGGGGGCTCGCCCGCTTTCATGGTGATGGGTTGCGCGCCCGAGACGCCGCTGGCTGAAAACGCGACGAGGTTTTCCTGCACGCCAGCAAGCCAGCCGCGGTGACCGAGTTCGTTTGTGATGAGGCGGAGGATCAGGTCGTCCGAGACGAGGCCGCCGGTCTTCATGGTCTTCTCGACATGGATGCCGAGAGGTGTGCGATGTTTGACATTATGGCGGAGGAGGTCGCCAGAGGATATGGCGGACAACTGAGGAAAGCGGGAGAGCAGTCTTTCCGACTGTGTGCCCTTGCCCACACCGGGGGCACCGACAAGGATAACGCGGGCGGCTTTGCGAAGGCGCATAGTATGCTGGAATTCCCGGTGCGAGGCGCAGAAGCTGGTAGTGCGGTTGGAAGTCGAGGCGACGGGATTGCAAGAGGACAGAGGAACGCCAGCGGATGGTGAAGAGGGAAGCCTCGGAAGTGAAGAGCTGCACGGAAGAGGAGGGGCTGTGGGTTGACCTCGATTGCAGCCGCTAAGAATTGGTTGGAGCTTGACAGGCAAGAATGGGATGGTGCAATGCAGACCAGGGTGGATGTACTCCGTTAAGGCCGGTATCGCGGGGAGATGTGGTGCAGGGGGCCGGGGGCGGAAGTCCTCTGAGGCGGATGGGCAAAGGGATTCGCCAGCCAGACTGTGAATGGATCGGCGTGTAGTTAAGACAACGGTGAGCGTGGGGGTGGGGAATGCATGGAGGGAACAACTTGGAAGTTCCAAATGTAATGGCGCAACACCGACCGAAAGGCTGAAGGGAATCCCTTTGAGAAGGCCAGATGCCCGGAGGCCGAAATGTGATTGATTGCCCGACTTGGAGCGGCGACGGGCGCGGCGCTAGGATTGACCGAAGCAGGCACGTGGGAGAGGGAGGGGTGGCGCCTGCAACTCAGCACTGGCCAAAATGTTGGGGAAAAGTGGTGGCGGCGCGGGCGAATCGGGCATTGTTGAACAGGCTTGCCCACGACCCGTTTGAAGCTCCGGCGTCGGGCAAGAACCGTGGGAGGGGCCGATCTGTTCTTGTTGCTTTGCTCCGTAAGCACAGCCGCTTATCAACCCAGCTTCAGGACAAAACACGTACAGAGAGATCGAAGCGTGGAACAAAAAGGCCAATCCCTCTGTGCCTTGGATTGCAGTCGTGCCTCCATCCATGACGTGCGCAAGGTTGGCGCGTGCATCCGAAGCTTTCGGCACAGCAACCACTCGGGTCTCGTCTGCCTTGGCTTGCACACTCTCGACCCATCCGCCGCATCACATGCCTTGCTTGAGCTGTTCGGCCATGTCATCTGAGAGAGAACCGACCACCCGGCCGCGGCTCTCGCAGGAAAATTCCGACATCCTCCGGGACCCTGTACATGCCATTTCATCCACTGAGAGCGTATACACTAGACTCTACCCAGGAGCTGGAAATCACTTCAATCATCCGGGCGAACGGCGCCGGCCCGAGGCACAAGTCGAATAGCTACCCGGAATTCCCGGGATACTTGAGAACTGCCTATGCCCTGCTTAATTATTGCTCTTCCACTAATTACATATGGAGAGCACCATTCACTGGCGAATATCTCCACGTGTATTCGGTGACGTAATTATTGATGTCGCGCACGGCCGTGCCCGCCTCCTCAGGAAAGCACTGGGTTGTGACACTGGTGCTGCCAACATCACATCGGACGAATGGTGGTATCATGCGCAAATGACCTTTTGATAAATGTGCTGTGCATGTCAATGACCCTCAACTTCTATATAGCCGAGGTTCGATATCCAGAGTCTTACCCACCATCCCACTGCCGCCAGGCCTCTTTCGACAGCATCAGAAGCACACCACACGCCATGTTTTGTCAATCGTACAACATTGTTACATCCTCAGAGAAGCAGACTTTGCGTAGTGCGCAGTCCTCCCCTGCTCTTGTGGCTCCTCGTGCAAGGCCAGACATATGCATGCTGTCTGCAACCCTCTCTCCGTCGCTCTCATGATATTCTCCTTGCTTACAACATGCCTCCTCCTTGTTGCGATTGTTGTTGCATGTGGTCTGAGATCTTCATGTGGACGTCGAAGAACTTGGCCGCGCAGCGGTCGAGGCACACGCTCTCGCCTTTGTTGAGCTCGGACTCGCGGTAGTCGTTGGGGACACACTTTTTGGCGCATGCGCGTGTGAGGCTACGAAGAGAGACCAGAAATCTCAGATTAGCGGATGGTTCTCCAGGAGAGGACTTGCCCGTCGAGGGAAGTAAATCTCTGGCCGTGCAACATACCGGGACATCATGTCTGTGAGCATCTTCATCTCGGCCTCGGCGGCGGCAATCTTCTCTGCCGACGTAGGCTGGGGTCTTCCAAATCCGAGGAACGACATGATGGCTGGCTTCTTTCTCTCGACTATATGTGCAGGTTCGTGTTGGGAGGGTTGTTGTTCGGCGTTGACGAGTCGTCCGCGTATGCGTGGGATTGCTATCGAACTTCTTAGGCGTATTCCATCAGTATCAGCTCCGCCGTGATAGGCGAGGCGGGCCTGGCGGGTCAAGCTCAATTTGACCAAGAAAGTCCTGCAATGGCAGGCGGTGCAAGTCCAACGCAGTTTTCACGGCAGGAGCTTGAGCTGTGAAAGTGGAGACCCTGAGCAAATGCACACTGGCAGAAAAGTTACCACTATTTTGCCAACCTGCAAGCTCACTTCACTTCTTCAATGCCCTCAACTCTCTTTCTGCACCAAGCAAATCACCCAGCCATTGTGAACCACGGAAGTGGTCGAGCTTGGATGTCTCCAGACATTGGAACGCTCACTTGTTTTATTGAGCCCAGTAACCATAAGGTAAGCCACATGCATGACAGCTGCTACGCCCGTTGGGCCTTGGAATGATGATAATGCTTCGACATTAGAACCGTTGCGACTGACATCCATTCGTGGGTGATTGATCACAATTAGCCAGCATATCTGACCAAACTTGTTCCTTCTGGCCTTCCGGTCAACCCCAAGTGCCCCTTGCGCGTTGCGCGCGTTGCTGACAGCTTCCAAAGGCACAATGAGCTGTCGACGACCTCTGCAGTTCTTGCGCCCGCCGCCAGCGCTGGCTTCTCCCGCGACCAAGCACTTTTACCTGCGGTTTTATTCTGTTGCGCGTCGTTTCGCTGCCGCAGATCCCCATACTGCACCTCTATTGCGCCCTCGCTCGAGCTTGCGCGCTATTGAGTCGCCTATCGGCTGTCGCTACTATGCCAAACAAAAGAATGCCAGTGACATCGATGAAGCCGATCTTGGGAGCCGAGTGATCATTGAGAAGAGGATTCAGAAGCTGGAAGAGTACGAGGCTCTACGCTATCCCCGGATCGCGTGCCATGAGAATTGCATGAGGATACCTGATTTTGTGGCCAAGTACAGCCCCGACGGCGCGGCGCACGACGGCGAGGTCGTAGTCCTGCGGGGCCGCGTCATGTCACGCCGCGCGCAGGGCTCCAAGCTCGTGTACCTGGATGTCCTGGGCGAGTTCCAGAAAGTGCAAGTGAAGGCGAGCCTTGCCGAGCTAAGTGATGTGACTGCGGAAGACTTCAAGCGCTGCTTCCACCCCGTCCTGCGCGGCGACATCGTCGAGGTGGCGGGCATCGCCACGCGCTCCGGCACGGGGGAGCTCACACTACAGGCCTCGAGGCTGCCGACTGTCCTAACTCCAAGCCTAGCCCCTTTGCCGCGCAAAGTCCAGAACGACGAGACTCGCGTGCTGAACCGGCATGTCGACCTGCTCGTAAACCAGGAGACTGCGGACGTGCTCCGGACGCGCTCCCATGTCATCAGAGCGATGCGCGACTTCTTCCACGAGCGGAACTTCCTCGAGGTTCAGACGCCGATCATGGCAGACTATGCCGGCGGCGCGACCGCCAGACCGTTCCTCACCACGGCGAACGAGTTCTCAAGCAGGGACCTGGCGCTGCGAATCGCGCCCGAGCTATGGCTGAAGCGACTGGTCGTCGGCGGGATGGAAAGGGTGTTTGAGATTGGCCCTTCATTTCGCAATGAGGGGCTCGACAACACGCACAACCCCGAGTTCACGACGTGTGAGTTCTACTGGGCATACGCCAACCTGGCGCAGCTGACCGCTGTCACGGAGCACTTTGTCCGCTCGCTCTTCTCCTCGGCGCAGGCGCTCCACGAGCGTCTAGGCCGGGACACGGTCCTGCCCGAGCTCCCCAATGAGGACTTTGCTTTTCCGCAGTTCGCCTTCCTGCCGACCCTCGAGCGGATCCTGGACATCAGGTTCCCCGACCTCTCTGAGGACACGGCATTTGACAAGCTCGTAGCCCTCCTCGGCGACCGCCTCCCGCCGGCAGTCAGCCAGGAGCGCTCTCTGACCCGGCTCCTCGACCACCTCGCGGGGACATACATTGAGCCCTTTTCCGAGACGACGCCAATCTTCATCACACACCACCCGGCCTGTATGTCGCCACTGGCAAAGTCCTTTGTTGACCCGGCGTCGGGGAGTCAGGCGGTGTCGGCCCGCGCCGAGCTCTTCATCCGGGGCCGCGAGATTGCCAACATGTACGAGGAGGAGAACGACCCGCTCGAGCAGCGGCGCAAGCTCGAGGAGCAGGTCCGCGCGCGGCGCCACAGCGCACTCGAGGCCGCCGAGACGCCTGCCGAGGTCGACGAGAGCTACGTCCAGGCGCTCGAGTACGGCCTGCCGCCTACGGGCGGCTGGGGCTGCGGCGTCGACCGGCTCGTCATGCTGCTGTCGGGCACGCAGAGGATCGCCGACACGCTGACTTTCGGCAGCCTGCGCAATGTCGTCAGCGTGTCACAGGCAGTCAAGAGGAACTGAGGGGGTCTCGTCCTCGCATGGACATATAGAGAGTTGCAATGGCTTCGTGACAATTCAGAGCGAGGTTACCTGAGCCTACTGTAGTATATTGTATCATGCCCCGCCAATGAGAGCTGTTCGCGGCTCGCCCGTAACAATCAGTATTGTCGTCGTCTCGTCTATAGGCTGTGATATCAGCCACATGCAAGTAGTTGTACAGGATTACTGTCGATCTCGGGGTCTTTCTTAGTAGGCATTAGATACGCTCACGTCGACAGCAACATTCACGGACAGAGCGCATGATTACGATTGAAGTGCATTGCCACTGTTTTCTTTGCTACCGAATCTCGTGTCGCCGGACCGCCGTTCCACCCCGACAGCATCGAAGAAATTGGTCTCCGAACCTCGTTGGGCTCCGGTAGAAATGTCTCCATCACTTTCGAGATTTTGAGAACCTATGTGACTAGTTCTTCCGTTGATATCAACTACCAGCTGGCGTGTGTGTATCAAAGAGTGCCATAAAAGCAGGATATCCCCCTGTCCGGACTGCCCTGCAGTCCAGTACAGCCTCACCAGAAAATCTGCTTCCGCGCTGAAGCCTTGTTCACAACGCCGGCATACGGTCCGCTGATAAGCAGCCGCCCAACTTCCTCGTCCGCGGTTGCCATGTACCAGCGGATGTTCTCTTGCCATGAAGCAGCAGCGGGGGGCCGTGGCTGCGCTGCCGTGCCGGGCGAGATTTGCGCTACGCCGAGCTCAGCCTGCAGTGCCTGTACCCACGTCTCGACATGGTCGCGCTGGTTGCTGTCCCGGTTGCTGCCGAAACGGCGGTCGATTTCCTTGGATCTCATCGCTTTGAGAGCGGTGGTGGCCTGCGTGAGCTCTTGGGGTATGCCGACAGCCCGGCGGTGAGCGATATTGCAAGCTGCCAAGCGTGCCTCGATGACTCGGGACAACTGGCCGTTATCTGCTGCGCCCTCTGGCTTGGGCTTGAACAGCATGTGGACGTTTTTAATCTTGCCATCGTCCCATAAAGACGCAGTTGTTTGCGCTTTAATGTGCAGGGAATTGTAGTTGTGCCCTTGGCCGTTTAGGTACGCCAAAAGCTGGCAGCCATGACAGATCCGCGTTTCATCATCACGATCAATGATGTCTGCCTTAAAAAACACGGAGGGAAACATACCTCCGCAGTGGCCGCAGTTGTGCAGCCACCCTTTCCCAATCTCTCTTGGAGACATGATTTTCTCGAGAGAAACTTGGCTCATAGACTGGCCCTTCAAGGCGATGATGATGTCGGACCAGAGCGTCATAAGCATGGCTTCTGCTTGGATTTTCGACACTTTAGTCTTCCCGTCTTCTCGGAAGTCGTCCAGCCGTAGGATACTATCGAGAATGTACGGCAAAGTTCTGTGGCGAAAGGGTAGCTTGTCTAGCCACAATCGGAATGCTTTGCCGGGCCGAAGGAGGTCGATGTTTGCTTTTCTCGCTAAGGGAACCACTGTGATAAGGACAGCCGTGACTCCTCGGGTAGTGTCGAGGTAACCCTCGTCACTCCAGACGACCCCGTAGCATCCTTGGCTATTGTGCCGCGGACCTTGGTAATACTTTGGGAAGAAGTCAAGTTCAAGTTGCACCTTTCCGTCTTTAGAGCGGTTCTTGTTCTCGCAGCTGATTAGCTGCACCAGATCTTTTGTGGTTCCAAAGTGAAGTTGTTCACAATTGTGAATGCCGATTGTTTCCAGAGCCGGACTGGATTCGATAATGGCCTTGACCCCGTGGATGTCAAGAAACATTACGCCCTGCAACAGAACGTGCCGCAAAAGGCTAGGCCTCAGCTCAATGCATTGTACTGGTGTCATTGTTAGTCCGTGTCCATACACGCTGCTGGTACCAAAATAGGAACTCACAGAACTCCAGGTAGCCCTGCATCGACTTCGCGACCCCTTGGCCCTTGTATTGCACATCCTCTGGGTACTCCCACACTCCGTAGTCGTTGCTGTAGTCTATGCTGGGATCTGGTTCATGGCCGTTAAGCCAACCATGTCTAATCCCTCCCAAGATCATAAAAGGCCCGATACTCAATGTAGAGAAGGTCTCGGCGTCCACTTTGACGGCATCCGAATCGTCTGTATGTCCCGGTGGTAAGAAAGAGAGACTCTGATATTCGCTATCACGAAGGTCGATGCGGGCCTAGACGGGTCAGTTAACCCTCAGTCTCCCGCTTGGAAGGCTCTAAAGGACTTACAATATGATTTGAGATGGTCTGGAACATTGCCTGGGATGTCCTTGAGAGGTTGCTTAGATCTTCCCACGCGTCGACCAAGTTGGCCAAGATGATTTGAAAAAGCTCAGGCGTAGCCACAACCTGACCGAGTGGATTCGATAACTCGACTGCGGCTAAGGTCGGCTTTTCCTCGACTTTCCAAATGAATGGTGCCTGTTTGTAACGCAGTGTCAACAAAGTCCACAATAAAGGCCTCAGACTTGTGAGCATCCTACCTTGGTCTTTACGCCCGGGCAATATGGCCACTGCGCCATGCGTAGCATAGACTTCCCAAGGCCATCCAGGCCGTGTGTCGTTTGGCCCTTGCCATAACTCCAGTTATTCTTATGGTTGAGTAGTGGAAACCGCAAGATATTGAACTTGCGGTCGTCGTACCGAGCACTATCTGATCTCCAGACTCTGTGCACCGTGGTGCCGCGGTTCCGCCGGACGAACACGTTCGTCTCTGGCTTTGGCATTTTCTTGGAGCCTTGTCTTCGGACAGCGGGCAATTGATATACTCGGGTGAGAGGTCCAAACTCGGCAGGGGGTGCTACTCGTGACTGCTTGAGGTGGCCCTCGAATCGCCCAGCTCCGGCCTCAATTGTAGGTTTCTTAGGTTCTAGGAATCCTTTCTCCTGCAAGATCGCTCCGCCCTGACGCTGAAGTCTAGGGACAGGTACCTTCTTGTAGTAGTCCATCACTTCGATGTTGTGAGCGGCTCCTTTGGTTTGGAAGGCTTGGCTGATAGGAGGTCAAATATCACAAGCAACGTCGGGGTTTGTGGTCGTGTCCGTGAGGGTGGCAATGGGCACGAGGTCTTCGTGAACCGCAAGCTGAGTGAAGCTCTAGACTGCAGGTTGTCTGCCTTTTGATCTTGGAAAGAGCTTCGTTTGATAGGGAACGGCTCTGCTTCTGATGTTGTCCTTTGGATTGTTTCTGCTGATATGGTTCCAGCATGTGCTAAAAATGCGCGCGACTTTTGTGAGCAATAGCGAGCGCTTGAAGGCCACTAGAGCCGGAATTTGTATGAGATGAATGTCAACGAAGATGTTGTGTGAATAATGATTTGTGCTCGCTCAGAGCATTTGCTTTGTGTGTGTGAAAATAATATAAAGTATGCCGATTGTTTGCCAGATTATGCGAAGCACACAATGAGGATCGCTTGTAGAAGATGACGTTGACATATACCGTAGCGAGTAGTGAATGATCTGAGCGAGTGATATCAACCCGTGAGAACTAAGTGTCTCGAATATAGACTCGGGTGAATCAGCTATTGCGGCGAGTTGGCAGGAACCTGATCTCGATCAGGAAGGAGCAAAATTGCTAGGAGTCGCGGATGTTCATAGGGGATATTCGGTGATCTTGATATCCGGGAGACATGAAGAACGAGAATCCGATTTGTCAAGCTCGAGGTTGTGTACTGGGTTGATCAGGCTTGTGTTGCCTGCGTGCTTGCCCCGATCGTTGCCAATTATCGAAGGAACGGGACTCGTTTGCTGTGAAGTGAGACAGGTTTGCGTGAGATAGGTTTGCTTTCCGAGTTTCCCTAAAAAATTAGGCGAGTTGTAGGGTTATTCGCCTTCCTGCAGATAGCTTCGAGTTTGTAGACCTGGGGATAGAACAGAAAGCCGCTTAACTATGATGTTGGTTAGTTGCCGGAGAACTTGTTGATCGTTGCCACCCCACCTAGAATCTCGAAGACGGATGGGTAGAAGGCAGCTTAGATTGATTGATTGCTCTTAACTCGAAGCAGTACACTCTCTCTAGTACTAGGCAGACTTGAGAAGGAAACGGGAGCTTACTTGGAGTGTATGAGCGCCGACGAGGTCGTGGTCCTTCAGGTGAGTTTGCGTCCTCGTTGAAATAGAAAAAGACTTGTTGAAATAGAAAAGGAAAGCGCCCGCGTTGTTGACTTTTAGGGCTTCAGGTCCAGAAACAAACGAGGTGGATGGCTTTCGCTCAAATAATAGCTAGGAACTCCGCTTGTGACTCGAAAGCATATATTTGCGTTCGGCTTGACTGTCATGAGAATCGACAGGAGCAAACGAAAGGTAAGTGTCTCTCCCATAGGCAAGAGTGTTGAGAACAACAACTCTACATGAAAAGTGGACATACACATGTGGAGGAATGGGAACATAGTTTTATCGACAAGGTACGCTATGCAACCGAGTAGGCCCCAGCCACTGTTATTTTTGCCTCTATTCAAATGGACAACATCTCATTGACGAAAGAATTGAATGTATTCGACTCTGCTTCGCAGTGGTATCTCAAACTGGTTGTTGGGGGTCTTGCCTCTCCCAAGACCACAACGAGTCATTCCAATGAGAAAAATTCATTTTTTTGTGATAACTATCCAAAATATAAACTCAATTGCCCAAAGTGACCCGTTAGTGCTATAGTCAGTCCGTTATTTTTTCGCGTCAGCTATGCTGCTTCTAAAAGCACAGGGAAGTTGTGGTGCTGACAGCCTTTTTCTAGCAACATATCGAAACATGAGACATACAACCTTATATCTCGCAATCTCCTCAAACCCCTAAAAATTAAAAAATTCGGATAAAGCTTCTACCGATATATCCAACCAATAAATATCATAACCACGGCATAGGAGTTTTGCTTGTTCCAAAAATAGCTCTTCAAGTCCTGGGCATGCTCGCGGGCAAAGGCCTAGACTTTAAATTTTGTTGGTGAGAACTGCTCTTCTCGGACCGTGCACACTTGCATTGTAGGCCTTCGTGCTTCAAGATATAGTCGAGCAAACTGGCGGCTCATTTCCTCAGTTGTAGGCCAGAGTGAGACTAAGATGTGTGAACACGCGGGAAGTATCATCGGTCATAGTCAACTGATCGCGTCTAACTGACTGGGCGAGATTGCTTCGATCTAGTCTGCAATTCATCCGAGGAATCGCAACACCGAAATCTAGTCCCGCATTCGTCCCGAGCTATAGCGATATCACCAAGTTTGTAGGGGCGGCATCGACCTTGCAGCAAGGTCGACAACTTGGCCCTGCCATGGCCTCTCCCTTGTGCATAACATCAACCTCGAATGGCGTGATTCAAGGCAGTCCCACCATAACCACCCATTACACGGTACACTTCGAGACCGTAAGGCAACTTAGACAAACCGGCACACGCGAAGCAAGTGGGGTGGGTATATGGTGTGGTTCATGTCTCGGGCTCGTCGACCTGCGTGAACCATCACGTGGCTGCATACCCTTTAGCGTACATATCACACAATCTGCACCCAGCAAGAATGACATGCCTCGAGTCTCGTCCCCCTTAGCCGCGGTAGGCAAGTAAGCACCCGCACCCGGCACGGAACAGCTCATGCTGTCTCGACAGCAAGGGCCTAACCCAGGGAGATGCACTGCAGGGCTTGGGTAGCCCTCGATAGGAGCCTGTTGCACAGGGCTGGCGCTCACTGGCCCGCGCGGCCACCCTGGGTGATGGCGTACAAACATGCAAGGTGGGGAGGGGTGTGGCGTGGCACTGGACCAGCTCGAACAAGTCTGCTTGAAGCAAATACGTCACAGCAAAGCCCGAGGTAGAGTGTGTGTGATGCGCGGCACGCGAGGATGAGTCAGTCTGCCAAGATTTGATGGCTGGGTGTTCTGCGAAAGAGAGGAGGGGTAACCCGGCGGGAGGGTTGCAGATTGCGACGCCGTGAAGCTCGAGCCCAAAACGCACGCACGGCAGAAGAGCAGGATGGGCAAGGATTCTCGACAGTCACAAGACCTTCCCGCGGACCCCCTCCTTGGCGTGCTAGAGCTCTGTGTGTGTTGCATGCGCGCCCGCATGCGTCTGCACCCTCTTATCGTGGGCTTGTCTGTGCCACGAGCTTTACCGGCACGACGTTAGGTGGTGGGGTGAGGTGGTGGTATCGTGTGGTGTCTAGACCTAATATTGTGGAACAGTCCGTGCTGATCAACTAACTGATCCCCGTTGATCCAAATGGCGGTGATTCGGGTGCCATCATGACCAAAAGTGCTGGTGGATAAAAAACTGCCGATGTGGGCTGGAGAACCCCTCCAGGTTGACTCACCCGGAAGTTCTGATATGCAGGTGCCGCTCGTGGCTCCCACACCAAAGTTCTGGTTTCCGTGTTGCGTGCTTCCTATGACTACTTGTGGCATGGCCGCAAGTAACCGTTTGCCCGGCTTGTTAATGTCTGTTGTGTTTTCGAAAAAGAAGTGTTGCCCTCTTGGCTCTTATTGCGACTTTTTGACCTGCTTTTTCGTATAGACGCCGAGGAGAACATTCTTTGGTTTTTGGAGTGTACTATGTATACCGAAACATGCTGGTACACCAGGGTGTGCAAGCAGGGAACCGCCGTCGCTGTACCGTGTTTGCTGGTCCGACTTCAAGTGGGATATGATGCAATCGAGGCCGGCATGTGGCATTTCGAAGTTGTCGAGGTGGGGGAGGGATCACCCCCTTGCCCTGCATGAGACCCAGGTAAGCGCATGCTGCGAGAGAAATGGTGTGACAAGTCAATGGGGGCATCCCTGTACGCACTTCAAGTTCGCCGGCAGCTTTGGCTGGCTGAACATCCAAAACCGACAATACCCATGCGTTATGATCACGTCGCTCATATAGATTCACCCGTCTGGAAGCTTACGCCAGCGCCAGACTGTTTTGGCACTGTAGCCTACCAGTTCAAACTATTTGTTGCTTGCTAAATCAGTCCAAAGTATCATGCTGCGCCAGGTGAGTCACGCAGGACTATATAGCAGACTGTTGGCTCACACAAGCTTCAAGACGGTAACTCAAGGAGCCGGCGAGCTAGTTATCCCACATGCAAGTGCTCGGAAGGACAACAGCTGGCCCTGGGGCCGTGGAAGCAGGTGCAAAAATGCCCCACGAATAGCGCTGGCTTTTGACCCGAACGACCATCGGTGACAATTTTGTTTTTAGTCAAAGACTGCAATCTGTGGGAATGATGGAAGACGGCAAATGGCAAATGTCACATGTCCGCCAGTGGCAGGTCGCATAACCCGCCGAGCTGAACTCAGCCGCAGTGACCAGACGGCGGAGAGCAAAGGACTCGGCAGGCTATCGGCCACCAGCGCCCGTCGGGTCAAGCTTTACCCTGTGTGGCAAGCAACCCCGCCAGGACTGAAGCACCTGACGTCTTCTGCATTAAAATATATGAGTGACTACGCAGCGTCCATCGACTGCATGGACGGGGTGTATCCGCCCCGAGCACGAATCCATTCCTCTGAGCGGTGTGATAGCTCCCATAATCGTCGGTGTGTTATGCTGCTTATCACGTGACTCAGAGGCGTCTTTCACAACAAGGATATTGGGCATGATGAGTATTCGTCTTGAAAGCTGATGTTTGGCGAGCCAAGTTGAATCTGAATGCCGCCAAGGCGTGTTAATCTGCCTGTGGGGCAGTGTGGTGAGAAACAAGGGGCTCCCAATAAGCCAGGCGCGGCAAGAAGAAAAATTCGGGTTCGAGGAATTCTTGCATTGAATAAAGCGCACCCCCACACACTGCAGGAGGAGAGCATGTTCATTGGATATTCGTGAGATAAGGACGATGCATGCGTGCACCGGAGCCATCTGATCGTGATTCGGGACCAGGCTGCAGAGTCCGCCTCGCCTCAAGTAAACGACTCTGTTGTGGAGAGAGCTGTTTGACTTTGTTGCTTTTGCTGCTTTGAGTACCTCTTCGCCATTGCTTGGACCATGCAGCTAGCCGTTCAAGATCGCGCATGGCGTCAGAAGGGATCGACCGCCAGAGGTCCTTGACAAGCACGCACGGTGCCCTGAAGATGGCCGGACGAACAGCAGAATGCGCCCGGCCCTAGGATTCACCGCCGCAAGCAATGGGAAAATCTTAGGTCGTCGAATAAGATGAGGGACACTCGATCGACACGAGAGATTGGCCGCAGCCAAGCGGGACCGGACTAGCCTGGACCACGATGCAGACAGGGTCACATGGAGCTGCACTCGCTCTCGAGGGACGGGTGAGTGGCGCTAAGCATGTTGAAGGGTGGAGCAAGGCATGGACGTTGGCGAGGGTTATGGGTGTGACCAATGCCGGCACTGGTGGTGATGGGAACGTCCGCCTCTTGGAAGCGCCATGGAGCCCACTTTGGATATTTGCCCGGGTCCCTTCGTACCTTAAGCTAGGTCGTGGCGGTCTTGGCACCAGCGGCCCACTGTCAGCCGTCAAGGTTGACCGTCAAGATGGTACGGACATGGTGCGGTCCTCGGGACAACGACTTTTTGTTCGGATTAGGACCGAGTACAGCTCGTGAATCCAGGGGCTACTGGACGTGCTGCGTCCTCGGTTGGAGCCACTGGTCTGAAGTATTTGTTGATCATGTAAAATGACATTGAAAATTGAGCTTAACGAATGGAGACATTGCAGGCCTGTCACCGAAGACTTTCTCCTGCTCGCAATTCAGCAGACGGGATTCAAGGATGAGTGTGTCGTGCTGCCCAAATAGGGGGTGGTGGGGTATTCCGAGGAACGACCGGACATTTTCCCCCCTTCGCTTCGGGATAACGGCACTCGTGCATCAGCTGATCTGGAATGCCGACTGCGTACGGAGTACGTCGGCGTTGTCGAAGACGCAAGAACCCCGCGTCTTGTGCAATGTTTGCCATTGAGAAGGAAAAAGACGATGAGACTGGATCCGTATCAGGGCCCTAGACGGAAAATCATTGTGAGGTTAAACTTTGCAGAGTGTGTTCGACGTTGAAGGTTGTGAACCTACCTGTCAGGGGTACTGGACATAAATGAATATACCGGTACCCCAAACGGCTGGAGGGAACTTTGTCTGCACAGGCCTGCCCCGGACATACATCCGAGTCTAGGACTCTGGGTGCTGTCACTTGCTCCAAAGCTACGGAGCAGTAGATTGACTGCCGGATTTCGTAGCTCATCACCGTGATAGACGTTCAGACACAAGTTTTGAAGTCGATCCCCTACCTACTCTGTGTGGCGGATAGTGTTTTTCTTTGTCTCGACTCCCGGGGATGGTGGTGGGGCGTGTGCGGACGAGGAGAATGGGCGCGCCCGCAAGGGTCGCGTCTGTGTTCCCTGAGCGGAATGCGGTGCTGGGGGGGAAGCAATCTCAGAAACGAGCGGCTCTCATTTCAGACAGATGAGGCACGGACTCTAGCCACGGAGGACCCCAGCCACCAGGTCTCCGTTTCAGTCTGGCTGGCCGGCCAGGCAATATTGGATCTTCTAGAGGAGGTGGCGGCCCCTAGCAAAGGCCGTGAGAGGATCAGCTCAGCGGTGAGGATAGTTATTATCGCTTGTCGTCAATCTGTCTAGCGAGGGAGCTCCGGGGACTGGCAGCAGCGTGAGTGGGCCTCGCGGTGGACATTGGTGGTGGTGGTGGTGGTGGTGGTGGTAGTAGTAGTGATGATGATGTTGATGATGGTGGTTGACAACAATGCCAGCGGGAGGGCATGCTGAAACTGTGGTGGGGGAGAGCGGCGAGGAGGTTTCTGCTAGATTGGCAAAAGAAAGCAGTGAATGGCTGCCACGAAGCATGACTGCCAGCCGCCGTTGCGAGCAGCAGCAAGAGCAGTCGGGTCGAGTCGCGATGCAGGCGAGCGAGGTGCAAGAGGTGCAAGAGGTGCAAAACCACCCGATTCAGGGGGTGGGCCGGCCTGTGCAACACAGTGGGGCGGCTAGTGCAGCCGGGTGCCGTGGGTCTTTCGACTCTCGCAGGCCACCACCTGGGCACGCACTTGCAGTAGTCTTGCTGCTGCAGCCCTGGCCACTTGCAGGCGCCTCCTAGCTCTACTCCGTACACACGCGCGTGCACGCCCCTGCACACCTCCACCTCTGCTCAGTGACAGGCATCGCTCACTTACACGGCCAGCCTCGACGACAAGATTGGGCAGATCCAGTCGCTGCCACTGGCCACTGGCCACTGGCCGCTGGCTGCTGCTCCGTCAGGAGGCGGCTCCAGTTGTCCCGCTCGACGCGGGCCGTCTTGTACTGTACCCGTACGGAGCACACTGTTGTCGTTGTCGCCGGGCGTGGTTGCCGTGGTGTTCCCCCTCCCCTTTGCCCAATAAATATCTGCCCGCCGTGCTCCTGCCCTCCCACACCACTCCTTACCTTCTTCCTCCCGACCACCAACGACTCTCGTCTTCTTCGCCTCGACATCTAATAATACCCTCGTCGAGTTTTGATACCCATTTCGTTGCTTTCTTGTGATACCCACGCCTTTTTGATACCCAACCCTTTCTTCACCACCACACCTTCACAATGGCCGACGTCCAGAAGCCCACTGAGGTCCCCGCGGCTGCCCCTGCTGTCGCTACCGAGCCCGTCGTCGCCGAGACTACCGCTCCCGTTGCCACCACCACCACCGACGCCGCCCCCGAGACGACCCCCGCTGTCGAGGCCGCCAAGACCGACGATGTTGTTCCCGCTGCTGAGGAGGCCAATGCCGAGGAGGAGGTCGCCGCTGCTCCTGTAGCTGAGGAGAAGAAGGCCGAGCCCGTCGAGGCCGGCGTCCTGGAGCACAAGGGATCGCCCGCCAGCTTCCCAAAGTATGTTCAAGCATATCACTAGCCGGGGAGAACCGTGTCTCTAACCACCGACTGCAGGAACATCATGTACTCCAAGAACTTCTTCTACTTCGGCAACGAGCCCGTCGCCGCCGAGAAGCTCTCCGCCTACCAGAAGGGCGAGAAGGTCGGCGAGGTCGCCCAGCACGTCATCTCGTGGGCTGCCCATACCGGCAAGGGTCTTCTCTTCATCGCCAAGGACGGTGACAAGTCCACCCCCGTCGGTGCTATCCAGCTCGTAAGTCTCAGTTACACACACCTTGTAACTAAAGAGCATTGTATCTAACTAGATGTTTGAACAGGCCGAGGCTTCTGAGCCTGCCACCGATGGCACCAACAAGTTCCACTTCACCGCCAAGGGCCACAAGCACACTTTCAAGGCCTCATCCGCGGCAGAGCGTGACAGCTGGGTCGACCAGTTGAAGACCAAGATCGCCGAGGCCAAGGAGCTTGCCGCCACCGTCACCGAGTCCGAGGCTTACAAGAGCACTCTCGAGAGCTTCCAGCCCGCCAAGAAGGAGACCGTTGCCGAGCCTACCAAGGAGGTTGACGTTACCGAGGTCAAGAACGACGAGACCGTCGCCCCCATTCCGGTCATCGAGGAGCCCGTTACTGAGGCCAAGTCCGATGAGGCCGTCAAGGAAGAGATCAAGAAGGAGGAGCCCAAGCGCCGCTCTGCTAGCCGCAAGCGCAACTCCCTCTTTGGCAACCTGCTTGGTGGCAAGAAGGATGACGCGAAGAAGGAAGAGACCAAGGAGGAGATCAAGCCTGAGACCGCTGTCGTCGCTGAGGATGTCAAGCCCGAAGTTGCTGCCACTGAGCCCGCCACCGAGACTCCTGCTGTCGCCTCTACTGAGACCCCAGTTGTCGCCACGGAAGTTACGGCTGAGGCTCCCGCCGCTGTTGAAAAGACTGAGGCTCCCGTCAAGCCCGTCCCCACCAAGCGCTCCAGCATCTTCGGTGGCTCTTTCTTCGGCAAGAAGAAGCTTGAGTCTGACTCCACTCCCGTTTCCCCTTCGACTGAGACTGCTCCTGTCACTGAGTCTGCCGCTCCCGTCGCCGAGAATGCCCCCGTCATCCCCGCCGTCGAGACATCTGCTCCTCTCTCAGCCGAGGTGAGCTCGCCTGCAACCGTCCCCACGGAGGCTACCGAGGCTGCCCCTGCCACAGCCCCCATCGAGACCAGGCCTCAGATGAAGAGCGACAAGCGCAAGTCCTCGCTCCCCTTCCTTAGCAAGAAGGAGAAGACCGCCAGCTCCGACGAGGAGGGCGATAAGCCCAAGGGAGGCTACTTCTCAAAGCTTCGCCAGACCGTCAAGGGCAAGAAGACTGTTGAGAAGCCCGCTGAGGATAAGACCGTTGAGGAGGCTGCCGTTGCCCCCGCTCCTGAGGCTGTAAAGACCGAGGAGACTCCTGTTGTCGAGGCTGCCAAGGCCGATGAGGTCAAGGCCGACGAGGCCGTTGTCGCTGCCCCTGCCACCGAGTCTGCCCCTGTCGCTGAGAAGCCCGCTACCACTATCGCCCCCGTCACTGCTGCCGCTTAAATGCGGTAGTCGTTGACCGAAACCAACACACGCCTCCCCTCACTTTGGCGCACACGCCTGACTGGATCACGGCATTCATGAAATCTGGCATGGAAACGGATCTGCATTCAAAGATACCCAACGATACCCCCGACCCCTTGGCCTTGTCTGTTTTTCAGCACACGGCTTCGTGGGGCGGTCTATTTGATTTGAACTTTCCTTTTTTGCATGTCACTTTGACAAGAGGAGCTACTCAATCCTTCATTTCCTTGAGTTCCACTGATACCCAGTATACCCCAAAGAACAGTCGTTTCGTTTGCGCACCTCAACAGAAAACTGCAAATGCAAAAAATAAACAAAAAAAGGCGGACAGCTCAATACATACGCGGAGCGTGTAGGAGGAGCCGTAGATCGCAATTGTCGCACGCAGTTTATCATGCCACGTAGGGCATGACAACCTCTGGACGTCAATATCTTAATAGCTAATAACAAAGTTGTTGGGTCATAATTTTATTCTTCTCCTTGGTGACTTTGACAGTTTCCAAAGCTTTGTGGTGTCTCGTGAATTCAGTCCCTCGCTTATCTAATCATTCGGGCTTTCGGAGACTTAGATGTGTTGAGGTCCACATAAGTTGTGAACCACCGCCGTTGTGGACTACAACCTTACAGCAACATCTACTTACCACACCCGTCGTAGAGTCTCAGGTACGATCGAAACCTACCCACTCTCACACAACAGCCCGTACATAACTGAGCTCTCCTCTTCAGCTACCGAACAAGTCGTCTCACACGCGTTGGGCGACAGAAAGCGGAAGAGAGATATATACAGAGGAAGGAAACCATGCCCACTGAGCGATCAACCCTCCTCGCCGGCAGCAGCGCAGCATCCGCAGCACAGGACGGCGGCAGGAACAGCAGCAGCAGCACAAGCAAGAACAAGATGTTCTGGACCCTGGGCTGCGTCTACGGCGCGGCGGCCGTCGGGTTCGGCGCCTTTGGCGCGCACGGCCTGAAGAAGATCGCCACGGACCCGGCGCGCATCGCGAGCTTTGCCACGGCGGCGCACTACCAGGTTTGTTTCCCTTTTCCCTTTTTGTTCCCCCCCCCTCTTCCCGGTCTTGTACATGTGTGACCCGTATCAGCTTTCCTCCTTCGTTCCCTTGTCATTTTCCCTCTTGTACTCGCTTCGCGAATTCATTATTCTCGTTCCGGAGCCGGAAAGCTCCTGCCACATTCTCCCCCAAGCCCAGCCACGCCCATTAGCGTCATGAGTCTCATACCGAACTCGCAACCCCCCCTCCCCCCTCCGGGGGGCCCAGTTCAGCGCGCGAGACTGATTTTGATGCTAACGACCGCGCGGGGTTTGGGGGGGAAACAGCTCATCCACTCGGTCGCCCTCCTCGTCGCCTCCCGCGCCGCCCCGGACAACAAGCTCGCGGGCGGGCTCTTCACTGCGGGGATGACCATGTTCAGCGGCAGCATCTACGCGCTCGTGCTCGACCCGGCGCGCTTCCGCTTCCTTGGGCCCGTGACGCCGCTCGGCGGGTTGTGCCTGATCGGAGGCTGGGTCGCGTTGGGGTTCAGCTAAGGGATTTCCAGTTCCCTCTTTCTTGAGTGTTGTTCCTGTTTCTTCGAGCGCGTGAAGCGGAGACCTCCGCCTGCATGTTCTGACGTGACTAGGCACGTCTGCTCGTGCCGGAGGATCGGGACAGAGGGCTTGTTGTAAGAGTAGTCGTTCCGCAAAGCACTTGGGATAAGTTATCTATATCATCGTGGTGTGCAAAGTGTGCGGCGTGTCAAAAGCACATGTAGCAAGGCAAGGTTGCATGTCAAAAGCTCAGTTGCATGGGGTGATTTATTTCACTCTCGTTCATGTTTGTCTAGTGATACCGAGGCTTCTAATTGGTGATATTCCTCAGCAACAGACGGCGGCACAATGCTCTTTGTGCAAGTTGTTGCCGACGTTTGCGGTACTTCTAGCCCGCTGAGTTGCGCGGCGCATCGAGAGCTTGGAAGCCGGCCAGAACATCCCGATCGACGTTTACGGCCCAGTTCTCCTGGAAGGCCTGCTCACCGCCAATGCTATGAACTAAGCTCTGTAGTCTCTCCCGAACGAATTGGAGAGACTGTACAGTCTTGATCGGGTCGGTCTTGAACAGTGCGCGCTCCCGGGCATCCTTAGGAGTGTCCCACTCGGTGGCTTCCGGTTCAGAGACCAGGACGAGGGTGTCGAACCCTGGCTCTTCGTGGCTCAGTATCTGCACCATGACAGCAGTCCACATCGAGAAATAGTCTTGCAGCTTTGGCAGGACAAGTTCCTGCACCGGCGATGGCATTTCAAGCAGGCGGGTGAGGGCCAACATGTTGATCTTCTGCCGGCTTATGTCAGCTATGGTGTCGAAGGAACCGAACCACTCGGCATTGAGCCATTGCCAAATCTGCTCAAAAGGCCCAAGCGAAGCAAGGGCCTCCACAAACACATTGGGGTCAATAACAGCAATGCGAGAAAGCACCGTGAAGTAGTCGGTCAATGTCAATATGCCGACGCGGGGCTGTCGTCTCTTGGGGCCGGATGTTTGATGGGCGTCGTGAGCGTCATGAATGCCCTCCAAGATCTTTGTCAGAAATCCGGTCTGGATCATGTCCTTCACCATGACTTGCAGGCCAGAGATGCCTCCCAGTTCATGAGCATATCGGATGTAGAACTCCGTGTACTTGGTCGTGAGGCCGAGCTGCTCTCGGCTCTTTGAACCGTACGATGCACTGAGCGCGTTTAGAATCCGCATTCTGAACCGATCCTCCAGCATGGTCTCAGGTGCAAGCGAGATGTAGCTGCCCACAATGCTCATATAAGTGAAGGCGTGTTCGTTCTGGTTGGTGAGACCACTGATGGCATGCTCAGCAAGGGCGATGAGCTCTGGTGAGAGGGGTGGTGACGTTTGCAGCAAAATGTTGCTCCACAAGTCGAGGGCCTCCTCAATCAAATATGTGTAAAGCTCTGTGCCTTCTTGGCAGGCTTCAGCGACCAGAGGCAATATATTTGCATGGTAGCGTTGCGAATCGGTCTTCATGGCTAGAACCAAGGTCTGTAGGATCGCCAAGCAGGCTTGCTTGAGCATGAAGCCCAAGTCGCCGGCGGACTCCCAGATTTCTGGCAAAGCTGCAAGGACAAGGTCCCCGAACTGCGACACATGTGACTCCATCCTCTCGATAAGACTACGCGTGGTCTCCAGGATGGCCAGTTTTGTTTCGTCTACCTCGACTTGTTGCAGCAGACTAACGAGCTCCGTGATCACGTCTGATGCAAATGGCAGGAACATTTCCCCATCAAAGCCAAACTCGTCGACAACGGCTTTGAGTTGTCTTGCAGCTGTAATGCGAACCACTATGTCATTCTGAGGATCCTGCGGGTTGAGAAAGTGTCTGTAGATCCCATAGATTACTGGTCGACTCTCTTCAGTGGCTTTGACCGGAGCCCACTGACTGAGAAGAATGCCTATCCGCCGTCGAAGTACTTGACAGTAAGCACCGTTCTGCTGCGCGTCAGAACTCACGGTAGACTTCAGTACCGACTCGAAATCAAAGTCCTCGTAGACAATCGGCGCCGCAAGTCCCATCGCCGTGTACACAGCCTCCTTCGTCGCGAGGTCGGCCTGCGGGCTCTGGGCAGTCCCGAAGTACGCAAGCAATGGTTGCAGGAGGAGTCCCTTGTAGTATGTGAGGAGATCGAGAAAAAGCTTTTCTGCACAAGGCCGCACTTCCCACTCGTAGGCATTTCCCTGGCTCTCCTCTTGTTGCTCCCACTCCTGAGGGTCCTCTTCCCAGGCCTCCAGATCGGACTTGCGAAATATGAAGAGATGCGTAATGATGATGTTGACCATTTGTACTATTAGGTTCTCTTGCAGGAGCTCGGCTTTCAAGTTCGAGATCGCTTGTTCTTGTTGTTGTTTGATTTCAGGCGAGCGGTACTTGATAGTCTGCGCTGGCTTGTGGGCCATTTTGATGCAGGCTCGCATCAAGAGCAGCCCTTTCAGAGCTAGTCGCTCCGAAAGAGGACCCTCTAGTTTTGGTGACTTGCTGTTGTTAGTCGAGGAGTTCTGCCTAATCCCTCCCGACTTGTCGTAACTTTCTGAGAATGATGCCACAAGATTCCAGTAGGCCCGGGTCAGTTCGATCGAGTTTGGAAGAGCAGCGAAGCTCGCCGCGTGTTGCTCTGCCATCTCCAAGTGTAGCTTGGTAAACTGCATCAAATGCTTTCCAACAATCTGCAGCTGAGGCGCCTGTATCGTGTGCTCCTGCCCCAAGAAGCTAATGAATTGTTCGAATTGCGCTTGCGAGAATGTCCAGATTTGCTGGACAGTCTTGTCGTTGTGTGGTTGCTCGTAGCCCACTACCAGAAGGCGACGCAGGATCTTGAATGCGATGAGGCTGCAGTCCATGTAGAGTTGTGCTTCAGGTTCCTGGCTGCGCCCCTGGGACAACATATCGATCCAAAGCCGTGTCTTGGCGTCGTAGATGTCTCCTAGGACATACACCAACTCTGGTGTGACGCTTTGCAAGGCGGTTTGGGACTTACGCAAACGGGCCGTGCCCAGCTCCTTGACTATTCTGAGCAGGATCGTAAGAGTTCCCATGAGGTGGAGCTGATCCCCATCCTTGCTGGACCTCAAGACTTCTATCAGACGGCTGAGAGCATCGGGCCAGTCAGCTGGGAAGTCAATACGGACGACTTTGGCAACGACAAGAGCATTGTGCAGAGCAAGTTGCTTGTCGGCCTCCCCAATCGTTCCTTGATACAGGTTGCTCCTAATAGCGTGTTTCTCTGCAGCGGGAATCCCATGTTTGCTTGTCTGCTGCCTCCAGTATTTATCGATTCCGTTCTTTAGCTGGATGATTGCGAGTAGGCGAACCTCGCGGGGTAGCGTCTTGTCGAGGAAGACGGCCTATATAAGAGAATGACAATGAGCCCTGCACAAGCATACAGTGGCGGGCGTTGTGCTTTCTGAGCTCGTGCTCTTACCTGGAGCCCCGGATAGTAGTCTGGAATCGACTCCCAAGAGGATAGCTGCTGGCCTGCTGATTGACGCTGGTTGCTGTTGTTTGATGAGGCTGCTTGGAGGACTCGAAAAAGCTCGTGCAGGCTGAGAGGCGAGGCTTCGCCGGGCACCTCGATCGCGAAACTCATGGTGGACGGTACGAGACTAGCCTGGCTCTGCGGCCGTCGTGAAGTTGCCGTGAACAACTGTCCTAGAAACGCTCTTAAGGGGACGGGGCCCGATGGGCGAGCGTTGACAGCGGTGTAGATGGTGCTGTTGGGTGAGTGAGGTGGCGATGGCGAGTTGATTGCGCTCGTCGTTGCCCGGGATCCAGGTCAACCTCGGTCGCTCTGTCAAGCACGGGCGAGACAAGAGCTGCACCTGAAGATTACCTGAGGAGGTCTTGTCTTCCAACACTTGAACAATGGCTCCCAATATCGAGAGTGGGGGAGGGGTCTACAGAAAGCACATGCGTTGTCGTCAGGCAGTGGGGCTGCTCGCTGGGGCTCTGGACTCTTGCGCCTTCCGCCCGCAGGGTCACCGCTAATGCACCTGTAGACGCGACCGCGTCAAGCTCTGCCCAGGTGGCTTCCAGGTTCTAGCTCTGATGTTGGAGGTTGGTCTGTCGGCACAGGCATGTAGACTCCGACATCACAAATCCTATGCAGAAGCGCAAAGGCCCGAAAACACTCATGCAAAACAGAATACGTAAATCGATCTATTCTGTAGAATCCGTTTGTTTGTATTCTGATGATGTGCTTTATACTGATGTGATACCCAGCCAGCTTGCTGCGTTGCTGACGTGAACCCAGTCGTGGAAATCCCCTAGTTGGCTTGGTGGCAGAGCCAGCAGAGAATCCTGGAACAGCTCATTGGCTACATAGTCCACCGTCGGTACTGTCAAGTTCGAATCCCACGACTGGGCCTCGGCTATCACCGGGCCTCGCCTGGTCTCTGCGGCTGAGTTGTCCAGATATTCCTTGATCACGAAACGAACCTCTTCGGCAATCACTTGCGACAGCTTCCATGTCTCTCCATGTATGCTTAGCACGCTGAGCAACACATCAATCTTCTCGCGCAGAATATCGGAATCAAGCCCTAAGAACACGCAAGCATCCATGTATGCCAACGTGACGACCAGGAGCGCAGACCCTACTATGGGATGGAGGTATTTGACGGGGATGCTGTAGCGGAAGAATTCGCAGAATGCATCTGCCGCCTGGAGCTCGAACGGCTGCACCTTCCATCCTGCAGCTTTGGTCACTTTGGTGGTTCTGTATGGTCCGTTCGCCGGACCCAAATGGAAATAGTCTCGCAGATTGAGGCCACTGCGAAGACCACTCTGTCTCAACCGGAGGCGATTCCTATCAGCATGTCAGCCAAGAGGACATCTTGTCAACTCTGCCAGAGTTCGAAGCAGCGAGTGGAGTCTCTTACACATGAGCGAGATTGATCGCGAGGTTTATCACCAAATCCGACACGCCATCCTGGTCAACCAAGTCAAGTTTCCATCGCGGAATTCGTCGGAGCCAGTCGCAGATTTTCGAGTCTGCTCTATCAAACAATGCCTTCTTTTTGTCTTCAGGCGAATGTATATGCGGTAAAACAAGCTCGATGCGGATCTTGCAAATATCGACCAGGTAGGCTAGGGAGGAGAACTCGGCGCTGCTGATATGTTTTCGTGTCTCATAATCGGCTGCGGGCACCGGTGGTGGTATGACCTGATCAACCTTGTCAACTTTCGAAGCCCTGGCGACTATCACATCACAAAGGGCGGCCACTCACCCCAGACTCGTATTCCCATTCCTCACAAGGAAGATCGACATTATGCTCAATGTCTGCTGCCGCTACCTTCGATCGAGAGTGCTTCATGAATCGTATCGACTGCTGTACGAAAAGAATGTACCAAGTCCGCCGATAACTCTCGGCAAGAATCGGGTCAGGTACTGAGTCTGCGAAGGTCTTGTGCTGCATGCCAATATCCATCGCCATAGATAACGCTCGATCCAGCCAGCCTGCATGGTGCTCGAACAGAGCATCGCCACACGCAATAATGCTCAGCAGGAGGAGTCCTTGGACAGACTGAGGTGTCATTGGCAATGGGCCACACGCCGTAGTGAAGGCCAGTTCTTTCAGCTGTTCTGATGCTAGGTCTTTTGCGAACTTAGAACCACCAAACTTGACTGCCATCGACAAAAACTGGTATGAATCGGAGTCTGCGTCAAAGTAGATGTTGAAGAACCGCTTCGGGAGCAGAAATGGGTGGCCGGGGTGCAGGTATTTGTAAAAGTTATCGATCAAGACCTGGTCTCTACTTGCTTTTTGGCGCGGTAAGTGTGAGCGGACGCCAGCCGTCGACCATTCGCGAGTTAACCGAAGTGGCGAATCGCCCCGGGCGATAGTCGGAGGTGACTGCGACGACTTCGTGTACTGTTGCTGTTCAATATGCGACCTCGGTGGCCTGTCGGATATCATGCTACGTTTCATCGGATCCCGGATGCCCCTTCTCGACTTGGCATAGAAGCACGGCTTAGCCTCTGCCTGACACCGCAGACAGGCTGGAAGCGTTGCATCGCATTTGACATGTTTCGAGCGGCATTGTACGCATGCCAGGGAAACACGGATATGAGCTTTAGGACGTGCGTTTTGCCGCGAAGCTGCACCGTGTGATCGGGCTGTCGGACTGGATGACTGCGAATAAGGCGCGGACATCTCGTCCTCTGTCGTGTCTGACATTGTGCTTGCTGAGTATTCCTGGTTCCACTAGATGTCGAAATGTATCTGCCAGCTAAAGACGAGACGGATGGCAAGCTATTCTGAGGAATTGGGGGCTGTGTCCTGAGGACTCAGTCATACTTATGGACCGTGGCTGACAGGCCCGTAGGGCTGAGCCATGCTGGCAGTCTTGGTCATCCTCGAGATACATACCAGCAGGGGTAAGACCCCAAGCATGGATACCCTAAGGTACACACCACGACCCCGCCGAAGTTCCCATGCAGGGAGCTTGTGGCTAAGATTGGATTGTGAGCTTGTTGCTTAAGAGTGCTCTGCCACGACCTTCGCTGCGTCAACTTACTCGAGGCTGAACACATAGATGGAGAGAAATAAGGCGGATGTATCATAATTCCAGGCTTAGAAAGCTGGCCAGACACTGCGGCCCTGGAAATTTAACGACAAAGACGACTGCCATATGTTGTCCTCGGATCACTACGGACTCTGTTCTTCATCAGAATTCATGGTCAATGAGCTCCAGTGGTCTTGCAGGCATCTCGTCCCACTTCTCATGGCTAGCATACCATGCTGTGCCATTCCGGGAACCTCGTTATTGGTTCCACATTGCAGACGAAGTCACAATATCCTAGGCTCTGCAACCTCGTCACAACGCCTGGCAAAGTAACATTGTGTAGTATTTACCGTTACGGCTGAGACACCATGCCAGCGCATTCGAGATCTTGCCTACTGCAACGCAGCCTAGAGTTCACCACCGGTGAAGGAAAAACACAGCCACCGACTACATACACTCGTGCCGACCTCGGGGAAGGCAGTGCAATGCTGTCGGGCGAGTCTGGTTGCAGTCTGCAAGGCAAGTAAGACGCCAAGCACTGCAGAAGCGACTCGGGGGGTTCGCGGAACAGGGATTCGATCCCAGCAAGCCCCTGCGCCTGCCCGCTTTTCACCGACGGCAAGGCCGTTATTCACAGGGTCCAAAGCCTCATTCCCTGTAATCCTGGGGGCGCATGGAAGAGCAGTCCAATCACCGTGGCGCATCAGGGTCCAGCGTCGGCTGCGCGTCGGATTCCTGGCGGTGGGCTCTTTTACGCAGTACGAGCCGTGCCGATGAGTCCACTTCCATCTGACGGGTTATATGAAGCGCCCTTGACGAGTGAGAAACGAAATTCGAGGCAATCGGGAATTATCGATCGGGAATTCCTAATCGAGCTTCATACTAACTTCGAGACGCCTCATTTGGGGTCAGTCGTTGGCAAGTGGTGCTTGCCGATATTCAGACGATGCCATGTCTCGGACGCTAGGGTAGCTATCCGAACTTACCATATCTGTTCAAACCGAAGAAAACCAAATATCCCGCGCAACTCACCTATAGTAGTTGGGAAATCTTCCCCAGGCCTCTGGCTAGGACTCGGTCTCGCACGATCATCTTGACTACTGCCTATGGTTGAAGCGTGGAAGTCGCCAGTTGCAAGGACTCGGGGTTTGAGTTGTCTCATTGGCAACATCATCCTACCACCCACTCAACATCTAGCAGGAGCATGGTCCCAGCCTCGGGTTTGCTGGCCTGGTGCTGTCGATTCATCGGAAAAGCAGCCCATATACCAAACTACAATTACACTACACCTCGGCGTAGCCCCTTGCCGCTCCCACAATGGTTCAGATGGTGGTGATGCGAGAACCCCCACGCCATTGGAGGACCAAGGACCGTTCCGTGCCAAGGAGATGAATTTTTCCTTTTGGGTCATGCAACGCACAGCAACGCCGATTCTTGCGCGCCTGGTGGGGGAAATCGCTGGTGCGTGTCAGCTTGCATAACGTCAAACCTCTGGGTTGAACAACCCACCAACCAGGATGCGGTTCAATGTTCCTAGGCAGTCAGCTGCGTGCATGGTCGGCGAGGCCAAGGATTCAACGCGTATTCTATTATTATCTAGGCAGAGGGAAGGGTCCTAATTTTCCGCTTGGCATAATTGACGGTCTGCTTCGAAAATGGTACCATACCTGTTGCCAACAACGACGGAGGGCACCCACCGTCAACAACAGCCAGAATTTCGGCGAGGCCAGGCCTGTTCGTGTACTTCAAGCGCTTTCTGATCACCCTCCGACCTGAGCCTGACAAAGTCAAGGCAGTGATGAGCCCGCTCGAATTCCAGTCTTTCCTAGAGCCACATCTTACCTTGCAGTGACCTGCGCGGGCCCAGGGCAGGCAGGGCTGCGAGGTTGCGACAGGAATCTACATGCTGTCTGCAAGTCTGTTCACGATTGTTCACACCTATCGGCGTGTGGCCGATGTCAGATCAAACCTGCACGCCTTGAAGAGACGCTGGGCCAGTGAAGTCACGACCCGCTGAAGTCACCCTTGGGCATAAGAGTCAGAGCATTCGTTGCTGCATCATGCTGGAGTCTCTGGTACCTAACGTGCGTGCAGGCTATGGGGCCGGCTTTATTACATTGCTTTGGCTTTTGAAAAGCTGACAGCATAGGCGATAGGTACTACAGTGGGACTTGTAAGCACAATGATTCTGCAGCTTTTAAGGTGCCAATTCCCCAAACATTGCAGCCGAAGGGTGGGTGGGGACATCGATGGAAGAGCAAAGGTCTGACTTATGTAAGCGACTGGACTGGCGCCCCACAAGCCGCTGAACCTCGGCCGATGCATTGCGGCCCTGGGCTCGGCAATACTGAGTAGGTCCAGCATGGGCCCTGCCGTGATCGCGTGCGGCTGTGATGCTCTGACGAACGTCGTTATTTCATCCATGCGACCATGACAACGACACCGTCTCGGCACATCACCCACGACGAAACCCATCGCTGCCCCGACGGCCCAGGCTGGAAGAAATCAACCTGACCAGATATCAAACAATGCGATACGCCCGATAAACTCGATCCTCCAAGACAATCGATTGTCCAGCCCGGCTACGAAACCCTCCATGAGCTCGTCCAGCTTCGCCCAGGCCCAGCAGCGCCTGGCGGCCCGCAGGCTCGCCCGCGAGCAGCAGGCGCAGTCACAGGCAACCGCGCAGCGCGACGCGTCGCGGGCCTGGTCACAAGTCACGCGCCTCCCGTACCCCTTCAACAGACTCGGCAGCACCTCCCTTTCGGCGTGGGAGCTCATTTCTTCGCGCGAGGGCACGCGGCCGGCATTTCGGGTCGGCCAGGTCGACGCGGAGCTGCTAGATGAGGACCTTCTCGGCCAGCTGAGCGACCAGGTGGGCGAGGCTGTCAAGTACCTCGGCGCCAACATCAAGGACGACTGGTCCGCTGAGATCCTCCTGGTGCTGCGGGCGGCGCTGTTTAAGCTGTCCGTGTGGGACAACGACGCGACGTATGGCGCTGCGCTGCAAAACCTAAAGTACACCGACGCGCGGCACGATGGGCCCATTCTGGTGGCTCCGAGCCGGTGGCAGAAAATTGCCTACGGCCTTGTCACGGTCGGCGGCAAATACACATGGACCAAGTGGGAGGACTGGTTGCGAGATCAGCACGACGGCTACGACGAGCCGTCACCGCGGGTGCGCATGCTAGAGTCGATGACTTCGAGGATATCATCGCTGCACTCAACTGCCGCGTTCGCCTCGTTCCTCGTTTTCCTGCTGCACGGCAGGTACCGGACACTGCTGGACCGCGTCCTGCGGATGCGCCTCGCGCCACCGACGAGCCAGGTCAACAGGGAGGTCTCGTTCGAATACCTCAACCGGCAGTTGGTATGGCACGCATTCACCGAGTTCCTGCTCTTCGTCCTGCCGCTCGTGGGGATCAACCGATGGCGCAGGTGGCTGAGCAGGACATGGCGCAAGACAAAGGAGATCATCAGCACGTCGTCAAAGACCGCAGATGAGGCAGGCGAGAGCGAGAAACAAGGGGAGCTCGCGTTCCTGCCCGAGCGGACGTGCGCGATATGCTACCAGGACCAGAACTCGGCCGTCTCCGAGGCCGACATGCTCGCGGCCGCGGCCGCGTCGAGCGGCGTCATCGGCTCTGCGCAGACAGACATTACAAACCCATACGAGGCGCTGCCTTGCGGCTGCATATACTGCTTCGTGTGCCTGGCCACGAGGCTGGAGCGGGAGGAGGGCGAAGGGTGGGCGTGCCTGCGGTGCGGCGAGCTCGTCAAGGAGTGCAAGCCCTGGAACGGCGACGTGCTTGAGGAATCACCAAAGTCATCGCTGCGGACGTCATCGGCAGCGGCGCAGGTCGAGAAGCACGTTGGCTTCACGGGCATACCGGACGACGCGGCGCCGAATCATAGACATGTTGAGGACTCGACAGTGTATTACCGCGACGAGGTGGCAGAGGAGGAGCAGCCCGAGGTCACGGCAATCGACAGCTCGGATTATTCGGACTCTGCGTCAGAGGGCTACGAAGAGGAGGAGGACGGAGTTGACGAAGGGTTCAGCGATTAAAAGACGTAAAAAGAGCATGCGCTATTGTTTTCATTTCTGGGAGAGGAAGTGCCCAGATCACCATACACTTGTACTAGTTTATACCTTAATGAGATGGCTCTGGTATGCTTCATATGTGGCATGTGGATACAATGGAGAATCGGTATAGGCCTGCTGCGGCTACTCATACTCATGCAGGTTGTGTTTCGTGACTTTGAATGGCTTGGACTTCACATTAACCTTGAAATTTTTGAGAGTGGAGTGTATCGACATCTATCATCGACTCCGGAGTAATTCTCCGAGCTAGGCAGCCGTAGACCATGGCATCGTCACTACCGACCTTAGACTCTTGAATACTCCATCCAAACAGCCTCTTCAGTAGATACCTCTACTGACACTCCCGCGCTGGTACTTGTGCTACCAAGCACCGAGTGCGCTACGGCCACACCGCCGGCAATGGTACGTCACAATGCATGCTCAAACTCAGGGGTCTAGCGGCAGCCCCACATGCTCGCCCTAGGTTTTGGCAACGGCGGCGATGGGCGGGTCTGTCTGATTAAATGCCATGCTCGGTCGTGCTTCAGATGGTGGTGGACCGTGGTTGACCAGAAGGGTCCTTTGCGGCAGGAGCGGTGACCACTGCACATGCCAAAGACGACTTCGACAGGCTCTGCCCCTCGTTCTGGCGAGCTGTTGATGAGATTACGAAACCTTGTGGCTGGGTTCCTCGGGCTGCTCGGTCTGCCGCGACAACAACGCCACGGAATCGCGCCCAACGCCCAGAGGAGCTGGCTCGTCTTGCGGGCACAACGATACTTTGAGGTGGACGCTATCGGACCGCCATGTACGGCACGAATTCAGCACTCGACATCGACGACTTTTGGCAGATAACGACCATCCCAGCCTGGCGGGATTGCGCCTCACAAACCGCGGACAAACGGCACAGCTCGTCTACGCCGGCGCGCGCAAACGATGCCCGACTTCTTCCCCTTTATCCCTGGCTCCGAAGCTTCACGCGCCGCTCGTCAACATGCCGCCGACTCGTCACCCCTCCTTGGACGCTTCCGTGCCGTGCCGCGCACGCGCAACACCCCTCGTTCTCACGCGCAGGGTCAACTTGGTCTGCTTGGCGTCGCAGGCAATCGCGGCAGTGTACACGTCGGATACGGCGCGCTCCTGACGGCCGGGCTTGACGACGAGGACGAGGACGACATGAACAACAACACCAGCAACGATGACTCAGACAGCGATGGCGACAAAACTCTGATACGAAGACAGCGTAGATTCTGGAGAGGCGTGGCCTGGAGGCTGAACGGTCTGTGGATATCGCCGCGTCAGTCTGCGGTCAAGAGAGCGCTCGATACGTGGTGGGGTCGCTGGTGGAATCTGGTGTTCCTGCCTGCAGGGCTGGTACGTCTAATCTATTCACATTCGTCAAACTATGCTCATAAACAGCTTGGGTATATTCGTCTGAGCATAAATCAAACTGGGAACGGACGTGGGTAATTGCTGACCTTCCGCAAACATATAGGCGATAGCGTGGTGTTCGATCCCCTTTCCACAGTATCCGTTCTCACCAGACGACGGTGACCACTTGCCAGCGCCCCCGTCAGATTCGGCGCCAAACCCAGGTCATCGGGCACCAGGCCACGGAGAGGCTCGGGTGCAAGTCAACTTCTGGTTCTTCCTATTCGTCTACTATGGTTTTTATAACCTGACAGCACTTATATGGATCACCAAGATATTCAACCTCTACAGTCTCAACTGGTGGCCATCATCCCTGGGCTTCCCGTTAACCATCAGCTTGATTGCTGCTGTTTCGATTCTTGGGCCAATCCCCTTATACATGATTCCGGAGACGCGATTCCTCACCGTCCACAACACCGTCTGGATCAGCTGGACGTTTCTGATCATGGCCTTGCCGGTGGGCATTGCGTTCTGGATCTTGATGACGCATGAGCGTCATCTCGGATTGCGACATTCCCTCAGTGACACTCAGCGCATATTCACGACTTCCTGGTGGACAGGCGATGCGGACACGATATCTGCCCGTGGCAATCGGAGACATGCGGGGATCGATGCTCGAACCTTTGACGCGGGTGCAGGGTTTGAGGTGTCGACAGACCACAGAGGCCGGCGGCGGCGGCGGCCAGCACTGTCTGAGCGGCGACGATGGCTGCCAGCAAGTTTTGTGCGATTTGTTTGGTTCTGTCTCGCGCTACTTGTTGGGCTGCTAGCCTATCTCATAGGAGAAGCATACGCCGAGATCTATTTGCGAACACTACCACACAACAACTTTGAGACGATTGCCTATGTTTACAGCTGGGTTGTCACGGTGCATCTTCTCGACATGCTCACCGGGTGGATCCTGGGCGCGAGCGAAGATGAGAGGGTGGGCAGCTACCCCTTGAGCTGGATATTCAAGCTGTGAGTCTCTCTACTTCTCACAAAGCAACCACTTCTCGCTGACACAGCCCAGTTATTTCATGCTCACCTACCAGACATACGTGAGAGCACTGTATGCTCGGCTCCGCTCACCGGAACAGTTCATCTGGCTTCAGGCGTTGTCGTCCGGCTTCCTGATCGTCCTGACGCCCATACAAATGACATCCCTCTTCCATCGCATTTTGGTCCTGCTTGGCCTCACGGACCAATCGTATGGCTCATACCTAAAGCTACAGACGCGCAATGTCTTTATCCGGTTCCTGGCAGAGAACGTGTCAATGATCACCTTCCTCGGCTCAATCCTGGTGCTGCATTATGGTCCCAACAAAGACGTCTACCCGTACTTTGCATTCGACGGCACCGACAGGTACTACGACTTCGATCTCACCATTACGGCCTCGGCAGCCACATGGGTGTGCGAGCTCGTCGCGGGCATCATCCTGCGTGCCGTGATCCGCTTCTGCTTTGGCGTCGACGCAACCGCAGAGGGAAAGCTCGACCTCGCCGTGTGGCCGGAGCTCCTGCCCACCGCGGTTGCCGCGATGCTGCACGTGCTGCAGAACATGATGTTTTCCATCATACGGCTACACTTCGGCTGATTCACTCTACATGCATGAAGCCTGGGAGCATTGGATTTCTGCTCCTCGTGTAATGTTATCCTACGCCGTCATCCGCATTTTGGGTTCTTGCATGGTAGTTTTAGTTTGGAGGCTCCTCTCTAGGCCTGCTCGTCCTTACTCTAGCATTTCCCCGTTTCTGGTTGTTTGTTCTTTTAGACGGCGAGCGCGCAAATTGCTTTGCTTCTATAGAGTTAATACCTTTTGAACTTCAAAATAAATGCGTTCAGCCCGACTTCTCGGTGCTTAGTCTTTTCCGTCCTCACGCTGCCATCGTTCAGGGCATGCGTGTCGTGATGCTTATGATGACACCCCCGCTGCATGAAGCCAAAGAGTCCTGGGCAGCGATGCTACTATTTTGGGATATACAGGCGGAAGACTTTTCCTCCCAATATTACCAGGCACTCACCACCCACCTCGAAATACGCAAACAGAGGCAGAATTAATCCCCGGGCGTTCGCGCAATTTGATACTCTTACTGGGACACGTACCTAGAGCAAGATCGAGCCACCAACCCACATCATCCACAGCCAAAACGTTTGAGAACTGCAGCGGCATGGGATGTGCGACAGTGTGGTGCGAGTCCGTGGGCTTAGCGGACTGCGGACCCCGGTGAAACGAGGGTACCTTTGTGTAACCCCGGGCAAATCTGTTCATGGGTGGTGGTGGTAATTACAGCATGTCTTTGATATATCACGAGGCGTGGAACTTCTAGAAGCTTCTTCTAATAAGCCAGGATAAAAGGGACTTCAAATTCTCAATCGCCAAAGCTGGCTGGCGGCAGCCGGGCATTGTTGCGACTGTGTGTTGGGGCATAGTCGGGTATATATGGGCCCTCCGCTCTAGACACGACTTGGCCCGTGATGTGGACATGTAGATGTCTCTGGCCCCGGGCGGTAGAGATGATGAACGAGTGAGTGCACGTGGCTCCGTGGAGCTGCTCATGAATGATTCGGGTTGGCTCAGAGGCGTACGTAAAGTACCAGTAGTTGAGCTGGCCTGTTGGAGATAAGCGGTGCAGCGCCTTTTACTCCGTAGGTACTGCCGTGCCCCCTCTCCCCGGGCTGCCGGGGACTCCATACGTGGGGCCAGCTGCTGGACTGCTCACGAGACGGCCAAGCGCTCCAAAGCTGCCTGTCCGGCTCGTTAAGGTGACCGAGAGACATGTCAGGTGGCCGGAGACGAGATCCGAGCGGTTGAAAATAGCGAGAGGAAGATGGCGCGCATGGGAGGACGATGGCACGTTGTAGGCAGGAGACAAGAGTCTGGGCCGAGGGCTCGGGCGCTTGGCTCCTCGGCATGTCCCTTGGCCCAACTGTGGCCTGTTTAGCCTTGGAAGTTCATGCACGGTCTTGGTGTGCCACAAGTCAGGTCTGCACTCGCGCCAAGTCTGAAGGATTGATTCCCGCCTGATGGTGTCCGATTGGCTGCGGGTTTGGAGGAATCGCTCGCTTCGAAACATGGGAAGCCTCAATGAACCAGCAAATATCATCAGTAGTACCAGTCGCGATGGCATGCAGGCATCGTCTTGGAGCGTCCACTCTTTGCGCATGATTTGCGATCCCCCTCCACCAAGTCGCTTGGCTGCAGCGGGCACCACTGTTGGGGCTCTGCAGGCCGTGGTGATTGGCAGTGCACAACATGGCTCTTGTCGCATCGCTTGACACAGGACACAATGTGTTCCTGGCTTCAGGAAGGCTGGGCCAGACTTCCCCGCAAAGTGAGCTTCTGGTGTCGCCAGGCACGAATCGACAATTCGGAGACTGGAAGAGGAAGGGTGGACGGCAGCGCTACTCAGAGAGGATAGTGTTTAGAGGAGCCTTGATGACCCGTGAATAGGAGAGCAGCGGAATCGCGGTCTCGTGTTATTGATGGAAGGGCCGACAGTCTTGAGCCGTCGACCACGACAAGACTTGCTGATGGGCCAAGCCATGGTACGATGGGATGTGGCGGACTGGACAAGGGACCGCCGGTGTGTTCTAAGAATGAGTTTCCCCGCCGACCCACCGCGACCCCGGGCTTATCGCCAGTGCGCTGCAATCTGCGTGCCCAAGCTGGAGGGCGACCACGCGTTGTTGCGGCTGACGTCGTGCCCAACGACAAACTCACGCAACAAACCGCCAGGGTGATATTGTCGTCGACACGACCACGACTGCCTGCGCCTGCCTGTGCTACCTATCGATCTTGGTGCGCTAAGCAAGCTGCCTCGTTGCTCTCTCTCTCCCTCTCTCTCTCTTAAACTCTCTGCTAGACGCATCGCCGACCCATGTCCACCGGCCTCAGAGCCCTGCGTTAGCCCCGACACTGCCCTCCGATATCCCCGCCGTCGTGCTGTGCCTGCTGGATGCTCCGCTGACTCGACCCAGCCCTGTTGTTCTATGCCTGCGTGCCCATCTCGTCCAAGCTTGACCTCGACCTGTCCTCGTGCAACCAGCTCAACGCCTCACAACCGCCAAATCCCGCCTTCTCCTGCGACCACGAGGCACCCTCGACTCCCCTGTCCTACGCTTTCCGTCTCTCGATTGTCCGATCATTGTCCATACATTCGTTGACACAGCCTCTACTGCGCGCCTGCCCGCGCACTCCGTCTGGCCGCATTTCGTCGTCATCACGCCCGACTGCGCGCCCCCCATCGACCCCTCGCTCTGGCTGCAGACACACCATCGCCTTCTGACTAGGGAAGGACAACACGGACTAGCAATCAGTCCTCTCGCGCTAATTCCCCTCAGAAATGGGAAACCAGAGCTCAAAGGAAGGCGGAGGCCCATCCAAAGGCTCGGCTGGAGGCAGTGATCTCCAGTCGTATCCCTCCTTCAGCAAGTCAGACACCAAAGAGTCGAAGCGCTCCTTCACGGCCTTGCGCTCCAAGATCCCCGGCAGCGGCAAGACTGATAGCCCTCGCAGCTCCGCCATTCTCGCCAGCGGCGATGCTGTCGCGGATAGGAGCGATGCCACCTCGGTCAAGTCAGGGTCAGGCAAGAGTGCCAGAGCCCGTGGCAGCCTCGGCCGTGTCAGCGACCCTGCGGTGCCGATGTCGCCATCGAGCAATGCCGAGTCTGCCCTGGACGAGCCTCAGCCGCCACCGTCACCGATCCAGTCTGCGTCCATGAGAGCAGGCCACGCCGATATCAGCGCAGCCCAGGCTTCTGGAGAGATTGACCACGTGTCTGATCAGCCACCCTCAGCAGCCTCAGGCCATGGTCACAACCCGCAGCAACAGCCTGGCGCACCCATTTTAGTCAAGAAAGAAAACATGATTAACCCCGTCACAAGATCGTCGGCTGCTCTCATGTCCAAGGATGACGCTTCGGCTGATGGCGTTGCCATGAACTCGATCAAAGAAATCGATCTCGACGACTACATCAAGCGCTTGCTAGACGCCGCGTATGCTGGCAAGGTCACCAAGAGCGTCTGCTTGAAGAATGCAGAGATCACCGCCATCTGCACACGAGCGCGCGAGGTCCTACTGTCTCAACCAGCTTTGCTCGAACTAGACGCACCGGTCAAGATCGTCGGCGATGTGCACGGCCAGTTCACCGATCTCATAAGAATGTTCGAAATGTGTGGTTTCCCACCCAACTCGAACTACTTGTTCCTCGGCGACTATGTCGATCGTGGCAAACAGTCTCTCGAGACGATCCTGCTGCTGCTCTGCTACAAGCTCAAGTACCCCGAGAACTTCTTCCTGCTTCGCGGCAACCACGAATGCGCCAACGTCACCAGAGTATACGGCTTCTATGACGAATGCAAGAGAAGGTGCAACGTCAAGATTTGGAAGACCTTCATCGACGCCTTCAACACGCTTCCCATTGCTGCCATCGTTGCCGGCAAAATTTTCTGTGTGCACGGAGGCTTGTCTCCAGCACTTGGGCACATGGACGACATCCGAAACATCACCCGCCCAACCGACGTCCCCGATTATGGCTTGTTGAACGACCTCCTCTGGTCTGACCCTGCCGACATGGAGCAGGACTGGGAAGCGAATGAGAGAGGTGTTAGCTACTGCTTCGGTAAAAAGGTCATCGCCGAGTTCCTTGCTACGCATGATTTTGATCTCGTCTGTCGTGCGCATATGGTTGTCGAAGACGGATACGAATTCTTTAGCGACAGGGTTCTCGTGACTGTGTTTAGTGCGCCAAATGTAAGTCAAAAATGTCTCGTTCACTGTGGAATATTGCGAATGCTAATCATACTTTGGTTTAGTACTGTGGCGAATTTGACAACTGGGGTGCCGTGATGTCGGTGTCATCTGAATTGCTCTGTAGCTTCGAGCTGCTGAAACCACTCGACTCGTCTGCGCTTAAGAGCCACATCAAGAAAGGCAGGAACAAGCGGAACTCGATGCTTAACAGTCCTGTAAGTCTCCTCTGCGCATAGAAATCGTCTCTTGCCATGCTAACGCCTTTCCTTACCTAGCCTGCGAGCGTTTACCCCCAGAGCGTTTGAGATCCCGGGACGAGCAGCACCATCGCGTGCGCCACATTCGAGGAGCATCAACTTGTGTAGAGATACGATACGCTTTGTTGCGATTTCACCCATGAACATAATCTTGACCACGGTCATATCGTCCTGCCGCCAGGGCGAGAGGCTGATGCAGCGCTCGTGGACTGCGCTGTGTTTGAGCCACGTGCCCCACACATGCTTCCACATTCAACAAGCTCGTCATTTCGCTCCAAGACTAGAGAGACGTGAGAAAATCCCCTGTGCATTCCGCGTCGCTAGGTAACGCGGTATACAAGGAAGGGCTTCAAGTTTTGGGACACGTTCAGCCACGACAATTTGCGGCAGCCATGCGGGCCAAGGGCTGTTTCAGCAAATTACGTCAATAGCCTCAAAACACGACACGACTAGAGCAGCGAATGGCATGAAGGCAAGGAGGGGGGTGATTGTCTGCAATAGGTTCGAATTGTGGCGTTAAAGGCGCAAATGACTTTATTTTTAATCTTGGGCGGAGTCTCGTTTGGTGCGGTCATCTGGTCTGCTGTTTATGGCGCATATGAGGCTTTTTTTCTTTGGTCCCCTCATTCAACCGCAGCATACTTTTTTTTGTTTCCAAGCATCGACACAGGAGTCAGCCAAGGAGTGGCCATGCAAGGTGGATCGAATGGTGGTGTCGTCGCGAGTGGGGTCTCGGCTGTGCTGGGAAAGAAAGAACAACGAGGCATATACCCACGAACAGGAAGTCAGGAGGTGAGATTGAAACGAGCAAGGGCTAGTTAGTAAGTAGCCGCTTGCCCATCCTCTGGAGAAACTGCTTGTGTCTTTCGGAGGTCAAGTTTGATGTTTTTTCCATGGATCTCCACTCTCCGTTTCTCTTCGTGTTTCTTTTTGTCTCCCACTCTCTCTCTCTCTTGTCTAGTCTGGTCTGAGTGAGCTAGCCTGAAATGTACGATTCCTGACACTCTGATTAATGTACTACATGTATCCTTGCGTGAGCTGTTTGCGATTCAGAGTTACTGTCAAGAGTCGACGGTGGTGAAGTTATGACTCCTTCGCAAACACACACACACACACGCTCAAGGCGAGGGTGCCAACTAGTATTTCCCAACAAGATGGCATAGGTGCCACGGTAACTGCGGACCGCAACCACAGAATGAAGATGATTCTACACACGCGATGCGGGGTGGTCATTGCAAACAGACCGTAATGGATCTAGCAAAGTTTCATGTATTTGCCGCGAAAAGAGAATTACTATTATCGTCTATTGTACAGCAGGCCACCACTAACCACCCTTTCCATTTCCATACCGGAGAGCAACCCGGTGGTGGTTCTTGACGTGCTCATGTCTTACAAAGAGAGGCACGAAAACATCATTCAATCACATCTATCGGCCCATCTATACAGTTTCTGCTATTGTATTCCTTGTTCTTCAGAACATTGTCAGCAAGCAGATCGGACAAGGGCAGCGGCGCAAGCAAAGAGAGTCTATCCCACGCGACCACCCAGCTCGACAGGCTTATGTCTTGTCCTCTGATTCCGAAGACGCCCAAAGTCAATCGTCATATCTCGCGGGCTTCCGCCTTGTCCGTGACCGCGAGCGGTCGACGATCGGCGCACTATCGTCCGAATCATCCTCAACCACGATGCCGCTCATCATGGCACTGCTGGTGCTGTTGCTGCCGCTGCCACTACTGCTGCTGCTGAGCTCGATGGTGAATCCTCTCCGGCCCCGTTCCTTAGGGCTGCGGCCGCCCGCGTCGCCATTGCTGGCGGAGCTACTTCGCCGCCTTGGCGAAGGCCGCGCATCCTCATACTCGGAGCGGTCGTTGAGTTCACTCAGTGGACTAGAAGGAGGCGAATTAACGTGGTCTTGCTGTTGCGGTTGCTGAGGCTGTTGGTCAAGCGCAGAGACCTTCCTGCTCCCACTCGACAAGTCGTCGACTGCCGTGGCATGGTTTGAAGGCGCAGTGGAGCAAATAGCGATGGGTATTGGGGCGAATCGTGCCTCGGAGTGCGACGCACTGCGCCCAGGGGCTGATTGAGGTTTGTGGGCACTACTCATCACAGTGACCTCGTCTGCTGTGGCCACGCCGCCGTCGTCGTCGTCGTCTTCAATGATGATTACCGGCTGTTCCTCCTCAACCTTGTCGTCCTTGCGCAGTCTGCGCATTCGGTTCGGGGATGCGGCAGTAGTGGCCGGGGCCAGGACGACATCATCCTGCGACAGCGTGCCAGTTCCCTCACCAGCGGTGTCCACAATCTCAATCTGACGCTTCGGTTTCGGACCTGGCTTCCTGCCACCTCTCTTCGCTTTACCCCGAGACTGCTGGCCGGTGCTGGCAGATTTTTTGACATCTGCCTCATCGGCATCGTCCTCGTCAATAGCACGTTTGCGCTTGCGCGAGGCAGCAGGCATGACTTCTTCCGAGTCTTCCACAGTGAAATCCTCCATGATGACATCGTCGTCATCGTCGTCAGGGTCCGAGTTCAACGTTGCGAACGTCTTGTTGGGCTTGCGGGACGGTGGCCTTCCTGGCTTACGCCCTGGTTTCCTCCCTGGCTTCTTCCTCGATGGCTTGTCGCCATCGTCGTTCTCGAGCTGTTCCTTGGCCTTGCGCTGTCGCTTATGAGCCTTCTCTTCCTCTTGCAGCAGCTTCTTGGTAAGATTTGGAAAGTTTTCGCCGTAGTTGAAGAACAGCTCTTCTCCAGCCTTAATTTCACGAAGTGAGCTGAACTTGATCCGGTACTCGCCATTGACGAACAGAATGCGAGGAGTGACATTGCAGTTGTCGTCCTGGTGGTTGATATACCGACTCAGATTGCCATAGATGGCAGCATCAACCCAGATACCATCTTGCTCGAGCAAGGTGAACAAGTACGACGTGTTTGCCGACTCGTCGAACACGTCACCACGGCGAGCTTCGCGGCGTACTCCTTCATCCTGGGAGATAAGCTCGCCGACGTACTCGATGACAAACTCGTCCTGGCCAATGTCTTGCGCGGCAAACAAGCCGTAGCCGGCGATCCTAGACTTTCCGAGCACAACAGACTTTGGTTTGCCCCTCTGTAGAGCACAATTCTGGCACCCTGTGGTGAAGAGCTGGTCATTGTCAATGTTGGCCGGTTCTGTCCTCTCTACGACTCCACAGTTTCCGCACAGAGTCGGATCGCACTCTCGATTGAGCTGGATGCAAACGCAGGGGCGATCTTTCTGCTTGGGCATACAGACCTTGCCCAGAGAATGGCATGCGCAGCCCGTAAATTTGTAGGCACAGATCTCGGGCGTACAGCGACAGAAGCGCTCACACAGCAGGCCGTGTTGGACACACGTGCAGTTCTTTGCGGTACATGGCCCCTCATGGTTGCATGGATCAAAATAATCCTTGCGCTGGTGTTCGTGCGTCGTGGTGTGGTCCTGCCAGTCGCCGAGAAGCATCCTCTTGTGTCGATCATACCAGGGCAATGTCTTCGCTCGCGGCAAAGGTGACGCCTTGGGGGTGGCCGGCAACGGAAGATCGAGCTTATCGAGCTGACGACTGACGTCCCAACAAGGTCGGCTCGTGACTTGGGCTACCGCGCATGCCGTCGGTAAGCTGTCGTCCATCGATGTTGCATGCATGGCTTTCAAAACGTTGATCTCCACTTCCGTCCATGGACGAGCCCGGGTGCCTGAACTTGCATTCTTGTAGCACTCGTCGCCACAGGGCGACGAATCGTCATGGAAAGTATGCGTAGTATGCCGCTTTTCCTTCTTCCTCGACAGCGCACTTCGCTCGAGCAAGCCAGACATGCCGCCAATCATCTCGACAGAGAACCGCTTACGTTCATTGTCGACGCCGAATTCGCCATGTTCGCAGGAGTGGCAGAAACAGATCAGGCAGCCCAGAAGCGAGTACGTCTCGGTAAAAGACTCGACCGTGGTGAGCTGGTCGACGGTCTTTGTTTGGCCTGGCGTCTCCTTCATCCATTTTTTGGGATCGCCGAAGGTGTCGACCGATTTATCGAGCAGAAGCACCTCTTGAAGCGGCACTCGCAGCTCCTTGAGCCGCTCGTGATTGAACACATTGTCAAAGGCTTGCGTGAACATCCTGATCGTCTTGCCAGTCTTTGGCGAAGTGCTGTCATCGTGGGCGTTGAGGATGCTCGACTTCTGCTGCGGTGTTGCGGTGTCCATCTCCCGCGTCATGTGGCGGATGAGATTCGACTTGGTGCAGGCCTCAAGACCCAGCCGCGAGAGCCACCGGTCAAGGTACAGTAGGAGCATGGTAGCCCGTTCTTTCTGTATAGTCTTTACAACCTTCTGGTGTCGGCTGAGTGTGGCAAATCCCGAGGTCTTGTCCATGGACTCCAGGTTCTCCAGCCACGTACGGTACTTCTTTTCCTCATTGTCCGCGAGATCGCGGAGATGTGGAACATAGGTCAGCATGGTATTTGGCGAGAGAATGTTCTTGACAATGTCGACATGGTGGAAGCTGTATCCAGGCACAGCCTCCTTGTCCGTCTTGATGCAAATGACCCGGTAATGCTCCCGCCTCTCCATCTTGCCAGCGCGGCCATGTCCAACTTGCTACAAGCATCGTCACGTTAGACCTTGAAGTCAACCCTCGGGGTAGTGGCATGGGCAAAGCTAGAACTGACCTTGGTCTTGATCTTCATCGTGTCGGGAGACTTCTTTCCGCCTTCGACTGGCGTGCACTTCATGCCTTCGAACCAGTTCTTGCTACTGACAGATTGTGTCGCTAGCGCCGGTGCCTTCTTCTTCCACGAGAGGCGCATGAGGCGTACTGTCCGCTTGGCGCCGTCCTTGCCAATGTCCTCGGCAAAGGCCCTCAGGGACTCCTCGAGCTTGTCGACCGTCCATACCGGCTTACGTGGGGTGTGCTGCTTGGGCGTCCGGCTTGCGACAGGGGCGGGGTGGTGCCTCTGGGCCGTTGGGGTCGTGTTGACGCTCCTGGTGGTGGACTGCCGCGCGCCCATCTTGGGATCATCCTTCTTGGCCGCCGAGGTGGCGCCGCTGTCATCGCCACGAGCGATAATGGAGAGGCTCGCAGGCGGAGCAGAGTCAGCTTGAACGGAGCTGCTCGACTGCCGGTTGAGCGGCGGCGGGCTGATTGAACGGCGGGCACGAGAGCCCGGGCGTGCGCTGGAGGCCGCCGGCTTTGCCTGGGACTGTGGTTGTGACTGCGGGTGCGCCTGCCTCGGACGAAGGGGCGTCTTGCCCTGCGCGTGCCGGCGAGGCTGATCTGAGTCGTCAGAGTCTGACCAGTTTGTGCCGGGCTCCATCTTGGCTCGGGGCGCTCGGGGCGGGAGGTTCCTGCGATGCGGTGCAATGCAATGCGCTCTGCAAACGGCGGCGGTGCACGTGCGGGCGTATCTAGCATCAAGATGTGCCTAGCCAGTGGTTCGCGGTTGACCACGCCCGTCGATCAGGCGTAAACAGGTCTCCGCGGAGAAATGGTTTGTGGCAGGCTGATGGAGCTGCACTAAGCCGTTGCGCATGACTGGCCGCAGCAACAACAACGACGCTGGTACAAACAGGCAGGGCAGGCGATCCGGCACGTGTGTGAGACACGCAGGTGATGCTATCGCGACAGGCAACGTCGGCAGCCGGATCGTGGTGGACCGTGATGGCGGCGGGCGAGCTTACAGTACCGAGTAGACGCGCCGTGACACCACTGTTCGTCCAGTGCGTGTGCGGTGGGGCCGTTGTTTGCTGACCTGGCGCGTCCCAGCACGAGCTCCCCAGAAACACAAAAACAAAGGCGTTTGCTGCTGTCGTGCGCGTTCACAGAGACCAGATCCGAGCCTTTCTTCTGCCTTGCGTCGAACGCGTCAAAGATGTAATCAAATACACCACAATCCTCACACCACAAAGCCGGCCAACCTTGAAAGTGGCTGCAGCCGTCGCGACGCGCGCTAAGTTAGGGGTCTAGCGGCAGCCGGGGTTGGGGCAGGGATCTTTGTATCCCGGCACAATTCATGATTCAGGCGGCGGCATCCAAGTCGCATCACACTATACTTCAATAAAACATAGCCTCCAGTCTCACCAGCATGCCAGAATATGGATAATGATTTGTATTTATAGCTACTACGGAAGCTCAGACAGCTTTTCTTGCTAGGGGTGAAGTCCTAGGATGTTGCATCATTCGTTATCAATCATCTGCTCCAAGTTGGGACAAGGTCGGTCAGAGTAAGGCAATCCGTGATGTCATCTCAAGCCTTTGCAATCTTGCAGACCAGGTCAGAACCGTCAACAGAGTCGCCCTCCTTGACCTGGAGGTCAGAGACCTTGCCGTTGTGCGGTGCGGATATGACCATTTCCTAGACAGCTGTTAGCAACAACACGACGGAATAGAGATCGGAAAGAACAGATACTTACCATCTTCATGGCGCTCAGCACGGCAAGGGGATCGCCCTTCTTGACCTCGGAGCCCTCATGGACTCGGAGCTCAACAAGAACACCAGCCATCGGGGCGCCGACCTGGCTCGAGTCACTGGCGTTGGCCTTGGGGCGGCTGATGTTCTCGACGGAGGCCTTGTTGTCGTCAACCGTGACCTGGCGCATCTCACCGTTCATCTCAAAAAAGACGTCGCGCTGACCAGTGGCCTCGGACAGCGGGCCGACCGCGAGAAGCTTGAGAATCAGGATCTTGCCCTTCTCCAGCTCTACGTGGAACTCCTCGTCGATCTTGGGGGCCGACAAGAAGTACTTGGTGGGGAGCACAGACAGATCGCCGTACTTTTGGTTGAACTTCTTGTAGTCGTCAAAGACCTTCGGGTACATGAGATGCGAGGCGAGATCGCACTCGCTAATACGTCCCCACTTCTGGGTGAGCTCAGAACGGACCTTCTTGAAGTCGACTGGGTCAAGGTACAAGCCGGGGCGCTTGTCAAACTTGCGGCGGTTGCGGAGGGCTCTTGAACGGAGAGGCTCTGGGAAACCGCCGTATGGCTGGCCCATCATACCCTCGAGGAACTCTAGAACAGAGCCAGGGAAGTCGAGCTCCTCAGCGCGGTCAACCACGTCCTGCTGCGACAGCTTGTTCGACACCATGAATTGGGCCAAGTCACCGACGACCTTGGATGTGGGGGTAACCTTGACAATGTCGCCGAGAAGATCGTTTGCGTGCTCATAAGCCTTCTTGGTCTCGGTCCACTGCGAACCAAGTCCAAGCTGTTGTGCTTGAAAGATGAGGTTCGTCAATTGTCCACCTTTCTGTCTGTTAGTGAAATCTATCCACAATCCATAGTTTTTTCAGTTTCAAACGTACCAGGAATCTCATGCTCGTAGACCTCGGGATCAGGACCAGGTAGATGGGCCTCAAAAGGTGAGTAGAGGAGGCGAAGCTGCTGCCAGTAGGAGTCCAAGGCGCGGACATGAGCAGGGTTCAGGTCAGGCTCCAAGTCTGAGCCCTCGAGCGATGCAATGATGGCGTTGATGCTGGGCTGGGAAGTTTGACCCGAGAGCGAATCAGTGGCAGCGTCAACAACATCAGCCCCGGCCTTGGCGCAGGCGACCATAGACGCCACACCTGTCCCGGCCGAATCGTGCGTGTGGACGTGAATGGGAAGATCAGGATACTTCTCGCGCAAAGCGGTGATCAAGAGCGTGGCAGCATGAGGCTTGAGAACTCCGGCCATGTCCTTGATGCCGAGAACATCTGTGTTGAGGGCGACAAGCTTCTCAGCCATTGACATGTAGTACTCGAGGTTGTACTTCTTTTTGGGGTTCTGATGGGAAGGTGGGAGTTAGTGATCAAGTAAAACGTGGAAAAAGAAACAACAAAGTAGCCGACAATAACGCTGATCCAAGTGGTGAGAACTAGGGAAAGCCCAGTAAATCCGTATATTCCAAGGAAGTCCGAGGGATATGAGCCCAGGAGTTTCTCAGCAATAAATGTAGAAGTCCAAAGAAATTGTTGAAACGGCCGGCCTCAGACAGCGTCTGGCCCGGGAAGAGAGCAGAATGAGACAAAGAAAAAGAAAAAGAAAAACAAGAAAGCAGAGACTTACTAGTAAATCGCCCGAAATGCAGATGGTGGCTTCACAAATTCCGCCTGCCTTTTGCACTGCCTTGATGCCAACTTCAAGTTGATCAACGTCATTCAAGGCATCAAAGACTCGGAAAATATCGACACCATTCTCCTTGGCCTGCTTGACAAAGTGGTCGATGGCGTTGTCAGGAAGTGAGGCATAGGCAACACCGTTAGCTCCACGGAGCAGCATCTGAAAGGGAATGTTGGGCACAAGCTTTCTCATCTTGCGAAGTCGCTCCCAGGGGTCCTCGTAGAGAAAGCGCATAGCGACATCGAAAGTGGCTCCACCCCAGCACTCTAGACTGTAGAGGTTGGACAAGGCATGGCTGGTCTCCTTGGCAATGCCGAGGAGGTCGACAGTGCGGACACGGGTGGCGAGGAGAGACTGGTGGGCATCACGCCAGGTTGTGTCCATGAGCAGACAACCCTTGTGCTGACGAACTGCCTTGGCAAACGCCTTGGGGCCCTGCTCCAGGAATATCTTTCTCCATCCCTGTGTGCAAGGCTGGGAAGTGTCGAGCTTGTTGCCAGACGCATCGAGGAGCTCGGGCAGGATAATGTCGCCCTTGAACTTGGGCTCGCCAATCTGGCCCTTGATGCTGCTGCCATTGACGGAAATATCGCCAAGGTATGCCAGCAGCTTCTGAGCACGGTTCTGGCTTCCAATGAGGTCGAACAGCTGAGGGGTATCATCAATGAAGGTGGTCCAGCAGTTGCCGTCAATGAAAGTAGGGTGCGTAAGCAAAGAGCCAAGGAAGGGGATGTTTGTCTTGACACCACGGACACGGAACTCAATCAAAGCACGGAGGACCTTCCGGCGAGCGATCTCGTATGTGGAGCCGTGGCATGTGCACTTGACTAACATGGAGTCGTAGTACGGTGTAATGACGGCACCAGCGAAACCATTGCCACCATCGAGACGGACGCCGTTACCACCAGCAGAGCGGTAGACCTCGATCTTGCCCGTGTCGGGCTGGAACTGCTTGGCGGGGTCCTCGGTGGTGATTCGGCATTGGATAGCGAAACCCCGGGTGGAGATACGGTCTTGCGTAAGGCCGAGCTGCTCCAAGGTAGCACCCGCAGCAATCTGGATTTGAGCAGCAACAATGTCGATACCAGTGATCTCCTCTGTGATCGTGTGCTCCACCTGAATACGGGGATTGATTTCGATGAAGTAGTATCGGTTCTGCTGGTCCACTAGGAACTCGGCAGTACCCGCATTTCGGTAGTTGACGGACTTGGCCAATTTGACCGCATCTGCCAGAATGGCATCACGCGTCTCTACGGGCAGGTCCTTTGCTGGGGCAATCTCCACAACCTTCTGGTGTCTGCGCTGTACCGAGCAGTCACGCTCGTACAAGTGTACAATGTTGCCATGGTTGTCGCCGAGGAGCTGGACCTCAATGTGCTTGGGCTTATCAAGGAAGCGCTCGACGAAGACGGTGCCGTTGCCGAAGGCGGTCTTGGCCTCGGAGGTGGCACGCTCAAAGTTCTCCTTGAGACTCGACTGCTCGCGCACTACACGCATGCCGCGACCACCACCACCGTAGGCGGCCTTGATAATGATGGGGAAGCCGTACTCGTCTGTAAAGGACTTGACCTCCTCGAACGTCTCGACGGCACCTTCCGTGCCAGGCACGACGGGAACACCAGCAGCGATGGCCAGCTTACGGGCCGAGACTTTGTCGCCAAGAGCGTCGATGACATCGGGCGAGGGACCGATGAACTGCAGGATATGTCAAAATCAGTCACAGACCTAGAGTGAATTTTGGCACGATGCACAGAGGCAGACTTACGACAAGACCAGCTTTCTCAACGTTGCGTGCAAAGCCAGCGTTCTCGGAGAGGAAACCATAGCCAGGATGGATCATCTGGGCGCCGTGCTCCACAGCGATCTTGATGATCTCGTCACCGGCGAGGTAAGCTCCAACGGGCGTGTACTGACCGCGTTTCCCAATCATGTACGCCTCGTCGGCCTTCTGCCTGTGCATGCTGAGTCGATCCTCATGACTGAAGACAGCGATGGTGTGCAGGGAGAGCTCGTGGGCGGTTCTGAAGATACGAATAGCTATACATAACGATCAGTTTGCGCTCGATGCTTGCTCGAGTTTGTGTGGGAGACTTACGAATTTCGCCACGGTTGGCCACTGATATAAGGAACGCGTGTTAGCCTGCAGACTTCCACCTGGGCCTGATACCCTCATTGCAGACACATATTCCAGTTTGGGAGCAACTGACCGAGAATCTTGTTGAACTGCATGATGGAACTGTTAGCACGGATGTGGTGGGCGGTCTTGATGTCCTTGGGAGCAACACCCTCTTCAAAGGCGTCCTCTTCGATCGGCTGGCCAGCGGCCTCCCGGGCGGCAGCGAGAGCCTTGAGCTCCTGAATGTCCGCCATGTTGTGTAGCTGGGGACTGGGTTTCCTCAGGCGGTCGATCGGTAATGTGGGAGTAAGGTACTGCACAGGAAAGAGGTCTTAGCAAGCTTGTCACAAGGCTGGCCTGTCTGGCCCTGAGATTGCCTGGGAGAGCGGGGATCAGAGTATGAGGAGTGTAAAGAGATGGAACAGGCGAGCTAATGGGCCCCCAATGGAAATGCCGAGGTGTATTCGCGATCTGCTTGAGCAAAGGCTGACCTGGAGGACGGACCGCAGCTCTGAGATCGCGGAGGGTGTATGAATGAAACCAAGACGGGAGCTATCTGTTGCTTGAACAGCGTCGCTTGCTTCTCTTATGTGACGTACCTCCGGAAGCGGCAGCTGCTGCTCGTGCCCCACGTCCACGCGGTGGAAGTAAGTAGCTGCGAGTCTGGGCAAGTGCAAGCACAAGCAAGATGAAGTGGTGGGGTAAAGTGACTAGTACTGTCAGTTCAAAGCGCCCGGGCTCGCCGGCGGTCGACGATGACGAGGCAGACAGCAGACAAGAACTGGCTCTTCGCAACTGCCTGCAATGGTTTCGGCGGAAGAGGCAGCGGATTTACTTGGAGCAGGAAACAAAAGATGCACAGGAGCGAGAGGGGTTTCTGGGTTCGAGAGGGGGCAGGACGGAGGGGTCTTAAGCACTCGCCGTGCCGGGCTAGGCTAGTTCTCATCACCGCGAGCACCGTGAGGAGGACGGAGCGCCCTCGACGAGGGCTGATACGGCCTCGATCTAACGAGACTGCTGGTGTGGACCTAGCGGGCAATGATCTATTCTGAGGAGCGATAGAGGTACTATGTAGCATCTGCAACAGGAGCTCGGCCGGGGTTGGCCAGACGTCGCGGGCCGGGGCAAAACACAGCGGAGTGGCCATGAACCTGCCACGGCGCCAGCCATGATGGGATCAGAAGCAACAAGCCTGTTCTCGCCTGTGCCCCCCGGGCGTGACAAGCTTGGAATGCCGAGCTCCCTCGGTGCCCGCATATCGCGGCGACTCGATGCACAGTATGCGGTCCGTGGGTGGTCCGGTACCGGTACTTTCGCCGAGGTGCCCCGCCTCATCGGACTTGGTGAGGAGAAGAAAGCCCCCTTGAGCCCCCACCCCGCAGCGAGCTTCACGACAGAGTAGGATGACACTGGAGAGCTTTGGCTGCAACCAAGAAGCTCCTCCCGCCCGAGGCACTGCTCAGATCGATGTCTACTATTCACGGAGTACCTCAGGCTAAATGTACGGCAGCTTGTTGGCACTCCGTCTGAGACCCATCCCGCCTCTCACCATCAGCATGTCAAGAAGAACAAGACAGCACCTGACTTGGCAATAGACACCACGACGCTAATCTAATGGACGTCGCTGTGGCCACATGCGAGCCGGACGGCCCAGATTGGCTCGGATCCTGTTCCCAAACACGGGGCCCTTCCGGACAGCCACTTCACGATCCGCCGACGAGATGAGATCCACCCTTTGCGGTGTGCATCAGAACAAGCCGTGGTCCGTCACACGAACACTGTCTGTTACAAGGCCAAGACATCTACAGCGGTCCTCGACACCGGAAATGCTACCACGGCACAATCGCAAACAGCCCGCAACTTCTCACAGACGCAACAGGTAGACCCAATGCTCCGCCTAGATAGTCGAAGGCACAGACTTGTCGTTATCCTGCACCCTGGCCGCCTGCAAAAGACTTGGTGGGGTGTGACTGTTGACAAAGCTGTTGACAAAGTTGTTCAAAGCTAGAGCACTGACTTGGATCTGTTAGCCTCATCAGCTGCTGCAAACCCCCAACCACCCCCCTGGTTCGTGACCCCCGACGCCGAGGGGTTATGTAGGTACGCGCGCCAAAGTTCAAACTCGAAGCACGGTCAACAAAGTCCCCCTCGACCCGCCAGTGCGGCGCGGGGGAGACGAGGAGAAAAGCGCTCGCCGTCATTGGCTCTCGGAGACAGAACGAAACGGACTGTCGGTTTATGGATACCAATTACTCTCGGCTTTGTCTTTTCCGCCTGTCATCTGTGGCTGCTGTGCTCATCTGGGCAGTCTGCACTTATCAGTGTCAATTCATTTGGTCAGCATCACTGGGGATAGCTCTATCATTGCCGTCGTTGCCGTCATTGCCGTCATCACCGTCATCGAGAAGGCCCAGGATTGCCATTTAAAAGCATGAAACCCTGAAGTGGGAGGAGGACTGAGCTCCCCTTCCTTTGTTTCGCCAGTGCCAATCACGTTTCGTCCTCTGCTGCAACGGGTGCTCGGGCTGCGCAGAGGCCTCGCGCAGCCAGCCACCCGATGCCTCGGCCGTCGGCGTCGGCGTCGTACAAAGCAGGGGTCGCCATGAGCTTAAACCGACAAAGCGGCAATGCATTGCGCACCTGGCCACACGCAGAACATTATCGTGCACAATGTTTCGGCTCCATCAGCCTACGCCTTCCAATGGGGCTCAGCACGAGAAGAGAGCCGGCCGACCTGCGAAAGTCTGGACGCGGTCAATCCCATGTTGGGCCGAGGATAACAAATCGGCCTCGAGGGACTGAAGCCGGCTACCACGGCTGCAGCACCCGGCACCCCCAAGATGCGCTTCCCCGAACAGCTCCCCTTGCCGTCACCAGGCCTTCCACATCCGAACAATCGGAAGTTAGCGGATGGTTCGTTGTTCGTTACCCCAAGGTCTCCATCTGGGCCTAGCTATCCCCGCGAGTGCAGGCACGGCAAGGCAAGGCATGGCTTCTTCGAGGAACGGTTAGACCTGGCTGGACTCGGATCGAGCTGAGCCACGGCGCTCCGGCAGTTCTAGGCACGCGGCACTCGAGTAGTGCCAGTCTATCCGCTGCGAGAAATCATTGTGGATGTGATTTCCCGTTCCCATATTGCGAGATCCGCGAAAGATCACTAGAGGCACCCTCATGAGGATTTTGGAACCCAACAATAAAGAAAGATCATTGCAGGGATGACCCGCGCCTCGTCCGCCTAGTCTCTGAGAGGACAAGCCTCGTGTGTAACTTTACTCTCAGCGATAAGCAGAATTGCCAACAACCAGCAGAAGGCTCGGGACTGGCGACATAGATGTTGATGACACCGAGCTCGGTCCGATACGGTATCTTGTGGGAAGTTTCGGTGTTTCTTCTTCCATCGCAGCGGACTAACCGGATTCTGCTGCTGTGGTGATTTGGAGGGTGCCTAGCCCCCGCTTCGAGGACGAATGAAGACTAAAAGCTTGCCAAGCGCACGACGTGCTCCAGCCGGGCAGTGGCCGCTTCGAACCGCCTCGAACCATGACCCCTGTGAAATGTGTTGTACGATGTTGGTCTCATCAGAAGATATCCCGAACAAATAGGTATAGTTAGGAAGCATAATTTTGACTTCTTTGGAAATGCGGGTTTCGCTATCCCTGGTAGTTAGATTAACAATTCATATGGTCATGATCCCTGCCGGAGACAAAAAGAACGTGAGAGAATGATCAAATTGTGCAACATCCAACCCCTGTTTGTCGGTCTTTAAAATTACAAAAACACTCTCTCGCCTCAAGGCCACAAGAAAACATACGATATGTACTCATCCTTCCACCTTGTCGGTACAGACAGCAGGCTTCGCCTGAAGGGTGTTATTCAGCTGTGAAGGCAGACGCACGCAAGCAAGGCCCCTGGAACGGCGGCACCAAACCGTTCGTGTTTGGACAAAAATATCTAAGAAAGATGCGCCAGCTTTCTAATTCTCATGTCGATCATTTAAATGTGCTTGCTATAAGTGATAATGTTTCTCCCCCAGGTCACGTACAGATCCTCACCCTGCCCTCCCTCGCGTCACAGATCCTGCTACAGCTAATTCTCGCCCACAACCACATTGCCTATGCGTGCGCGCGGCTCGGAATCAGAGCGCGAGGCAGCTTCCCTGATTTGATCCAACGGGCTGGGCCCTCTCGTGATGAAATTCGGCGCGTTTAGGGCATGATTAGTGTCATCACGTCTACTAAGATCCGAGGCCACTCGGCTGAACGCAGGCGACAACAACGATTTACGCCACGACCTGGCTTGCTGCGCCTTGTACTTGGCCACGTGGGACACCATGTACTGCCGCTAGCAGCACAGCAAGTATTGCGAGAGATTATCTGTAAAGCTTCAAGAACTAGAAATCCGTGGCTCGGGTAAATCTATAGCAAACCGGGTGTTTGGAATTGTTTACAGCCTTATCCAAAGCAGGCATCTGGGATGGAGCTGAAGTTACAGCAAATAAGAGGCAGGCAAATCGGAGGACTTTGTAGGGCGAGCTCTCTGCCTAAGTTTCCGCTGTGCCACATGTTAACCATCAAGATCTTGCGTATTGCTAGAGATGAAACTGGTCTGTCAGCTTGTAAGGTTACACCTCTGATCATCATGACCAAGCTTTATAGACGAGGCGTACATGATACCCTATGTTCAGCACCCAGAAGTTTAACGGTGTTGATCAAGATGGGCCTCAATGGCGCTCACGACTCTGTTTATACACTGGAACTGAGTGAGACAAGTTCGGATTTTTGTAGGGTATACAAGTACAGCGGTCTGTGGCTGACAGAGAAGAAGCCCAAAAGTTGAATATGTTTGTACAAACAACATGCCTCTCTTCCGCCTGTCCATACTCAAGTCGCATCACTACCCCAGCCCATGAAAGTATCCTGAATTTACCGAGCACAGGTGTCACTTCCACTGCCGTGAAAGTTTTCCTTTCTATTTCGAAGCAATGTCCTTGACCTTCTCAGTAGCCTCGTTCACTTTGGCCTTTACGGCCTCAACCGCACCAGCAGCGCCCGCCTTCTCCTTGCCACCCCAGTGGTGCCATTGCAGGTACCGGTAGCCCTGCGTCAGCTGGGAGCCCTCGTTGATGAAGTGGCAGGCGAAGAGGAGGTAGTTCTTTGGCGTGACGGCGAGCGAGTAGCGCATGAATGTGGCGGAGTAGATGACGAGGGCGCCGGTCATCTGACCAGAGATACTGCGACAATGAAGTGTAGGTCAGTATCCGGGGACACAAAATCGTGACGCAGGATTATGCTAGGTTTGGGTTGGCAAAGTCGCGGGGTGGAAAAAATCAAAGAGTCTCTCTCCACGGCCACGGATTGACCCTCGTCGGCACAACGCCCCTGCGACACAGACACCTAATAACAGAGCTCAAGAAAAGCACATACAGATCTGGTGACTTCTGAGCATCGGCAATGGCAGCTATCGGGATTCCGAAGTTGGAGACGGGGCCCCAGAAGTCTGTTATGCGGCATATCATTAGTAAGAGCTCATCAGCAACTGGAAGATGTGTTCCCAGAGCTCGAGAGCATTGTGCTCCCAGTGGCAGATCCCCATAGGATGTTGGGCAAGCAGCGAGTGGGTGTGGCATGTTGAGCGGACCCTTATGCCTAGCTAAGAGCATGCACAGCTGTGCGAAGCACGCGAGCGCCTGCTGGTCTTCGTTGACGACGCAGCAGGTCCATATTCTCGATAAGCCCAATGGAATCGCCATGCGCCCTAATGTGCTTGCGTCATATCCTCGCAATGTTTCGTTGCTTGGGTTCAGAGTGGGATATAGATGCTTGCGGGATGCTCCGGATATCGGAATGGGCGGGTTTTTCTCGACATGGACGGAACGTACGAGTTGAGCAAATGTAGTTCGTGGTCGGGTTTGACCGGATCTTGGCGTTGAGGGCTTTGATTGCAGCGGCCATCGTGACGATTGGGCGTGGGCGATTGCGATATCGGAATGAGTCGACAGAAGAGGTGGAAGAGCGACAACTCGCGATGTAGTCAACCTGGGCTGGAGCTGCAGATTTCCCGCGAGCAGCAATGGGCATGTCCCGCCCTCCAAAAAAGCGTTGACTGCCCTTGAACGCAGGAGCGGACACGGCGTCAAGTGGGTCCAGGGTAACGACCCCTATTGGCCAATTGTGACGTCTTGACAAGACACCCCGGGGCCCCCGGGTGGGAGCTGTCTATCGTCCCGATTGTGTTGAGCTTACTCTCTTACAGAGCTTCATGTCGATACTCGAGTGCGTCGCCGCCACTTCCGTAGCACCTAAATTACCCAGCCAGCGAAAGTGTTTGCGTCTACGAGTTGAGTTTGAGCCCAGACGCCTACCATATCTACCAAAGGCACGTATATCTCGAATAGTTGGGATATGCGGGAAACCCACACGCGCAGCGTGTATACACCTCGATAAAGCTTAGGAGGCTGTACATTCACAGCATGATGCACAGATTATAAACGGGGGGTCTCTCGGGAAGGGCCAATTAGTGAATTGGTTCCTACACTCAAGCGCTCTATCCAGGATGACTCATGGCGGACTTTGCTGATTCTATTTTGGGGCAATGAGGATATATGAAGTGCCCTTGTCCCCATTGACGAGCTCTCGAGTGTACACATAGCGCGCACTCAAAGCTGCCTTATGATCCCAGATCGAGATTGGCGGTTTAGTTGGCCCTTTGCAAGCTGGCTTGCCGAGCGAACGTGGCTCAACTGTGTGTTAAGTAGGCTAGTGCCGCTTCGTTCCCGGGCGCCTGCATGACTGTCGCAGACATTTCCAGCTACGAAGATCTTGCGTGCCGAGTCGTTACTTATTGAGACTTGCGTGGACCTCTACCTCCGAGGCGGTGGGTTGAAACCGGGCGGGCCACCTGGGTTGAAGCCCGGCGGAGGGAAGGGCGCATTCTGAGGGAAACCCGGAGGCGGGAAACCTCCAGGAGGAAAGCCCGGCGGCGGAGCTAAAAGCTGTCAGTATTTCGAAATAGGACGTCGAAGCATACTCGCAAGGTAAAACCAAGTACTTACGACCACCTCTGCCTGGACCAGGGAAGCCCGGGGCTCCACCAAATTGCGGAGGGAACGGCGGCGCGCCACCTCCAACACCAGGAGCCGGTCCCTGCGATCAGAGTCAGTGAAAACCTCCATCAGGACAGCATACATATTGAGCTTACGGCCAGGGAAGAGGGCGGAGCAGCAGCGCCACGACCGGCGGGACGGGACACGCCAGGGCCAGCGGCCAGGGTTGAGGGTAGACCACTCGAAGCACTCTTGCCTAGTCGTGTGCTGGGATCGGCCGGCGGTGCAGACTCGACGGAGAGCGATACTATGTGAGCACCGCGTACAATGGTCAAGCCGAGCGTGCGCTTCTCTTCAGACTCGATTGTTTGTGTCGTGCTGGGGCCCGCTGCACCAGGAGCGCCAGAAGGCTTCGCCTGCTTCTTCTTTACACGACGGAACTCCTCGGTGTCGGCAAGGACCAGATTCATGTGCTGTATCATAAGGTCAGCAATAGGTTCCAGTTGCAACTAGGGATATGGTGACCGACCTTGTCAAAGGCGAGCATCTGGCCCGTCATTTGGCGACCGTCCATCAACGTGATTCGCATCCGGTAGTTGATCTAGTGGTCGCGTTAGCAGCAATTCGAGATCGGAGGTAGGTTCGCAAGCTTTTTGAAATCGCCGTGGGAGAAGACTTAACGTACGTAGCCGGCCTAGGAGACAATATCATGTTAGCCGGTAACGCCTTTGCGGACGCCTTGCAGGCGGTCTGGAGGGGGACTGGAGGCATACCATCTTTCCCTGCTTGTTCGACATGGCTGCAGGAGGACGGCTCCGAAGAGCTCTTTGTCTTTCAAAAATTGGCTTGGAGTTTTTGTTGTTGAAGTCCTCGCTTGACTCCAGCAAGAAAGCAGCTACACGCGTGTGGGTGGGCTCTGTTCTCGGCTTGTGGTATGAGGTGCAGCGTCAGAGTAAATTTGGGCGAGGCAGCAAGCGTGGAGGTGATGCACCCGCGCTCGATTGGACGAGGCTGCAAGGCTGGACCACCCACCAACCGCCAGAGGGGTCCCGCCCGAGGCATTGAGCTCCGCTGCCAGAGGCCGGCCAATCATGTCGACGGCACAGAGCTGCGCTGGAGCTTGGGTCAACAAGCCGTACTGAGCCACACCTGGGCTCATCCCTGGTGTGGCTGACCTCCTGGGTCGTCCCCAACCAAGGACCGACTCCTGGTGCAGCCACCCGCCAGGCTCCACACAAGTCAGAGGGTTCGCACAGGTGCTGAGCCCACTGACCGAAATTATGGGTGCCGGGGACAAATTGAACGCCTCCGAAATTTCGAGCCAGAGAGGGGATCTTGAGACTTCAGTCATTCCCGTTTGCAACCTCGACCAAACGCCAGTCTACCGCAGTCGACACTAACCACACAGCCCATCATGGTACGCTCTTCCTCACGCCAGCACGACTCGATTAAGAGAGACCAGAGCAGTGGCTAACAGCGATGATTTATTGTGTAGTCGGACAAGTCCCAGAACCCCATGCGCGAGCTGCGCATCCAGAAGCTCGTTCTCAACATTTCCGTTGGCGAGTCTGGTGACAGACTTACTCGTGCCGCCAAGGTGCTCGAGCAGCTGTCCGGTCAAACCCCCGTCTACAGTATGTCTCAAATCTCTGCAGCGACTCTCATGTGTCACGTCCTAACGCACTTCCTCCTATCAGGCAAGGCCCGCTACACTGTCCGCACCTTCGGTATCCGCCGTAACGAGAAGATCTCTGTCCACGTCACCATCCGCGGCCCCAAGGCTGAGGAGATTCTCGAGCGTGGCCTCAAGGTCAAGGAGTACGAGCTTCGCAAGCGCAACTTCTCCGAGACCGGCAACTTCGGCTTCGGCATCACTGAGCACATCGATCTCGGCATCAAGTACGACCCCGGTATCGGTATTTACGGCATGGACTTCTACTGCTGCATGACCCGCCCTGGTGAGCGCGTTACCCGCCGCCGTCGCTGCAAGAGCACCATTGGTGCCAGCCACAAGATCAAGCGTGAGGAGACCGTCAAGTGGTTCAAGTCTCGCTTCGATGGCATTGTCCGGTAAACGTGCCTGGGACACAGGTGCTCCGGACGAGGAAAATAAAAAACGAGGGTCCACAAAATCTTACTAGCATGACGGCGTTGACTGGATGGAATTGTTTAAAATCACGATACGCATGACACGGGTTCATGGGTCCTGTATCTATTGAACAACGGCGAAGTGATTCGTTTTCTCAAGCTCGACTTGTCTCAATCAAGTCAGCTGCGGCCTCAGAGACCGACCGGCACTATGCCGGCTAAACCGATACCCAGACCGAAGTTGAGCGTGACCGATTTGACTTTTGAATGAAGCTGTGCCTATGATTACACCACTAAGAGTGAAGTCCCATTTTGCTGTTGTAGGGAGAATGGTTCTGAAATTCACAGGGGAAACGATGCTGTCACTGGGCCTTGGGCGGCCATTTTGTCCCTAGCTTTGATGGCCGATTCGTCCTGCTGATGTACTCTCGTTTGGAGTCCGCCGTATTTTAAAAGAATACTTCAGTAGCTTTAAATGAAAATCGCTCTACTTTGATATCAACATTTCTGGCTTTGCAGATGTGGACATTGAATTTCCCTAGTTTATGATATCTCAGCCTGAGGCTTCAACAGGAGTGAGGAAGGCATAGCCAAGTCTGAAGGCTGCAGCCGTTCTTTCCTCAGCAGCACAGAGTCGACACACGTCAACTCCTCGCGAATCACATCTCTAAGAAGCTAAGCAACCTCGGACCATTCAGCTTCTTAGGTGGCAGACCTCTTCGTTCGCGACATACACTCCAATTGTCTTAACATCGCTGTTTGGCAAAGTCAACAGAACAAGTGGCCTGACCTCCGCGTACGAAGCCACAGACGCTTGCCTCCACGCGTGCCAGCAACAACATTCTCTCATCTCACCTTTTCCAATGGACACCGGAGGAAACTCTGCCTGATCGAATAATTGAGGGTCTTACGGTCGAAAAAGTCATCAAAAACCCGAATCCCCCTCATTCTGAAGGCTAGGACGACACTAAATCGCGCTGCTGGTCATACCAGTGGGAGTGGCAGGCAGAATGGCGGGCTCGTCTCAAATCCGCCGGAATAGTGAGGGCAAGCTAAGTCTCGACATTATTCCACACACGCAGAGATCGTCGTCAATGGCTGCCGGGGGCAGCATCAGCCCTTCTAGCCTGCATGATACCGAGATCTACTCGACCTCACCTGCACTGAAGACCACTTCCAAAGATCCGTTGTCGTCAGACATCCCCGTCCAAACACAACTGGAAGATACTATCCCGCTTCCGCGACCAGAGCCTCAAAGCCAGCGACAAGTCTTGAGGTCTTCACCTCCGCTTATCCCAGCCAGCTTGCAACCGATTGCAGCAATGTCCGATGTGGAGGATCTGTCAGGCAATTTTCAACTGTCCGCAAAACAACTCCATGAAATCACAAGGCCTCCACGATGCAGTAGTGAGGTTTCCACTAGACACAGTGAGCATCAAGCAGCCTACCAAGCGCCGTCTGATGAAACAAACCAGCCTGAAAGCAGTGATGATGGTTCCGACTGGGCGCCGAAGCTGAAAAAGAAAGCTCCTATAAAGGCAGCGGGTGCAAGGGCAGCTCCAAAGACGACTGGAAACAAGAATATCCGTGGGGCCGTGCCTGGCAAGGCCGGAAAGGCTCCTCGAGCTGCGGTACAGACTAGACCGACCAACAGAAAACAACGCAGTCTCGAAGGCGAGGATGCATTGCCCGACCTCCACAATGCATCCGACGAGACCCCGAAGACTACTGTACAACACAACTATGTTGCTACCAAGAACCAGCGCAATCACCACGACGTGAAGCAGGCCTTGGAGGGGGCTGTGAGTCAAAAGTTGAACAAGGAAAAAACTAGCAAGAAGCCCCCGTCGAAACACGTTGCAAAGCCTGGGTTCTTCGACGGGGAGGATCCTGCTAGCATAGTGAGCCCTCGACCCGTTGAGAAGACAGCAACCACGGGATGTAAGTGAAGCTGGTTATTTTGCGATAAATTTTACCTTTACTGACATATTCTGCATCTAACTTTAGTAAACAGATGGTCTCGTGTCGTGTCTGCACGAGTTGAGAAGCAAGTGGTCTCGAAAGATCCTCGTCCGACAAACAACCGAGGTCAAGGCATCAATAAAACGAAAGCAAATCAAGGAAGCACTAGAACGACTGGGATCAAAGCTCGTTCAGCGGCCACAAAGACTATGTCCCGGCGAGAAAAGGAGAATAATGGCATTGAAAGTCTATACGACATGCCTTCATCTCCCCGAAAACCGGCGACCGCTGCGTCTCATACTAATGATAAACAGACATCCAAACTGCCACGAAAGCAGGTGCAAGCTCCGCCAGACTCGAACCAAAGAAAGAGGAGAAGCCCAGTATCCTACGGATCAACCAGAAAAAGGCGCTGGACCGCTGCGAGCAACCAGATCGGCAAAACCGCGGAGCCAATCCAGCGGTCCAAGCTCGAACTATCCAAAGTTCGGCAGGACGCAGACCCAGCCAAGACTGAGGTGCCCAAAAAACCTAAGCCGCTGTTTTCGGCACGCTCAAACAAGAGTGTTGACATCGATGACCGAAGCGCGGCTCCATCTGAGCTGCTGTCAGATCCAATCTCTGATGACATCGGCGAAGGGTTTCAGATCTCGAAGCATAACACGACCACTCGCGCTGAATCGAAGCTTGTAGCAGCGTCGCGGGAACCCCGGAAGTCAACACATCCCGAACCATTATATGAACAGGTCGCGAAAGAGCCGAATCTCATTGCGAAACTCGAGACTCAATCTGTCATCCCTGATCATTTGCAACTTGATTTCCAAGACACAAGTGATGATTCAGTCCAAGACGAAAATTGTGATACAAAACTAACACGTGTGAACGACCCCATTACACCCCTTGACACAACTGGTCTACATCCAGCCGCAACTGAGAAGGTTGAAGAAGCAAGCAAATCCGATTCAACGACACTATATGATTTGAATAACAGTGCTCTAATTGCCTGTGACCAAGCTAATGACGACCGACTCCTAGAGGCCTTGAAACCACGGAAAGTACAAGTATTAAAGCCACCAAACAGCCACATAGATGCTTCAGCAGCTCGCATCAGTCGCAAACGATCGCTTGTGAGCGATACTGGTAGCCCGATTGACACACGCTCGAGATTTGAAGCAAGACCGCTCGGCCAAGATATCATTGCTGTACCCACCTATCGTGCTGTGAAAGTGGCAAGAATGACAGGTCCCGAACCACTTACTGCCTCAGCAGATTCTAACTATCTCCCTATGCCTCTGAGAAAGTATGCAAATAAATCCGTCCCAATGACTGATGCTCCAAAGATGGTGCTCGACAAACCCCTGACAACACACACCGCGCGATATGCAAATTCAGTCATGCATGAACCTTCCGGCTTCATTCGTGACGTTCCGGCAACAGCTCGTAACGAGAAACTGGGAGCTGTGACCTCGAATCCCAAGCAACCTCCAGTCCACATACAACGGGCAACAGTCGACTTTATGCGCAAAGTAGCTTCTGTCGACAAAGCATTGACCTCTACTCACGAACAACAACTTCAGCATGGCTTGTCACGAAATAGTTCACCAAGTGGTCTGGAGTATATGCAGCCTGAAGCTACTAATATTCTACATAAGCCCAATCGGCAGCTACCACCATACACATGCGAGACGCCGAGGTCACAAGAACTGGGGCGGATCGACCATAGACCCGAGCCCCGAGCAGATCCAATCGGACGCTGGAGAGAGTGTCAAAGTGCGGTCAATGAGGCTTCAGACGACTTGGTTGGCAGTCTACATGAGGTCACAGTAGTAAGTCTTTTGCGTCAAGTTCATAGGAAAAACTATCTAACAAGAGTAGAATTTGCTTCGTCACCTAGGTTCAAAGGAAAAAGCAATCATAAGTGTTGTTGATGAGTATAGACACAACGGCAGGCGCATTGCAGCTGCTCTCGCACGTAAACAACAGCAGGAACAGTCCTTGATGCGCGCGGAATTCCGGAAACACGTCACAGGTTACGAGCAAGAATTCGAAACGTTGACCGAGGGCGGCGTGATGAACAGAGATGGCCGCACAAGGAGGCAGCTCAAGTACGCAGAGTGGCAGAAAGAGGTCCAGCAGGCACGCAGCCACCTTCGGGAGGCCATCTGAGGAGGAACAGATATGTAAGTAATCATCTAGGCGAGGCGAGGAAGTTGTCTGTGGGATGGGACAGACCCCGGAAGCGCATTTGCTACACAAAAACCATGATTGCACAGCCAAAAAGAGAATATGATTACCCTCGAATCATCAAGAGGTCTTCGGATGTAGCCAAGAAATAGATAGTGTGTGTATAAAGGTATTGCTCTATATTGTTGCGTATTCCCTGTGGAGAGCTATGCTCTGCGACCGCCGTGAATAGTGATATCGTTTTTCGACTTCTAGATCTTTGGAAGTGTTTGTCATTATATAAAGTATCGACTGACAAATCAGTACGTATAATTTCGCGACAGCGACCAGTCGAGGTATCCAATCCTCTAGGATTCGTGCTATCTATTCACATTATCCACCTGCGGCAGGCGCCCCAGATGTCTGGCAAGTCTTTGGTGTGCTCGTCGAGCCATCTCTTGCACTCAGTCTTTGCCGCTGCCTTGGCCGCCGCGCGTCTGTGTTTGCTGGGCGACGTCTCAGATGAGGAGGTTGCGTATGCTGAGCTGTAGAGAGGAGAAGAGATCTTGACCGAGAGCTTCCTGGCCGGTGACATCAAGGCCGTCTTTGTGCGGTTGAGTGTGCTCCTTCGTCTGCTTCTGCTGCTGCCGTCCCTGTTCTTGCAGGCCGACGATGATGTTTGTGGTGGTTGTGGTGGTGCCCGGATGATTCGCCTTGGGCCAAAATACGTGTCGACGGCGGCCATCGAGGGGGGCAGTGTGACGCCCGTCATCTGGTCCATGTGTCTGCACAGTGCCCGAGTGAGGGTCCTACCCTGCTCGTCGACCCAGCGCCCGCTGCTGGTCCGGGTCAGGTCCCCGTTACGGTGGGGCTCGGCGAAGAGATCTTGGAGGCAAGGGGAGGTGACGGCGGCGGCGGCGGTGATGGTGGAAGGAGGAGGAGGAGGAGGAGCGTGGGTTTGATGCGGCTGCTTCTGCTGCTTCAGAGAATGCTTTAGTGATCTTGTGTGTGATGAAATTCTTGCGAATGGGATAAAGAGCTGGCGGACCTCTGGCGGGTTTGTTGATGGTTGCTCGGGACGGGAGGTGGTGGAGGCCGTGGACGGTCTGCTCGGGTCCTTCGAGACGAGTGTCTTGACCCCGAAGGAAGTCCACGATTTGCTGCGCAGCTGTGTAGCGAGAGAACTCCACTTAGGAGTGATGCTTCCAGCATCAGCAGCTTTGCTGGACGAGGTCGAGGACGAGGTCGAGAACGAGGTGGTGGTGGTGGCGGCGGCGGCGGCGGTCGATGGTCTGTTCGACTCTTTGGAGGCAGTCTTCTTTCTGGGCCCGATGGAACCGCACGACTTGCTGCGCAGGGGCGCCGAGAAAGATCGTTTCTTGGATGATGATGATGATGATGTGGCGGCGGCGGCTTTGGAGGCTTCCTCGGTGGTGAAGTACTCGGTGGCGCGGCGGATCAGGAATTTCTTCGTGAAGCTGTTCTCGCTCTTGGCCGTCGGCCGCTTGGGTAGAGACGGGTGGGGAGGAGCCGCTGCGGCAGCGGCAGCAGGAGACGATGCGGCGGCGTTGTTCTCGCGATCGGCGTCATCCGTGCCGCGATGTTTTGCCTCGTCCATCTCGACAATCTCGATCTTGATCGCCATGGCTTTGTAGACGTCTGCCCAGTTGGCAGCGAAGCAGCCCATTACCGGTGGTGGCTGCACTGTCAGATCGGTCTCGTAGAAGCTCATTTCGACGGCTCAGGACGTTTTTGGGGCATTTTCTGGATAGAAAGATGAAGCCAAAGGAGTCTTTCAATGGGATAGAGATGCTTTTTGATAGCGATTCCATAGGAGGACGGAGGAGAGGCATATCGAGGCGTGGGAAGAGCTGTAAGTAAATACATTGGCCTTGTGCTAGAGCTAAGGAGGACATGGCTTTCGGAGATACAGGCAACGAAGCCTCGCAGCGATGGAGACAGATGAGCGACCTCTGGGTTGATGCTGTTCCGCGCCCAGCTCAGCCATGGGAGAGCCATCGCTCATGGATCCAAGGTCGCAGCTTGAGTATGTGGACGACGCCTATGGGGAGGTGCTTAGAGGATTGAAGGTCTGTTGTGGTTAACTAGCAGCTCCTCACATGCTGAGTGCAACGGGAACAAAGATGCAAAGAAGAACCAATCAAGATATGCAGGCGAATTGGTGAGCAAAAATCTGAAGTATTTCTAATCGAGTCTAGCATCCACTGTTTGCTACAAATTTTAAATAAACAAAACAAAATGGAATAAATATTAAACCAATTTGACATGGCGAGCTCTCAAGACCGGCCTTTCTGAAAATTTAAGTGCCCAGAGCCCCAGATACACGGGGGCTCAACAAAGGCCAAGAGCAATGGCACATACGCTCATGAAGTGCATCGCCCCACGTGATTCAGCTGGCTTCGGGACATTTCAGCTGATTGCAGCAAGGCGGAGCGTGATGGGTGAGAGCCGACAGAGGCTCTCCAGGCAGCGGGCTGAAGGAGCGCACGGCCTTCCGCGACGTGACCGCCTTGGCAGTGACGTCTTCCCGCATATGCCAGATCACTGCTCCGCTCCGCTCCGCTCCTCCCCGGCCCAGACTCTCGATGTAGACTTCGATACACCCGAGGGCGATGCTGCAACACGCTCTCCATCTGACAAGCGGGCGCGAGGGGCACGAAGCCGTCAAGATGCCCGCGTCCAAGCATGGCAGCTTTGACCACGTCAGGCCGAGAGTCCGCAGAAACTCGTCAAAGCCAGGAGCGGGTGCAGACAGTGGGCGTAGAGAGTGGGCCAGCTCTGATGACGCGTACGAGCTGCGAAATCTGAGGGGCGGGTCTGCCCAAGTGGAGTCGCCATCTTGACCCGGAGTTGCCTGTACTTGCAAATTTCTTATCAGATGAGCCAAGCACGCAATGTTTTCGGGCGCAGAGGTCCAGGTGCAGTTGATGGCTGGCTCTGACATGTGCAGATCACGAAATCAGGTGGAGTGGATCTGGACGAGCGGAGGTATCTCCGGGTGCTCCACAGTTTCCCGCATCCCCGCATTTATCCTCAGATTCGCGAAGTATTCAACCCCATCAGACACTGCATCATCTGGGCACGCACATGTCGATATGGGTATCAAAAAACGCGCAATGAAGACAGCTCCATCATCTGACTGCAATTGACAGACTCCGGCAAGTTGCACAGGCCTGAACCCTGCGGGAAATCGAGAGCCGGGCCAGGCCAGGGTCCAGAGAGGACCCATTGCGATCGACCCACAATTTCTGCCAGTGGACCCCTGCCCGAGTCTAGAGCTGCACGATGGCCATCTCTGGGAAGCTCTCTGATACGCTGCCAGATTCGACAACATTACGGCCATCATCAACCTTCCAAAATCAGGCTATTTCCATCGCGGCCTGTGCCTCAGACTGTCACCATCAAGTCCTCTGGAAGATTCTGTCGACTGCATGGTCATAGCGCAGGCCTCTCGGGCCCACCTGTCCAGTGGCCACAAAACCGAGCTCGCTCCCATCCTCTGTCGAAATTTTCTTTCTCTCTTCTTCACATACCATTCTGCTCAGCTTCCCAAGCACTTGCTCACACAATCCATTCTTGCAGAATACCCATTCGTCCATCAAACTTCCATCTTCCCATTCATCACTCGTCTTCAAGATGCAGGATCTTCCCAAGCAGACCTTCTCCCCGCTCACCGCGGCTCACGCCGCGCGTCGTACCGTGCCCGGCGGTCCTGCCTTCAGCCTCCAGAGCATCAACACTCCGCGTCGCCATCTCGGAAGCAAGAGCAGCCAGAAGGCTCAGGCAAGCGCCGCTCCGAGCGTGGCACAGGCAAGCGCTGCCGCGAGCATGGCTCAGGCAGGTGCTGCTCCAGAAGTCTAGAAGAAGCTGGAGCAGATCAAGCTCAACCTGGAGAAGATCGATGTCCCCTTCTTGGACAAGATCGAGCCTCACGTGAAGCAGGCAGAGCGCCCCGTGAAGCAGGAAGAGTCACCCGTGAAGCAGATAGAGCCCCCTTTGAAGCAGATGGAGATCCCATTGGAGCAGACTGAGCCTCCCTTGAGTGAGGCCGAGCTTCTAGTGAAGCAGTTTGGCCATCCTGCGAATAAAACTGGGTACTTTCCGGGTGGCACATCTGAAGACTCTGCACGCGCCCTTGCTGAGAAATCCATCCGTCTGCGTGCTGAATACAAGGCCAAGCATGGCGACAAACCCAGCCGCTATGAAGCCCTCTTGCACCCTGATGATCGGACCTCTCGCTGGGTCCTTCCTCCTCCCCTTCCCCGACCCCCACCTCCCGCCGCTCCTCCCTCATCGCTGCGCAGCAACCCCAGGCTGGGACCGCGGAGCCACGCAGAGCATTTCTGCTCTAGAGCTCGAGAGCAAGTTTACCTGGCATGATCTCCACAGCGGGGAGCGGTGGGAAGACCGGCGCCGCCCAGTAGCCCCCCAAGTTGCTGATGCCATTGCTCTTGCTGCAACATATGAAGCCATTGAAAAGAATGCTCGTGATATGGCTGAGAGGAGAGTTCGGGAAAAGGCTGAGCAGAAAGCCCGTGAGAAGGCCGAGCGTGAGGCTCGCGAGAAGGCCGAAGAGGAAGCCCGTAAAAAGGCTCTCGAGGATGCCGCCAAAGAGGAAGCCCTCGAGAAGGCTCGCTGGATGGCCGAAGATCGCAGGCAAGCCGAGATCACGGCTCGCTGGAAGAAGGAGGAGTTCCGCAGACAGGCCAGAGCTGCTCGCGGACCCGCCGTCGTCCGCCATGGTATGTTTGACGATATCCCCGAGGAGGTCAGTGAGACTTCCGAGAAGCCCAGTGGCCCTCCCGTAGAGAACCCATGGGATAAGGATGAAGCCATCCGCAAGGAGACCTGTGGCCTTCCCTTTGAAAACCCTTGGGATAAGAGTGAGGCTATCCGCAAGCAGACACGTGGTACTCCCAGGGAGCCCCGCGGGACTCTCCGGGAGCCTCGTGAGACTCGCACGAGGCCCAAGGTGGGTTTCGAAGAGCCAAAGGCCAGTGTCAGGGATCCCAAGGTCAGGGACACTCGCAAGAGGACTAGGGTCAAGGCCTTTGTCAAGCGTCTTTTGCGCAAGCTTTGTGCGTGATTGTTTGTAGTTGTACCGTACCACTCTCCATCTAAGGAGGCGGTCTTCCATTCTTGATTTTGCATGTCCCGCTTCTGTTGACTTTCAGTTTCGTTTCTTGTGAAGTCCAGTTTCGCTTCTTGTGACTTTTGGTTTTGCTTCTTTCAGTTTGCTGCTTTGATTGTATCAGCCAAGTGGCTTGTCGGTTCTTTTGGTTCTCCCACTGTTCAGTTCTGCGGCTCTTTGGTCTTTCAGTTGCTTATTCTATCAGTTCTTTAGTCTTTCTTTGGTCTTTTGGTTACTTGTTCTCTCAGTTCTTTTTTACTTGGCCCTTTGGTTACTCGGTCCTTTGGTTACTCGGTCCTCTAGATAATTGGCCCTTCAGTCTTTCCTTTGTTCGGTTACGTGTTTCCTTTGCTCAGTTTTTAAGTTCCTCGGTCTCCAAGACCCCCAGCGATACAGTTTTCAGGTGGTAAGTCCCCTCATCTTTTTCATCACCCGCAGCACTTCTAGTCCTCTGGCTAACGAACGACGAGGTAGATTGAGCATAGCTCTCCGTTATAAAAATGTGACTTTACAGTGTTTGCAGTGACCAGCAGTATACGCGGGAGAATATGCGTTCTAACATGGTGGCCCTGCAGTCTTTCCTTTCTTCGGTTTTCAAGTTCCTTGGTCTTCGAGACCCCCAGCGTTCCCATTTTATTTACCCCCAGCGATTCGGTTTCCAAGCGGTTTGTGCACCCCCATGTCTTCTAACATTTATGTGCCATGTCAGTTCTCTTGGCTAACCATGAAGGACTAGATCTAGCACAGCTCTCCATCAAGGAGGCGGCTCTTGCAGTGATCTTTCTCAAGTGGTGGAGGACAAAAGAGAGCGTTCTTACGCAGCGGGAATGGGCACGTTCTCCATTGAAGGAGGCGACTCTAGCAGTGCTTTTCAGGGAGGGGCGAGATCACCTTCCAATGATCGGTGTACTGCGGGAAAGGGGCAAGCTCTCCATGGAAGGAGGCGGCTCTAGCAGTTTGTTTTCAGGGATGGTGGAGGACAATGGCGGAGAAGAAGGAAAATATTCTTATACAGCGGGACAGAGTACAGCTCTCCATTGAAGGAGGCGGCTCTACGATGGGTTTTCAGAGACGGGCAAGATCATTGGAAGGTGAAGGGAATATTGGTATACAGCGGGAATGGGCAAGCTTTCCATTGAAGGAGGCGGCTCTGCGATGGATTTTCAGAGGTGGAGGAGAGTGTTGGCGGGCAATCCATATTCAGACACACAGTCACAAACCCAGCGATTTTGTCTTTCCCCCCATATCAGGACTCCTAATCTGCCAATTGTGAAATGTGTGTTGTCATGATTCGACAACCGTACCGATAGTGACCTGTAACTACACGAACATCATACAAATGCTACATAGCAAGAAGAGAGAATGTGAAAAGGGACACATTGTCTTTCTCGCCTTTCCGAGAAACCCCCCTACACTTCTTCTCCTCCTTCTATTTCCTCACTCAAGCACCCAGTCCCCCTCTGCGCGCCTCGTCTTGAACCACTCCTTGACATACGGGATGGCCGCGTGCGAGCCGTAAGGGTCCTGCTCCCACTGGGCCACGGGCGGCGGGAGCCCTGTCTCGGCAAGAGACCGCTGGCGTAGCTCCTCGAGGGTTCCGCCGCGGTTATATATCGAGTTCGTCTTTGGTGCGATGCGCTCCGACTTGATCTTGGCGCGTAGTGTCTCCGTCTCGGCCGCCTTGACAGCGTACGTCTCTGGGTCGACGACGACCCCATAATTATTTGCTGCGCCCTCGAGTGTGACGAGCTTGCGATGTACCTCGAGTGCGACCGTCTCGGCAGGGCGGGTGAGTGCGTCGCCGAGGCCGCCGCCACCCCAGGTGATGTACTCGAGCACGTCGCCGACCTCGACTTTTATGTAGTCGCACTTGCTTTGTAGGTACTCTGTGGGCGGGTTCTCGGTGTCCTTGGAATAGCGGATGAGGAGCTTCTTGGAGCGCGCGCCAGGCTCGCCGCCGTCGATGCCCCACGGGTGCGTGAACCAGCGGTCGTCGTGCAGCGAGAACTCGCCCCTGTTAAGAAAACGGAAGCGCGTGCGCTGGGCGTTGCCGCCGCGGTAGAAGCCCGCACCGCCGCTGTCGGGCAGGGACTCATTCGCCTCGACGAGCAGCGGGAAATTGAACTCGGTGTGCTCCGTGGGCACTGACTTGATGGCAGGGAACAGGCAGTGCATGTCCGGGCCGTCGCCGATCGGGCGGGCAGGGACCCCGCCGAACTGAATCTGGTATAGCTGGAACCACTCGCCCTCCGGTGTGTAGCCCGAGAAGAAGAAGTGAGGCGAATCCGAGAAGCCAGCGGCCGCGCGGTAGGCCTGATTGTGCTGACCCATGAGGGCTTGGATGATGTCCATGACGCGGCCGAGCATGTGAGTCCTGCAGGAAAGAGCAGCGGGTCTTGTAGGTTTGAGGATCGATCCGTCGGGGATTAGGACTTCGATGAAGTCGTATAGACCTTCGTTGACGACGCAGTGGGGGTCGAAGACGGCGAGCAGGTAGTATCTGTTAAATCACTGGTCAGCTCGTGCCATGCCGTCATACAGGACGGGAGGGAGTCTATGTTAACTGACCCGACAAACATCTTGAACAGAGTCGGAGCGAGGTAGTAGTTCAGAGAAGTGTTGCTCTGAGCACTGGTGCCATCGAAATCGAAGCGGAGCTTGCCGTTGACCTTGCTCATCTTACACTTGACAGCGTAAGGGCCAGTGCCAGCCCCATCGTCGTCGACAAAGTCGGTGAAGACGGCTTCTTCGTCTCCAAACTGGGTCTCGATGAGCTTCGAGACCGCAAGCTGGTTGCGCTTAAGGAGCTCGTTACAAGAGGCATCGTACAGTCTACAAGGCCAGAAGTCAGCACTCGGATCAGCCAATGGTGTTGCAAGGTGTTAAGCTTACTCGTAGCCAAAACGGTCGATCAGCTCGCAGACACGAGCGCCAGCAGTCTTACAGGAACTAACCAGCGCAGCAATATCACTGCGGTACCAGTCGGGCATGCGGGAGTTGCGGCACAGCAGCTCGATGATGTCGTTGTTGTAGACACCCTTCTTGTAAAGCTTGATGGGAGGGATCTGAACACCATCCTCGAAGATACTGCACGAGGAGATGGACATACTGCCGGGAACCTTTCCGCCAACGTCGGACAAGTGCCCAAAGTTGGCAGACCAGCCGACCAGCTTGTGGCTGTGGAAGATGGGGAGAATGACAATGACATCGTTCAAGTGGCTGACAGCACCAGTGGTCTGGTAAGGGTCGTTGGTGATGAAAATGTCGCCCTCGTCGATTGTGCCACCTGTGGTAGACCAACCTTCCAGGAACTGCTCGATAAAACTGCCAAACTGGCCGACAAGCATCTGGCCCTTGGAATTGGTGACAACGTTGAACTCGTCTTGCTGCTCGCGGATACCAGGAGACATCGAGCAGCGGAGCACCAGGGTGTCCATCTCAATGCGGACGGCCTGCAGAGCAGAGCCGACCAAGGTGGGAATCAAAGGCGACCGAGTGACCTCGGCCTTGGCCTCCTCGGGTGTTAGATTCTTCGTCTGGCTGACGCTGCCCTTGTCGATAGGGTTGATGAGAATGTTACCAATCGAGTCGATCTCTCCGTAGAACCCGGGCAAGATGAGAGTGTTGGAGTCCATCTCAGAGACGACGGCGGGTCCATCGATACGGTAGCCGACCTTATCAAGCTTGGCTCTGTCGTAGAACTTGGCCTCGACCTTCTTGCCCTCGACCGTGATCATCTTGGTGTTGACGACTGCCGACTCTGGCGCGGCTACGGTCTGGGCCGTGGCTCCGCCCTCCAATTTGGCGAACACAACAGGCGACGAAGAATCAGTGGCAGTGACGCCGAGTCTGACGAGCTCGTACTCGAGGTCGTCAAGAGCGAAGCCGAACTGAGCCTCATGCAGCTTGTTGAACTTGGAAGAGAGGATCCTGGTCAGTTCCTCCTTGCCCTGGCTGAGCTCCTCTGGACTGAAGGCAAGAGTGATGTCGAGCGCCTGACCCTTATATCTCAAGTCGACCTCGTACTCGGTGTTAACAGCCTGGCTGCTGCTAGTCGCGAGAGCCTGCTGCATCTTCTCCGTGCACTGCTGCTCGAGGCTTCCAAGAGCCTGCTTGAGATCATTGAATGACGTTTGGCTCAGTGGCTTGATGTATGAGATGGACTGCGAGTGGCTTAGCTTGGTGGTGGCGTCACCCTGAGCGCAGAGAACACCAGGTGCCTGAGGGATGATGACGGGCCAGGCGCCGAGCAGCTTGCCGACAGCGTTGGCATGGAGAGGACCAGCACCTCCGAATGCCACCAGGGCAAAATCACGGGGATCGTAGCCCTGCTCCACAGAGACCTGTCTCAGCGCACCATACATGGTCTCGTTGACCAGGTTGATGATACCTTCGGCAGTCTGCTCGGAACTGATTCCCATCTGCTCGGCAACGCTTTTACAAGCCGCGACGGCTGCCTCGACGTCGAGCTGGAAGTCTCCACCCAGCAGCTTGTCGGGGAGGTAGCCAAGAGTAAGATTGGCGTCGGTGACTGTAGGCTTGTCGCCACCCTTCTGGTAACAGGCAGGGCCAGGACTGGCGCCGGCACTCTCGGGGCCAACACGCATACTGGCAGTGAGATCGACGTATTGAGCGATTGAGCCACCACCAGCACCGACGGTCCGAACATCGACGGAAGGAGCTCGGACCGTCAGAAGGTCAACAACAGTCTCTCTTCGCAGAGAGGCCTTGCCTTCAGAGATGAGGGCGACGTCTGTAGAAGTACCGCCCATATCGAGGGTGATGAGATTCTTGTAAGGGGTCTGCTTGGCTATGACGTCCACAACTCCCTGCACACCACCAGCAGGGCCAGACATCAGCAAGTTGACTGGGAGGTCACCTGCAAGCTTGAGACTGGTCAAGGCGCCATCGCTCTTGAGGATACGGATCGTCTTGGAGTCGGAGCGGAGGAGCTTCTCGAGGCCCTCCATGTAGCGCTTGACAATGGGCTTGACCACGGCGTTGGAGGCAGCCGTCACTGTGCGCTCGTACTCGCCGGCCTCGGGGAGGACGTCGGCGGAGCAAACAACCTCGATCTTGTCACCAAACTCCTCGCGGACAATCTTCTCGACAGCACGCTCGTGCTCATTGTTGGCGTATGAGTTGAGCAAGCTGATGGTGATGGCTTCAACACCTTGCCGCTTGAGGTCCTTTAGGTTGTCGCGAAGAACAGCCTCGTCGAGGGGAATGACCACCTTTCCATCGGGGTTGATGCGCCCAGGGCACTGGACGGTTCGCTCGAGAGGCACGACCGGCTCCGGGGGGATATAGCTGATCCAGCCGCCCAGACCGCCGGGAATCTGGCTTCGCTTGTTGGTGAGGACTTCCTTGAAGCCCGCGGTGACGATGAGGCCGGACTTGACACCCTTGTTCTCGAGGATGGCATTTGTTGCTGCAAGACATGAGTACCGATTAGCACGAATACTCAGAGGCTGTCACGCGCACTGCAGAGGTTCTGGTGTGAGCCTTACCAACCGTGGTACCGTGGTGGATGAAGGCGAATTCGCCGTCCCAGTTGTGCTTCTCCTTGAGCAGCCTGCGGACTTTTTCTATACCATTCTTGACGCCGATACTCTGGTCCTGCGGGGTCGAGGGGGTCTTTGCGCGCACTGTCTCGCCCGCGGGCGTGATGACGCAGACATCTGTGAATGTGCCACCGACATCCACGCCGAGGCGGTACTCTCCTTGGTTGGTTACCGTCATGGTCGTCTGGGTATCAAGAAACGCAAGACAATAGCAGACAGACAAAGAGAGGGCAAGCTTGGAAGGAGCGGGAGGGAAGGCCACAAGGCCGGACCAGGGGGGTCAGCAGGCGGCTTATCAACCCCCCGACATCAGAGCTGTCTGGACAAACTGCGACTGTCTGTCGGGCAAAGCAGCGATGGATTTCCAGATAGCAACTGCGGGGGAGTTGGGGAACTCGTAGGGTGAAGGGTCTCTATCATCGGAAACCGCCTGCCGACCGATCGTGGACCCCGACCGGGCGGCGTTCCTGGAGTGGTATGGATTGACATATGAATCCATCTAGATTCTCGGCAAGGTGCCACGCGCCAGTCTGTCTCCCTATCCTCGGCAGGGAAAGTGTGAAGCCATTCACGACGCAATCATGCAGGGTCGCCGCCGCCGTCGTCGTCGTCTTCGGCTCTTCCAGAACATCGGGACATGCGACTGCTGGGCCCATTCCGTTATTGCTGTCACTGATGCAGGGGTCGTCGCCTGCAGCCGGCGCGGCTCGGCAGCGCTCGATGCTGGCTGCTGCTTCCGTTTGGTGCATTGTCGATTGCAATCGAGTCAGGGCCTCGCGATCGCCAGGCAGTGGCTTAGTCATGGCACAAACCCCCGCGTTCGGTGCTGATAAGTCGGCGGACGGAGGAGTGTCTGCCGTCGGAGGCCATCCGAAGAGCACACGGCAGTTCCCCCGCCCCCTCCCGACACGGATGCCGCAGCCCGGAGATAGTGCCTCGGCGCTGATTGGGCTGATGTGCCTGATGGGCTGCAGCTATCATGATGCGCAAAACACGCTGCTGCGGGCCAGATTCGTTCGTCTTTGCGAGGAAGAAAGAAGCCACAAGGTGCCCGCGGGTCTTCTAGACGCTTCCACGTGGCTATCTAGCTTATGGCTCCTCAACTACCTACCTACCTGCCTCCCCGGACGGGCACGGCGTCATGAAAGCTCACGAGAGCGGATGCTACTATTGGTCGGCTCTGGTGGAAATGCGTGCGGGGTTGGCGAGGCCAGTACTCCGCACGCCCGAAGCCCTCGGACACCAAGGCTTGGCTCCAGACTGCTCCAACCAGGGATGCATCAGACCCGCGGAGGCATTGCCTGCGTCCACAGACATAGCGGATATGCCTGGGAGTGGCGTCGATGGTAGGGGTGCAGACAAGATGACAGAGGGCACTGACCACAAAACAGACATACTCGCGAAAAAGTTCTAGGGTCTCTTTCATGTTTCGATTTTGGCACATGCGAGATGAAGAAGCGCGAAGTGATAATACGTAATGTCCAGGAGCACGTCCTCGCCCCCTCCTCCTCCAGGCAGGAATGCCTCGAATAAACCGCCCCCACTGACTGATGACTGACCCTCGAGATGGTCCGTCCCAAGAGTCTCCGCGCCGTCAGCGCCAATATATATACCTGTGCTCGCAGACAGGCCAGCTCTGACCTGGAGAAGTTATACATCCTGTCGAACTTGCAAAAGAGCACTATAGAAGGGAGGGGGAGGAAGGGAGCCTAGAAAAACAGTACACCCAAAAGAGAGACGATCCCAGCAAGCCAGTTCTTCGGTCTGCTAGTACGAGTACAATGCTCTCTTTGTCAGTCTTCGCACGTGTTCACATGTTCCCGTGTCGGAGAGAGATGGGGAGGAACAGGGGTGGGGTGGACAAGAAAGGAAATGTTTCGATACATCATTCGACTTTAGAGAGTTCATGACCATCGTGATCGTCTGAAAACGGCTTATTTTCTCCTAAAAGTATACGAAGATTTGTAGAATATCAACAACGACCTGAAAACGCCCGGTTCCCAAGGGAAAGAGCGAGAGCGAGCCAGAGCTATTTTGCATGCCACCACCCGAGACGACGGCCACCGTTGCACAAAATATCATAGTTGGTCATTAACACATGATGATTATTCGTATCATGGGGAGGGTGCCACTGCAGTGGAAGTAGTACCGTCCTTGGCAAAACCCCCTCCCCCCTCTCTTTTCCCTACTTGCATCGTGCAACGGGCCTCTATGTACAACGCCCGTTGCGGTAAAGCAAGTCTTGTCTCAGAGAGAGAGAGAGAGAGAGAGAGAGAGAGAGAGAGAGAGAGCTGTTATGGTAAGGTTTTATTGCTTGACTGATCTGTTTTCTGCCAATATTTGCATACTAATGCAATGGAGTTGAAGCTGCGGGGGCGTGTGTGGTTCTACATCGCAGACAATCCAGGAAGTCAACCCGTTGGGACTCACAAGACTTTGCCTTTGTACCCGCTTCTCGCTATTTCAATGGAGTCGTGGCCATGGCATGCTCTTCTGGCCACTCCTTGGTAAGAGAAACATCCGAAATATGATCCTAAAAGTCACTCCGGGGGTGGCGATAACAAGGAAGCGATGGCTCTTTGCGGGCCAGCTGGACTTTGAGGCCCTGTTGGAGACCATGGCAAGCTATGTCTCGCCATCCGCACGCGAAATCAGGTCACTGCGAGCCCACAATGCTTCAGCCGTGGCCTGGCGATGAATAGCCACCTCGGTCCATGGCCCAAATGGGGTTCAGTTGACCCCAATGAATCGGCGGTTAACCGTTGTGGCTGTTGTCTCAGAGGCAGCAAGGTCTGCGCCGTGCTTACCCATGGGCGGCCGCCGGGCACGAGGCAACCAATCTATATTCACTCGTGGCGAACGGGTGAAGGCATGGCAGCCGCATGGGCCGTGCCTGAGGAAGCAAGGAGCTTAAGTTTGTTTTCCTTTGTGCCACGAGGAGGCGCTCTTTCTGGTCTCGTGCAGTCGTGTAACATGTCAGGACCGCGCCGCAGTGCAAGGAAATGATCCGATTGCCACGGCCAGCCTGGTCCGGGCCATGCGAGTGGCGCAGGCTGCGCAGGCTTATGTAGGCTCTGTCATTCACCAGCTCGCCGGTGCTATGCTGATCGAGGCAGACGCAAGCGAGTGGCTGAAAGACGCAGGGCTTCCGTTACGGAAAAGCGCAAAGATTAGTACGCAACGTCGGAAATCTCGTTTAGAGGTGTTCGACAATGCTGGAGAAGCTCACTGTCTATTTTAATTTGCTCTTGGTAGGAGATACGGAACGACACGTCACATATCTGAAGTCGGCACTTGTCGTCTTGCCCTCACAGGCAACATTGAATTAACACAGAGTTCAGAGTAAGCCTGATTGGAAGGGGTAGAAATGGCTGACTTCGTTGACTGCCCCGTGGACGAAAGCCTGCTGCGTGTTCGTGTCACGGCTACCTGCATATCACACGGCCTGTTTGGGTAAGTGTCCATGAGTAAGTGCTCAAAACAGGTCTCACGGCTATGTGCACCAGTGGTTATTGGTGCTGGGCAGGCCATTCCGAAGATCGATCGGTCCGAGTCTGACAAGACAGGCGTGTGCAGCCGCGTCAGATCCTGCACCTCGTGCGGGCTGCATATTGCCCACGCAGGTTCCAGTTCTGCCACCATCCCTGCTATACAATATGCCGTGCGCAGAGGGACCAGTCTGAAGTGGTCGGTTGACTTGCTCAAGACTTCGAGTTTGGCAGCCGTGTGACTGCCGTATGTTGGAGTCGATTTTTTTTGGTTTGGCTCAGGAACGAGGTCGTACTTTCCATCGAGTTACCAATGCGGCACCGCATGTGGCCATGCAAGAGATTTCACTACGGGGCTCTGCACTTCAGCTCGTCAATCAACGATGAGCTCGATGCTCAATATAGTGTAATTTTCGTCATCGTGATACCATGCAGCTGATGTGTTGCCAGGTCGTCTGAAGACTGCGGCGTGCAAGTAGGAGTTGTGCCTAACTCACTTCAAGTCGGACCACACTTGACGATGCAGAAGACCTCACCGATGAGAACAGCTTACCGCCTCCTCAGGCGATCTCGGGTGATGCTTCATGCACTCACCCGTCTGACAAGGGTCGACCTCAGTTGCAGTCAAGGTCTCTCGCTGATCTTGTACCAGTGTTCTCTGTCGAAGAATTTCATTCATGCAATCAACGCTGCCCGGACGCGATGGCCTTGCGGCACCATAATGTCAAGGCTCTTAGAGAGAGATATAAAGTCCGGCCTTTTCGTCTAATGTGCCTGATAGACACCAGCAGACTTCATCACGGCACACAAATTCCTCCTTCTCAACCACTGTTACCGGCTACACCACGCAGTATCTGTTTCCTGCAAGCAAAATGTCAGCCAAGCACGCCAAGAGCAACAGCAAGAAGCAAGACCAGACCTCCAAGTCTGTGCAAGTCCCCCGACAGCACTGGAGCCAGGGCTCTGCCAGCATCACACAGGCAGATGGCTACCCATACGGCACGAACGACTTCCTCGACTACCAGATGAGCGCTGGCCCGTTCCACATCATTGACTCGGTCGGGGCTGGGCGCCATCATACGGCAGACTTTGATTATCCAGACCATGGAGCAGCTTCCGTCTCCCCTGCGCAGGGGTCAGTCGGCGATATGGGCTACGATAGCGATGCCTGGGGTATGAACGACGATGTTGGGCATCTGACACTATCTGACGAGGAGGATACGGGAGCGAAGAACAGCAAGAAGGGCAAGAATAGCAAGAAGGCAAAAAAGGCGAAGGGAGAGGCTAGCAGCAAGGACAAGAAGGGTGCGAAGTCCAAGACTGGTAAATAGTCCGCGTTGCTGCGGCTTGCCTGAATAATTGAAAGTGGAAGAGTTTGGAATGGGATCTACTTTGTAGATACAAGCAGAAGTTGTGAGGGGAGCCACGACGGGGGAAGCCACTGTCTACAGGACACCTACTTCAGTAGATAACGACATACAGGTAGCGGCATCTTGCTCAAGAATATATATATATATATATATTTATATATATGAATTTCCTTAACATGGGCAAACTGACGGGAATGAACTGCATCACCGGAGCTGGCCCGTTGTTGGTTTCCATGATAGCTTCGGCTCACATGGACATGGCTGTATCAAGACGCCCGACTCGACTGGCGAGACGAGGAATTAGAGACGAACACACTGATGACATGGCTGCCTCATGATGTCAAATGGGGCCACGCCGACACGGCAAGAGCAGAGACTTGCCGCGCCCTTGACAAATTAGAGATGAAGTCAAATAGGTATGTTGCGCAAGGAGGCAGTGGTTGCTGCATTCCACTTGCACGTGGGTGATCAGCAGCCAAGGCTCTGGGGCACTCGATTTTGGCAGCCAGGCCGATCATAGATCGATCTACATGCCCGGGTGGACCACGGCGAGCACGGTACTCCGTACCCGATGCTCCGTACCCGGTGCTCCGTGTTCGGCGGTCGGGGTTCTGACGGAGAGACGCATCGGTATCCGTATGCTGTCTCTGCAGACCGTACGGAGTACAGAAAAACGAGTCGCTTTGTCGTCTCGTCGAGGTCGCGTCCCATCGCCCAGCACTAACTGAGCGATAGGGCCGAAGTAGGCTGCGGCAAGCTTGCTGCCGGAGGCCGAGGCGGGACAGATTGCGATGTGCGCGTCGTCGTCGGGACTATTCAATTGTTGCATAATGTTTGACATCCACTGGCTTGGCCATTGCGTGCACAGGGCTCTCAGCAGCGCTCACGACGTTGGCGAAGTGGCCGCGTGGGTGCGTGAAACGGTCGAGTCAAGGTGATGCTGCGCACACACACTAGCCGGGGGGTCCCGAGTATGTGCATTGACTCTGTTCTGTGGACACCCATGGATTCTGGATTCTGGATTGTGGGCATTGCCATGCAGGAACACGAGGCACTTCATTTGTCCTCGGCCGTTGCACCCGGGAGTCGTTTTTGTCGTCCGTAGTGTGCTGGACTAGTGTTTGGCATTGTCGCTGGCTTTGCGCGGACAAAGGAACAAGTGCGGCCCGGCTTGCTCGAGCACTCTGTCGAGCACTCCCAAGCACCCCGTACTGAGGTTGGCATGTTGCCATGATGCCATGATGCTGACAACCACAACCACGCTGCCACGCTGCACGCCCGCTTCCAAGGCCGCTGACGACCTCGCACGAGTGAGATCCCTGTCCACCTGGGCCGACATGGCGCTGCCGCAACGCTGCCATTGGTTGTGGCGCCAGGGTCTGGTAGCTGGTGCTAGGGCGGCGCGTCAGCTGCAGGTGAGCAGCCAAGCACGTTCGGACAGTCGAACGGTACCGAGTGTCAGGATGGGTCATGAGATGGTCGTTGTCGAGTCTCCTGGCGCGTAGGTAGCGTATGTATGGCAGCAGCTGTGCAAGTTTGGAGGACTCCAGGGCTACCTACCTAGGTATACTTAGTGTACCTTACTTGGTACCGATGTACTCGAGCGTGTAGACGACAGAATCCATTGCGGTTCTCCGATCCGGTTGCAAACTCCGTTTGCCTCAGTAACAAACACGCAGGACGGTGCTGGATCCACTCAGGCTGCACCTGCAGGCGAGCAGGGCAAGAGCACCGCTGCCCCACACTCGACATGGAAGATGGAAGGTGCAGTTGCGCCCTTTTCCCCTGGCCCAAGACTGGCTCAAGTCCGGGTCGGGTCCTTGTCCGACTGTTACCTTGTTGCAGCCCCGACAGCGAAGCGCCTGGCGAGTCGCCCTCTTCTCCCATCGACATCGCCCTTCGTCCTCCGAATTCAATCCGAACCGTCTTTCGTCTTTGGCATCCGCCCGTGCCGCCCACGCCGCCCGTGCCGCCCACGCCGCTCTCACAGAGCCCTCAATCGCTACTGCTCCGTCACTCCTTGGCCAACTCTACACTTACTCACGCCCACGCCCGTGTCCGCACCCACGGCCAAGCTCGACTTCCAAGACATCGCATTCCCTTTTCCGCACTGCACTTCGACGCACAAACCATCAGCAACTGCACGCTTGCGCCTGTGCTGCTGCCGACTGCCCCAGACACCTGGAAAACAAGGTCTCCGCCAGACGTCTTGTTCACGACCTCTGCATGCGAGCGCCTGCCAAGCACTTTTAGAGTTCCGGCCTCAATAAAACCAACACGACGCAGACTGCATTGGGGGCTCATTTCTGCTCGGTTCTCCAATTCAACCACCGCCCGTTCATCATCCCGCAGCCGCATCGTCTCCGTCAACCGGGACTTTCCAACAGCTCTACAAAGCATTCTAACAGCCAACAATAACTCAGCGCACACATCCACTCAACCAGATACAATGGGTACGTACCCGTACCCTTAATCCGAGGCTACCTCCAGTGTAGCCGTCATGCTCAGGCCTCCAGCTAACAATGCCTCGCAGCGTTGCCTGTCACCACAATCATGCCCTTCGGCTCGCTGCCATCGTGCGCGACTCTCTGTGGCCCTCTGTACGACGCCAACGGCGCCTGCGTACCCCCAGCTGCTCCGACCGCCCAGCCTTCCGTTTACGAGTCCTGCTTCTGCGGTAACAGGGGCCTCCAACCATTCAGCGCAAGTCCCACCGGCGTTTGCGACGCTGCTTGCAGCAACCCTCAGGACCTTTCGAGCATCCAGGGCTGGTACAAGAGCTTTTGTGCCGGTAAGGCCGCGCCCACAGGAACAGGCGTCAACGGTGGGTCGTCTGCAACCTCTACAAGTACCCCGGTCAAGAACGGTGGAGGAGGCAGTTGGTGAGTGCTCACTTTTCCTATACCAGGCGGTTTGTCAAAGCGTTCACTGACCCGTCCATTCCAGGATTTCCACACACTGGCAGTGGGTTGTCTTCATTGTTGTCGTGGTTGTCGCGATCGCTGGCATCTGGACAGGCGCGTGCATCTGGCGCCGCAAATACCTCAAGAAGAAGGACCGCATGTACGAGCTTGGAAAGGGCCTGCCTAGCAGCGTTGCTGTGAACCACCAGGGCACCCTCGTCGGACCAGGGGCTCGTGATAGTGCATACTCTGGCCAGGGCCCGCTCATGGCCGGCGCGAGCGCTCCTGTAGAGAAGGAAAGGAGAAAGTGGAATCCTACGCAGCGGACCTAAGCGGCAGGATACAATCATGTCGGAACGACAAAGCCAAGACGGACCGAGCTGCCTCGGCTCTCGTCAACAACCTGAACATAGCAAATTCTTTTTTCAGTCTATCGCAGCACGAGCCGACGACAACAACCAGTCCCGCTCTTGACACACTTATATTGGTGTTTTCTTTGGATTATTCGAAAGGCTATGCTTTTTACAAAACCACGCTTGGATATTTGGCATCCTGGGTCGTCGTTTCTGCACATGAACACGATTTGGCACTGGCATAAGGGGGGCATTTGACACGGGTACTCACAACTAGCCCGAAAGCTTGAGAATATGCTGTCTGAATTCTCTTTACTCGCTCGTCAGACCTTATTAGATGCCGGACGCCCGAGTGAGGTGGATGGAAAGGCCACGAGAAGCTATGCAGGATGGGCGTTGGGGGGTCTTTTTTTCTAATTTACGATCACGGGAACATTATTCTCCATGAGGGGGAATCAAATTTTTCACTCCCTGGTTCTCAGCTATAAAAAATACCTATAGTAGTGTGAAGAAAGGGAATGCGCACATTTAAACTGTGAGGAAGCGTAGGCGGGGAGCAGATGATTAACAACGATTACATGTATGCAACAAGGTGAGGTTTTGAGGTATATAGTACTATGCCTGATCTTAAGTGTGTAACAAACATCATCTAATGCTTTCACTCTCCACCCCTCACGGCCACAATCGTTCCCTCAAACATTATTGTCCTACACGACACAAAGCAAATTCATAACATCATGCAAGCGACTCAAAAGCAACACTTTTCACCCACATATCTCTATCTCCAGCAGCGCGCAGCCTCTACTCGATACCATAGGCCGCAGCGTCCATATACAGATCAATCAGGCATCCCGCGCTCCAGGCCTGTGTGGGACTGCTGTCGGGGCAATGCTGCCCATCCTTCTGCGTGAGCTCGGTCAGACCGGCCCACTCACTCTTCTGGATGTACTCCTTGCAGCCGCTGAGTCTACGGGTGACCTGCTGGAAAGCCTCGACTCGGCCCTCCTTGGTGTCACGGCGCATCAGATCGAACTTAAGCAGCGCGCGTAGGAAAAAACCGGTCGGCCACAACCACTCCGGGCCCTGGTGGTAGTTGCGGCCCTTGGACGTGGCAAAGTCCTCAGAGTCCTCGCTGTTGACATAGTAAGGGCGGTAGTTGAGGTCTGCGGGGTCCAAGGTAGCCATGCCGGTCGGTCCGCGGAGTACCTTGTCGGCGAGAATCAGAGTACCCATGGCATGGTCTGGGTTAAACAAATCAGGTGCCACCGTCATCGCAATCGCGAAATTGGGGCGCAGCTGATAGTCCTCGTACTCCTTGCCAGCTCTGAAGAGATCCTTGTAGATACCGCGACGATTGACGATGGAAGGATTCACGTCGTATTTTCCATCCTCCTCAGGCGACTCCGGGACGTAGTAGCTGTATTCGAAGCTTGACTTCAGCAGCTCGGCCCAGGCCTTGTAGGTAATTTCAGAGCCATCACTCTTCTTGACACCGCTGTAAGGGTACTTGCCCTCGGCGTTGAGCTTCGCGAGCCAGACCAGGGTGCTGTAGAGTAGCCCTGTGATCTCGATCGCAGCGCCGTCTCGAGGAGTGCCCGGGATACCCTTTGAGCCAGCACGTTCGCTCTCACCCATCTTGTCCATCCAGGTGCCGCAGTTGTACTGGTTACCGCCGAAAATAATGCCGTTCGTCCAGTCGACAAATATCTTCTGGTTGAAGCCCTCATCACGCATCTGGGCATCGATCGACGGGCCAGCGTTGGCCTCGCGGTATTCCATACCTGTAGCGTGCCGTTGCATGGCCTCCTGGATCACATCCTGAATCAGGCTCTCCTTGGAATACGCACGCTCATCGTCAGATGGGAACCAAGTGTCGTCATACGGTAGAAAACGACGCTTGACCTTCTTTGACAACATGTCAAGGCCGTTCGGTGCGAGGCTCGTGTAATCCTGAATGCACTGCATGAAGAACCACACGGAGTCACGGCTGTTGTACCGGGGGAGATTACCACTGCTCAGCAGGTTGGGGATCATACCATGCTTCAAGACGCTGGCGAAGGCGAAGATATGTTCCGCGGCCTCCTGGAACCGACCAGTACCAAGGTACAAACCACGCAGGGAGATGAAGACATCACGGCCCCAGCAGCGACCCCACTCGACGGCGAAATGCGGGAGACCAGCAGCTAGCGAGGGGACAGACTTTTTGGGCCATAGAGACGCCGACTTGACCAAACCAGTCTGCTGGACACTGACCATGGACAGGCTCTGCAGAAACCACTGACCATCGCGGACGTGATCATTCATGAGCTGCAATGAGCGGTTCCAGGCAGCCGTGTAGGCAGTGCGTATCGTAAGCGCGAAATATCTTGGCAGCAAAAAGCTTGGGATGCCTCTCAAAGCGTCAAAACGTTCCTTGATCCAAGCAGCTGGCTTTGCAAGGTTGCCGAAGTGCTCTTGCTTGCTCCTTCTTTCGAGCCTGCCGACAGTGTAGTCAAGAGCCCACTGACCATCCCGCAGATTCTGACAGAGTGGGTGGGCAAGGTTGTTCTCTTTGATGATGTTCTTTAGTAGAGTCCACCATCCCTGGAGGCCAGCATAAATCAGCTTGCCGTGTCCCGGAATCTCGTATGTACCATCGGAACCATTACTGCCATCCCGCTCTTCTACCTCACATCGGTAGAGCAGGAAGTTGAGGTCGACCAGGCTAAGCTCTGACATGGCGTCCTTGGCACCAGAAGTGACATAACGGTCGAGACCGTTGGTGTGCTCAGCTGCGGGAATCCAAGTCTCGAACAGAGCAATGCTACCAGGTGGGAACTTGTCGCGCACAGTGATGATTGTCTCGTCGGCCTTGACCTCCATGCGGATGCCTGGAACGTCAACGACACGACTGGGAAGACCACGCAGACTCTTCTTGTCTTCCTCGACCTCTTTGCGAGCTTCATCACTGGTGTCAACTTCCAGCATCCAGCTGCCCAAGTGGCGAGCCTTGGTGCCACCGAGATGGACAGCATTGAAAGCACCATTTCCGTTGCCGTAGCCAGGATAAGCCGTATGCGCAATTAAAAAGTAGCCCTTCCTCGACTCTGGATGGACTCTGTGCACAGTGACGTATTGGTCTTCGTGGTGGATATGGCACTCGTCATATCCGTCTTTGCCCATGAGTGAGTGGATTTGGTTGAGGAGCTTCTTGACGCCGCCAATGCCACCTTCGCCACCACCGACTTTGACTTCCTTCCCAGTTGATGATGCTGATGTGTAGAGCCTAGACTCGTTCACGAGGTCAACTAGCTTTGGGTATATCTCGTCATAGCCCATGACACTCCCGCTCGCACTAGAGCACATGCACACGAGGGCCGCGTTGGGAAGAGTGTCTCGCGCGTCTCGTTTCTGTGCCGGCACTTCATTGTCGTGCGTGCAGTCCATGAATAGAGCCTGCACGGACGCCGGCTTGATCCGCCGAATAACCTCCCGAGAAGCATCGAAGCCATCATTGTTCAGTGCAGGGCTGCCTGGGGCGCTAGAACTGGCGCCTCGCGAGATCTCGTCGACTTCGAAGCTACCGATTGGGCGGCCACCATAGCGGTGAACTAGACGGCTGAGCTCTGCAGTGCTCCAAGCCTGCATAGCTTCTCTAATGAGTGAACTCAGACCCAGCCTCTTCACGAAGACATAGTCCATATCCTCAGAGCCTGTGAAGAGCTCGGCTACGACGTAAAGGTTTGGGCGAACACGACGTGCCTCGTCCAAGATGTGCTCGGCAACATGAATGGGGGTTGAATGGCAATTGTCGATGCGGAAGCCAGCAAAGTACTTTGCAAGCATGCGTGCATACTTGGTCATATGTTCCCACAGCCAAGGGCTGTCTTCGGGACCATTGCCATATCTGAGCTTCACACAGTCGCCCCAAACAATGACCTCCCGGCGTAGGTAGACCCGCGATTGCGGACCGGCGTTGTCCACAAGTGCATTTCCAGCCCAGACCCAGCCATTGTTGACTAGGACCAGGTCCTCTGGCTTGAGGTTTGCAGCGGCCTCGGATTTGCTCAAACGCGTGAAGTAGGATTCGATGATGGGATCAGATTCGGTGAAAGCGCCAAGCTTAGGCCCATGTTCGTCTAGGCGGACGTACTTGATGCGGTTGAACAACTGCTGCAGAATGTCTCCGATCTCCTTGTCATATTCTTCGTAGAATGGAACATTGATTATTTCAAAGATCTCGGTCAATTTTGAGCGAATGGTTGCCTCATCCGCCTCGCCACGGTATCGCCCGAAGACGACGTTGACAAGAGCAGCTGCGGCCTTGGGATCAATTCGTCTGCGGAATCGCTCACCGAGCCTATCATTGCCGAGGAGAGCGTTCTCACGCAAAATTTTCGCCTGGTCCTTGGCGTTGCCGCTCTTGAGCTGTTCGAGAACGTCTGGCGACAATTCGGATGCTTCTTGGGAAGGCCATGACTTAAGAGCAGCGTCAACATCGCGATCAATATCCATCGCATAGTACTCCCAGAGACGAATCTCGGCGACGACGTGCTTTTTGATGCCGTTCATGAGCTCTGTCAAATCATCAACAGACTTGAGCTCTGTGGCGTATCCGAGCTCCTTCAGCTTGCTGCCAAACAGCAGTAGCTTGGTATCGAGGAGGTATGCAGACTCCAGCCATGGAGCGGTAGTCAAATTGTAGCCCGCCTCTGGATGCTCCAATAGCCATTTGGTGTTGTTGGCAGTATGGTTGAGGACAATGTCAGTCAGACTGAGCAGGGAGTGATTTTGCTCCAGACTGTCAATCAGCTCCTGTACATTCTTCTCGCCCTTTGGGAAACAATCTGGGTCCCAGCCTAGCTGGTCGTACAAGCTGTAGGGGGAGTTGGAGGCACCACGAACTTGCAGAGGTGTGAAATGGATCATGTTGTAGCCACGCTCACTGATACCCCTCAGATGTTTCTCCCAGTCGGTCGGGTATTTGCCCATGAATTTGCTGATCACGGAGAAGATCGAAAGCGCCTGCAGGGGGAGAGGTCGGTTATCAAGTGAGAGGCGAGGAGCTACATCGATATAGTATATGGGAGTCTTGGTTTGCTCAATGGCAGCGGGTTCGCTGGATTTGAGACTCGCTGACAATACGGGCAAAGCGGCATAGGTGGTGTAGAAGGCAAACGCGCCGGCTTCGTAGACTGGGATGGAAATATCGATGGTCTTGTTGAAGTCGGGCACAAGTCTACGCGATCCCAAGCCGTCAGAAATGGTTGCCCGTGGGTGCCAAGTATTGGAGCGCAACTTACTTGAACTCGCGGAACTTATTCCTCTGAAAAGGCTTGCCCTTTTCGGGGATATTGACCCAGAGACTGCCTTGGCGGCAAATAGACGAGGTGCCTTCGATCGTGAAGCGGATCGTGATGGGGTCGTTCGTTTTCGGGGCAAGCCAGATGAACTCGCCAGGGATGTCGGGAGCTCCATTGTCCTGGAGGGGCAGGACGTAGACCTCGTTCGAGGTCATTGTGCGAGGGACCATTGTAAGTGTGGAGGGTCCGGTCGAGGAGCAAGTTGTTGTAGGATCAAGGCGCTCGACGCCTTAGTGAAAGAGCTAGGCTGGAGAGTCGTGGATGTCTGCTTGCTGCACAACGAGCTGGAGCTCAATGTGCCAGACCTTGGAAGATCCGTCGAACTATCACAAGTCACGAGCGTGGGTGGGAGCAGGCAGGGCAGCTCTGGTAAGCAAGGCGAGGTCCAGACAAGGAAGAAAAAGGAGGAGGAGGGGAGGAGCTCGAGGGGAGGATGAGGTCAGTGTCTAAGGCGTGGACAACAGTGACGGGGAGATGGTGTCTCAGCACAAGCAAGGCCCACAGACAAGCAGGCTAGACAGGCAAGAACAAGGTTAATCAACGACTCGTGTGTGCAGAACGGGAGCGGTGTCGCGGCTCACACCACCTCGGAAAGTGAGGTTGGGTACCTGGAGGTAAGGCAAGGTACAGTACGATGGAGCGAGCTGTCCCTGGCCGGGTCTGACACACGGGGCCGGCCGCGTAGGGTACCTTGGACAAGAGACGACGTGGGATGGATGTAGCCTCGAGAAAAAGCGACAGGTGCGAGGACAGGGGAGCTAGCTAGAGCTAGTCAGGGCAGGGCAGAGAGCAGGAGCGTGATGCCATAGGCCGTCGGCTGTACTGCGTATGGTTGTCAGGACGAGGCACGGCATTCGATGGGACTTTTTCTGCTGGAGTGGTGCATCACGACTGCTCAAGTGGACATGGGCCGGGCGTGGCATCGCGATCGCGGACGGCAGCCCTGGAGAGCTAGCTGGAGAGCTAGGAACAAATGCCCCTCCCCTGGCTGCGCCGGCCGCAGAGAGGAGACATGGTGGCGGGGCATCCACTGTGAGTAAAGGTATGGATAGGTCGACATGCTCGACATGCTCGACATGGGCCTCGCGATGCCGGCCCTGCAGGTGCCCGGGTGGGCCAACAAGAGACAACTCAGCTTGATGCTGTTGCGCTGGCGGGGGCAGGCGGTAGCATGCAATGACAATGACGTCAGGCCCTAGCCGGCGCAACTTTGGAAGCGGGCTTTGCTGCCCTGGTCGTCAGCCTGACCCGTCGCGTCCTCGTCACCGAAGATGGGGGTTGAAGGCTGCTGCTCAACGTGGTCAGCCATGGCAAGACGATACGCTGTGTATGCCTGCCAAGAGTGACAGCAGCAGCAGCAGCGAGTGTGGTGTGTGAGCTATTTCTGGTCATGATCGAGTGGTGTCCAGGTCATTGTTAGCTCCCACTGTACTTGCTCTACCACAGAGCAGCTTCTGCGCTGGAGCTATTGCGCAGTTGAGCGAGATTCCAAATGCCGTACAGCAAAGAGCAGATATCCACGATCAGAAAGCCATGTGTTCCAATAGGACATTGGGAACGCCCACCGACAGGTCGGGGGGTGGACGTCCTGTTAAGCCTAGTTCCTGTCGATCACGGCGGGCTTTGGTGGGGTGGACGACTTTGGCCTTTTCCTTTCCTGCTTGCCGACATGCACACAACGGCCACCAGGCGCTTGGAGCTAACTAAAGCTACCCAACCCACAAGTCCCATCTCCCGTCGTCTTGCAATGAGTTACATGGTTAAATAAAGGATCATATACTGCACATGCCTGAAGCGCTTAATTAATCCGATAGGTAGGGGAGCGAGGTTGACGGAGCTGAGTAGAAAAGACTTTGCAAATCCACACACACCTCTCATCAAACGCCTCGTAAAAGATGCGTTAGCAGCACAGGAACACCCAAGCACCTCAGCTCGTTCTGGTTCCGATGCTGCTCAGGTCAAGGGTGGGGACGGATTTGTGCGTCTGGCTCAGCCGAAGCCCTTGTGAGGTCCGCTCTTATAGCACATGGCAACCTCATCTGCATTTACGCTCAACCCCTAATCCTCCTTGGCAATTGTCACGGGAGAGTCTGGGGAGAGATGCGGCAGCTGATCAGGTCGGCCGAGGCTCCGGGCTTGCCGATACCTGTACCTAGGTAGGTAGCCTCGCTTGGCTTGTGATGTATGTCTATTGCAGGATGTGCTCATGGATGCAGGCACGAAAGAGTGATTGAGGATGGCCGTGTTCGCCATGTTGTAGACAGGATAAGATCACAAGAATCTCGCAATCCCGCTCGATTGCAAGGCCTCAACAGTCCGCCATTGGGTGACACCATGCAAGCACATGTTTGGGTTCTTCGCTGGCTCTTGCTGTCCTGCTGCTGCGTCATCTCTCGGCCCCGCCCGCCTGTAGACTAGACCCCTCAACAGCTCAGCTGCGGCAAGAAATCTTTGGGGCAACAGTCGAGTAAAGTTTGCGCGAACGCAGCTCCCCGAGCCCCTTTGGCCTTGGGAATGATGGAGTGTTGAAATCATAATCGTGTAAATAAAGCAGCTGCCGATCCAGCCGAGCCCTCGGTGTTGCTGACCTGTCAGAAGACGAAAAGACTGGCAACCCTGTGCTGATCTCGTGCTTGCCTGCACCAGCTCGCCGCTTCCGAGGAAGCTGGATCCAGACAGTGGGCGGTCAACCACCTGCTGCGTCCCACTGAACGTCCTCGGCACAGCCGCAACCACATGCCCGTGATTCGCGTCTTGCTGCCCTCGGCGCCTGCTCGCCACATCTCACTTATTACCTCGCGGCACTCCTCGCTCTTGCTAGGCAGATTCCTCTCACAGCCTCGACCTCCGCTCGTCACAGCACATCGGTACTCCAGCCCACAGCAGTTCCAGTTCTCCACAGCCTTCCCAGCAGCCATGGCGTCCGACACACTCGGCGTGCAGAAGAAGCACAAGGTCACAGTCATCGGCTCGGGCAACTGGGGCTCGACCATTGCCAAGATTGTGGCAGAGAACACAAAGGCCAACCCGGACCTCTTCCACCAGGAGGTCCAGATGTGGGTGTACGAAGAGACAGTCATGTACGGCGACAAGCAGGACAAGCTCACAAACATCATCAACCGACACCACGAGAACATCAAGTACCTGCCCAACATCAAGCTGCCCTCCAACATTGTCGCCAATCCATCCCTGCTCGATGCCGTCAAGGGTTCCTCTATCCTCATCTTCAACCTACCCCATCAGTTCATCCACAAGGTCTGCGAACAGCTCCAAGGCAACATCCTGCCCTTTGCCCGCGGCATCTCCTGTATCAAGGGCGTCAACGTCTCGGACGACGGCGTCGCGCTCTTTTCTGAGTGGATCGGCGATGGCTTGGGCATCTACTGCGGCGCATTGTCTGGTGCCAACATTGCTTCCGAGATTGCCGCTGAGAAGTGGTGCGAGACCACCATCGCATACGACCCCCCGCCTATGGACCCTTCGCGGAACCCGTCCCGTACTGCGACGCCCCGCTCGACGACGCCGAACCGTGCCACTGACCGCGTCTCCGAGCTGAGCACCACGCCTCTGACCGGAAACAGCACCGAGCTGCAGCACAAGGATGCCCGTGGCCGAGCCAGCAAGACGAAGCTCACGCCTGTCCCGCGAGAGTATGTTCCACTCGACCACGACACCCTGTGGAAGCTGTTCCACCGACCTTACTTCCATGTGAACATGGTCTCGGATGTGGCCGGCGTGTCCCTCGGTGGGGCCCTCAAGAACATTGTGGCGCTCGCGGCTGGCTTTGTGGATGGGCGCGGTTGGGGAGACAACGCAAAGGCAGCTGTTATGCGTATCGGGCTGGTGGAGATGGTCCGCTTTGGCAAGGAGTTCTTTGGCGAGACAGTGTCGGGTGCGACATTCACCGAGGAAAGTGCTGGTGTGGCGGACCTCATCACCAGTTCCATGGGTGGAAGGAACTTCCGGTGCGCAAAGAAGGCGGTCGAGCGTGGCGTGTCTGTCCAGCAAATCGAGGAGACCGAGATGAACGGCCAAAAGCTGCAGGGCACCAGCACCGCGGCCGAGGTCAACTCTTTTTTGAAGCAAAGAGGGCTCGAACAAGAGTATCCCCTGTTTACAGCCGTCCACAACATTCTCGAGGGCAAGAACTCGGTCGATGACATCCCGGACCTAATGATGAAGGGCAGGCTATGAAGCCATGCTATCGCTGTCGGGCAGTGATTCCAATCCGAGGCAATAGCAGTAGAAAAGAGTCAGAAACAGAAACAATGATACCTTTGGAAAGCTCAGAATTTCACTCGGAGCAGACTTGAAGTCGGATGCATGTCAGGCTCCGACGGCTGTGGATGTGATGATGGTGCCAGGGTTAAGACCAGGACTGGCAGGTGCTTTTATCCGATTGGCCATTTCGGAGCAGATACACCGAATAACGATGCAAGTACAAGATTGTGACATTCTATTACATGCATTCAGCAGCTTTGTGATTGAAAGCTGTTGGAAGCTTGGAAACAGCGCGTCAGCTGGAAGACTTGCACAAGGTATTGAGCTAATGCACACCAAGGTCACGAACGAGCATGCGGCGCCCACAGGATCACGATGCGAAAAGTCTCCGAGTACGAGTCTGGCCCGCTCTGTCAGCACAGTCTTTGAAAGCTTTGAGCGGGCGGAGCCACGGGGTTAAGTGTCTAGCCCGGAGATGAAGAAGATGACTCGGGGTGATTACAAAGACGACGCGCGAGGACCACGATGCCTGGAAAGAAAGCACTGTCTCTTCTGGAGAGGCTGGTCCAAAGAGGGAGTGACAAGGAGATACATATACCTGTTGCAGACCATTGCAATACTACGGCGTCTCATCGTCACTCCAGCTCAGCTTCTCAGCCTCCAATACCCTCCCCCCTGAAACCACGCACAACCAGTGGAGCCTGGAGCGGATATCGGCGTCATACAGCTCCGAAGCCCGTGTTGTTTCGAGCCAAGCTTCAGTTCTACATCTTCACAGTCTACAACACCTCACAAGCAGCAATCATCAACGAAAAGTTTCCACTTCGAGCCTCACATCACGGTCGCTACCCCTCGTAGCGCAGCGTAGCCCGCAAATCACCATGGAGGACATCCCAGGTTCGGTCCTTGCGGCCGAGCAGGTCCCTCTTCTTGTTCCAACGGACGTCCACTCCGAGTCGCACCCTGCCGAGTGCAGCTGTCGCAAGATCATATTTTCAGCCGCCGATCGCCTCGCACTATCACCGAAGCGCCCGACGACGTCGTCGTCGCCGTCGTCCCCGTCCGCAGAGCCGCGCCTTAAAATCGCAGATATACCCATCACATGTCCCGAGCGTCTCGAGCAGGCTGCCGTGACCGCCACCACCACGAGCGAACTCACTATCGCGGATCGCAAGGTCGACTCCTCATCTACAGCAACGACGGGGCCGCCTGTGCCCAAAACATACCTGTACCTCGCTTACGGCTCGAACCTCGCCGCCGAGACCTTCCTCGGCCGGCGCGGCATCCGGCCCATCAGCCGCATCAACGTCTCGGCCCCGGCGTTCGACCTCAATTTTGGCCTGGGCGGCTTGCCTTACTGGGAGCCGTGCTTCGCCAACGTTGAGCCCCGACGCAAGATCCCCGAGCCGCCTGCCAGGCCGCCGCTCAACCCGCCGCGCCCTCCGCCGTTCGACCCAAGCCCGAAACCCCAGTCAACCCCTCCAACACCGTCGTCATCCTCCTTCCCTTCTGCAGGAGACGAGGGTGTCCTGCTCCCTCCCTCCCACCCAAGGATGGGCCGACCTGGAACAAGGGCCTGTACGGCGTCGTCTATGAGGTCACGGCCGAGGACTACGCGACCATTGTCAAGACCGAAGGCGGCGGCGCCTCCTACAAGGACGTCGTCACGCCGTGCATCCCGCTCCCGCCTAACGCGCACATCCCCGAGACCCCTCCGATCCCGGAACTCCCGCGGCCATTCCTCGCGCACACGTTGTACGCGCCGCGGCTGCCGGTTCCTCCCTTGGAGCACGGCAGCGATGACCCTGACGGGGACAAGGATCGCTGCAAAGACAGGCTCAAGAAATACCTCGGCCGGCTCCTGCTCCCCCTCCAGCGGCCCCTCGACTACGCGCAGCCCTCGCTGCGGTACATCACCCTATTGCGCGACGGGGCCCGTGAAAACGACCTCCCCGGCGACTACCAGACATACCTGGCCGACCTGCACCACTACGCCATCACCTCGCGCGCACAGACGGTCGGCAGGTACCTCTACATTTTGGTGTGGTTCCCATGGTTAGTGCTCTTCATGGGCGTGCTCTCCCGGCTTTTCGCCGACAGGAAGACGGGCAAAGTCCCCCACTGGCTAGGCGTGATGACGACGGTGCTGTTCAACGCCATGTGGATGAGCTACGACGGGGTGTTTAAGAAGTGGTTTGGCGACGGGGAGAGAACTCAGGTGGTGGAGGGCGGAGATGGCGATGGGGCAGCGGCCGGACAGCAGAAGTGGAACGTGTGGAGCGGCTATGGCAGGCGGAGGAGGAGCTCGTTTGTCCTGCCCGGTCAAGGCCTCGGGGCGGCTCGTGACGAGGAAAAGGATCGCCTGCTGGCTGACTGGTAGAGCTTATGCACGGGAGAGACCCGGGGATTCTCCAAGGGGAACTGTGGTGTATTCTTGCCAGATTGTACTTTAAAGGTTAGCACGGGGTTCGCAATTAGATTTGTTTTGTATTCATGTACCCTAGTGCTTGTCTAATGGGAATGACCGCCGTGAATCGCACAACGATAATCATGGTGTAAAGTAATTGTGGTAACCTCAAGGTTTCAACGAGAAGATCGGTCATTTGGTAGCCCACGTACAGTCTCAGCCTAGAGTGATAATTTGTGTGGCAGTCAAAGTATGTTGATTCGTGCTTGCTACTAAGCCAGGGCCACAGCCCTATCTTTTATTGGGGAATTGCTCCAAGAAAGCTCATGTAGAGATGCTTCCCAGAATGAAAGTGCGTGTGTAAGAAGAGTGGCGCAGAAACGGCCAGGGCGTCAACACCATGCGTGCCTCCAACACAATTCCTGGTCCTAATTTAGAATACTACTGTTTCCCCCTTCGGCCCCCATGACCATGATACCAGGTTCAAAAAAGATCGATGCAAGCCCGTTCTAGATCTCACGGATAAGACCTCTGCTGCGTTCGGGGTGCTCAATTGAGATGGGCGGGTTCCGGGTTGTCTTTGAGAAACGAAGCTCGGCACCATAGTGGAAGTGGTAGAACCACCCACTGCGCCGTCAGTGCGTGGGTTGAGACGCCAAGCATAATCTTGGTCGTGTCCGATTCCGTTTCCGTCTTTCTAAACGGCAAAGCGTCTTCGATCTTGCCCCCAGCAGCCGTAACGAGGGAAAATACCCTGGCAAGAGGCAAGAGGCCGTCCTCGTTGGAGACGGAGACAGGAAAAATACAGTGGATATGTCTGAACTACATTCTCATTTAAGCATCTTTTTCTTTCGTTTCCTTGCTTCCCTCATGTCAGCACCTCATTCGCCTTCTTCATATGCCGAGGAGTAGCCGTCTGCATGAAGCTCGTGGCAGCATGCTGTGGGACGTATGGTGTTCTCGTGGAGGTGGTGGTTGCCGCTGGCTCTTGTTTTTGCCGCCTCTCCCGGCGCTGCTGCTTGCGGGCCTGTTTTTTGTTCCTGTGTCCAGGCAGGACGAAGTCGACTAGACAAGACAAGAATGGCATATTATTGTTGTCGTTTTTCTGTAGGCTATGATGATGATGGGAGTAGGAGGAGGAATATGTTTGCGTATAACCCATGGTAAGCGGGTGTCTATTGTTGTTGTTGTTGTTGTTGTTGTTGTTGTTGTTGTTATTGCGAGATCCGAACCCAGCTTACGTCGTTGTTTTGTGGTGAGAAAGTTATGTCGGACTGTGGCGTACGAGGATTCTAGTAGTTTGACAAGAAAACCTGGAACGCAGTTTTAGATCATCTGACTACCCTGAGGTCGGATAGCACAAGCAATGGTCCAAAATATGGGACCGAAGGAGGGGGTCAACCCAACTAAGTGTCCGACTCCGGTCAGTGCTTTGCCACGCACAGCTGTCTTGCCCACGATGTGGCGGTCGCCATCCATGATTCGTCCTTCTTTTGCTCTAATGAGTAGCAAGGGAAGTATCTTTTACCAAGAAAGCGCATTGGAGCTGAGAAATCCGGTCCCGGGTTCCAGGATCGAAAAGGAACTTGGAGGGTTAGGCGAGGTGCCGAACGCTCTAGTCTCTCAAAGTACGCCATTGTGCCCCCTCCACTCCAAGGGGAGCTGAGCTTTCGCAGCCAACGTCTGAGCTTTGCTGGAGTTGCCGACCTTCTTTCGGAGCAGGTGCGCCTCGTGATGAATGACTGAGGCCTCTGAATTCAATGCGTGTAAATTACTTTGGGGTGAGTCCGCAGGTCGTTTTTGGTCACTTTGCAGATTGTTGAACACATGACGCAGAGAAACGAAAGAGGGCTGATGAACGCAGCGTGCAGACAACTGCGGAGGCGGGTACCGACCCGCTGGGACGCCATCATGCATGTCGTCAAGGTTTCCTCGGGTGCATGCACTCCGCTTTGCATGATGTCGCATCGGCTCGTGGCATGCGATTCTAGAACTAGACGATGTTAGTGGGCGCCTGGCGAACAAAATACTGTAATAAGAGAGGCTAGTCCAAAGCAGTCCGCCGCGTGGCATGGCATGGGGGCACCGAGTACGCAAATCGATCTAGTGGATGCATTGCTCAGCTGTGACGGAGCAGCGTGGCGCGAGCTAGACAGCTTCAAATCAAGCTATAGAAGTCTAGACTGCCTCAACAATGCCCATGGTGTAAATAGTACCTTTGCCTTACTTGTTATATATGTATTAAGTGATCAATCAGGGGCCGGTGCAGCGGATCAAAAAGTGGATCGATATACCGGTTACCGAGGACGACCGAGCATTTCGTCTTTTGAGAATCGAAGTAAATTAAGACATTTGACATAGCAAGCTATTGGGAGGCGCCCACGCCGACGTGGATCTTTGTGCGATGGGTAAAATTGTTGTCCTCGGTATGTATTGCTCAGGCCATTTCGTCCTCCGATTCTGTCTCGTCGTCTTCCTGTGTGATGTATGGCACAAAGCGGAAATCAAGAAAACTGACAGAGCCGCCTTCGACCTCAACCATGAACTGGAGACTGAGAACGCCCTGCCCATCACCACGAAAACTTACTTTGCTAGCTATGCGCATCGCCTCGCTTGCAGATTTGATCAAGTCGAACTTGAAGCTTTGTGACCAGGTCTCCCGCACCGAAAAGGTCTCAAGAAGGTCTCGACCATTTGCGAAATCGACAGTGGCACTACCGAGCGCTCCTCCGCTTGAAAGACTAAGGAAAGGAAGACTAGGAGACGCCCGAATCGTGACACGCGCTGGCGACATCGGCGCTAGTTCCGACAGGGCATCGAGGAGCCATCGTGCCTGCATGATGATCTTGAAGGTGAGATCTTCGCGATCAAAAGGGATGTCCTCGGGCGAGTCTGGCGTGTACGTGACGAGATTGCACTGTGTCTTGAGCCCAGACTCCTCGAGCACCACACCTAGAGGTGCGCCGTCCTCTTCGTATATGAGGCAACAGCTGCCTGGCATTCCCAATGTCTGATGGCTGAACGCATCCGGGCGATAGTTGCGCAGATTGCTTCGGTAAGGTTCTGCATCGGCTTTGGCCTGTCGTGCTGCAGCATCTGCTGCGCCAAAAATCTGCAGGGCCTCGAGGAGTGCAGCCAGATTCATCTGAAACTGCGGATATGGCTGATCATCATTGTCATTTGATAGATGGAGTGTATATGTGGTAAATAGTGCTTTGTCGAGGAATACGACCCCTGTGGGTAGTATTAACACGGGACTGTGCCGGCCTTCGACATACTAGGCGTGAATTTTAGCCTACCTTGCATAACTCGAGAGTGGTCCGCGGCAAAACGAATGCCATCTGGCGAAATCTGGACGTGTACTTTTGTGGTGAAGCTTATGCACTTTAGAAGCTGGAAGATTTGTCGAGTTGAACTAGCGACAGCTCGGAAGATTGGCTGCTGCCCGTCAATGGCCTCGGAGTTTGACGGCGCCATTTTTAACACGATGTTGATTGTGTATATAGCTGCTAGGATAGCAACTAATCAAAGGGTATCCTGGTTTAAGAAGTCCACTTCACGGGTTGATACTTTGTCCTTCTCTTGACTGATCGACCCAGATAATTCTTTCTCTCTTGGCATTCGCGCACGATGTTTTCAGGGTGTATCGTCAAGTTACAATGCTGCTGTTTGTAGCACTCGCGGCTCGAAGGATGGGTATATTCTTTTCTCGCTAAACGTACACGCCGACGGCACAAAACATGTAGACAGTACCGAACCTGATTGGGACAGTGGGAATCAGTATGGAGGACCGAGGAGTCAAAGAGCAGGATTACGTACGCTAGACAGGCCGAGGCGGGAATACCAAGCAGTGGGACGTTAAGCAGTGAACGGCCTGAAAGGGCATTGTTAGCTAAAAGAAGTCTGTCGATGCTCTGCTGGCTCGGAAAACATACTCAAGGTAAAAGCACCGGTCAATGCCAATGCGATGACGACGAGTAGAAAACCAACGGAGAATTGACTTCCTTTGCCGACAGCAGGGATGAATGCAGAACCGGAAGCAGTCTGCCAGAGCTCGAGGACGGAGGGATCCATGAGAGCTGGATGGTCGGAAGTAGTTCGGGGCCTGTGGAAGCCTTGTTACTTGGCTTATCGGGGCTTTTAGAGCGGCCGTCTTTAACGAAGCCTGCTGTGGAATGCTTGCTGGCGACGTTGTGATGGTGATTGAGATATGAGGTTCACGATGGCACGGATTGTGGAAAACACGAAGCGGCGACGTAGCTTGGCTTGATGGCCCACTTTGTTCGCGGAACAGCCAGGCATGTTGTGAACCGATCCAGGGACGCACCTGCCTTGCAAGCTGTCTTTCTGCCACTCTCGGTCGAAGCCACAGCCCCGCTTTTTCGAGCTTTGCAAGTGGTGGGATGACCACCCCGCATGCTGTGAACTGGAGCATTTGATGTCAGGGATGCGCGCACACCTGCATGCCTCGCGCCCCAGCTGATTCAGCATCGCTCCACGGACTGACGACCAGCGACGATCTGACGACAGAGAGGCGCCTCGATATTTACGCGACGAGACGAGCGGACCGCAGCGGCCACGGACTGGTCCACGATTTCGACGACTGCAAACCAGCTTTTTTCATCTAGGCACCTCGTGCTCAATCAGAAACCACATCATCCAGGGGTGCCACGACTGCGACATCGGCATCCATGCCGCGCTTGTAGAGTGTCGACAAGTCTCTGGCTAGGCTAGCGATGCCCGTCAAGGAAGAAAGTCGGTCAATCCGCCCCCCGTCTATAGTTTCTTAATTGCAAGGCAGAAAGCTGACCATAACTCGTTGCCCTTGCCAGACGGGAAGCGGAAGGCGAGCGATGAGCCCTCATCGCCACTCGCGTTGAAGCGCGCGAAACATGACGACTCAGGGGAGTCCGACAAGGAGAAGGGGAAGGACAAGGACGAGAAGCCAGTATTAAAGCGCATTCCGTTTCCAGAGAAGGTATGCGAGTCTGGCGGATATTCTAGCGTCAAACCCCCGTGCTAACTGATTTGAATTTCTAGCCCGCCGTCATCGAGGAAAGAGAAGGAGAGATCGAGTTTCGGGTTGTCAACAACGACAATGAGCGCGAGTCACTCATCATCCTTACAGGCCTCAAATGCATTTTTCAAAAACAACTCCCCAAGATGCCGAAGGACTACATAGCGCGACTCGTGTACGACCGGACGCATCTGTCGATCGCCATCGTCAAGAAGCCCCTCGAAGTCGTCGGTGGCATCACATATCGTCCGTTCAAAGGCCGGCAATTCGCTGAGATCGTGTTCTGCGCCATTAGCAGCGACCAACAGGTCAAGGGATACGGTGCCCATCTCATGTCGCATTTGAAGGACTATGTCAAGGCAACGAGCGATGTTATGCACTTCCTCACCTACGCCGATAACTACGCCATCGGCTACTTCAAGAAGCAAGGGTTCACGAAGGAAATTACCCTGCCGCGCTCAGTGTGGATGGGATACATCAAGGACTACGAGGGGGGTACGATCATGCAATGCTCCATGGTCCCTAGGATACGCTATCTCGAAGTTGGTCGCATGCTGCTTAAGCAGAAGGAATGCGTTCAGGCCAAGATCCGTGCCTTCTCCAAGTCACACGTCATCCACCAGCCGCCGAAGCACTGGAAGAGCGGTGTGTCAGCGCTGGACCCTCTGACGATCGAGGCGATCCGCGCATCTGGCTGGTCGCCGGACATGGATGAGCTGGCGCGGCAGCCCCGGCACGGCCCCAATTATAATCAGCTCCTGCACCTGCTCAACGACATGCAAAACCATGCGTCAGCCTGGGCGTTTCTCAACCCGGTCAACAAGGACGAGGTGCACGACTATTACGAAGTCATTAAGGAGCCCATGGACTTTAGCACCATGGAGACGAAGCTTGAGGCCGACCAGTACGAGACCCCTGAAGCCTTCATCAAGGACGCCAAGCTCGTCTTTGACAACTGCCGCAAGTACAATAATGAAACGACTCCCTATGCCAAGAGCGCCAACAAGCTCGAGAAGTTCATGTGGCAGCAGATCAAGGGTATCCCCGAGTGGTCCCACCTGGAGCCGTGAGGGTCAATTGGCCCGGCGGGTGCTCAAGAAGAAGAAGAAGAAGAAGAAGAAGAAGAAGAAGAAGAAAGTAATGCACAGCTCCCTCGGGGCATTGCGCTACGCTCTGTGGCCAGCCAGGTCTTGCAATGGCTTTCGTTTCCGTTTTTGTTTCTCGTTCTATATATTGGCGCGCACGAGGGCGCCTCATTGCGGATGGGATGTTCTGCTATATCATGGGTTTGAGCGATTATAGGAGTGCTGGCGTTACTGGAAAGTCGCGTGGATTGTTGTTCGTTCGGTCCCCGAACTCATTTGCACGCTAGCCATGCAATTATCATTGTACACAATGGCAAGTTGATCATCTCTCACCAGGAAAAGCGGTTCTCCGCTGACATGACTGGCCACATGAAAAAAGTGCTCACGTGCACAACGGTGAATGCACCACGCGCAAAACCGGTCACAGTCTTGGGAAAATGCCACTAAGTAAGTTATCTTGATGTATTCGTCTGAAAAGGTCTTGAGAGGGGGAAAATAGCGCTCAAGACAATAAAACAGTTGGAATCCTTCGCTATATGTTTCCGTTCCGTCGCTTATCTCATGTTTCCGAATGCGTGCGCGTGTGTCTCTGGTGTGTCTGTGTGTACCGGTGAATTGTATATGTACTCATAAAGGTCTGCATGAGATTCGTCTGTCCCATCGCAGAAAATGCCTTAAACTGAAGTGAAAACGAGGAGAGAAAAGAATGCGGAAAAGCAAGCGCCTGGCTTGTCTATGTCTGTTTCCAGAGTTGATCTTTCCAAAGTATGTACAAGATGGCGGGAAGTATGGAAGCAGGAAGCATGGCCCGCAGGCTCATCCTGGGCCGTTCGCTTCGAATTGCAAATGCTCAGTGGTGAATCACATCCGGAACCTTCCATTTCGAGGAGGGGTATCATAGTCGTGACTGAAGTAGTAGTAAAAGGATAACCGGCGCCTGCGTTGGGATAGTTGGAATTGGTTATGCTCGAGGCTCTGCCATATGTGAAGAACGAATGCTTGAAGTCGGTGCTGGCCCAGTTTCTCCGATAGGCAGCCGCAGATCAGAGTATGTGCGTCGGCGTGCCTCAGATGTGTCCAGCGTACCGAGGTATGGATTGCTGTTCAGTGCAGCTGTCTGGCGGTGGCGTGCAAAGGCAATGGAGGCTCTTGTTGCGTTGCGAGCAGCGTTCTCGGTCTCTAAGGTGCGGCGAAGCATTTCGTGCAGGAAATCAGGGATCTCGCGCCAGTTTCCTGCTCGCGCCGCACTAAGCATCCGCGGAGGAAATAGTGCTTGAGGAACGGGTGTGGAGTTTTCAGGGCGCGACAGGATCTGATCGGCGAGGAATGGCAACTCGCCAGATTCAATCGCGTTCTTGAGCCACTGCTCCCATTCTTCGTCCAATGGTTCGGATGTGTCACCAGCTTGATGGCGTGCAGCTCGTTCTCTGAGGCGTTCGTTGAGAGCCACGCCGATGCTCTCCAGTTCGCCCTCGCTCTCATCGTCGTCCGCAGCTTCTTCTGCGCCACGAGTCTCTGCTCCTTCTTCTTCCTCTTCATCCTCATCTTCTTCCTCCTCTTCGTTGTACGTGTCGTGCTCCATGTCCTCATCAGCTCTCTCGACTGCAAGCTGGTTATCGTGGAGCTCTTTTGTTTGCCTCGCCCGCGCTACCGAGGCGCGATCTTCGACCTCTACCCAGTCTTCTATGCCATCCCCAGCAGAGTCTTTGATCGATATTCCAGAGTCCCGCTCAAAACGCTCTTTGGCCCATCTGGTCCCTTCCCATTTCGTCAGGGTAGCGATTTCAGAGCGAGTCAAGCCCAGGCCGTCGAAGGCACGGAACAGTCGACGATGCCATGGCCAGCGTGAGAGTCGTATCCGGTGAATTCGTTGGGAGTAGTCGAGACCAGGGTACTTGGCTTCCTGTGTGCTGATGTGGCCAAAGTAAGCCTGCACTTCCTGGCGAACCTCGAGGATAAGATGGCGGTGGAGAAGGGAGTGAAAGTTTGGCGGATCCGTAGCACGCGGCTTCGGGAACATGAACTCGTAGACGAGCTGGTCGACAGGACGCCCCTTCATTGTCGCGAACGTCGGGGCTGGTGTAACAATCGAGTGTTGGTGTGACTGGGGGAGAGATCGAGGTAGCAAAGCGCTTCGTGTCACTTGCTGGCGAGCTCAGCTGTCCCTCACGTTGGCGGCGGGAGTGGCCTGGCTAGGCCTGAATGGAATCTGCGGGAGAGGCTAAATGGGCCGAGATTGGGCGTTGGGTGCGCTTAACGAACCCAGACGTGGAGCGTTTCGTAGATTGGAAGGCAGTTGGTTCGTAGCAACCTGATGTGTGAAGGCCAGAAGACAGCACGAACGTTGTTTTCGAGTTTGACGGAGTTTGTGGTCGGTGCGAGTAGAGTCCGAGGTTTGGGACAGAAGATCGCAATCCAGAGCCGCCCTGTACTCGGCTGAGGCGGGCGGGAGTGCACGGACTCTGGCGGGCAAGCGGCGGCGCCGTTCTCGCAGCCGCTCGGGAACCGGTCTGGTCTGGGAGTCGGCGGTACCAACAGAGGATAGCAACCACTGCAGTTCGGCCTTGGGCGTTGCGTGAGCGGACTCGTCGTGGTGATGGATCAGACCAGAGGTGCGGGCAGAATAGAGCAGAGCAGAGCAGAGCGACGGGCGAGCTATAGTGTCTAGTCTGCAGCCGTGGCCAGCAGGTCGGCCACAAGGAAGCAGGTGACAATTCGATCGAGTTTGTGGTCGTGACCTGGCGGGATGACCGCCAAGGTGGGCAGCGGGTCCGGATCAATTAGGAGCATCCATCCTGCTGTTGCAGTCCGGCCAGGTCGCGCCTGCCAGCAAAGCTAGACCGGAGGACCCCTCGACTCGAGGCGAGGTGGCCACGTGAACAGCCCGACCAAGGTCTCACTTGCACAAAGGCCGAGACAACACAGGCGTTGCCAACATTGAATTCACGGTTGGGCGTCAACACCCGCACCGTCTCGACTGGCGGTCACGACACCGGCAGACCGTTGAGGCGAGCCACCGCCCACAGAGTACATGTAGCCGCCCCGCGACGCCTTGTCTTGCGACGTGGCTGCTTCAAAGACACAGCGGACCTCCGGGCCGTGGCGTGTCTATTTTCTCTCTCTTTCTCTCTCTCTTCCTCTCTCCCTCTTTCTCTTTATTTGCTGTTCTGACTGCAGACGGCACGAATACAGACGACATTGAATAGTCCGGGAGGTTGGGGAGTCGGGGGGTTGAGGGCCTGCCCCCCCATTGGGCCGACCTCTGGCTCGCTGGCGCCGCCACCAACCACGGGTGCATATAACTTGGTACTTAAGCATTATTGCCTCAGTCGGCGTATTATTCGCAGTTGCACGAAGTATGCCGAGCAAACATTGCCAAATCTCTATCAATAGTCTCGTCCAAAGTTCGGCCCAGAAGCAGCAGCCCTGGATCCAACAACTACTGACAGATGGTGACTTTTCCTATCGTATCCGGGCACTACCAAGTGAACCTGAGATTCTAGGTGCACTGCATGACCTGTACAGATGAATCATGGACCAACATGACTCTTTGCCAGGGCAGGGCAGTGCAGTATAGTACAGGCTGGCAGGCAGGTTCGCAAGCTATTTTGCGCACCGTCGTGGGCTTTCGAGTTTCACAATGGCATATTCCGAGTCAGGATGAAATCTGCCATCTCGCACAATGAGCTCGTCGGACTCTGCGTCTCGTTGGATGGCAGGGACTTCTCCACAATTTGGAGAAGCCCAGCCTGCTTGCCATGCAATGCTATCCCCTGTCGCCTGACACTACACAACTCGTGCCTCTGGGTCATCTGTGTACTGCCATTGGCCTATGAGTTGCAGACTTGGCTAGCACACAGAAAGACTGACCAATACATAGTTGGTCCTTTCGCGACAAGACTGCCCCGGCTATAATGTCATATCGAGGGTCGTGGAGAAGCTCGCCCTCGTGGGCAGTCAACGTCTTAAAAGTTGTTTACGTAGAGAGACTAGCCTCGACTCAGAGTCCAACGTCGTAATCCCAGGCTGATGTAGGATCCCTGAGGTGTAACAGTAGCACTGAGACAGCAGCGAGGACACTCAGATCTCCTGGGCGTGCCACGATCGGGACTCTATTTCAAGAAGATGGCAGCCTGGTGATATCGAGGGCCTACTTCGGAGGCCACGGGCCAAAAGGAGGACCGTGGAATGAACACCTGGGCTTGTAAGCGAAGCCTTGACAGCTCATAAGTTGAGCCGCGTACACGCATGCAGTACCTGTGGACCAAATATCAGCGAGCGCGGTATGCCGTTTACATGCACTAAGCTGTTCGTTCCGACTCTTGAGCTCTAGAGGCTGCGACTAGCAAACTAGACGCACACATCATTCTCCATCTTATATGGCCCATGTTGTTTGTTAGTTGTGCACCAATGCCGTTAATATGCAGACTGGTGACTTGGGCGATGATTATCACTGCGAACTACTGGGGACACGAGATGAGGTCGGGTCGAAGCTTTGAACTGCCTGCTCACCACGTCTGTCGAGCATGGTTTGCTTGTAAGGCTGCAGCTGGTTACCAAGAAGCCTACTTGGGGCACAGGCCTTGACTCAGGTCGGTGGTGGAAACACCGCCATGATAATCTCAGTGAACACATGAACAACACCATTCCAACGCATTAGGATCATGACCTGGGCATGTTTGCGGTGTAAATGTCGCTCGCCGACTGTGTTCGACTTAGGTACTCTGGGAACGGGGGTCTGGTGGTGGAAGAGGCTGCAAGCGTGGAGCCCATGGCGGGAGGGGAATCGGAATGATTGTCGTGCTCGCGGGTTTTTGCTTTGTAGGAAGCCGTGATGTCAGTCAATTGCCAAAGTTGGTTTTCATTCTATCTGGCGTCATCGTTGGTGGTTGGTAAGATTTACCCTACGAGGCTCGGCCTAGAAGCAATCTATAGCCAACCACACTCATGGAAGGATTACAGTGTGCTTCTTCTGTGACCCCGCCACGATCTACGATAATCCTTCGAGCTGGGATGCCCTCCACTTGCCACCCACCCAATCCTACGAGGCGTTAGGTCTCGATCTTGCCTTGAGAGGCCACTACTAAGCCCGGCTCGCTCCTTTGTCGGTCACCGACCGGCCGGCAGGGGGATGGCGACAGCGCCTCTTGTGCACCCCGAATTGGCACTACGCCCTGCCAGCCAAGCCCGACCCCCATCCTGTCTGTCAAAGCAAGACGATGATGTTACATCACATCAGCCACCCGCGGACCGCATCCTTGAAGCCTCCTCCCCGTATTCCGCGCTTGACATGGCGGCATTGATGAGCCACCTGCCCATACGACTCGTGCAAACATGGCCGGCCATCACCGCTGAGGGGACAGAGTCAAAGGACACCTTGTGCGCATGACCTAGCAACCAACAGGAGTGTCTCTCACCAACGATCAGAAAAAGGACATGTCCTTGTGACCATCACAATCGGGGAATACCGACAAACACAATTGTACTTGCCAAGACGGCGGCTCTCGATCGCGCAACGGCGAAAACGACGAGGCGCCGTTCGAGATGTTGAGCCGGCAAACGGCCATTGAGGCAAGGCAGCCTGAGGCACATGCGCCATGGCATCTAGCTCTGCCGTCTCGTGCGGCTCCCGCAACCTTGAAGTCAGCGAGGGTGCCCACCGAGCCGTTAATGCAAGCCTGCCGGCACAACGGCCACCGACAGCTGATACGTCGACGACAGGCCACTGGAAAGAGAATCACGAGTCAAGTGCCAGTTTGGCTGTCGGACGACAACCAAAATGTGAATGACGTCTGGACAAGACGGACTTGGTCTATTACAGCCACAGATGTTGGTCCCCGAAAGCAACCAGCTGTGGGTGCAGTGTACAAGACGCACCTGTGCTGCCGAGCTGCAGCGAGGCTCGTCCCCATCATCGGTCGAATCCTTTCTGAGGATCTTGCCTGTCCCGGCATTGATTGCCTGCCGTCAGCTGGTGCAGCCTCAGCTTCATGTACTGATCGGCCGGGCGCCCTTGAAGTTGGTGTCCACCCCCACTTGATCCCTTGCCGACAAAAATAGCTGCGAAAGGACCCCAAATGGCATGGGCTATGTCATTCACCTGCAGGGATCAAACAACTGTGACCGACTTAGAACCCCGCAAGCTGTCCGCTCCAAGTCAACCGGTATCGAGTGCAAACGTGGACTGTACATGAGACACACGGGAAAGCCTCGAAAAAGTGCAGCCGCCCGTAAGGCTGCGGCGTACCGGTACCACAATGACACTACAAACTCTAAAATCCGTGGCCGAGATCGTAAGGGCAAGGGTCGTACTTATTTGGCATGGCCCCCATCTTCCATATTATGACTCGGTGTTGGACTGCGCAACTCTTCACACCACACGCCATTCATAGCCTGCTTGTTTGACTCGAGATCGATTCTTCAGTCGCTGTACTTCTCCCTTAACTCTTTTTTCTGTGCAGACGTGCTACAACTGTCAGCACAGCTATCTTGTGTAACGCAACCTACACCAGGCATTATACAGGCCTTGCTCCTCAAGTCAGCAGCCTAGTTCTAGAAAATCCAACAGTCCACCGCCTCAAATACACCTACTCAAGAAAGCTTTGCCTCATTTATTGGTCCGAGCAAGCTTCAAGCTTTAGTGTCGTCAGGAAAACATGTTTTCCTTGGCTGACTTTCGGCGGCGAAGCACGCTTGCCTTCACAAACAGCAAACCGAGCGACACGCAACATCACCCAGTCCACACCACCGTTAAGCAAGCAGAACATGTCAGAGGGAGGTCAGAAGCTGTAGTGTGGTTTTCAGCACCAGACTTGAAGTGGCCCAAGTCAGCTGGGCTGGTTGAGTGTTCACGCAGCAGAGACCCGTCCCGTGCTCTGCCAGAGCTCTATTTCGAGGACTTTAGCTTGGACCCGGGATCACAACCACGGTCGGCGCTCAAAATTACAGATCGCCTTCCGCGTTCTAATTCGAGCACTGACGTCTCCACGAACAGACCAGCCTTAACCTCGAGACCACCCACCCACATAGCAGATCTCTTAGATGTGTCGAGGTTGGTCAACACCGAACAGCGTGGCCCCTTGAACAGACCACCACCCCCAAAAACTCTGGTCCCACTCAATACCAACAGCGAACGCTCGTTTCCTACTCTCACGAAAAAGGACGAGGCTTCCCCGGTCTCGACAGCGTCGACCAGTCTTGAGCAACTTGTTGAGAATACAGAACATGCTTTCGACGCTGTCACATCTACCCTTGCATGCATGAAAACTGCGAGTCAGAGTTACGGTTCTATTCCATCAATACCGCCGACACCGCCACCAAAAGATCCCGCTCGGCTATTGCGAGCCGACATGAATTGTTGCAATGCGACGAAACCTCCGCCTTCCAGGCGGAAATCGGCAAAGGGCGTTTCAAGACCTAAATCACAGAAAACACAGAGGCCGCGAAAGTCATACCAACTATCAAACGCTGGACGAAGAGTAACAGCAACCCCACAAGCGCCCACGAAGAAGCATAGCACACGATGGGGCCTCACAGGGAACGTATCAGACTTGTTCAGTATGAGCAGGTTCCAAAAGATCGAAGCCGACGAGGTCGTCACTCCTAGACAGATTGAAGCCTTCAAGATCAGAAAAAATATGATGGCCCAGGTTGAGCGAGAGGAACAAGATCGAGAGAGAGAACAAGCAAAATCGCGCTCCTCCCTAGACTCTATGTTTCTCGATGAGCTCGTGGGCCACTGTGACACTCCCGATCCGGAGATGTTGCCCCAGCTTATTGGCGGGACCTCTTCCACTACATCTTCGATCTACAGCAGCGATGAGCAGACATGCCTCGAGGACAACAATGCCGCGACAGAACTAACTCGGAAGGATAACTGTACAGTCAATGTGGCGGACGATGAGCACAGCTTTACATTTCTCGAAGACAAGACGCCGTCAGCACGCTCCAGTCCAGTCCCGTTCCTGCCCAAGGATCTACCTGCTCTTCCTGCATCGCCCTCGCCTCCTGCGAGAAGCCCCCGACGGCCGCTCATTGTCAAAAGCCCAGCTCCCTTGCTGCCAGCTTTGACAGAAGATTGCGAAGTATTCGCATTGAGTCCATCACCCATGTCCGCTATAAGCTCGTATAGTACCGAATTTGTGTTTCTGCGATCGACACCATGTACCCTGACCGCGCCGAGTATCCGTCACGGCCCCATCCGGTTCTCCAGATGTGTTGTTCCTCAAGAGGATGATGGGCTCGATTGGACATCATTTCAAGTAGCTATCCAGGGCGGTGCAGGTGATTGGTTCTCGGAGAGCGAGGAGACAATCCGGCGGCGAGAAGCTGATGAAGCCAAAGATATTGCGGCTTGGTGGTCAAGCTGGAATTTCGACAGTGCCGGAGATTTGTTCTCAAAAAAGCATGAGGATCCTGAGCCATGCCTGCCAGCCATCAGCAGTACCAGAAGCAGCTTAGACTGCGGAGAAAATGCAGACTCGGCAGCCTCTTTGTCTGACGGCTCAGACGAGCACGACGACGATGATGAGGAGGATGACGAACTGTCAGAGAGCATCGCCGGATATTCGTTGTCGCCATCGAATCCTTACAGCGCGTACCACAAGTGGAACCGTCTCAGCCAGCAGGCTAGCGTCAGGTCAACGCCGCGATCTGACGCGGATGCTTCCAAACAAGCAATCACTCAGGATGCGAAAACCGGAGAGAGCAGGTTTGACAGCGGTCTCCAAGTCATGCACAACGTGAGCAGCGATGCGGTCGACTATATGCCCATGGGCTGCAACCTTACTTCGGATCTAGGAGACTTCCTCCGCTGGGAGGCTGAGCATGCATATGCTAGCATGTACTAGAGCGGGCTAACACACGGTGGACGGCGCTTTTGACTGTCTTCTCTGCTGTTGAAGCATGCGAACCACAACACAATCATTTTATTCACTGTATAAATTTCACTCAAGTTGCAACTTCGCATAGTCTGCAGTCGTTTCATAAAAACCATAGCTCCACGGTATTTTTGTTTAGGGGCTATCTTAATTTCTTTTGTCTGCGGTGTTTAACAAGCGAGTTACACGTCTTGTATCTTGCACACTTTTAGTGCGCTTTGCGTCGAGCCTAGATCGCGAGAGAACAATATGGACTTGTGCTCTTGAATACATTTTAGACATGAATATCAACTTGTCTTCACGTGTATTGAGTGCATACATCCATCTGTCTTGCCCTCGATATATGCCTGATCTGTATACCTAATACATGATAACTGTTTGGTGTCCGTGGCAACGAACCCCCGGAGCTCGTCCAAGCTGCACTCCTCCGTATTCTCAGTGCAAGTTCCGAGAACAATGTTCACCTAGGTGCCTTTCTATTTATCTTCCTGCCTCAATAAAATGTCGGCGACGCACACAGCTCGATCCTGACGAGGCGTCAAAATCACCACATTGTCGACTAAAACCGGCGGTTTACTTTCGCTGACCTGCCTCGCCCTTTCCCTTTTCCCACACTCTTTCTTTCACAGATCTTGACGCACTCTTTCTCCAGTATCTTGGACTGAGCGATTATCTTCTCCTCAACTTGAGATCGGCCTTCTTCCACGCCGTTGTGCCACAGCAGCAAATACACTAACAACTCACCGTCCGCACAAGCAGATACACAGCACCCCATATCTGCTTGACTTCTTCATCTTCTGCTCACTTCATCTTTTCTGCACACAGAATCTCAAGGGCGGCGACTTCATTACGAAGCAACAATAAGGACGTCGCATTGTCAGTCGCAATCTTAACGCAAACCCAGATCATTCTCTGGGGCAAAGCTAGTTTGCTGGTTGCTATTGGAGAGTTTCTTCATCAACAAGGCCGGTTCCCCATCGGCATCATCGTTAGCACCATCGTCTACAGCACGCTTTCCAGCGCTCTGGATGTTTGGAAAGCAGCGCTCGATTACTGCACAAACCGGAATCCCACGCCGCGTGGAGGAAAGGCTCAAGTTTCTTTGCAATCTCCTACTTCCCAGAAAGGGAGGAGAAAAGAGAAAAGCCTGCCGGTACTTGGGCAAGGAGACACAAGAAAAAATAAGCTTCACCAGCATCTCACGATTTCTTCACTCGGCCTTGCTGCTCTTCAGCAACAGGCTCTTTTGCCGCGTTCTGGCTCTCGCTCTAGCCCGCACGACACAGAGCAGAGAAGCGCTCTCAGTTACCAGGTCGTAACAGAGTACCCATCACTTCTTTTGGAGTCTTTGACTTCGATCAGCGACGAAAGCTCATAGTCATCAAGTCCGGCTCTGCACGACAATTACCTGCGCAAGGCGGAAGAGGAATCGACAAGAGAGCAAATTAGACAGGAGAGTTTTTCTGGTGCTGAACCTCGTGTGTGACTGCTCAGTCGTCTATCTTTCAGGCAACACAGACAGGCGGCTAGTAGAATCACAAAAGCATAACCCAGGGCCGGTAGTAGGGCGTCTTCACGTCAAAAGACACAACAATCACCATCATTGCTAGAGGGAAGAAGCATCCAAGATGTGCCGCATCACGCGCCTCCGTTGCCAGGTCTGCCAGCCTCGCTGGTCCGAGTCGGAAGCAGCGAGCTCGATATCACCGAGCACGTACCGTTTCCAGCCATGCGCGGAGATCAAGCGTCTAGCAACGTCGCCAAATTCTACTTCAACTGCGACAAGCACCGTTGTTAGTGGTGATGGTGGCAGCTACGGATATGCCATCACGAACATACTGTCGCGTGGAGAACGGATGCACTGTCCAGAGCTCGTCTGGCCGCTGCCACCATTGGAGAAGAGCAGCAAGTCGTCAGCAGTCGAGGAGTCCATCTGCGACAGGTGCCTTCACGCCGGCGTGACACACTACCACTGGACGGTGCAGGAGAAGCAGCTCGAGGCACTGAGGATCAAGACATACGGCCAGCGCGGGATCGGTCGGACTTCATCATCAACAACGACGACTTCAACGTCCTCCTCCACGACCTCGCTGCTGCCGCACTCGCCCTTTACAAGCGACTCGTTCCTGCTCCCGGCTGCGTCAGAGTTCCAAGGCAGTTTTCCGCCAGAATGGGACACGCTCGTGTCCAACGAGATGCGCAGCAAGGTCTTCGCCGAGTACATCGAGCAGCCGCACACGGGCAGCAACGCGAGTAATACTTTCATGGCAGATGCTCTCCCCAAACCGGACTGGGCCCCGCGCCTGTCCGAAGGACCGCACCGGCATTTAAAACTCTGGATACCTTGCTGCAAATTGTGCAAGCGGCCGACGACACGGACTGATGACGATGGCCAATACTATGGCCTCGATGACCTCGAGTTCGAGCCGAACTCCATCTTGTGGAAGTGGCTAGGCAGACTTCCCGAGCGGCCAGGAGTGACAACGACGATCACTACGGGGTTCCTGCATAAGCCGTGTAATGCATGCGTCGAGCGCGAAGTCGCATTGCGAGGTGAGGTCGGTCGCTTCATCCGCCAGGCTGATAACGCTGAAGGCTGGGCAGTCTGGCACTGGCTGACTGCTCGCGGCGGCGGTGTAGTCGACTTTTGGCATCACGAGCTAGCTAATGTTGCGCTGCCAGCAGGCAAATTTTGGGAGTACAAATTCTACATGACCACCATGGCGGAGGGCTGGTGGACCCGGACTGGTGTCGCGTGGGAGGATATCAGCGAGCTGACCCCACCAACGACACAGAAGGCTCTCCCGATGAGCAACCATGGCGATACTGTTCTCGTCAGCTTAGACCAGTGGGATAGTCTAGTGGGATTGCTCGCTCCGGCGGACAAGCATCCTCCTGCTCCTTCGCTCGACCATTTCAACGCCGTCGAAGAAGATGCGGTCATGGCCGATGAGCCACAGGAGGAGCCCAAGAAGTATGTCGTCGTTCTTCGGAACGTGACAAGCGCGATGGATGAGCTCGGTATCAGAAAAGCGGACATGAAAGACTTGCCCGTTGGCTACAAGATCAAGCTGCGACAGTGTGGGAAGATTGCAAAGCGGTTCGCCACCTTCAGAGGCTTCTGCATCGATCCTGCCACAGGGAAGGCTGTCAAGATCCTAAATCAAGAAGAGCCCGTAATGGCCCAAGATCTGGGGAGCAAGCGTGCTCCAAGAGGGCCGGCTGCTGAAGAACCCCTTCCAAAGCGAATGCGAGAGGATCATACCCACAGCTATCAGCACGACGACGACATGCGAATCCCACCTCGTGCATCGACGAGCATTGTTGACGGATACCCGAGTCCCGAGGGAACGCATCTAGCAGGACCGGTGCTAGATGAAGCAGCGGGCGAGGGCATACTCGAAAAATGTCGGTGCGGTTATTCTCATATCAGCGTTGGAACTCGCAAAGCTAAGGCGACATGGAGCGTGCAGCTTGGGCTGCGAGACCTCTGAGCTGGCCAAAGCGTACCGAGGATGTGAATTGTACGGCTAGAGACTCTCCCAACACAATTCACGCTATTCAGCACGGCCCTTCCTCGTGGAATTGTAGCAGCAAGTGATGCTGTGACAAGCAAAACCGGAGACAGGATTGGGGAGGGACGTCGACATCTTCGGGGGGAAAGAGCACTCTTAAGTTTACCGGAGAGGGCTGTATGCGAGCACATTTTGTAGGATAATAATTTTGCAGAAGGAACAACAATGAAGATGATGCCTAAAGTACGAGATTTAGGATTACCTGTCTGCCTTTGACGATTAGATGTCGTGAGACAGTCTGCGTCTACAGTGTGTACTGTACAATGACGAAAGCGTCATGAGGCCCACATCCGGACAACAATGGCGGGGGCCGGGGATCGGGATCCGCTGTACTCCCAGGGGTCCACGTAGGTACCAGCTCGACTTGCAGTGGCTGGAGCTGGGCGACTGGGGAAGCTCCGAGCCGCCCTCCTCGATCCATGCACCTACCGCCTGGCAGGCAACGACATTCCCGCCAGCAGCTTCGCCCAGCTCGACGTCTTCGCTGCCCTCGACTTCCCCTTCTCTCCACTCATCGCCAGCATTCTGTTCCAACATCAACAGCCTACCACCACCGCCAGGCTCGACCGTCGAAACCAGATCGGGCCCTCGGCCACAGTCAACCTCTCCCACCACCCATCATGGCTGTCGCCGGCTGGAACGTAAGTCGTCATGCCAACCTGAATCGCCTCGACTCCCGAGTTTACCGTACTGACAGCGTTACTTTGGCCACAGATATTCCGCATCCTGGGAGACTGCTCCCACCTTCTCTCCAAGGTCATCCTCATGGTCCAGATCCACCGCAATAGAAGCGCCGAGGGCGTCTCCATGATCACCCAGATCCTCTACGCCGTGGTCTTCTGCTCTCGCTACACGGACATCTTCCGCGAGACGCATGCCTGGAATCTTATCTTCAAGATCTTCTACATTGCCTCCTCTTTCTACATCGTCGCAATCATGTACTGGAGGTTCTCCCGCACGAGAGAGCGCGAGGTCGCCTGGAAGCTCGGAGGTGCCGCTCTGGGCGTGTCTATCTTATTGTCGCCCTTCACAATGCTTATCTTTGAGGATAATTGGTCCTTACGCACGGTAAGTCGCACAATACGGTGGACCAGAACCGTAGTAAACGCTTGCTAACACTTTTTACCCCAACAGTGGCTATGGGACTTCTCCCAGATTCTTGAGTCCGTGTGCGTCCTGCCTCAACTGCTTCTCCTACGACAGACCAACGTGCCTACCGTCATCGACTCGTTCTACCTGCTCGCTCTCGCCTCATACCGCGCTCTTTACCTGCTGAACTGGATCTGGCGGGGCCTGGATGCCAACGACCGTCACCCAAACGCCGTCTCCGTCATCTTCGGCATCCTCCAGACTGCGCTGTACATGGACTTTTTCTGGGTGTACTACTCGCGTCAGCGTGTCAAGCTTCGCAACGGTGGAATTGTTGACGCCGACGACATTGGTCGTGGCTGGTTGCTCAACCGCATTTTCGGTAACAAGCGCTTCCAGTCCGCCGAAAACGACGGCGACGAGGAGAGCGCTCCCGCCTTGGGCGGCCGTGGTGTAGATGGAGCTACTGGCAACGCCAGACGGTCCAACTGGGGCAGCCGTGGCATTTCCATTAGTGCCGACGATAGCACGTATGATCAGGAAAGTGGCCGTGGCGGCGCGGCTGGAGGCAGCAGCTTCACGGATGCACCGGTTGATCCGGATGCCAAGATCTCTGATCCGGATGACCTAGCCCGGGCTCTCGACGATGAAGAGAGCGAAGAAGAAAGCGAAGAAGAAAGCGATGAGGACGAGCGGCCCTCTGGCAGCAAGGCGCCGAGAGGCGGCGTCAGCAACGGAAATGAGTGGCGGGACACCTAGAGGGGTAATGCGAAGCCGAGAAATACCACATTGCTGGCAAGGCAAACCGGGTTCAAGGCTCGCACGACCGGTGCGCCAGAATATACAGCTTGCAGTATGCAACATGTAATCTACACTATGTCAAAGGATAGCTAGAAATATGTATGAATGGACTGATGTCAGGATAGTTGAGCCCAATCAAGACGTTGAGCCTGAATCTGTGTCAGGCCTCGTAAAGAAGAATGACTATGCCATTGAGTGATAACGTCTAGGTGCAATGTATATCTACAGTCCGAACCAGGTTTGCATATGTTCGACACTATCTTCAACACCAGTGTATATATCCACTTGCAAGCAAGAAAAACATGTCTAACCCGCCACCATATCCAAGACCATCAAAACCCATCGCGAAGGGCGACATGCGCTGCCTCGCCCACAGTTTGCCCCGCATCTCAGCCCATATTGCTATCCAAGAAGTGAATATTGGGGCAGTCAAACTTGTTGGTGCAGCTACTGCTGCTGTGCGAGGATGCTCCAGTATGCTCGCAGCACCGCGACGCCGCCGCCCTGCGTCTCGACGGTGCGGCCCGCCCCGCGGGAGTTGGGATCCCGCATGTCGCCGGCGTTACTGCCGTTTTTGGTGGTGCTGGTAGTATCTGCGTTGACTTTAGCATAGCGCCGTCGCCGTTTGAGCTCGACTCTGCTACTGCCGCCATCGCCTTCGCCCCGGAGACTACTCTCGGTCCCCACGGTGTCTCCATCGTGGTCATCATGGCGAGCCTCATGCGCGGCCAAGTCGTCTGCTGTCCGCCACGTGCTGTCCCAGGGGACCTCATTGTTGCGGTAGTCGACGGCGGCCTCGTCAGCATGTCCTGGGATCCCGTCGTTGGACCTGGTCGGCCACGGACCGTCATACCGCTGCTGCTGCTGCTGCTGCTGCTGCTGCTCCGCCCCCGCCTCTCCAAAGTCATTGCTCAGCGAGGACGTGGACAGAGGTGACAACAGCCCCGCGGTCCACCACATGCCGAACCTGCCCCTGCTGTCCCTCGTGCCCAGCGCGGCGCGGGCGTTATTCGCGAGCCACGACCTGTACGAGAGGCACGCCGCGGCGTGCATGGTGCGCGTCTTTGCGAGCTCTTGCTCTCGCGCATCCTTATTTTCTTCATCTTCGTCTTCTTCCTCCCCCTCCAATCCAGCTCGCTGCTCTGCGCTGGGGGTCGTAGACAGAGGCTCGCAGAAGGCGGCCAGGTGGTGGAAGAAGATGCCCTTGAACGTGAGTGCGTCCTGGTTGCACGTCGCGCTGGCGTCGCACAGCTCCTCCATGACGCCCAGGCGCCCGAGGCCGTGCCAGGCAGGGAGCGTACCCGTGGTCCGGAACGTGCCGATCTCGTCCTGCTGCTCCTCATCCATTTCCCCGTCGTAGCCGTAACCATCGCCGTTGCGGGCACTGGAGGCGGCGGCGGCAGTACCAGACGCGGACGCGGTCCCGAGTGGTCGATCGCGGCCCAGGTCCCAGCCCGTGGCCTTGATCACGTTCCGAATGAGGCTGTGCCCATCCTCGAGGTACGCCCGCGACCCCGTGGCTTCCCACAGCGCGCGGGCGCCCGTGAGTACGACGCCCTGGTTGTACGTAAAGATCTGCGGGTTGCGCTCGTCGCAGGCCGTGTTGTTGTCCTTTGGGTCCGCGTAGCCGCTGATGTGGAACCCGTCGATGATGAGGCCCTGCCTGTTGGTGAAGTCGGACGTCGCCAGCCAGCGGTAGCCGTCTATGGCAGCCTTCAAATGCCGTGGGTCCCTTGGGGGCCACATCGGATCGTCGTCGTCATCGTCGTATCGTCCGGTAGGGCGGTGCGTCCCGGCCCCGCCGTTCAGAAAAGGCGACCCGTTGTCGTCGCCGGGGAAGTAGAGGTACATAGAGGCCGAGGCGGCAACGTACAGCTCGTTAGTGATAGCGTTCTTATACGGCAGCAGGCGTGGGTTCCAAGTCATGCCACCGCCGCAGTATTCGTCGTCCCAGCCGTGCGTCGAGAGCTCCCAGAAGACGCGGGCACGGTGGGCGAAGGGAGGGATCCAGGTATTGCCGAAAAAGGTCTGGTTCGCGAGGATGTCCTCGAGGCCACCACTGCTCTTGCTAGGTAGAATACCTCTTGCCTGAGAAGATAGAGGAGAGGTTGCAGAGGTTGAATAATGCAACTTGCTATGCGTGTCGACGAAGCGCACGGCCTCGAGCCAGCCGAGGACCACCCACAGGATGTCGTCGTACGCCTGGGCACGAATGCTCACTGCGTTCTCGCCGAAATAGTAGCTCGTGACCTGGGCAAAGTAGTTGTCGACGAGGTTCGCCTTGCGCTTCCAGTCCTCGCCCACCGTGTCGGCGTCGCGGGCCAGCGCCTCAGACAAGGTGCGCAGGGCGGCCGAGACGTGTGTTCCCATGACGGCGCCGGTCCAGTCAATGGACCCGGGCCACGTGCCGACCCAAGGAACGTAGTACTCGCGCTGCATGACATCCACGGCGTCGAGCATCCGCATCAGCACGGCATCCAGGTCTGGCTTGGCCACTTGCTGGGCCGAAGTCTCGCCGGCCTTGTCAAACACAGGTATGAAAGAGGCCTGGGCCGAGTAAGGAGCTGCTGGCAGTAGCGCCATGCACCAGGCACTGGCCAGGAGATGGCGCACCCATTGAATGGCCGTCATTAAGACTGAGGCTTCTGGACGTTGGTGGCAGCGATGAAGAGTTACAGCAAGGGGATTGGAAGCTGTGGCAAGGTGTCGTGGATGCTTTTATGGCATGACGAGAGTATCCAGCTGTACGTGCTTAAAACGGACTCGGCGCAAGCGCAAGCTGTCTGTTTCAGAGCACGAACGTTGGCAGAAGAGGGCTCAGCTCGCAACAATGCTGGTTGGAGAGGTGTACCTTGTACCGTGTATGTACATGACAGCCAGCTGCGTGCAGATACGGCAGCCTTGAGAAACGGAGACGAGAGGAGGGAGGGGAAAGGAAGGGGAAAGGAAGGGGAAAGGTATGGGGAAGGGGAAGAAGAGGATGCGGGGATTGCGGGGGCTCGTCAGACGCCGCCGGTGGTGGTGTGGAGAGCCAAGCCGGCAGGGGTCTTGACTTACACCATCAGTTGTTGATGTCCGTCCGCGAAGCCAGGGCATCATATCTCGCTCACAATGGATATGACAAAAATGCCCACCAGCAACTAGAATTTCAATTCTCCAAACGTCAGCGAGAGAAACACCCCCACAAGAAGCCAATGAGCAGGGAGCAATCAGAAAAGGAGCAGGGAAGAAAGATACTAACCGCCAACGAGAACCCAAGCACAAGGGTGAGCTCGAACCCGCCAGACAGCGCCCTGCCACGCACGAGGGCGCTCTGGAAACGCAGGTACCGGCACGTCCCCCAGGTGATGATCCACAGAGCCAGACCGAAGCACGCCGTAGCCAGCGGCCTTGCGACGTGCAGGCCTGCCCCCGTTTTGCGGCCCGAGCCCGAGGCCGACTCGTCGAGGATGTACAGCTGAGCGATGAGCACGCCGGCCGTGGCCATGAGCGTCGACGTGCGAAAGTAGCCAAGGTACGTCCTCTCGAGGGCTATGTAAGGTAAACACAGTTGGAAATGGTTGTTAGTTTAGTTTCACGCTTGTATATGTGGCATGGCTGGTTATCCACGAAACGATGCTGTCCTCTTGGTGTGAAGTGTGAGGAATGGGTTGCGTCGAAACAAGGAGCCAAGGATTCGGCCATGGGTTTGCTTGGTCTTACCGAGGTGATCTCTACATGTAGAGTGTTCGACATTCATGTTGACATGGTCCCGCCAGAAGCGCTGCAGCCGTCTTATTCCGCCGGCGCCGGCGCCATCTTCCCGCGGCTTAGTCTCGCCATCGTCGGAGACGTGCACCTCGGACGTCGAGTGCCGCGAGGCAGCTGCCGACCGAGAAGCACGCGATCTCTCTGCGCTATCGCTATCGCTGTCGTTGTCCTCGCCAGGTTCAATCGTGTGCCGCACCTTGCTTGATGTCGTTGAAACTAGCGTCGAGGAGAGACACTGCAGCTCAATCCCGTCATCGCCGCCACCGTTCTTTCTGTGTTTGTCGGCGTGGTGATGTTTTTGGTGCTCTTCACTGGTGCTGGGCTTAGTCGCCAGGCTGCGGTGATGTAGCATGCCATTGCTGCCGCTGCCGCCGCTGCCGCCGCTGCTGCTGCAGGAAGCCGAGGACTGCCGCGGGACTGGCGTCTGCTGTGTCGTAGAGGTTTGCGAGGTCACGCGATCCGAGGACGGGGTGCACGGCTTCCAGAATCCAGGTTCCGCTAATGATGTTGTTGCTTCTGCTGATGCCAGGGTCGGTGTCGCCATGTTCGCGACGCAGACATGACCTCGCAACCTGTTCCTGGAAATTCCTGATCGCGCGGTTCGGTCCAAGTGCTCCAAGCAACAGGATTGAGATGCTGTAGTACACGCCAGCGGAATCTGCCTGCCTACAAGCAGCGTAAGTACAGAAGTACAGAAACTACCAACAAGAGGTAACCCAAGTGCCTACCGGTAGTGTCAGGCAGTCAAGCAGCGCAGTCACACCCACGTGTTAGTGATGTTGGGGGAGGGCCAGGCCGGGGGGACACAATCGCAAACCGGATCGCACGACGACGACAACACACACACACACACATAACCATGGGAGAGGGTCAGTCTGGAAGAGCGGCTCTGTAGAAGCTTGTTGTGCCAGCGAAGCGCATCAGGCAGGGTCCGGCTCGGGGTGGGTGCCCGGAAGCGGCAGTCGGCGGCCCCCTTCCCACCACCTCCTCCTAGCCGGAGCTCCTTGCGCCCGACTTCCACACACGCCGTAACGACCCGCGGAAAAAGTGCCGAAACTTGCATAATCGGTCCGTAATCCCCAAAACAGACCTCAAGCCTTGACGAGCTGTACGGTCTGTGACATTGCGTTCTATATTTATGCTTTTGATCAACGCCTAAGACCATGTTGGTGCCGCCTTCTTGCCGTCTAGGTCGGCTTTGTGATCCCCTACAAGGTCACAAGTCACAAGGTCGCTGTATAAATCCTTTTCCCCGGGCAGACAATAATATGTTTTGCTCCCCTGTTTTTCCCCTCTCCGGTTTCTACCCGTTGCTTCGTATACCGACAATCGCGCCGCCAATCAGCCTTTCCAGGTGAGGTACGCAAAGAACAGCAGAACCATCCACACAACTCTCCACGAAGTCGTCCAGAACTCCCGCCACAGCTGGCCGAGCTGCCAGCGCTGCGCCCCGGCACCTCTGACGGCCGGTCTCCACCCCCCCGATGACAGAGATCCATTGTTGGTGTTTGCATAGGCATCGGCATCCCTGCGGATCTGTATCCTAGGTCCTGACCTGCCGCCGCTACCGCTGCCGCCCCATCCCCAGCGCGTATTCTGCTTCCTCTTAGGCGAGAAGCTCCGTACATTAGAAGACCCGGCGCCTCCGCTGATGCCACTTCCTGGTGCGACGCTTACAGACGCGCCTCTCGTGCGTGACGTCCGCCCTGCAAGCGGTTTAGAAGCCGACGAGGATGCTGACGCGGTCGGGTTCATGCCATAGCCACTTTGGTCGTCAGCGCCCTCGCTCTTGACCTTGAATACAGGCAAAACCGCAGACTGGATGCCGGGCGCATTCGGGTCCAGAGCGAACGGCTGTAGGCCGAACATTGGGACCAGAAACGCCCGCGCCGCCAGGATGACGACGGACAAGACACCGAGTATCCCGTAGAGCATAAAGGTCGACAGCTGGGTCGGTAGTAAGCAGAGATGGGTCTGCAGCGTGGGAACCTCGGGGCCGCCGCCCAGAGGTTTTCCTTGGGCATCTACAGGGTTCCACATAGATATCATCTGAAAGCCTGGTGTTGGCACACCCATGGCCATACTGAGACTTTTGACTGTGACCTCGTGAATGTTTTCCTGATTCGGGCTGTGGACGAGCTCGCAAAAGTCATGGTCGTCACCCGAGAAAGCGTGCTTGATGTTGCCGATGCTCTTGACCAGCTTCATTGTGTCGGCCTCGTTGAGGACATTCTGGTACTGATAACCGGCAGAGACACTGATGGCATTGCGATGATCTGGGAACACCGGCGTCGTCTGGCCCTTTGGTGGCTTGGCTGGCGGCCAGTGTTCGCGCATGGGCCCACAGGGCGTCCCTGGAGGCCTATAAAGAGGCACGTGGGAGAGCAAGACCGTTGGGAAGTCTGCCGCTCCACTACCGCGATCCAGTGTTGGGAGGTTCTTGAAGTCTGCCTTGTCGAGTTCTTCCACCTTTTGTGCATATTGCAGCTCCTCAGCCTCTCCCCTCCAGAACCTAAGCTCCTTCTCCACGGCCCTGCGCTTCTCGGCCTTGACGTTTTTCAAGAATTCATACACCGGCTCGTATATATCTTGCACCTCGGCTTTGTCTCTGACCTGGGACGTTGCCGCGCTTAGTGAAACTGCATCGATGGAGACGAAAGTATGGTTTCCAATAACGTCCACCCGATTGGACTCGCCAAAGTATGCGATGAAGCGCTCCCTGACTGGGATCTTGACCTCGGCACCGAAGCCGAGATCGTGGTTTCCGGGCAGGCTCGCCACCAGCTTGCGCCCGCGCTGCCCGTGTCCCGGCGCGTTCCCGCCGAGCAGCCAGTTGTCGAAGAAGATATTGCCAAACCGCTTGTACTCGTGCAGCCAGTACTCCTCGCCGTACTTCTTGTTCCACTGCTTGACGTGTTTCTCCTCGCTTGCTGGGCGATGGCCCTTGGCCCATGCCGGATCGTCAAAGTTGCCATGCGCCGTCTTCCATTCCCTACCGCCATCGAACAGATCACCAAGGAACATGACCGAGTCCGGCATCAGTATCTTCTGCAGCTGGGTGTATGCCCTTGTCATGTAGTTGTCGGTGATGCGCATCGTCAACGGGTTAATGGGCCATGGCCGGCCAGGATATGAATGCGGATCGATGAGCTGAGGGTCGGCTACGAAGATAAGCCGATGTGGTACTGCACCCGGCGGCTTTGGGTTGGAAGCAGTTGTTAGCAGACCATGGCTTGCGAGACAGAAACTAGGAAGTCTGGTGCTTTGCCACCATGAGAAGTGAGTACTCACCCAGTGCTCCCAGTGGTGCCAATCGCAGTCGCGAACCTTGCCGGCAAAGACCCAGCGCTCGCCCCAGAGCATGAGGACCATCCACAGGGCGACAAGTAGGTGCGGAAAGCTGAAAAGTCGCCGGGGGACGGCATTCCGGCGAAGTTGGTGGCCGGCCCGTGACGCGAGGTTTAGGGCCGCTTGGAGACCTGGTCCCTTCAAGTATTCGAGGATCCGAGAGCTCAGAGCAGTGCAGCCGGCTGATATGTCGTCACATGGCGATGTGTGGTCATCGCGTCCGAAGGCGGAGCTGGGAGGGTAGTGGTGCGAGTGCTGGGACGCAGGCGAGGAAGCCGTGGCCTGGTAGCCGAAGCCGTTGTACTGCCCAGGCGGCCTGGCCATGATGGAGTCGTCTAGGGTGCTGTCGACGCCATGAGGAGCCGGGTTACGCAATGCCGAAAGTGACTGCTCCAGCCTCGTCTGTGTGGGCTTTGGAACAGAGATGGTGTTGAGCACGCAGGGTCCAGGCTCTCTGAGGCTCTGGCGCCAAGGGGCTGGGCTCGGACACAAGATGACGGGGAACGTGGAATTCGGCCGATCGCCATTACTGTGCGCATGCGCTTGCGCACTGTAAAGCAACAGCATTTCCCACCCATCATAGAGTGGTGCGATCCACCGTGCCTGAAGAGGGCAAGAAACTGTAGAGTTTCAGGGGTCTGTCGTAGCCGCCAGGGGTAAGTTCCACAGCTCAAGTCTACCTGCGTCTAAGAATACCTACGGGCACTTCGCACCTCATTGAACAATGTTCGTACTCCATACGAGCGCACATCTCGAGCCTAGACGATGGCCTTTGTTGTCTCGCAGGTCACTCGAGCTCCGGAGAAACATGGCCTTGCCTCGCAGGTCGCAATCCACCCTGGCAGCATCAGGGAAGCCCTAAGGGCCTGCAGGGACGAAAAAGAACATGGCATGTCCAGACCAGGACTGCTCAAAGTGTCTATTCCGGGTGTTCCACCTTGTGTCCTGCCTTACGGAGACGATGGGATTCGGTTGTGCCAGCTCGGCGTTGATTAAGGGCGCGCCTGCACTTGCGTGGACCACTCGGAAGCGGCCTTGGCTCGCGACGCCGCAGCTCTAGCTGTTGCAGCTTGATGAATGGACCTCCAGCCTCTGATTGCAAGTCCGTGTCCTGCCTGCCTTCGCCGCCAACCAAACCTCGGGGACCATCCAAACATTGCGCGCGCATGACAGCCAAGCCCGATGGCAGCTACCGGGCGCAAACAGCATGCTCGTGAAACAACCCCAAAAAGGCAGCAAACACAGGGCTAGCCTCGAGGCAGTCTAGGACGCACTGCGACGGAGCCAAAGGATGCTCGCGCAATGTCCCGCTATTGGCATCCCGGTAGCATGGCTCGTTCGTAAGGCAAATACTGGTTATATACTGGCCTCGAGCCGCCCTCTCTCGTGCCCAGCTCTTGACCCTTCCTGCTTCGTCACGGCTGGTGCTGTTATTCATTCTCTACCGTTCCTCTCGTTCCTCTCGTCACTCCTTTGCAAGAAGCTGCTCTGCTGAGCCTTCACTTCACATTCCTTCAACTTCGCTTTCCACACACTCCTTCAACTCATCAACATCGTCGGCCAGTCTCGACGTGATATTTACACACAGTCAGCTCGAGGCCGACCACCATTCTACGCTCACGCCATCAGTTGCAGAAACGCCTGATAGTCTGTTCCAAAATAGCCTCTACCAGCATATCTACAGCCACCATTCCAACATGACCAAGTCTTTCCAGACCCTGGCAGCTGCTGCCGCCCTGCTCTTCTCTACCGCCCAGGCACACAATGCCTTCACTAACCTGTGGGTCAACGGCAAGAGCCAGGGCGACGCCACCTGCATCCGCACCACCAACCGCAGGAATGCGCCCAACACTCCCGTCGTTGACTTCTCGAGCAATGACATTGTCTGTGGTGTCAACGGACTCGAGCCTGTGACTTACACGTGCGCCGCACCTCAGGGAGCCACCTTGACCTTTGAGTATCGAATCAAGCCCAGCACTGCCGGCTCTGGTTTCATCGACCCAGGCCACAAGGGCCCCGCGGCCGTCTACGCCAAGAAGCTGTCGTCCTCGCGGGACTCTGGAGCTGGCGAGGGCTGGTTCAAGATCTGGTCCGAGGGCTACGATGCCGACAAGGACCTCTGGGCAACGGAGAAGCTCATCAAGGAGGATGGCTTCTTGTCCATCAACATCCCTCAGTGGCTGCCAGCTGGCGACTACCTCTTCCGCCCCGAGGTTGTTGCCATGCACAACGTCACTCCCGAGGTCGAGCCCCAGTTCTACGTTGGCTGCGCGCAGGTCTTCCTTGAGACCTCCGTCTCCTCCGACCTCGCTATCCCGTCCGAGTACAGCGTGAGCATCCCAGGCTACATTAAGCGCGGCGAGCCCTCAATGACCTACAACCTCTACGACGACGAGGAATATTCGACTCCCAAGAAACCGTATCCTCAGTCTGGCCCTCGGGCCTGGGCCCCCTCGGCGCCGCAGTCTGCCGTTGGCAGTGTTATTAAGCAGTCCGAGGGTGCTATCCCTAAGACATGCCTGCTCGTCAACGGAAACTGGTGTGGCGTAGCAACGCCATCCTACCAGAACAATGTCCAAGCGTGCTGGGCTTCGCAAGACAACTGCTGGAAGCAGGCTGATGCCTGCTGGAAGGCGGCACCCATCACAGGCGGAGCCAACTGCGAGCGCTGGGGGCAGAAGTGCAAGGCTCACGGCGAGGCTTGCAAGGCCGGCTCTGCCTCCGGACCGCCGGGCTTCAAGTTTGAGCCTCTCGCACGCGCCACGCCCAACTTCGCACCGCCCAAAAATGGCGGAGCTGTGGGAGCTGCCGTCAACGCTCCAGTCGTTCCCGTCGTGCCAGTGACTCCCACGGCCACCACTACGGCCACCGTAACTGATCACCCCGTAGCGCCCGTGGTCCCATCAACTCTAGTGACGACCTTGAGGGCTGACCCTATCCCGACGGATGCATACTTGCAGCCATACCCTACCGACCCCTTCACGACGACGACCATGCCGGCTCAGCCAATGGTCCCCGATGCGAGCACCTTCCCTGTGCTCGACATGACGATCAGGCCGGACGGCGTTGTCATTATTTACCCTACCGCCACTACCACCGTGGCCACTGATGCTGCCCAGACCAGTGCCATGCCCACATCCACGCCCACCCAGACTCCCAGCTGCCCTGGACAGCTCGCCCACAAGAAGCGCAGCCAGCACAAGAGAAGCGCTCACGGCCACAACAAGCGCCGCCACAGCCACTGAGCTTCACTACTATCGCTTCCCCAAAACGAGAAGTTGAGGACGGTCAACGGATGCGCACTGTTCAGTTAACATGCCATGTGTGTAAGTAGATGGTGGTGGTGATGGCTCACATTGATGTGAAAATGTGGTGACGATCTCGATCAGGGGTCATGTTTTCATTCTCTTGTATATACATTCTTCAAATAAACAAGGCCTTTTTCGCCAGATGATGTTTTTCAAGTCTTGATGTGCTGCGAAACCCGTGGTTACTGGTATTCGATATGTACCTTGCGAGTAGGATTACTTTTTACCCGTGACATGATTCGTATTTTCTGTGACGGCTCCTTCAACATGTTCGATTTGCATTCAGCAAGACATTGTTTGATGCTTGCAACCAGTTCCATGCGGCTTTCGCAACAAACCTTGAATCCAGAAAAAGCAGAGTGAATAAAAGCCATTCCTATTCATGTCGCCAATCGACGGGAGCCTTCCACTAATACGGCATACTCTCGTGGAAGCATCTCGATGTTCGAGAGCGTGGCGCCGAGCTGTTATGTAAGCATGCAAGGGTGCTCACGTCCCGGAGAAGTGATTGGTCAGCCTGGTCGCAGCGGAGCCCAGACAGGCCCGCTGTTTTTCGAGCCTTGAACTTCAGCCTTGTTCGCGTTCTCGATAGGCACGCCTCGCATCGCATCGCAGCGTCAATCCTTTTCTCGGATCAAAAACAAAGTCGCCCACTGTCCTTGCCCTGATCACCGCGACAACCGATTCGCGTACCCACGAAGCTTTAGACACTTCATTTCCTGTCAATCGTGTGCGACCACTTCGGAAGCCACAACAGCCACCGACGACAAATCGCGGCGCGCAAATCGTTTCTCAGCGGCGAACAACGGTCCGACACTCAGGGAATCTCCTCGATCTCAACACGCTCACAACCCCGATCCTTTTACTCTCAGCAACGCGCACGACATACACACACACACATACACACCCAACACACTAGCCCACCATGGCCAACTTCCTTGCATCCATCTTCGGCACGGAGCAAGACAAGGTCAACTGCTCCTTCTACTACAAGATTGGCGCCTGCCGGCACGGCGACCGGTGCTCGCGCAAGCACGTCAAGCCCTCGTACTCGCAGACCATCCTGCTGCCCTCGATGTACCAGAACCCGGCGCACGACGCCAAATCCCGGCTGACCCCGGAGCAGTGCATGAACCACTTTGACGCCTTTTACGAGGACCTGTGGTGCGAGCTGTGCAAGTACGGGGAGCTCGAGGAGCTCGTCGTCTGCGACAACACCAACGACCACCTGGTCGGCAACGTCTACGCGCGCTTCAAGTACGAGGACAGCGCCGCGAAAGCCTGCGACGCGCTCAACGCCCGCTGGTACGCGGGCAGGCCCATCTACTGCGAGCTCAGCCCCGTCACCGACTTCCGCGAGGCCTGCTGCCGACTCAACTCTGGGGAAGGCTGCGTGAGAGGCGGGTTTTGCAACTTTATACACCGCAAGAACCCGACGCCTGATTTGGACCGGGACCTGACGTTGTCGACCAAGAAGTGGCTCAAGGAGCGCGGGAGGGACGAGAAGAGCATGAGCCGCAGCCCGAGCCCGGAGCCGACGAGAAAGCGGTACTAGAAAGTGGGGGGGCAAAGCGATTCGGTAGATTCCTCAGGTCATTAGAATCCCTGGTTGGCGATCGTGGAAAGTACAACAGATAGTTGTTGTTTTCTTGGCTTGCGCAAAGGCTCGCTGAGACGACAAACAAACAAACAAAAACCAAAAACAGAACACGATATTCGCCGCACACCGACATCTCCACACCACGTCTTCCTTCACACTCGCGTGCGCTTTCAACCAAAGACGACCACCAGACGCATCCTTGATCCTGCAAGCTACCCTCGAACACACACACTACGATGAGCCTGAACCTTCTTGCGGTATCATTTTGTCCAATCGCAAACAGGCACTTCACACACACACACACAGCCTTGAACAGGGCGGTTCTTCTTTTCTGGAGGACCGGAAAGCTGGAATGGAAATGAGAAGCAGAAAGAGAGGGAGTAAACCAGAGGACATGAGAAAACTAGCCCCTCCGGAGCAAAGAATAGCTGACAGGCGCACACACAGTCAAGCCTAGCGATTTTTGTTTATTTTCTGGCAAAGGCTGCAATATGAATCGATAATTGCGAATTTACCGCCAGGGCAGGTGTGGCAAGGAAAGCACGGCGTGGAGGGAACGGACAAGGCAGTGAGGGTCTAGCATTTCCCAGGGTCCCATAGTTACAGAGAGGGAATAAATACGGTCATTGTGTCGAGTAAAGTATTCACAATGTGTATATATCTAGACGTCTATCCTAAATGCCCACCATTGACCGGGATTAACAACACTCCTTTTTGATTCCTACACATGGATCGTATGAATCCGATTTTTGGTCTCGTCGTGTAGCTGTCATTGGTGTTTATTCTTACATGTACGCATATGCTACGTAAAAATGAAACGACTTTCGTCCGACCAAAACTCGTTGGAAGAGCCAAGATCCCTAGATGTTTCTCTTCTCCCTCTTCAGCTCTCGGCGTCAAAGAACGCGTCATCCGTGTCCTCCGTCTCGGACCTCCTAATGGTGGGCTTATTTTTATCCTCGCTGTTGCTGGTGTTAACTTTGTCGTTCCCGTTCACCGTTGTTGTCGCAGGCAGGTTCTTCTTCAAGTCGACCGCAAAGTCAATCAGCGGACCCTGGCTAGCCTCCTTCCCGGTAGTTCTCAGCATCGCCGAAATATCGTCCTGTGACGCCGGCTCGCCGCCGCTATGGCTCGGTTCTGGTCCCGCCGCCGTTGGTGCTTGGGTTGTTGTGATCGTCGTCGCTGATGCTGGCATTGGCGCTGGTGCTGGTATGGGTGCAGTTGCAGTTGCAATTGCAGGAGTAGGTGTGGTATTTGCTATCGGTGGTGGTGGTGGTGGTGGTGTCGACGCAGACTCGCCAAAGTCGATCAAGTTGCCGTTATTCTGGCCGGTGTAATGGTTGTTATTGTTGCTGCTGTTGAGAACGTTCACCTCGTTGTTCAATACTGGTTGCTGTATCATAGCAGTGGTGGTAGTAGCTGCCTGCCGCGTGTTCTCTAGTGTCTGGCCCTTGAGGATCGGGTAGACCGACGTGATGTGCTCGACGAGCTGGTCGGGCGGCGCTTGGTGGTCACTACTCGATTTTTTTCAAGAACATGTCAGCTTCTCTCTTCTTCCTCCCTGCTCTGAGCAAAGCACTGGTACGCCCTCTGTCCAACGACCAAACGTGAACCAGACACCCACCCAAGGGGAAATACAACACCAAGACAAAAAACTCACATCTCGCTGTCAAGGATCCACTCAAGGTCGCTGAGCTCGACCTCGTCTTCGCCGGGCGCGTCCCGGACCCTCCGGAATAGCCTGGGATGCCACTCAGCACCAGGGCCCTCTGCATGCCGCCGTGCAGCTTCGTGCCGCTGCGCCTCCTCGATCTTGGTCTTCTCGTCGGTCGCGACCTCGTGGTTCTTGTCCAGGACGGCCTGCGCCGTCTTCTGCCAAAGCCGCACTGACTCGTTTTCTTCTTGCTCCTCAACGGGCCGGATGCGTGGCTTCGATGGTCGCGATCTCGTGGCGTCGAAGAACATTTCCCGGTGACCGGTCTGTTTGTTCGTGTTATTGTATATTAGTGGGCATAGTTATTCGGGATACTCAGCCAAAGGGGGGGGGGGGTTTATGGGAGGCTGAGAGGCATTGCTAGTAACATACCCGGAGATCCTTGACGTACATCTCCTCGCTCCACAGGCCAGACAGCTCAAACAGCGCCTCGCCAGTCTCGTCGTTGCGTATGGTGCCGCCGATCGAGTTGTAGGTGCCGCTGACCCAGCCTTTTGTCTTGAACTCGATCTCGGCGCTGAGCCCCAGCTCCGGGCACTTTACGACGCTCACGTCGCCCAGCTCGTACTTCATCTGCCCAAACAGGATGCCCCGCGCGTACATGTTGGGCTGTGTGAGCCAGCTTTATTTCAGACATGCATCGTTAGTTCAAACCATCTTCTCTTTCTTGTCTCTCTGAAATTTTCCATTTCTGCAATAAAACGTACTATTGCTCGCCCTTTTTCGGGTCCCTGCCCCTGTTAGTCAGGCTCAGCACAGCGATGCCCTCCATCATACTGGCCGCCGAGTTACCCAGGAACTTGCTGCGGGGCTTGAGTGTGCCGTCTATCCGGATGTGGTGGTCTGGCGCCATGTAAAAGTAGCTCGACTTGGGCGGGTGGTGCGACGTCTGCTCCGAAATGTAGTAGGCTTTCGTGCCGTCCGGCAGGTCCCAGTAGCATGTGTGTACCTCGCCTAGGATGGGGTTAAGGGGCTTCTTGACACCACTGTTCATGTGAGAGATTAGCGGAACCGTCATCGTGCTATTTTGTCTCGATGCCGTAGACTAGCGTGAGTCTTGTGTCTTACGGAGGTCTGATGTGCCAGCCGCTGAGGTAGAACTTGACGACCGACACGAAGCGGTCGACCGGGTCATCGAACTCGGGTATAGGCAGCAGCATCTCGGGGTGGCACATGAAGCTGTTAGAGGGGAAAATGGTCAGTCAGCGTTCTTCTTTCAGCGTTGTTTCCGCAATCGACCTTGGCCGGCTTGTTTTTTTGAACATCCTTCCTGAAAAGGGCGACTAGAGATCCCCGAACGATTCGGGCTGGCTGCAACTCACTTTGTGATGCGCTCTAGCATGCTTCGCGGCTCGAGGATGAAGGTCGGGAGGACGACACGACTCAGATCGGCCCCAGGTCGCAGCTGGGAGATGATGTGGGTAAGGACTATATGGCGAAGCAGGCAAACAGATCGGTCAGCGACAAGGTGTCTTCCACAAAGAAAACATACCTAGGTATGTGAAGTGTTCCTTCGGTTCAGATATACACTGGGAGCCAGCATGTATTATACAAAAGGGGAGAGATGTGTCGCGATACACGTACCATTGCCCTGCTCCGCATCCACCGCCGTAGTGTCGTCGTCAATGTCGCCGGCTACGCTGCCATCAACAGACGAGCGAGTGCTGCCTGTTGGAAAGTGCCGTGGAAGAGGTTCCGCATATCAGCTCGTCGGTTCCGAACAATTTCCCTGTCATACGCCTAGCGTTTGGCGAGAATCGTGTAGCTTTTCTCTGGGTGGGGAGAAAGGGGGTTGCAAAGATGGCAGCCATCTTTTTCCCAATGAGGTCGTGTCGGCAGCCTCTCCTCTCTCCCCCTCTTCCTCTCTCTTTTTCTCTCTCTCTAAGCAGAGAGGAAGAAAGATGCTAGGGAATTCCAGGGGGGCCACTTACTTGCATTCGAGTGCTTGCGACGCCGGCCCAAGCTGGCCGTGATCTTGTGTGAGCCGTGCATGGCTCGTGTGTTTGTTCCGGCGAGGGCACTGGCTGGCGGGCTTCTTTATCCCGATCACAGAGAGGTAGCAGTAAGGAAACAGCAGCAGCAAGCTCTTCCTGTCAGGGCGACTTCGACTTCCGAAGACTTGCTTAGTAGCTGAACGCGACTCTAAAGTTGCTTGCCTCTTTTGTGAAAGGCTGGTGTAGATCGTAAATGAAGAGGTAGATAGCAAATAGCCGATTCTTCAGTTCCCGCAGCTGGGAAAGTTAAAACCCCTGATACGCGAAGGGCGAAAGGCGAAAGGCGATGTGGTGGCGGGGTGTGGCGGCTCTTGGGCGGTTTCCTTTTGACTGCGTGACGGATGATTGCGATAGAGCACCACACGGGCTGCGCTGAGCTGTGCTATGGTGGTAGTGGTATTGGCAGTAGTGGTGAGTTTTTACAAAGTGCGAAAAAAAGGAATGCGGAAAGTGAGGTCAGAAGTCATCCCCAACGCAGGTTGCCTGGTCGCAGACGGCGGAGGAGGAGGAGGGGCAGCGGCTACTTTTACGTCTGCGCAGAGGCACGCGCGCCATGACACAACACGGGACAAAGAAAATAGGCAACACACACGCACACTCTTTAATTACATCATTGAAAGCTCTCGGAACTAGTGATTAAATCATACACGCAGTCAGCAGCAGCGCTTGCAAGCAGACCAGTTAGACGCCAGCTGGGCAGAAGGCGTGGGTGCTAGAGTCATTCCAGTTTGTAGTACGACGCAGCAGCGCAGAGAGAGAGAGAGCTCCGGAGCACGGCAGCGACCATCGGCGGGGCAGCAGCAGGGCACCTGCAGGGATGACGTCCCGTGTGTCAGTCACTTGGCCTTGTTATCGATTGGCCTGCTCCATCGTGCTTCCCCTCAATGACGCACGATCCAATCCAGTCAAGTTAGCCGGATTGGCCACGGGGGAGGGGCGTGAGGGGGAAGAGATGTGCTAACTTTAGGCAGATCAGCGTTCTCAAAGTATCAAGACTCTAATGAACAAACACCCTTGCTATTCCGTTCGTAAGGCACTTTTGTGCTTTTGACATGCTATTCCCAAATCGTGGAGATATCTAGTTGATTATGAAACTCCGCTGGTGAAGCTGCCGAGAGCGGTGGGCTCTTCCTTCACACTGCTCGTCTTCGTCCTGCCCATTTAATCATGCTGGGTATCATGGCGATACTCCTGACCTTGTCTATATATGCACTCAAAGATTGGCCATCTCTCTCACCTGGGAGCGTGTACAATATCTAATGATCGTACAGGGCTCACAGCACATGGCAGTTTTTTTTGTTTCTTGCTTTGTCGTACCGCCGCCAAGTCGTTCTTCGACCCAAGTTTCTATACTACTTCAACTTGCTCAGTCGCGAACCCTTGACTAATGCTGGGAGAATAGAGCATAAACGATCCCTTTCTGCATGCGCTTGTTAGATAATGTTCGCCCAACGATGGAAAAGGGGGAAAAGGGGGACAAGTTGAATCTCCTTACCAAGACTGTCTTCAAAGAAGATTGCGAGATCGTCATTCTCGCCAGCATACTCGGGTTCGTCAAGAGATAGGAAAGTCATGTCGTCCGTCTTGGCCATTCCTTCACTGGGAAGGCGCGGCAGGGGAAACTTGGCTTCACAAAGCTTTAGGCCTGCCTTGCCACTCCGAGTGACGGCCTCATATGTATCAGTGCCCTTGAGCACGAAGCCCATGCAGTCACCATGAGACCAGCCCTCGAAAAATGCCAGCAGCTGGATCGTCTTGTCCTGCTGTACGACTTGGATGCGGGTCGTCCCCGCCTCCCATTTCTTGTGGATCGGAACCACCATCCGCCGACGTGAAACGTTAAAGGCATTCGCGATGCCATCAAACAGCACAGTATAGCCAGTGATGGCTGCCTGGAATGCATGCATATCTTTGAAAGAGGGGAAGCGGTACGTGCGAACTGTCGGGTTGCGCGAGACACTGTCCTGCATAGCTGCATACTCTTTGACCAGCTCAGGGGGGGCCAGGTTCTGCGACATTGAAACAGTCATATCCAACTGGCGTTGGCGAAGAATCTGCAGGGTAAGGAAGTCTTTGGTGCCGACACGCAGACGCAGTTCGCCAGGCGCAATGTTGATCCGGTCGGTGATGGTGCTCACGACGCCCGTGCCGTGCTTGTCCATCGAATCGACCTCTATCCTGAGCTTCTCTGCAAGCACGACGGGCGGGTGTTCTTGATATTTGTCGTTGATGACCCGCGCCCGCTGCCACGGCAGGCGTCCGACTCCAGGGAAGCATCCCCTCGTGTCGCCCATGCCTTCCGATATCTGCATGCCTTCGAGGACGGTTTCGGCAATGACCTCCTCATCCTGGTGTATATGGGTGCCATTGATGAATTTCAGCAGTTGCTCGCGGTCGACATCGCTTTCGAAACGGAACACCATCCGTCCCGAATCCTTGGCGTCGTGGAAATTGAGCTGCAGGAGCGGCTGCCGCTGCTCGTCTCTCATGTAAGCGAAATGCAGAGGCAGCTGAGGGGAATAGTTGTGCGTCACGCCGCTCAGCGTCCTAGAATTAGGACCTGTGATAACGGCAAGTCTGAACCCCCTGTGGAATGTTCTTGGGCCATGAGGGCTCCCCTCCTTGAGCTGGGTCTCGAACAGTGCGAGCTCACAATTGCTGACAGGTTCTCTGGGGAAAGCCCGTGATTGTGTGTTGTCATCGAAATAGTGGAAACCTGGTAGAGCCGATTTGTAGATAATCGTTTCATCCTTGCGCGCGTACAGGTAGGATCGCACCTTCGAGGCGAAATCGTAAATACTCCAGAGCATGCCGTAGTCCTTGCTCGTAAGCTGTATGGCGAGGAAGAAGCCACGTGGGAGCTTCACCTCCATTGCGGCTATGTCCGCCCTCCATCGGACGTCTTGCCATGTCGGGCCCACGTTCTGATCAGCCCCTATTTTTAAGGTGATAGTGCTGTTCTGGCTGGCGACCACAAATGTTATATGTGAGTCGTTCTGAGGTCGTATGACTGATATCATACAAGGCAGACGCAACTGAGTTGCGCGGGAGCCCTGTTCCATCAAAATCGCATCTGCAGTTACCCGCCCGTAGTTGAAGTGCTTGGGAGTGTCGCCGAGAGGAAGGGCCTCCAGTAGGTCCATATTCCGCGCGGTTTGCTGTACGGCGACAAGGGCTGAGCTAGCATTTCCGTTCAAGAGAGCCACGACATCCTGGCTCACGGGTGGATATTCAACCCAGATCGACTTGTCCATAGTCTGTGGCAGGAAAGGCTCATCAGGCGGCAAAAAGTCGTTTCGCCTCATGGAGCCACAGAGCTTTGCCAGGTTGTTCTGTATAGTCGTTCGGATATCTCCTAGCTCGCCCGACATTGCACTGTATCTGCCGCCGCCAATCTCAGGAAGCGCCTCCTCCAAAAGCCAGTGTGCTTTCGCCAGATCAGTGTACGCCTGGTACCTAGGCATCAGTTGTTGTGGGTCCTCCGGATCGCCGCTCCGATTTCGAATCACAATCTCCAACGAAGTCCTACCCTTCAAGAACCACCAAAGTCCAGCTCTGCATAAGTCGTCCGACTGGCATGACTCCAGTGACCGCATCTGCTCAGCATACAGCCGGAATAGCTCGTGTAGGTGCTTCGTCCGCTGCACAAACAGCTCCAGTGAATCGTCCCGGCCCTTACTGAACGGATCTGGCGGCCGACCTCCTGGGTACTGTTTATCAGAAGAGCCTGCTTGATAACTTCGGACCGAGTTGGTTCTTGCTGCGGCCTGGTCTCTGAATTCTGAAGGCGAGTATGTAGATGATGAATATATCGAGCTAGGACTGCCTTGTATGAGATTCATATAGTCCTGCGCGATGTCCTGGCTTGCTGGTTGACCGAATGGTGAAGCCTGCTCCAAGAGCGGTGTCGGGATCGGCATGTTCTCGGCGGGCCGGTAGTTGGCAGGCGAGTGAGATGCGGACTTTGGCGGCGGCGTTGGAGTCGACAGGGCTCCGATCGGCGACTCAGGAGTAATGACAGGCAGACCGCGCTCGAATCGTACAGGCGTCGGCGGGGACACGGATGCCGGGGGCGGAGGGACGGGCGACCGCTGTCCTTGTGTCCTCGAGCTGAATGAGTGTGCGGGAGATGTCGGCCCAGGCCCCTGCGGAATCGGCAGTGTCGTCGTGGGCAATACTGGTCGTGGATGTTGCGGCGTGGCACGAACGGACTCTGGCGAGGAGATCGCGCCATCAAAATCATCATCGTAGTTAGCCGACCTCGCTTGGGCAAGTGCTAGACCTTCTGCTACTCGCTGCTCGCTTTGTTGTATTTCGATGAACGAGCGCCGGTTTTCTTGTTGTTGAGAGTCGTCGCCGCCGAGGAACCGGGTCCGACCCGTCTCACCAGGCTGCAATGTCCGAGCTTGTGATGTTTGTCCCGGCGGCGGTCCAGGCGGCGGCCCTGGTATCGAGAAGCTCGGTAGACTTGATTCTTCGAGGCTGGGCTCCTGTATAGAGGCGAAGCCGGTTTGGGTGCGACGGATCGGGGCAGGCACAAAGTCGTCGCCCGCGTTGCTGCTGGCCTGTGCGTTCCGGTAGTCGTTGCCTTGCCTCACGGACTGTGATTTTGCTGTCAATGGGACAGACCGCGATCTCTTCATGCGGCCAATCTCAGACACGAGAGTCTCGCACTCGTCGCCGCCGACACCCATGACTTCAGGCAGGGCATCGGTAAAGCGAACATTGTGTCCGTTACGATTCCCACGCCGTTGTGTGCTGTTCGACTGGGCTCGGTGTGGGAGGTTCTGGTGCGCGTGGAGGGCATTCTGGTCGCCAACATCGTGAGCCTGAGGATATCGGGTGACGCGAGAGGTGTCGAGGGCCAGGGCGGGCAGGCCAGCGTGTTGTGCCTGCGGGGGAGAGGGAACTGGATGTGTGACTGTAAGGCGGTCTGAGACATTGAGGAAGGAGGATATTTCGTTGGCATTGTCCTCGTTGGTTTGCCGGCGTTCCCTTTCTTTTTCCCTTTCCCTTTCCTTTGCGCCCGAGTCTTTGCCAAAGAGCTTGCCGACCAGGCGGTCGCGGCGCGAGTACTTGCCGTCCGAGGGCTTGTCCATGTTGTGTGAGGTGAGGCAGCGGTAAGGACAGGGCTACATGTGTACCAGACCAGGCCAGCCGAGATCGTGATGACGGCTGGCAGCCTTTTTAGGGGCGTGTGCCTCGATGAGGGGTCCGGGCAGGAGGGGTCGCCGGCCGGGTTAACAGCGAGGAGGCTGGAGTGTCGCGAGTGGCAAATGCAGGGAACAAGAGCGTGTGTCTGCCGCGGGAAAGGCTGGAATACAGAGGGGAACGCCGTCGCTATGTATTGTTGCAGTGCGGAAAGTGTAGTAAATCGAGTCAACAAGATCAAGGAGGTGGGAGGTTGACGTGCAAGTCGACCTCTGAGCGAGAGTGAAGAAGGGGTCCACCGCTGTGCCACGGTGGTTCCACAGGGCGACGGGCCCGCGGCGCTACAGCTGTATCTTTGTGTGGAGTAGCTCCAACCTGGAAGTGTCCGGCTCGGGCGTGGAGGCGCTGACTGCAGCGCTCGAATGCGACACGGCTCAGCTCAGGTTGAGGCTCTCGCGACACACTAGAGTCGCTAGAGTGGCGCGGCTGTGCACGCTGCGGGTGAGCACGAGACCAAACAAGGTGGTGAGAGCTAGTGTGTGCAAGTGTGCGTGCAAGTGTGCGTGTGCCAGTCACTGCCGGTTGTTTCTCTCCAATTGCCGGGTGGATGTGCAGCCATGTATCGTGACTCGTGAGCCATCACCAGAAAAACGCAGCGAGCCCTCTTGTTGGTTGCGCAAGTGATGCTTTGGGCGTCAAGCTTCCCGCCCGGCAGGCCCACCGACCAGCAAAGACGTTGTCACGTCCGTGGCCTCTGCCGGCCGGTCGATCGTTGCCTCGGGCGGCCCAGATACGAGGCATGCCGGGCCCGCGCTGGCCCTCCAGGGCTTGTGCCTGGCATGCCTGCCGGTCCAGTGTTTCGTCTTGTTCCGCCGCCGAGCTACGGACGCGCCGATGGAGAAATGCATTGCATTGTCCAGGTGTTCGTTTCAGATGCTCCCCACGTCGACGTTGGTTTACCGCTTTAAAAAGCCCGCCACTTTCACCAGTTCGAACTCTCAGTCTCTAAACCCTTGACTGCAACTTGACGTCCTAATCTTGTTAGACTCTGTCATGTTGGGGATACGGGTTACTCCGTACCTAGGGGATTGCAATTACTACGTATTGCGTCTGAAAGCGCCGTCGCGAAATCCAGGGTGTCATGCGCGCGCGACTTGGCACGGCCGAACAAAGAACAGCAGATCTTGCCGAAGCATGCGCATGCGACACACGGGTAGTGACACACTGCCAAACGAGGTCGTTGCACACAGACACCCGGGTACCCCGAGGTATTCTAAATCCAGCACCTCCAAGATTGCGATTTCGTTGGACTTTTCTCTCCACTGCATCTGCGTCTATCTCACCTCAGATCTCGCGCCAGCTACGCGAATAAGCCGAAAGCTCAGGCCAGCACCTAGCCGCAGATGAGGCTGTGGAGGGGGCGTCTATGCATGCACAACGCCTTTCTTGCATTTTTAAATCGCCATCTCCGTCAGAAGCAGCTCATGTGCTTGCTTACACAATGGCAGTCAATGGCATCTTCACACCATGTCCGCCATGACTCTGAGCTGCATTGCGCATGGGAATAGAACCATGTTCATGTTCATATCTCCAACGTAAGATTTGTGCATTAGTGTGCGTGGAACATCCGGCAGCCATCATCACAAACCCGTCTCTACTCTGCCACGGCCGGCCGAGCCTCTCCGTCGCGCACCTTGCGTAGGATATGGATCTTCGGCTGCATCCGTGGCCCGACCCACCACCCTCCCGTAAGCTTGCGGACAGACTCACGAACCTGCCTGACCTGCAGCCCCTTTCCAAGCACATTGTTCCTGCCACTCTCGATATCACCGCTTCCAGGAGAACCCCCAGGTTTTAACACCTCGACCCCTGCGTATCCCTCGACTGTGCCGATGGTCTGGAACGGACCAAGCACCTTGACCGGGTCCTCGGCGAGCACGTAGTCGAACCTCTCCCAGAACTCTGGATTCCTGAGCGCCGCCTCGTCCTCTGTCTTGTCGAATTTAACGGTTAGCGTGTTCTCGACCCCCGCAAAGTCGACGGGGGACACGGGGTGCTGGCCAAACAGCGTGACACCCGTCATGCACGACAGCACGTCCGTGTGCACGGTGAAGCTCTGCAGGTCGGATGACGACGAGTTGGCAATCTCCCACATGGCGGCGAGGGCGTCGCCGCCAGGATAGTTGAGGGACGAAACAACGAGCATCACGGTGCTGATGGCGAAGCTGATGGGCACCGACGCTGCGACCAGCAGGGAGACGAGCATGTACGCGGCGGACTTGCGCCTGCGCGTAAAGATGAAGTTGGCACCCAGCGCGGCCGCGGCGGTGAGCGGCGGAGCGACGTAGAAAATGAAGCGGGCCTCCTTGTGCGGCTGGAGCGAGTAGATGCCGACAAAGAGTAGGCTCGGGATTGTGAGGGGGAGGGCCTGCCGGCTTGTGCCTGGCGTGGACATCGCAAAGGGAATCAACATTGTCGTTGTGAGCGGGTTGGTCAGGATCTTCGGGAGGGCCGAGCTAAAGTAAAAGTGCCAGGGAGACGTCCCCCATTCAGACGATGACCCTTGGATTGCATTGTAGTAGAATCCCCATAGCTCAGGCCAGTGGATCTTCTGCCAGAAGTAGGAGTCGATGGGGATTGATACTGCGAGGGAGAAGATGAACGCAGCGAGAAAAGGGGGCAGCACTTGTAGTATAGTGATCTGACGTGTCGCGAGTGCGTAGCCCACGGTTGTGGCGAGGAGGATGGCCAGTTCGGACCTGAACACGGCAGTGGCAGTGGTGAGGAGCACAATAGCCAGCCGGTACCGACGGATCGGGGTCTTGCCGTCAGCATCTGGGAGGAGGTGAGAAAATGCAATAGTTGCTGTTTGCATAATTAGCAAACAAACATAACTGAGGAAGAGACTTGCCCGATTCTGCTTACTGAGACCAAAGGCAAACATGTTCGGTAGCGTGCGAGATGCGTAGAAGATGACGTGAAACTGGGCAGCCTGCAAGACGGTGTACCAGCGCGCAGTATTGCGCCCGAACGCCCTCTCGACAGCAGCTTTGACGAGCAAGAGAGCGCCCGCGTTAAAAATGCCCAGCACGCCCCGGATGATAAGCTGGGCGTTGTGGAAGCCAAAACTGGCGACAAAGGACTGTGAGGTGCCTGCGAGCAGGACACTGCCGACAAAGGTGCGAGGCACGGCGCCGGGGAAGTCGAAGTGGTCGTAGGCGGCGGCCAGGCGCTGGGGCACGTCCCGCGTTGGCATGCCGTAGACGAGGATGTCGTGGGTGGCCTGCATGTTGAACGACTCCTCGACCTTTGTGTAAGGCGCCACGACCAGGTGGACCAGCACCAAGGTCGGGATTAGGAGTGCAAGTAGGGCGTCTGTGGTTTGGTGTCAGCAGGTGCAACGGCAATAGATTCGGAGCAGAGCGCAAACCTAGTGCAGCCATGTCTATCCCACGATAGCACTCGGCATGAAGAAATATAATATGTTCCCAGCCAGTGACTCGAAGTGAGTGTGAGCTTGTCGGTGGTACTCCGTAGAATGGCGACAAGACGGGATTGAGCACTATTGGGAACAAGGAGCGGTTTCGAGAATCACGGCAAGTCCAATTGCACGCCTGACGCGAGACAGAGACTGCACAAAGGTGACTTGCCGATTGCTGGATGGCAGGCCGGAGAAATTGGAAGTGAAACCCGGCGCATCATGTTGTGCTGACCCGAGGAAGGCGGCATGCAGGTGCCCGTCGAGGCAGCTTCAGGGTCCCCGCAGGCAGCGGCCGTGTGCGCCAATGGCAGCCAGGCCACGCATCCCCAAATTAATGCCACTTTCAACTTCAACTTCAACGACCAAGAGCATCAAAGCTCTTTGTCCAACACAGCAATCCGCCAACCCTCGGTCACGCGCAACTCTGCCGACAGCTCGAAGTCAAACACAACCGCGACGCCAGTCTGCCGCCACTGCGGCGACCCCGTTCGATCAAGATGCTCCTCGGCAACCTCTTGTATGGTATGGACCGGCCGCCCCACGTCATACCCAACAGCACTTTACTCGCCTACGGTCGTAGCCCAGAATCGCACTGGAGGGACACGCTCGCTGACCCTGTCTGCCTTTCACAGTTTCGGTCCTCATGATCAACGCCATCGCCATCCTTTCAGAAGACCGCTTCCTTGCGCGCCGTATGTTCCACGTACCACCACCTTCAAGCTCCGTTCTCCCTCCCTGCTAGCGAAACAGAGCCCGCGTGGGCCGTCCTGCAGCCCGTGGCTGCCAGGCCGTAAACTCCCTATCACGCCATACCAATAACTGATGTCTTCTGCCTCGCTCGGCTTAGTACACCTGTCGCCGTCGTCCTTCGACCCTGCATTCGGCGCGGGCCCAGACTCGCAGAGTGTAAAGGCAAAGGTGGTCAACCTGATTGCAAGCGTGCGGACACTGATGAGGAGTACGTATATATCTCCCGTCACCATCTTCTCGCACACCATACCTTCGTCATGGGCAGTGCTCTCGCCCGTCTCAGTCTACGGCACTCTCATGTGTTCCAGTCGCACGATACGCACCAGATCTCCGATAAGGCGCAGACTAATCCTCGCGCCGTATAGTCCCACTGATCGCTATCAATACGTTGATAATAATCTACGAGCTCGTCCTGGGCTAATCGTAAACATTTTATCCCGGAATAAACGCCATTAACGAACTTCAAGAACAACTGAAAAGACATTACAAAAGCGAACAACGTGTCCCAGAAGCACTTGCAAGATAAATCATCGAGCTTTTCCACCAGGCAAAAGCAACGGACTACGCCAGTAAAATGCCCAAGTTCTACTACAGCATGCTCCTTGTCCGACCAATTCCGCCATAGATGCAGCGCAGTTTCGTGGTGGCTAGCTACAATGGAGCGCCTGCTAGGTCGCATCATTTCCAGAGCTATGTGTACATGACACAAAGATACGGCGTGGCAAGCTTGGGTCTTTGCGGTGCTGGTGACATTCTTAGCGTGCCAGAGTACGTAACGAAATCAGATTTGTCCTGGGGAGAAATGGGTCAGAAACTCGGACAATGGAGCACGCTGTAAACGGCATAAAAGGCGTCCTCGCGATTGGGTTTGATATGCGATCGGCATCACCGTTCTGGGTAGGCTCCGGTGATAAACTCAAGTAATAATAGATGGGTTCTTATGAATCGAAATAATAAAAACACCAGCTATGCCAGCCACAACTCATAACGCGAATGTAAGCAGGACCTTGATTAACTTTATGGCCTGGGCTGTCCGAGGCGGAGCCCAAGTTCGTTGCAGGGGCTGCAAAGGAGGTATATTGTATTCAGAAAGTATGAGAGAAACGGCTTCTAGCTGAAGAAAGCTTGCCCATCAAGATCTAGTCAGCCATAGGCTCCTTTTAACAGAACCCGAGCAAAAATATCATCATCACCCATCAGTACATAATTACGAGAGCACGTTTTTGCTCTTCTTGCGCCCGAGCCCGAAGGTGAATGACTTTTTGAACGGCTTGGGCTCAAAGGCCTCCCCGGCCTTGCCGTTGTTGTTGTTGTTGTTGTTGTTGCCGTCGCTGGCGGCGCCATGACCGTGGCTGTGCTCCACCTCGACGCTTTCCCGCTTGAGCTTGTCCTTTTGGAGGAAGCTGAAACTCTTGCGCGCCATGCCAATATGACTACCGGTGCTGCTCCTATTGATATTGTGGCCGACGCCGCCGTTGTGCGCGACGGGCGAGGCCGGGGCCGGGGACGCACCGGCGTCGGTTATTGCCGTCGTGAATGTCGCTGCGCTAGGTGGCTCGTCTTTCCGCTTGCCTTCGTCCTCTTCGAACGTCTTTTTACTTTCTTCCATGGCCTTCCTGAGGCCCTCGGCCTCGGCCCGGCGTGCCTCGCGGAGCCGAAGCTCGCTCTCCTTGCGCTGCTTCTCCTTGGCCTTGAGATCGTCCTTCTCGGCTTGCTTGCGTGCTTTCTCGAGGGCCTTGGCCTCCTTCTTGTCCTCTTTGCTCCTCGAATCGCCCTTGATGGTGCTCCACCTGGACAAGCCCTGACTCGGCGAGCCGTCAGCTTGACTCGGCAGGACAGACACTGGCGGTACGGTGGTACTCGGCACTACGCCGAGTACTGTAGCCGCATGTTCCAGCTTGGCCAAGCCGCCTGTCTCCTCCAGTTGTGTAGCAGGCAGCGTCATCTGCTTCGTAATGGGGGCACCGATGCCGTTTGTTGGGCCATTCGCTGCACCATTCTCCTGCGCCATGTTCGCCTTCTCGCTTGCCAAGCGTACCTCCTCAAGACCTTCAGCCTCCTGTTCGGCGCGCACCTTTTCAAAGGTCGTCTCTTGGTAAAAGAGCACGTAAGCGCATGCCGTTCCAGGCTTGTCGCCAAAGAAGTTGCGCACGTAGTGCTTATCGACTGGCTCCACCATCTCGTCGTCAAAGAGCAGCCAGCCTCGGTCTTCTGTCTTGATAACAGAGATGTAATGCCCGTGATAGGCGTTTCCGCCGATGTGAACGACGATGGCGTAGAGCTCATATATCCGGTCCGGGTCATCGGCCTCGTCTGTGGTGTTGAACATTCGAAGATGGTAAGGGTAAACTACCCTATGGAACAGCTTCTGCAGCCGGCTGTAGTCTTCTGTATATTTGAAGCGCTTCAGATGTAGGGCGAGCACTTTCGGGAGACGTTTTATTTTCATGCGCTTCTCGGCTTCTTGAAGTCCTCCGCAGTTGTCGCAATGGAATTTGTTCCGCTCGCAAAGCATCTCCTCGGCAGAGAATTTCTGTAGACATGCTGTCACCGAGGAGTGCTCTTCGAGATCGATAGAAAGGTCGAGGAAAGTCTCATCTCGTTGTGACGCAGTCTCACATGTCAGACACTTTGTCTCCGAGGTCAGCAACCCCTCGAAGATGTTGTGGACCCAGCCATTGCCTGGGGAGTTCATTCCATTCGGCGTGCTCTTTGCGATAGCGCCCAGGGCTTGTTCAAGCGAATCTTCTCCGCCTTCCCGCGCAGCATTCTCTGCCTGGTGCTTCAGGAGCCGTTGCGCGTTGCTCTCTACATTGGCGATAACATCGTTGAGAATTAAACCATAAAATTCATGCGCGTCTTGATGCATCGAGTTTCGGAACATCTCATTGTCCCGTTTGAAGATCTCGAGGAACCGTTGTGGACTCAGGACGCCGGTCCGGATACCGCTCTCCACTAGTGTTGTGAAAATGTCTCGTAAGCCCGTGAATGAGCACTCGTCCATGCCGTAGGCGCTGCTGTTGTCTTGTGCCAGCTCCAATATAGGTCCCTTAAGCATCGCCTGCTTCTTCTTGTACTCAGGAGTGTCTGGCTTGTCTTCAGGTCGGAGCGGCTGGCCTGGCGGCAATTGGCCAGAGTTGATGGCTTTGCGCTTCGCCATGGCCTCGGCAGCAGTCAGTGGCTTCTGCGCGGCAGCGTCGGCCCCGCTGGCGATTGCTGTTGGTGCTCGGATTGTCACATTGACTTTGGGCTTCTCGCCATTTGGTGTTGTGGATGGCGACAGGACGGGATAATTGAGCACATGCTGTCGGAAAGGAACCGTGTAGTAGAGAGCTTGAACGATGGAGTTGCAGTAGCTGCGACCGTGTTAGTATGATCCAGCCCCGATAGGCTGTGCACGAACGGGGAATGTACCAAGTATTGCCAAACTGTAGAATGGGTTGCGCGGTTAGCCAGTGCAACGCAGAACAAGTCATAGACGGGGGGCGCGAAGGCAGCATACATTTTCCATGCCAAAGAACTTGTCACTGCCGTCCTCCCGCGCAGCACCGGCAGTCATGAGCATCTTCTCCAAGGGTGTTGCCTCTGGTTCGGCTTCCTCCTTCTCCTTCTTTTTAAGCGCATCCTTGGCAGCCGGGTTCGCGGCATTCTAGAAGAAACAAGTGTCAGCAATGGATGAACCATTCTGTCACAAGACGTCGTCGCACCGGGGCGGCAGGGGCTCGTGTTGCGTGTTGCGTGTTGCGTGTTGCGTTGTGCGTGGCCGCAACATGGCTTCTGTCGGCACAGGCAGCGGTCGGGACGCGGGGAAGGGAGGACATACTGCCGAACCCGTCTTCCACTTGTTTAGGAAACTCATGGTGAATTATCAGAACGGTGAACGCCGCAGGAAATTACGAGTAGAACGACAGCCAGCGACGGCGCGCGGCGAGAGTTGATGAGGCAACAGACGTGGTGGTCGAGGTCGGTATCATGCGGCCTTTGCGACGTCAAAATGGTAGATGCGAGCTGGAGTGTCGGCTTGGAAGTCTGCAACAGCCTGCGTACCAAAGTCGGATCGTGGAGGGAGGCGGCTATTGTCGTGCGCCAGGGTGTCGATCGTCGGTAATGTGTAAGTGCGCGGGCAGGTCGAGCCGCTCGGCGTGTCTGGAGGTGCTGTAGATGGCAATTGAGCGGGCGCAGATGCGAGGGTGCGTACGATATGCGGTCGCGAAAAGCAAGGTTGCAGGACAGGGCGAGGCAGCGTCAAGGCAGGCAGGCTCGAGGACGGAACTGGAAGGAAGCCTGGCAGGCTGAGAGGCGAGGCGCAAGAGGCGAGGCAGGGCAGGCGAGGCAGAGTTGCTCGGCCACGCATCGACGGGGTGGTTGACTGCGGGCGTATGTAATCGGGTCCCGCGCCAAGTCGAGGGCAGGTCGGGGACGGAGGAACGTGCAGCGCCCGGGTGTGGACAGGCGCTGGCAAGGGGTTGGCCATGTTCGCTTCTCGTTGGCCCCGGCCTCGGCCCAGTACTGCGCAGGCGTGCTTAGCATGCACCAACGCTGCCCAGCGAGCCCAGGTGCAGGGCCATCCTCATGGACCATCTTCATGGGCCAATGCTGCGCCAGCGAGGACATCCGTCTGGAGGGCGCACAGGCGGCGGATTCGAAAAGGCTTCGCCGTCGCCATGAAGCTTGCCTTGCAGGGCTGGGTTGCCCAGGTGCTCCCGCAGTGTCGCATGCATGAGCAAGTGCCTCGATGCTTCAGCCGCCCTGCTTCGCTCCTTCCCTCTCTGGGCCGGCCACCGCACCTGCCACTGCAGACCGGGGACCAACCAGACTTGCATGTCAGTCGTATCTCAACGTCTCCAGCCAGTCATCATGGCCGCCTCGCTCTGCCTCGCTCTGCCTCGACGGCAGAGCTAGCTCTGGTCAGCAGCCCTCCCAACAAACAACCAAATGACGACTCGGCCATCAGCAATATCAATTCGATCCAGCAGCGGCGATGGCTCTTCCCGCCGGTCCCGAATACCCCGCTGTCGACACTGGCAATTCGAAATCCCGCACCGGTGGATGTGGTCAGCACAGCACCCAAAGTCGCTCAAGTGATCCGAGAGCCCCTGTCTCCAGCACCAGCCTCCTCCCCGACTTCCTTGCCCCAGCTTCTAGCCATGGGTGAACCCTGGCTTCTCCTCACGACACGCAGCACGCTAAGAGCCCCTTGTCTGTTGGCCCCTCGGTCTTCTCCATCGTACGGAGTACGGTGGGCAAGGTAATTACATACACCAACCACACCCACCGCAGCGTGGCTGATGGCACAGCGAACCTGACGCTGCGGCCGTCCCTGCTCCAAGGTCATCACACAGACAACGCGATACATTGTCCAAGTCTTTGGGCCAAATCTTCGTTCAACGCTGGAAATCGGGCCAGTGGCCAACGACTTACTCGCCAACACTCGCATGCTTTTTCCTTGCGTCTCGATCCGCGCCTTTTACCCGGCTCCATACAGGACAGCCGGCTCTCCCCCACTCCAAGCCACACTCGCTCCCGAACACACCTAGGCATTGTCCTAATGCATTCTAGACCTCCCAAGGCCTCACGAAATCGTTCCTGCTGTCTGGGCCAGATCACCAGGTCGTCCGGATTACCTGGTGTGGGGTCCCAATGATGATGACGACGATGCTCACTGCCCGGTGCTCATAATGTGTAGCTCACGTGCTTGACATTACACAATGACTGGGTCTTTGCAGGATTTGGGCCACCGGACCCGAACAGAGTAGCAGCCTACCGCTAGCTGAGGCGAATCAGCCGCCCTGACGGCCAAATAAGTAACCACCATGTCTCTCAGAGAGCCCTCGGGAAACGTCTGTACAGGTGGGCAGTGGGTCAGCTCTGTGTGTCTGTTTGTGGGGTAATTAGCCGCACTTTGGCGCCTTGGGGAACATCGACCTATCAACGCATGTTTTTAGTGCGCATCTGCACAAAGTCGTCGTTCGGTCCGAATGTGTGCCTCATGTGACGTCGGTGGGCTTATGTCCTGTGCCTGCCCCAGGCATACCAAGTACGGAGCTAGCCATGATTGTTTTGTGTGCAGAAAACTGGGACCGCACGCTCTAATTACTAACTAGACCTTGTAGCTAGAAATATTGACTTGTCCAACACGAAACAAGACAACAAGGCTCCCACCGAGACGTAAACATTCATGCTTGACTTACGGCTGTCCACTGAGGGTTAATGGCAGTGGAAGTGCCCAAGTGCTGCTTGCTTGTGAAGGTGAACTTGCTGTAACCAGCCAGAGACAGGAAGTGGTCTGCACACCACAACTCCATGTCGACACGCCTGGATTGCGCCGCATGCAGATACGCATAGTATGCGTTAAGTACAGTGATGTGGTTTGACAAAGGATGACCCTAACCTCTTCGCCTCGAATGCCACATACCGGAGCCTCAAGGAGCTGTACCATATAGAATGCTGTGAACTCTCGATCGCAGAAATGGCTAACATGTCTAGGCTACACCCGAGCGTGTTACCCTCTTTGATAACATTGAACCGCGAAATCCCCAGCACGAGTGAGTTTGATGTCGGTATAGTAATTTCGATATAATTGCTTGCAAGTTGCGTCAGGAGATACACTTATTTCCGCGGCAATCATCCGCGTATATCAATTCAGTGATCACGAACACACGCCCACACAAGTAATCAGTAATCTCAGAATTAGAAAGACTTTTAGCCCAGGCGAATACCCATGCTCAATCGAATTATTCCTTGGATCAAGTAAGCTGCAACCTCCTACAAAATCATCGATGTCGACACGCTCCAAGAAGCGACCGAAGATGGGTGGCAACCGGCTGAGCACCCCGACAGCGCCTTCGATACAGTCAACGGGAAGGACCTGCGGTTCGTCTCACCCTTGGAGGATATCGACTCCATAGATAAGCCTTACATGGACCAGAACTCGCGTTTCGAGAAGCAAGTCAGATCATTCAACGTGATTCACGGCACGAAGAGGGGCCCGGGTGAATTTCACGACAGCACGGCTACCAAAGAATAATCGCTCCCGTTCGCTCCGTCGTCCCAACCGGCGAACAAAATGACAACACTCACCTCCGCGATGTCCAACGACCACTTCCTCATCCACAGTCGGCCAGCAAGCGCCTGCTCAGGCTGGGGAGGATACGACAGATTCGCAGATTGGCAGGCATATGGCAGACAGGTCCAACATTCCGACGTCAAACCAACGCGGAAAAGTGCGTCTTTGTTCCCCTCTCTCATCTCCGACGACGGAACGGGTCATCTAGTATATCCATCTAGGTACCACGTGTGACGATCCCACCCTCACGCCCAACGAGACTTGCCGCAGACGCTGCACGAGAAACCGTGCCAAGAAAATAAGTCCACAGACGGCTGACGTGGTAGATGTGGAGGACGTAGCGGGCGTGAAGATAGCTAGACGGGTCCCAGTAGTAATACGCAATAGTCGCGCTAGTTGTACGGCGAAAGACATGCTCGATGCGTCTACATGGCAAAGGATGTCACATTTTTTTGCTTGGGTTCGGCGCTGCTCGCTTTCCACCCAAAGTTATAGAAATCTTGTCACACACGAGTAGTCGAGCACATAAAATTTTGTCGCTTTACTAGTTACTATTCTGCCCAAGAACTTAATTCGGAAGTGGAGTTAGGGACGTTTGTGTTTGGAGTCCACGAGGAGAGCCCAGTACCTAACATGGCTCGAAGCCAGCAACTAATAATTGATACCACTAACGATAATCACCTCCTACGCTATAATTACGCTAGCAAAGGAACCTTACTGAAATGTAGATATGCATGGTCTCCCTCACCTGCTTCTTAGCCAACACTTTCGACTCGCGATCCATAGCTCACCCTGAACTCAGGCTGCTCCTCCAGCTCGAGCTTGCTTAACATCCCTCGAGTTCATGGAACAAGATTGTATGCGCTTCGTAAGCTTAGTCAGCATCGTCAGGGAATCTTCAAAGCAAAGTCAAAATATATACATGTTCTTTTCGTGGACTGTAATGCAGCTTGGCATCTTTGCTGGGCTCGAGGTCTAACTTGGTCGCCCTTCCCGATTAGACGTCGTGGGGGCAAACGTCGCTGTTTTGCCCGACCTTCAAAACCAGGAAGCAAATGACAGCGACTCCCCCTTTTGTGGTTGTATCGCCGTGATAATCGCCCGGGATACACCTCACGCCGCAAGGACCATTGAACCTGCCGACTCGTTCTGCGTAACACGAGACTTGGTCAATTTCAGGCGCGTCCGTGTTGCCGACGTTCTCTCGGCCACCGTTGCTGTCTGGAGAGAGCCGATATCGATTACTTTGTGCACTTGAGGTCGGTCACTAGCATTGGCTAAGAGAACGGGGGTTGAGTCGGTTTCGTTGTCGCGGCGAGGATATGGCACCTGCCTCATAAATAGTATGCAATCGTCTAAGTTTAATACTGCCGCGGAAATGGGTTCGCTTGAAGTCGCTTCGGTGGCGAAGGAGTTTGTGGTAGTGACAGCTTTCGCTGCTTTTGGCAGTCTGAGGCTCGGCTGAGCCACATTATCATTGCCCTGAGATCGAGTCAGTGACCAAGATGGCAATGAATTTGTTGTTTTCACTTACCAAGTGGGGAAGAACATAGCCTATAGAGGCTGAAGAGGATATGGCGGCGACAGGAATCGTGGTAGACGATTGCTCAGTCGTCGATTCTGTTGTGGTGTATAATGTAATATATGATGTCTGATGTGCGATGTGCGATGGTGCTCGGATGCAGCAGACTCTGCCTAAACGTGTGTTCTGATGGGTTTTTGTTCCGAGCCAGAGCTGCCTTTTGTATTTCAAATAGAATCCTATTTGTGCATGCGTATTGTGGCCGCAAAGTGAATGTGCGGTCAACGCGGAAAGTGCGTCTTTTCATGCCGGAAACATGTCTCCTGGTAAGAAGATGCCCGTAAACGAGATTATCCTTATAGGCAAAAAGCTACCCACTTCGTCCAGTCGAGTCTCTCCGGTTATGAAGGTGTGATATTTCTCGTCGTATGTGGCTCTGCGCAGGGACGGCGCTCTGGAAAAACATGACGTCCACATCATCAGACCGTTCGTGTATATCTGGATGATCATTACACCGACGAGCATCGCACGTCCGACCTTTACCAGCAGAAATTGCCTTTCGGACATAACAATCTGTCAAGGAACCATTCCAGGACGCATTTTGTATGGACTCTGTCTCCACTCTGCTCAAACGCAGGAACCGCCTCTCGGATTCAAGATTAACTCTTATAAACTTGGCAAGTGCTTTGCATTTACTCGTCATTTGCGTAATATTTACACTATATGTGTCCAAGGGAATTGTTAGCTCTAGTAGCCCTGAAATTTCCCACCGTGGTTTCCCACTTTTGCATGCACCTAGAGGTCTGGAAATCTAGAGGTCCAGAGGTCCAGAGTGAAAGATCCACGGGGACAATTTGAAGGAAGACATTTAGAGGTTCAGAGGTCTAGAGGTATGAGCAAGAGGATTTACCACTTCGACAGAGCGGTACATGGTGCGCTTGTTTTGCTGCCAGAAACTCGACTCGGCGACCAGTGACACTAAAGGCATACCCTAAGAGTCCTTCCACGACGTATTGCAGTAGGTGACGTGACACTTTGTTGATTTTTTTTACGAAACCACAAGGAGCCCGCCGCACACCACGACCCCGTGCACTTCTCAATTGTTTCTTCTCGTGCTAGGACTTATAGTTTCTTTCATCTAACACGACCGCCTAGCCGTCGAGTCATCCTACATTCCAAGTGTACATTACAATCAATTCGAAGCTTGCAACAGTCCGTAGCTCCTTATGCTCACGATTTCGCGGCTTGTAACACTTGCAGCGTTTCTATGTGAATCATTCAAACTAAGACCTCGTGAATTGCTAGACAAATCCGCATCCTGCTCTACTCCTTTCCTCATACGCCAAAAAGTAATGTAAGAACATTGGGCGCATGGGCTTCTTTGCTTTTCGCAGTGCCACATATCACATGACTCGGAGATTCAGACAGTCATATAACAAACAAAAGGAATCGAGTGCTCTTGAGTTTTAGGCTCTATTTTACAAGGGCTGATTTGGAGCATATTTTTGTCTCCATCCTCACACCCATATCCTCATCGCCAGGCACCCGAGCGACACTCTCTTGGCCTTCTAAAAGAAACAGGACCCTGCCCACTGCAAGCATCGTTCTCCGCTATGCACAGGTTTCCATATCGCCCACATTACAAGCATGTAACAGCTTAAGCGATGAAGCTCTTAGTGAAGGACAGGACGATGTCCTTGAGCTTGGCCTCGGTCTCCTTGCTGAGAGCGCCCTCCTTGTCGATGGTGTTGAGGATCTCAGACTCGTTGGTCTTGAGGTGAGCGAGGAAGTCAGACTCCCACTGGAGAATCTTGTCGACGGGGACCTTGTCGAGGAAACCGTTGACACCAGCGAAGATAAGGGGAACCATCTCGTTGACGGCCATGGGCGAGTACTGCTTCTGCTTGAGAAGCTCGGTAAGACGCTCACCACGAGACAGAGTCTGCTTGGTGGAGGCATCCAAGTCGGAACCGAACTGGGCGAAGGCGGCGACTTCACGGTACTGAGCCAGGAAGAGCTTGAGCGAACCAGCGACCTGCTTCATGGCCTTGACCTGGGCAGCGGAGCCGACACGAGAGACGGACAGACCGACATTGATGGCGGGGCGGATACCCTTGTAGAAGAGCGCAGATTCCAGGAAGATCTGGCCGTCTGTGATGGAAATGACGTTGGTGGGAATGTAAGCAGAGACATCACCGCCCTGCGTCTCAATGATTGGCAACGCAGTGAGGGAACCTATTCGGACGTCAGCAAAGATTAAATACACGAGGCCATATTTTTAACTTACCGCCACCGTGGGTCTTCTTGTTCATCTTCGCAGCACGCTCCAGGAGACGAGAGTGAAGGTAGAAGACGTCACCAGGGTAGGCCTCACGTCCGGGAGGACGACGAAGGAGAAGCGACATCTGGCGGTAGGCGACGGCCTGCTTGGAAAGATCGTCGAAGACGATAAGAGCGTGCTTGCCGTTGTCACTAAATGGTTGAGTTAGCTTAATTAGGGGTCGCGGATGTCGTTTCTATTCAAGGATTTACTTACCGGAAGTACTCTCCCACAGAGCCTTGCGTGAGTGAGAATAAAAGATTAGCACAAGTCAAGCAAGTCGTTATCATGAAATTGCCATGTCGTGATGAAGTGCCTCAGATCAGACTGGTGGAGGGATGGAGTTGACAAAAGTGGATCCACGGGAAAAGTGGACCAATACCCGCTAGCATGGCGTTGGAAATATTCGGCTTCAAGATGAGGGAAAGCCACTTACTGCCAGTGAACGGTGCCAAGTATTGAAGAGGAGCGGCTTCAGAAGCAGTCGCCGCTACAATGACGGAATATTTAAGGGCATCGTTCTCCTCGAGGGTCTGGACGAGCTGGGCAACGGTGGAACGCTTCTGGCCGATGGCGACATAGATGCAGTACAGCTTCTTGTCCTCGTCGGTGCCGTTGTTCCAGCGCTTCTGGTTGAGGATAGCGTCAAGGGCGACGGCAGTCTTGCCGGTCTGACGATCTCCAATGATCAACTCACGCTGACCACGGCCGATGGGGACCATGGCGTCGACCGACTTGAGACCGGTCTGGACGGGCTGTCTAACGGACTCGCGGGGCAGAATGCCGGGAGCCTTGACCTGGGCACGACGGCGCTCGGTGGTCTTGATGGGACCCTTGCCATCGATAGGGTTGCCAAGGGCATCAATGACGCGACCAAGCATGGCCTCGCCGACGGGGACATCGACCTATGCCGTGTTAAGATTTTCTTTCCGCCCGATATTTATGGCCTGGACGACTTACAATCTGTCCGGTACGCTTGACGGTCTCACCCTCCTTGACGAGACGGTCAGAACCGAACAGGACGACACCGACCTGGCCGGCCTCCAAGTTCATGCACATTCCCTTGACACCGGAGGCAAACCTAGTGCCTGTTAGAAGAGCGGTCCGCACTGCTCGATGAAAAGGTTCAACCTACTCGACAAGCTCCTCGGCCTGGACGTTGGCCAGTCCGTGCACACGGGCGATGCCATCACTGTTGTCGACACGTTAGCCGGTCGTTGCGTGGGAGAATGGTGGCCGGTCCGAGAAATCTGTCAACATGGGCGTTTGAGCGCAGCGATGGCAATGACATTCGACAACGATGACATCGTATGCGACGGCTATTCACGGCGGAGCTATAACGCCGTGATCGAGAGAACAGCGGCTGTGTGTTGTCGTCATTGTCGCAGCACTCGTGGAAAAAAACCCCATGATCGGACCCACTCGGCCAACCGGATGCGATGTATGTGTTTGACGTACCCGACGGAGAGGACGCGACCAGTCTCAGCGAGGCTGGACTCCTCGGAAACACCGCGGATTCTCTGCTCGAGAATGGAGGAGACCTCGGTGGGAGTGGCCTTGGCGTCGGCGTAGGTGCGGACGAAGGTGGCAGGTGCGGCATTTCGGGCCTGACCATGAAAAAATGTTATGTTAGCCGAGAGCCCGAGCTAGCATTTGCGATGTTTTCCAAAGCCATCGATCGGCGACGAGTTGTCCATGAGGCCGACCAAAAATCCATCGAGCTTGTACAGCGGTATCCAGTCGAGCTTCGGGCAATGCGGGCAGGTGCACCGAGGCGGATCGCGGACGAAGACCGATGGAGTTTGGGCGACGACTTAGGAGGGGGAGCGAAAAGGTGGCGTGGAGGAGTCGACAACCTACCAAGGCGACTCTGCCGGTGGCAGAGAAGGCGCTGGCCGCCCGCGTCGACTGTCTGAGGGCGTTGCGGAACATGATTACAGAGGTATGTGAGATCCTCTTTGAGAAGGAAACAGTCAATTGCACAACGACTGCAATTGAGCGGAGAGGTGGGAGGGATAGCGGTGGTTTGCTTGCGGAATGCTGTTTTCTCCGGGAGGAAGAACTTGAGAGGCCTGGCCTGGCCTGGCGGCACCGTGGGAGCGAGCTGCTGCCCAGGTGCCGGGTGGGTCGGCCAGTCCAGCTGCCCGCCCGCTCCAGGTGGGTGCTCCGTGCGCGCGAGATTATCCCGGGAGCCAACTCCTCCCAGTTTTTCCGAAAAAATCCCTCGTCCTCGGTCGGTCGCCTTCTCCTCTGCTCCCCGCCGCTCCCGACACAGTCTGCGACAGCTTTCTGCACTCCAACTGCACCCCAGCCCCTCTTGGCACCCACTGAGCTCTGCGCCGTAAACCAATTATGATGCTGTCGTGGGATGGCTCCACATCGGTCGAATGGTTGCTGGTGACTGGAGCATCATTCGCTCGCTTGAACAGCAGGTGTCTACAAGATGCCCTGACGGACGTCTTGATTCCGACTTACAACCATCGAGAAGCTGCCAACTGTTGACGCCCATTGAGGCTTCTCAATACTGTCATTGTGGATTACACGGCATAATTGCACAGTCCCGCCTGATCAGTCACGTAGTCACAGCTTTCAGCTCGTAAGACTATGTTTACAACCGGGTATTATCTTCTCTTGTATGCTGACAAAAAGTCCAACCGCTACCTCCCTTTATTAGCTTCGTACCATCGTAGGTTCGAATTGTTATACTATGCGTTTCAATCGTGCAGTAGACAATAAGGCAGTTTCTCCTAAAGGAACTTGGCCGTTCAAGCCGAAGCAGAACCCCACCTTAAGAGATGCAAGGGATCTCCCGTTTCGTGTGGCAATGTCAGCAGAGCTACGGAGTAGAGGGCTGCTCTTGGAATAGCGGCAATCAGGCTAAGCGGCTCAGAGTTGCACTTTGTAGATTTGTGCTTATGACCTTGATGCAACATCAAACTGCCCTGAGGACAAGCCGTTCTCTGTACACGTTCATAGTCAAACCTTTCCTGTCATTACTTACCACAACTTCTGGGTCCATTCGTCTATCCTCAAGTCCTTCATTTCACCTGAATTGATCGCTGCTACCGGCTCTTGACGACTCCAAGAAAGTCACCCCTGGACGCATCTTCAAGGCTTTTTGCGCCCACGCACAACACAATTCTCGGTTATGGCAGCCAGCCAGCCCCAGGATAAGGGCAAGAATCCCGCAAACCAACACGAGGCTACCACAAGTGGAGGTGCGAATGAGCAGTCCGACTTCGATGGCGAAGCTCAGAGTTTTGTCCAGCACGCCCCAGGCGACGAGGCGGCGCCACCCGCCCTGCCGCCGAGACCCTCCCCGAGCAACGCGAACGACAATCACAAACAACACCAAGTCATCGCGATGCAGCCGTTGCAACAATATCGGCAACCCACAGCGAAAGAACTCGCTCTTCAGCCATACACGCACGAGCTGCGCTTGCTCCCGCCCTACAACAAGACATTCTCGCGCATCAAACTATGGCTCGCCATGCTTCTCTTTGCGTGGGGCGCATCCATGACCACCATCTCGGCCATTATACTACCCGAGTACCTGAGTATCTTGAGGCCAGTCGGGCCTGAGAACGTGTGTTTTTTCGGGATCCCTTTCGGTCTCATTGACATGATCTGGAACGCGGCAGAGGTCCTCACCCTTTGCGCGCGCGGCTCCGACAGCATCTACCCTCGCGGCATCCACCCGGGGGCGCACGTCGGCGTACACCTCGTCATGTGGGTGTGTTCCATCATCGGCATTGTCCTGGGTTCCATCACGATAAGCAATTACGACCAAGCCGAGCGGCTTTGTCGGGGCGGAGACGAGTTCAACGGCTTTTACTGGCAATTCTGCAGAGGCTGGACTGACAACAGGTCGACGTTTCGTTACCTCCTAGACTATGTCGCCGCTCTTCTAGCTGCGTCTTGCATAATGCTCCTCTTGCATTTCACGTTGTTTGTATGGGCATGCGTTGATACCCATCATCGCAACCGCTTAAGTTTGGGACGCCATTTCGCAGCACCGCACGACACAGAAGCTCGCTTCGACATGCAAGGACCACCTAAGGTTGCGCCTCTGCAATTGATGCAGGAGCCAGACTTGCCGACGAGGTCTAGTTCTGCAGACGCGCCGGCGATGGAAGACAAGGTTCTACAGCATCCTCACAACCCAACGAGACATCTCGGGCATCAAGTGCCGGGCCAAGCAGCGACTGAACCTCATGTGGACCAGGTCGAAACCTCTGGCGGTGGTCAAAGTTCTTCGTCAGCCGTCCGAGTCTGAGGCAGACCCTAACACTATTCACTCTACTCGCTCACATCCTTAATTATTTATACCCCTAGTCACATTTAATGAATTCATTCTGTTGTCTTACCAAATCAGAAAGAAGATTATGTCTGAGTGCCCGGATACCGTTCTTTTGCATGCCTGCTAGTAAGGCTGTAAGTTGATATTCAGATTTGTCACACAAGAAATTCACCTTGAAACACTTGTTGGAAGCAAATCATTTATTGTTTGCAACTCCGTGCTTTGTTGAGGCGTCTGCACGATGAGTGACAAACTTGTTACTATTTCATTTATGCTATTATTCCAGTAGATTTGTTTGGCTGCATTCTCGAGCTCTCAGTGTGCTTTCTGACCGACTAGAAGGGTAGGTAGCAACCTCGAGAGTCTTACCTAAGCCGACAGCTTTGCTTCCAATGTTCTTTGGAACCAGGAATGTGGGGCCGCCGTTCGCTCGGCCATTCATCCACAATGCAGCAGCAGCTGGGGGGCACACAGCACGCTGCCAGCCCAACTGAGCCAGGCGTGCGCTTTTCCCGCCGGATGGCTGACAACCGCGTCTCCCTGTCCCGACAGTGACTGCGCCATGCATTTTCACCGTTCGTCGCATCACCAACCCAGCCCGCCAGCGCGAATTCCACCCGCCGGCCTCGTCGCCACCACATACGAACACAAGCAAGGCAGTCGCGCGCTTTCATTCCTTTTCACTGCCCTCTTGCGGCACTTCGACAGACGTTACGAGAGCAGACACGGAGCGGCGGGCGCCTCTATCCCAAAGATCGTCTCCCTCAGCAGACATCGACTCCGCGCCCCCGGCAACATCGCGCTTTTGCCCAGGGCCTACCCGACGATACACACGAATTGCTCCGAATATCTGGCTTCTACCCTTAGACTCGCTTCTCACATGCGCGGTCAGCATACTGTCACGGCTCTTACAGGACAAACGAGCGATCACTGCGACCTGGCCCCCACAAAGCAGTGATCACGAGCGGCCGCGCCTTCGCGGAGGGGGTCCCCGGGGAGGTCATGCCCGGAGCCGTCATCATGGAGAACGGTGCTACGAACGGCACATCTACGAATCACGACAGAGCCGCGGCGGGCAGTAACGGAATCTTGTCGCATGGCGCTGGCGACAATGTCGGCCATGGCAAGATGGCGCCAAAAACTTCCACAGATCCACTCCGATGGAACAACCTCCCGGACGAGATTCAACACATAACACAGGGTTTCGTGCCGCTAGGTCTGCTCGTCTCACGGCTCGCGCAGCGTTCGCACAATGCCTTGCAAGACTGCATCATGGCCATGGCCAAGATGCCGCTGCCCGCATCTGCCACAATGTCCAATGGAAACGCTGTCAACGGCAATTCACTGCCTGACGACTCGTCGATAGAGAACATCCGTAAGAAGGCTCACTTGCTGGAATTCGTCAAGGACGAGCATGCGAAATGGGTCAAGGCGCTCGTGATGACATCGTGGAGTCGGAAGGCAGAAACGGTCAGCAAGCTGATTGACCTTTACAACGCGATCAATATGCAGAAGGTCGAATACTTGCGATCTGTCGAGCATCTCATAGACGTTCGCACTGCACTGCCTGCTGCCCGTCTCGGTGAACCAGATCTGCAGACGGCGCTACAAATATTATCGACAGGGGAGCCGACATGGATGCCAGATCTGGGGTACATCGAGCCGCCGCCCATCACTCCGAAGGAAAAGCTTCAATGGATTGAGAACACCAACACATTGCTGTCACTACGCCTGAACCTCGAAGAACACGACAAGATTCCGATCCAGTTCAAGGACTACAGGATTGACTCAGGCAGGGTCACATTTGTCGTACCAGGAGAATATGAAGTCGATCTAACCATAGCCGACGAGGACTTCGAGAAGCAGTTTTGGTTCATCGACTTCCGATTCGCTTTCACACCTGCGCCTGCCGAACTCTCTGATTTGCTGCGACAATACCTCGAGGTCAAAGTCAACGAGGCTTTGGAGAAGGACGGTCTAGGAGGGTGCTACAAGCTGCTACATGAATTTGTCCTGACACACAAGATCACCGAGTTCGTGCGGCAAGCGTTTGAGCTCAGCAGGGAAAAGTGGGTTGATACACTCAAGGTCGAGCGGCTCAATCGCGCCATGTCGATACAATACTGGGCAAACCGGCAGCCCTCAGACGGGCCCAAGAGTTGGATCCTACTGGGTGTACACAGTGGCAAGCAGACTGGCAAGCCAGTCGATCCAGCTGCGACAAGCCGACTCTCACTCAGGTGGTTCAAAGATAACAAAGAAGTCGCCGATGCTCAAATCCCGCTCGACGTCAGTGACATATCCACGGAACGGCTCCTAAAGAGGGTGATTGGACGCCACGTCAAGTCCACCTTGGGCGCCATATATGCCAGGCTCAGTGCCAAGGGCAGATTTCAGCAGCGTGAGGCTGCGTTGGCGCTCAATATCATGGAGGACGACCCGGTGATGTCCAGTCTTCAGATGCAAATCGGGCGCAAAGACGTGGTCACGGTCAAGATTACACCGACAACGGGGCAGTTCGCTATTTCACCACAGACTCCAGTCACATACAAGGGAGAAAACAGGCTTAACGTGACATCAAAAGACCAAACAGATGAAGGTGTCGCGACTTTAGAGAGTATCAGGTGCTACTATACCGTGGATGAGCTCAACCGCCGTGGCAAGAGCATGGGATGGAATGTCTGCAGAGCACCGGTCAAGATGGACGACGTGAAGCCGATCCTGAACACCCGCGAGTCGTTCCAGGCAATGTGGTTCAAGCGTCGCGGTTGGCCTGAGCAGTGGCATCTCATGCTCAGTCTGAGCTTGGGCGGCGATAGATGGTGGCTAGTTGAGATGTAAGCTGAACATACCTTGACACGCCGGAAGCAAACAATACTAACAGCAGCCACAGTGCAAGCGGACCACCGCGCATCTCTTCGTACACGCCACTATCGCTGACCGCCGGGCTACCGGAATTGTCGGATAAGTTCTTCCACGAGCTAACAGTATTTACTGCTGCAATGATCGCTCAAATCACCGATCTTAGACGGTTTCAGATGCTCAAGATCGATCACGCAACCGAGGCGCGCGTCAACAAAGCGCTGCCTCCCGGTGTTAGGGTTCCAGCTATCAAGGTCAAACTGTCTGATATTTTGCAACGTCCAGGATCGACAGGCGCGAGGGCGGGCAAAGGACCTTCTTGGGCGTTGGACTCTGTCCGGATCATGTTCCTGGGAATCCGAAACGGCGCTCAAGTCAAGCCTCCGGACAAGGATGAGGCCACCAGTGGTAGCGCCGCAGACCAGCCTGCCCACAATGAGCATAAGCTGACAACCTTGGTGGATGCTCGCTTCAAGGTGGCAGACCCTGAGAGGTTCTCCATGTTGAACTGCAACGTAGAGCGCGACGTTGTCTTTAACAAACAGCTTGGCGTCTTCGCTTTGCATCTCCAGACGGAACTCGGAACGCCAATATACGAAATTCTGAAGAGACGATTACAGGCCATCGAGCGGTTGGTCGATTGCGTGGATGCGATTCGTCGCTGCGATCGCGACGTCCGCTGCGAGAAAATAACCCTCCAAAAAATTACGTTCTCGTATAGTCAGTTCAGCAAGACTGAGGCTGGGGCACAAAGAAAAGAACCGATCAAGAGGTGGATAGCGACGCTAGATCTAAGCGCAGACGAGATCCAGCTGCACTTAGAAAAAAACGATCCGCAGCTCCGTATCATCGATGTCTACCATCAGCTTCTCAACTCGGATTTACGATTTGGGCAACTACCATATTTCCTGTCAATCACCTCACCGCTCCAGTCCGCGCTTGACACCATCGAAGCTGCCTGGACCGGTCTCACCTGCGACAACAAGGGCCGTGTTGAGGTCTATGCAACTCATCTCGACTGCTTCAACATACACTATGTCTTGCCTGGTGCGGATGAAGGGTCAGAGCGTAGGGCTGTGCTGCGGGTACAGCTCAAGGAGCGTAAGAACAACCTGTTCTGGTGGGTGTTCCGCGGCGAGCCTGGCGCGATCAAGAATCCAGACGATGTCTTTAAGAAAGCGCTCGAGTCGGTCTGGGGAGCTGCAGGTAGGGAGTGGAGGAATCTCGGCAGTGGCGCTGCGTGCCCACTGGGCAACGGTATCGAGACGCTGCTGAAGGCAGTAGACGACGCGGTACGGCCGCTCGCATTACAGTCGCCAAAGGCGATTCGGCAGAGCATCTCGAACGTCTCGGGTGGAACAAAAAACCAGAAGTCCGGAGTTACAACAGTCCAGGCCAAGGCGCAGCAGAACCATAATAACAGCACCAATGCAAAGGCCCGGCCCCAGCAGCACCCACCAGCTGGCGAGGTCGTGGTCCTAGATTGAGTATTGAGGGAGGCTGGGCTGGTGAGATAAGAGGACGAAAGAATGGGGTTGGGAAGCGGAAGACGCGACACTTTCCTCTCAACCACTAACTACTATTATGCTTTAATGATACCCCCATCGACGACGAAGACCACTTGGAAACAACCTTGGGGCCCAGACAAGTTCTGGACGAGTCGCGCTGGAACATAGCTCAACTATATGGAATAGCGAACATGAATAATTAGTTCCAAGAGATGATAGTTATGTCAATCCGTGAGCTGCAGGCAGTGATATGCGCGCTCTGGGCTAAATGCTGCATGTGTGCACGGCGGCTGGGTGCAAGGAACCCCTGGAAGTGCTGCTGCACTGCCTCGCCGGGCTGCGCTTTCCCCAAACCCAGAACTCCACCACGGCAGAGGGAAGGCATCCAAGCAGATTCTCAGAGATACATTTCTGTTGTTTGCTTGGAGATTACTTTCACCGACACTCTTATGCCATTGCTTCTTCTTCCTCTTTGCTTCCATCACATCTTGGCCTGGCATCCCGATCAGCCTGTCCTTGGGACCAGATTATCGAACACCCCCAAACAATTGCAACCACTAGCTCCATCAGTCTAGGCTCTACGTCTCCCATCATTTCCGCATCCGACGTCTTGCGGCTCCTACCGCAGTTCCCATCCCTTCTCAATCCCCAGCAACCATTGGACTTCGTTTCTTGCTGTCCGTCGCCATTCCACGTATAGACTGGGTCTCTCTCATTCCAGCACCACTCAAGTTCGTTCTTATTCGGATACTCACAATGTCTTGTAAGTGGCTTCGACAGCTCATCTCATCAAGCAACCCCTCTTGCCCACACATACTTCAGACACAGGACCGCCAGCCACCTCCCATCATCACCGCCTCTTGTGTGACCTTTTGTAGGTCTCGGCTTGGGACGGCCACTCGAGCCCGGTCTAAATCCACAGGCATTATGGTGAAAGCAATCACGAAGAAGATGCAACTAATGTTATTGGCCCATGTCCAGGGCTCACGGCAAAGCACACAATGACTAACACGTCAACCCTGCCTGAGGGCGCGACGAGGGAACAGGTCATCGCCGTGCTGCATGACCACGACTTTATGATCAAGTGCGACCCTCACTACGTCAAGCACAGCCGTGGTCCCCAGCCCAGCACCGATACGGCGACCAACTTTGCTGCGGCTGCTCAAGCCTTCAAACTGCCCGACCTATCGCTTATAGGGAAGCCCACGGGCGGCAGCAGCGAGGCGGACCCGTACATCTACGTATACGAGCTCACGGACGAACTGCCCAACGCATTCTTCAGCAGCACCATCAACAGCAAGCTCGAGTACCTTAACTTCGACATGGGCCTGTGGACGAGGGTCAACTCGCCCATGAGTGTTGCGCTCGAGACTACCTGGTCCGTGCAAGATGCGAAGGACGGTAGTGGTGGCCTGGAGCTGGTCCAAGATATTATCATCAGCGCCAACAAAATGCTTCTCGGCACGGTCAAGGGAAGCATCGAAGCAAATCGTGGAGGCGTGCACAAGCTAATCAGGGCTCGGCTTGAGAAGGAGATTGCTGGTGATGCAGCTGGACCAACGCCGACTGCTGATGCTCCTGCGCCGACTCCAGCTAGTGTTGGTGCTACCCTGGCCGAGGCTGCTCCTTGAATCGACGGGGTCGTTGCCGCGTGGAACCTGTTTTGTTTAGAGCAATCAATCAACGGCGTTTGGGAGCATTATCAGGACTATGGACGACAAGACAAGGCCTCTCGTGGTGTCATTACAAACGAGGTCGCATTGCTTTCATGGGCTTGGGCATACTAGAAATCAGGTGGGTAGTCTTGTAGCACGAGCAACAATACTTTGAGGGCCATTGCTAGACTAAAATCTTTGACGGGATCCCCGAGGTCGGTATGTGATTTGTGCTCTGGACTACACATCACAAGCAATAGCTCATTTCAACTGACAAAGTGGTGGTGGGGTGAGCTTTGGCTGCCCCGCCACATGTGGCCAGACGACCGCGTAAAGTGACGGATGGGAGAGTGGACATGCTCAATACTGTTCATCATTCATGAAACCTGACCGCATTGGACTTCAATTGCTTGAGCGGTGCACTTTTCAAGTGTTAGAAAGCACACGCTCGCGGCTGAGTCACCGGGACAAGAGAAACGGAAGCTCCGAAGACCGCTCGTCATACCGACCGCTAGCTCGCTCCTGCCTTTCTTGTCACTGGCCCGCCGCGCCAGAACTCGCCCGTGGCGACGGGGAGGCTGTACACCCGTCACAGTCCCAATCTTTTTTCCTGCGACCGCATCCCACGCCCACCCCTCCACGCTGCCGAATGTATGCCCTACTTCCCCGGCGCATCCTGTCTCCCGACCTCAAACCACTTGGCCGAGTACCATTGGTGACCTCGGCAGCACTCTCTGCAGCTTCACTACGCCCCGCTGTCCAGACACGATCTTTCCGGCCATCGACACCCGCCAGGGTCCGTGTCGCAAACTTCTCTACGACTTTCTTCACCTCGCCCACCCCGCCATTGCCGAGGCCACCCGGATCACCCACGATGGCGCCCAAGGATAAAGTTCCAAAGTTCGAGCTTAAGACGCCCAAGGGCACAAAGGACTGTGAGTCCCGCATGCTGCCATCTCTTCCGATCGTCTCGGATCGGCTCTGTGTCTTCGTCCACATGCTTTGCGACTGACGCCAAGACCTTTTCGCATAACCAGGGGAGGGCAAGGACATGGTGATCCGCGACAGGATATTCAACACCATCACCCAAGTCTTCAAGCGCCACGGAGCCGTCACGATCGATACCCCCGTCTTCGAGCTCAAGGAAATCCTCGCCGGCAAGTATGGCGAGGACAGCAAGCTCATCTATGACCTCGCCGACCAGGGAGGCGAGATCACCTCCCTGAGATACGACCTGACGGTACCCTTTGCTCGGTGGCTCGCCATGAACCGCGACATTTCGAACATCAAGCGATACCACATCGCCAAGGTCTATCGCAGAGACCAGCCCGCCATGACAAAGGGCCGCATGCGCGAGTTCTACCAGTGCGATTTTGACATTGCCGGCACCTACGATGCCATGCTGCCTGACGCCGAGATTATCCGCATCATCACAGAAGTCTTCGACGCCCTCGGCTGGCAGAGCACATACACGATCAAGCTGAACCACCGCAAGATCCTGGACGGCATTTTCGAGGTGTGCGGCGTCCCCGAGGACAAGATCCGTACAATCTCCTCGGCGGTAGACAAGCTCGACAAGCTCCCCTGGGCAGAGGTGCGCAAGGAGATGACAGAAGAGAAGGGCCTCGATGGCGCGGTTGCGGACAAGATAGGTGAATGGGTCGTCCTCAAGGGCAAGAGGGATCTGCTGCAGAAACTCCAGGCCGACGCCGCGCTGTCGGCCAACGCATCTATGCAGCAGGGCATGAAGGACCTCGAGCTCATGTTTGACTACCTTGAGGCCTTCAATGCGTTTGCCCCCGTGTCTTTCGACCTAAGCTTGGCACGTGGCCTCGATTACTACACTGGCCTTATCTATGAGGTTGTGACTGAAGGTTCTGCGCCTTCGACAACGCCCGCCGCGCAAGAAGTAGTGGCAGCACCGTCAAAGAAGAACAAGAAAGCATCAACAGACCCCGATGAGGACCGCTCGTCAGATCCTTCGATCGGAGTCGGCAGTGTTGCTGCCGGTGGCAGATACGACAACCTAGTGGGCATGTTCTCCGGCAAGACGCAAATCCCCTGCGTCGGCATCTCCTTTGGTGTTGACCGGATATTCTCCATCACAAAGGCCCGCCTGGAGGCCAGCAAGGCGGCCGAGCAGGTCCGCAACAACGAGGTCGACGTCTACGTCATGGCCTTTGGCGGCAAGGGCTTCACCGGTCTCCTCAAGGAGCGCATGTCTGTCTGCGCGACCCTGTGGGAGGCTGGCATCAAGGTATGTCTAACGGAACGGCCCCCGGCTCTTTTCATGGCGCCCAAACAGCCAAGCTGACAATATATGACAGGCTGAGTTTCTCTACAAGGTCAAGCCGAAGCTACCCAATCAGTTCAAGGCGGCCGAGATCAACGGCGTGCCCTTTGCGATCGTCCTGGGCGAGGACGAGCTTGCTCAGGGCAAGGTGAAGATCAAGGAGATGGGCCTTAAGGACGGTCACCCGGAGAAGGAGGGCGTCCTCGTCGAGCTCGCCGACATCGCAGCCGAGGTCCGCCACAGGTTACAGCGCAAGGCCGCTCTAGACCGGATCACGCAGCAGGCCGAGGGCCTCAAGGTAGTTCACGGCATCCGCGGGGAGCAGGTACCGGCCGGCGAGACAGCGGCAGCGGTAGAGCAGCCCGCTCCGGTGGACGAGACGAAATGAGAAAGGGAGATGGTTTACAAACGGTACAGGGGATAAAATCAGGACAATATCAAACAAAAAACGAAACGCATTAGATAAGGGGATACAAAAAAGCACAAATCTCAACAAATTCAAACAGTAGATATAGCAACAGGACGCTGTGTAAAGACTGGCCCCGCCGCTAGTTTTAAGATCGGCATGCTACGGACTGGGAATCATTGTCTGAAACCAGGCTGGGCCGCGTATTCGCAATGTCCTCCCTTTCTTTAGTTTTCTTATTCTTGCGAGAGCGATATATAATGCTGACGTCTCTCGTCGTCCTTATGGGAACATTATCTGGCCATTTGGTTCTCACAACTGTGCACATGATGGCCCTCTAGTTTACTACGGAAAATGCTACAATTACAGACGGAGCAGTTTCCAAGGTCCCTCGAGTAGTAGATACCCAAAGCCTGTCAGAATTGCGTCCCCAGCTACAAACGCTGTGAAACTCTTGCGGCATGCGGGGGGCACTGTTATTACAGTTCAGGTTTTTGTTTCCCTTTTCCGGCAGTGCCGAAGGAGTTATTTTTGGTGACAGTGAGTCAGTCGACTTGGTTATATGCTTACCGCCGTGTTACAGAGAAAGTTGCGCATTCCTACTGCTTGAAAGCGTACTTTCTTGCGTGAGATTTATATTAAATCTAGAAGCTTACTCACCGTCCTCGCACTGCAGTCTTCATCAAAAGTGCATGTCGATAGGGTTTTGTGACTTTTCATTGCGGCTACTTACTCTGCAGAGGACTTCGCCTTTGGGGCTTCGCAAAGATAGTGCTTCTTACAACGATCTCGACGTGTTATCAGTCTTCGCAGCACTTCCCATTCTGCTTTCTAGCTAGCTCGCGGTGACCTTGCTCTAAGTGCAACACCTCGATTTTCGACGACCTCGGCTGCTTGACATTCTTCTGTGAAGGTCAATTCGCTTATGTGCTCCTCTGGACCTTTTTACACATTTCTGATATCTCCAAGCCAGCTCCTGCGGATTCACAATGTCTGAATTCCCCGTTAAAAGAATAAAACAAAAACACTCCTGGAAACTCTATCGATCGATCGAGAGGTATCGTCAATATTTAATCCACTAGAGTTTAGATCTCAGCCAGGTCGATGCTTCGCGCACCCACCCAGTGGAAACAGCATATGCGTAACATCAGACAAACGTAGGAGAAAGGCACCACGGACTACCCCAAGCCCGGTTCCTGTTTAATATATCCTGTGGGGGGGAAAACGGTACGAATTCTCCCAGCTGCGTGTCAAGAGACAAACCAGACCAGAGCGAAGAAGCAGAAAAACAAAAAACAAAAAACAAAAAACGAAAATAAAGCTATTTTAACTTAACTCTATATCTATCATCAGAAGGGGTCCCGCCCGTCGTGTGTATTCCGGGCATCCTCACCATACGCAGTATCCACGGCAGGCAGGCACGCAGGCAAACCCCGTGTATCTCTCTGCATTGTTGGGCTTCAGAATGGAACACCAACATGCGTGTTTATATTTTCGGGCCTAACCATATTTATATCATCAGGTTCTTTTTCAAGCATGCCGGCGCTTTTGGGTCTCCATGCTCTTTTTTTTCTCTCTCTCTCTCTCTCTTTCTGCCGTCTTCCCAAATCCCCCGCAGCCGACGATCTTCATGTCCTTGGAAAATTGCCCGCTCCGCCCTCGAGGCCGAGGCCTCCGCTCTCTCCCAAGATGAAGACGAAGCACACGGGACGAAAAAAAAGGCATCGAGCACCGTCTCCCGCTAAGAAAAGCGTAAAGCAAAAGTGACTCATCTCATCGAACACCTCTCTCTACAAGGAGGGGAGGGTTCAACTGACAAACTATTTACTTGGCAAGCGACCCGCCCATCTGACCTGTCGTAAATCCGCCTTTCCCCATTCTCCTCCTCTCCATCCGAGCGAAGATTGGATTTTTGTTGTAGCGAATAAAAACAATTAGAAAACCCCCACGACGGGAAACCTTCCTTGCAAAACGAAGCGTCAGATCATATTGCAGAGCCTCCACCCTGGTGCCCGAGAAGCAGTGGCCACCACTGGTGGCTGTAGCTTGGCGCACACACTGTATGTTGCCCCGTGATTAAACCACCACAAACAACACATTACAAACATTCCCCTGCAGAGAAGACAAACAATAGTCTCCCCACAAGTGGCAGCATTCAACCGACCTCGATTGAGTCAATTCCTTGATCGAGTCAATTCAGCCGAGCCAGCCAACGGTAGCCCCGGGCCAAAGAAGGGCACAAGGAGGAGCCGCAAATAACTACCCGACGCTGCGAGTACCAACACTTCAAACCAGCTCCTCTGCGATAGGCACGTTGCTGATCATGCAAAAAGTTCCCGTGACCAAGCTCGCATGCGATGCGTGTAGAGCCGCCTGAGAAGGGTATCGTCCATTGTGGTTCGGTGGGGAAGACATGTTGCCGCATTTGTTTCTCTTTGTATCTCTCTGCGAGTCTCTCTTTCTCTCTCGCCTTGGCAACGCCCCCATGGAACCGACGTTGGATTGCCATCGACTGGTTCATGCTCCGCAGTCGTCGTGGCACCTGGGAAAGTTCCCTGCGGGAGCGTAATATACCGCGGCCGCGCTATTGATGGCCCTCGCACGCCGACCGCGCGGTCGTAGTTGTCAAGAGATAGCGTCGTGTCTCTTTCTGGCGACCTGCCCGCCTCTCTTCAGTTTAGCCCTTGTTCCAGCGTAGCAAGATCCACCGGGCGATACCGAAGAACCCTGTGGTTACGGAGCATTCCGTGGTGGCCTGTAATATGCGTGGGGGACAGTGCCCTTACCCAGCCGGTGGTCCAATGTCACCTTGGGGTGCTGGCTGTCCTGCTCAGACCCTCGCAAAGTATCACGTCGAAGAAATGCTCCGACAAAGAGTCCAACGTGTGATTGCTGGTGAAGTTGCCGGCGAGAGCCCTTTCTCCACGAGAACGCCTCGGGATCGATTGCGAGTTGTTAGAGCCACCCTGTTTGAGTGGAGTCCCAATTGAGCGCGTCAATGGTGGGCCTCGAGCCGTGCGGACCAGGCACTGCGTATCCGACTCGTCATGATTGTACTACGTCCCTGCAACTCTGTGCCCATGCGGAGGCATGAGAGGGTTAGGTAACCCAGCGAGCAGGCGACCCTCAACCTACCTAAGGCACCCACGCTGTACTTGAGGTATGCTGCTCGTTAATTGGTTTATGAAAGCTGGGGTTACATGTTGTGGTTTCGTGTTTCAGGCTCTGACCACCACCCACCATCGCATTTGGAGAATGCAAGGGAGCAAGTGAACAGGCAGGTTAGCATGGAGACGATGGCCCTCCGTCATCGCAGCCTGATGAGGCGGGTGGCCTCTCTGCTAGCTGTTTCATCGCCATCTGAAGATCGTTAGCGCCACTGATCGTCTCAGCGGCGTGCATTGCTGCAGCAGTAGGGCGAGGTCATGTGGACGCGGCTGCTGAATGTGACGAGCGGCTTGTGGTTAGCCTCGACCGGCGGATGCAATGAGTCCCGCCTCGGGGGAGCAATGCCAAAGGGGCCGCCTGCGAGGGCAACAGAACTAGCAAGCGCAAGACGCTCAACAAGCTTCGAGACTTCGGACGCCACTGCGCGGGAGCGACCCGGGCGAACCAAGGCCTTCCGAGCTGGCACGCCAACGCTGCCGAGCAGACTTGGGATGCACACTAGAATCGTCCTTGTCGCTGCGTCGTGTCAAAGACGGGCTGACTGCCGTTGTGATGCTCTGCGGCGACTGGCAAGTACGTGTCATCTTTACAGATTTTTGTGACAGGTCTGCCACTTCCAAGGTTGTTTGTTATTCCTGGTTTCTGCTTGTCGCAACGAGCTGCGCAATTGGGCAAGGCGGGGCCGGGCCACAGCTGGCCGTGCCGGGTTGTTTTTCGTGCTTGATCGAGCGGCCACAGCTGCGACAAGCGATCCGTCTCATGCATGACGATCCAAATCGTAGACATGTTTGCGAAGCGTTCCAGATCAGAATATCCGGGACGGAACAGATCGCTCGATGTGGCTGGTGACGACGTTTCGCAGTCTGACAAGTCCGGCCAGCCATCTGAGACACGCGCCTCTCGGAGTCGCCCGTGGCCGTGTTCCACAGCTCCGCCGCGGCTCTGATTTTCTCTCTCGCGACCGCAATGTCTGCAATCGTAGCAACTGCCGCAGCAGACCACGAACGGGCCTGTGCTGACGGACGACGAATTCTGCGAGTTGCCAGGGGTAAGACACTCGTGCCGAGACCTGCCAATCTTTTCCAACGGTTCTTTGTTCCGGCAGGCTGTGAGGGGGTGCACGGTGCACCTTGCCTTGCGCGCTATGGGGACAGGTTCCCCTTTCCTACAGCACGGAGTATCCATACCCTGACAGCACCTGCATGGTTGCTTCGACTCCCTCGCCGGGTGGACTGAATTGGACAGGGACTCGTAGGTTTTGCGAGCAGTATAGGTTGGGTTACTGCGTGAGAATAGCCAAAGACAAGGGTCCCGCATCTTGTCGAAAACATAATATCAACCATCTGGTGCTGAGTGTTGACCCAAGACTTTCTGGTGAGCGTCAGGTACCTGATTGTCTGGCTGCCAACCATCCCTATTCCGGAGTTGGTGTGTGTTCTGCACTAGACTTGGGGGCTTCCACGCAGCAAGCTACTGCAGGTTATGATCCGTAGCTCGCGTAGCTCGCCCATTGTATCTGCGTCAGGGGGGCACTCTTGAGTCGCCGACACCTTATCGACGTATCCATGGCAAGTGTTTGTACTCGGCAGGCGCGGTAGTTGGTGCTTGGCCGTCCCGCGAGGCTCCATGATGCTGCATTGGTGTGGTTGTGTACGGAGTACGCAGTAATAGTGTGTGTACCAGACCACGGGGACAAGGACGGACCACCGACTGACTGCATGGAGGGCGGGGCGGAGCAAATGAGGCCTGCGCAGCACTTGGTACCTGCTTTGGCAAAGAGGGAGAAGGGCTCGAGAGCGAGAGCATGGACGGCGGCGAGGCCGGGGGAGGAACCGCACCGCCGGCGCCGTCCACAGATGTCACCATGGCGACAAATGCGGCAGACTGCAGATGCTGGACCCCTCTTCCGATGGCTTGTGGTGGTTGAAGTCGGTGAGTGGCCAAGTTGGCTGGCATAAGCAGAGAGAGGCGAGGTGCGAGCTGGGGGGGAAAGGGGGGGAGACGGGAGACGGGAGAGGTTGCAGGGTTGTAAAGTGACTTGAGGCCCGAGTGTTGATCTCGTCTCCGGGACGCTGGCGGCGGACCCCCCGGACGCTGGCCCGGAAACCTTGAGAGGAGGCTTATCGAGCGGCTCATCAGATGGCCGCTAGACGAAAAACCCTTTGCTGCTGCGCGTAATGCGCAATGGCCATCCGAGAGATGTCATTACATACCTTCCGCAGTCATGTCGGAGGGAGCAGCGAGACTCGAGGGAATGTGATGAAGGCCAGCATGTTTTGCCCGCGCGTGGCTCGGCAGTCGTCAAAGCAGGTTCCAAGTTCCGTCACTCGGACCCTACAGCATGGCGTATCGTGCATGCAGCGTTGCAGTCGGTAGGTTGCAGTGTGCTGCCGAGTGCTTGCAGTGCAGCCCAGAGCACCTGCTCGCGCGCGTGGGCAGTGGATAGTGGGTAGTGGATAGTAGGCAGTAGGCAGTGGGCAGTGGGCAGTGGGCAGTCATGTCCCCTCGAGCGACAGGGTCCCTGGCCCCTCAGCCCCCTGTCCCTGCCGTCCACGGACCACGGATGATGCCCATGCAATTGTGCCATGGAAACCTTCGCCGCCCCTGTCCCTGCCCCCTGCCTCCAACTGCCTGCCCCCAACGGCCCTCCTAGCCCGGCCTCCAGGGCGCCCACCTACGCTACCGCATGCCTCATCTGCGCTTTGCGGAGTCTTCCGCGCCTCTACTGCGTACTCGCTCGACGCCCTCCTCCGTGCCACTCACTCGCCTCACCATAATACAGCTTGCATCCCATCGCCTCTGTGGCCTGGCTGTTCTGTTTCTGCTTGTCACCAACGCCATCTCCGCCAATATCCAACACCCACAACAGCAGCAACAACAACAACAACAACAACAACAACAACAACAATAATAAAAACACCTACAACTGATGCCCGCTATCTTGATCTGAATATGGGCGGCCTTGTCACCCTACTCCTGGCCTCACACCAGCCAACCAGAGCCAGCTTCGCCATGCCCGCGGGCGATGCCACCGACGCCAACATCCGGTCTTCTCATGCCTTCCCGGCGCACCTGCCTCATACACCCACGCAGCTCTCGGCAGACGTCAAAGACACTCCAGCGCCCCTCCCGTCCACAGCCGAACAGTGGAGGCAGGCAGTCGCCGACGTCAAGCTCAAGTACGCGAACCGCAAGTGCAGAGCGTGCTCGGCTAAATGCGCCGAACTGCTCGCATGGTCCAAAGGCTCATCCACGGTCGAGCCCGTCTACCTCGTCTCTCTTCACTTCTACGCCGCCGTTTCTCTCGAAATGTGCGCAAGGCCTCTCTCGCCCTCGTCGACTTTCCGCGCTAGGCTTCTGCAGGATGCTCGCCAACACTACGACCAGGCCGAAGTCATGATCAAACAAGCCGAGGACGCCATAGTGCAGCAGACGCGATCTACTTCAGCACTGTCCAATGCGTCCAGCACCCAGGTCCCCGACCTGTGCCACGATGCCCAATCAGAGGCTAGTACAGAGCCGTCTTCACGGAGAAGCTCCATCAGCTCGCTTGATGATGACGTAAAGAAGAGCAAACCCAAGCCGAAGAAAAAGGTTTCATTCTCTGGCTTGCCCGACCTTGAGATTGAGATTCCACGGGAATGCACCCCCGAGCCATACATTCGTCCCGATAGCCCGACCCTGGGCGCCGGCGGTTTCTGCTCCTGGGCCAAGTCGGCGGGAAGAACCCCCGAGGCATTGACCCCGGAGTCCTTTCCCATGCCGCCAACTTTCTCTCCCCAGAAGAAACCCTTTGTACAGCGCCCTGCCAGCCCTTCTATCCTGGTAAAACCACTCGCCATAGTCTACAACAACCGGGCAGATAGAACGGCACAGCTTGACTCTATGAATCGCATGTGCGCCCAGATCTCGTCTCTCCGTTCGCAGATCATATTCCACCGTGATGCGATCGACTCTCTGCTCTCCGTACCAGTTGAAGCACAGGCTGCACCAGCAATTCCATCTCTGCCAATTGAGAGGCCGCTTTCCAGGCAATCGAGTCGTGGCACACCTACACCAGACTCGCCTAGGTCGACATTCTTTTTCAACGATGATGAAGACAACCAGACTCCAGTCGATGTTAGACCAGCCTGTCGTCCACGAGCCCCCGACTGTCGCTGCGCAACTCCAGACCTGACCCCCGTCTGTCCTGGGCCTCCAAGAGCCAGCAGTAGCCTGAGCATGTTCAATACTGTAATGTCGCGACCAGGAACGGGCATGAGCATGCGGAGCCGCGCAGACTCTATGGCGAGCAATGGTCCGTCTCGTCGCGGCAGTGACCCGGCCTTGCGCGAGCGGATTGAGCGCCTCCGCGCTAATGGTTGGCAGCGTAAGCGCTTCGACAGCAAGAAGTACGAGGCACTGCGAGAGAGCGTGCTGGACGAGCTCGACCACGGCGAATGAGATGCATATGATACGATACGATACGACACGACATGTTAAGATACGATACGAGATGCCACTGTACGAGAATGGCTCACGACTTCTGGATGCTTTTTCCAACTTTGCTTCTACCCATCTTGGGTCTATCATGTACACTTCTTCTGTACAGTTTTTTCTGCTTCATGTGCTGTTTTCATATTACCTGGTCCTTGTGGGACATGCTTGAAGCACGCATTTTCTGCATTGTCCTGGCTGAGGAAAAGGGAGGAGTCTCCATGTCATTTATTCGCATACATATATCCCACAACGTTGTCCAATTCAGATGTTAATAACTATAAGCTTTTCGAACTGCAACATGTGTTTGGCACTAAAGGCACCAAAGCCAGGGTGACGTTTATGAGACAATTAACGCCAGACGTGGTCACTCTTCTCTGTACTTGATGTATACACCACAAGTGGGCAGGATAAGATCACCTGGTAGTCATATCCAGGGACTCAATAGTGGTCCCTCGCACCCGGATACTAATATAAAGCCTAGAGAAATTACTGCGGCTCCGCTTGCACAGCGGCGCTCGTGTCCTGTCCAGCTCCGCGCCTGGTCATTGCCATAAAGAGAACCTGCCGGTAAAAGAAGTCTCTCGGGAGTCTTAATCGTCCTAGGACAGCCAGAACAAAGTGTTACTGCTGGAATGACTACAGAGTTACCAAACTCCTTGATGCCCCAGCTTCGTGACTTTGCCCTGCATGTTCAGCCGCTGAAGCTCTTGCGCTTCGCATCCTTCTCGACACCCTCTTTGATTTTGAGCGTCTGCTCCTCCTCCTTCATCTCGCGGACCTTGGCCAGCACGACTTCCCGGAAGATGGCGCTCTTCATGGCCTTGGAGAGCTTGCCCCTGCCGCTCGCAGCGGCCATAGCCTTCTGCTCGGGCGTCTGCTCCGTTTGGGCATCGGCAAAGTCGGGGTTTTCTGGGTCGTCTTCCGCCAGCTTGAGCGCATCGATCCGGTTGCTAAGCTTGACCAGCTCGATACCACGACGGAGGCGAGCCTTGGCCATGTAAGCCTTAATCTCTGGCAGCAAGTTGTGGTCGGTCGCGCTCTCTCCGCTGAGCCACGGGTGCTTCATTGCTTCCTAAACTGGCGTCAGTGAAAATATTCTGCAGGTCTGTTAATGTATTGTCCTGCATCCATATATGTCTTACCTCGCTGGTAGACCTGCCCTCGGGAGTTGGCTGCAAGAGCTGCATGATGAAGTCCTTGGCATCTGCACTGACGTCCCTCCAGTATCTTTCGTGGAAGACAACCGTGCCATTGCTGCACTCGTCGATCAGATCCTGGAGGTTTTCGGAGCGGAAAGGAGAATATCCGCAAAGCAGTGTGTACGTGATGACACCCATAGACCACATGTCGACAGCCTTGCCATGACCCTTCTTGAGCATGACCTCGGGCGCAGCATAGCCAAATGATCCGGCCATGGTGGTAAGCACCTCGTCTTTGGTGTCGAGCATCTTCGCGATACCAAAATCAGCAAGCACGAGATCAGAGTGAGCGTCTTTCGTGAGGTACAGGAGGTTTTCGGGCTTCAAGTCTGCAATCACGGCGACTGTCAGTGAGGTGGCATAGTTGAATATAGCAGTATGCACTAAGGACGCACCTCTGTGGACGACATTGTTGCGATGAAGAAAGTCGACAGCACCAAGTACTTGCTTGATCGTTTGCGACGCATCCTTCTCGGTAAACTTTCCTTGCTCGCAGATCCGATCAAAAAGCTCTCCTCCAGTTGCAAGCTCTGTGACAATATAGTATTTGTCCTGGTAAGAGTTTCAACGGTCAGTTTCAGACGTGCGGTTGACGGGAGAAAAAGGCATGAATCAAGAGTCTCTTGACCTACTTTTGACTCGAAAGAGTCGACGAACTTGACAATGTGAGGGTGCTTGAGACGCTGGAGCATGTCCAACTCGTCCCAAACCATGCGCTCGTTGCCCTTGACGTTCTTCTTGAGGATGATCTTGATGGCGACCTTGCCATCGGGGCCGTCCGCCTCGCGCACGATGCCGTATGTACCGGCACCTAGTGTCCGCCCGAACCGGTATTTCGCCTTGCGCTCGTAGCTCTCCGGCTGGCCCTGGAGGCGGTTGAACATGGCGTTGACTGTAAGGCGCGGATGAATGAGTAAACAGCTACATGGACAAGGTCTCGAGGCTCCTTGATTCTGTATTGTTGGGCGCAAAAAAGCCCATGCCGAAGCACAGGACCGAGCAGGGAAGCGGAAGCTTACAGCTCATTGTCGCAGTTGGTGCGCTTTGTATCGAGCGCAACTGCTCTATTTCGGGTGCTGCAAAGTGCCCGGGAGGGGTTGAGCTGAAGCTGGGTGTCGTAACGGGTCAGCAATGGGTCGCCGTAAGGAAAGTGTGCAGTACGGAGACGAAGGAGATCCGAGTAATAGTGCGTAGCTCCTTGCGATATAGGAGAGGCAAGTTGAGCGCGTTTAGAGGTTGAGGTGGAAATGGTAGAAGCTGAATGAGGACTAGATAGCCTTGCGCGCGGGGGAGGGCGGGGTAGTAGCAACTTGCAAGTGCGTGACGAGGCGTGGGGGAAGATTACGCTTGGTGGTTGAATCTCGTTGGGTCGACTTACGCAATTGTTGGCTCAAGAGCTGGAAACAAAGAATGACGAGAAGGGCTCAACCGACCGAATGAGCGAGAGAAATAGACGACGACGAGAGCACAATTCGAGGCGAAGAGCAGGCTGGCAGACGCGCAAAGATATATAAAACGGGGCAAGGCACACTCCTCTGGTTCTCAGCCCGCAATGCTGATTCGCGATGGCTAGCACGGCAGCCGTGGAAAGCCTTAGCGTCAGGTATTTTCGTCACCCCCGTGTCGATTGTTGGCTTAGCACTGACCATAAGCAGGCAGGCCAGGCGTTCTCGGCACTGTCGTCTGGTCAGACGGGCGATCACGGACAAGGGTCCAGGCCACTCAGTGGAGCGAGCCCATGCTGCAAGTTCGACAGGAACCCCGAGGCTCAAGGGTCTGGAGTTTAGAATCACCGTGATTGGACACGAGTCGAATGGGGTAAGTGGTGTGAGGGACGATATGGAGTTGGGAGGCCGTATTGTACTGTTCGAGTTGCAGAAGTCATTAATATGTATAAGCACCAAAAAGGACACCTAGTTCGAACAGTAGGGTCGGGTGAGATGATCTGGTGATAACCGCCGCCTGGGCAGGATTGAAGAGCAGTTTGCGGCTTCCATGAACAAACGTCGAGCCTCAACGTCTGTCGCCACCACACCTTCAACTGTCCGGCACAATGTCATTCGCGGGCGCGTGTCCGGCAGTCTTGTCGTCAAAGTTGACACGGAGTCGCCGGTCGCACAGCCGCGTGGACTGGTGGGCTGTGTGGTTGAGTAACAGCCAATATAACTCCACACGGTGACGAGGCTCGCGCCCATCGTGGCCCGTTCCCCCGGGCTCTGAACGATGCCGTCTTACCGTGTCAGGCGCGGCATGGGATTTGGTCGTTGACTCTGGCAAGATAACCTTGGGAAGACATCAGTACCTGTCCACGCTCTGCCTACATGCTTGCTATCTGCTCGCTCGCTCGATCCGTGGACGTCCGTGGTTCTCAAAGCCGAGCAACGCTCTGCGAAGCAAGCTTTGACCGTGGAAGAACTTCTAGGACACAAGGGACATTACTGAGTGAGTAGAAGGTTCTGAAGTCACATGCGCACGAGCAAACATTGAACAAGAGCACCTGCACCGGCTCCCAGACATTGACTGTTCGGTAAGTGGGGCCCCGAGCTTGCCCCATTCCGTCAACTTCACTCACCCTGGCTCCAGTCGCTCGGCATTCCTACCCCTCCACCTCCTAGATCTCCACGGCTCAGTGCTGGCACCTGCAGCCACCGGAAAACACGATCCTTCATCTTCAGACCACGCAGTGAGGCCGTATGAAACGGAATAGTCTGGCGCTCGAACGTACTATACCAGACCTGGCGCCGTCGTGCGGACTCTACTCGACTGCCACCAACTCTTCCACGCCGAGCCAGAGTGGTGTCCACTCGTTGCTTCGCGACACGGCACGACTCGCGTCTGTAGCCATCCACGTTTCCCACACTTTTTGGGAACTTGCACTCAGCACACCACGGGTAAAGCAAGCCGTCAGTCGAGATCCTTGTGTCCCCTGCGATATTTGGAACATCGAGGCAGACAACCATGGCAACACTGGGCAAGAAGAGGTTGAACAAGGAGCTCCTGAAGGCACGTTCATCTAGCGAGGAATACACCACGGAAGCGAGAGTCGAGGGTGCCCGAAGGCTGACTTTGCTGATCCCGCAGATTAAGAACAGTCTTCCACCTGGAATTTCCCTTGTCGAGGCTGAGAACCTAGAAGAGTGGCTTCTAGATATTGAAGTCTTGGACCAGAACCCGCTTTACCTCAACCAGATGTTCCGGTTGAAATTCAGGTTCGGCGACAAGTACCCGATAGGTGCGCGTTCCTTAGCCCGAGTTGGCTCTCGATCGGATGACAATGACACCAAAGAGAAGACCATATCACTAAATTGACTTGTAGAGCCGCCCGAGGTCACCTTCCACAAGCAAGATGAGCCGAGCCGACCGGTACCCATGCATCCGCACATCTACTCAAATGGGATCATATGTCTCGACCTGCTTGGAGATCAGGGATGGAGTCCTGTGCAGAACGTCGAAAGTGTCTGCATGAGCATCCAGAGCATGCTGACGGGCAATACCAAAAACGAACGACCACCCGACGACGACCAGTTCACGGCACGCAATAAGCAGCGGCCACGAGATATTAATTTCTTCTATCACGACAACGACGTCTGAAACTCCGAGCCACGCATGCCTTGATTCAAAATGCGCAACGGGTCGTCCCACACATGGTTGCAGGAGCAGTATCAGCACACTATCATGACGGGTGTGTACATTACTCCAGGTCTAGTGAATAGAATAGGACCAGCACGCGTAGATTGATCATGCATTCACTTCGGTGCGACAGAGCCCCATTGGGCTATAGATCAGTCGAAATCTGGCTGGAACGGGCTTGCATGGCAGTAACCGTTTCGCAATGCTGGTTTGAGCTGGGCTTGTAATCGAGAACATAGATGCATAACAAAATCAACATGATCTAGAAATCCCACAGCAATCATCTAATACTGTCTTGATCGCGTTTAGGGCTCCAACAGTCCTATTTTGTTACAGTGGAGGACCTCAGTAGAACCGCCCAGGCCGGCATGTCGAGTGACGTCTGTATGGGACCAGCTGACACTAGGCCGAAAGCAGGTAGCTCCTGGTGGACCGCTACGAGGGGGTGAACCAGAACCGCCAATTGCACGGATGAGCTCACATTCAACTGCAACCCGCGACTTCGGCCTTCCCTCCTCCGACGCCCGCTAGTTTATGGCTGCTCTTGTGCATTGCTAACGGCTGCACTTCGTTTCAAGTTGCTGAGAGACTTCTGTAGTGCTTACTTCCGCGACAGACCGCTTGTCTTGACCGAGGTCAAGGTTTGAAGGGCTGAGGTTGTCTCATGCATAGCTCACCATGGCACCCTACGTCGGCTTCGACGTAGAGCACGTCCGCGACAAGGCTCGAAAAGACCTGCTATATCTCTTGGAAAGTGTAAGTCGCAATTAGCTCTTCTTGTGTATCTACTGGTGGTCTTCACTAGAACTAGCAGCTACAATTTCGACGCACTATGAAGCTAACATATCCTCTCGCTCCTCGTCAGGTCCGCGGCAAGAAGAATCTCGTTCTCGAGCGAAGCCTGGCTGGCCCGATCAACACCATTGTCAAGGTCTCAACCCTCCATGACTATGGCGTCGACAAGTTCTTCTTCCTGGAGAACGACAATGCCGATACGAGCCAGCAAAGCGTCATCTTCATAGCACGTGGTGAATGTGCGCGGCACGCTCACGCCATTGCCCGTGCGTACAATTCCGTCCCTCTTTGGAAATGAAGGAAGCTGAAACAATCTTGAGGTACTAACGTCTTCCACGATAGAGCAGGTGAAGCGGCTACAAAGAGAAAGCAAGACGGGCCATGACTTCCACATATTCTGGGTGTCACGGCGGACATTGGTCTCAGACAACCTCCTAGAGGAAGCCGGTGTTCTGGGCGATATCAGCATCTCCGAACTACCTCTGGAATTCTTCCCGATCGAGCGCGATGTTCTCTCTCTGGAGCTCGACGATGCCTTCCGCGACCTCTACCTCAGCAGAGACACCACACCGACATTCTTGATGGCGAAGGCTTTGATGGGGTTGCAGACTAAATACGGCTTGTTTCCGCGGATCATAGGCAAAGGCGATAATGCGAAGCGGGTTGCCGAGCTGCTGAGCCGGCTGCGGCAGGAGACTTTAGCGGGCAGTAATGCCAAAGACTCATCCAAAGCGAAGCTGACACCGAGCAACAACACCGAATCAATAATTATAATCGATCGCGAGGTCGACTTTGTGACGCCATTGCTCACGCAACTCACTTATGAGGGCCTCATTGACGAGGTATGGGGTATTGAGAATCATCAAGCCGAAGTAGATACAACGATTGTTGGACCTCCACCTCAACAAAACAACCAGGGAGTAGCCAGCACGCCTGCAGCACCGGCCACAGCACCGGCTTCGCGAAAACGGAAGATTCAGCTTGACTCGTCGGACAAGCTCTATGACGGCCTCCGGGACACGAACTTTGCGATTGTGGGCATGCTACTCAACAAAGTCGCACGCCGACTGAAGACGGATTTCGAGAGCCGTCACACGTCAAAGACGACGGCTGAGCTCAAAGACTTCGTGCAGAAGCTCCCTGGCTACCAGTCAGAGCAACAGAGCCTGAAGGTGCATACGGGCTTGGCGGAAGAGATCAGGAATCACACGAAAGCCGAGGAGTTCAGCAAGCTCCTGGAGGTCCAACAGAACCTGGCAGCTGGCGCCGACCCCAGCTCGCAGAATGACAGGATCGAAGAGCTGATTGCACGGGACATTCCTCTTCGGGAGATTTTACGGCTTCTCTGCATTTACTCCAGTATAGCCGGTGGCATCAAATCCAAGGACTTTGACCACTTCCGCAGACTAATTTTACAGGGTTATGGCTACCAACACATGCTGACCCTCCATAATCTCGAAAAGATGCAGCTTTTTCTGTCGCGATCCTCGCCGCTGGCTAGCATGATCCCCATGCCAGGCACCAGCGCAGCAGCTGGGAGCCAGACAAACTATACCTCTCTGCGGAAACAGCTACGACTAATAGTCGACGAGGTCAACGAAAACGACCCGAACGACATTGCGTACGTCTACAGTGGCTACGCCCCACTATCGGTACGACTTGTGCAGTGTGTCTTGCAGAAGCAGTATTTGGCCACTATGACCAAAGGCAACGGGGCCCCTACCGTGGCGGCACAGATTGGAAGCGCTCAGGGCTGGCGAGGATTCGACGACGTGGTAAAACACGCTCGGGGTCCAACGTTTGACGAGTCGCAAAAGGGGGAAGACAAGGCAGTCAAAGCTCGTGCGCTTTTGTCGGGCGGCGGCGAGAAGAAGACTGTGTTTGTGGTATTTGTGGGCGGCATCACGTTTACAGAGATTGCCGCGCTACGATTCATCGCCAAACAGGAAGAAGGTAAGTCGTGACGGTGTGGTACTCCTTGTCTTTGTTCTGCTCGAACAACCCCGGATTGAGATTGGGTCAATGCTGACGTGCAACCTGCTCTGTGCAAAGGGCGACGCGATATCATCATCTGCACGACGTCTATTATCAGTGGCAACAAGATCATGGACGCTGCTATTGAGAAGGCATCATTCGCGCACGATACTCCGGCGGAAACAGCAACGACTGCCTGAATTCCGCGAGCGCACACTTCTCCGAACCTGGCCAAATGTACATAGGAATGCAGCTGTCGGATCAGGCAGGGAAGAAACAGCGATTGGTTTCGGGACGATGACGGCGAGACGTGCTAGAGAAGCTGTAAGCAAGCATGCTTGTGGGGCATATTTCGTTTTGAGCGCGCAGATATCTCGGTAGAAGTTGGATCTGGATGATACTCTTGCGACAAGTGTGAGATGCTGTCGATTGCCCAAGGTGCTGCTTTGAGTTGACTAAGTGGCTAGGAGCTCGAGATTGAAGCTCAGAGGCGCTGGGCGTCACGTGGGGCAGTCACTATGGATTTTCGCGCAAGCCCATGTTTGACTCGACTCGGCGCCGCTACGGGGCATCTGAGCACCTGGCCTTCCGGCGTCCACGGGTCTTTCAGCGCACACTTCGATGAGCAATTGACGGGCCAGGTGGGCGTATCATAGAAGCGACAGCAGCAACAGCAACGGCAACGAAAGCATCCCATGATAGCCAGGGCGTCGAATTCGCCGACCCGCTTGCGCAAAGGATTCGAGCTCGCCTTTCTGCCCATTGGCCACGGAGAGTACAGTCGCAAGCTTGCCACTGGAGGCGTCCCGATCTCTACTTGCGCATTCCGGCCTACCCCATGTGCGGCGCCGCTGATCCTAGCACGACAAGCCTTCATCTCGAACGATTCCGCACGAGATTTTGACTGTCACAACCCAGCCGCTCTCCTTCGTCAATGAGCCCGGCCTCCTACGCCAAGGGAAAGCCCGACCTCGTGCCTCACCTCAAAAACATCCATTATTAAAACCTGGCTACCTGCTTTGTACGTTCTTGTGTCTTGAAAGAGTGTACTATCCCGCCGTCACAGCTCCACCTATCTCTTGCCCTCCGGACAGCCATCATCACTCGCGTCGGCAACAACATTCGACACCAAGTACAACCGTACAACTGCTCGGACGTGATCAAGCCCCGGATTTCTAACGAATCTTGTAGTTCCGATCACAGCCACGCTTGTCATGCTTCAGTGACCACGACTACGTCCTTAGTCGACACACTCGAAAACTCGATCTAGAGATCTCTTCCCCTCTCTACACATCTGATATTGCCAGATAACAAATTCCTGGCCGCGGGGTCTTCAATATCGAGCCTGCTTGGTCCTCCCGTACTCGGTCAATGTGTTGACCTAGGCAGCTCATACCCCGGGCCCCTTCTTAGCCATGACGAAGCTTCAACGGCTCATCTCTCGCGAGGAGGACTGGCAGAAGAGACTCGGACCAGCCACGGCGAAAGCCGAAGCCAAAGCAGCAGCAACCGTGGACCTGACCCGGCTCGACACACACCTCGAATCGATACTCGCTTCGAGTGGCAAGGATCTGGCTTCGCGGAGTCCCCAGCAGATCAGCACGGTCAGCACATCCTGTTGCTCGAGTTTGCCGAGTGCCGAGTCTGAGATCGTGGTCCGTATCGACGACATGGACCTCGACGACGAGATTCGGGCCGGTGGCTCGACCTCGGTAAATCATATCCCTGACATGCGGTAAGCGATATTGCTTGTATAGGCTCGTGAGCTCGTAGCAGCTTGCGTGCTCGAGGCTTGAGGTCTCCTCTTCCGTCTTGAGACATGCGTATGTTGAGCGAGTTGGCTGCATTCTGATACATGAGAGCAGATTCGGTGGAACACTACGAGAGCACGCCTCTCACAATCTAATATCTGCTGCTACCAATTGGGATATCTCAGTCATGGCGCCGTCCTCGTTTGAGTCGTCTGCCTTGTCAGAAAGGTCGGCCCTCACTTCGCCCCGGTCGACAATCCCTCCCTCCAGCAAGGCAACAACTCCCGTCGAAGCCCATCCAATCTCGAAAGAACCAATATTAAAAGAGCTGCCGCGCGTGCAGGTGCCCGTGCGCCCGGAGCCAACTGTCAAGATCGAGAGCATCCCAGAGCCCCTCCTCCCCAGCCTACCTACACCTATTAGCCCTACGAGGAAAACCCGGAGGCAAGCTTTTGACGTACGGCCGAGAGTCTCGATCCCGTTGGACCTCCCGCCGTACGAGTATGCGAATCAATGCATCGTCGCAGCAGAGGCATCGCGCTTAAACCCGTATGCTCTGCACCATGAGGAATACCTGCTGCTTCGCGATCACATCAGTCACGCACAGGTCACCACGTACTTAAACATCCGCAACGGTATCCTCAGATTGTGGCTGCATAATCCCCGATTAGGAGTCGCACGAGACGAGGCCGTCGGCTGCGCAAAGGACGGGAGATGGTTCGAGGCTGCGAGCGTATGCTACGATTGGCTTGTGCGCACCGGTTATATCAACTTTGGGTGCACGGAAGTGCCGACGTGGCCGAGAAAACGCCCTGCTAAAGGCAAGAGTTACAAAAAGGCCAAAACCATTGTGGTGATCGGTGCGGGCATGTCGGGTCTCGGATGTGCGCGCCAGCTCGACAGTCTTTTCAAGCAGTACACGCGGGAGTTTAATGACGCTGGAGAGGAGGCTCCACAGGTGATTGTGCTGGAAGGGCGCAGCCGTGTAGGAGGTCGGGTATATTCCAAGGCCATTGACGGCAGTCAGAGCCTGCGGCCCGTCGGTTTCAAGGGCCGGCGGCATAGCGTGGAGTGCGGTGGCATGATCATTACCGGGTTCGATCGCGGCAACCCGCTGAACGTCCTGCTCCGAGGACAGATGGGGCTGCCATACTATGCGCTCCGGCCTGAGACTACCTTGTACGACTCCAATGGTAAGGCCGTTGACGAGGCGCGCGACCGGCTTGTGGAGAAGCTGTACAATGACTGCCTGGACAGGGTCAGCGACTTCAAGTTCAAGCCCCCGCCATCGAAACTCATCGACGGTGCAAGGGAGCTCGTAAACGAGGGTCGTGACAGCTCTTCAGAGAGCCAGAAGACTATCGCGCAGGCAGAAGAAGCTGCTGCTGCGCTCCCGCAAGCACAACCTATATCTGAGCAGAGTCTGGCGCCGCAAGTGAGCCTGATGCCCGGTACCACCGATCAGGCCACGGGAAAGGCTCACATTGAGCCAAGCGCCCCCACGGCTCTCAAGGCCGCGTATAAAGCACGATTACTAGGCTGGGCACTAAAAGATGGCGTCACGGCGGATGACGACCTCAGTCTTGCCGATGCTGCGCACTCTCCCTGCGCGACTCTCGGATCTGTCGTTGACTTAGGGATCTCACAGTACAAAAAATTCATTGACCTGAACCCACTGGACTTCCGGTTGATGAACTGGCACATTGCCAACCTCGAGTATAGCAACGCTACGAATTACAACCAGCTTAGTATTGGCGGTTGGGACATCGACGCCGGCAATGAGTGGGAGGGCAAACATACCATGGTTGTCGGCGGCTACCAGAGCGTACCATGGGGCTTAGGCCAGGCGCCTTCACGCCTTGATATCAGGAAGAGCTCCGAGGTCAAGAGCATTGTATACGACCCCGATGGAAAAAGCCGTGCAAAGGTCGAGTGCGTTAATGGAATGACGATCGATGCAGATTTTGTTGTGTCCACAGTGCCCCTCGGCGTGCTCAAGCACGGCAACGTGGAGTTCAGCCCGCCGCTTCCCCCGTGGAAGACTGGACCCATTGGACGGCTCGGTTTTGGCATACTCAACAAGGTGATCTTGGTATACAAGGAGCCCTTCTGGGATACCAGCAGGGACATCTTTGGCATCCTACGAGATCCGCCGTCGCGCCACAGTGTCGACCAAACCGATTACGCCTCCCAGCGAGGGCGCTGTTTTCAGTGGTTCGACGTGTCTCATACCGCGGGTGTCCCCGTGCTTCTGGGTCTGATGGCTGGTGACGCCGGCTTTGACACGGAGCACTCATCCAACGACGACCTGGTCGCCGAGGCCACCCAGGTCCTGCGCGGCGTCTTTGGCGCCAAGGTGCCCGAGCCGGTGCAGTCCGTCATCACGCGCTGGGGGTCTGACAGGTTCGCTAGGGGTTCGTACTCGTCTGCGGGCCCGGCCATGCAGCCCGAGGACTACAAGCTTATGGCTCATCCCGTGGGCAACCTCTTCTTCGCCGGCGAGCACACGACCGACACGCATCCCGCGACAGTTCACGGGGCGTACCTGTCTGGACTCCGCGCTGCTTCGGAGGTGATGACGGCCCTTCTCGGGCCCATTTCTGTGCCGACGCCGCTCATCACACCAAGGGAGTCAGCCGCCGCCGCCGCCGTTCCGGTAGCACAGACACTCAAGCGCAAAGCCGATAGCCTAGACCAGCACAACAACACCGCCAACTCTCGAACTTCATCATCCACATCCCCCACAACCACCACCACTGCCTCCGCCTCCACCACCTCGACCTCCCAGAGAGCGAGCAAGCAGGCACGCATTGATGCCCACGAGGCCGCGGCATGGGAGCACATTCGGTCGCTGATCGGCGAGAGGCCCTGGCCGCCCCAAAAGGCAGCCGGGAGCGCGTATCTACTTTACAGTAAGCAGAACTTCGAGGCCGCGCGGCAGCGCTGTCTCGAGAGCCGGCGGCGGCGTCCGGGAAAGGGGGGCAAGCCCAGCCCGAACGAGGTGCGCGTCATGACGAGCCGGATGTGGAAGGAGGCGAGCGCCGAGTCCCGCAGGCCGTTTGAGGCCGAGGCGGTCGAGCTCAAGAGCGCACACCTCGAGTCGAGGCGCCGGTGGGAGGAGGAGTGCGTCGAGTGGGACCGTCGGTACGGCGAGGTCAGAGCCGAATGGGAGAAGGGGCACAGTAGTAATGACAACAGCGGCTACGCTGAGAATGACAAGAAGGGGCCGCTTGGCGGCGGCGGCGGTGGGGATGAGTTGCAGCCGGGTGTTCCTACTGCTGCTGCCGCCGAGGGGAAGAAACTAGCTAGCATGGATATAGTGACGGGAGAGCAGCACCAGGAAAGCTTCAGACGTGCGGTGGTGGAAGAGAAGGAGAAGGAGAAGGAGGAAGTAGAGGAGCGGGCTGCAAGGAGAGCAGCGCGTGGGAAGATAAGTAACTATGCCGAGAGCGACGATGGCTTTCACGGAGATGAATACGGCGAGGAAGATGACAGATAGGGAGGCAGCATCTGAGGAAAATATCATGGGGTGTGCTGTCCGAACTCGAATCATAGCTCCGGTGGTCACCTCGTTTTTAGGTCAAGGATAATATATTGAGACATTGGTACACGTTTGTTTTGAAGATTCTGTGGATAAGGTACTTTGTGATACAAAGGGAAGGACTTTCTTCGCGGGCTTCTCCCGTTCCCGAAATCGAGACCAGACGATTGGTCAGCAGCACTGGGTATTTTACGTCGTTCCCCGAATTCATGCGCGCTCTATCACATCTGGCCCTCGTCCCATTCGTCATTGTCCCGAGGGGAAAGGGGAGGAGCAGGCTCACTCTACAAAGTCTTCGTCTTGTTTTTTGGTTGTTTTCTGGTGAGTCTATCATGACGGAGGAGCAATAGTCTCGGACCATTCTCTACATGTCCGCGGAAGCGGTGGCACCAGTGATAATCTCAACCAGCTCGCCGGTAATGACGGCTTGGCGAGTTCTGTTGTACAGAATTTGGTTCTTCTGGATCATCTCGCCAGCGTTCTTGGAGGCGTTCTTGGGAGGCGACATCCATTAGCTTATATAATCGAGACGAAGGGCATGTACATAAGTAACTCACATCCATGGCGTTGCGGCGAGCCGAAATCTCACAGGCATGGCCCTCGGCAAGAGCCCAGAACAGGGAGTTGGCCAGGCCGTACTCGCGGAGGTTACCGAGGAGCTCATCGTCGACCTCGAAGGCAGAGAAGTTGGGCGAGGCGGCAAAGGCCTCCTCGGAGTAGGCAGAGATGGTGCTGACCTCGTAGCTGGAGGCGTTGATGAACTTGTTGTGGACGATCTTGATGTCGGCGTAGTCGCCCTCGAGGCGGACGATCTGGTCGGCGATGGCCTGGGCATCGGCAAAGGTAGGGACATCCTTGCCGCTACCAGCGAAGCTGAGAACAATGTCCTCGGAGTTGGAACGGCTGAGCTGGGCGCGGGCCTTCTCGCCGATGAGGACTAGGTCGGCTTTCTCACCAGTAGAGGCGAGGGTGCGGCGTGTGTAGCGAGCGAGACCAGAATGGATACCACCGCAGAGGCCCTTGTCTGAGCTGCAGATGATCCAGAGGCTCTTCTTGCCCTCGCCCTCGAGACTCTTGGTCTCGGCGGACTCGAAGACCTTGTTGGAGGTGGCGCCGTATGCCTGAGAGTCGTTCATGGCACGCTGGGCGCGGGCGAGCTTGGTGGAGGCGACAATCTTCATCGTCTTGGTGATCTTCTCGATGTTGCGAATCGACTTGAGCTTGGTCTCAATCTCACGAAGAGTCGCATAGCCGGCAGCGGGGTTGGCAGTGCTACACGGTGTTGTTAGTGGTTAATTCTTCACTGGTCCACTAGTTGCCTCATAAAAGTCCCGCGTCAAGTCCAGTCCGTATATTCGTGCCTCCGGTCGGCCTCAAGTTGCAAGACATATATTGCGCCTGTTGATAATCATGTCATAACTGGCCGAGTCTCAGGACAAGTCGCCGAGCATGCCAGTGGAAGTGTGAATTGCCTCATCCTCCAAGACGGCCGACTTCGATGTGTTTTGCAGAGGCGAGGACGGACTATACTGCGGGGAACAGATTTCTTCAGGCAAGCAGGATGGCGATCGGAGAGACGACAAGAGGCTGGCGTGTCGGACCGGAGAGAAGACGAAGTGGACGGGCGTGCGGACGGACGGGCGAGCAGGCGGCGGCGGCGTTGCGAAGCGAGACAGCAAGACGGCGACATACCGGGCGGGAATGGCCGCACCAGCGACAGCCCTGAGGGCCGGGCGAGCCGCTCTCACAAGCATGATGGCGGTATTTATGGCGGGAGCCCTTATTTCCAGCGACAGAACCGATTGACTGCGACGCAGAGATGCACGCAACCAATTGGGAGGATGACGAGGGTTTGTGGTGGTGACGGGGTTGCGGGAGTTGAGACGGAGAGGCTTTGCCAAATTGTCTCTGGCTGAGCTAACCACAGTTGCTTCAAAGTTGCAGCGGCTGCTCGACGGCGGGCGCACTCGCTCAAAGCTCTGCGAGCCTCCACTCCCACCTGCAAGTCTTCTCCGCGCGGTTTTCCAGCCGGGCGGGCGCAGAAGACCCGGGTTATTCTCGGCTGGGGCCCGCAGTCCGCGGGGCCTACCCGGCACCTGGATGCCTGTCAGCAGGTACCTAGGTACTTTGCATTCGAGACACCCGACTTACCAGTACTGGACCCAGCGAAGAGAGCAATGATTCAACTCCCAACTATCGGATACTTTGTACATGCCTCACTCCGCACTCCATTTGTTGGCACAGAGCTCTGGTCCTGCTGCTGTGTCTACTCACTGTGGACAACGCGCTCTGGCACCGGCAAGTCCGGCTGCTCAAGATGTCTGCGAGTCCTGGTGACGGGAAACAATCGAGTCACGCAGCTGACGCCAGCTGCTCCCGAGGCTTCTCGTGGTTTTCAGTCGGAAAGTTCCCAGGCTGACAGCAACAAACAACCTTGAACCTTGCTTGAACCATTGGTGCTTAAGTGCCCATAGTCAGTACTTTGCAGAGTGCTGCTTGCCGTGCGCAGAGGTCGGGTGGATTCCACAGGCACCTGCACCCACTCAGGTGCGCTGCAGCTTTTCTGATCGCAAGCTAGGCTGGGGAATCGCCTCGCGCAGCACAAGTCTCCTGGCCTGGCCTGCCTTTCGTGCTCGTGCTCGCGCTCGCTCTCCTCGACTGACTTTTGCGCTCTTCCTTCCTTGAACGGCCCTCTCTGACAACTTGCCCTTCTGCAACCTGGCTTTTCTGCATTATCCACCGGCCCATCCATATAGGCCCTTCTTCCCTCTTTCCCAGCAGCCACTCGCCTCTTTTCTAGGGTGGTACGTTGCGGTGTCGGCCGCCCTTCCATCATTTTTACCCTCGTGAGATCCTTTGGTTCGCGAGCCGTGCCTCACCCTATTCAACAACCAGCTTCCGCAGCCCGACTCGCCATCACTGCCTGCGCCTTCCCAGGTCAGCATAGGCTCATCTCGTCCGGCATTCAATCCCAGAAGCCCACATCCGTCAGCAAGCCCACGGCAGGCAACAGTTCAGACAGGCGCGTGCTCTTTCCCCAGAGCCTTCGCTCACAACATCCACACTTTACACCCTCGGATCATAGCTCGCGTCTTACCGCTGCCCTCGCAACTCGAAACCGATACCAAAAGCCGACTTCCACAATGTCTTCAGACGACGACATGCCTCTTTCAAAGTCCAATGGCCATCGTAAGTCAACCGCAACCATCCACGCTGGGCCCATCTCTGCCACAGAATACCACAACAACACACTAGGATGAGGTCAATCATCCCTCATGTGTGAGCTGAGGTCGCAGGTTCATCGTGACCTCACTGTTTTGTGTACCTTCCAAGGCCGCACCGATAGCCTGGCATTGCTGTCAGAAAAACTGACACGTCACACCTTTTAGTTTCGGCAGCAAGAGTGAGCAAGGCCGACGACTCTGCCATGGACATCGACTCCTCCCTAAAGCTCGCGCCCGCCGGCATCTCGATCCGAAACGGCCCGATCGAAGAAGACGACGATGACGATGTCCCGCTGGTCAACGGCAACGGCAAGCGGAAGTCACGCTCTTCCATCGGTAAAGTCACATACAAAGCCGATTCTGATAGCGATGACAACCGCCCCCTGGTACGGCTTGAATTGACCAAGGTCACCACGCTAGATTACTGACAACTGAATAGGCAAAACGGCCACGGAAGATTGCCGATTCAGACTCGGACGACGAGGTCCTAAGCCGGAGACGATCCTCTACGAAATTGCCCCCTTCAATCAATGAAACAGCCAACATTGAGGACTCCGACGACGACATTCCCCTGACCGCCAAGCTTGCCCAGCGTAAGAAGGCTATTGAGAAGGCCGCCGAGAAGGCCGCGAAAAAGCCTGCTCCGAAAAAGCCTACCGCGAAGAAGGTTGTCAAAGATGAGAGCGACGACGATATCCCACTGTCTCGCGCCAAGGCCCCTCAGCGCAATGGTGCAAAGGCAAAGTCGAACGGTGTCAAGAAGGAGGAGTCTGACTCTGACGATGCGCCGATACGCAGCAAGGCAAAGGCTCCTGTGGCGTCTGCCAAGGGCAAGGCGGCTGCTTCTGTTGCGAAGAAGGCTGCCCCTAAGAAGGCAAGCAAGAAGGAAGAAAGCGCCGAGGCCGAAGGTGAGGAGGAAGAAGGAGAGTACGAGTGGTGGAATGCGCCCAAGAAGGAAGACGACAGTGTCAAGTGGACAACACTTGAACACAATGGTGTCTTGTTCCCCCCAGAATACGAGCCACTTCCGAAGAACGTCAAACTCTACTACGACGGAAAGCCAGTCAATCTCCATGTCGAAGCCGAGGAGGTCGCCGGATTCTTCGGTGCCATGCTGCACTCGACACACAACGTGGAGAATCCTGTCTTCCAGAAGAACTTCTTTGCGGACTTCTCAGATGTTTTGAAGCGGACAGGTGGTGCCAAAGACCGCGATGGAAACAAGGTGGCTATCAAAGAATTTTCGAAAATGGACTTCACCAAGATTTTCGACTACTACCACGCCAAGAGCGAAGAGAGGAAATCTCGTCCTGCTGCCGAGAAAAAGGCCGAAAAGATAGAGAGAGACGCGGCCGAGGCTGCATTCACTCACTGCAAGTGGGACGGCCGCAAAGAAAAGGTTGGCAACTTCCGTGTCGAACCTCCAAGTCTGTTCCGTGGGCGTGGCGAGCACCCCAAAACAGGCAGGCTCAAGCTCCGTGTCATGCCCGAGCAAGTCACCATCAACATTGGCAAGAACGCACCGGTGCCTCAACCCCCCGCGGGTCACAAGTGGAAAGCTATTCAGCATGACAACAAGGCCACCTGGCTTGCCATGTGGCAAGAAAACATCAACGGTGCCTACAAGTATGTGATGTTGGCAGCGAACAGTGCCATCAAGGGGCAGAGCGACTTCAAAAAATTTGAAAAGGCCCGCGAGCTCAAGAAGCACATCGCTCGAATCCGCAAGGACTACGAGAGAGAACTCAAGAGCGAAGTCATGGCTGACCGCCAACGCGCCACAGCCATGTACCTCATTGACAAGTTTGCGCTCAGAGCCGGAAATGAGAAGGACACGGAAAATGAGGCCGAGACTGTCGGCTGCTGTTCGCTAAAATACGAGCACATCACACTGCGAGAACCCAACACCGTCATCTTTGACTTTTTGGGCAAGGACAGCATCCGCTTCTACGATGAGGTCACTGTCGATCGCCAGGTCTTCAAGAACCTCCGCATGTTCAAGAAGACGCCGAAGAAGGATGGCGACGACATTTTTGACCGTCTGACAACATCGCAACTCAACAAGCACTTGGGAAGCTACATGCAGGGCTTGACGGCCAAGGTCTTCCGTACCTACAATGCCTCCTTCACCATGTCCACTCTTCTCAAGAACCTTAAGGTCAAAAATCTGTCTATCCCGGAGAAAGTCAAACTATACAACGACTGCAATCGTGAGGTTGCTATCCTGTGTAATCATAAGCGCACGGTTGGTGCCGGACACGAGGCACAGATGGAGAAGCTTGGCGACCGAATCAAGGGGCTCAAGTACCAGCTCTGGCGTACTAAGCAGATGATACTGGACGTTGACCCCAAGCAGAAGAAGAAGAAGGGCGCTGAGTACTTCGAGCTTGACGAGAGCATTGATGATGCCTGGATCGAGGAACACATTACCTTCCTTGTCGAGGAGCAACGGACCAAGATCGAGAAGAAGTTCGAGAAGGACAACGAGAAGCTGCAGTCCAACAAAGAGAAGCCAATGCCCGACAAGGAGCTCAAGGAGCGGCTGAAGGCCGTTGGCGAGCTCGAGAAGAAGCTCAAGAAGGAGCACAAGAGCAAGAAGGTGGAGGCGGAGGGCAAGTCACCGACGGTGGACCGGGTCGAGGCCAACGTTGAGAAGATCGAGACCCGCGTCAAGGCGCTCGAGCTGCAGGCTGCGGATCGTGATGGCAACAAGGAGGTTGCCCTTGGAACCTCGAAGATCGTGAGTCCCGCCCCACAACGGCATCCTGCCAGCTAGCAAGTACTGACTGACGTGTGCCTCTGCAGAACTACATTGATCCGCGACTCACTGTCGTGTTCTCGCGCAAGTTTGACGTGCCGATTGAGAAGTTCTTTTCCAAGACGCTGCGGGAGAAGTTCAACTGGGCCATCAAGTCTGTCGAGTCTGACGACAACTGGGAGTTCTAAGCATGACTGGTCATGGTGACGTGACGAGTCGTCCGGCCTGGGCTGCCCGCAAGCGGTCACGGCGTACTTGTACCATAACTGTAACGTGAGAAAGGGCGTGTTACCGCACTCAATTACACAATGTTATCTTGCGAGCGCAGTTGCGGGAGGACTGAGTGCGGTACGCGAGCCGAGCTGTCATTCCTTGATTGGTGGCAGGAGGGGCGCGAAGAGTTGGCCTAGCGGCGTCGATGGGCAGGTAGCATTTCCAATAAGACGCATCCAAACATAGATATCATCAGACAGTAGCTTTCCGATTGCAATGCCATTCAAACGCGCGACATTCGGCGTTGGAAGAATCAAATCATGGCCATACTGGCCAGACCTAGTGTGACAGGGGGGACGGCGCTTGTGGAAAATGGCGAGGTTGGCCGGCCAAACAAAGTCAATACGAGGCCCACACGGAGTACGGACACGGAGTAACGGCACCAGCAGCCAAGCCCAGCCTCGCGCTTTTGCTGCTGGCAACCGGCGTGGCACAAAGAGCCTGCAGCAGGCACGTAGGCGACTTGCAGTCCCTGAGCCGAGATGCGGCTGGGCAGCCAGCTTGGACCCTATGACGGAGGTGGTGCCTTGGACCGGTGCCTTGGACCGGTCGGGGGGCTGGGCAGGCATTAAACCACCACGATCTGCTCCGCGATCCCACTCGACAACCTTTTCCCACCCACCTCCTTGCATATCGACAGTACTGACAATCCAAGACACTTCTTCGACGGCTACTCCCGCAGCGTTCCTGCGAGTCTGCGAGTCTGCCCTGCCCTGTCTCTTCACAAATTTCGCACGTCTCGGTCCCAAACCCTACAACACCACCATGATCTTCTCGAGGCAAGGCCTTGCTACCGCTGTCGTCTCGACCCTCTCAGCCGGCCATGCCGCTGCCCAGACATGGACATCATGTAACCCTCTCACAACCAGTATGTAGACCAGCCCTCCAAGCCATCAGTTCCCATGTCACCCGACGCTAACCATTGTTCTCCTTCTGTTTAGCCTGCAATCCTCACACCGCCCTCGGCATGACCGTCAATGTTGACTTCACAAAGGGCGGCGTCAACTCATTCATCGCCTCTGGAGGCGGCAGCGTCGCCTACGACTCAACAAATGGCGCGAGCTTCACTGTCGCCAGATCTGGCGACGCTCCACAGCTCGCCTCCGTCTTCTACATCATGTTCGGCCGCGTCGAGATGACCTTCAAGGCCGCTCACGGCGCCGGTATCGTCTCTTCGTTTGTCCTACAGTCCGACTGCCTCGACGAGATCGACTGGGAGTGGCTGGGCGCAGATGCCCACGAGGTGCAGTCCAACTACTTTGGCAAGGGCCTCACGACCTCCTACAACCGGGGCGCCTTCCATAAGACGCCCGAGAACCAGAACACCTTCCACACGTACATTGTCGACTGGGACGCCAACCGCATTGTGTGGACCGTTGATGGCACCGTCGTCCGCCAGCTAGGCTACAATGACGCCGAGCCAGGCCAGTACCCGCAAACACCTATGCAGGTCAAGTTTGGCGCCTGGTCTGGGGGCGACCCAGCCAACTCGCAGGGCACAGTTGAATGGTCCCGCGGGCCTACGGACTACTCGAAGGGCCCCTTCACCATGAACGTCAAGAAAATCAAGGTTACCGACTACAGCACGGGAACCAAGTACTCGTATGGCGACCACAGCGGAACCTGGCAGTCGATCAAGGCAGAGGGCGGCAAGGTTAATGGCAACCTCAACGGTGCCGGCGCGCTCACCACGACGGCCGTCGCGACGGGCATCAATGCGACTCCGACCACGGCAGGCAATCCAAGCGTCCCCGCGGGTGGCGTTGGCGGCGACACCACGGCAGGCTCCAGCCCATACAGCCTGCCCCCAGGCTGGTTCATGACCTCCGAGGGCAAGCTCATGGCCATCGGCGCCGCCTCGGGCGTTGTACCGCCGCACTTGGCCGTCGTGGGCGTGTTCACGCTCCTCATGTCGTTGTTCAGCCTCGGGCGGTTCTCCGTATAGGCAAAGTGCAGACTTTTTCTTGTTCGACTATCACTTATGGTATACGCTTCTGCACGAGCAAAAGCTGACGGGTTACGCGTCAGGAGGATGAAGCCACAAGAGGGAGTAGAGCGATTTGTCTTTTTTCGCAATAAGCATCGCACATAAGGCGTTTATGGTTTTGGTTGATTTTCACGAAGCATGAGGGCTGTTTGATATCGGAAGGAGAGCGAGGAATACCCCTGGAGGATCTTGGAGACGCATAAGCAACATCATGTTTTGGGTAGAGGCGATACACTTCACGGCTTGCGCCAGGCTTGTAATAGTAGATAGATCTGCATACGCCCTCGGAATAGAGCGGCAGTTGCCTAATGAGACAATTTGTCTTTCAAAAGCGGCTTTCTTGTATTGTACAGGTTGTGCAGTTGCCCAGATTGTCAATAAGTCGCCAGAATTATAGTCCCCGTCCCGTCGAAACCAGAACGACCGCTCTGCGAACCGTCAAGCTGGCCACGGCATCTATCAGTCCGTTCAGAGCAGCTGCCGCTTGATTTTTGACATTCTGAGGAGGACGAGGAGCTAAGGATCTACTTTGACCTAGTCGCGCTGTTTCTGAGACCACCCCGGTAGGTAAATGGAAGCGTCCAAATCTGAAGATCCCCCGCACAGGCAGGACACCACGTAAGTAACGCAGTGTGTCTATGTACTTTTGAGCAACCCCCCGCATATCGATCGACCCTTCTTCAACTTCCCCAATCACATCTCCGCTTTGCATGCGCGGCGCGCGCATGTTAATTGAGCGACCACAACGTGGGGGTGTCTTTTTTTTGAGGGGAAAAACGGGAGGAGGCATGACATGGCAGGCTTTTCGTTATCGCACAGTGGTCCTCCTTTCCCAATTATAATCGTGTGCTCCTCTGTTCGATTCTTGGGTCGGTCCTGTCGGTTGCAGCTTTGGTTGTCCACTTGCTCTCTTACCCCCCAGATCCAAGGGCCCGTTGTTCAATATCACAGTGTGTTTGTGTGTGCGTCTTGACGTTACCGGTTACAAGAGCTTGCGCCAGGTCAACCCAGGTCAGTACTGCTGCTACTGTCTGTCTGTCTATCTGTCTGTGCCTTTAGTCGGACATTCACCCACAGAATAATCCTTGTGGCTCATCAATGTAGGTACAGAGAAAAGAAACCACCGGTCTTAAGAAGACGTCGATAAGCAGAGTTGGAAATACAGTGGTTGGCAGTCCCGGTTTCTTACTATCCCAGCTTTGGCTCTGGCCCTAGAGCCTAGAGAGTTACTATGTTGGCGGCCGGCGCTTTCGCACTCTTGATCTCCTCGTCTCTTGCTTTCCTTTTTAAAATGCTCAAGCTTAATAATCGAGACAATCTCGTCACCAGCCAAGATACCCCCTGTTTCCTTCCTTCCTTCCTTCCTTCCTTCTTCGCTCCTTCGTTCTCTCTAGGCGCAATGAGGCTAACACGAGTCCCCATAGCTCCTCAAGACCACGCCCAGCACACGAAGACAAGACAAAACTCAAACGCGACTGGGGAACAAAACATAGGAGAGTCGTCATGCACGGAATTAAACGCCACAGCATGGCATCAGGCCGCTCTGCGGGGGGCTGCATCATTCGGACGGGTCTGACGGGAGGGGCCAGATTTGTCGTGAGGAGTATCTCTCCATCGTCTTCCTCACTGCCCGGGCATCTCCATCGCCATTGCCACACCACAAGCAGCAGCAGGGCTCCCGGATCTGGATACATGACGGCAGCGACGGCGTCGAGGAGGAGCTTCGGCACCTCGGTAACGGCCCGAGAGTCGATACAGACTCTCCGAGGAGATACTAGCAGTGGGTATGACCAGGTTTCTACGCCACCAGACACGATTAGCACGGACAGACGTGGCGGCAAATCCATCACGGACAGGATCGAGGCGATTCGCCACCGCAGGGAAAAGGCTGGCCGGATGGTCGCCCCCACGGCCTCGTACAGCGACAGCGACATGTTCAAGGACCCCGTAAGTCTGTTCCGTCTAACTGTTGTTTTTCTGTTATACACAAATATTCATTTTAGATAGCCAGGGGCAGGGCAGGGCGGGGAGAGTGGTCCATGGCTTTGGAAAAGTGGCAGGCAACCGACACTGAACTCGTTCTGACATCCGGGCTGGCTCCAATTCACAGGCATACCAAGACAAGCCGAAAGCTAGGCGCTGGGATGGTAAGCATAAAACTCTTCCTCTCCTTCGTCAGAGTCTCTCCTTCGGATGCTGCCGGGCACCCCACGCTGGCCAACCCTCGCTGATACATGACAGACCACCTCAGCCCTGAGGCCCTCTCGCGGCAGCCGCCTGTGCTGAAGCAGGCCATCCAGCACCTCGGCAAGCCTGGCTTGGTGTCTCTGGGCGGCGGCATCCCGACGCCATCAAACTTCCCCATAGAGTCGCTGAGCCTCCGTGTGCCCGGCGGCGCGTGCGGGTTCTCCGAGGCCGAGGCGTCGCTCACGGGTGGGCGGGACATCGTGGTCGGCAAGTACGACGCCTCGCGGTCAGCACCTGTCTCTGGTTCTGCTTCCTTGGTTAATCGCGATGTCGGCCAGAGAGGACAGCAGCAGCAGCAAGAGGAGCAGAGCGTCTATGATCTCTCCATCGCCCTCAACTATTCGCAGTCCGTCGGCGCGGCGCAGCTGCTGCGCTGGGTGACTGAGCACGCCGAGCTCGTCTCGGACCCCCCATACTCCGACTGGCGGTGCTCGTTAACCATTGGGAGCACGGGCGCGCTCGAGCAGGCGTTCCGCATGCTGCTATGCAGCAACCGGTCCGGCGGGCAGGTAGACAGCATTCTAACCGAAGAGTTTAGCTTCGCCACGGCGCTCGAGACGGCACGGCCCTTGGGGGTAGGGGTGTATGGCGTGCCGATGGACGAGCAAGGGCTAATTCCCGAGGCGATGGACCGGATACTGACTAGTTGGGATGCCAGGGAGGGAGCAGGAGGCACGAGAAGGAAGCCGCATGTCCTGTACACAGTCCCCTCGGGTCAGAACCCCACCGGCGCGACGCAAGGGCCGCAGAGGAGACGAGACGTGTACGCCGTGTGCAGGAAGCACGACGTGTACATAATCGAGGACGAGCCTTATTACTTCCTGCATATGCCGCCGTACGAGAGCGGTCGATCGGAGGAGCAAGACAAGACGACACCAGCATCGACATCATCGCCGCCGCCTCAGGACGGTTATCAGGAGGGAATCGATGCCTTTACGGCCGCCCTCGCCCCGACGTACTTGTCTATGGATACTGACGGGCGCGTCATGCGTATGGACTCGTTCAGCAAGATCGTCGTGCCCGGGTCGCGGCTCGGCTGGATCACTGCGTCCCAGCAGATTGTCGAGCAGTACGTGCGGCACGCAGAATGCGCCAGCCAAGGGCCCAGCGGGCTCTCACAGCTGGTCCTGTACAAGCTCGTCGACGAGACCTGGGGCCACGGCGGGTTCCTGCGGTGGCTCATGCATCTAAGCAGAGAGTACACACGGAGGAGGGACATACTGCTCGGTGCGTGCGAGCGGGAGCTTGGGGTGCTGCGTCGTGGCGGTGGTGTTGTTGCCGAGGAGCCAAATGGCAGAGGACCTCTGGTGAAATGGGTCGTGCCAAGTGCTGGCATGTTTGTAAGTCTCTCCGCCAACCCGGTCCCATACGTGCTCGCTATCTTACAAGGACAACACTAACCACCGTTATGCTTATCGTCGCAGCTCTGGCTCGAGGTTGATCACGCGGCACATCCAGACGCTGCCAACAAGTCCATCCTCGAAATTGAAGAGGAGATTTACAACTCGTGCATTGAGAATGGGGTGCTCGTATGCCGGGGTTCATGGTTCCGCGCCGAGCCAGATGTGCCCTTGAGCGGAATGTTCTTCCGTACCACGTACGCGGCATCGTCGGACGACAACATGATCAAGGGCATTGAGAGATTCGGCCAGGCAGTACGAAAAAGCTTCCGTTTGTGATGGCGCCCTGCGCAGGCGGTCCCCCATGGGGTTTCCGCTGCCGGCTTGCCTTGTGGCTTGCCCGGCGCCGGAGTGATATCACGTGGCAGCGGCGGAGGCGGAGGGCTCTTCGGAGCAACTAAGAGCGGAAGTCGGTGCTTATTGCGACCGTTGGGCGGCTTGGACGGCACCGCGGAGAGTCGTGGGCGTGAAAGTGGGTGCGTGGCGGGAGGGGGCGTGCACGAGCGCGCACGAGCATGCAAGGAGGGCCATGCGAGATGGGCGGCGGGCCTCTGGAGGCTCAGCGAGGCTCAGCGAGGAAAGCGAAGAAAGCGAAGATGGATGGACGCCGCCGGGTGGGTGCAGCTCCTTGCTTCCCCGCAGCTGCAGCAGCAATGGCCTCGGTACTTGCTTCATCAGGCCTCGCGCCGCAGACTGCAACCACCGCTAGAGCAGCGACAGGCTGGACGAGGGTCTAGAGTACAGGACAACATCGAGCACTCGTTTGCTGCTGCTGTACGCAGTACACACACACACCCCCCCAGATTGCTCTCCGTATCCCGTACTTCGAGGTGGTCTCCATCTCCACTTCCACCACGCTGAACCCTCCATGACGACCCGGTTCGGACTTTTTCACCTTGCCCGGACGCCGTGTTGGACCGGCTCCCGTCGTGCCCCGTCAGGGTTCACTCATTCTCGTGTGCTTATCTGCTTATCTGCTCATTTGCTCATTTGCCCATCACTGCCACAGGGCTGAATAGCAGCACGACGTCGAGTTCCAGCCCTCCGACACGGCGCCCACGGCGTTCCCTGACCTGATCGTCGAATCCCCTTCTTGACGCGGACAAGGACAGACACTCCAGCGGACCCTTGTCACGCACGCCTCCCCCTCCCCAACGCTGCAGGTCGTCATCCTGGTCCTCTCCCTCGGCCAACGTGCTATCCCACACGTGCGGTACACGCCACATAAATCGTCCCAGGACCCCCAATCCGCTGTCGACGTTTTGCCTTGCTCGCTGCCTCTTATCTGTCGAAAATCTATCGAATTATTCTCATCTTTAGCTTCCAGATCACAGCAGCATCCCGCCTCCCATTTCCTAGCCTCCCCAGCAACACACTCTCATCATGGGTCTAGTCGAAGATGCCCTCGATCATATCACGCCCAAGACGGCCGGCGTCGCCGCGGGCGTGGCAGCCGCCCTGTACTTCGCCTACAGCAAGATCGATGAGACTTCTCGTCTCAACAAGCTGGGCCCTCGTGGCCAGAAGATCGCCAGCAAGCTGCCGTTTGGTACGTACTGCTCTTCGCAAAAACGACCCTGTCCACGTCAGAACTAACCAAGCTCTACAGGCATCAGCGTCCTGATGGGACAGGTCGAGGCCACCATGACGCACAAAAACTACGAGGGCTTCATGCACATGCTCGAGGGCATCGCCGGCTACACTGGAGAGACGCGCCTGCTAGGCAAGCGCATCATCTTCACTGCCGAACCCGAGAACATCAAAGCCATCCTCGCCAAGCAGTTCGACGACTACGGCAAGGGACTGCCATTCCACAGGGAATGGAGCGAGTTCCTTGGAGACAGCATCTTTACAACCGACGGTCAAGCCTGGCACACCAGCAGGCAGCTCATCCGCCCTCTGTTTGTCAAGGAGCGAATCAGTGACCTGCACGTCTTCGAGTCCCATCTCGAGACCCTCTTCAAGGCCATCGCCAACGGCGGCGCGCTCAACGGCGTCGACCACAAGGTCGATCTTGAGGCTGGCAATGGTAGGCCTGTCGACCTTAGTGACCTCTTCTTCCGCTACACCCTCGATGTCGCCACAGACTACTTGCTTGGTAAAGACATCCAGTCTCTGACGTATGTATCACGCGCAACACTGCTTTAGCCATGGTGAGCTCCAGTCGCTAACTCGACTTGACAGAACCCCGCACCAAGGTTTCGCCGAAGCCTTCAACGAGGTACAGCGTGTGCAAAACATCCGCGCCCGTGCCGGACCTCTGCAGCGCTTCGTACCTCTAGGCTCTTTCCGCAAGGGCCTCAAGCTCGTCAACGAGCTATGCAACACCTACATCGATCAGGCCCTGCGCCTCTCCAAGGAGGAGCTTGAGGCTGTCACCAAGTCTGACGAGGGTTACACCTTCCTGCACGAGCTGGCGTCTTACACGAGAGACCGGAAAATGATCCGTGACCAGCTCGTTGCCATCCTCCTAGCCGGTCGTGATACTACTGCCTCCACCTTGTCCTGGACATTCTACGAGCTCGGCCGCCACCCCGAAGTTGTCAAGAAACTGCGCGAGGAGATTCTCAACACTGTCGGAACCGACCGGACACCAACCTATGCCGACCTCAAGAGTATGAAATACCTCCAGCACGTCATGCAAGAGACTCTGCGCATGTATCCCGTTGTCCCGTTCAACGTCCGCCTCGCCCTCAAGGACACCACACTGCCGACTGGTGGTGGCCCCGACGGCACGCAGCCCCTCGCCGTCCTCAAGGACACTCCCATCGGCTACTCGACCCTGGTCATGCAGCGCCGCGCCGACCTCTACCCGCCTGTCTCCGAGAACTTCCCCGACGTCAACGAGTACTGCCCCGACCGGTGGTTCCACTGGCAGCCCAAGCCCTGGCAGTACATTCCCTTCAACGGCGGGCCCAGGATCTGCATCGGCCAGCAGTTTGCCCTCACGGAAATGTCGTACGTGCTCACCCGCATGTTCCAAAAGTTCGACCGTGTCGAATCCTTCATGCACGAGATCGACGGCGGCAAGCCTACGCTCAAGGCCGAGATCGTGCTGCAGCCTGGCGACGGCGTCAAGGTCGCCCTCTGGGAGGGGGCCAAGTGAGAACATTGGCGCGCGCGCTAAAGACGAGGATTTGGGGGGTTCAAGGAGTCTCGTGTACATTGTTTGGACCAAAAAGGCAGGCAGGGTTCGATAGAGACAAGCAACTCATAGCGTGTCGTCGTCTCTGATCTGCTAATTCTTCTGCTTTATGGGTCCTACTTAGGTATATATCTTGTGGTTTTGTGCTTTAATATCCAGCTTTTTCTCTGAATGCTATTTATCAAAACGGCTTATACTTCGTGTTTCATGGCATTTCAGTCGTTCAAGGTGATTCATCCAATGGAACTAACCCGACCCCTTTTGACCAAAAGAAAACTCCTTGCAGCTCACCCCAGCCTCCACTAAATTTTTTTGCCATCAAGCCTTCTATAAAACCTCGCGTGACGGCAACCTAGTTAACCTTGTTCGCGGTACCAAGAAACCAACAGAGACGGCGGCGGCAGCAGCAGCAGCAATTAAGTCTCTAATCGAGAAGCGTTCATATTCAATTCATTAGTTGCACGCCCAGAGAAAGCGAAAGTAGCAACAACCAGAATTTACACTATTCTAGCATTGAAGCAGATTGGAGCATGTCATGGGTACGGATTTGAACCTTTAGGACAAGCACAGTAATAGACGTCATGGCATTTCACAGGAGGAAATGAACTAGGTGAATGTGGCACGAACCTGTGTATTCACATTATTGCACATTTATCAAAGAGAAGTAAAAAAATTCACCTTAGATCAACGTCATATTTCTTCATTATCCACCTCTCTTCTCCTTCTTCTCCATTTATCTAGCTTACTAGACTACATATTCGCATGCCGTGGCGTTCATGCCTTGCGTGCAGAACGGCATGTGCACCGGCGCGCTGCCGACACCCCGCGCGACCATGCGCTCTCTGAACTCGGCGAGCCGCGGCGCGGCGTCGAGCTGGGACCTGTTCTGGCCCGTTTGCAAGTCGATGCGGCCCGACCACAGCACCTCGCCCATTGCACTCGCGCGGGGCCACAGGATGGTGTCAATGTTGTGCTGGTCAATGTACTCGCTCCAGCCAGCGGCCTCACCACCGATGACGAGCTTGGCCGCCTCCTCGGAGAGCCCTGCGCGTGGGTCGTACGAGTACATGAGCCGCCAGCCCTTTGCGGGCGTGCACCAGTCATTGAAGGGGAAGAACTCGTCAAAGGCGTCGCCATTAGCAAAGTTGAGCCAGTGGCCGCGGCCGCAGTCGAGGTACCAGAAGTTGTAGTTGGAGGTGATGACCTTGTGGCCCTTTGCTGTGATGTTCTTGACCGACTCGCCGCCGAGCCAGGACTGGACAACGACGTCATCCCCGAGGGTTACGTCGTAGTGGAGGACGACTTCCTCCCAGACCATGGGCGTCAGGCCGTGCTTGCGCACGCGGGTGTGGTGCTTGTCGAAGAATTTCTGCAGGAGGGGCTTGATGACCGCAGAGTCGTTGGTGCCGACCGTCTCCTCGAGGGCAAAGGCATTGAAGTTGACCTCGTCGCCGCCAGTGTGATGGTAGGCGGAGAAGGGGGCGGTGCGGGGCAGCACGTCGTCCATCAGGGTGTCGAGGAACGGGTCGACAGCTGGATGGTTAAGCTTGAGCTGGCCGCACGGCGGCTCTGCGCAGTACGACTGCCACGGCGTTGCGCCCCAGGCGGCGATAGTGTCTGGGTACGCCTCGTAGGTGATGCCCCAGTGGCCAGGAGTGTCAATCTCGATGATGACCTGGACACCGCGCTCGACGGCGTGAGACTGGATCAGAGCGAGGTCGCCTGGGGTGTACCTCGCGTTTGGCGAGTATGCTCCCTTTTCTGCGAGCAGCGGCAGCGAGGGGACCTCCATCGGCCATGACTGGGCGTCACTGATGTGCAAGTGCAGGCGGTTGAGCTTGTTCCAGGACATTGCGTCGATCGTCTTGAGGATGCTGCTGACGGGGAAGTAGGACCGGGCAGCATCGAAGAGGATACCCCTGTGATCATACTGGGGCTTGTCGGAGATCTTGACGGGAATCAGGTTGGAGTAGATCTGGCTGCCGCGCGAGTGCTTGAAGAAGAGCTGCGAGAAGGACTCAAGGGCGCGCAGGACTCCGATGGAGGAGTGGGCGGTGATGCTGGCAAGACCTTCCTCGGTCACGGCCAAGGTATAGGACTCGTCGACCTCGCCAGCCTTGGCCTTGAAGGTCTTTGGGGTGTCGGTGCCGTTCTGGTTGATGACGAGGCGCTGCAGCAACTTCTTGTCGTGGTGCGGGCTGGGCTCCGAGTCGGCCAGGGCATTGCGGGCGTAGAGCATCCAGGGGACAAAGTTGTCCTCGAGGATGGCCTGGGCGGCGCGGGAGACGGCACTCTGGACAATCTGCTTGCTGCTAAAGTCGGCTCTGCCATTGGAAGGCGCACACGGGTAGATCCAGGGCAGCTGGCACGAGAGAAGCGGTTAGCGACGGGCCAGGAGAGTCCAGACACAACGAGACAAGAGGCTGGCGGTGTGGCTTTGAGTCTTTGAGTCTCTGACATACAGGCTGGCCATTGTAGGTGACGTGCAGGCTCTGGTCGACCCAGAGCACTTTTGTGCCGGTCGAGATATGCTCCGGGACGGGCCAGACGGCGATGGCAGGAGTAACGGCCAGAAGAGCCAGAGCCAGAGCCAGCAGCTTGCAGCTGCTGTTGACAACTGGTCTCATGGTGGAGGCTGAGGAGTGACGGGCACGTGATGGACAAGTGCTGGTCTTGTCGCTAGATGACAACAACAAAACAGCAAAGGTCCTGCCCACAGGCACCCTCGGGAGGAGGGCCCGGCAGCAGCTTTATAGCCCAGGGCAGAGAGTCCCCGTGCGACGAGACGAGATGGGCTCGCCTGGAAGGCTGCATCCACGGGCGATCGTCGCCGGCGCGGAAGCACGGCTGTGGGGTCGCACAAGCAAGCAGGGCAAGCTTCGCAAGCTGCCGACTCGATGAAGCTTCACGGGAGGGAACAGGGGTCTTGACAGAGAGAGTCGTAGTGAGCCACCGAGATCTGCAACAGAGCGCCCTCCAACGTTACGTTACCTGTGGCACACCTCTGCACCGCGCAGCTGCCGGCATGCGTGATCGGGCAACAAGGACAAGAGCACAACGAAATGGAAGCAAGCGATCCCAGCCAAGTTTTGCGCCTGTCGTTGCAGCGTGAGCATTGACATGGCTAGCTCTACCAGGTATCGCAACTAATTAGTGCACGCACGCACGCTTCGACCTATTGGCAATTTACCCTTGACGATCGATGCCACATCCCATGCATGCCCGCCACACTCGCTGCCATGGCCGTTGGGGGTGGGTGGCGCTCCACAAGCCAGCCCCTGTCTCGTCCTCTTCGGGTAACCTGCAGTGGGCAAAGAAACAAGATGGCTCGCCGTCTGCCATGTCTTGGTTCCGTGGTGAATGAATGACACGAGAGCAATCGATGACGCAGTGCGGGTTGGAGCTACACAAACACAAGTAGCCAGAAACATTACATCTCAGATGATGCGTTTGCAAGTCTCGGGCACACGACCTGGGCCCCCCGGAAGAATTCAAAGCTTGACCTACATATTGACTTTGATCGTGACAGCTCAACCTTTGCCCTTCGTCATCCTAGCACTCTAATGTGAGCCGGGACTATAGGGCTGGCCAGGGGATCCTGGCAGGACCGGCCGCGCGGCCTTGAGACGTTTGTGGAAAACATCACTTACTTCGTACATCAGCTCAGGTACATGAGAGTTCTTGTTGTTCAGCTTACAGGCACGACAATAAACGCGCATCTTGCTGGTCGCTAGCTAAAATTGCCCAGTCTGTTTGTTGCCAAAACTGTGCGGCATTCGACTGCCCCGTAACAGCAAAATGAGGGTTTCTCTTTTTCCCTTTTGACTCAGCGATAGCAACCCACACCCTCCACATCAAGCAACGTTAATCGTTGACCAAATATTTCCAAATATGGAAAATGGCAGGCTTCACAACTTGGTGCCCATGTTGACGTGTATGGCCTTGGTCTGCGAGTAAGCGGCAAGCCCGGCCTCGCCCAGCTCCCGCCCGATGCCGCTCTGCTTGAACCCGCCAAAGGGGACGTGGATGTCCGAGTCCTGCGACGAGTTGATCCATACGGTTCCCGACTCAATGCGTGCGGCCACGCGGTGTGCGAGCTCAATGTTCTGGCTGAAGACGGCGCCGCCGAGGCCAAACGTCGAGTCGTTGGCGATGCGGAGGGCCTCCTCCTCGCTGCTGAATGGCACGATGACGCCAAACGGCCCAAAGATTTCTTCCTGGAAGATCCTCATGCCGGGTTTGACCTTTGTGAAGATGGTGGGCTCGATGAAGTAGCCCTTACCGTTGAGCGGGCAGGGCTTGCCGCCAGCCGTGAGCGTCGCGCCTTCGGACGTGCCGGCCTCAACAAAGGACAGGATCCTGTCGTACTGGGCCTTGGTCACCTGCGGGCCCTGGAAGGTGTCCTCGGCAAAGGGGTCGCCGATCTTACTCGTCGTCTTGATAGCTTCGCGGAACCGCTCGACAAACTCATCATGTATGGACTCGTGGACCAAGATGCGCGATGTCGCCGTGCAGATCTGGCCCATGTTGCTCATAATGCCGAGGTGAGCCCACTTGGCAGCCTGGTCAAGGTCGGCATCGGGGAAGACCAGCAGCGGTGACTTGCCGCCCGTCTCAAGCGTGACGTTCTTCAGATTGATGCTTGCCGTCTTCATAATGTGCTTGCCCGTCTCCGTCGAGCCGGTAAAGGCGACCTTGTCTACCCCAAGGTGGCTGGCTAGTGCCTGCCCGGCGTCCTTACCATACCCATTCGTGATGTTCACAACTCCCGGTGGAAAGCCGGCTTCGACTAGGAGTGTAGCAAAGTACAGGATGGAAAGTGGCGTCTGTTCCGCAGGCTTGAGCACGACCGTGTTGCCGCATGCCAAGGCCGGGCCGAGCTTCCATGCCGCCATGCCGAGAGGGTAGTTCCACTGCCTCAACGGTTAGCCTTCGTTCTTCTGAACAGGCCTGCCTGCCTGAGCAGATACGTGGAGTAGCACACTCACCGGTATGATCTGAGCACACACGCCCATGGGCTGTCTCAGTGTGTAGGCAAACTTGAGGGGTGTCGTGGGGATGGTTAGGCCGTGGAGCTTGTCAGCCCAGCCGGCATAGTAGCGGAGGCAGTCAATGACTTCCTGCAGGTCGCCGTTGAGCGCGTCGCCGTACGGCTTGCCATTATCCCACGTCTCAATGGTGGCGAGGACCTCCTTGTTCTTCTCGACGAGGTCGGCAAGTCGGAACATGAGCAAGCCCCTCTCTCCACCGGGCATGTCCCGCCACGACTCGTGGTTCAGGGCAGCACGGGCAGCGGCGACGGCCTTGTCGATGTCCTCGGGACCAGCAGCCTCGACGGAGCAGATTTCCTGCTCATTGCTGCAGGCACACTGGAGTTTTAGTAATGCCCGTCGGTAGATACGTTTGTGCTCTGCCACTTACGTAGGGTTTATGCTGGTCACCTTGGCACCAGAGGTGGCCTTGACAAACTCATTGTTGATGAAGAGCCCCGTCGGCAGGGTAAACTTCTTGCCGTTTGGGGCAGTAAGGTCGACCTTGAGGTCCGCCATGATCGAGAGTAAGCGAAACGAGAGGCGGGGTTGTGGGTGTGCTATTTTTCTACTGCAGATTATCACAGACGAGTGAGAAGCTACAGGCCTGAGGAGGGACTTGAACATGACAAGAGAAGCAAGGCTACGGCCACGGCCAACCGTTGATGCGGTGGCAGCTGTTTTGTATACCCGCTTGAGGGGTTACTGGCCTTGGGGGAGCTCAAACCGTCTGGGCTGGCGGCTGCAAGCTTCCCCGCAGAGGGGATCGGGAAGCGGCGGGCGGGAGGCTTGCACTCCCTCCTGCAGTCCCGTCGGAGCTGATTCGTCACCCTGCAGGCAAGTAAACGCGGCAGTCCAATGATGAACGAGCGAGCGACGGGAGGCTCCAACTTCCTTCTTGGGGCAGTCCTGCCGAGACGATAACCATGTCTAGAAGGGCAGTTGAATGCGCATTGCGCAAGTGCTTTTCAGTGTCGAAGCATCAGGAGTGGTGGGTAGCAGGCCTCGGGACATTGTCGCTTCTGCCGCGGGTGTCTATCCAGGCTCTAGGCTCTAGGCTCTAGGCTCCAAATCAACCTGATGAACTTTGCCGAGAAATGGCTTCCAAGAGAGGAACACGCAGTTCGGGATCATCCGAGCTACACATGTAAGATTCATAAACCATCATAATGAAGGGGAGAAGTTAGTGCAGCTGGTATTCCGGATGCCCTCAAAGGCTCCATGCTATGGGGTGGATTATGTCAGCAGAGTGTCCCTGCAGAAACTCTGGCTCCCAGCGATGACATAAGTGAGCGTGGCTGGTTCTACCACCTTCCGCCACAATCTGGTGTACATTGTTAGTGTCAGTTGTGGCTGATGCCCAGCCAATTTCCCTGCAGCAACGGCCCCCAAAAGTGGAAGACCGCCGACTGTTTATGCACAGAGCCTGCTGCTGCTCGATTCGCCTCTCTTGAGCCTCTCCGCCTTGACCCAGCCGCGAACTTTACTCAACACCCGAGCAGACGGCACACGCTGCTCTTTCTTCACGAACAACCACTTCTTGCGCAATCTACACAGTGATTGACTAGCCTTACAGCAGTAAATCATTCACAGAGCCTATCTGGTCCTAAAGCTATCTGCTTTCCTGCAAGAACCTTTGTCGGTGCCGAAATTCCCACGCGACACTGCCTAGTGCCCTGGACTACGACGCGCACCACGAGACCCTCTCGTCGGTCTCTTGCGTTACCCTCACCCGCAGCATCAACCCACCTCAAGCTCGCGAACCATCACCGATACCATGGCTGTCGAAGTCGCGATGAATACGCCCCTGGCGGATGCGCTTAACTCGGCAATTCAGCCGAAGCTCGTAGAAGTCGGCTGGGCCACTGGCGGTGCTGACGACGGCGCTCTTACCGAATACATCCTTCTCATGCTTGTCAATGGCAAGAATCAAGATCAGATCGCCTCTGAGCTTGCTGGAGATCTCCTGGGCCTGAGTCCTGACGACCCTGGCGCTCGCGACTTCTCCCAGTGGTTATTCGAACAGATCGAAACACTCAATGCGCAAATAAATGGAACATCAGCTCAGACTGGCGCCACCGCTACTGGCTCAGATGATGCGACCATGAACGACGACATCAACATGGGCGACCTGGGTAGCTCGAATGAAGGCGGTACCATTCCAAACGCGTAAGACTTTATCCTTGACTGCCATCTCCTTTGATTCAATACTAACCATCCTGTACACAGCCCGACTGGCCCCAAGTCCATGCGGAGTGGCAACGGAAACATGCGCGGCGGTCGCGATAAGCGTTTGTTTGGTCAGATGAGCAAGGCTATGGACCGAACACACGACTCCGTCCTCCACCGAGTTCGCAACACAGGCAACGAGCGCATCAGCAGCCATAGCCGTGGCGCGCCGACAGGCCCACGGGGAGCGATGGGAGGCCGCGGCGGAAACCGCATGAATAACAACCGTGCCGCCGGCATCGCTGTTGGGCTCAACAACATGAATCCGGGGATGCCTGGCATGCCCGGGCCTCCAGGCATGAATGGCATGGGTGATGTAAACTGGATGATGCAGGGCAACGGCCAAGACCAAATCTTCAACCTACTACAGCAACAGAACCAGATGATGGCAGCCCTACAACAACAATTAGCGCAGACGCAGCAACAAGGTCGCGGCGGTCACAGCAGGTCACTCTTCGATCGGACAAACCGCGGTCGAGGACGGGGAGGTCGCGGCGGCCATGGCACGCATCACAACCAGAACGGCTCAGCTTCCGGCGAGGGTGCCGAAGGCGAGGACGTTGAGATGGGCCAGAAGCGCGAGGTCAACCCCGATGCAGCTGTTTGCAAGTACAACCTTGCCTGCACCAACAAGGAATGCAAGTTCGCCCACCAGTCACCTGCTGCGCCGCCCAATGTCAGCATCGACGTCAACGACGTATGCTCGTTCGGAGCTGCGTGCAAGAACTTCAAGTGCGTCGGTCGCCATCCTTCGCCAGCGACGAGACGGGCACACCAGAGCGAGCAAGAGTGCAAGTTCTACCCAAACTGCTCCAACCCTAAGTGTCCATTCAAGCACCCAGATATGCCGCCGTGCCGGAACGGTGCGGACTGCTCAGTGGAGGGGTGCAAGTTTGCCCACTCACAAACAATGTGCAAGTTCAAGCCTTGCACAAACCGATTCTGCATCTACAAGCACGAGGATGGTCAGCGCGGAACTTTCCAGGATAAGGTCTGGACAGCCGACGGCTCGAAAGGGCATGTCAGCAGTAGAAGCTTTATTGCCGGAGGAGATGCCGAGGAGCTGGTGACGGCAGGGAGCGCCGAGCCAGAAACACAGGCGATGGACGAAGGGATCGCCTAGATGACTCGTACTTTCGGCATAGCAAGTACGAATTTCTGACGGCTACAATGAAGACAACCAAGATGGGTCAGATGGGCAATAAGGAGGGCAAAGCATTGGCATCATGTAAACTACGGTCAACGTCGAATTCTGGCACTTGGAAGGGCGAGGCTCGAACATGCCGACGGCGGAGACCAAAGAAGCTAAACATCCAGGAGCGGCGCATGGACTGTCGCTCGGACAAGAGCGGCATCCCGCACTCCTCATTTCATTATTAAACATTCAGCGCATCGACCCTACAATATACCCCGTTTGCGTTTTTTGGTTGTGACTGTAACAAACTGTTCCCGACTCTTTACGCTGTGCCCTGTGAAGTGTCGATGCTTAGAGACCTAGAGGAAATGGTAACCAATGTCGATTCACGCGAGTCCGGGATACCGAGTGAACAAAACAATGCGCGTCAGCCTCCGATGAGCGACGCCGATGATGATGCTGGCAATGCATATGTCGGTCATCGGCGGTGGGTTCTGCCGACCATCAGCGGCACCACTTTCGGCATCGGGCTGCGGGCGCAACCCGTCGAAGCCTCCCACGCAACCTAATTACGGACTGAGCCCCCAAGTTTATCACTTCCCACAACAGCCAACAACTTTCGTCAACGCCAATTTTATGAGTCAGAAGCTAAGCTAGCGAGCGATGATGCCAATTGAGTAACGTCCATGGCAACTTCACGATCAGAAGCTGCCTCGCTGCAGCTGCTCTCTCGCATAGGCAGTGCCGGCCAGCTCTGCTTGGCATCGAGACAGCCAGCCGCCGTTCGGCTCAGAGGCATCACGCTTCGACACCACCACAATACCAACAGCACCCTCCAGGGCCATGGAATTGCTGCGAAGCGATACTCGCGAGGCTTCTCCAGCAATCCAGTATCTGCTCTTGCAGCACCAACGGACACGAACCGAACGAAACAGAAGTCCAATAATGTAACCACTAGCAGTGTTCCAAGCAGTGATGGGAAGCGGAAGATTGCGGTGCTCGGAGGCGGCTTGACCGGCCTCACCGCCGCCCACTACCTCGCGCGCCACGCGCCAGACGCCCAGATCACCCTGTTCGAAGCGAGCGACACAATGGGCGGCTGGGTACAAGGCCGCGAGGTTGACACAACTGAGGGCCGGGTCACTATGCAGAGCGGGCCCCGCATGATCCGCTCCATGAAAAGCTCGAATCGCTACGACGACCTTGTTTTCTACGATGTGGTGAGTGCGGCTGCCCGACGAGAGCACTCCATTTGGCCGTCTGCAAGGGAGACCGTGGGCTGACAGGATGCGACTTGCGTCGTGTTGCCAGCTAGCGAGTCTGGACATCGATGACCAGCTAAAAGACGTTGGCCAGCAGGCTGGCACGCGGTACTTATACTACCCGGATCATCTTGTGCGCCTACCCGGCCCACCCATGACACTTGACAACATTATAAGCACCGCGCGGAGCCTCTACGAGGAGCCTTTGTGGGACGGTCTCTTGCCGTCAGTTTTCAATTATTTCATGAAAAGCGGTCCCCAACCACCGACACCGGAGAGAAGGGCGGCCATGGATAAGGACGAATCCGTCGGTCACTTTTTGGAACGGCTCTGTGGTGACGATCGCCTTGTCAAGAACGTCGTGTCCGCCATGATGCATGGCATCCATGGAGGCGACGTTTACAAGCTCAGCGCCAAGCACACGCTTTTCAACAAGCTGTGGTACCAGACGACAGGTGGTGGGGACAAGACCAAAACCTGGATGCCTTACAAGGAGCTGAGTCTCTTGTGCGACATCATGGACGGGCCAAACCGTGCCAAGGTGTGTGAATTGGGCTGGAAGGGAGAGAATAGTAACATGCTTGCCTTCGACGACGGCATGCTCACGCTGGTGCATGCACTCGAGCAAGACCTTCAGAGCCAGAAACAAGTCAAGATCAAGACTCAGACTCCAGTCACTTCACTAGCTCCAGTAGACGGCGGTAAAGTTCGCGTAAGTTCCACCGGAGCACCAATATTTGCAGATGGTACATGTGTCTATTCACTGACTAAATTAATGCCTCATTTAGCTGGAATACAAGTCGCCGAAGGGGACAACTTCAGAGCAATTCGACAAGGTTATTTCCACAATCACGGCAAAGCAGCTATCCAAACTTGCTCGGCCAGAGGGGTCTTTGTCAGTCTTAGGCGAGACGCACGCTGTGACCATACAGGTTGTCAATTTGTGGTACCCCGAAAGCGGATTGCTGAAGGATAACCCCGGCTTCGGGTTCCTGGTCCCAGTTGGAACTCCAAACAACGATGCGAGCCTTTTAGGCGTCATCTTCGACTCGGAGGCACAGGCGAGTGACCTTGAGCCCGGCACGAAGCTGACCGTGATGATGGGGGGTCATCATTGGGATGGAAATACATACCTCCCTACGGCGGAGCAAGGTGTAGAGATGGCCAAGAACGCTGTCACGAAGATCCTAGGGATACCGCGAATGCCCGGCATGCTTGCAACGGAGCGCATGTGCTACGAGTGCTTACCACAGCACCTTGTCGGCCATCGCAAGCTCATGGCTCGCGCCCACGAACAGCTCCTTCAGACGTTCCGGGGCGGCCTATCGGTGGCCGGACCGAGCTTCACCTCGGCCGGCGTGATGCCGTCGATGCGCGCCGGATACGATGCTGCCATGCGTGTAGCAACGCAGAAGACGCAGCCGTGGCCGCGCGTGTCGTTGTCCGATGACCAGTCGTGGTGGAGCATGCTGCCCGAGGTCGAGAATGACCAGGGCTATAAAGTCTTCCGAGGCGACCACATTGGCGAGACGGGCCTTGCGGCCTTTACGCAGCCCGACGGTGACACGTTGGAGCGGGTTTCTATGGAGGCGCTGTTCTTCCGTAACAATTCGTCTGAAGCTGCGGGCGCATTAGACTCGCATGGCAAGCCCACGCAGTGGATCGGGACGCCTCTCATCAAATATCCCCAGTAGTAGATGGCCATGGCGTCTCCTGGGCAATACCTACTGAATCGGATTATGGTGTTTAGATTTATAGAAGATACAGGCTCACTCTAGAGACGGTAATGTAAGATACGGTCACGAGGTAAAGAGCTGTACCAATATAAAATGATTTCCAAAACAAAACAAAAACCCCATACTCATACTAAGATGACGTATCTATGACCATGCGATCAATATCAGCAAAAACAAAAACCCAAACGGGACGGTTAATCGATTCATGTTACCGACAGCATTGTCTCCTATTATTAGCACTCCCGCCGCACCATGACGATCCACGACCGCGGCACCCACACCGCGGATACGGATCAGGGTGGTCCCAGTCGCCGCGAGGTTCTCCACTGTAAAGTTCTCCGACCCCAGATTTTCTCTCGCCGGCGTACTTGTCGCATCGTAGCCGTCCGGACCTGCTTCGCAGTCCATCATCAACCACCACTGAGACCAGGACTGGAATATGTATATTTATACATATACTCGACTACACAGAAGGGAGTAAACGGTCCTCCAAAAGCGAGGTGTCCTCAATTCCATTGCGAGTTTCCTCCAAGCCCAAAAAGAGACTTGCATAGTTCACTGCCCACATACCTAGAGCCAGGCGGCCCCGAGTTTCTCCCTCTCTACCTCTCTCTTCCTGTCCATAACGGGCGCAAGACAAAAGAAACGCGACCACTGGGGTGTATACAGAATCTACACACACATACACACACTCTCTCTCTCTCTCTTTCGCAATCCAAAGACTACCGTAAGCAAAAAGAAAATGGCTACATCATCACAACCACCGGCCGCGGCCGCCGCAGAAGTCGTAAAGACTTCTACAACAGCCACGACGTCATCGTCTCCAACGGCCGCTCTTTCGTCTTCATTATCGTCGTCGTTGCCGTCAAAGAGGAAGAAGATGAAAAAGTCTTCCTCCTCATCAGCAAAGCAACGCTGGCGGAGCCTCCCCGCGGACCAGCTCGCGGCCAAGGTCTCGGCCCGGGACGCAACAGCTGCTGCTGCCGCTGCCGCGCAGGGCAGCAACACTAGTGGTGGTAAGAAGAGGCGGCATCGGGACATTGCCAAGGACGACCAAAACGACAACGACAAGAACGACAACGTCGGCACCGCCGCGAGCAATGGGAACGGCGGCGGCGGCGACGGTGGCGGCGACGAGGAAAAGGGCGACTGCGCTGCCGAAACCGCCGAGCCGGGCACGGGGCAGCAGACGCAGGAGCAGCTGGACCAGCAGGCCATGCGCAAGGCCAGGGCTCTCGTGGCCGCCGAGATGAAGAAAGCCAAGGTCGCCGCCGCCGCACCTGGCAGTGCCGGCACGACGACGACAAGGAGGACGACAAGGAATAGTGCAAAGAAACTAGGCGGCACGGAATGAGTTGCGTTTGCTTGGTTGTTTGTATCTACCTCACAAGCCGGCATTTACAGGACTGTACCAGTTTGTCTTTATTCACGTATGGCCATCTATGTATATTAAAATGAGAGCGAGGTGTAGTGGAATTAGTAGAGGGGAGTCTTGATTTGCACAGAGAATATCTGATCAGGTGTGAGAAGGGGAGACATTAATAAGTGGTGATATTTTGATGTACCTCCTCCACAGTCGTCCTCATGGTGTAGACGCAAATGGAGGGCGGTGGTTGAGATTACGTGTACATGGCAGCGGTTTCCGAATCCCAAGAATTGCAGTGTATCGTGCTGGAATACCTCCCATATGTGATGTGAGAAGAAAACAAGAGATGAAGAAAACCTCCGAAACGCGAAAATGTGTTGATCAGCGATCGAGAGCTTGACTCTGGCACTAATTTGCGGGAATCGTTGGTTAGCAAAGTTCCATGCAAAATACAACACGGGTGAAAGCAAATACACTGCTCGCTTACCATGTGCCAGTAGACACCCTTCTTCTTCAACAGTTCCGAGTGGCTGCCCTTCTCGAGCACATTCCCCTCCCCAAGGACAAAAATGACGTCCGCATTCTGCACAGTCGCCAGGCGGTGGGCGACAACCACCATCGTTCGGCCTTCGGCAGCACGCTCAAAAGCGGCTTGGACAAGCTTCTCGCTCTCCGAGTCCAGACTACTTGTGGCCTCGTCCAGGAGCAGAATTTGGGGCTTCCTCGCAAGGGCCCGGGCAATGGCAATACGCTGTTTCTGACCACCAGACAAGCTGACACCCTTGCTGCCAATCTCGGTGTTGTAACCGTCAGGAAGCGAGATGATGAAGTCGTGTATGCTTGCATCGCGACACACAGCATGCAGGTCGTCCTCGGACATAGCATCGTTATCCATGCCGAGTAGAATGTTCTCGCGCAGTGTACCCTGGAAAAGCGTTGGTTCCTGTGCCACCAGGGAGAGGTGCTTGCGATACTCGTGGACGTTGATGTGCGAAATGTCGGTTCCGTTGGCCAGAATCTGGCCGCGAGAAACGTCGTAGAAACGCTCAAGCAGGGAAACGATGCTGGTCTTGCCGCAGCCCGATGCGCCCACCAGAGCCGCAAACTGGCCCTTCTCAATGGTGATGTTGAGGTTCTTGAACACGTTGACGTCCCGTGTCGGATACTTGAAGTGAACATTTTTCAGCTCCAACTTGATGCCACCATCCATGTCTGTGATGTGCTCAGTTTCCCCAGGCTGTGCTCCGCGCCCTGTGGAACGAACGCTCAGGATGCGGTTCGCCGCCCCAGTCGCCTGAGCCGCGTTCGGTCCGAAGCTAAAACCCTGGCCGGCCGCTTCTGCGCCATTGATCACTGCCATGAAACACACGAGGAACTGGACCATGTCGTACTCGCGGCTGGCCAAAAGACTGCCTCCATACCAAAATATGAGTGCCTGGCAGCCAAGACTGACACTGTCTGAGAAAGCAAATATGATTGTGGACCATCTAGCTTTCTTGAAGGCCGCACCGGTGTGGGTGGTCAGCAAGGTGTCGTACCGGCCGGTCACGGTATCCTCGAGCGTGAGAGAAGCAACCGTCCTGAATGCGCCGATGGCCTCGGCGGCGAACTTGGATGATTCGGCAAACACGGCACTAGACATTTTTTCGAACTCAAGTTCATACTTAAAACGGAAATACCCAGCGCTGAGGCCAATAGGCACTGTCACGCAAGTCGCAACGAGGGCGAGCTTCCACCCGAAGGCGAAAGATATCGACAAGGATCCGATCAGCGTGAAGATGGAAGTGTATACCATGGACATGTTCATGCCAAGGAGCTCTTCCAACTGTTTAGGGTCGCCGCCGACACGAGCAGTCAGCGTACCCGTAGAATTTTCCTCTTGGTCGAAATAGGCGGTCTTCTGGTATAGCAGGTTTTCAAAGTACTGCTTCCGATAGTTCGCCGAAATGTGCTGCCAAAAATGTCAGTAAAGCCACGAGGCTATGCACTTCAACCATATGGGGAGTACTGGTTCAGCTTACATGAGAAGTAAAAGTTGAGACGTAGGCAAGCAAGAAATATGCGATACCATTGCTTATGGCAAGTACTGCCCACATCAGGGACCAGAAGTTGATGTCTCGGTTGTACTGCTCACTGCCGACCTCCAGTCTAAAAACATCGAGAACCCTAGCAAACAAGTATGCCTGCATCGGAGAAACGGCACCAGCGCACATGGCGGCCACAACTATGATGGCGTATGCTGGAAATCGAGATTTTTGCTCGTAGAGCAGGCGTCCGAAGCTTGTGAACAATCCTTTGCGCTTCCAACCGGGAACTTGACCAGGGACCTCGCCACCTTCAGAGAGAGCTGCGCTTTTTTCCCGGCTGAGAACGGCGCCAAGGTCTTCTTCTTCTGACGTTCCTACGTCACTGGCATCTGTTGGCTCTCCAAGTGAAAGATGTTGGGCGTGGACTAGGCCGTAGTATACACCTTTGTCGTTCTCAAGTAATGAGTCGTGTGTGCCCTGCTCAACGACCTTACCCTTCTTCAAGACGACAATGGTATCAGCTTTACGAATTGTCGACAGTCGGTGAGCAATCGTGATTGTAGTGCGACCCTGTGAGACTTTATCCAACGCGGCTTGGACAATCTTTTCGCCTCGCACATCAATGGCCGATGTTGCCTCGTCGAGAATGAGGATCTTGGGCCTCTTAATCACTGCACGAGCAATGCTGATACGTTGTCGCTGGCCTCCGGATAATTTTGTGCCGCTGTCGCCAACGAAGGTTTCGTAGCCGTCAGGGAGGCGGTCGATAAACTCGTCAGCGAAAGACTCCTTGCAAGCTTCTCGCACAAGCTCCTTCTTACGCTCTTCAGACTCGTTCTCTAATTCGGAGCCGATTAGGCCATACGCCACGTTCTTGTAGATGGTGTCATTGAAAAGGAAAGGCTCCTGCTGAACAAGCCCGATCTGTGAACGCCACCATTTGAGATCCATTTCTGTGAGATCATGATCTCCGGACTGTATCGAGCCTTTAAGTTCGACAGGGGCGCCTGCATCTTCAGCCTGGCTGATGGTCTCGTCCTCGTCATCCGATTCGGTCTGAACAACGCCGCCGTTCTTTTTGGCCTGCTTCTCCTGCTTCTTTTTCTTCTCTGCCGCCTTTTTCTTCTTCTCTGGGTCGACTGCCATGGCAATAATATGCTGGTCTTGCAAGGTGTACCAACGTTCAACGAGGCCTACGATCGTGCTCTTGCCGGAGCCCGAGGGGCCGACAATGGCGGTGAGTTTGCCTGCCTGGATAGTAAGGTCTAGACTGTCGAGAACCTTGACATGCGGGCGGCTCGGGTACGCAAAGTCGACGGCCTTGAAGACAATGTCCTTGTTGGCAGACACTTCTGGAGCCCTGAGGCTACCAGACACGGGGCGTGGCGCGTCAATGATGGTGAAGAACTCGCAGGCAGCAACCATGGCTTTGCCTACAGCGACCAGAGGCGTCGAGACGCGCTCGAGAGAGATGACCATCATCATGACGGACATGAGCACGACGAGGATGATCCGACTGTCGCCAACATTGTGGCCGCCGTACCAGAAGGCGAGAGCAAAAGCAGCGTAGAGGGAGAAGAAGATGAGCCCAAACTGAGCAGCCATGAGAGGTGATGTAGCTTGCCCATGTCTCTTGGCAGCATCGGCCCAGACGGAAAATCGTTTCGCCATCTGGGATTCAGCACCGCAAGCAGTGACCATACGGATGGCAGAGAAGGACTCGCTTGCGATGGAGGATGATTTAGTCTCGGCCTTGGTAGCTCTGCTTGTACCTTTGACGATCAAGGGCAGAAGAATGCCGACAGTCATGGAGATGAAGAGAATGACGGAGCATGTGACTAGTGTGAGAGACCAGCTATATGTGAAGGCGATGACAGTGGCCGTGATGATTGTGGCTGTGAACTCGAGAAAGGTTCCGAGCTTCTCAGAAATGCCGAGCTGCATAGTGTTGGCTGTGGTCGTGATGGTGCCGGCGGCGGCGCCGGGGGGCATGGAGTCGAGCACATGGATAGCTTGGGCGAAGAGGCAGCGCAAGTAGTGCAGGCGGATGGCAGCCGACATGCGAATACCAATGATACGGAAGCAGAACTTGTTGATATAGGTCAGAAAGAAACGGCCGAGGAAGAGACAGAAGATGTACAGGGACATTCTGTTGAGTGACGTCTGGAACTGGTCCCGCGTCATAGTCGTGCCGGGCGTGAAATAGTTTGTGAAGTCCCCGACAAGGGCGCCTGGTCATTGGGATGTGAGCAGAGTGACATGGAAGGGTAACACACTCGGTAGACTTACCAAAGACGACATTCATAAGAGGTAAAGTTGTTCCAGAGCCTGGTGATAGTAAATTAGGATCAGAGTGGTCACGAAAAGAAAGTAACCCTATGTAGGGAAAATCATACCCATGGCAGCCAAAGCTGCGAGCACCATGAGCGGGTAGTCCCATTTCGTGGCATACGAGAAGATGCGCTGCGGCGCTTGCATGTCAGTTCTTGTGAAAGCATAGGCTCGGCAGGAGGATTAAGAGCCAGCGTACAACATAGTCCTTGAAGGCTGCCTCGCGTTCTGGTCGCAGCTTGGCATCCTGGGCGGCGACCTCCTCCTTGGTCAGCAGCGGCGAGCCATCTGGCGATGGAGTCACGGCCGCCTTGCCGGACAGCGGAGCGGTGGCCGAGGCGACGGGCGCGGTGGTCGCGGCGGCGGTGGGGCCCACGGCGGCTTCGCCTTTCTCCATTGTGCTGTACAGAATGGCCGTGGCGGCAGACGAGGACGGCGGGCAGCAGCGGCGGTGGCGGCGAGGTAGAAGACTGTGCGGTGTCAGGCGTGGAGATGGTGCCTGGGGCACATGCTGTGGGAGCAGCAATGTTGTAAAAGGGTTGCCGGGGACTATTTAAGCAGGAGACGCAGCATCAAGGGTCTGTCGCAAAGAGAAGGAGTCGAGTTGAGTTGAGCGCGCGGTCAAGCAGGCCTTCTTGACACACCCTGGTCGCTCTTGGCAACGCAACCAACCTGAAGCCACGAGACCCCTCAAAGTACTTAGTATACGGCACCTACAGATTCTTGGGCTGTTGCAGTTGTCGTTGTGGTAAAGGTGTCAGATGTCTGCGGAAGGTCCGTTGTTGCTGCCTGGCCCTGCCTGCAATCTCCCAAGTTGCTGTCGTGCGTGGCATACGCAGTAGGGTCTATTGGGGCGCAAGGCGGCAGTTTACTTGGTCCGGCGGCTGAACCCAGACGCCCTCCAGCGGCCGCTTGGGTGCCGCGCGGAGTCTGCACGGCCTGGAAGCGGGAGCCGGGCGATTCAGCCTCAGGGGGCCGGCTCTGTCTGGCTTTGGTACTATTTTACAGTTGCGGAACTTCCGCTACTGCGGAGTACAGGGAACAAACGGGAGACCCGATATGAGCGCGTCAGCGTAGCGCACCCTGTCGCTCCACTGTCGTCCAATCACTGTCGACCCGAATCTTTTTAGCACCCGAGCCTCAAATGTTTCTGCTAGGTAGCTCGCATCCCGTCACGACGTGCCAAATCCCCAGCCTTGGCATATTTGTCGCCCGCGCATGCCACGGAGCTCTGCTATCGTTGTGGGAATATCCCACCGGGCACAGGATTACAGGAATGGTTCTTGTCCACAACAGCATACTAAGTAAAGGGATGCCTGCTCTCGGGAACCTGCAAGATGACAATCTCAGCCCTCAGGACCCTGAATATGACTGGGACCTGTCTGAACCCCCAGTCACCAACCCTTGTTCTAGCGCTAGTCCGAGAAGAGCAATCCATGGTACCAAGTACCTAGCGCATCATGTAGGTGCCTTAAGGCATCCATCCATGTGCAGATACAATCGAACCTCTTACCTCTTTGCACCTCTGCCACCACATTAACCTTCTGCCGTAATAATAATACTTCGCTCTTCGACGCCATGCGCTGATTCGCCCTCCAGACCTCTGCACTTTTGTCTCTTCGGATCTCTGTTCCTCCGCTGCCCTACACTCCTTGACCTGGGCCTAGGATACGTGTCCTCGGCGGACAACTTTTTGCATCACAACAATGCCTTGGTTCACGTTTGCCATGGGATGCAGGCTTAGCAAGTAGAATTATATCAAAGCTATGCCTACGCAATCTTTCTCTTGTATCCACGTTTATTTGAGGCCGTCTGATCTACAAAGTAACGGCAGATCTAGATGTACTCAGTCATAACTCTGGCCTCCTTTGTCTAATCCTCCGCTTGCGGAGATTCAGGGTGACCTTGCTGCCTTTGAGTAGGTAAGTACTTGAGGTACCCGCGTTAACAAGTCTTGTCCTGGTCGAGCACGCGAGCGACTGTCTGTGGCGAACACAAGGGTGGGCTGCAACCAATGTTCCCCCTTGAATGACTGTTCGGCAAGATCCGAAAGCCCACCCACCTTGGCAGTCCAGGCATCAGCAGATCGACAAACCGCGCTCTCACGTCCCGGGGATGTGGACCGAGTCGCCAACCTCTAGTCACGAGCCCTGACCCTCAGCAGGTTCAAGTCGGTATGGTTACAACATGCACACAAACACACCAAAAGCCACGTCGACAGTACAGCAGGCTGTTGTTGTGACGTCTGCCGCTTCGGGGTTTTTTCCCACACGTATCCTCAACAAGTCATCCTCGGTGGTGAAAGCCCTTCTTGCCCAAGTCTTAATGACACGTTAGTGTGCTCGCAGGTACCTAGCGAACTAAATGTATAGAGGTACAGAAGTCTAAGTTTACTGGTAGAAATCTCGTAGACTTGGGCATCCTAAGTCATAGTGCTGCGGTATATGTCTTGCCTCTGTTCTCCCTCGTCCGTCAGTCTTAATACTTCTTCTCAATTCTTCAACAAAGCCCCAAGACACAGTCCCGGACCTTGACACGTAACGGCACACAACTCCCCCATGTTTCTTCAAGATTGGCTAACAACCCTTTGTTGTGGTACATCTCGCTGGCTTAATCTGTTGAATAGTCCACAAGGTACAAGGTATATCAAAAGGTTACTTGAGGTACATCGTACATCAACATGCATGTTCCTCACCCCTGCCCCACCGCCACAGCGGCGCCCCCTTTCGCGTATTTCGTATCCGCGCGAACACCGTTGACAGGGGCTCACCTTCCGCCGCTCCAGCAAGCAATCAACAAAACACATCGTAGCCACCACCGCTAGGTTAATATACTGCTTGATGCATACTCCCTTTTTGCGTGGCAGGGGCTCAAACAAACGCTGGCCGCCAAAATTTATCGTTTTCATAGATAGCCACATAGACATGAACAAGCACCAACCCTTCAGGCCGAAAGATTCACTCCAGGGTCACCGCACGTAGGGCAATGGTACCAGAACGCTCGGCTGCACGGAAGCAGACTCTCGCCGGAGGAGAGCATTTTAGTAATCTCAAGGCTGCTCGTTTGTACTTCAGATACTTGAGGTATACACCTCAGGTCTATGAGTAAGTTCATGTAGAGGTACTTAAAATGACCAAACTCGCTGGTAAGGCTGGGTTCGCAAAAGCTTCCACGGGCAGCAGCACAGTCTCGACGTGCCAACTGCAAGAAAGTCGATGCGGCTGCACAAGTTGATGACAAGAGGTGGCAAGTGCTCTGGAATGCCGTGACTGAGTCATTTTCTGCTTGATATTTACTATGCCAGCTCGTCGGCTCATGGATTCGAGCTTGACGACTACACATCAGTACCGCAGCTCAACTCATACATTACGCGCCTCTGCAGTGATAACATGACCGTCGCTCGCACGCTAATACTGCTCTGACAGCGCTCGGCCAGCGCTCTCCGAGTATAGCGAAAAGCCGCCCGTAGCCACGAGTATGTGGCTCAGCAGAGCAGACATTCCATATCCCTAAGCGCCATTTCAGCTGCCAATAAGGTTAGCCCATTGATAATCTGAATAGGTGGGGGCGGAAACTGGGCTTTTGACAAGATCAACGAAATTCCTTACACATCTACAGACTTACAACTTGTTGGGCGGAGCGGCGGACGTCTGCGGCCACTGGTAACCAGCAGCATCACTAAATTTGTAGCCGTACGACGAAGTGAAGTCATCAAGTACCGCCGGGCCTCGAGAACCTATTACAGCGCATTAGCCGAGCTCGCACGTCAAATAGCACGGCATTGCTTACCGTAGGGGTACTCCATGGGGATGATCTCCTTGTTGTCATCCAGGTAGTGAAGAAGTGGCGTGAAAGTCCGCCAGCTGGCATCAAGCTCATCGTCACGAACAAAGTTGGAGTGGTCGCCCTTAAGCGCATCGAGGATCAGCGACTCGTAAGCTTCGGGGATCTTGAGATCCGAGAATCGCCGCCTGTAGGTCAAGTCGAGCTCTGTGACTACGGTCTGCATGCTCAGTCCGGGTAGCTTCGAGTTCATCTTGATGTAGACACTCTCGTTGGGCTGGATGCGCATGACGAGCTCATTCCGGGGAATGTCCTTGAAGATACCACTAGTAACATCCTTGAACTGGATCCTGATCTCGGTCTTTTGCTCGTTGAGGGCCTTGCCAGCCTTCATGATGAAAGGCACACCGTCCCATCTCTCGTTCTTGATGTATGCGACCAAAGCACAGAAGGTGGGGCACCGGGAGTCCTTGGGCACAGTGTCGTCCTCCTTGTACGAGGGCTTGGTGCCATCGAGCGACTTGCCGTACTGACCGATAATGACATTCTTCGGCTCGATGGGTGGAATGCTCCGCAGTACCCGCACCTTCTCGTCGCGGATGTCCTCGGCGGAGAACGAAATCGGTCGCTCCATCGCCAAGAGTGTCAGAACCTGAAGGAGATGGTTCTGCATGACATCACGGACGATGCCGAACTCATCGAAGTAGCCACCACGGCCTTCGGTGCCGAAAGGCTCCTTGAAGGTGATCTGAACATTGTCGATGTGGTGACGATTCCACGTCGCGCCGAAGAACTCGTTACCGAATCGAAGAACGAGGATGTTCTTGACCATTTCCTTTCCTAGATAGTGGTCGATGCGGAAGATTTCATCCTCCTTCCAGTCAGGCTCGAGGGACTTTTGGAGCTCGCGCGAGCTGGCCAAGTCCTTGCCGAACGGCTTCTCAACCTGCGATGATTGTTACTGCGTTAATAGTGCCCGAAACGCGTAAAATCATTCCTGACATTAGACTTACAATGATGCGAGCAATGCCGTTCTCGGGGTAGCAGCACTTCTTCAGGTGCTGGGAGACGATTGTGAAGACGCTGGGCGGCAGGGCCATGTAGAAGACGCGGTGGGCCTCGTTGCGACCCTTCTCGAGCTCCTTCAGGTGTGCGTCCAATTCGTTGAAAGAGTCGTCGCGGTCGTATTGGCCAGAGACATAGGTGCAGGCGTTGCAGAAGTCCTCCAACTGGTTCTCAATGTCCTTGGTAGGGGTCTTGATGTATGACTTGACCCTCTTGAGATACTCCTCGTGGTCCATCTTTGTGCGCGCATAGCCGACGATCTTGGTGTCCTTGGGCAGGAATTGGTTCCGGTACTTTACAACAGGCCAGTCAGCGACACGGCGGCAGGCATTAGGTGGTCAAGTTTCTAGACGAAAACCTACGAGACCGAACAGAGCCGGGAACTGCACACACATTAGCACACGCACACATCGAGGAAAAACGCAATAGCAAGACGCAGTGTACGCACAGTCTTCTTCTTGGCCAGATCGCCAGAAGCACCAAGGACCACGATGATGGTGTTCTCCTTGAGCTCCAGTGAGCTGCGACGTCATAGTTGTGTCAGCTTCAGAAGCGCCGTGAGTCCCGAGGGGAAGAGAGTGGCTGCGCAACTTGGCCCCCTCGATGTCCATTGAGGTGCGCCGTCTTTGTCATTTTCTATCGCGCGATCTGTCGCAGACTTCAGCTGTACAGCATAGCTGAACAACCCATGGCAACACTGCTCAGGACAACGCAACAGGTGAAGAGGGCAGCGGGGTGTGGGAGGCGGGGCGAGCTTCAAAACTCACGCGGCAGCGGAGGAGTCCATTGCGACAGGAGGGTAGCGAAAGGACGCCCGAAGTTGTCAAATGTTTCTTTTCGAAGACTCGGGGATCGGAGGAAGCGAGTAGCTGTGTTTCTGGGTCGCCTTGGATTTGCAGGAGCAGCAGGGTTGGGCGTGGAAGAAGAAGAAGTTGTTGGGCTGGCCGCGGCTGCTCATAGCACGGCGGAGTTGTCATGCGGCCGGACCGGACCAGGGAAGCTCCAGCGCAGATTGGAGATTTCTCGGACGTCAGAGTGAAGCAGCCCCATCCAATACCAACCCCACCTCGTGCGTATTAACCGTCTACCGGCACCAGGCCAGCTTGAGAGCTTCAAGACTCATTCAAACCTTCTGCATCGACGCGACGTCGCACCGCACCGCACCGCACCCTGCCCGCCTCGCCTGCCGATGTCTCCGCCGCCACCGCAGCTGCTCTCCCACGCCTGTGCCTCCTCACCTCATACCTCATCTCTTGCGTAGAGTGGAGAGCTCTCGCCATTCCTGGGATCCTCAAACATCCATTAGTTAATGACAACAACTCGACAACCTGCCCGTCGATTAGTTTTATTTTATTCTGATATCTGCCAGCTTTCTGTACTTGACTAAATGGTATTTGCCGAGCTCCCAAAGAAGTCTGGTCTCACTACAGAGCGCTTTGTACAAGACTCGAGCCCGACAGGGTCCCGAATTGTCAGTGGACCGCCCTGTACTCTGCATATTACGTAGCACGACTCTCGTAGCACGACTCTCGACGTCCATGGCCTTCGCACAAGGCGACGGGCCCCTGCATTTCCGACATTTCCGCCGGCACCGGCAGGTCCCCCAACGCTCTGTGATCAATAAGCACCGACGCCACTTTTATGCACGGAGTTATCGGTGCAAAGACCTTGCGAACCGGGTTTCGTTTCGTCCTCGCGACAGCGGCAGCGTCGGCTTTCGAAGTCGAATGGATGGCCCGTGTGAAAACAGTCTAGGGAAAACAGCTTGGTAAGCTCGATTCGATGCATGTGGTCATAACATTAGACTTTGCTCGCTGAGGCCGTGAAGCTTGCCATTCCAGGATAGACTCCTGCCAGGTCGTGAGTTTGAAAGCCTTGAAACCTTGCTTCTCCTCCCTCCCCAAAAGGCACGTTTTTGGTTACCATGAGGCTATGAGCGCCTCGATGCGTATCATCACATAGCCATGTGATCCAGCTGTGGGACACGAAGTGTGCTGCTCACTCATGTCGTGTTCCTCGAATGAGTGGGGCATCCGCCCTTATTCTCATCGGCCTCGGCCTCTCATTGACGCGGATAAATGGGACAGGCGTGGGGGTTCGGCGCCCGAATTCTCAACGAGCTGCAACGAGCCAGGCCTCGCCAACGGCCCGTAAGGACTCTAGTCTTGGTTCCAATGTCCGACATAGACACGCATGCTGAGGAAATTCGTGTCGACACTATTGCATGAACCACACCGAAGACACGTGTGGAACGTAGAAAGCTTGTTGCTCAAATCACGACTCTATCTCGTGAGTCGTGAGTCGTGAGTACAAACTTTCGGCGCACACTCTATCACGTGTTGTTTGGTGCGAAGCTATGTAAACTCGCTCTGTCTGTTATGTGTTCGCACGAGGCAACAGTGTCAATTAAATTTAAATGCCAGATTTTGGCAGTACCGCACTTGAGCCATAAAGGATGACCTTTATTCAAGTCGCAGTGAATTAAGGCAAAGGTTAGCTCAAGACAATCAGCAGTCGGGAAGCATTTTCATGAACTTGAAGAACGTTGTCCTCGATCGTAATTCTAGAAAGCAGAGACAAGAATAGCGTTCGTCAAGTATCGAGATGCGAATATGCTCGATACTGTGTGAGCGCTGCAAGGAAGAAGAGTTGGGAGCGCCGAGCCAAGGTGACTCTTACAAACCCAGCCTTCTATCTTCATTGCAGAACATGCGCTGCAACATCCGTCATCCAAGACGGCTGGCATCCTCATATCGATAGCCTCTCGAGCTGCAATCACTATGGTCATGTGACTGGGCGGTATGGAGCGGCAGATTAATGATAGCTCACACCGAAGACAGGGTATGGAGCATCTGTCGCACCACACGATTTTCGTTTTCAAAAAACCAAAATTGTGGCCCCACTTTCACCACCCCCATCCTCGCCATAGTCTGATGCCTCGCTTTGAAGACAGGACTGCACCGAGTACCACGACAACGACATTCGCCCAGCTGCACAACCATTCTCTCGGATCGACGGATTCTCGAGGACGGCACACATACCAAACGACAAGATGCCTACCGAAGCCGGACACAGACGTGAGTAGACACCATGATGGAGACAGGCACACCGGCGCGCACAACCCTTTCAACGTCATTCCGAAATTTCAAGATTGAGACAAGGGACGATGTCGAGGATCGCGCCGGCGCGCAAATCTGCACTTCAATTTACAATGACTATTAGGTGCTAACACATTCTCCTTGCAGTATACGTCAAGTGAGTATTCCTTGAATCTAGCCAGCGACCTCGGATCGGCAATCACGAAACCCCACAAGTCTTTAAACACGAGCTCGAAGTGCAACAACCAGCACCGACGATGAGCCCTCTGCAAACGATAGCACGAAAGTAGATGACAAGATCAGGCTACTAACCGCCTTCTATTGTAGGGGTCGCCACCTGAGCTACCAGCGTAGCAAGCATGTCACCAACCCTAAGATGAGTCTGGTCAAGATTGAGGGTGTCGACGACATCAACGCTGCCAAGTATGCACTCTCACCGAAATGGGGAAAACCACGAGAGAAAATGATATTAACAGTACCTTGCAGCTTCTACCTCGGCAAGCGCGTCGCCTACGTCTACAAGGGCCAGAAGGAGATCCGCGGAACCAAGGTCCGCGTCATCTGGGGCAAGGTCACCCGTCCTCACGGTACGCATTCACAGTTACTCGGACTCCAACCAATTTCGGTCATCAAGTAACACAAACTGACGCTCATTATCCACAGGCAACTCTGGCGTCGTCCGCGCCCGGTTCACCAACCCCCTTCCCTCCAAGTCTTTTGGTGCTTCAGTTCGTATCATGCTCTACCCCTCTTCGATATAAGCATGGGGGATAGGCCGGAGTTTGGAAGCGTGGACGGTTCATGGTTAGGCTGCATCTGGGTTGGGCAAGGATTCACGGTTTCGACCTTGCATGTCTAGGCAATTCGACAACGAAATCAAAAAAAGAGAAAATACCAACAAAAAGAACTCTACACAACCCTCACGCGCGCGCACACGCATCACAAACTACGGGGACACGGGGACATGCTCGCTTCCAGATCTTGTTTACCTTGAAATCTGTGAATACCTCTTTCGCAGGAGAAGCGGACGGTAATCGAAAGACCAGACCTTGAGAAGCAGCAATCCTCGCACCGGCCCCAACATTTTACGCGATGAATAATGAAAAAAGAAACGGACAAAAGGGCGGACGACGGAGAACAACCTCGCCGGAACTTTGCGGTCGGAACAATTACTTCACACACAAGGAAGATGCGTCTAGGATTCGGCCTGCATCTAGGCCGATGGGAAGCATCGATCTTGCCGTTTTTGAACCACGCGCCGCAGAGCAAGGCTGGGGGAAAAGTGGTATTTACTTTGTTTGACAACGGAGTTTGCATTGCATTTAGACCATCGATCACCCAATCTCAAAGAAGGCGGAACTCGCCATAAACAGTAACTTGCTGTCTTTGACTGCCTGACCTGGTGACGACGTCATGTCTTGTCGTTCTCTTCTATTTCGAGCAGAATAGAACGTGCGTGTCTCGAACTGTCTAATGTCGTTGTTCAGGGCCCTGTCACTTTGGGTATTGCCAGTGATTCCATGAGCCAGGCTTGAGACATGACACATGAGACCTACATCAGTTAGAGGAAGCTGCGCACAACATCCACCGTAAATCTTCTGTTGGCGTCACGACTAGGAACAGTCTACCGAAACTTGTATCACCTGTCATGCAATGTGCCTTGGGTTTGGGAGGCCCGGGTCTCAACTGCTGTTGGGCCTGCCATCGTTGTGTCGATCAATCTTCGACGACCAACAGATAGCCGTCGCAGCCAGCTTCGAGGCATTAGCCCTTGCCGCATCTGGGAGACATACTCCGCATTAGCAGTGGGAACTAATATTTCCAGACTCCCCAGGAAGGACATGAGCAGAGGCCAGACAGACGGAGAGCCTGAAGCAGGTCAATATATGATCCGGAATGCTCGCTCAAGACTAGTGTCCGAGCTGATCGTTTATTTCCAAGCATCATCACTCCAGTGCCGATACGCACCACACGTCTCATGCGATACTTGCGAGCGGGTGTGAAGACTTGTAGTGTTCCTGGGAAATTCACAACACAAATCTTCCAGTCAAGTACTTTATTCTGTTAGAATTCGTATCGTCAGCAAACGTGGTGATAATCGTACCTTCGCATCCCTTCTAATAAACCTGCGTTTACATGCGGCCAGTTTTTCAGACACATGCATAAACATGTCTATATTGAAGCTTCTACTCGATCCCGCGATGAGACTTAACACGCAATGCTCATTGCTCCTAGTGTGTCAAAGTTTAATAATGGGGTTACCGGATATGCACAAAACAATGTCGGGGGCCCAGGTAGATGTGTTGCTCTTTGGCGGGTTTCGAAAGAATTTCCCTTTTGAAACGAGCTTCAAGTGAAAAGGTGAGTCAAGTCTGACCTCACATAAAACCCCCTCCAAAATGTTGTTCCCTCTCGAGGCAGGAGTATTTTCTGCAATGCCCGTCCTATTAATGATACTCACAGCGGCCGCCAGAGAGCGTTAGTACATTTTTATCAATAAATCAAAACGTCTCTTTAAGCAGCTTTATTTCCGGCAACAAGAGGCAGGCAGGTGTAACGGGTATTAAACAACCCACTCGACGGTTCATACGAGCACAAACCAACATATACTACACGCACTGATAGGCACGAGCAGATCTCAGCCGCCAGCCATTAATCTTGCCCGGGCTTTGGCTTTGGCGATGTTCGTCTGGACAGAATAGTTACCACAAAAAGACGTAGTGCAGCACCTTCTTGACCTGATCCCTTATTGCAGGCATGTTGAGAACGCTCGGCAGGCGCGGGCTTTTTCTGATGATTCTTGCCAAGGGCCCCGGGTGGGCTGTTGCTGGTCTGATGATGGACCCTTCCTCTTTTGCGGGGGACTTACAGCAGTACCCACCGAGACAAAGGAGACGAAACGGCGACGTGGCTCAACCTCGGGAAACAATTATAGAACACGCGGATCCTTCCTAATTACATTTTTATACTTCTACAAATTTTAAACGCACGCCGATCCCGTAATCAGCGTGGACCACTCAGCTGTGGCATGTGGCTTGTCCAACACAGGTCTTCTGGGCCAGTATAATGGGAGTACCGAAGCACGCATCAGTATATCGCATTACGGACTACCAGTTTATACATGATTCCAGAGGCCGAGTCTCTCTGCAGCGGTACTATCTTGTCAGATGTCCAAAACGTGTTGACCGATCTTGACATCGGACGCGCCCTTGAGACAAAGCCTGCCGCAGGTCGGGCAGGGTTTACAAGTCATCAACCCCGGATACAAGGCCTGTATTATGACTCGCAAGAGTAACAGCACAGCCTGCCAACAACAAGATGATCCCCACGAGTGACTGAACCGAGCTTATTCCATGCATTCCCAATTGGGCCTGACCCACTAGAGAGCACTGACTGACTGGAGTGTGCGTTCATTCATCGATGGTTGTATCAGACGTTGCCGAATTGAGGCTGAGTCTTCGGATGACGTCCCACTGCCCGAACGGCTGCTAGACTGATGTATATGCCTGCATGCGTTTCTCAGCCACGCACGAGACTTAGTTTGACCAGTGGTGGTTTTCGGACGTGCTGGCATAGCTGGTACCAGAGAGCCGGGTGTCGCACCAATATCCCCTCGACGCTGACGTCTCGATCTAGCTTCTCACCTTCGTGACAAGCTTCAAAAGCAGGCCCACTGCCCATCTCGGAGGATTTGCAGGGGTTGTATTCAGTGCTAAAATTGAGTCGCCGGCTGTGAAGCATTACGAGCACACCACCAGCCGCCTGGGATGGCACCAAAATCGGTTAAATGGAGTACGCTGCTGGCGCGCTGACGCACTAGTGCCGCTCCTACTTATTTGTGCAGCCCGGCGACAGTTTCACGCATGCCTCTGTACAACAATGCCAGGCCGGACTGTAACAACGAGAACAGATGCATCCGTGTGCGGCCAGACGTTGCCAGGATGGAGAAGAGACTGCGCGTGCGACAGCCCGGGCGCGGGAGTGGATCACGGCACGGAGCACGGAGTATCGTGGATACGCTTGTATCGTCCATGCACGCAAAACCGGATTCTGCGAGCTTTCCCATACGCCGGCCAGACACCAGCCTGTCTGCCATGCTGGCATATACGGGGCGTTCTGCTGCTCCAGTGGATCCTCACATGCATTCGACAAGGATGGTGTTTTCGACGCCAGAGGCGGGAGGTTAGGAGTGAACTTGTTATTTGTCAAGACGGCGTTGTGACCCGTCTTGTTGACGGCTAGCATCAACTTCCAACTTTTTTTTTTTTTTTGGCTTGAAACTGCCTAGGCGTAGATTGTGGCCCAGGGGCTTGGGCCATGGCCAACGTCACAAACCCTAAAACAGAAATGGCGAGATCCGCAAGTGTTGGTACGCGTCCAACGCGTACCAGCAGAATATCGATCTCGGTTGCGGTGCTTTGCGTCATCTGCATGTCCACCAGCGAGTCGCTATTGCCGGCAAGGTGTCGTTCATGTGCCGCATGCATGGATTTACTACTCCGTACCAGCGCGTGAACAATGACCAGGTGTTAGAAGTCTGCAAAATAAAAGCGAGCTGATGCGCGTCAGACTCGTAATTGTGTGGTCGAGATCCACAACTTGCAAAAGCCAAGCCCGGCACGCGGAGTACATCGGCGATCTTGTCGTCTGCGGCTTGCGGCCAGGGCCACAATTGACTTTGTCAAAGGCTGGCTGCCACGCGTTGCTGTGTGGAGTAAAGTACAACAATCGACCGCGTACCACAGCGATGAAGTCCTCTCGACTGCGTGCGGATGGAGTGAACCCGGATGGGCGAGTTGAATTCGATCCAGAAGCGGGCTGGGCAAGGTGGGAAGCGCCTAGGATTGGCGTTAGGAATGGCAAGATTGTCATGTCCTCATTTTGCAAACGTCGAGCTGTAACCGTAATCTTGAGGCACTGATAGCGCTCTGGATAAATCGACCGCGATGCTGGCAGCCATATTCCGTACTCGACAGGCGACATTCTGCTGCCCAAGGTACTATGTACGACCATGGCCTACATGCATAGTATTGTCTGAACAGCGGGCTCAATGGCCTCAACCGGTGGATGCAGCAGTGGTGCTACTGGTCAGTAGTTGTTGGCACAGGGATCCCACTCGACAGGGAGGGCGATAAGGTCGCACACCAGCAACTTGCAAGGCACGCAACTGGCGCCGGACCCGGCCACTAGCGAATCTGGCCGCGACATTATTGAATAGGTCTGTTGACTTTGGCGGTTAGGTTCCAAGCTTGGCACAGATTCCGAATTTGGTCTCTGCCAGTGCTAGTCCCCACGGCTGGCCATGATCACACGAGACCGAGCATCGAGCAAACTTTCGTAATTGCTGGCTGACAAGCCTTAAAAGAGGCAAGAGAGACAAGAGATGCAAGAGTCGACCCATCCGTACTGCGTAGGTACCTAAAGTAACTACTATGTAGGTGATCCGTACACGAGCGGATGATGCGGACATCGGGGCGCAGTAGCTCTGGTGGCGTCATGCACGGTCATCGCGCAGTGCGTGTCAACCTTAGTAGGAGCCAGGACCAGTCAATCATGCAAGCTGGCGATCTACAGACGAGCTGGGTGGTGGGCGAGGTGGGCACGTTTGCCTCTGCTGTAACTAAAAGTGCGGTACGGAGTACATACTATTGCGCCAGCCCCCCCTCCACACCACCCTCTTCTTTGGAAGGGGGGCGGGCGCGTCTTCTCCAACGCGCACCTGCAAACCCGCCTTCTTTTTTTAAATTTCACCCATGCGGCAGAGCTGCAACCGGCATGGCAAAGTGAGCCAGCCAAGTGCTTGCAGAGGGCGTGGCCTGTGACGAAGTGGGTGCCCATTGAAGTTCGCCAGCGCACGCCCCTGTCCTCCGCGCCTACTCCGTCGGTCTGGCGGCACCAAGACAGGAACCGGCCTCTTTTGGCCGCCGAGGACTCCAACGTTCCTGCCAATCCCGGTCCCAATTTCTCTCGCCATCCCATCATCCCGTTCCCTGCCCTGCCCTGCCCTGCGCATCCTGCCCTGCCCTGCCCTTCTTAACAAAACTCTCGGGCGTGTGACGACTGTCGCCCAGCAGGCATCAGCTTATCCCATCATTACATTACCGCCCGCTGCCCAGAGCACGCGCCGCGACCCCAGCTTCCCATCAACACAATCAACCGAGAGATTGCACACTCCATATCTCTGTCCCCACGATCGTTTCCCGCCCGGACGCTTCGCTCCCTACCGACCCTCACTATCAGTGACCATTGACTCAATCTACGACGCCAGCAATCCCTGGCTCTCCACAAGGCAATCCGTCATCTGCGTCTCACCCGCTCTCCTCCACTTTGCCGTGGTCAGTGCCTGTCTCAAGCGACCAGGTTTTCCAAGTTGTCAGCGCTCTTATCTGCTTCAGGGATCGACCGGCAGGCGCGCGCTGCCCCCCTCGTTACCATGGCCACTTCCTCATACAATATCCAGCATCACCCGCTGCCCTCTGTGCCCCAGCACGATAATCTACAGCCTTATAGTCAACAGCCCGGCCCAGCTCAACAGTACCAACAGTACCAGCAACAGCAACAACAACAACAACAACAACAACAACAACAACAGCGGCAGCAGCAGGCGCAACAACCGCCCCATCCCGGTCCAGCCGCTAAGAGCAGAGGCCTCAGCTTCCGCTCTGAAAAGTCGCATCGCAGCTCGAACAGTGCTGGAAAGAACAACCTTCAGGAAACACACGCCGAGAAGGAATCCAAGCGACTTCACAGCAAGGCTGATCCCACCATGGCCATGAACGAGATGGAACCTGGTTTGTGTTCCCCATCCCTCGATCTCGCATCTGGAACGAGCGCTAGACTAATCGTCAAACTTACTTAACAGCGGCCATTGCTGCACTTGGTGCGAACAAAGACTTTCGGCCGCTGAGCTCAATTCAGCATCTGGGCTACGACGGATTAGTTATTGGTAGGTTTTTGCCTGGCTTACACGAATCTACAGAACGCTGCTAATTTCTCCTCGTGTTTCAGCTGATCCTGATCGGTCTAACCCCACGAGATCGCGGTGGGAAAGGCCACTGGAGACAATTCGCAGTTTTGAGGCCGCTGTCGACGGCAAATATAAAAGGAAGTCATTCTACAGGTCGGAGTCGGAGTCCAACATCAACGGCTGGAACAAGCGCACCAGCCAGTATGGAAGTAAGCGTTCCAAGCCTCTGGCTGATTGATATGCATTTCGTGGCTAGTACTAATGGTGCTCTTCAGACCAAAATGGCCCTCGCTTTCCCCAGAACAGCTATTACGGCAGTCGGCCTCAGTCAGTGTATCGCTCGGAGAGCCTAGGGTATGACACAGGAAGACATGAAGGAGGCGGACCTAGCTACTCCGAGGGTCACGAAAACGGTCGCCACCGGTACAACCGAGCACCGATTGAGCCGTACATGACCCGAGCCAATGGCGCCAGAAATGTATACCCAATGTCAAGCAGCCACCAATCGCACGAAACGGTCGCATCTGGATCGGGTAGTGGAAGCGAACCCGTTGGCTACTTGACTGATCCTAGCAGCGAGAATAGTTCGATGGGACGTCGGTCCCCGCCAAAACGTCAGGAGCAAGGACATGATTATGGCAACAGAGCAGGCCTGGGCAACTACGACAATCGGTCGTTCGCACCATCAGGTCTCTCGAACTCGCAGAGTAACGCCCCGTCCGTGCCCAGAAAGGAAACCGGTGGAAACATGCTGCGCAAGCAGGCTGCACCTCCTCCAACTAGCGCCTCGCAAGCGCGTCCAGTGGTGGCCGACAAACGGAAGAGCTGGTTCTCTCGAAAATTTAACAAGGACTGAACAGCTGCAAAGCAAAGAAGATGACCTCCGATACCTGTTTCTTCGCACAGTCGTGCGCGAACTACCACTTGGCTACCTATTTCACAATTTCTACTTTCGAAATATACCCTTTAGGCCCCTTTGGGACGATTCTTGTGTTGCCCTCTTACACGAGCTGCACGGTTGCGAGACATCGAACATTTTTCAATTTATCTTGGCAACGGGTATGCTTGGGAGAGTCTAATACGAAACTCCGAGCAACCTGCGACGTCTTCCGATAATCACGAGTACACGAAAGGATATGAGGAGTAGGAGGGAAATGGCATGGAAACGCCATGCCCAATGTATGGCTGCAAAGGACTACGCTGCTATTTTTGCGCAAGGACCTGAACATATGGCGCCATATGCGTCGAAGGAAAACAAGGAGAAAATCGACGAGCCATCGTGCTGGACCAGACACGAAGATGGCGACGGATCAAATTATCCCATCAGTCGAAGGATGTAAGGCGATGCACTCACGTACACTAAAAAACACCACACCAGCGATCGACACCTATGCGATGAACAGCATATCTCACACAAGCATCACCTAGGTCATAGGAGACGCAAACGCACCATAGAGGGATGCGCTTGCCCATCCATGCCTCTCGACTTTCCTTGCGTCTGCGATTATAACATATTTCTAGTAGACTTGTTCATTTTCGTACATTAGTATAATGTCTTAGTGGCGTTGACGAAGAAGATTCATAAGAAACATCATACCACAAGCAGGATAGACCCAATTATCTACATGAATGTACCTTGAGTGTGGGACTAGAACAATAGTCGTCTGAGGTTGAATACAGCCCGTCGTATTCTTCCCCCACGCCTCAAAGCCAGACCCCAACACAAAGACCCATTTGGTGGGTTTCTAGTGTTCTTGACATGTGCTCTGTTTGATAAAGAGGAAGAGGTGGTATCACTATACACTGTCACCCGAGCAAGAAATGGTCTATGTTTCCCCATTGGCACCTGCGTCGTCATATTGCGTCATTGAAACTGGTGCTGGTGCCGGCGTTTCACGTGCTGGTCTAGGCATGAGGCGCGAAGAAGCCTATCTGGAACGCGGTAACGTTCGAGTTGGGCACTCAACTGCGATATCGCAAGACGCCGATGGGAAGGAAAATCATATTGCTGTGGAGGGAGGGTTTATCTGGCACAGGCTCTTTGAATTTAAACATTGTGTGTGTGTGACCATAATTTGTTCTGCGTTGCTCGATGGTATACATTGGCAATCATTTTGTCTTCCTGATTGCTGCTGTTTTGCCTTTATCCTTTCTTGCTTGTGTAAAGATCACCTGTCCTTCTTTGCCTCGAGTTGCTCTGTCTGGTCCTCCTTCATGGCGACAATTATGTAGCCGACGAGCACCACGTTTGCCATGATGGCGGCGAAACCGCCGGCGTAACTCGCGTTGCCTATTTGTCATTATGATTAGGTTGGAACGGAGCGAAGGAAGAGCCATGGCAGGAAACAGGATACGGATCGGATCAGTGAGTCTGCATCTTTGACCGTGTAGAGTACGTGGCGGGGGGCATATGCATCCTGCTGGAGAGTGCACAAAAGGGAGGGGGTGAAGAGCGAACTCGAGTTGTCAGTGATGTGCATACCCTTGAACAGTGTGTGTAGTGTCACAAAGTATGACCCGATGGGTAGCACGACCATGGCGAATGTGGCGGCGAGTAGCTTGAGAATGACATGTCTGGAAAGTGGCTAGTTGTCAGTGGCATGGGGGAGATTGGTTGAAGCAGAGCATGCGGCAACAGTCGAGATCCAGCCTGAGTGATGGCCAGGCCCAGGAGAGTATGCCACACGGCATTAATTGTTTACGAGAGTAAGTATGTACGGAGTAGACTGACGTGGGCACTGCAGGGGCGATAATGGACTTCTGGGTTGAAGTGCCGGATGACGACGAGGTGAACTCGTCCCTGTCAATGGCCGTCTTCTCCGTGGTTGCAATACGCCGAGTCGCCATTGTTACAGCGTTTGAAAAGATGCGAAAATGAGCTTGTTGGAGTGACGTCTCTGGGGCTCTACCAAATGCTCGTGTAGTTGTTCGTGGTGGGGACAGTCAAGCATGAACTCTGAACGGAGTAGAGCCCACCAGCATATCATGGCGGAAGTGGGTCTGCTACTTACAACGATTATGCTGCCTGCTTCATAGTGCTTTCCGCTTTTTCTGTCTGCAAAGACAAGTCAGCATCATTGCCAGCGACCAAGGGCTCGTTGCGAACATTGCGATAATTCAGCGTGGTTCATCCACCACTTGGCAGCCTCCCAAGTCGAAATAATAATTCACATTAAGCATTGTTTCCCCCCAGTCGAAAACACCATCCCGCTCTGCTTGACACATAAGTGATTGAGTGTACCCTCAACAACCTGGTCACATGAGCTCGTGTCAAGTGCAGACGCGCTCACGTCGCGTCCAAGGCGCAACCTGCAAGCCGCCCGCTAAATTCTGCCGTCCACTTTTTTATCCGCCAGCCCGCCCGTTGCTCGTCAGTCTCCGTTGCGGACCCGTAAGGAGAACATATCGCCGATTGTGTGAACCAGCCATCCAGGGCTCTTTTTCTTGCCTGCACGGCATTTCTTCACCCGTACAACCACAGTCGCTATCTGCATACTGCACACGGTCGTTTGCCCTCTGATTGCAGCTTCACAAACACAAAGTCTCGCGACTTTGTCGAGGTGCAATTCGCCGCTCACTCGCCACTCGATTCACGACTTCCAACTCGCGCGCCCGCACATTTCTATCCTGCTCCACGATACGACCGCCCACGAACCCACAAGTAGGCACAGCCGCGAGATCTGGCCGACACGGAATCTCGCCCTCTATCCAGCCCACCACTAGAAGTACCACAGCTCCGCACTGGCCGTAAGACGAACCTTGGCTACTGTGACGTCAAGAAAAGCATCACGGGCTTTCCTTGTCCGCCTCGAGCAGTGGCAGTTGCACTGCAAGCTAGGCAGTCGACATGGCTGGTTCCAAACGCGCAGAGTGGTTCGATATCGAAGATGACGACTTTGACGACCTCGCCAACGCCTCGCCTTTCTTCACCCAGCCGACCCAGCCAGCAAATGCGGCAGCCGCTGCACACACGACGCAACCTACGCAGGTTGCGAACAAAGCAGCTCATGTGACGCAGCCCACCCAAGTCGGAAGCAGAGCAGACTATACGACACAGCCAACACAAGTGATGGACCGCAATACCCTTCGGGAATCATCTCCCATGGTCCCGAGCTCGCCTAGTGTTGTTGAGGTGCCGGCATCCTCCCCTTTTCAGTCGAAGGTGGCCCCAAATAATGGCCCGAATCCTGATCGCCAGAATGTCGCCTCTCTCATGGCTCCGGCCGGCACAGCTTTCAGACCACCAGCTGCCTCTGCCCCAGCACCGGCTCGTGCTCCGGCCAACCGACAATATCTTGAGCTATCTGACGACGACCTTGCGCAAGACTACAAGCACCAGGACAGCTCCGACGATGAGGTCACCCCGATGCGGGGAGATATTCGCCCGTCATTCGTGAAGCGGGACGTGGGAGTTGCGCAGCCAACTGCTGCGAGACCGGCCGCCGCCAAGCCACCTCCAAAGGATATGTCGCTTAATGATATTCCTAATTTGAGACTGCGATACTTGACCAAGGAGGTTTTCAGAGCTGTGCACAAGGCTAGGCCAGCCATTACCATTCAGGCTTGCAAGGAAGCGGTCCAGAAGGGCGGTTGGCAAGTCAATTCAGCTGTCCAATCCATTCTTGGATCCGACACAACAAAGTCGGCACCTGTCGTGAAGAACAATAGCCAGCCCACACTTGACGAAGGCAGCCAACCAGCGAGCGCAAAGTCTTCCTTCCAGTCCACCATCTCCCAATTTGCATATGGCAACAAGCCTAGTTCAAGCGCCACTCTTCCAGAAGAATCAAGCACATCAGCTCCGCCTCGTCGCCGCCTTATGCAGGGACGAAAACAGCGCTCGCCATCGCCCTCAAAGGTCTTCTCTGTCTCGTCCTCGGCAACCTCGCCTCCAACTAGCCCTGATCAAGCCTCGGCTGATACACCCAAAGAACGTGCTAAACCTATTGCGCCCAAACGTCGACTGATGCGTGGAATCAAAGCAAAGGGCCAGTCTGTCGTCACCATCGACTCAGATTCGGATCCGATTCTTGCCAAGGTCACCCTGCCCTCACGTAAACGCAAGGCCGAGCGGGACGCCGCACCGTTGTCTGAGGATGAGCTTTCCAAAGATGTTGTCGATTCCGACTCTGACAGCGACATCGTCGAAGTCAACCCGAACGAGCAGAAAGTGCTGAACTATCTCAACTCTTGCTCGGCGGAAGAGCTCGGCCGTATGATTGGCCTACCTGCCGACGCAAAACTCATGATCGAAGCCGCGCCATTTAAGAATCTCGCCGCTGCCGAGAGGGTCTCACGAAACGACAAATCAAAATCGGGCAGATCAAAGGGCGCTCGTACGGAAATCGGCACAGTCATCGTCGAAAAACTGTCTTTGTGGTTCGAAGCTTTTGAGGCCGCTGCCGTCGTGATTAAGAAATGCGAGGACCGCGGTGCTCAGATTCAGGCTGCAATGGCAAAGTGGCCGATGGACAGAAATGGCCGGCTGCGGAGTTCTCCTGGAGTAGATGGCGAGGACTGTTCCTCTGTCATTATGAGGCAGATGCCAGTTCCTGCCCAACCTGCTCTTATGGACGCAGATGTCGTGACGCTCAAGTCCTACCAGCTTCTCGGACTCAACTGGATGGACCTGCTCCACCGCAATGGCTTTAGTGGCATTCTGGCCGATGACATGGGTCTCGGCAAGACCTGTCAGGTCATCTCATTCATCTCGCATCTTGTAGGATCATACGACGAGGACAGCGGCCAGACTCGGCCGTGGCCGAACTTGATCGTGGTTCCGCCCAGCACCTACGAGAACTGGATCACCGAGTTCGAGCGCTTTGCTCCGGACGTTAGCCTCTTCCTGTACTCCGGGACCGAGCGACGAGACACTGAGCCCGAGGATGTCCAGGACTACCATGTAGTCCTCACGACTTATACTCAGATTGAGCGGAAGGTTGAGGATCTGCACTGGCTTCAGGGTCTGGAGCCGTATGCCGCTATATATGACGAAGGCCACAAACTCAAAAACCCGAGCACCAATGTCTACAAGCAACTCAAGAGAGTACCGACTGAGTGGCGGCTGATTCTCAGCGGCACGCCTGTACAGAACAATCTGAAGGAACTTTTGTCGATCTTGAGCTTTGTTGAGCCAACCCTGTTCACCGAGAATGACTTTGGACGCTTAAAGACTATCTTTGACGCAAAAGTCATGAACAAGGACGTGCACAACTTTGCCGCTCTCGCTAAGGAGCGAGTGGGCAATGCGCGGACGATTATGGCGCCATTCATCTTGCAGCGTCGCAAGGCCGATGTACTAGACCTGGCTCAAAAGACTGAGCGCAACGAGATTGTTGGCATGCATCCCACACAGCGAGCGGTCTACGATGAGATCAAGGGCAGATATCTTGTCCCTAAGGGCACCGCAAAGAAGTCTGCGATCAAGGACGCCAATCCGTGGATGCAGCTTCGCAAGGCTGCCATCCATCATCAACTCTTCAGGACACACTTCACAGACGAGCGTGTCAATGAAATGGTGGACATTCTGTGGAAGAAGTGTACCGAGGACGAGCTGTGCATTCAGAGCAAGGCCGATCGGCACAAGAAGCTCCTTCTCGAAGATTTCATGTCCAAGTCTGACTTCCAACTGCATCTATGGTGCAAGGATTTCCAAAAGTACATTGGCAGGTTTGACGTCCCCAACCGCTCGTGGGAGGAAAGCCCAAAGGTCAAGAAGCTGCTCGAGCTTGTCCGCGGCTACATCAAGACTGGCGATCGCGCCCTCGTCTTCAGCCGCTTCGAGATGGTCATGGACATTTTGCGCGAGACCCTGCACGGATGCGGCATACCTTACTGCGATCTCTCCGGCCGCACCCTGACTGCGGACCGCTTCCCCGAGATCCAGAAGTTCAATGACAACCCAAACATTCCCGTCTTCTTGCTGACTACGGGTGCGGGCGGCACAGGCTTGAACCTTACGGCAGCTAATAAGATCATCCTGTTTGACCAGTCGGACAACCCGCAGGAGGACGTGCAGGCGTCGAACCGCGCGCACCGCATCGGCCAAACGCGTGACGTCGAGGTCATCCGCATAATCACGGAGAACACAGTCGAGGGTCTCGTGTACAACTCGTGTGTTAAGAAGCTCATGCTTGCGGCTTGTGTCGAGGGTGAGGAGGGCGGTGACGACGAAGATGGGGAGTCGATTGAAGAGCAGTGCCGCAAGTTGATGCTTTTGGAGAGCGCTGCCGAGGGCGAGGTACGGTCTACGCAGTTGTGAAGCAGCTACAGGGGAGGCACCTCTTCCGCATTGGTCCTCTCAATCCAGCAATGATGGAAAGTGGTTTTTGGGCGGCCATCATCACTGGACTTGTTTCTGGGTGTTTCCAAATTTCTATATGGCATGGCGCTTTGCATGTGGCCATTATCATGTTCCAGGATTAGACATGCGGTTTTGTATTGTGATTTTTGTTTTATCTTTTTGTACGGGCGTTTCGTTCTAGATCTAGAGAGGACAGTCTTACAAGAGCATTGTTGTCGGTGTCTCCTAGGTGCTGATGGCGAGCGAGGTTAGACTTGGGCATTGCCCTGTGGAGTTTTTTGAGTCTGTTCATCTAAATAGCAGCACCAGTAAAGAAGGACTGCACGTGCAGATAGTGTTCCGCATTGGCACTGCCTGATTTTGCGAAGTGCACAAAAGAGGCTTGTTTCGTCTTCAGTTTCTTGTCATGGATAGAAGGAGTCGTCAGATGAGAGTGGGTGAACAACTAGCTTCGGAGAATGTAGAAGCACTATGAAGTATGCTTCATACTACCCATCCTTCCCTCTCCATCTCTGAAACCGACGCGAGAGAGACATGAATCCATAGTCTGCGGGGTGGTCTGCTCAATGTGTTTTATCCTGTGGCTCCTTGCAAGTCATTTCCTTGAATAATCAACGCGACCTCGAAGTACATAATTATACTATCTAGTGGTTGGTTGAAAAAGTAATTACGCAAGCCCGCCTGACTTGTCTTCAATCACGTCACCCTTTCAACGTGATCGCAATAACGCCGTAGGATATCTTCCATAGAAAAAACACACAATCTCAATTCCAGCTGTGAATAGTCCAACCCCCCGATGCTGTAGCCGGGTCCATGCATATGAGTAGCTTGTGTCGACGTCCGGCTTTACACGCCGACGGCGTGGCTAAAGACTTTTGTCGCCAGCTGCGCGAGCAGCCTTGCGCGGTCATCATACGGCAGGTCCTGGAAGACTGCGTACACGCTCTTGCCCTTTGCGTCGCGGATTGCGCCGAGCCGGTTGCCCGCGACCATGCCGCCCACGGCGCCGGGAAAGTTTGCCGCAATGAAGCCCAGGACGCCGCCCGCGGCGCCGCCAGCCATGCTCCAAAACTTGCCGCCACCGCCCTGCCTCTGCTGGTCCCGAGCCTCGTTCAGGCCCTCCTCGCGCAGCATCTCCTCAAAGACGTCGGCGAACTGGGCGTTCTCGGTCTCCTGCCGAGCCTGCTGGGTGTTGTCCGGGTTCGACTGGCCAGTGAAGTAGTTCCATGCCCAGCTGTAGAAGCCGCCCGGCTGCGTGCCGCCGGGTGCCGCGCCGGCAGGCGGTACCTCGTCGTCAAAGTCGCCAAAGTCATCATCCTCCCAGTCGTCGGCGGAGAATGCGCCGGGGACGCCGCCGCTGGTGTGCGCGCCTGTGCTCGGCTTGGGGTTGGTCTTGGATCTGGTCTTGCTGCCAGCGCTGCCGCCGTAGAGCTTGCGCTGGGCGTCGTACTCGCGCCGCCGGGCGGCGTCCGAGAGGGTGTAGTATGCATCGTTGACGAGCTGGAATCTGCGGGTGCGCGAGGCCCGTTCTGGCGAGTCGACGGGGACTCTGTCCGGGTGTGTCTTGAGCGCGGCACTGTTTTTGTTGCTTGGTGTCAGTCTCTCTCGCAACATTGGCTACCGCTAGGCTAGGCAGCAGGCTCAGACTGTGAAAGGGTGTGTGCATGCCATACCGCTTGTAAGCCTCTCGGACCTGCTGGGTCGAAGCCGACTCTGATATGTCGAGGATGCCATCTGGGAACCAGTCGCACGTAAGCGTGCGTTGGGGAAACACGTGATGATGGGTGATCGACCGACTTACAGTAGTTTGGTGGGGCGCCTGTCGCCATCTTGAAGACGGTTAAGAGAGAGACGACACTTGAGATGGTTGAGATGGTGGATGGAACGAGAAGAGAGAGGACACCAGAACCAGGGAAAGGTGTTGGAGGGTAGAGTGCAGGACGAGCTCAAAGAGAGATGTGTAGACTGTAGGTTTGCGACAACCCAAGAGGCAGGCGCTGTAGACACCCGGGGACCAGTCGTCAAGGGCACACACCCTCATGGGCGTTGACGTCCGGCGCTGTCGGTCCATCCCACCTTCGGGGCCTGTCACAAGCCATGAAGTCATCGCTGTGGCTGAAGCTCGGGTGGGGTCTCGTTGGGGTCTGAGTGACTCGCCACACTGTGGCCAGTGTGTCCTCTCAGACACGCTACCGCCAGAACGGGTGCTAGCGCTCTTTTCGGCTCCTTTCGGACACTTTGGCTCTTTCCTGCGGGCTCGAGGGCATCCGCCCGAATGGTTCCTTTATCTGCGACGATCGCTGCAGCTTGTCAGCCCAGGCTCAGCCCAGGCTGTAACCTCCCAGCCCCTCGAATTGTCGGTGAGGAGTGGGCATCCATGTGCTTTGCAGCCTGCTGCAAGTGATGCAACGCGACCTGCAGACAACTCCGTCTCCCGCTGTCCCGGCTCTCCACCACGACCGCACCGCATCCTCGCTGGCATCCGCTCCCCTGCCCGGATCCCACTTTCTTCATCTTCAGAGTTTTGTCTGTGCCTCCTTCAAAAGCCCGTGCCTCGTCAACAACCTGGGAGATCCTTCACGCACCCAAGTCGACATTGTGGGGGAACAGCGATAGCTCAGACCATCCAGCCCAGCAACTGCTCAGACCAACACCGCACAACACAGCACAGCACAGGCACAGCACAGCACAGCACACGATGGGCTTCTTCGACGCCTGGGACGGCGCGTCCGTCATCTCGTCGCCCTCGACCAGACACAGTAAGCACCACAAGTCGTCGTCACACAAGTCGACGCGCAAGCGCTCCAGATCCCGCGACAGCAAGCACCACACCTCCGGCGGCAGCGGCGCCTCCATCGTTGGCGGCGTCCTCGGGGCCGGCGGCAACTACAGCAAGAATAGTGCCTCCAAGTCGAGTTTCTTCAACCTCGGCAACAACAGCAGCAGGAGTCTCTTCAGCGGCCAGGGTATGTCCTTTTGCCTCTTGGCTCCAACTCTCAGAGGGAAAGATCGATGTCAAAACTGACATTCATCTCTCAAACCAAACAGGAGGGCGTTCCTCGTCGTCATTCTATCGCCGTCAGCCCCGTGCAAACTTTATCCAGCGCGCAGTCAAGTACCTCAAGAAGCTCCTGCGCGACCTCGTCTACTACGCCAAGCGGCACCCCCTTAAGGTCTTCATGATTGTCATCATGCCCCTGATCACGGGGGGCGCCCTCACGGCCCTGCTCGCGACGTTCGGCCTGCGCCTCCCGCCCGCCGTCGAGCGCATGCTCGGGATAGCCGCCCGCGGCGCCTCGGGAGGCGGCGCCGGGCTCGTCGGCGAGGCCGTCCGCATGGCCAGCAACCTTGGCGGCGGAGGCGGCACCGCGTTCGCCGAGCGCGGGCACAGCGCCGGCGGGGTGTCATGGGAGCGCCGGGGTTATGAGGCCTTGAGCAGTGGCGATGGCGGTGGTGGTGGCGGCTTCCTGAACGGCGTCAAGAACTTCTTCTCATGAGTGTTGGTGGGCCCTAAGATGGCCGTGGCTTTGACCGGGATGAAGGCGGGGGCCCCCCCTTCATGTGTCTGGTGGGAATGAGGCGTCTTTTGCAATACTTTTTATGGTTGGACATAGCGTAGTTCTTTGGGCGGACATATTATTTTCTTCGTGTTTCGTTCGTCTCCGACTCAATCCAGGCCGGGCCAGGCCCGTCAATGCCAGTTCATATTCATTGGTCTCCATCACAGCCGAGTTTTTCTCCAGGTACGGCCATGCGGAGGCATGACAACGCCTTGTTCAGTTTCCACATTCACACAATCCACAATGCGATCCGCACGGGATTTTCAAGTCTGGCCAAATCATCCATGTCCTACTGTTGCGTACTTATTCATCCTCATCAGTGCAAAATGATAAAAGATAATCGACCTTTCCACGTTGTATTTTAGGTCCGAGAAGATGACAAAAACATGTTCAGGCGAGATGCGCACGGAACTCCGGTCTACATAAGGAGAGACTTTTGACTAGCTCACTCCCTCCTCTTTTCCTTACCGTCCTTTTCTTCTTATTTCCTTTTCCTTCTCTTTTGCTACCGCTACTGCCGGCTTCCTGGAGCAGTAGAATGAACCGACGATAATGACAATGCCTTCCGCAAGGGCTTTGAAGATTTGGCTACCTCGTCCTATTTGCTCTTGCGGCTTTTCTTGCCGCTGCTGCCACCCACGGGCCTCCGCTTGGGCGGCGGCGACGACTTCTTGGACTTGGATGCGCGCTCGGGCTCTGGCGAGGTTGAGCGTCTGTGCTCCATGCCGGGCATGTTCTCGTTGCTGTTATCGCGAGAGATCCGTGCACCGTTGCCAATCTCGTCGCTTGTAGTTTCCTCGTCATCGCTCGGGAAGCGGCCAGAGATTCTCGTGCTGCGTCTGGGGTTGTCTGGTGGTAGGACACCGTAGGCCAAGTCCACGTCTGCCGAGATAGCCATGTCATTTGCATCTGCAAGAGCGCTGGACCGGTGCGACACGCGAGGGCCGGCTGTCTGGTATTGGAAAGGGTCGGGCTGCTGTAGTGATTGCGATGACCCTGACCGTCGGCGATAGTCGTCCTCGTACTGATAGGATGTCCGTGATAGAGGCTTCGCAGTAGGATCCGAAGTGTGTCGCAGGTTCGGCGGCGCGTTGACATATTGGTACTCGAAAGGCGATGAGCGTCCGCCTGCCTGAGACCGGGGCCGGTGTGAAGATCCTGTACCGGAGCGCGGGCTTGAGCGAGAAGAGGTTGCAGGAGGTGCTAAGGCACCAACCGGCGGCCTCCGAGCCTCATTGACTACAGTGAGTGTCGACGGTGTCGGGTGCATTGGGAGCGAGTCGTCTGGCCCGCCTACCGCCTTTCCTCGCCGCGAAGGGGCGGGAGGGGCGTCGAAGTGAGAGAGCGGGACCGTGACCCGGTCCTCCTTCTCCTTGCGTCGCTTCCGGTCGCTGCCGCTGCCGCTCGCTCCACTAGCCTTCCTTGTTGCTTCTGCCGCAAGCCGTTGTTTCCTCCTCTCGAGTGCAGCAAGCTCCTCCTTGTTGAGCTTGACCTGCTGCTTGCCCTTTGCCTGAGCTTTCCGAATGCGGCTAAGGGCCTGCTGTACGATCGCCTCCTCTCTTTCTCTCTGCGCCTCATCCTCCGTATCTTCGTCGCTGTCCGAGTCTGATTCGGTCGCCTCGTCGTCCTGGTATGCATAGCCTCTGCGCGACCTACCACCGCCTTCCCCCATGTCGGGACCTGTGAGCTGAAGTGCATCCTTCCGGAACCGTCTATTTCCTCCGGGAGCCAATAAACCAATGCCCTGCGAATCCGCGTCGTCGGTGTCCGTCTCCTCCACAACCCTGTTTTTAGAATAATAAGAAAATTCCCCCCCGTTCGGCGCTCCCCACGTGTTCTTCTCGCGCCTTGATGGTCTTCCCCATTGGGGCGCTGCTTTGGGAGCTCGCGGCCGACCTCCTAGACCGCCTCCCCTGAAAAAGCCTCATCGATGGGCTTGTCCATAAAAGCAGCGTGGCCAATGATGACAACGCCGCTGGCACCAATCAGCCACAGGACAGTGGAGAAAGGCGACGCAATAAGAAACAAAAGGCCACAGGTGACCATGAGACCGCTGTAGAGCTGGGACGATGTCGCCTGGAAAGTACCAACGACAAGGTCCTGGCCATCGAGACGGCCGAGAAGCCATAGGCCGCAGACGAAAAGAATAACGTCGATCAGCAAGAGGCTGTTGGTGACGAGGGCATAGATGCTGAGCAGCACGAAGACCAGGGCGTAGTTGCTGGAAAAGGTGCCTAGGTTGTAGCTGATGCGGGACTGGACCTCGCCAAAGTTCTCGGGCTTGGAGAGACGCTTGAAGTCGAAGAACTCCTTGACGGGCCGCATGTTGGCAAAGCGGCTGGACATGGAGGTGTTGCGGATGCTGGCGAAGCGGTCCGAGAGGTTGAGCCGAGACGTCAAGACGTCAATGGGGATCTGGATGCGCGCCATGGTGTCGATGAGGTCGGTGATGCCGAGCGATCTCGAGAGATGCAGGGACGAGCGAGGGCGGAGAGTGCTGGGCCGGGCGGGATTGCTTTAAAGGATCGAGCCTGGCGGGTGACGCTGGGTGCCGAGCGGTGTCCGGGCCTGGGTCGAGGTGCGCTTGTGGACGGGTGAGTGGAGCCGGTGCGGGCTGTAGCCGAAGCAGGTGCTGTGCTGGAGATGTGGTGGGATGAACCAGGCGGAAGCTATCAAAGGATCCGGAAAGACGTGGGTGGCAAGCTGGCCGTGTTATAAGGCCAGGGAAGAGGGAAGAAAGGGAACACGTTGGTGGAGTGAAGTGGATATCTACTTTAAGAACACGCGTGTCAATTTCAGATGCAGCGGACGCTTTTTTTTATAGGTTGCAGCGCGAAATGCCTCCCAGAAAGGGAACAAAGGGGCACTGGCGGGCGGGCGGGCTTACATTTTGAGACTGGGCAGGGGGGCATCTGAGCAGATGCACCAGAACCAGAGCCTCCACGATAGGCCTGGGCAGGGGTCGTGCGGGTTGATGCCCAGCCCAGCAGTGACGACGATCAAGATGTTGCTCGTCGTGTGCCGTCAAACGCTGCTGCCTAGCTGAAGCCCAGAGGCGTTTTGCCAGCCGGCTTGTCGAGGCTCGACAGGTGAGGGCCCCGGACCGAGCGCTGCTGCCTCTTTGTGTGCTCCCTCGTGGGGATGCTGCCTGCTTCGTTGCAGTCGGACTCGTCCGACCTCTTGTCACAGCCACGCCTCTCCTCCAATGACTGGAGACTAGGTTGGCGGAAGACAAGGAGAGAATGGTGAGGGAGAAGGAGGAGAGGAAGGAGGGGGAGGGGGAGAGCAAAGCCAGCTCCAGATGTGGGAGCAGAGTGGTTTTACCAGACCGGTGACTAGCCGAGAGCTTCATGCAGGTGTGAAGTGGCAGTCGACCTGTCAAGACTCTCGGCGGGCCAAGAGCGGATTCGCAGGTGCTGGCACGAACGAACGAGATGGCACGAGCATTGGCTTTGGAGTGCAATGCAGTCTATGCAGTCTATGCAGTCTGTCCACGTAGCCAACGCCTGCTGTGCTGCGTGGCATCCCAGTCTGCCCGGCTTGGGCTCCAGACGGCCGCAGGGTCTATCCTGATTCCCATCACACGCACCCACGAGCTTGCGGGTTTGTACACGAGCTTACCAAGGCGTAGGCTGGAACCGATTGCGGTGCCGGAGGGGTCTCCAGGGCGAGGCGAGCGCGAGAGCATAGCCAGAGTTTCCAATACAAGTCTCGTCTGCCCACATTGCATGTCGGGCCATGGATGATGCCAGATGCAGCCCAGGGCGGACAACCTTTTGGTAGACTTCACCACGTCAGGCTGCAAAGTGGAGATTTGCAGACCTTGGTGCAAACGTGTGCATCTTTCATCTATTGGTGCAGTGTGGCCCTCTGGGCAATTGAACCGTGTACTGCTGGAACCGCCGAGTCGAGACGAAGCTTCCTGCCGCAGTAGGGCGTCCCAACAGTCGGCGTCTGGCCGATGCACAGGAAACAGCATTGGCGATGGCATTGGCAATGGCATTGCCGATGGTCCCTGCCAACACCGCCAAGAATATCGAGCTCTCAGTGGAGCGACTGACGTCAGGCGACAGTGGGGGAGTGTCGGATTCTTGAAATGCCAGCTTCGCGATTCATTGCATCCTGGGGCAGAGGGCAATGCCATCGGAGTCGTGCTCTTTGCACGCTGGAGGCTTCCATGTTCCTGGCATCAACACCCCACCAACAGACACTATGCCCGCTGACGACGGTTTGGAATTCTGTCTGCTGCGCTTCCTGGCAGAACAGTAGCAAAAAACAACAACTTACTGCCGAGTCCTGCAACGACAAACTACACAGCCTGGCTCGCGCTAGACTACTCCGGTGGTGATGATGGTTCAACCCGAGCTGCCCCATTCGCAAGGCCCGCAAGAGTCCGGATTACCACACAAAGTTCTGGACAGTGAGACACACCATGACGGCACGTCAGACCCCGTCCGTGACAAGGCGGCCACTGTGATCCAGCGCAACTATCGCGGCTACCGGGTCCGGAGACAGCTCCGAAGCCTCGATCTCGGCCCCGGCACACGGTGGGAGCACGCCATCAGCGACGCGCGATTCCAAGAGATCAACCGCCCTCGTCCCCGGCACGAATCCTTCCCGCTTACAGTCAAGGCCGAAGAGGCCAAGGCCAAAGGCGTGCCACTTGAGCGCGTTCTCGCAGACCATGTATCCCCCTACCTCGACCCAGCCAGAGCAGCCGCGCGCCACCGCTGGAAAAAGGCCATCACGGTGGCGAGACGGGTTGGTGCAGACGTCAACGCTGATACCTCCGATGACGACGACGATGAATCTTCCTCTGACCTTGGCCGGGACGACCCCGACCGCATGACCCTCCAACAAAGCGCCAAAAGGAGGCGCAAGATGAATGACGAGACCCATCTCAAGGCATCTCGACAAATGGGGCTGCGCTATTTCCTCGAGATGGTCGATCTCAAACACCGTCATGGCTCAAACCTCGGCAAGTACCACCAAGAATGGCTCAAGAGCGACACCAGGGAGAACTTCTTTTACTGGCTTGATCACGGCAAGGGCAAAGACGTGGACCTGGAAATATGCCCACGCGAGAAACTAGACAGGCAGCAGGTCCGCTACTTGAGCCACGAGGAACGGCAACACTATCTAGTCAAGGTTGATCGCGAAGGGCGGCTCGTGTGGGCCAAGAACGGCATGAGAATAGACACGACTGACGAATGGAAAGACACCATCCACGGCATAGTCCACGCCGACGACCCTACTCCTGCTATACCAGCCGCCACGGGGCCCCTGGCAGCCAACGATGGAGGCGGCAAGTCTGCGCCGCGGCCAGAACACCCCGAGGATCTATCGAATTCCGAGTCCGATGTCTCAGATTCCGAGTCGGCCGATGGCGAAAGTAGCAGCGGCGGGGATGCAGCTGCCCCAGACACCGAGTATAGAATCATCAAGAGGGTCAAAGACGTGTCTGCGGGCACCATATTTAAACGACTTATCCGCAAACAACCGCGTAAGAACACATGGCTGTTTGTCGCCGACACGTCGTTCCGCCTGTATGTCGGCATCAAGAGTGGCGGTGTTTTCCAGCACAGCTCCTTCTTGCAGGGGGCACGCATCTCCGCAGCAGGACTCATCAAGATTCGGAACGGCCGCATCACCAGCCTCTCGCCGTTGTCCGGCCACTACCGGCCGCCAACAGAAAACTTCCGCGTATTTGTGCACAGTCTTGAAGACGCCGGTGTCGACATGAGCCATGTGAGCATCACAAAGAGCTACGCAATCCTGGTCGGACTCGAGGCCTACGTGAAGACACGGCAGCAGGGCAAGAAGGCCGCCCGGGCCCTGAAGCAGGAGGACGAGATGTACGTACCTGGCAGAGTGCCACCTGACGACAAATCTCGACCAAGCAGATTGGCGACAGGCGAGACGGCGCACAAGGCCGAGACTAGCCCCGCATCGAGGAAGGAGAAGACCCTGAAGCCAGTCGTCCGATTGCTGCATAAGCTGGGCATACATCGACGCAAGTCGAGTCGAGCAAACGCCAGTGCAACGGAAAAGGATGTCGAGGCTGACAAGAGGAAGAGCGTCTGAAAACGCGGACGTCTTAATATATTATAATTTCTAGCTACATAATTGTCATCAGTTGTTCATAAAATCGATTAATATCACGTGGTTCCTTCACACTGATATGCAAATCTCCTGTCTCTCCAAACTCGAATACGTGGCGATCGAGTCAAAAGTTACTCCTCGTCTCCTCATCTCACCAAAAGCAGAGAAGCCGGTCCATGGTTGATGGACCACTAGATCGCAAAGCACCCTCGTGTACTGGTTATACACAACACAAAGATACATGCAATCAATGCCTTCTCCATCGCTTTCCGGTACAGAAAGTTGGTCTTCGAAATAGGCATGACTTTCCATTTTCCGTGTTAGTACAGAAGAGAGTGAAAAATCCGCCGCGAATAAAATAAACAGAGGACGTTTGAGACCATGTTTCCCTCCCCGTCCTCTCTCCTTATCCTGCTGTGTTTGACCGGACGAAGCTAAATGAAAGACGGAAGAAAAGTAAGATAATCGAAGGTGTTACGGATAACCTAACAAGCGTGATAAGAAAGAAAAAAAAGGAATACCCCAAGGTGGACCTCGGAGGATTGGTTTGCTATCGAGCGTGTGCTCTCGATCGGGGAATCGAACCCCGGCCACCTGCGTGACAAGCAGGTATCCTGACCACTAGACCAATCGAGACCTGTTACAGTCCTGATGCGCTGTTGAAGAGCAACGTGCTTGTCGTAGATTGTAGCAGTAAGACACATCGAAGACATCCAGGAAATCAAGGACGTGCTCGCTCCACTGGTCGTGCACACGAACTATCAAAACGCATCGCAGAGTTGCCAAGTTGGTCGATTGAAAAAGGCGCCTGGTCACTCTGCTCAACATGGGAATGGTGTTCTCAATTCAAAAGTTGGACTTGCTCCAGTCGTCTCTATATACTACTGCAGACGGTGGGATATAGACGAGTGGACTTGGCAACAAAGCAGGCAAGACCCCTAAACTCCCAGCTAAAATATTCAAGTTACAAAGTCTACACAAGTTCTTGGCCTTGGCTCGAGTGGGCCCGTACGGGGATGCCGACTGTTCAAGGTTCGACAAGCCCGGCCCGAAAAGCTGGACGAACCCGGCAGCTTGATTCCCAATACAAACATGCCTTATGAGGGGCAGGCCAACTGCCCTGGATCTGCAATCCAGGCATGGCCAGGAGAAGCAATCGTGCCAGCGAAACCCCGTCGCATACCCTGTATAAATGGCTGCCACACTGCGCCACCGACGGGTGCAACCGAGCCGCTTCATTTCGCCCGGAAATCCGCGGTATGAACCTCGTGGCAGGGCCGAAAAAATGCCCATGCATCTGCATCGCCGCAGGCCACCCTTCTTATGGCAGAACCACGAACGAATCCGCCGGATGTTGTAAAAGGTCGTGATTAATCGTTCAGTACGTCAGGTCGTTATTCCTATCATATCTTCAACGGCGCTTCTGCATTTGCCCAGCAAGCGAAACGTCACCAGCGTAGTCCCATGACCGTTTGAGGCCACCCTCGTACACACTCGCAACCGACTCTTGCCACATGGCTGGCGTGATATAGCTCTGGACGGGCGCGCTGGAGTATTGCTGAGGTGTCATTGTCTGAAGGGCAGGCGACATTGCCGTGGTCGCTATTTGGATATCCACGGTGGTCGGAACCTCTGGTGCACCTGCAGAGGGATTATTTAGAGGACTTGAATTATCGTCGACGGTGTTCGACGAAGGTGGAGGAAGGGGCGTACCGAACGTGGTGTTCCATTGACTGCGCCTCAACATTAGTATCACACATGTATCCCGGGAAGTGCTCTAGCAGGCCGACTTACTCAAAGATACGTGTGGGATTCCAAGCCGATGCAGCATCGGCGATTTGTAGTGGTGCAACGTGAGCGCCCTGGCTGGGAGCCATCATTCCAAGTGACTGCAAAGAGGGAGAGTCACTATTGTTGTCCACAGATCCATTGGAAATTGGCGTGATGGGGTATGCATAACTGACTTGCGACTGTGGCGCGCCTTGAACGCCAACGGAGTGCTCAACGGAGTTGTTTCGAAGCATTGGCGGCTTGAAGGCGTCAGTGCGAGGCGGGCTTGAGTGTGAACTCGGATGTGGGCTGCCATAGGGGAAACTTGGTTTCATAACAAAGGGCTTCCTCGTGTCAGCAGAGAAAGCCTGTCGGACCGAGTCGATTTGTTTGAGCATTTCAGGAAGAGGCCAGCCCTCCATGGTTCGCTCCAGTATTCTCATGTGCCTTGTGAAGTATTCCCGTGCATCGCCACTAAGCTCTGGGTCTGGCGAGGTCAATGCCACCTGATTGTATCTGTCAGCTCAAGTCTTACTGTGTGATGAAATGCGAGACTTACCAGATGAAGAACTATGCAGGAAAGGACTGCGTAGATGGTGAAACTGATGCCACGCTGCATGCACTGAAGTCCATTTAGGCCGAATGACTGCAGCATCGATTCTTGTATGCGACACAAAGCTTTGGCTGACGAATAGCTCAACATCATGTGCGATTTCCAGGCTCCATTCGGATGTGTAGGGTCCAGCAAGTTGAGCTGTGGTCGATGACACAAGATGACGCTTAGGTGGTAGTACGAGTGAAGGTTGCCCAAAAAGTGTGTTGGCAACCACGGAGGCGCTCCGTCTTGAGTGAACGTCAACGCCATATCGGCGGGTAGTTCATCGAGCCAACCAGTCACGGCGGGATTGATTTTCTGGAACTCGGGATCAAGTGCCCAGTCCTTCTTTCTCTTGATCTTACCGTACACCACGTTCATCCGATGTATGCTTCGCAAAATGCGAGCGAGGAAAGTGAAGTTACGAGAAACCTCAAGCTCATACGCGTCGATACCAGCCATGGGGCGGCCGAGGCTAAAGTCAACACTCGCCATCTTAATGTGAAGATCGTCCCGACCTGTGCGAAGTTAGTTTTACGACCTATGGAGCACTTAATAACAGGTGCTAGGGTAAACTTACCCTGCGAGCCTGCAATCATGTTCTCGCAGATAAAGATCGTCTGCCAGACTCGACTTTTGGTCAGACAATCCGCTGGGGAAGACCCGCATGGCTTGCCCTCCTGATGATCTTCAAAGTGCTCATCAAGCCCGAGATCCTTCGCCATCTGGAAGCAGTTGACGATAGACAGCCATGATCTATAGTAGTAGCCACGCTTCGGCATGGCTTCTTTGGCTTTTAAAATGATTAAGTGTGCTTGAACCGTGCTAAGCCGAGGCACATCCATGAAAGCCTCGAGATGTTCTGCTATTGGTCAGTTCATCTGTGTTGTGTGCCTATTCAGAGAGCTCGAGGGATAACCATACTAGATGCAAGCGCAATCCACTGTTGACCCTGAGTAGGCTCGTCGGCGAGGCGACCCGCGACCGCAAAGATGGCCTCCAGCAGCAAAGGCGATATGGAATCGCGGTTGGTTTGGAACTGGTGATAAAGTTGTGCCTTGTGTAGAACAGGGACGTATTGGTGTACATTCGCAAAGTAAAGATCGAAGTAGTGAAGGCACGTTTCGTCGTCGGGCATCAGTTCAGGCGGAATCCTAATCTTGGAGCCTGGTCCGGGAGTAGGTAAATAGCTGAGATCATCCTCTGGCTCAACAGTAGGCTCGTCATCTTCATCGTTGTTGAGTGCAGATCTGTTGTTCAAGTACGGTGCTATAACATCTAGTCAGTACGATTGTGACGAGTTTCGATGGTTTATCAGCAACTGCCTACCGGTTCCAATCTCATTCATCTTCAAAGAGCCTAGCAGATCCGAAAGATCGGGCTGCGGGTAAGAATCATGCTGATAAGAGTCGGCGGGAGACGCAGATTGCGCCACGCTCGTCGAGACTGCTGGTGGCGTGTGATAGATGCCGCTTGGTGGGAATGCGTGCGGATCGAGAGAAGACGAGGGCGCGGTCATTGCGGAATAGGACACTCCAGGCTGCATCGAGGTACCGTCTCCATAATGCACGGGATATACACCGTGGGGATCAGCATACTGGGCCTGATGCGAATACACGCCGGGCTTCGACTGAGCGCCCATCATGGAGCCGAGATGCTGTTGTGGTGACGATGATTGCTGTTGCATTGGGACATGCCGAAAGGAGTCATGCATGCCTGCGACCTCATATTCTTGATCGGTGCCGGACTCGAAGCCATCGCCAGCGCCCTCGTACAGGCCATTGGGCTTGACGCAGTGCAGCTTCAGGCGGATGCAGGCGGAGCATGGCCATGTGTTTGTTGTGGCTGCATCACATTTGATCTTTCGTCTTCGACACCCCTCACAGGCTCTCATGACTATCTCAAAGATTAGTTGCGAGAACGAGGACTAATTGGGCCAAGGCTAGGGCATGCGGCGGGGGTTCATACCCTTCAATCGTTTATGGCGGTTGTGCTCATCCACAAAGACATAATCTACAAATGTGAAGAGGTCGGATTAGTAAAGGTTGACCAAGCGATAGCGCACGCGCCGCGTGAAGCGGCAGGAGAAACGCACTCTTCTGTGTCTCGCGGAGCTGCTGGTAGGCTGGCGGCGCAAAGGCGAAGGTGTTGAGCTGGGAGCTCTGCGGCAGCAGCCGGCGCCCAGAAGGATCACTGGCCATGGCCACTAGTGGGCGCGATTCGAACTTTCGTATGTCGTGACCGATGACGTGCAAGCGGTGCTGTCCAGCGCTTGTCTGAAGAGTCGAAGCCGATAGTGGTGAAGCCGTCTGAGGCGAGGGAGCGCTGCGCTCACGCGGGTGTTCGAGGTGGTAGGTTTGACGAATGGTGGGAGTTAGTCCCTTACCGTGGACTCTGCGGGCCGACTGTACAGCGATGCGCTCAGCTAGTTATATGAGGGAGCATGTGCGCGCAGTGTGGGTGAGCGTGTGTGGGCTCCTAACGCTAGTCGGGGCAAGTACGACGGAGTGGGATGGCCCGGCAGGCGTGCTGTACAGCAGGGGCGCTGGTGGCGGACAGGCGCGGTTGGCCGCAGTGGCGGCAGCGAATTTTTTATTCTCGAGTCGCCCAGGGCAAGTACCGCAGCTGGCGAGAGCAAAAGATCAGCCGTACGGGTGCACGAGGCACTGGTGTCTGTGTTTACACAAACGTGGCCGGCGGGCCGCCGCTGGTGGTGTCTGCTGCGTTGCGGCGATCCTCACCACGACAACAACTGGCGCTGCTCTGAGCTCCTCTGAGGACTGAGGATGGGGGTCGAAGCGGGATAGTGCAAGCCGAGGGTCGCTACCGGTGACCTGCCGAGGACTCAAGGTGCGGGTGGTGCAGGACGAAGCAGGGGACACCCAGGCACGTTGGCCGAGACGCCTGGAAGCGGGTGCTGCCCTGACAGATCCGTAAGGTGGGGGGGATTGCTGTGGTGGCTGATCGCCAAGTTGGAAGGTCGAGCGAGGGCGGTCTGTCGATCCTGGATGAGTGCGAGTGGTGTGGTGATTACAAGCGGGGCGGATGGATAAAGGCAGCAGAGGCAGACGGCGGGCGCGTCGCTTTTGTTGTATCGAGAGCAGTGCTGGCAAGGCCGGAAAATGGTGATACAGTGAACGTTGGGATTGCCGAGGACAGAATCGTCGAGGTGGGATGAAGGCCCAGGTAATTGGGAGGTACGTACCTCTAGTCACCTCTAGTCAGATGAGGGGAGGACAGGACGCCAGAGCGTCTTGCGACTGGCTGGCTCTCAATCAACTAACTAGCGTGGCTCAGTACATGTCGCTTGGGGGAAGCTTAGTTACTGGAGATCGCCTGGTATGGGAAGGGGCTTGCGGCGGCGACGGCTCTGGGGATGACAATACGGAGTAGGGCGGGAGAGACGCGATCTGTGTCAGATACCAGCATCTGCTGTTCTGGTGTTGATTGTCAAGGCTGGCAACAAGCCCGATGCTCGGCAGGCCGGCCAGTTCTACGGAGTTCTCCGTCCACCCGGCGTGCTCGTATAGAACTAGGAGGGGTGTGCCTTCCAAAGTTTGACAGAAGAAGCATTCGCTAGTCGTCGCCTTGGTCAGTCCTGATACTTGCTTTCACTTCCTGCCTGCTCAGGCTGGCCCCTTTGTCTAGCTTCTGCGCCGCATAACCACAGTCCATCAGTTCGCGGCAAGCCCCGTTGTCCGGGCGTTTCAATCCGTGCCAACTGCTTCCAGTGGTGCATGACACCATGCGAATCTAGTATTGGTCGTCTCCATCTTCCGGATTTAGGGTACGCATCACGTATCACGCATCGCCTGGATCGTGCTTTGCACGTAGCATGGCGTTCGAGAACCTTGTACAAGCCCGGCCCACGGAGTCCCTACCTACGCCACATCATGCTACAGCACAAGTACCGCGCAAGGGTTGCAGCTGCGCAGACCCGCCAGCATGGGAGAGGAACCACGCGGATCCAATGGAGCACTTGGGAGCATCGAAACATGGCACAAACCCCTGGCATCTACGCAATGAACGACAAATTTACAAGCAGGTGCGCCAAGCAACAACGGACCCTACTCCGAGGCGGTACCAAGCAGCACCTGGTCACGACTAGAATCCGTGATCTCACGCGAGACAACACTCCTACAAGTCCACGGGTTGCTTGACATCAGCCAGCCTTGGACATCCATGGACAGAAGAAACGCTGAAGCCCACGACTACCACAACCTACAGGCCGTGAGATCGTGTTGCTCCAAGACAAGACAGTCAGCGGAGGGTAGTCCCGGCCATATGCCTCTTCATGTACTGCACAAGGAAGTACGCACCAAAAGAACAGGACTGTGCCCTAAAGCTCGACAACTGCACATGGGCTGGGTGGTGTGGAGAGGTGGAGAGACATGCTACGTCAACTAGTCCATCCGGCCGAGAGTCTTCTTGGCCTGCCGACTCGACAGCGCTGCCGTGTGAGTGCTCGACACAACTACGTCCTAGATGAGCTTGAGTTCTGCACCACTTTCCTTGCTGGCTTTCCAGAGCTAGCATCTAGATCAACCAGTTGCGCTGGACACACGCAAAGCCAAAACTGTCAAAGTCAGTCTGCAAAGGCGATCCACAGGTTGATCGAATTCGACCGGCCGAGCAACTTGTTGGCCTCCGATCATGCGAGGCATGTAAATCAGGGTTGTCGCCACGCTTCAATTGTTGTCGACCACGCCAAGCTCTAGATACATGCCAGTTGGGCATCAGTATCCTCGGCAACTCGTTTGTGAGTGCCGCGACTAGTGTGTGAGCTAGAATTGTGCTAATGTTCGCTAGATCATTTCTTCGCATGCATCCTCTTCCCTGTGAGCGCACCGAAGAGTTCTTTATCCTTACCCGAAACGGCGGGTGGCTTTACAAAAAGCACGAAACGATGCTAGGCTGTTCTATGCGGTTCAGCTTAACATGGCTGGTGCGTCCCAAGAGCGAGTCATTAGCAACATCGCTCGCCACCTGCAATGTTTGACAACGCTGTGTTGAGTGTGTCACAGCACGCCCTGACAGATATATTGGTCAGCAGCATGATCCCAGGATCCTGGGCTACTGGACCTACTTCGCCACGTTCAGTCCAGGTAAGCGTTGTAATTAAGAGCTGACTGACCATGTTCGCCCGTGTTCGCCCATGTTCACCCACATTCGCCCACAGGACAAAATTTTGCCAGCACTCCGTGCTCTGACTGAAAGATTCAGCCAGCATCCCATGCCACAAACGAGTGTTATTAGTACGTGGGGCACGTTAGTCGTTGCAATTCCCACACCTCTTGTTAGCGTTGCTGGTGCCAGCGATGATCACATGCCTAACTACTGCGTGTGCAGCACATTGCTACTCCGTAGACTGGGCGGCGCCAGACAAGGGTAGTTGACAACCTCATTCTACGAAGTACGGAGTACGGAGTAGAGCATTCGTACAAATAGCTATACAGCTGAGAGATTACGCGGAGTGCGAGCAAATTCGCTTGGTACCAAGACCAAAACCGGGTCTTTCATGTATAAGCAGGACAGCCGCCCTATGCGTGTCGATGGTACCAAGGATTGACACACAGCAAGGTCTGCATCTCGACCGCATAAAGACATTGCATCCCAGTGACGCAACACCGGGGTGGTTGCATGTCCAGCGTCTGGGTGGCCCAGGGGGCTACTTACTACCCAATTGGGATCAGTACCTGGATCTAAACGCAGCGAATGTGCTTTTCCATAGTTTGACTGGTTCCAGCGTCGCCTCCACATTGAGCAAAGATTGTCATCATCAGTTCTTCCCCACCAGCTAGGTGACGGCGCGTGCGCTCGAAACAGCAGCTGGCTTAATAATCTAACACTCGGAGGTAGGTATGTACTTATGGCGGCGGGTGTGATGATTGCTTCTGGTAGCCTTCCAAACGAGATGATGATCGAAGAGATGAAGGCTCCGGCCTTCTTCCAGCCAAGTTGCTCCATCACCACTCATGGGCGGTGGACCCTGAAGTTTGAACCCCATAATATTGGGCTCGAATTGCACCACGCGAGGCTGGAAATTGGACGTCTTCAAGCTAAAACATAGCGTCGTCAGTCCTGGTCAGGGGCCCGGGGCCATCCGATACCCCAATCTCTTGCAGAGAAACGTGACCTAGCGCGGAACTGCTGTCTCCCTGCTTGCTAGGAGCTTTCCGTGCTGTGGCAAGAGAGAGATCCTTGAGCCTTGTATCCTTAATCCGCCGGACTCCGAAGTATCTGTCGGCAATTGCATCGGCCCTACGGTTTCACCGTTGTGGGAGAAGGAGACCTCAGTTCTGACACCACGTAGTACTACACACATGCTGGAAACCGTGTATTCCATCATAGAGTAGCATAGGCGTCACTTTTTGCTGAGTACCTCCGACAAGCAAAACCAGAACGACACCAGAACCCCGGCCACTTAACCAAAGCGACGCTCGGAGCTAAGGTGACATTGGATCCCGAGAAACTGGGAATCGCGGGGTGCCGTGCTCAGATGGCTGGCTAACTGGCAGGGTCGGCTGGCTCGCTTCTAGACAGTCCATCAACGATTGGTGAAGGCCTGACAGGAGGCTCAGCTTGTCACCTCTTTTGGCGCACAGCCAAGGATTCCCGCCCATCCAGCTTTAAGTCGGTTCCGCTCTGAGGATACATGTTGTGCGCACGATAGGAGGGAGAAACTATCGCAAATATGCATCTTCGAGAAACTCGCTTTAACTTTAACGGAGAGACTCTCGAGGCTGGACGCGAACGGATCATCAGCACGTCTTCCGTACTAGGCTCTACTGCCCCATGCGCCAGCCTCTCTAGGAGCGGGAAGTGATGTGCCTCTGTGTATTAGCATTGCCAACGAGCTTCCCTATTAGTATCGTGTGCATCCCGAGGCTTTGACTTACAAGGTTTATTACTGACTGCACGGAACAGCAAAGTACTGCAGCTCAACACCACGGCTGTCAAGATTGAATGACGATCATTGCCGGTGCATTGATCGCTTCACCTGACAGATTTTGAGAAGCAGCAGCTCATTTGGGTTTGCGGTGATCCTTGCACCATAGATGGCGCGTCACGCTAGACAGGAGGCTCTTCAGCCCAGTTGGGCGTCGCTTAAATTATGTGAGATGATACCGGGATGTACTGATCTGGGGTTGAGCATTGACGAGTTGACGAGGTCGGCGGGCTCTCAGACTCGGTGAGCCAGGCGAGAGGTTCAGGGGCGTTGCCAGCCTCAAGCCTCTTGCAGTCGCACTGCCTGTCTACCTACATCGCCATATCTGCGAGAAGCACAGACAAAACACATGCAGGTCCGACCGCATGCGCATGCGTCAACAGGAGAACTGATGAAAGTCGGCCAGGGGTCCGTCACTATTGCTTGTATACGCTCACCTATCATGCATAGGGCAATATGCAGGAGACAGAAAGCGGCAGTGTGGACCATCGGATTGCGTATGCTCTGGGGAGTTGGAGGAGGGTACGGCAAGGAAGGAAACCCCCCCTGCCTTTGTTCGACAACCCATCATGCATGTACGTCAACTCAAACCCCAGCCTTCCTTCACTGGGAAGAGTTTCACGAGCCATAGGTATGTTCTGGTCCTGGCGTTGGCAGGAGGTCGACGGGCCGCTGCACAAGTCGGCCGGGTGTGTGATTATGAGCATCTAGTAGCACACATCCATCTATCGCAGAACAAACAGGCATGCCTAGGTGCACAGACGAAGGTTTCTCGAGGTCCGTCAACTTCTGCTCAGCATAAGCGCGGATCCTCTGTCCGTCCTCGGAAGCCGTGTCCCGCGTCATCGGATTTGAAAAAGGCTTGGCAAAAGTACCACCACGTGGTTACCGTGGCCGGGCGGCTGCGGCGGCGTATTTTTGTTCTGTCGTTTTGACTCCGGGATAAAATTCAACGATCCAAAGTTTAATATCACCGTGGCGCCAGTAGATTCCCGCGCCTGTTCGAAACCTCCCCATTAAGCCACATGGCAAAAGCGCCGAGAAATTCGGACTTGATGTTCCATGCCTTGCGGGGCCATCCTGTCACTGGTGAGAACACACGTCAAACCATGTTCAGGCGCTGCCAGTGGCAAAGACGCCTGGGGCTTTATCCTTCACGTGTGGACACGGAGTCGAAATGTACCCGATTGTCCCGTGGCAAAAGCGGCCCGGCGACATTTCGGATCTGTTCTGCCGTTGGCCCTTGCTGCCCGCGCCAACATGCTGCAGTGCCGCGAATCGTGCCGTGTCGATACACAAAGAGACCGAGCCGTACGTTAGCGAGTAAGCTTTCATTGGGCCAAGGCTAAAAAGGCCGCTGGCTGTCGCTGCCGCGAATCCACGAGTCTGTTTCCCGGCAGGCAATCAAGTTCTCGTGACAGAGCGGCTTGACTGGTATAGCACGTGGCAAACCCATCCGAAGGTCAGGTTAGGAAAGAGGGAGAAGAAGCATTGCACTGCACGCCCGCCCGCACGTGAAACGGCTGGCAGTCATGCAGCTCGAGACTGCCGGCGGTTGGTTGGTTGGTTGGTTGGCTGTTGGTTGTGCATGTGTGCGTTGACAACTTGTCGGGCAGGGCAACCGCTGCAATACGTCCGTCTGGGCTCTAGATGCATTAGAGGGAGGCGGAAAGCAGAAATGCTCAACCCATACTCTCCGTACAAGGCAAGGGAATCGTTGGTGCTCGTATCTGTATATGTCAGGCTGTCGGCGACAGGGATTCGGGGTTGAATGGCACTGGCTCACCCCAGCACAAGGCTTCCTTCTGGTAAGCAACATGAATAGAGATGTCAAATGCCCGAGGGTCGCCAGGCTACCAAGAACTGACGGGGGGGATGAGCGCCAGATTCCAAAGAGACGAGCGGGCGAGGAACGGCAAGTTCCAGCGGCTGGTCACGGCTGTCGACTTGCCTGATGATGAAGATGATGAGAATCCTGATTCCTAATAACAAGGGTTGTGGAAAGGAACTGGCAAGGGCCCCATGATGTTTCACATGGAACCTGCGCGGAAGGCTGAGCTCCTGGACTTCAACTCGTATGGACAGGCGTCGCCAGATGGAGCCACCTGGCAAGGCGTACCAAATGGTTCCCTAGAGCGTACCTTAAGGTACACAACGTTACTGTGGTCGACGACTCCACTGTCGCCGGAGATCGGCCCCATCTACGAACAATTCTTGGTCATCGTAGAGACTGCCCCGCGCCACCAAGAAGTTCACAGAGACGACACAGCCTGCGACATTTCTCGAGACTGCCAACCTCTTATAGCGTATCGCCATACCGCTACGTCTTCTACACTTGGACTTCGCCATGGAGAAGGACAACGCCAACCCCACCATCCTCAGCACCTCCGACCTGCCGACGCGCCAGCGCAAGGCGGCTGGGGTCTCGTCTGCTCGCCGCAATGGGCTGCTGTCCACCGCACCGTTATGCCGGCCTCCGTACCTCGACTCCCCTATCTACGGGTCTTCTGACGAGTTCTCGGAAAGCGACAGCGAATTTACCTCAGAGCCCATTGATGAGTTGGAGATATTTGGTATGGCGGACCCAACCAAACTCCCAACACATGCATCTTCTCTACGCGTCACTAACACAGGCTCTACTAGACCTCATCTCGAGCATCTGCGACCCAGAGCACCCTCTCACCTTGGGGCAGCTTTCTGTGGTCAATCTGCCCGACATTGACATTGATCCAGCGCCGGCTAGCAGGCCCGGACCCGACTGCCTGACCAGGGTCCTCGTAAAGATTACACCTACCATCACTCACTGCTCCCTGGCAACCGTCATTGGCCTTGGCGTCCGAGTGCGTCTCGAGCAGGCCCTCCCTCCAAACTATCGTGTCGATGTCATGATCAAAGAGGGCACACATAGCCAGGATGATCAGGTCAACAAGCAGCTGGCTGACAAAGAGCGGGTTGCCGCTGCTCTTGAGAACGACACTTTGAAGGGCGTCCTTGATAAAATGCTCGAGACGTGTGTCTGAAACAGCTAATGCATGTTTTAAATAACCTCCAAGGGTGCATACACCGCCATATGCAAGCCAAGGAAGTAGATCCAGACCCAAACATGCTCATATGCGCTTCGGACTGTAGCGGACGCCCGCCTCGCATGTGTTTAGTGCCAACCCATATCCACCAAACTGGTCGCGTTGGCAAAAGCAGTCCACATTCAATCGGGGCAATCATGCACACATCCGTTTGAACTTCAGGACATATCGACGTTCTTTTGGCCGCATACTTTAAAGAGCAATACTGCAGCCTTCGTGTCCACATTCCAGACCTCGTCGGTAAACATTGCAGCTAGCATCCGACCACCAAGTCTAGTTCAACCCTTGTCCCGCGGCTGGATCCCATACGAGTCGACATACCCATGAGTATCAGCATACTGGAGAGTCCGGGGATTATGTAGCGGCTTTCGTGTTGACTACACGAAGTTGCTTCCGCGTGCTGTTGGTGGTCCCCCATTGGCCCATTGGGGGCCTGAGATATAATTACACTACAGCACACGCCATTCTTTTTACGATGTTGGCGACGAAACTCGGTTTCCGTGGCACGCACTATCCGCGTTGTACAGCCATATCACTCCTCAAGGCCCCGTAGATCCTTAATTTTCCCCTGGAGCATCTGCCCGCAAAGGATCAACTTCGCAGAAACTGGAGCAATCATGGCAATATCTCGCGTCCGATAGGTCGAATGTTTAACCTGACATACCTTTGGAGCAAACCCATGGCCATGGAACGAAGTTATCTCCCGAATCATCTCTTACATCTCCCAACGTTACACTCAAAGTCAACATAGAAACAATGCGCTACCATCTCGGTTCAGTTTTGAACTCCCATCAGAGACGTTGTCGGTGCTGAATATGAATACCTGATGCGTTGACAACGAGTATTAACTCGATAAGCGGGCAGGAGGATTCTCTGGTCCAATGCCAAGTCTGCGGTTTTTAAGCGATGAAACAAGCTTCGAGGAATAATCATGTATACGTGGACTGGGAGATGTGGGATGCAGTTGGCTAGTTGTAGCTGCGATGCTGCCTTTCTATATCCAAGTACAGTTTCAAGAATTCAAGTGGCCCCACCCTCCCTTCCCTCCGTGTCCGCTGCCAGTGGTCCCCGCGAGAGGGGGCCCGGCACTAAAGCGGAACTCTTTCCCAAGCGTAGCGGGCGCCTCGCCGTTCTTGATGGCTTCCTGTTATGGAGTGCTACTCGACCTCGTGACTCTGACCCGCGGCAGTCTTCACTATACCGGCATGAGAGATCGATACTTATCATCAACGTAGACGGAGTATATGTTCTACCTATACAAGAGACGGCTCTGCTCCGTGGATAATATCTTGTGTCTCTTCGCTGGCACGTACCAGCAACAAGGTCACTACTCCGTCAGAGCCCTCAAGCCATTATCAAGCACATTCAGCAGCGCTTTGCCGGCTACTAGATGGGGATTCGAAACAGGCAGCTTCTGGAATAAACAATCTCTGGTTGTTCTTTGTATCACATATGCAATTCAAGTCGATGTCCTGCCGCAACAAGGGTCAGTAGTACCCGAGATGTATCCCGTGATGGCCTAGACAGAGGTGAATCTCGACATTGCGCCCACCGCCGCCGCTGCCGCAGTCTCGGTCACGATTTCACAAGTGGACGTTTGTTCATGCTGTCCTGCCAAGCATGTCATGGGACGGGTTGACGTACTCCACTTTGTCCCTCAGGGGTCGTCGGTCAGTCGGTTGGTTAAAGCAGCTATATACGTATATACATCTTTGTCAGAGTAGAGTTGCAATGAAAGTGGGTAAGCATGCAGGAGAAGTCCTTCTAACGGCGTCCTTGAGACGTCGCCCCTAATGTTACGTTACCACCAGGTTGGCGACAATCGTCCTAATGTTTCGGGTCGAACCAAAGAACGGTGGCCCAGCCACGGTCTTCTTTCGTCTCACTCTGCCCGTGTCGGAATCGCTCCTGTCCAGGTGACGATGCGTGTGGAGCTAGGTATTAGCTAACAGCGTGATACAAGCAACAGCAGACGACGAGAGTTCCTGCTTCAAGGGGGGTGGGTAACCAGGTTAGGATGGGTACCCACGAGGTCGCAATCACAATGCATCATCCGCCAAGCGAGGCGAGCTCCCGTGTGTCGCTATTACAAAGTTACATCCGAGTTATCTCTTGTTGACCATCGTCACGCTCTCGGATAATCTACGACAGGCACGGCAATGCTTTACCCCATGTATATATACATATATATATATATATATATACACATATCCCAGAAGTTTCAAGCCCCATGGTTGTTGGCCTTGATGTAACTCGGTGAAACGTCACGGCGATGAACCCTACATATCTCGACACCAAAATAAACACATAAGTTTACACATGCGTACAATATACAGCCACAACTATAGGCCATGGAGCATCCTCCCTCCCCCCCTTTTGGAACTTCGATGGAAGGTCTAAGGGAATATTCCAGAGCCTTTCCGTTGCTCTTCTTTGTTTCATGTTTTGCTCCGTTCTGGGCTACAGCGAGGGGCAGGGGTGGCGACGACATGAAAATTGCGCCCCTGCATGGTTCTCGTTCGAGGGCAGTTTCAGCCCTAATGACGGCGCAGGTAGGTGGCGGCGCTATGCTATGCCATGCCATGCCATGGCTCCTTTATTTATACGTGTACAGTCTTCACTATACCTGTCGTAGATATACATGTCTTTTGGCAAATTTTGATTATCCAGAGGAGGCACAGGGCCGAGGAGAACCGACAACTCATATGCTTGCAGGCAGATACAAAAAGCTCACGCCAGGGAGTATCTGTGCAAAATGGGGGGGCCTGGGAGACGTGGGGGCGTTTGTCGCCATGGGGTAGTAGCGGTGGCCTGCTCTGACGCGCCTCGTCACTGATATCACTACTAGGACTCTTCTGTTCACCGAACCAAACGTTTCCACCACCTCTCTCTCAATGTTCGCCGTCCAGTTATTGCTATGACCGATGACAATACCGATGTCTCCTTCTCCTTTTGTGCTATACAGAGCTGTGCATATAGCTCTATTACAGCCACAGGCTCCTTAACTCCCCGTTACTACATCAAATCTTCACCGGGACCTCCTTTACGGACTGGCCCCATTGACACCGTTACCTCCTGCTCCACCGCCGAGCGCGCCACTCTCGAGCAGAGACTGGTACAGCTCAGGCTCGAGAAACTTGGCAACGCTGACGTCCTCGCTGAGCCCCTTGCGCCGGCGCGTCTTGAGTACAAAGTCGCGCGCCGTGGCCTGGGCGTCGGCTGCCTGCAGCGGTCGTAGAACCACGTCCCGGTCGAGCGGGTCCCCGGGCACCTTTTGCCACTTGTCAAAGACGAGACTGATGGTGCCCATGCCTTGCGTCTGGATGCGGAATTCGGTCTCGTACCCAAACGAGTCGATGACGGGAATGAGGCCTTCGACGCGGTACAGAGGTGTGCCCGCGATCGGACCGTCTGACAGCACGTGCCCGCGCCGCCTGCCGATTGTATTGTAGATTGTCGACAGCGCATCTTGGGTGCCAATCATGGAGCAGGCGAACAGCGGCTCCATCAACCGTGGGGAGGCCATAAGAAATGAGCTGTAGCACGTCCGCCGAGCGGTCGGGATGATTTGGCCACCGCCGCGGAATATGGCCTCCTGGGCGAGCGATGCGTCCATGATGCGGAATTTGGTATTGCGGATAGCTGCAAGTTGTGTCTACTATCAGCAAACGTCTCGCCACATCGAAGGTATGTAGTGAATAGACTTAAAAAGGTATGCTGGTGCATGTTGCCGCCTCAGTAACCACTGAATAGGCCACGAGGGGACGATGGTCATACTCAAGCTCTGTATACAATGGCACCCATGGGATGGGCCAACATATTTCTGGTTTCCAGAAACTTGCCGATGCACCACTTGAAACACCAGCATTTTTCTGTCAAGGACCAGGTATCCTCATAGCAAATGAACTCGGTTCAACAGGGGCCAGCCTGGCAAACCCCAGTCTTGTGCCATGAAGCGCGAACTCCCCTGTAGGGAGACCTCGGAGTTCGGTGGGGAGCAAGGAGGTGGCTGTTGAAACTGGCAAACTCCATGGCTTGGATTGCAGCGTGCCATCAGGATAGATGTAGCTTCGTGTGTGGGCCTTGAAGAGATGAGAATGACAAAGAATCAACTTACGTTCTTCACACAGGGGGCCCTCTCTGGTGGCCCAGCTGAAACCCTGCCGTATCGTCTCGCGAACATTACGCAGTAACGACTTATCAACCTGATGAAGTGAAGCTAGGATTAGCATTGATTCCTCATACAGGCATATGTGTCTTCGAGTCGCATTGGCATCCTAGTGTGATTTGCCACATTCGCGGATCTTTGACACCGAGCCACGAGATGTCAAGAAAGCATGGATTAGGGGAAACACTCACCTCTGATGGTAGCGTGTCGTCCTGCAGGATGTTTGGTCCCGTCTCATCGGGCCCAAATGCCCAGATGCTCCTCGCAGCCAGCAAATCCCAGCCGTACTTGTCCTCGAAGAACTTGGCCACTTTCCTTGTGCCATCACGCATCTTGACGCGACCGCTCTCGATGTCCTCGGCGATGCCGTCATCCAAAGGCTCGGCCACCATGGTGATCTTGTTCTTCTTGTTTGGCGTAATGGCGTAGCAATTCGTGGCGGACATCTCATCTACAGTCTCGCAGAATCGTGTTACGGGGTCAGACACTTTGATCTCCATGTCGGCGTACTGTCTCCGTAGATCGTGTAGTACAGAGTCCATGTAGAGCTCTCCTGTGCCTAGTATGATATGCTCTCCCGACTCTTCTACCTTTGTAGTGATGAGGGGATAGCTCTTGTTGATCTTGCGCAGACCGTCAAGCATCTTAGGGAGTTCCGAAGGATTTATTGGCTCGACTGCAATCTTGAGGACAGATTCCGTAAAGTGGGATATCGGCCGGAAGATGTAAGCATCTTCGCCATCCTCATATTCAAGAGGGACAATGGTTGCCGTCTTGACTATTGAGTTGTCGACACCGGCAAGCAATGCGAAGTTTCCAGCAGGAATACCGGAGGTCTCGACGTTGTAGCGGGTCTCAGCAATATACACGTCCGCGATGGTCGCTATCGTCATGTCCTCTTCGTCATCGATCGAGTAACCCTCTCCAAGCACTCGGACTTGTGCGCCAGGCCTCGCAATACCACTGAGAACACGACCGAATGAGTAGAAACTCTTCGCGTCAGACGTATTGAACAGCTTGGTGATTTGCATGACTAACGGCCCATCCTGGTCGCACTTGCGCATCGACTCTGCGGCCTTCGTGTCCAATGGGCCTGTGTAGTATCTCTCCAGCATGCGCTCGGCACCCGCGACAGGCGACGGAATATGCTGGACAGCCATGTCTACGAACCCTGTCGAGGGTCCAAAGAACTGCTCGCACACTAGCTTGAGTAGTATCTTGGCGTCCAGCTTGTATTGAGATGGCTTCAGCACAATGCCCACGCTCTCCAACGACTCCTTCAGGTCTTCGGGACTTTGGCTGATTGTGACAGAAAAGACCTTGTAGATGGGTTCCAGCACGAAGTTGACAAATGACCTCGCCGCTCTAGTCTCCCCGGCAAGTGGTTTCCTGCTGAACGTCCTCTTCTTTGGATTGAAGTAGATATCACCCCATAGTCTCCGAGCGAACTCGTGCGCGTTGACACCGGGATATGTGTCGGCATACATCTTGGCGAATGACGGCAGTGTAAAACACCAACCCATGCTACTGCAGGCGAAGAGAACATTGCCCTTTTCCGGACTGACTCTCTTTTCCACCCCGGAGCCTGGGATTGTGTTCTCAATGACGGTATTGACCTGCTCGATGACATGCTTGAGCTTGAAGTAGGCGTCGATGGGGGGCAGTCTGAGTTCCAAAACCAACCGGTCCATCTTGTTGAGGATGAGGACTAGTGGCAGCCCTTCGAGCACGGCGTGCTTGATGATCTTTTCCGTGTTGACCCCAACACCCTCGACGACATCGACAACCAGCGCGACACCATCAGCTAGTCGTAAAGAAGCTGCGACCTCGTCCACAAAGTCGACGTGACCGGGCGTGTCAATGATGTTGAGAAGATGGGACTTGCCCTTTGTGCTCTGCAGGACGAGGCTCATTGGCGCAGCTTTGGCAGAAACACCCCTCTCGCGCTCGACGATTGTGACATCAGTGTACCTGAGCTGCTCATCGCGCTTCTTGCCGGTTCTGTGCTCGAGTCTGTGGGCAATGTTGTGTGTCTCTAGGACAAGCATGTCCATCAAGGCGGTCTTGCCGTGGTGGAGGTTTCCGGCGAGGGCGATGTTGCGCATCTGGTCGGGGAAGTTCATGAGATCGGTCATGAACTCTCGATCGAAGTAGACGGGCGGCAGGTCGGTCTCCTCGACAGAGAACTTTTTGATTTCGACAGGCGCGATGATGGGCTGTGTTAGGGGCTGGGAATCCTCCTCCTGGACCATGGTCTCGACATGCTCGCCATAGACCTGCTGGGCTGTGGGATAGTACTGCTTGTCCTCGTGGAGGACGACGGCATTGGACGGGCCCTCGTCGTCGAGCTGCATGAGCTCCTGGCCAGTAGCTTCGTGGTCCGACTGGTCGTCCTGGTCGAGGTACGCGTCGGCGCCGACGCCCTGCTCCGACTCGGGCTCCGAGCCGTCGGCATCCTCGCCGATGAAGTTTCCAAACTCATCGTACAGGTCGTCCATGATGGGCGAACGGGGGCGCAGCTTGCGCTACGGCTGGGCGCAGGTCTCGGGTCGCGGGTGGTGCTGGTGTAAATGAATGGAAGGTCTGCCGTGGCCGGGTATGGCAGTTGGACGGCTGGAGTGCTGAGCAGACGCTGCGGTGAGCCTGGGCAGTCAATCGACAATCGTGAATCAAGTAGCTCTATGGCGTGGCAATGCGGCGGGCTGGTTGGTGACCGCGTCTTCAGAAAAAAAGGACCAAGCCTTGGGGAGGCTGCGGCGGCCGCTGCGTGATTGGTGCCAAGCAGGACCGGGGCGGCTGCAAGGCTGCGAAAGACAGCAAGGAGCGCCTGCCAATCACTTGCCCTGAAAGACTACAGCGGGCCGCCCGCCTGTGGCTCGTTGGAAGGGGGGGGGCTCTCAGGGAGCCCTGGAGGGGCACAGCGACCTCGGAGCTCTCCCAGCTAGCACTCCAGGCTGCGGTGTCAACACATCAGGTACCTCGAGGTACTACGTCGCTCTAGCAAGTACGCTTGGCCAAGGAGGGGCATCCATCTGTCCATGTCTGCGTTGTAACTGTGCCTGACGAGGGCGGGCCGGCCCCGGAACAATTCCATTCGCTGGACCCCTTTCGCCCAGCATCACAAGTTGCTGTTCGCGTGCTAGGCTGCTGCTCTTCTCGCTTCCTTCTCCTTTCTGCTTGTACATAGCTCCAGCTTGTTCGCTTGTTCGCTAGCTATACAGCCCTACCCCAATCTCGACAACACCTCTCACCACAATCAACATGTCTGGTCTTCCCGCCGTCTACATTGTCTCTGTGGCCCGGACGCCCGTGGGCTCCTTCCTTGGGTATGCCCTCTATATCTAACCTATAACGGACATGTCGACTGACAGGCACTCTTTCCCTACTCTCCAGATCCCTCTCGAGCCTCAATGCCATCCAGCTCGGCTCCCACGCAATCAAGGGTTCGTCTTTCCTTTGCTGTTCCCGCCACCCGCATGGACGCGGCCCACCATTAACCATCATCTACTTCTCCCAGCTGCCGTTGAGCGTGTGCCCCAGATCAAGCCCGAGGATGTTGAAGAGGTCTTCTACGGCAATGTCCTCTCCGCCAAGTACGTCCTCGTCCTTCCTAGCATACCCACCCCCGACCCGACCACCCACCTGGGCAAGGAACTAATACCTGCTCCTCCCCTGTGCTCAGTCTAGGACAGGCTCCCGCTCGCCAATGTGCCATCGGCGCCGGCCTCTCAGACGCCGTCGCTGCCACCACCGTCAACAAGGTCTGCGCTTCGGGCCTCAAGGCCACCATCTTCGGCGCCCAGACCATCATGACCGGTAACGCATCTATCGTCGTTGTTGGCGGCACCGAGTCCATGTCCAACACCCCTCACTATCTGCCCACCTCGCGCACCGGCACCAAGTTTGGCGATCAGAGCCTTGTTGATGGCATGCTCAAGGACGGCCTGACGGACGCCTACGCAAAGGAGCACATGGGCCTCGCCGCCGAGCTCTGCGCCACCGAGCACAACATTTCTCGCGAGGCCCAGGACGAGTACGCCATTGAGACATACACCCGCGCGCAAAAGGCCACCAACGACGGTATTTTTGTAAAGGAGATTGCCCCCGTCGAGGTCAGCGGCGGCCGCGGCAAGCCCGCCATTCAGGTTACGCAGGACGAGGAGGCCAAGAACCTCAACCCGGAAAAGCTCAAGACGGTCCGCCCCGTCTTCAAGCCCAAGGACGGCTCCGTCACTGCCGCCAACGCCGCGCCCCTCAACGACGGCGCCGCCGCCCTCGTCCTCATGTCCGAGGCCAAGGTCAAGGAGCTTGGCGTCACGCCCATCGCCAAAATTCTCGGCTGGGCTGACGCCGCCCGCGACCCGTCCCGCTTCACCATCGCCCCGGCCCTCGCCATCCCCAAGGCCATCAAGCACGCGGGACTCACCGCAAAGGACGTTGACTACTACGAGATCAACGAGGCCTTCTCCGTCGTTGCCCTCGCCAACATGCAGCTCCTCGGCCTCACCAGCGAAAATGTAAATGTCTTTGGCGGCTCCGTCGCCATCGGCCACCCGCTCGGCGCCTCGGGCGCCCGCATCCTCACCACCCTCACCACTGTGCTGCGCGAGAAGAAGGGCAAGATTGGCGTCGCCGGTATCTGCAACGGCGGTGGCGGTGCTACCGCCCTCGTCATCGAGAACCTGCAGTAGGAGGTGATGACTGATGTCGGCATTGCACAAGGTGAAAACAAGGAATATAAAAAACACTATGGGCCAATTTATCCTCGTGGTCTCCAAAAGAAAGAAGCGTTACCAATAAGACTATATTTAATGAAGAACATGTTGATGCAAAGCGAGGTGACCACGAAGCTGAATATTATCGCGAATGTGAAAACTTTTTTTTGTCGTCATGAGACCACTCATATGGAGAAGCTTGTGATACTACGCCACAAACGCCAGCTGTAAAAAACTATGTAGAACAAAAACATGACTATGGGCAAGGGAAGACATGTGAATAAAGTCGAGGGAAAAAAAACCCCTCCACGTCCCCAGCGGAGAAGCTATGAACAGATATACCCATTATCGCCGCGCCAGCCATACCCTACGAGGATAGGCTAGAGAAGACCTGTTACCAACCGGCAGAAACGCAAATGATGGAGCAGGAAATAAAGAGAGAAGATCGTTGTCCGTGGACAGTAGACATGAAGGCAGCGAGTGACACAAGGTGAGATACAATCAGACGCGTCATCGATCAACCTCCATCTCTCCTCCCACATCTCCTCCGCGCAGGTTCGGGGTCGGGATCTCGCCGTCCTTGACCCACTTTTGGAACCGCTCGTTGACGGCCTGCACCTCATCCTGGCTGATGCCGCGCATCCAGGCGTTGTTCATAACCATCTTTTCCCGGAACCGCTGGCTCCGGTGCTCGGCTAGGTGGGCGGCGTGCTCCTCTGTCTTGACCTTCTCCTCTTCGGAAGATGGGGCGGAAGTGGCGTCATTGGTAACGGTGCCCTGCTCGGCATCACCGCTCGTCGCGCCACCATTGCCCGAGCTTTCGGCAGCAGCACCGCTGCCGTCCGGTGACCAGTAGATGAAGAACTCGGACGTGTTCTTCTCCCACACGATCTGGTTCGAGTTGAGGCAAATTCGCAGTACCAGACTCTCGTCGTATTTTATCGGCTTGGGCGTGCTGCCGTCATCTGAATCGGTTTCGCTTGACGGCAGGTTACGCGCAAGCACTGCCTTGCGTAGTCGTGAACGCGACACTCCTTCTGTAGGATCTACACGCATGTATGAAGAGATGTAGTACTGCCAGCGCTCGCGCAGCTCCATCTCGTCCATGTGGAACGTGGTCTCATCTCGCTGCAGCCAGCGGATGGTGGCTTCCTTTTTAGTTGGAAACTATATCACATATCCAAATTAGTGGTTGATAGAGAGTGAATTTTGCGAACGTGACAGTGCACTTACCCAGCAGATGACAAACATGTCATTATCCTTGATGCACTTCTCTGCGAATTTGCGAGCGCTGATCTCCGTCTGGTAGCTCGTCTCTTCCTGCTGCCGGCTCGCCAGGAAATGCTGAATCAGGTCCGGAGTCTTCTCCTTGACGTCAGGACTGGTGCAGATCAGGGCAGAGCGACACATTGTGCGCATTAGATCTTGGATTGTGTACAAGGTCCAGCCCTTCTTCAAGTAGTAGCGTCGGAGGATCTCCTGGTACCGGTTCTCATCGACTTCACCGTTGATAAAGTCCTCAATGAGCTCGACAGTCTTGGGCCAAAAAGACGCTGGATCCTTCTCATCAAAGTAGTTAAGCTCGTTGATGGATAGTCCGATCTCCTTGGCCGCTTGTTTCATCTTGGCACGCTTAATTTCCACCATGACGCTTTCGGGGCTGGCATCCTTGACCTCCTTGAGCCTCTTGTAGATGGTTTGGAATAGTGTCATAAACACATAGATGGTCGAGTTGCAGTAGAAGTTGTACCACGGGCGAGGGAAAAACCCGTCAGCCTTGAGTTCTCCATCAGCATCCAGCAGCGGGTTGGGGCCCTGCACCACGGTAGCACGTGGCACGGTTGGCAACCAGCGCTCGTTGGAAAGTTGTGCCGGTGCTGACTCGTCTGGCGCATCGGCCATCTCCTCCTCGTTGGCAGAGTTGACGTCTGGGGTAGTCTCCTTACTGCCCGACATAGTGCCATCTTCCTTCTGAGTTCTGCTCTTTGTGCCGCTGCGTCCAGGGTCGAGAACACCACGGAGCAAGTCGGACTTCTTGCCGTTGCGGCGTGAACGGCCGTTGGTGAGTTCGGCAGGAAGTTGCTCCTCAGAATCTTCCTCAGCAGAGTCTCTGTCGATGTCGTTGAGCCGTTCTTGCACCTTCTCCTCTGGCAGATCGAACAGTTGTGGAATGAAGGACTCGAAGAACTCAATCATTCTCTCTTTCTCCGCGTTACTGTGGAGTCCGGTGTTCGAAATGTAGAGCACCAAAAAGCGTAGTAGGTCGAGTATGAGATCCTCGTCGCCAAAGTCGTAAGCGAACTGGTAGCGCGGCAGCTTGTTCTTAGCACTTCGCAGGCGGCGCTGCTCTTCGTGCTTGGTCTTGATGACATCGACGATGTGTTTCGCAGAGAGATTGCGCTTGTCATTCTGCCGAACTTGAATGCCCATGTGATCGAGACTCTTCAGGTGCATGATTTCGGTCTGTGCTTGCCACACCTTCTCCCACTCTCTCTGTGTGAACCGCCATTCTTCGTCCTTCTGCTTGAGCCTTGCCAGGACGACTGGCACTACGGCAAAAGGGTCAAGGAACATGTCGTTGACAACGTCTGCGCCCTTCTCCGGTCCGTAGATCTTCTTTAACACACGTTTGTAGATGGACGTGCTGGGCCCGCCAAGACCGGGAGGCATCTGAAAGTGCTCGCGCTCTTGAGCGCTAAGGTTGAGCATTTGCTGGGCAATAGGCTCAAGGAGCTGGATGCACTTAAGATTGGCCTCAATGTTGAAGTCGTAGTCGTGGCGCTCCTCCTCAATACGGTGCAGACCTTCTTCGAAAGCGTTCTTACGGTGAGCCACGAAGCCAGAATCTTCGGACGCCCACGTAGGGTGCGAGGCCCACTCATCATTGAGGACAGCATTGCACATCTCATCTCTTCCTCCACACGGCTTCAGCTTCTCTCTACGAGGCAGGAGGCGGTAGCTTGGCCCGCTCCCGCGGCAGTTGCTCAAAGAGACCTTCTCCACAGGGGGTCTAGGCCGGTTCTCGATCATCTCGTCCAAGCCTTCGTAGCCGACAAATGTCTTGAACCACTGCATGAGTTCCGGGTTGCCTCCGATAAACTGACTTGCTTTGTGCACCAAGTCGTTGGTGTCTATGAGACTCTGGGAGTACATGTTGCAGAGCTTGAGGAATTCGTTCATGGTCGACCTGTTGCCAATGTACTTTTTGACCTTCTCAAAGAACCCGAGCTCCTCTGTCGTAGCATTGCTAGATGATGTAGGCGGCAGCGGCTCTGGCATAATTGGTGTCAGAGTTGGCTCTATAGATGGCGCGTCACCCGCAAGGGGCTTATGAGTGACTTTGGGCCGCTTGCTGCTGCTGCTGACTCCTGGAATCGACCGTGCAGCAGGAATTGGGCTTTCCATGACCATTGGTGCAGCACTTGGCGTTGGGGGAGGAAGCTGCTTGTCGTTCCGGGGTCGCTTCTTGCTTTCTTTGCTGGCGCTTGCAGGAGGGGCGAAGTTGCCCACCGGGGGGAGCTTCTGGCCATCCCTTGCGGCATGTGTGGGCTGGGGAGTGCCTTGGACAATCCCTCCTAGGCCGCCTAGCATATCCTCCGCTCGTTGGTGGTTACCCTTGCTGGATGCTGCAGACTCAGGCAGGAACTGCTTGAAATCTTCAAGAAGATCTGGGGCAGTGTTGAATAGGCTGGTGACCTGGGCGTACACGTCCTGAATCGGCTTTTGCTCCCGTTGATATGTTTGTAGTATTTCCAGGAATTGTTTGTAAATCTCGGGTTTGTCCTGGAAACGGTTCTGTGCCCGTGGTTAGTCAGCCCGTTTGCGAATCGCCCCGCGGGAAATTTGTTGCATACCTTGATCTTATTGACATAGCTTATCGCGTGGTTGAACTCCACGGGACCACGTTTTTCCATGTTGGCCCCTTGAGAGCCGGCGCTGCCATTCAGTCCTCCAAGCGGGCCAGTTGGAGTTGGTGTAAGAGCATTGCGTACGTTCGGTGCGTTTGGGGTCGTGTTGGCATTTTGAGGAGCGCTACGAATGTGCTGCTGAGGGTCAGAACTTGGTGGATTGTTGAGACCACCAAGAAACAAGCTTGGTCCTGCGGCTACGGGGTTGCTGAACGCCGCCTCTGGGCTTTCTATGCTGTGCTGGGGTTGAGTCTGCTGCCAGTTGGCAGGGCGGTGATTAAAGAATGGTCCTCCTGAGCCGCTCTGAGCATGTTGTCCGTCGGGCTGTGTAGCTCTGCCAGTGATGGATTGCACAGTTGTGCCCATAGGGGTTGTAACTCGGATTGTGTTCGGATCGTTTCCAGCGCCGCATTCAATTCGGTAGCCAGGGGGTAAGAACGTGTTGAATCCCTGTATCAAGTTCGGGTGGCCGGAAAAAAGTTCGGAAACTCGGTTGATTACACCTGGAGTGTCGATACTGACGCGCGATGCTGTGTCAGTTCATGGCGGCAGAGCAAGTACCAGTGAGTGAACGAAACTTACGTTTGACTTTTGAAGTCTTTCATGATATCGAGAAACTTGTTGTAAACATCTGGTTGGTCGGCGAACTGCACCTTGACTTGGTCGAGATAGCTCAGAGCATCCTGGATTGGATCGTTGTCAGTGACACTGATTAACGCTGCGTGTCTCGCTCGACTAGCGCGTGAAAACACCCAGTTTTGGAAGCAGGCCTGTCAAAAAGAGACAACCGTGACCCTGTGAGTGTCCGAGCGTTGCAGCGGAGACAACAAATATTGTACAGTATGCTTGCTACAACCTGCGCGCCACCGTGCCCGACATGAAGCAAGCTCTTGCCTCTCTGCGCTGAGAAGTAGCAATCCGTCGCGGCTAGGTGCATCTCACAAATAGCTTGCTGCAATGCGCGGCACGTTTCCAGCAGTTGCAGTTTGTGCATCGCAAGAATTTTGGCCACAGATGCTCAGACTCCGCGTAGGGGCGTGCTTGACCCGTACAAGGTGCCACTGACACAACGAAGACTAGAAATGAGGACGAAATTGAGAACAACTCACGTTGAGAATTGGCTGTTGTCCCTGTGGCAATGCAGCATTATTTCCAGCATTCTGTGGTGCCTGCGCTGCATTTGGGGATGGCCCCGGAGGACCACCAGCAAAGTGATGACCTTGTGGTGGGCGATTCACGCCATCTTGAAGAGGGCCGCCGAAGGGTGCGGTTGACCCGCTAGCCGGCCCTGCGTGTTGTCCAGAACCGCCAAGGGCGCCAAACATCTGACTTGACAGGTTTTGCGCGTTGTGAGGCTGTGTTCGGTTCGCATCCGGACCGTAAGCGGAGTGGCCAGGTGGGTGCCCCGAGGGCGCGCCACCGTGGTTGGCAAGAAGCCCACCAGGACTGTGGATCGCGCCCGAGACTCTCGAGGCTACGGGCTGGTGTATCGGAAGGGAGGCGGCATTGCTGTGATGGGGCGTTCCAGTGGGATACTGATCGCGGTGGTGGTGGCGGTCCACAGAGTCTCGCTCAGGGTGGCCGTCGTCTGGGCGGGAACTCATGGCGCTTCGCATTCGAGGACCTTTCGGAGGCAGTCGCGAGACTAGAGTCGAAACGTCAGTTGGTGATGCGAAGATTGAAGTGGTGTCCCAGAAGAGCGCAGGATCTCGTCGACGAGCTGTGTTGCAGAAGGACGCCGAGATTGCTGGCTGGCGGGAACACCACGAGGGCTGGTAGACAAGAACACCGAGCGACGGCAGAGGAGGGAGTGCGCGACAGGTGTGAGGCGAGGCAGGAGGCTAACACTCACGCTCTACATGAAAGCAGATGGCATCGGGAGAAGGAGGCGCAAAATGGACGCGTGCCGGCCTGGGGAGGTGGCCTTGGTGGTGGTGGTGGTGGTGGTGGTGGTAGTGGTGGGAAAGCACTTTTCGAGAGAGGAAGCAGGGACCGGCGTGGATGGCGCGCTGCAGCAGAAGTCGAGTCGAGCACGGATAAGTGCTTGCACTGGTTCCCCCAGGAGTCGAGAGCTGCCCAGGCGCTGCAGCGGAGGTGGACAGGGCGGCCCGTGATTGGCTGCGCTGCAGGCGTGGTTACTCGGCCGCAAAGCGCAGCTGGGCAGGCCTGGGCTGACCTCAGGGCGGCGCTCTGCAGGTGCCGGTCCGCGGTGCTGCGATAACGGAAGATCCCCGGCCCGCTCTGCGATAACGACTTGGGCGACTCGGCCAGAGCTGCTCCGCTGCACCTCGACAAGTGACGTCGAAGGGGCCTCGGGCCATGACGAGCCGCCGTGTGATTGGGCCACATCAAATGGGGCCACCAGGACTCAGGAACGCGTCCGTCTGCAGCGAGCGACGGCCAGCCCCACCCACCGCGACTGACGTGCAACTTCAAGCCACAGTTCCAATTCCAAATTTCGGGGGCATTGGCTCCAGACGGCCACATTGATCTATTTGTTGGTCGCAAAAGACAGAACGCGCACTGTTGCCCTCATCGTCTACACCGGTACCGCCTGTGTATTACAGACGGTTTTCTTTCTCTCCTTTTTGTCCTTTCTGTCCTGCTCCTTCTGCTTCCGTGTCGCCCGCTCTGCCTCCCACGTCGTCCAGGCCCCCGCGAGCTCCTCCGATGTCCACCTCGTAGTCGCCAACTTGTAAATGCCGTACCACTGATACATACAAAAGATGCTGGCGAGGGCACAAGTTAGGGAAAGATTAGCTCAAGGCCCCAACTTATTTTCATACGCAGCATGGGGCCAGACTCTCCCACTTACAAGCAACAGATGCCCATGACGCCGCAGGCCAGGCTGATGTTCTCTAGTACGGCCAATGTCGACTGTCCTGCACCCAGGGCCAGCCCGAAAAGTCCTCGCCGCCGCGTGTCATTGTCAGGGGACACCTCGAAGATGACATAAGCGTCTTCGTCAGGGTCCGAGAAGGCAAAAATGAGCGGGAAAGCCGACAGCCATGCCACAGTTGACAATATGAGGATGTTGTAGTACCATAGCGGCGGACGAGGGTCTGTTACCGCGCGCCCAGTCGCTACAGGGCCGGGTAGGAAGACGTGCAAACACCCCTAATACCAGCAGTCAGCTCCAGTCCCGCTTCGTTGTGACCTGGTGGGATCAATTACCATGATGATGTTGTAGATTGCGGCAGCTCGAAGTCCGCCATGGGGGCGCTTAGATAATATGCCACCAGCCAAGCCAAGGACCACGATTGAGACGATCCATCTACCAAAGCCAACCGTGAACATGCGGTCGAAGATGCACTCAATGGGGCTCTGCGGCTCTTGAGGCTTGGCTGCCGAGTCGTTCTGGTCATGACCTGACCGTGTCCCTGCGGTCTGCTCTTGTTCCCTAGCGAGCATAGTCATTGCTGAATTCCTGCTTAATCGTGAGAATACGCAGTTGTGAAGGATGTGTGAAGAACAGCAACGGGACAATTCAGCCCTGACTTCACGATAAAGCATTCATCCCAACTAAGCGCCGTTCTCACAAGGTTTTCGTGAGGTCCCGAGTTGCTGGTCTCAGGCACACGCATTTGTTTGACAATAAGACGGCCTAACAACTCCCCGGCCTCCACTAGCCACCCCTGCAATTTGCAACATCAGTGTGCAATTATGAGAACTCATGAGCACTGAGCAGGCTGATGCTGGGGGATGGTACATTCAGAGATGGACAGTAGTGCAACCTTGGGGGTCAAGCGTCATGCCATGCACTGCCCAAGCTCAAGTGCTGGCTGGTACAAGCTGTACGACATCGATCGTGCCGAACATTCACAAAAGGCGGCTGGCTGCCTTTACACTATGAATTTGACAGTGGGGCAGGCTTGTCTTTCAACAATACCAACAATGAACATCAACGCTCCCCATATGCGCACTGCGTATCAACATCGATATCTCGGATAAACCCAGGGCGACGACTTTCGCGTCACTTTGGCTCGGTAATTGCACTATCTGAACGACACAATCAGCCCAACGTCGGGAACCTTTCCTGAAGCAAGACCGTGTACAGGATGCTGCGCAGGCCACCCACAGCCCTCAGTCTCACGGCTGAGGACATCGCCGCATATGAGGACATGCGAGCTCAGAACGCTGCCCGCGAACAGGAGCATCAGCAGCAGCAACAGAAGCAGCAGCCACAACACCACGGCCTGCACTCGCGGCATCCGGCGCCACAGTCACATCACCATCAACAACAACCGCAACCACAGCTGAGCCGAGCCGCCATGCTCGAAACTTCACCGGCGCAATCCCTGTCTAACAGGTCGAGCAGTGCCGACGAGGCCATGGCCGACGTCGCAGACCTGAGCGACGAAATCGACTTGGAGGATGACGATGACGAAGATGAAGACGACGACCATGAGGACTCGTACTATACCCAGCGGGCGATCCGCAGGGCAGCCGCCATGGACGACCCTTTTGTCCAGCCCAGTCGCCAGCAGCCCTCGTCCCGCGGCGCGGCGGGACCGGCATCGTCGATGCAGGCACGAGGCGGGGCAACCGCCCGGACATTGTTCGCGGGCCAGGCCTCGCGGACCTCACGCCTCCAGCGAATCACTGGGACTGCTCCTGCTTCTGCTTCCGCAGATACTGGCGTTGGTGTCGGTATGGGCGCGACGGGTCCTGGGCGAGGCCAGGCAGCAAGCACGCGCGGCGCCGCAGCAATGTCAACAACCACGGCAAGGCAACCCAGCATAGAAGCTCCCGGCGCTCTTAGCCGGCTGATGCGTAGCCGCGAGGACCGGATTGGTCTATCACAACCTCAGGCCCAGGCCGGGTCAGGGCTAGGTTCTGGTGCCGGAGGTGGCAGTGGCGCGAGTGGCGCAGCGCCGGGCGCGCGGCGAAGGTAGAGACTTCGCCGGGCTACGCTGCGGCGCAGCGCCATGCGTTGACGTCGAGTCCAACCCAGGACGCGACGAGGTGGCCGTAGAGAACCGGAAGGGGCCAGCCTGTGCCTGGCTGTCATTCGACTCAAGAAAACATAGAGTCTTTGTGCAGTTGGCGACATCTTATACGGTGTTGCAGGAAGCCTAGCGGCTCGCGACAGAGGGACACAAGCCGGGCATATCAGCAGTCACCCACAGCTAAACTAACCCGGCAGCGTCTGCCGCAGTCTTTTCCCAAACCTATAGTTTGCAGGACTTTGAGCACCGTCAGGGATAGAACAGTGTAGCCCACGATCCACACACAGGCTCTTAGGATAAAAAATGGGAAAGTCCAAACATCGCACATCGAAGAGACACACCCAAAAGTTCACATTTACGAGAGGCTTCCATATTCGTCAAACCCACCATGATCTCATTCTTTGAGCCTACAGTAGCAATTCGCCTGCCAGGTAAACCTAACAGTCGGTACACACACCACATACACCAGGCCGGTTGCCGATTGCCGCCACATCACGACAAGAAAACCTGGCATATTTCGGCTAGATTCCGTATAGAACGACGAGCTGAAAGCCAGAACATGACACAACTGGATGGACACGTAAACTGCAATAGCCTACGAAGGGTTTTCAACACGTCCGGCCGCGGGCCAGAACCAGGGTTGTCGTCTGTGGCCACGACATCTGTAAGACGGAAGTAGGATATAGACAGTTTGTTTGGGGTACAAAATTCACCTCTACACCTTCTGTCACATTGGTCAGGTCTAGAGCAAACAACATCTACTTCTAGGATATCCCGTCGCACGTGCAGGAGAAAATTTGCCAAAAAAGATGGGAAAACCCGCCAAAAGACAATGTCAAGTATAAGCACGCATAATAGACGGCCAATCCATTTGTTAACAGGATACCAAACCGACCACATGGGCGACGAACACCAACTACAAGAAAATCATGAACGTGTAGACAATAATAAACTCTCGTGTTGTGAAAGGCAAGCTTTCAGTCTCAATTAGAAATAAATGTAAAGAATCCGTAAAAGCCGACGCCATGCTCTTGCTCTAGAGCGGTACCAGTACTCCCCCGTACGATGTAAAGGAACGAATCTCGTGCCTGCCAGTGTCAGACGCACTACGTCCTCCCAACTTGAACTTGTTCTCCGTCAGGGCAAGATATGAGGGCTTGACTATCCGAGTGGGTCCTCCTCTCATGGTAAGACGTGGTTACGGCGCACCATGAGCCTTGACCTTGATCTTGATCTTGGGCAAAGGTGGCGATCCACTGCTACCGCCACCAGCTCCCGGACGGTTCGCAGAAGACCCGGATCCAGATCCAGAGCCACCGCCACTGCTTCCTCCATGACCACCGCCAGAAGGCAGCGGTCTTCTATGGTCTCCCCCACCCCCACCACTACCGCTGTGGTGGTCATGCTTGCTGCGATGCTCACCACCACCACCACCACCGCCACCACTACTGGCGCCGCCTCCGCTACTGCTGCGATGATCACCGCCGCCGCCGCCGGGCAGTGGCCTCCGCTCACCAGGAAGCGCTTTACGCATAGAGTCCGGCAACGCCTTACGTACCATGCCGCCACTCCCTCCAGAGCTGCCGCCGCTACCACCACTTCCAGAGTCCGGCAGATTTCTGCGTTGCTTATCAAGCGAGCTACCGCCACCACCGTTATACTCACGACTACCGCTGTTGCTACTGCTGCCGCCACTATTACCACCAGAGAACTTGGGAGACGACAAGGATGGCGAGCGCGAATGTCCTGGGCTGTGCGAGCTTGGCTTCTTCTTGTTTTTGCTCGTGTTGATGTTTGAGAATAGGCGCCCCAGTCCAGAAGGACCGGGAGAACTCCGCGGGCTTGAGTTGGACCTTGAGCCGCCTCCGCCCCCGCCACTATTGCTGGTCTTCTCCACAGCAGAGTGCTTAGGTGGCTGCTGCTGATGGTGCATCGTGTTGTTGGTGGCCGTGCTGCTGTTGTTGGTCCGGATCGGGCCGCTAGAGGATGACGACGTTGATGCTGATGTCGGTGCTGACGTCGGTGCTGACGCTGATACAGGCGCCGAAGTAGGCCCCGACGTCGACACCGTCGACACCGCCGACGAGGACGAAGCAGGAGCCAGAGGGTCCTTGCGCTTCTTAAGCTTGTTCCACGCTCGGAACTTGAGGCGCACAATCGCGCGCGGCTTTGGTTTCCGGAGGATCTGCTCGACGCGGGTGGAGATCTTGGACGTGTTGAGCTTGATGATCTTCCTCGGACGACTGCTTCCCTGCGAAGGATCCTGGTGCGAGCGCTTCTTGGGGTTGGCCATAATACTGCTGCTGCTGGGGTTGCTGCTCATCGGTGTGCTTTCGGGTTTGCTCGTGCTAGAAGTCTTGGGGATTGACGCGGGCTTGGACGGCAATGGCTTGGACACACTAATCTTGTCCGAGCTGATTTTCGGACTATTCACGGTTTGCGCAGCAGGCTTTGGGGTGGCAGGCTTTGCAGACGCGGGCTTCATAGGCACAGATTTTGGCAGAGGCTTGGGGGGTGCAGGCTTGGGCAAGTCGACCTTAGCCGGAGCTGGCTTTGTCTCAAGTGCAGCAGGGCGCTCTTCCTTGACGCGGACAGGCGTTGAAACAGAGATGCTATCCCTGTGCTCCATGGGAGCAGCTATTGGTATTGGTGGTGCCGCTGGTGCAGGTGTTTGTGCCTTGACGACTGGGCTTGCGGTGATTGACTGTCTGCGTGGAAGTTCCGCTGCCTTGACTATAGGCGAAGCCGTCGCTATTTTGGTCGCAGCAGCAACGACTTTGGGCGGGACGTTGATGGCTCCTGTAATTGGCAGAGCTGCAACGGGAACGGCGATCGGCGCAGCGGCCACCGGTGTCGCTAACTTGCTGTTGAAGCTGGGCGCCTTGTTGAGGTTGAGTGTGATAGTTCGCTTGGGTTCTGGCCGTGCTACAGACGCCGGCGTCGCATACTTCTTGCGGCTCTTTGTCCTGTAGTGTCTCTTGAAGTGCATAATGCACGACTTGCGCGTTTTCTCGTTGCGCCGCTTCTCAACGGTCCAATATTTAGGGTAGTTCAAAGTGATGAGCAGCGAATCATCCTCCTCCACAAGAATCGAGACAAGCTCAAGCAGGTTGACTTTCTCGGCGACGGATAGAACCGGAGAGTTCAGAGACTCCCAGATTACCTCGTGGAGAATGTCATCATCTTTGACCTCCTCCTTGAGTGCGGCCAAGGCAGCTGGCAAGTCCTCTTTGCGAGCTCTTGCCTTCTGGCGCTCTTCTGTCATGGTATTCTCATGCTCGACAATTAAGCCGTCATCTGCCGGCGGCAGTGCGGTTTTTGCTTCGAGATCTTTGTTCTCGCCAATTGCGATGCCAGCGAGACCTCGGCAGAGGGCCTTGAAGAGCTGGGCCCGGACGTATGGTGAAGGATCCGTGCCGATGAGTGACAAGAGGAAGCGCAAGAAGGTAGGACTGGATAGCAGGCCAAGCTCGACGAGGGACTCGCATGCCTTAATGCGCACCAGATCCAAGGTCTTATCCTGTAGATATTGGATAAACACAATTGGATCGCTGTCAATCACCTTGGCCTTCATCAGTGTGCAGAGTGCATCCAGAGACGCAACGGTGAAGCAGTTCTGGTAAGACGGGTAATACTCGTCCATCCTTCGGAATCGCTCGATCTCCTCTAGCGCCTGTTGGCGGAATGCGTGCGGCTCCGGGTCATCAACATGCTCCTCAGTGAAGCCGTCTTCGTCTTCGTCGCCGAAGGACATAGAAATGGGTTTTGGCTTGACCTTCTTCTCGTCGGGCACTTGACACTGTCCGAGTGCTCGTATCAATGTGGCAATGTAGAAGTGATCAGAGTACATGTTCTCCGAGTTGTCATTGCCACGAAGCTGAGCGAGGATGAAGTGCCTAGCCTCGCGAGGACACTGGCCGTCATCCCCTCTGACCTGAGCGATGGCGGGGGGGATCGCACACTGCACGAGGTACTGCCGTTTGTCGGCGAAATTATTCGGGCGCGGTGTGTCTGAACCTGGTACGCAGAAAAAGTGCTGGAATGTTCGTCGCAGGTGGAATAACCCGATATCATTAACGGCCTTGACAGCATGTTTCGGTAGGAGTTTTGTCGTCATGACACGGACGCCGTAGTAGTATCGAGGGTCCAGAAGCGTCCTCGTCAGAATTGTCGAGACCAGTGGATGCGGTCCGGCTTTAACAAAGATCCGCTCCAGGAAGAGCATCGAATCTTGCTGCGCCACAACGTCTTTATCTTGCTGAAGCTGCGAGACGTACATGTAAGGTGGAAGATTGGTTTGTATATCACAAATCCACTCGAAATCAGCGTCCATGCGGATCCATTCGTACGACTCCTGGTCCATGCGGTTCTCAGTGTCTTCATCCCAGTCGATGAAACGCCACTCATCGGCTTCCTCTTGCTGCTGCAAGACATCTCCCAGTGAATACAAAGCCTTGCTCTCTTCGGCAGCATCTTCGGCATTTTTGGTGGTATGACCTGCTAGTTGCCGTTCGCGCTGCCGCCGATTCCTCTTAAGCCGCTTGTACTTGGTATTGTACGGGATCTCGAACTTGGAAGCCTTCCCTGAATCCTCTCGGATGTCCACAATGTGTTCGTATGGCGTGCCGTCGGCCTCGTGTATCCTAATAGTCATAGGTCCTGTGAAGGAGCCCTGTAGCTCGCCAGCATACACGGCATGGTTATCCTCTATGACTTCACGCCAGAACTCGTCCTTTTCTAGAGGTCTGGTTTTGGCAGCTGCGATGTCCTGGGTCTGACGAATGGTCATCTCGACGCATAGTCTCTTTTTGTTGAAGCGCTGAAACACATCAAATCGTGGACAACCGGAGCCATAGACCCACTGACTCCAGAATGTGTCAAGTCTCGTGCCGAGGGCCTTCTCACAAGCCTTGCGGAAAAGCTCAGACATGAGGACCTCGTCAGAAGTTTGCACAGAAGTATTAGCCTTGCTCACAATCTTGGAGATGATCCGCATCAGTCCAGCACTGCTCGAAGACTTGGAAATACGGCGATCCAGGATGAAGAGGACGAGTGGCGCCTTGAGGTTCATGAAGTCAACCTCGAAGTCACCGAGGTGCAAGTGGTCCCCGAGATCGTGCAGTGAAGGACGCTTGATATCGAGGTGGACGAGGCGATCAGACATGGTCTTCATTCGGAATCGGTACTCGTTGTTACCGCAAAGCATCTTCATGAATATGTCGGTCATGAACCACGCAATGCCGATGATGAGCCATATGTCCGCTTTCTGATTCGGTCCGATGTTGACCCCAAACCACTGCGACGCCAGGGCATGGACAAGCGTTCTTGTTGTTTCGACCTCGGTGTCGATGACCTCGCGTGGATAGAGCAAACGACTGCTGCAGAGAGAGAAGGCACATAGTGGTACTGTTTCGTCCACCATATCGTCCACGAAGCAGACCTTGTAGCTATCGAACGGATATCTTCCGAATTGCAAGACGAAATAGTCGACAGCGGTGACCAGCGTGGCACACGTGTTTTTGACCTCTTCTGACCTGCCTGGAAGACAATAGCCATGCACCTTGACGGCGCTGACGCCTAGCTTGACATCATCCTCCTCAGTGCGGAATTCCGACCAGAGATCGACGTGCTCGAACGGACCGACTGCAAACCCTATGTGTTTGGCTGCTTTGTTCTTGTCGATTTCAAACGTCATCGTCTTTTTCGTCTCGTCGTCCTTGCAAATGACATCCCCAGTAAGATACCCGGTGCAAACAACTGTCAGCTCCATGAGCTTGTCGTCCTCAGTGAGCCGCAACTCGCGCCGTGATGCAATTGCCGGCTCCTCCTGCCCAAATTTTCTTTTTCGGTTGGCACTATCAACGCCGGTTGGTAGAGGTCCGCCTTTGTGCTGCGACTGGGCCGCTTTAGATGGCCGGAAGGCATCCCCCAGAGTCCGCGGACAGGTGATGGAGACCTTCCACGAGTTTCTACTCCCCGGGTCATCGATGCAAGGAAATATGGAGCTGGCTGTTCCGAGGCCTGCTGTATGGCGCGTGTAGATATGAGGATATCTCGTGTCGGCCTCGTCACAGCCGACAAAGTGCAGCCCGTCCGTGACGCCCTTGAGCTCAAAAGGGATGCTGATAGTGCAGGCTTGGATCGAACCGTCCTCGTTGAGAATGTGGTCAGCAAGCTCGGTCCTGCTCGCGTCCTGGTTCTTCTGCTTGATGTCCTTGCCCGAGGGCAGCTTGACACGGATCGAGGCGTCGTTGGGCTGGCAGCATTTTAGGTCGTGGTCCAGAGCCGATACTTCCTGGCGTTTGTGGTGCAGTAATGGCTGTATGCGGCGCTTTCTAAGAGCCCATTGCCCGGCTGACCACTTGAACTCCTTAGGCGTGTCGAGCCACCCGCATGGGTCTTGGTACGCAGCTTCCGTCGCGCAGCCAGACACCGTGATCTTAGTCGTATCGATCCTTGCCTGCCGTGCATCGAGGTAGACCTCTGGCACGTCTTCTATGACGGCGATCATGATGTCGGCGCGGCCGCGCACAGCTTTGTTCTGTAGGTCGATGTCGAGGTGGACGGACTGCTTCAGAACAACGTATGGACGTGGCGGAGTGTTGTCGACGGGCGGCTCGGCGTGAGGAGCGTCGGCCTCGGCCGGCGCCAGCTCTGGATCGACGATGCCAGGCATCTTGGGGCGCTCTCGGAGCCGCGGGCGAAACTCGTTATGTCGAAGTCATGGGCGAAGGAGCGGCGATCGACCAGGCGATCGGGTGTACTAAAGCGATGGTCTGGCGCGCAGTTTGCTGGGACGGCAGCAAAGACCGGTGTACTCCGGCCCTTCTGTAGGTGGCAACGTTGTCGGGGACGTGAAATCCGGAACGCGTTGGCGCAGATTTGCGGTGGTGCGCGAGGTAGGAGCTAGGTTTTCAAAGATTGTAGGTTCCGCGAAGGTTAGTGGTCCATGCGAGGATGATGTGATGCTCCGGGCGAGCTTTTGACGAGAGCGCGATGCGTAGAAGTGGGTTTGCCTAGTGCCAAAATACCGGGAAAGGAATTACACGATCGGTCTGGCGAGCGATCGGCCGGTGGCAGTGAGATTTGATATATGCAAGCCTGAGCAGCGTTGAGGCCGAGTCTCCAGTGGTTCTGGCTGTCGCGCGCGGAGCCATACCTTGTCGCGGCCTTGCCAGGCGCTGGTGCTGGCTACGTCTGTTTCTAGACTGAGGTGTCCACTGTTTTCAATCCCGCCGGCGCGCTATTGGCACGGTGCTGTATTGCATCACCAACTGCTCACTGACTCATCCATGTTGCTCAACATTACTTCTGTCATTCGTCACTCAGGTGCGTAGTCTCTAAATCCGGGAGTGATGTGATGATTTTGCTTGTGGGTATCTTTAAAAGTGCAAGTACACTCGACAGTTGGAAAGCGAATGCTCGTCTACAAACGCTGTGCCACGCTACAGCTTCTTTCAGTCAGTGCTTCGCCTCCCGGCGCGCACGTCGCTTTTGTCTCTCGCGAGTCTTCATCGTCTCTACGTCCCGGAACTCTTCTGGAAGATGGAAATCAAACTCCTCAAGCTCCGGCACATCGTGACCCCAGGCCACTGCAGAACGACCTCGCCGACGAGAGCGGCTCAGTGCAGCATCCCTCTGGGCCTTCTTTCCAAAAAATGAAGAGAAATCCCTGTATCGGCTTGGACTATGCTGCTCAGACAACTGAGCGAATGAATCGCTGCGAGGTCTCTTACCCGGATGTGTCCTGTGGTATTTCGCACGGGCCAGTTCTGCCTCGTCCCGAAGTTGCCTGGCTATGGACGCATCCACATCGCTAGAATCGGGCGGATCACCGTCACTTTCTTCGTCTTCCATCTCGCTCATGTCGATGTCTTGTGGTCCTCTTTTGCGACGACGGCCCACAGCCTCAAAATGTGGCTCGTTTTCGTCATCTGACTCGTCTAGGTCACGGCTCTGAGCTTTTTCTAACACGCCGGTGCCTTCGTCCTCGGAGTCGCCGGTCTCGGCAGCCTCCTCCTCTTCAGCTAGGGCGCGCTCCTTTTCAAGTTTCCGCCGCTTCTCCTCTCTGCTCCAATGTCTGAATTTTCCAAGGATAGCCTGGCAGCCCCTGATGAAATGCTCTCGGGCAGGCTCGAAGGACTTTTTCCGAGTCTCTGTGACGCCATTGACTCCCATGGTTCTCAGCCAGTCGTGGCCTTGAAGGTCGCCTAGTATCCGCACAATTTGATCCTTTTCATGCTGTGCACGACTGCGCTCTGTGTTCCTTATGCTCTTCTCCAACCGTGCTGCTTTCCGGTGCGACGGCTGGTAATAAGAGTCGGACAATGGATCAGCCGAATCATCATCATTGTGCCGTTTTTCGGGAATGGTGAAGTCTACGCGTTGCGCTTCAGCTAGGTTCGTGAACAGACTATCTCCAAAAACCCGGATAGGATAGTTTTCTGTGGATTTGTCATGGGTGATGTAGCGCGATTGAGCATCTTTGATCGCGGTGGACCGAGAATCGGTGATTATTATTGGGGTTTCAGTGGTGAGCAGGTCTAGCGATCGCAATTCGATGTCAGTAAGCGCAATCGGGGCTGCTTGAACCATTCAGCTGCAAAGGAGAACGTACGTTGCTCCTTTGGATCATTGCCAATCACTTCGTCATAGTCAGGGAAGTAGGCTGCCAATTCGCTCTTGAACCGGGTCGCCTCCTGAGAGCGCAGCTTGCGACCCGTCGAGCCCTTGGCGGAGGAGTTATCGGCAGCACTAGGCTGTAACCTGTCGATTTCGTGCTCAATGCCATTTACAACCTTCTCGTGGTACTCGGTGATGGGCGGCTGGGCGTGTGAAGCCGTCTTGGATACGCTTGAGGTGTGTTCTTGAGGTCGCGAACTGAGGGGAGGCGGCGTTGGCTGCTGAAGCTGGCGCGTTCCATGTGTCGGTGCTGTCCACGGCGCGCTATGTGTCCTCGCGCTGGTCGTTTTTGCGTCGAGAACTGGGCCCGGAAGTAGAGGTCGGCTTGGCGGCGGCGGTGGTGATGGTCCTATGGAAGGAGAAGGCTGAGGGAGTATGGGGCGGACGGGGAAGTAGTGATGCAGCGGTTTGGTCTGCATACCCTGTCGCGAAGGGGAGAGGAGCGCTGCTGCCGGCTTTCGCTTCAAAGGGCTGAGGGCAGACGGGCGCGGTCTCGCTGCCAGTATCTCGACGGTGATCCGGGCCCTTTTGGACTTGAAAGGGTCCTGGTTGGCGTCAATTGCCTCGAGAGGGCGCTTCATGCGGGCAGGCTGGTGAAGAGTCGGGGGGAGGTGGCGCGTTGTCTGTGTCGCGAGATCTGCTTCCGGTTGTTGCGAGCTGTCTGTTATGCCCGCGCTGCTGCTGCTAGTGGTGGACTCTGACCTGCGCGGGCGGCGCTGCGGCTGCGCTGAGCGCGGGGCCACACCTGCCTCGACCAGGGGCCGCCCATTGCGTCGCGTCATGCCGGCCATTCTCCATCAGGTATGTTGCGGACTGCAATCGTACTACCTGGTCGCGCAAGGTGCAATTGCGGAACGGAGAAAAAATTATGGTGGCGACAACTGCGAGTACACTACGAAAGAAGAAAAATTCGAAGAGGGTGGTCGTCATTGCTCCGATTTTAGGCGTGGCGCATTCTCTTGCAGTAACCTTACTGCTCCGGACTGGGACTGTCAGGGGCTTACACGATATCGCAGCGTCTCCTCTCCTAGATACTTTTACGTGAACTAAACGATGGTTCTTGATTATGTCACTCCTTGAACTTAGGCATACTCTAGTATTTATTTTCATTCTATCATTCAGTCTCAAGTTTTATGGTCTGTCAGCCAGTTTCTATGGTTTGACTTGGTCTTCTGCAGCACTCTTAGCTGACCTATCTAATATCTGACAAGGACTTCGAAATTTCAACAGCACATCCGCGATAAGGTGCTATCGTCTAGTGGTTAGGACATCACGTTGTGGTTGTACGCCAGTACAGTTAACACTAACTTTCACGCAAGTAAAATTGCCGTGAAAACGCCGGTTCGATTCCGGCTAGCGCCAAGGATTTCCTTTTTGCACACTCTAACGAAGACCCGACAGCAGGGTTGGATTTGTTTTTTATTTCATGCCATGATCGATTATCGCATCTGTATGTACTACTCAGATCACAACTCAACTATGTGAACTGAGTCGAAGTCCTTGATGATGTCCAAATTTTGGTGACTAGTGTAATATCGGACTATCTTGAATTTGTTCACTTACACGAGAAGAGCCTTCTTGAGAGTAATGTATTTCGAGTATCCAGACAATACGGTCAGAGAGGAGCCTCTAAGTCTGCATGGAATTGCTCGCTGGGCATGTTTTATTCGGTATATATTTTCTAGCGTGCAACCGAGCCTGTTCGTTTGGCTTTGTCCACGACGAGCAACGTATCTGTAACATCCACACGCTCATACCCTAATAGCAAGTCCTCCATTCTCTCCCAGTTTTAGAGATCATCAACATTTTCCTTCTCGCAGTACATACCCTCATCTGCGTCTCCTGCTTCTCCTGACAACTCCGTCCCCCTCCCTCCTAACCTTCAGCCTACACCGCGCCATGCTCCCTTTCCCACCAAACCCTTCAAAGTCCAGCCTCCACTCGAGCGGCAATGAGTCCTTCCGAGTGCCAACACCGTCCGGCGACGACGAGTCTACGGCATCGTCGCTCACCCACTCGTACCCGGCCTTGAGCACCACATCGGCCGTGACCACAAACACGCCCCAGCCGAGGCGGCTGACCTCGTACGGCTCGCGCCGGCATACCACGCTCGGCGGCCTGAACGTTGGGTGCAGGTGCATGTGCACCTCCTTGACTATGTCGGTCCGCGAGGGCCGCACGAAAAAGTCCCACTCGTGCTGGTTCTCCTCGAGACCACCGGGGGTCGGGGCCACGAGGCTGTGGCGGTTGCCAATGTAGACGGTGATGGTCTGGATGTCGCCGCTGTTCTCGCCAGAGTTGCCGGCCTGCTGCAGCACCTCAGACTCTCTTTCCGCGTAGTCTCGCGGGTATCTTGCTTTCAGAGCGTCCCCGCGGGCGGGATCTGGCTGCGCAACGGTGAGGGTGCGACACATGGGGCACTTGACCTCGACGTCAGCCACGGCGTCAAACTCTGCGGGCTCCTCGTCGACGTCGACAACGGTCATGGAGTTGGGCGACTGCAGCGAGACAGACGCCCATGTGGCCATACAGAAGCTGCAAAGCATGTGGCCGCAACTGGTGCGGACCGGGTCGTAGAGGAGGAGCTGGCAAATCGGGCAGACGTCGTCCTCGTCTATTTCCTCCTCCTCCTCCTCCTCCCCTCCTTCTTCTGTTGGTGCTGCTGCTGCTGCTGGTTGTGGCTGTGCTTTCCGTGTTTGTGTTCCTTGTTTACCTGTACTTTGCTGCTTCTGCGCTGGTTGGTCCGGAGGTCTATTTTGAGCTGTCTGCTCTTTGTGATTTGCCCCATCTGTAGTAACGGAATCTTCACCGGGAAGCGAAGAGTGCAGCCCCGTGAGATCAATCACGGCGTCGTACTCTTCTTCCGACGGCTGTGATGACTCTTGGACATCCTGGGCTCGCAACATCGACCGCCTGGCCCGGCGAGCTGCCCGGTCGGACGCCGCTGATTGAGGAGTCATTCTGACCCAAAGCACATATACACGAAACAGCTAGAGAATCGCTGCAGAGTATTCCGCAATAGGCAAGAGGGAAGTGAATCGGGCCAGAAATGAGTATCACCGGATGTGAGAGGAAGCTCACGTGTTGAACACTTTGGGCAACTCCAGCCCAGACCTACCATGCCAGAGAGCTGCGGAAGGCTGCGGTAGCGGGTCTTGTGGAGAAAACACCTGATTCCACCAATAGCTAGGGTACTTGTCCTCAGGTAAGCAAGCCTTCCAAGGGGACTTCTAGTAGTATGGAAACGTCCATTGAATACTCTGTATAGACGTAGTTGAGGGACAATCACCAAGGGCTCGCTTCGCCGAACAACAAAAGTCACGCCTGGCCAATTTTCAGCTTCCGCTTCCACTAGGATCATGCAGACCTGCAGCAGCTGGAGTATGATATGAGATATAGCTTGAAATTCGCACAAAGGCCGGATTTACTTTTATCTATAGAGCAGACTTATATGTAAGGAGAGCGTTGACTGGTGGGCATGCGAGCCAAAATTTGTGCATAAAGGCTCATGCACGCGTCACGACAGAAGACGGGACTCGCACTGCCAAACACACGTCGAAACTACCTCTTCTTGGTGACGCGCTTCTTGGACTTGTTGCTCTGGGCCTGGCTGCCCGATGTCTTAGACTTGGAAAGGTCCTCGACGCTCTTGTCAAGCAGCTCAAAGTCCTCGGCCGAGTCGGCGCTGGGTGTGCGCTGGCCAGGAGAGGAGGAGGAATCCTCGTCAACCTGGTCCAAGTCCTCGTCGTCCTTGGTGGTAGCCGTAGCCGGGGATCCGACAAACCTGCCGACAGTCGATCTATAGGCCCAAAGAGGGAGCTTGACCAAAGCGGTGTCCTTGATAGTGGGCTTGGCGAGCTCAGTAGGCTGGAAATGAGACAGATTGTTAGCATCCAGGACTTAGGGCCAATGATTACAGGTGGGAACTCACATCAAGCAGGAATGCCATGACATTGCCATTCTCGTCGGCCTGCTCCAGGTACACATCGCCAAGAGAGTCAACAACAAGAACCTTGCCATTCTCAGCTACCACACGCTTCTTGGCACCAGTCGGGCCTGAGCCCTCAGGCTGAGGAACAGGCGTCGCACTGCCACTGGCCTGAGCAGAGTTAAGAACACGGCCTCGGGGCACCTTCTTGCCGTCCTTGCCAGAGTCCTTGCGAGTCTCGCGCTCCTGGAAGCGGCGCTGCTTGCGGTTCATGGGCATCGGTGGCTGTTCTTCATCGCCACTAGCAGGCGCCGGAGCTGGGGTGTCGGGGGCTTCAGCCTCAACACCGGGGATGGAGAGATTGTCGCCCCAGGCCGCGCGCCGAGCGAACTTGATGTAGCGCTCAACGAACTCGCGCTGGCGCTTCCAGCTCATGTAGAGCGCAACGTAGTGGAAGCCACCGCCCAAGACGAGCAGGCATCCGACCAGAACTGTGCCGAATCCAGGTCTGTAGCGGTTGTAATAGTAGTCGGTGCCCTTCCAGAGGGGGAAGCCATTGTGGAGGAAATGGTCATAACGCGCGCGGCCAGGTCCGCGCAAGACATCAGCAACGATACTCAGACGCGCCTGCCTGTCGCTGGCAGACCTGATGGCGGCCTTGACCTCGGCCTTGGTAGGTGGTTTGACCGCACCGGTTTTGCCCTGGGCCTTGTTCTCCTTGGCACGCTCGGCCATCATTTGCTGGCGGACCTTATCAGGATGGAGTAGCTTGCTCTTCTTCTTGTAGGCCTTGCCAATCTCGTCCTGGCTGGCAGATGGGGTGGTGCCGATATACTCGTAGAAGGTCACGTCGGGCCCCTCAGCAGCACTGAGCTCATCACGGACGCGGAAGATTTCACGGTCTAGAAAGCGCTAAGTTAGCTAATGGGTATCTTCCGAAGCTGTATTTGCAAGGGAGGCATTAAGGAGACATTGGGCATACCTTCTTTGGACCAGGCCGCAGTGAGAGGCGTAAGCAAGGCCAAAAGGCCGACGGAAACCATGGAGAACTTCATCTTTGCAGGCTGTGAACTAGCCAACTAGCAAAGGGCAGATGAAGGGGCGGCTAGAGGGAAACCGCAGCCGAAGTTTTAGCGGGCGTGCAGACAGCTAGGTAGCTGGGAATTGGTGTCGCACGGCAAAGGGCCACGCAGCTACGGATGCTCTCGTGGGACAGGAGGTTGTGGTGGTTTGTCGGCGTGCCTCGGAAAGGCTGAAATAAAACCTCTGGCAGCTCTACCAAATCCGACTTGTAGACACGGTACATTTCAAGGGACTGCGGGTCTAGGGAGCGCCCACTCCAGACAAGGAAGGCGTGACCCCTGCAGGGGCTGGGCTGGCCCGAAACTCCGGCCAGTGGGGTTGGGTGGCTGTATTTGATCCTGGCAGGTGCGCACCAGTTGTCCGTGTCTGGTTTGAGCCTTCAAGGTCAACCGACTCCTTCGAGATATCGACGGCTCAGGCTCTCTAGGCACTCTCGATCTAGAAGTGCATCAGAGTGCTTTTTTGGTCTGCATTTCGGCGGGGTGTCCTGTCTCTGGTATGCATCATCATCAGCTCGTCATGATGAGGTTTTGCACCACCTGGAAGAAATCGTCACTACCATCTCTATGCCATGCCCAAGGTTCGCCTGTCTACCTGGGCATGTTCGAGAAGGCCATGCCTCTTCTTTGGAGCACAGGCACGATATTTAGAGAAACGGGAAGAGCATATTGGACGACATCGACGTTTGTGATGGCAATGAGGCTGTCGAAGGAAGCTAAGCCAGGCTTAACCCTAGCTTCCGGTGCGGCCACTGAAGCGTCGAGAGATTAGGTCACATTGTCCAAAATGCGTCACCACACCATCTTTCCCTTAGACGCAGCCGAGTGTTGGGCTCCAACAATCCTGGACAGGACTTGAAGTGCAGATGATGGAAGCCTCCCGAGGTCAAGGCTAGGGACTTGCGAGTGCCTCTAATGTGGTGTAAATAGAGCAGATTGTTCACATCTGCATCTCAGACCCGCGCCTGCCGTCTTGCTCGGATGCACCCCCGTCACCCAACACCAGCGACATCAACGGTCCAACGCATCTACCTACATGTTCCAGATTGTCACACCTTTGCTCACGCAAAAACGATAGACATCACTCTCTCAATTCTCGTCTCTTTGTCGCTCACTGCCCATCCCACCTGCTTGCACCTCGTGGCCCCTCCCCCGCCTCCCCTGCAGACTGCGGACTCAGTTCGGCATCCACTTGGGTAGTCGTGCATGACAAGCTAGAACCCCTCAGGCGTCCCAACGGCTCGGTCTTCACGATATTATATCACCTGCTCCCCAGCCAAACGGGACTTGCACCGCTCCTCCGCGACACTCCATTTTGACTTCCTTCAGTACTTCTTTGTCGCCCATGTCCACTCTGTGTTGCTTCGTCTTTCCACCCAACAAGCAATAGATTAGTCAATACAGCTCCATATCCACCACTCTCGCGCTCCGCCATCTCGCCGTGCTGTACCACTGGCTGGCTACCTTGGGCTTCGATTGACACTCTCCCGACAAGTATCGCTCCGATTAAGCGCGCGGCTTGCCAAGTCTAGTCTGTCCATACCAAACTCACAAGAACCGAAATACTCGTGGTAAGCTGTCATGGTCTCATCCCATCATCCCACAGACCCGGCGGGGTGTTATCGTCAAGCACTAGCACACCCTGACTTACACAATCCACAGCGGCCACGTCCTCGCCCAAGTTTCAACATGGACGCCAACGACGAGCTCGCAGCGTTGTTCGCACAAAACCTAACGTTGCACCAGCCACACCCAGCACGATTTGCCGTCGAGCAACAAACGGCTCTCCAACCCGAGATTGTTTACTCCATTTCTCAACATTACAACCACTCGGCCCATGTAATCCGAGAGGCACCAACGGCACCCGATGTACAGCGCCCATCTTCCGAACCGCCTCAGATCCAGCAACCAACGCCTGAGATGATACTCCGCGAGTACGGAGTGGACCCAAGCGCCCTATCGCCTCCCCAGCTTGAGCTGTTCAAGACGGCAGAAGACGAACAGAAGATGCGTCTGATCGAGCTGTGGCGCATCTGCCCGCCCACCAACCACCAGACTAATGCTGTCGTTGCCCTCAACAACACGTCCGTTGCCCAGGAGGAGCTACTAGCACAAAGACGATATGAGCAGAACATCCAGGAAGAAGAAGCAAGCAAAAGACAGAGCCTGCAGAGCATCAATTCACTAGACGGCACCCCGCTCACACCTGTTCAGACTGAGCATGGCCATTGGCAAGCTACGTCCGACTCAGAGCCATACATGATGTCTGGCTACGAGGCGCTCGCGCGCCGGGAATACGAGGCGTCCGCCATGAAAGCGGAGCAGGATGCTATGATGCAACCCAAGGAGGTGTACAACCACTTTGGCTCAGCACCGGCCGCTCAGCAGTATCGCACAGCTACCGACCCGATCTACAACATTCACAACAATGATGAGTGGATCCGCCAGCGGATGGAGAATAACTACGGAGCGTACCAGATGGATAGTGCCATGCATTGGTGAAGGTGTCCTTCTGCAGGTGAATGCAGTCCATGGTCGTGCAGTCTGGCGGCCGTGGGGTTTTTTGGTCAGCTTAAGTTTGATTTTGAGATACCATTTTACAACGACGAGACGTTTGTCATGAATGTGTAGGAACGCCGAAAATTGTTTTAGTTATTCAACGTGGCTACCACATGACACAAGGATCCGAATAGTACTCTAAACAAGTGAATCGATTCATGTGATAGTGGCAAGTACATGGACACTTCTAAATATTCAGTTGTGTTGGGAGTAAAAGCTTGCCCAAGAGCACCACGGACAACTCTGCCCCATTTTTCTGGGCAGCCGATTAATTGTGACGTCGTTTAGTGTCACAGTTTCGGTGCATGTTATTGCGGGAACACGTACCTTAAGTGCCACTCCAATTCTTTCTTCATCTCGCTTGCAGATTCAACCTCGACGGCGTTGAGACCTAGTGCAATCAGCAAGTTCGGATACTTTCTGCGAATTTGATTTCGACAATTCTGCAACCTGCAAGGATGGCGGCCAATACCTTCTCGCTAGCCACCAAGGTCAAGGTAAGACGTCGAGAGGCAATAGGTCCTACGTCGCAACAAAAAAAGTGAAGAAAGAAGACGATAACTGCCGTGCGTCATGCTCGCGGACATAGCACACTTGCTTAAGCAGACTGCGGTTAATTTTATGGAAATGGCTTAGTTGCTGACACATTCATCCACGGACAGCTCAACAGCGGCCACACGATGCCCCAGTTGCAGCCGGGCCTGTACATGATGTCCAGGCACGAGGTCCTGTCATCTGTCCCACGCGCGCTGGACCTAGGCTACCGCGGCTTCGACTGCGCGCAGATGTATCACAACGAGCGCGAGGCCGGGAGCGCCATTTCCTCGTGGCTGCTTGACAACGCCAGCGGCAGCGGCGGCGGGAAGCTGACCCGCGGGGACATATTCTACACCTCGAAGCTTGCGTCTAACAGCGAGAACTATGACGCTGTGCGAAAGTCTATTAGGAAGAGCGTGGAGGCTGTCTCTGGGGAGGGGATGGGGACGGGGACGGGCAAGGGCGGGTATATCGACTTGTTCCTGCTGCATAGTCCTTACGGCGGGCCCGAGGCGCGTAGGGAGAGCTGGAGGGCTGTCGAGGACGCCATCACGGACGGGGAGGTGAGGAGCGGTGGCGTTAGCAACTTTGGGGTTCGGCATGTAAGCTCTTCCTTGCTGTTTCTTTTTTTTAACTTTTATTCTAGTGCCTTCTGCTTGCACTCCTTTATTTGCTGTTTGGACTCTTTGTCATATTGTGGCGAACTGCCGCTGACGGGGCTGGGGGTTCTCATTCCGATTCCGATTCCTATTCGGTGGTCCAAGATTAATCCAACTTACTCACTCCGAGAGCATGTCTAGATCGATGAGCTTATGGCGTCGAATCCCCGGATCCCGCCGGCGGTCAACCAGATCGAGGTGCACCCGTTCAACACGCAAGTCGCCATCCGCGAGGCCTGCGCCCGGCACGGCATCGTCGTCGAGGCGTATGCGCCCCTGGCTCGGGCCATGCGCATGCGGCACCCAGCGGTGGTTAGGCTAAGCGAGAAGTACGTTTGCACGGTGGCGCAGCTCCTTGTGCGGTAAGTCTCTTGTCTCTCTTCCTCTGTCAGATTCTTGAGCAAAGCTCTTGGTACCAGAACGTGACATGACCCTTCTCGATATCTGGATCATCATCACAAAAGAATGTCGTCGACCGATACAAACACCAGACACGGCGTGTCACAGCAGAGTTTTTCATCATACGGATAAAGAATGTACACACTGACAAAAGACTTACCGTGGAACAAACGATAGATGGTCTTTGCAGCACGATCTCGTCCCGCTGCCCAAGAGCACGAAGCCGGCCCGCATCGCCGAAAACGTCGATGTCAATGGCTTCGAGATCTCCGACGAGGATATGGCGTTAATGGACGCTCTAGACGAGGGACTCGTAACTGACTGGTACGTTTAATTTTTATTTTTATTTTGGATCTGCTTCGATTATGTGTATTCCACTAGCTTTGGGTTTTTTCCGATTTTTTCGCCTGCTTTTATTTTTTCCTTCATCGTTACACTTTTCTACATCTCTTGTTTTCTTTGGGACCTATCGTGATGAACGCTGACCCACCTTATGTTATTTAGGGATCCCACGGATGCTCCGTAGATTAGGTGGGCGATAGTGTATTAACCTCGCATTTGCGTTAACACGGGACTTTTACTTGTTGAACTAGAGAACAGGCTGCAGGCAGTCAGTCTCTCGCGTGTGAACGCCAGCAGAGAGAACATGAGAGCTGAAATAGCATTTGTCTCCTATTTTAATACCAAGTCAAATCCAAAACTCAATCGGAAGCGATTGATAGTTACGATGAAGCTGAAAGTGCATTGTGTCCGCTAACAGCCGATTAAGTTGTTGCAAGGCACTGATTTCTACAACAACTTGAGAGTGGACGCAACTGCGAGCACAAGAGACATGATTTTAATCGCCATTAGAAATTAAATTTATACACTCCGCAAGTTAGCCATAGATGTGCATATCAGATAATGGCATATGCCTGCTACGTGGTCCAGCAGGGCAATTTGTTTGCCTTGGTCGTAGCTCTGGCAGCCCGCTCGCATTGTCAAATGCCCCGCCAGGGAACTGTGACAAATCGTCGTACCTCTAGTAGCCTTGTTCCCCCACCACTCCACAGGCACGCTTTTGGTGACATTCAGCACGTTACCTCTCGCCCTTGGCCGACTACCCCATCTCCAAGCGAACTTTCGCCGACAGACTCATACCCGGAATAAAGCGATACAAAACACGCCATGTCGAAGACTATAACAATCTCCTCACGGGAGCAGTTCAGCGACCTGCTTAAGAGCTCCAGCATCGTCGTGGCTGACTGTAAGCCTCCGATGCAACCTGTACACGCAACGATTACAAACAGGGCCACAGCGCTGACATCCTTCTTCTTCACTTGCCACAGTCTACGCTGACTGGTGCGGACCCTGCAAGCAGATCGCGCCCTTCTTTGAACAGCTCTCGCGGCAGCTCTCGCAACCGGGCGTGGCCACCTTTGTCAAGATTAACACGGAAACCGAGGCCGGCAAGCAGGTCGGCGCCGAGTACCGCGTCACGTCGCTACCGACATTCATCCTCTTCCGCAACGGCAGCATCGTCGAGCAGGTCCGCGGTAGCAATCCGCAACAGCTACAAGCCGTCGTTCAGCAGCTCGCCAGCGACATTGAGAACGTCGGGCAGTCCGGTGGTGGTAGCAGTGGCAGCGGCAGCGGCGGGCTGGCATGGCGGGGCGCCGACTTGCCGCGGGGCTACACGGACCTGACGGACGTAGTCAATATCCCCGGCCTCGACTGGTCGAACGTGGACGAGTCGGTGTTTAGCAAACGGACGCTGTACGGCAGAGAGAAGCCCTCAGCGCTGGGACAGGGCAAGGGCGCCGCCGCCGACGCGAGCGACAGCAAGGACTGGATCGAGAGCGATACGGACGAGCAGATCATGCTCTTCGTGCCCTTCAATGCGACAGTCAAGCTTCACACGCTTCAGGTACGGTGCAAACCCGAGTGGTATGCTTTTTGCGAATGACACAAATACTGATTCATGCGCCTGTCGATTCAACACAGATAACATCCCTACCGCCCACTGAGGCTGAGGAGGACGAGGACGAAGATGACCTGCCCGTGCGCCCCAAGACGATCAAGATCTTTACGAACCGACCGCACATACTAGACTTCTCAGAGGCCGAAGACGCGCAAGCCACGCAGGAGATCGAGCTCGGAGAGGCGGACTGGAACAAGGACGGCACGGCCAGCATTGGCCTGCGTTTCGTGCGGTTCCAGAATATCACGAGCGTCGTTATCTTCGTGGTAGACGGCGATGGTGACAGCGATAAGGTCCGGCTCGACCGCATTAGACTTATTGGCGAGACGGGCGAGAAGCGCGAGATGGGCAAGCTGGAGAAGATTGGCGATGAGCCAGGCGAGTAGAAAGCGGCTGCGAGTGGATAGGCTTCTGGGACAAGCCATCTGCACGAGGAGCACCATCGCATTTAGAGGTCCACGGCGCCAGTTATGGTTTCGCCAAGAGTGTAGATATGACAACAGCTCTTCTAACCATGCCATAAGAGCACAAGAAGCATTACCAGATTCAAGGTCACAAGCTTCTCACCTGTAGATCAAAGCCGTGCCGACCTCGATGCCTAGTCACGGTCATACTGCCTTGCCATCGCGAGGGAGGCACACAAGACCGAGGTTTTATAACCAGTCCAGAAAGAACCTTCTGCAAGATACAGCCTCCCACCACCTATTGTGAAGCAAAGCTATCTGCACGCACGCGTAATGTGTATATATATGTCCGACGTCTTGCACCGCGACTCCCCTCATGTTCCGAAGCCCTTTCAGGCTCCGGACGCGTCGGGGGAATCGAGCTCGAGGAGTGCAAGACAGTATGTCAGCCTGCAATTTTGGAAATCTGTGGCAATATGATTGACGCTACGATGGATTGTAGATTTCGGAATCTCGAGCAACACGGAGAAATCGATCATGCCAGCCGCACGAGGAAGGAAAAGAAAAGAAACGGGAAAGAGCGCCGGAAGGTGCGGTGGCTTTTATGCACGACGCGCGCAGGTGCAAGTGGGGCCAAATAACCCTGAACGGCTAACATTTTTTTTCTCCCAACCCCACTGGCAGGAAAGTACTTGCGGTCGCTGGCGGGCCGCTCGGCAGGTGGCGATGGCTCTCTATTGTACCTGATGAGAGATGGGATGACTCCGGGTATGTGGAGAGCATGGGCGATCGACCACACGTCAGGAATGATCAAAATATATTCAGCTGACTCTGCAACCACCCTGGCTCTGTTGTTTGCCTATTGATGCTGAAGTGATCTCCGCAACGGGCACTTCGTTTGAGGGCACGCCTAGGAAGACACCGGCACGAGGCATTGGGGCAGTGTATGGGTCTGCACCTGCCCTGTAGCTCTACATATTAGCGAAACCGCAGCTGGATAGTCTCGAGGCCTTGCTACAGCCGAAAGATGTCCTCGGCCACCCACCTCCTAGAGCTAATCTCTGCAGCTCCAAACAGGCATTGCCTCCACGGCGACAACACGTCCGCTTTCGCATGTGGTCCCGGGAAGACCGTCCCCAGTTGGCGCCTATGCCCGAAGCAAAGTTCCCCGAAACCCGCTTGCGTCTCGGGATCGGCGAGGAACTTCTCCTTATCGTTTCGACCTTTACGACGGCCATGAGCCGTCAATGGGATCGCCGGGATGCGGCTGTTCCCCGCCATCGAAGCCAAACGAACACGAGCACCTTACTCGAGCTGCTCCGTACCTTAGGTAAGTATTGTATAGCCCTGGAGTACGGGTACTGTAAGGTAAAGTACCCACACTCAGCCGCGCGACCTGCAAACCCCCTACCGATATCGTACCTAGACTGGACTGAACAAAGTTCCTTGCGATCCGATCAAGCCACATGCACGCATGCTGCAGTATGTCCATCAACTATCTTCCACGAAGTACAGTCGTGGAGCATCCCCATATGTGAACGGTGACCTATGCTCACATGCTTTAGCTGGTGCCTCGCGAACAGTTACGAATTGCCCTGGTTGGCCACCTCCATTTCGAAGGATCTATCGGAAGAGTGAACTCGGCCGGTAAACTAACTAGGCACGGAGGACGACGATATGGTTACCCGAGTACAGCATTGTGTCTCTTTCTACGATGGGTTCCGGCTAGGTTCATGTCTCTGTCACGGAAGCACGGGGTTTGCCTGCAACCCTCTCGGTGAGCTGGCACCTAAGCAAGCTTTAACTTTCGGTGTCCGCACCCAATGCAGCTTGCACGCAGCAAGTGCTGAAGCGCCTGCAACATCAAAACCATACAGCGATTGCACATGCCGGGGCCCGGGGCCGAGAAGACCAGCACGGAGGTCATGGCTGGATCCATGTCCGTGGACCGAGTCGTGGCGCCCGTCGGGGCGTTTAACAGCCCAGCCAGGGTCAGCACGTACCCATGGCGCCCTCATATTGCCACCAAGAATCCAGGCATAGGCTGACCAGCCTTATGGGAAACCACTGTTGCATCCTCATCCGTACTAGAGCAGCAGCCATGTCAGCACCTCACCTGGCACCATCACTTGCCTAGAGCTCTAGTCTAGATCATTATTGCAAGGCAACGGACTTTAGGGCCTTCGCAGCTCATACCCGCAACACCGGCACGCGAACCCAGCACAAACCGACGCCGGCTCAAGAGCGAAACAAAACACTCCTCTTTCATCCTCCAGCAACGTTGGTTGGCCATCAGCCAATACGGAGTGCGACCTGAGACCATCTGACAAGAGTTGCAGGGCACTATATCATGTCTAATCCTGGAAAATCTCAGAAGTTCCGACTTCAGTGTAGAGTTCCACTGGGTGTGTGTTCTGTGCTCCGTGCCGGTAGCCCAAAGCCGTTTCTCACCTATTTGTTCCCGCGCTAAGTCGCACACGAGTCAATAGGCTGTCTCGCAACATAGACAATGCGATTCGCGCAGCTCCACCCATGTCAAGCAGCTGCATTCGCTAAACTCAGCCCGGGCGCCTTTGACGGGCATTGCCGGTGCAGAGCTAATGACAGAAGCCCGCAGAGTTTGGATACAAGTCACACAACAAGGCGGGCCTCTGAATTATTGCCGACAGAGTACCTCCGAGACTGCGCTGATTCAAGCTCGCCTTTTCATCCATCTCCACCAGAGTTGCGCATCCCGATACCGCGTCTACCAACGCCGCAGTGATGTACGGAGTATCTACAAGCCGGCCGAGATCAGTGGCCCCTGTTGCACTCCCTTGTCGTGACTCCTGTCCGCACGCAGGACATAGCCTCTTTTGGTAGTCTCCCGCAGCTCGCGCCGGACAGCCTTGTCGTCATGGGGAATACTCCGTGCTCTTGCTGGCCGCGTGGGCCCGAGCTGGCGCGGACCGGCACCAACTTGGGCAGTTTCGGCCACTACCATGCAGCCGTCGATGCTGCTGCTTGTCGGCTAACTCGCTTCGAGCAGAATCCCGTCATGCGGACAACAGCATTGGGTAGGTAGCTTTCGTAGCTCCTTTGCAACAAGACAACGCCAGGCTACAGCAGGCGTCGCTCTGTACTAGGATGCACCATGGCGTCGACCATATCCGGCCCAAGTTCCAATGCTTATCCATGGATCATCGTGACGCCGTCGGCCTGCCCCGTGTCCGCCCGTGTACAAGGGTGGACCGTCGTCCACCGCTCGCTGCCTCGCAACGAGGGCGAGCCACTCATCACCACCCACGCTGCAGACTAACAAGTCAGGCGCTGGCAGCCACTTGGCCCTCATGATCATGCGTTCCTCGGCTGGCCCCCCACCATCTTGCACCCTCTATTAATTGTGGGCGTTTCCCTGCTCATACCTACAGAGAACTTATTGCTTGTGCATGGCAGCCTTGCCGACGATCTCATGGGTAGCTTGCTATCTTCTGGCACCATAAGAGGTCTGCTGCTCCCGCCGCACTGCCACGCGGCCCTGAACCACCAGCTACCTTAAGCCCTGCTCTCGCTTAAGCACCAATTTTTTTTGCCTAGTTCAACAGGTGATAGCGACCTGGCTCAAAGGGCTTCAGACAGCACCGAGGCCTGCGTGGTAGAACATTTCCCACTTCAAGTTTCAAACTCAGCAGATATCCAAACTGAGTCCTACTGGTTCTGGTGGTAAGTGACAACATCGAGTCTTCCCACTTGGTTGGGCGATGTGTAAGCGGGATTAGAGCATCATTAAATTGATGAGCCGCACGCAGTTTCATGTTTATACATGGAAATGCATTGATCTGACGCCTGGCCCATAGACAAACAGTATTCCGCGGAATACTCGGGCAATTACCCAACAAACAGTTTTTGCCATATCTAGGGCAGAACGAGACACCGCGAGCATTTCGTCTGCAAATTTTTTAGGAATATCCCACGACTCTGGCCTATAAACCGGGATTTCTGATATATGCCCCAGCCTCAGAAGGGTTATCGCGGGCGACAAGCAAGAAACATTACGAGACAGCGTCACATATTCAGAACGGTCTTGGAGTCGGACAACGCTGGCCTCTCCAGAATCGAGCAACCGAACGTGCTCGCACAGTTCAAGCCATGAGCGCTGCGCAATTCTATCAATTTAACCGGCTGCCGGCAGAGCTTCAAGACCTGGTCTGGCAGCATGCACTCCCGGAGCCGAGGGTGTATGAGGTCTTCGATGCACCAGCTCCGTCTATACCTCGCTCGGATCCAGCCAATCACTTGCTCTTCGCAGACATCCGAAACGAGCGGCCGCCAGCCATCGGGACGGTCTGCCATGGCGCCCGAAATGCCGTAATGCGTAGGTATAGGCCGGTCGTCCTGTCTGGGACGGTCAAGTTCCTCGATCTGACGCGGGACGTACTGCTTCTGGACTCTTATCTCCAGGTACGGCGGCTGCTGAAGGCCATCCGGCTGTTGAGTCAGGTTGATGTCATTCGCAAACACATTTCGCAGATTGCCCTGGGAACCTCGTGGGGCCTCCACGCTGGCCTGCAGCTGAGGCTATTCCACCGGACTGTGCAGACGAAGCGTAACATGACGAGGCTGCTCAAGCACCTGGCGCAGTTCACTAAACTTGAAGCAGTGGTCCTGGTCGTGTATCAGAGGTCGGCGTTCAGCCTGCAGGTGCAGTGGCTCGACCAACGGTGCTTTGCGTGGACTCCATCAGCACCGCCGCCGGCCGCATCTGTGTCAACACTGCCTTGGCATCAGCAGCATCCTTCAGCACCGCGGACGATGGGACCTGAGCCCGCGCAGCCTACGCCACGCATGCAAAACCAGCCAGGATATCACTACAACTTTCATGTCAACTTCAACTTGGACAACTACTGGCTCAGGCGACCTTGCCACAGCAGCCTCGAAGAGTATGTGGTAGACGAGGACGAGGAGCAGGAAGTACTCGGCAGGAAACACAGTAAAATCCTCTCGGAGCCAGCTGGGAGGTCAGAAACATGCATTGGCACAAAAGACCCGGACAGCACGAACATGATGTCGTTGCCTGCAAGTAGATACGGTGCCCAAATCGCAGGCGCGGGAGGTCCGGTGGCTTTGCCAGCCATACCTGCGAAAGTGCCAGCTGCAGCGACCACAATGTTCTTTCAGCCGTCGCAGCAGCCAAAACAGTCACAGTCCAGATACCACGACCCGCACGACATCCAGCCGAAGCCTCACCACGTGCGCGCGCTCAAGTCCAAGTTTCAGAAGTGGGTTGACGAGGCGGCAGAGGGCGACGGTGTGATAGATGGGCCGCGGGCGGCGAAGCGACCGAGACTCGAGGCGGCAACGTTGACATGGGTTTACAGCGGAATAAGCAACACGACTGTGTACTGAGCAGGCTATGTTAAATTGGCTTATGTTTTGTTGATTTTTAGATACCCTTGGAGTTTTGAGGTCACGATTAGTCTAGCAGGGAATGGTTTTTGGACATGCTTTTTATCAAGGAGAAATTATTATCACGCAAATCTCACCCTCAACTCACTGGTGGTTGCTACCTAAGATACGAACATGTCGACCCGGTGAATGATTCGCAGATGAGTTTCAACACTTCACATTCCACATTTCAATTTCTCACGGAATATTAACATAAAGCTTCCCGCTCGTGGTACTTATCGCACAGAAGAAGTCTACGCGCGAGGAAGGTGCAACCCATGCTGTGCAAGATCTACCACTCAGCTCCTACCAAATACTTCTGCCAAGCACCAGAAAGATTGCTCTTGAGGCATCCGACACTACGAGGTCTCTTCACTTCTTTCCCCTGATCTATCGGTGCTGCGAATCGACCTCGGAGAGGCACTTACACGTATCGGCACAGCCAAGCCTTTTCTTTTGTCGTGCATATTCAACAGGACCTCTACGATGGCGGAAACTACACGGGGTCGTGGTCACCACGACTACTTCACTCACACGCCCATCCTGTCACCAGCCATATCGCCAGGGAAGGAGCAGCTCGGCGCGAAGAGGAGCCTCACACCGCGCGGGCAAATCTTTCCTAACTTGCAAGACGCTCACCGCAACATCACCTGCCGTCTGGCATCCAATAACCCGTTTCGACAGCAGCATCTCGAGGACGACTTCGCCTCTAATAGCCCAGGCTTATCAACATCCAGCAGTCTTGATTGCCCGGAATCAAGCTCGCCCCTTGGCAAACCGGCTTTCAATCCCGCTCAACGACGACAACAAAAACAGCAAGTACATGTTTATAGAAATGACGCGGACGAGTATTCGCCATCGCTCCATAGAATGGCAAGCGGCAGGTCGCTGACAGACGTGCGCCGCGCACGGACTTTGTCCAGCAACACTGAACGGAGCGACGATGCCCAAATGCACAAGGCCGCGCAAAGAGTAGGCACTGCCAAATCTGCTAGAGAGCACCAATCTGGCAACACTGTTGAGAGGATCTACGAACAATACGCGCTGCCCAACAACGGAAACAGCTCACCTGTGAGCTATGATGCTGATGCCGAGGGATACGTTTTGTCCGGACCTGCTGAAGCACGCAGCTTGGCCATGCAAAATAGAGATGGTGCTGCCTCTCGATTCGGCTTTCGTGTTGATGACGACATTGCCCTGGGGAAGAAACAGGCGACGAAATCCCGCCCTGAACACAATGTGCAGTCTTCTAACCATACCTCTCTCGAAAGAAGAGACTTCTCGTGTCCTCAACCACGACTGAGGATCGAGGGCACCTTATCACAACCACCAAACGTTGCTTTGCCCATCTGCCCCGGGAAATTTGGCAATCAAGTCCCCTCTGATATTGAGGGTGAGGTTAGTACTCTGGAGATTTCAAGCGTGACTGACTCGCAATACCTGCTCGATGCAAAGCCCACTATTAAGGTGTCTCGACACGAGGATCCTGCATCACAACGTCCATCGAGATCCCCATTCGACGATGATCATGCCATCGCCGCGGACAACAATGATGATTGGATTAGCGAGACGCAGTCTTCTCTGGCGGATACACAAACCGAAGATCTATTCAAATACGATAATGGGCGCTATCGCGAATGTCTTGGTTCAATTAGAGAAAGGGCTGTCAGCACGGCGCTGAATGGACTGACCAACACTAATCTCTCCTCGCATGACAATGGTGCACGCCATCGCTTGGCTGAACACGATGGCGATGTCTCTCCCCTGAGTGACTCATCTCGGTGGGAGGACGTCGCAGGCAGCTTTTTCCATCCAGCTGCAGTGGAATCGCTGACTGGGGAGAAGGCGAAGACTCGCGACATTAGGGTCGTCATTAAAAGCCGGCCCCATGAGACTAATCATGAGACAGAGGCGCTTGATGAAGTCGAAAAGCTGGATTCAAGTGTTCGCAAGCACTCTTTCTTCCAGGATGATACACGCAGAGAAACCAATACGGGTGGTGACTGGGTGACGATGGCAACGAGCAATTTCGACAGAGACTCGAGGACGCCCGAGGCACTTTTTGGAGGAGGAGTCCAGGCTACAGGAAGTAGTATTGCCAATGTGTCTGACGAACAGGACCGTGATTACTGCCGCGACCCTTTCGGAACGAGAGAGCTGGTGCTTCAACATCCTGTAGCTCACGGGCAATCGAGTTCTTACCATGTACGGACATCCAAGGACTCGAAGCGTCCAGTATTACTTCCTGGCAACAAAGAGTTGGGATTTCCATTGAACTCTCTCCGCGTCTTGTCGGGCAATCGCGCCGCAAAGCAAACAAACGGGGCCAACCCGTTCTGTCCGACAGCATATCGTCGTGCAGACGCCACGGACCAGTTTCAGTTTGGCTCAACCGAAGAACAGTCACTGAAGTACAATTTCCGAGACTCGCTGTCAGAATACACTCCCGCGCTTGCAAGCAATCACGCCACGGATGGATCAGACGGCGTTGGAACGTATGACGCATTACCTGATGTTCCAACTTCAAACACAGTACAAGATGAAGCTGCATACAAGGATACAACAGCTCCGAGGTCTTGGTGGAAGTACGATGGTCTTGAAGGCAATCATGCGTACCATTGTCCTCAAGCAACACCAGGATCATGCAATGGTTCGCAGGAATCTGCAATGAGCCCGGACTTCCAATTCGGATTCGAGCTCATGCCACTAGGCAACGCTCGCACCCAACAACGGGGCCAGCGTGACAGTGGTGACACAAGCGCAAGTCTAGAATCGCATCACAAGGAAGACAAGCACAGACGAACATCCTCAGGCTTCAGGCCTCTCGCTCATATCATCTCCCCGCCCATGGCCGCTCGTATTCGAGATGCCTCCTCAAACTGGCACACTTCTAGCACACCAAGAGGTATGATCTGTTGCAAAAATGGTTAATGCTTCTCTGCTTACTCTCTGCCAGGCCCAAACTCGGTAGTGCTCGTAGGGTACGGCGTGATGTCGCCACATTCTGATCAGGCCTTGTTATTGGATGAACAAGCCGTCGTGTCTACAACAACGCCAATGGCGACACACACGATGGAAGCTCGAGACGAGCGTTGCTGGATGAAACAGCGAGCCACAGCGAACAACAACGGCCAGGGCAGAAGCCCGAATAACAGAGGCCAATACTTCGAATCAATCGAAGGTTATGAGATATCGCACTGGGGACAGTCGAGGAGAGAGTGTTGGTTCTACATGATGGTCGTGCTCTCTATTCTCCCATTCTTCGCCTTGCTCGTGCTCATGGGTGTGTTCGACGAAGGCCTCACGTGGTTCACACAAGGGGAGGCACGCACTCTGAGCAGGCGCCAGAAACGGGTCATCCAGACCATGTTCATCGCAGAGTGTATTGTGTACACTGGGTGCATGGCGTCGCTGATCGTGTACTTTGTGGTCAAAAGTCAGGGGTTGTAAGAGAATAAGCCAGCTCGGAGATGCTTGGGATCTAGTGAAAAGGAGACTCGAGCCTTGGCCTACTTGGTCAAGCTTCCAATGCATAACCCAACGCTAGGCTGCGCTCTCCTTCGTGACCGAGTGTAGAAAGGCTTTGGGGCCGGTCCAGCAGACACTTTCCAGATTTTAAGTGCAGTATGTGATTTCTACTAAGGAAAAGAGGCACAAATCGGATAATGTACCAAAATGAGTCTGTCCTGGAAGGAAATATTAGTGACTAGTTTGTTCCCAAAACCCCTGGAACGCTTTTGGAATAGTGCGCTGCAATGTCGTCAGTTATTATCAATGAGCCTTTAGGCCTGCGGGTGTCCTGTCTTCATGATAACCTGTTCAGCTATGGTTGCCCTAGTTATCTAAGTGGCACCTTTTCCCTGTGACTACTTCTGTGGCGAAATGTCATCAAGTGGAACCATTCCTGGCTTGCCGAGAGCTCGTGGGGGTCTTTGTCCAGGAAATGGACCCTCGTTCATGAGCTGAAGGTACCCATGAGTTCAACACCCACAGCTTTGAATGGCCAGAGTTAACGATGTTCCCAGAAATCGACAGGACGGCAATGGGCACCAGGATTATGTAGATGAATGACTGCATACCAGAGGCTTACTAGTAGCTAATGAACAGCAAGATCAAGATGCACGCCAAGCGAGTCATACGGTATGGAAACCTGTTCCCAATAAGAGGAGACGTTGCAGTTTAATGCACCGCGATAATTCTGCATGACTCAATCTAAACACGAGTAGTGGCCTAGTACTAGGCACTGATGAATTAGGTAGCCTTGAAGACCCTAACGGAAAAACCGCTCAACGTCGACCTGTGCCCCTGGATATCGTGGACATGGACCCCCAACCCCCGCAAATTTCAAGCGATATTCGGTTCTACAAGAAGTAACCCCGATACGAAATCGGTACGGACAGCAGAGGGATTCTGTATCACAAAAAGCGACGACAGAAATGGCCAAGGGGGAAGAGACGCTGCGTGCAAAGCCAGGGCTACACGATCCAAGCAGATCGTTCGATTTTGTCTTTGCCAAGGCGGCAAAGTGGTGCTCGCTTATGACGAGAGACGACACTCATTGATTCGTACGACATGTCTCTCTTGGATCCGTTCCTTATAGACTCCTGGCCGCTGACGGGTCACCGTCGATCATAAAACCGTTGATAGGAAATCGACAGGCAGGACTGGGTCGTGGATCCTTTCTAGAACAAGTAAATGTTCTAATCATATCAGGGCGTATAAATCCACCGACGATCGACTTGACAGGCAAGTGCGCAATGTAGGTCTAGGTGTTGTCTCTGTAAGCCGCCGCTTTGCTTTAGAGGTCCAGAGCTCGAGAGAACCCCTTCCTCTGCTACTTCACGCCCACTCAGGTTACTTGGGGAGATATGATCAGGTTTAGTAAGGAGCACATTTCTAGCATAACAATACACTTTTGATTATGTCCTATATTGAAGATGCGGTGTACAAGCGTGTTTCCAAGAGGCTTGGCACGAATTTCCTTTTTCAAAATGATGCAAAAATGCCAGAACGATGCGAAAATGACTCGACTTCCCCTTGCTCCATCCAATATTAGACGTCCGAGTGAAATACACTCATCCCACTGATAAAGACTTTTGTGCCTGCCCGAGACAGCCGCTACTCTGGTGTCCCGAGACAGATTTTGCGGAGCTTGTCCTTCTCACCGCTCTCCTCGCACATGGCCCTGAACATGCCGAACTCGCCACCGTCCTTGGGCTTGAGATTCCACAGCTCACTGGGGGATCCGTACTCGGCGACTTTGCCGTCTGAAAGGACGAGGATGCGGTCAAAGTCGGCAATCGTGCTGAGGCGGTGGGCGATGACAAGTAGGGTGCTGCCGCCAAACTCCTCACGGATGCTACGCTGAATGAGGGCATCGGTGCTCATGTCGACGGCGCTCGTGGCTTCGTCAAGAACCATGACCTTGGGTCGGCTAACAATGGCGCGCGCCAGGCAGAGGAGCTGGCGCTGACCTTGGGACAAGTTCAAACCGCCCTCAGAGATTGGTGACGACAGCTTGCGGAAGATGTTTGTATTCTTCTTGGCTAATGAGTTCGGGGTCGTGGCACCGCCTGGGACGGGTGTTTCGGTACCGCTCGACGGCAATGTCTCGTTGTCCGAAATGAGGTGCACGCGAGCTAGGCAGTCGAGGAGTTCTGCATCGGTATGATTGTCAAAGGGGTCGAGGTTGGAGCGCACAGTGCCCGAGAAGAGGACTGGGTCTTGCGGGATGATAGCGAGCCGGCTGCGCAGGTCGTGCAGCTTGATCTTGGAGATGTCCAAGCCGTCAATATAGACAGAGCCGCTTTGGGCCTCGAGGAAACGGAACAGCGCAAGAGTGAGCGAGGACTTTCCGGCACCCGTGCGTCCCACGACGCCCACGCGCTCATTGCTGTTGACAGTGAAGGTGAGGCCCTTGAGCACAGGAGGCAGATCGTCCGCGTAGCTGACCACGAGGTCGTTCAGCTCGACCCGGCCCTCTGTAGGCCATGTAGCAGGCGCGTCGTTGCCTTCGAGGCTTTCTGTGGGGAGCTCCGTGTACTCGACGATGCGCTCAGCGGCGTTCATCTCAAGCTCTATGGTTGCGTAATGCCGGATACTCCACATGACACTGGCGGAAAAGTCGAGCGCAAATGACAGAGCAAAGCCGGCAAGCGCAGGTTTCATATCAGGCGTCAGCAGGATCAGGATCGAGACGAAGCTGGCAAAAAACGAGCCAACGACGGCCATGCGCCATCCCATCTGTGGAAAAAAATTAGCGAAGTGCTCTCTAAACGGAATAGAGCAGACGAACCCATCTGTTGAAAAGCCACAAGTTCCAGGATGCCACCGACCAGTCGTCAATTTTCCTGAACATGCGCTCAACATAAACATCCGACTTGTCAAAACCGCGGATCGTAGTAACACCGGTTAGCGCAGAGGTGAACTGCTCAAACACGGGCGACTTGGCCGTACTTTCTAGACGCTTGACGGGCCGGGCGCCGTGTAGGTAGAATAGGGCATACCACAAGCAGATTGCGAGCAAGACGAAGGAGAGGAGAATGATGACGGGCGAAACGAATATGCCAGCAACGATGACAGACAGCAGGTTCAGCACAGAGCCGAAGCCAAAGCCGAGGGCATATGCCAGATGCGTGTCCACCGAGTTGAAGTCTGCCGTAAACCTGTTGAGGACGCGGCCGACGGGGACTGTGTCGAGCCATCGGAGAGGGGCGCGAAGGACAACGAAGCTGATCTTTGCGAACAGTGTCCTCGACGCCACGATGGAGCCGCAGAATATGTAGTACCAACGGAAGGTGCTAATCACAGATGTGACAACAGCAAGTACGACGTAAATGCCGAGATAAAACTTGAGGTCACCCTCTGAGTCGCCCTCGTTGGGTTTGACTATAAGGTGAAAGCTGGGCTCCTGCAACATCATTTGCGAAGCGTACGAGTAGGCGTGGCTGTCGTTCGCTAGGAAGCCGAGGCTCCTAGTCTTTGCATCATCGGCATCGGTCCACAGCTTGAGCCACCATGAACGCCCGAGGCCGAGAGCCATTACCAAGAAAAAGAGGAAAGCGGCCCCAGACCAGAAGGGCCACCCGCCACTGTCACTCAGATACGTAGCGTATACCTTCTTCTTGATGCTGCCGCGCTCGCGAGTCTCTTCTTCGACGAACTTGCGAGCTTCTGCAAGCTTGGAAGGAGCCTTGACGAGCGGCGCGCCGTGTGTCTCGTCGATTGACACCTCTTCCGAGTTGACAGCGGTCTGGTCTTCTTCCTCTTGGATGTTTTGTCCGAACGGCTCATGGCTCTTAATCTTGGTCAAAATCCCGTCCTCCTGTAGTTCATCGATGAAACCGGCATTGAGAATACCACCATCACCAAGCTCGACGAGGTATTTTGTCCTAGATTCGCAGAGTGCAACGTGGTGAGTGACGAGGATCCTGGTCCGGCCATCTCCGAGCACTCCAGTGAGGCACTTCTCGAAAATGTGGCGACCGACATGGGCATCGACAGCGCTGAAGATGTCGTCAAGAACCAGGATCCCAGCACGTGAGTAGATTGCGCGAGCCAGTGTGATGCGCCACTTTTGACCGCCGCTGAGGTTGATACCATTCGCGCCGATCTCGGTCCGGTCCCCATCTGAGAACATATCGATATCTTTTTTCAGGGCACAAACCTCGACTGTTGTCGTGTAGCGCTCCTCGTCCAGAGGAAGACCGAACAAGATGTTATCCTTGACAGTGGCGTTCTCAATCCACGGAATTTGGGCCACGAATGCAATAGAGCCGGGAATGTACCAGTTGTCCTTGTTTGCCTTGTGGTCGTGACGGTCCTCGACCGCCGGTGCCCGCGGGACGCTCATAGAGCCTGACAGAACATCAACTTCTCCTAGAATAGAGGCAAGGAGCAGACTTTTTCCTGATCCAGTCTTGCCAGACACCACCGACAACTCGCCTTTGGGGAAGGTGAGGTTCATCTTTTGCAGGACGAATCGATCGGGATCCTCTTCGGTATTGTCAGATGGCCAGGCGATGGAAGCGTTATCAAAGCTGATCTCGTCGGAATCCTTGCTGGTCTTGGTGACCTCAGCGCTGTTGAGGTAGGCATCAATGCGTTTCACCGACACCCAGGCGTCGAGAGCGTCGGTCGTCAGTTCCGGGATTATTGAAAGTGTCACTTCGAGCGCTTTGAAGACGCCAAGACTGACGAAGGCAACAGAGGGCAGCAAGGAACCGTGAACGTAAGCGTACACAGCAAGCGACACAGCGGCGAGCATGATTGGAGAGCAGATCCAGCACGCGAGAAGCGCGCAGTCGTTGATGAAAGCATACCATATGGAGGCAAGCTCCCTCTCGCGAACTTCGCCAATTTTGTTTTCCCATTGCTGTTCGAGGGCCGCAAACTTGATCTGGCGAATACCTTGGAGCGCTTCCGAGACGACCTCGAGTTTCTCATCACGAACTTTCATGAGGCGATCTTGAGCGTCAGAGTATCGCTTCGAAAAGTAGATGTTGACCGGCGTGACAGCGAGCATAGTCGAGAAGCCAGCGACGAGAGCCTTCCAACCGAGCAGGTCAAGAAGAAAGGCGAGGGACACAATGAGCTTGAACAGCGAACCAGGAAAGTAGTTGGCGAAAGCACAGAAGTCAGCGACGCGCTTGGCGTCGACACCAATCAGGTTAACAGTGCCTTGCTTGCTCTTCTTCAGCTGATCGAGATCCTCCTCTTCCTCAGCATCGTCCAGAGGAACCGAGACATCAGGTGCATCTGCTGCCGTTGAGACTCCAGTAGCCCCGGTAACGGTCAGCTCTGGCGCAGAGGCGGCGGGCTTGTTCTTCTTGGCTTCTTTGACATCCTTGCGCCTCATGGACTTTTTGAACACAAGTGCAGATAACTCGGCGCGGACGCGGACGCAAAGTTGACCGTAGGATAACCAGAAGACGTGACTCTCCACCCAGGACTGGATGACAATCGTGACGCCGATCCAGACCACCCAGAGCCAAGCCTCGTAGCCCAGAGGTTCGGAGCTGTTGCGATCACGGCGCTCTAGGATGCGGATGAGCTGGAGGACGCACCACTGAGGTGCAAAGTTCAGCACGGATGTGCACAGAGTGAGGAACCACTGAATTGCGAATGTGGCCTTGTGGGCCTTGACGATGGAAAGCCAGAGTGGACCAGTGAAGTCGTACTTCTCCCACCTTGCCGTTGCCGATTTCGCTCTAACATAGTGGCTAGGTCTCGGCAGATCCTTCATGTCGAGATTGTTCTTCTGCTTGGCAGCTTGAAGGACGTTGAACGCCCAACTCCAATTGTAGCGGCTCCAGGCTGATTCTGTCAAGGCGCGGTCGACCACTTGTCCATTGTCAAAAACATCAGGACGTCTTGGGAGTTGGAGACATGAGACACCAAGAGCGACGATAATGACGATTTCAGTGAGGCGGACTGCGAATGTGGTCAATTCGTGCTTGAAGAGGTAGGCTCCAAGCTGATTGTCCTGAATGATGCGAACCAAGAGAAGGACAACGCATGCTAGCATTGACTGCAGACCAAGATCATGAGCCACGACAGATGAATGGGCAGAGGCGATTGCGACGGCCTGGAACATCAATAGAGACTGGTAGGAACAGGGATTAAATTAGCACATGGGAATATCACACGAATAGGAAAATATCTTGTGGTTGTAAAGATTGCCACGCAGAGAGTAGGCCAGCTTACCCAAGAGCCAACGCAGATCCAATTCTCGATGAAGAGGCCATCGCCGGCACCTTTGCCGCTGAGAAGAGTGAGCAAAGCTACTGCAACCGAGGCAAGCAAGCCTGTAGTTGAGAAGAAGAGGATGAAGGCCTTGGGCCATTTTGTGCTAAACGCCCTCGTGGCTTCCAGGGTGCTCTTGCCGTCAGCATCTTCGTAGATGGCGTCCGGATCCTGGGTTTGGCGGTTGCGGATTTGCTTCAAGAAGCTAGTTGCTGCTGGTATCGACAACAAACCAACAACACCCAAGCCAGCCGCCGAGGTAGCGAGCAAGAGGGTATCTTGGGGCGACATGTTGCTCGTGTCGTCCGGTGTTCGGAACCACCGGTTCGTGTCGACTCCTATGTCGAGGCGAGCTTTATAGATTCACCAAGGAGTTGGTCTTGTCGAGCGAAGTTGCGGCGTAAGCCCGCTACGGAGCGGCTAGGGCCAGAAACGGCCAATGTACAGCACGACCAGACTGTTCAGAGAGGCAAACAGCAGTACCACAGGCTCTTGTGCTATCCAGCTCAGACCGTCCTCAAGCGGAGCAGTTTGGCGATGAGACGCTGGAGTACAGAACAGAAAAAGAGTCGACGAAGAGAGCCCGGGGAGAAAAGGACGGGCCCACGGCTAAGTAGCTAGATACAGTCTAGAGACATCGACGCGGTATGACGACGAGGCCGATTAGTCACTAGGGGAAGAAGGGCAGAAGAGGATGGCACGCTACGGACCAAACAGGCCCGGCGAGCAGAAAAAGTGAGGGTCCTCGTGCCAACAGGGGGCCTGGTTGGCGAGCGCCTGCCGCATGTTCAATCGGGACCCTGCACGCAGCGGAACACGCTCTTGCCCACTTGCACCCCCCTCCCCTTCTTCGAGGGCGCTATCTTTTTTTGTCTCAGTCTGTCCCGTCCAGCGACGCGTACTTTGGCGGCTTGTCGATATTGTGATGCGCGGCACCAAGTAGTGTTGCTTGCCTTGTGTCTTTCTTCTGTTGTTGCGGAGCACAAGGCGGTACCCATCGTCATACATCTCCCTTTCGTGCTGCCCTGGCCAAGGGGTTCACAGTCGTCCTGACGACTGCATCTGCCGTCCCCGGTTGAGTCATTCCCGGCCTGCAAGCCCACCACACTCGACTGCATGCACGCAGCTCATCTTCCCTCCTACCAAGCCTGGATACTGGTCATCTTGGGGCCTGCCTATTGTCAGCAATCTGACTGCAGCCGGGGCGGTGTGGAGATGCAGAGTAGCCAGAGGTGCTTGGTGATGACCCCCAACCTACACTTGATGAGGACGCTGCAATAACGCCATACCACCTCGAGGTAATGGAGTATGCGCGGCATGCATAGCGTGGCACGGGTAGTGCGACGAGTTGGCCAGCCGGCAAGCAGAATGGGGCAGGTCGCAGATCAGATCCCAGCATTAATAGCCCGCCGTCTCGGACGTCTCGGTGCAGGTCTCTGCGGCTGAAGAAGATGTTCGTCAATAGACTCCGGGGGGTTGGGTCCTCTTCTCCAATTTGGGACTGCAGGACTGCAGCATCTGCTGTTACTGGTTGGTTGCACGACAAGTCGAGAGATTCTGACCGGTTCTGGCCCATCCTGTCTCATGCTGTGGCAAACAACCCATTTCGTGCAGGACACTCTCCTTCTTTCAGTGTCGAGTCTGCATACTGCTCACTTATGGTTCATCCTGTCTCATGCTACAGCAAACAAACCATGTCGTACAGGACGCTCTCCTTCTTTCATTGTCGAGTCTGCACACTGCTCACTTAACCTGCACGCCGCCTGTGACTGCGTGTCTGACTCACCTGGGCAGTGTCTGACTGCCTGCAACTGTTCCTAGCTCCCTACTTTAGGGTAGCTTACCTTGCATATCGATCTGGCCGAGAAATAAATCCTATCGTACCCGAGGATAGCTGTCTACCCAGAGTACAGTGCAGCATCAGCAGGGCTAGTATGAGTCGCTCAGATGGAGTGCGGCAAGATTTGCGGTGTGTAAATGTGAAGTTTGCAATGAAAGCTGGGCAGAATGGGTACTTCACAAGTCGAGCCACTGTTGAGAGGCAGACAACATCGTGTTCAAAGTGCTTCAAACCTTGTCATTGACCTTGTCGGTGAGAGCCGTGGCAGATGCGTGTTAACCATCGGGATGCATTGCGAGTGGACGCGCGGACAAGCGGCACTGGCGCAGACGACAGTAAGGAGCAAGACGTCCAACCTGGCTGTGGCGGAGGCTTCCCTTGCGTGCAGCAAGCTCGGTCAGCTCAGCTTGCATCGAGCTTGGGTTAGGTTCCGCGGAGTCAAGACTGCAAGGTCCGTAGGTCGGAAGGCAGACCAGCCACCTCGAGGCTCGTAGTCTGTTCAAGTCGTGCACCAGTCCGGCAGCAGCTGCGTGGCCTCCAAACCAACGACAACACAACATCTCGACACCTCGACATCTCGACATCACCCCCCGAGGTTCACCAGCTCAGCATCCGCATCCACATCCATTGAGCCAGCGAGACTGCAGATCAGCACCCCGTCGCGTCCAACGTTGCGACTGCACCCCGGCTGCAGCCCTGTCAATCTCCACTGTACCAATAAACACCAGTAGCAGAGCAGGTAGCCTGGAGCTACTCCGTACAGACGCTGCTTTGTTGCCCACGACAACCTCGACAACCACGCGATCCCATCACCAGCAACAGTCCCGGCCGGCTCACCACACTGCCCTGATTTCTGCCTTGAACTCTCCTGCTCTGCCGTTGTCCTACGCCACACTTTGCAGCAGACATTCTCTCACCCTTGCAGACGGTCTAGGAGACACAGATTGGCCGTTAAACTTAAGAGAGCTCGAGTCAGCCTGTCTAGCCCTGCCTGCCTCTGTGCATCTTAGTTGGTATGCCACATCCTTTTCCTTCAATTCACATGACCCCTCGATTGGCCCTGCCTCCCATCTCGTGCTTCCCCCGACATCTTTCCGAAGTAACGCCTGTATGTCTGCCTTTGGACTTTCGAGCAGCCATTGCGTCTGCAAACTCCATACCCACACGCAGACCGTCCTGACGGCAGCATCGTCTAGTACACACGACACCGAGTTCGACCTCCGCAGTATTGCCTCCATCGCCACTTGTGGAGTCAACGATCCTTGGAAAAGCGACGCCGATATCCTCTTTCACGCGACAGTCACCTCGGCGCCATCGGCTGGGCGACATCCCGCGCGTCAAGCTCGGGTTCCTGTCACAAGGTTGAAAGCCTGTTGACGGGGCTCATGCCTCTTGCGGACGATCCACGATGAAGGCCACCCCTCTGATCATCAACTGGCACGACCAAAACTCGCCAATCTACTCTGCCCACTTTGAATCACAGGGCAAGGAAAGATTAGCAACTGGCGGTGGTGACAACAATGTCCGCATATGGAAAATCTCTGGCGAGGGGGAGGATCGACAGGTCGACTACTTGTCGACGCTCACCAAGCACACTCAGGCTGTCAACGTAGTCCGCTGGGCTCCTAAAGGTATCCCTGGTCTTGCCTTGCATTGCCCTGTGTACCAAGGCTCATACTGACATGGAGTACCCAATGCAGGCGAACTTCTAGCTTCTGCCGGAGACGATGGTAATGTCATCCTCTGGGTTCCGTCTGATACACACCACCCGACTTTCGGAAACGAAGGCCTCGAGGACAAAGAGACATGGAGGGCCAAGAACATGTTTCGCTCTAGTGGTTCTGAAATTTATGATCTTGCATGGTCTCCAGACTCCTCTTATCTCATCATCGGCAGCATGGATAACGTTGCCCGGATCTATAACGCTGCAAGCGGCTCACTTGTCCGCCAGATCGCAGAGCATAGTCACTACGTTCAAGGTGTCACCTGGGATCCTCTCAACGAATATATTGCGACTCAATCATCAGATCGCTCGGTACACATCTACTCCCTCAAGACGAAAGATGGACACTACGCGTTGCACGCCCATGATGATAAGACGACCAAGATTGCGAGTCACATGAAGATGGACCTACCTCCCAGACGCGTGTCTGCCAGCAGCCCTGCGCCCTCAGAACTCAGTGGCTACCGCTCGCAAGCCGTTACTGGTGACACACCGAGTGTCTTCATAGGCTCTCCAGTACCCTCGCAACCAGGCACGCCACAGTCTGTGGCATTGCCGATGAATCCGCCAAGCGTTGTTAGCCACAGTCGACGGTCGTCTTTCTCTTCGAGAAGGTCAATGTCCCCATCGCCTTCACTGCCCTTACCTGCAGTCATGCCCATGGAGCCTTCACCAAAACCGAACCACAACCAGAGCGGCATCAAGAACTCAAGTCTCTATGCCAACGAGACGTTGACGTCCTTCTTCCGGCGTCTGTGTTTCACGCCGGACGGCTCGCTACTTTTGACTCCAGCAGGCCAGTATCAGGTGCACCAGTCCAACAATGAGAGTGGCAGGTCATCATATGATATCATCAACACCGTTTACATATACACGCGAGGTGGCATCAACAAACCTCCTATCGCCCATCTACCCGGTCACAAGAAGCCGTCCGTGGCGATCAAGTGCTCGCCAGTACTATACACCCTTAGGCAAACACCACCGACCACCAAAAACATCACCATTGACACTTCTTCGGCGGAGGATCAAATGCTGCCCCTGCCGGAACCAGTTTCGAGGCAGGCATCGGCTGTGATGGATCCACCGCCTCCACCAACATCAATTGTGACGGCAGAGCCTGAGAAGAATGCTGCATCCGCAAAGCCATCCCCAGCAGATAATGCTCCGCCGAAGCCAACTTTCACATTGCCCTATCGCATGGTGTATGCCGTAGCCACGCAGGATGCCGTGCTACTGTATGACACTCAGCAGACCACGCCATTATGCATAGTCAGCAATTTACACTTGGCTACATTCACAGACTTGACATGGTCCAATGATGGTCTAACGCTGCTGATATCATCTTCCGACGGCTTCTGCTCAACCCTTTCATTCACACCCGGTGAACTGGGCCAGGTGTATACCGGAGAGCTTGCTTCGGCAAAAGCCAAGACACCAGTACCCACAGCTGCGACCATGTTCGCTCCCCCGTCGCCCCGTCCGACGCACCATCATCGGAACTCGGCGACTTCATTTACTGCCCCATCACCCCCAGCATCGACCACTGGAAGGCCTGCATCTCCGACGCGTTCCAACTCCACTTCTTCTGTCGCGACACAGTCAACGCCGCTGCCCGGGCCCACGCTCATTAGTGGTGCAGTGCCCAGTATAGCAGCGACTCACTCGGGCCAAGTGACTGGGGTGCCGCTCACCACACCGCCGGAGACGCCGGTCAGCAGCGTCTCTGTTGTAGCCGGGGTGAAAAGAGAAGCCAGCGAGAGCGAGAAGGAGGAGCTGACTGATGCGCAACCGAAAAAGCGGCGGGTAGTGCCGACGCCGGTCACAGACCCGAGGACATAGCCTGGGTTGGTTCTTTGAGCGAATTTGCTTTGTTATCGTCAAGTCGGAAATAAAGTACATAATTTTGAGGGTGACGTTTCATGGGCAAAATCTGACAAAAGGTGCAACGACACCAGGAATTGAATTCGCTCGAATAAATCATGTAGTCATTATAGCATCATCCGCAAGACGAAGCAAACATGATGGCTTCTACAGACAAAGTGAACAGTTCTACGCATGGCTTGGGAGATTGGAAGGCGCGCGTCTCACACCTAGCCTTTCGCTACATCGGGAGGCACCAGCGCACAATATTTGGCGGTATTTCGACTCTTAAAAAGGCAGTTAAGAAAGCAGAGGCACATGTATTGAGAACCAAGAGCTTCTATATAAAGGCGATGCTAGAGTCCGTGTCCCATTTTGGTGGTTAATGCAGTCCCAGCCCTTGCCCAATTTTGTATGCAAATCGAAGTTTGGACAGAGAAGAAAAAATGATAGAGGGAGAGAGACAGAAAGAGAGAGGGAGAGAGAGAGAGAGAGAGAGAGAATCGACTTCGAGAGCATGAGCATCTAGCCCCCTGATAACGCCGTCGCGATGTATATGCGTGATGAACGAAAGATTGCAGAGTAGGAATGATGGTGGCATGAAACAAATAGCATGAATATTCTTGGAACAAATACAGCTCATCATTTTTCCTGTTGCGCCCGAGGAGAAATTTGTCGTGGGGATTTGAACAAGTGCAGCTTGCGTCGACAGTTGGTCGTGAGTCGTGCAAGGCAGCTGGAGGCATAAATATTGCACGAGCAAAATTCAGCCAGCCGTGGAAGTAGTTAGCGGGAGTCCCGTTCTCGAGCAGTGCTACATGTCTTGCTCGTATTGAGGCTCCGTCTCTGAAAAACGTATGGACAAGCCCAAATCTCATGAGAGCCGGTTGTGCCGATAGTCAATAGGCCCTTTGAAATGCCACTTGGGCTCTGGCCTTTTCGTGGGCAAGACGATAAAGGTTGGCGCGCTCCTAGCATGAAGATAGGCAAGCTTCTCATGCTCTGGCGTTGAAGAGTTGGAAAGACTGTCATAGGGGCTGGCATACTCGCTGTGTGCCCGCCCCGAGCCCACGCTGTCCCTCGATGGGGGCCGCTCGCAGGTATGCCCGGAGCAGTACGAAGTCCTCAACGGCCGGTCGTGCTGATAGGTGGCGGAGTCGGCGAGAAAGTCGTCCAGGTCGGCCTCGATGTTCTTCAAATGGAGTGTATCGGGGCCTGCCCAGTCATCAATCAGACTAGCAATGCGGACGAAGCCATCAGTGTGGCCGCCTGATGCGCGTGCCTTGAAGCCGCAGCAGATAAAGAGGTAGCTGTGGACAAGCTCGTGGAGGAATGTCGAGATCAGCAGCCTGCGACTGTAGTTGCGATCTCGCAAGAAATGCGACGAGAGTATAATCAGGGTCTCGTATCCCCCAATCTCGCTAGCTTTCCTGAGCGCAGTGGTGCCGATGATGTTGGCCTGGAACCGCGAGTTGGACCTCTCGGCCCATTCCCAGGTGACGCGACCTTTAAGCCGGCCGCAGAAGAAGAACTCGTTGGCAGCGTAGAATATCCCTTGGATGGCTTCGTCGTCTATTTCAAAGTCGGCGCTGCGTGCCTTTGGATTGATGAGACTCTTCAGTATCCGTTCGTGCTTGGAGTGGCGGTTGCGCTTGTGGTTTTCGGCTACATGAAGCTCGACGACCGTGGCTGCTTCCTCGTCGCTCATGTTGTGGTCTTGGTCGGGGCCGTGGCTGGCCGAGTTGGTGGTGGAAGATATGCTGCCTTTGGACCCCGCAGTGGTCATGGCAGGCTTGGCCGGAGTATGCTTGAAGTCTGGTCGTCCGGCATCGTGGAGACGCTCTTGTGGCTTGTCGTCGTAGCCCTGCCATGAGTTGCGATGGCGCTCGCGGGCGCTGGGAGGCAGCGGGGCAGGCGAACTGCTGTCCTCGCGGATAACGTAGAATGGCGGGATGCTCTCAATGACGAGGTCGGCGGAGACGGCGTGCCTTGCCCGCTTGGACTTTGTGGGCAGATAGTCGTAGGGGCCATCGTCGGGGCCGTATCGGCCGGTGATGCTGATGCGGCGCTTGCCGCCTTCAAAGAAGGGCTGGTCGGAAAAGGCGTGGTCATAGGCCAGCTCGCCGGGGGTCGACAGGCCGCTTGAGGAGCGCGACATGGCGGTGGCTCCTCCGCTCACGTACCAGGCCATCGGACATGCTTGAATTGACAGCGGCGGCCTCGACTGGGGGGTTTGTCTGGCAAAGAATCGCCGGCCAGCGAATGGACCTGGACAGAGGCAGAGGCAGAGGCAAGGACGACGGACAAGAGGAAAGAGGCCGGCCTCGTGGGCATATGAGACGGGACCACCGGCAGGGCAGAGGAGACAGAGGCTAGCAGCTCTAGGGGCCCTGAGCCGCATGCCGTGGCGCGTGGAGCGTGGAGCGTGGAGCGTGGAGCAGAGGCAAAAGGGCCTGCACGCCGCCTCACTCTGTCTGGATTGGCATAGCCGGCAGGACGGCCAATGTCTTTGCTGGCAGGCGCCGCCGGGGACCAAGGCGTGCGAGTGCTGGCGCTGCATGCACGGCAACGGGGAGATGTGCGGCGGGGTCCGGGCCCGGGGCACCTGGCTCGCTGGGCAGCTGATGAGTTGTCGACTGCAGCGACTGCAGCGACTGCAGCGACTGCAGCGACTGCAGCGGCTGCAGCGACGGTAGAGTTGCGCAGCCTGTCGAGCCTGTCGAGCCTGTCGAGCCTGTCGAGCCTGTCGAGCCTGTCGATCGCTAGCGTCGGATCCGGTGGGACGAGGCGGTCAAGCCTGCACTGCCATTACTCCGTGACTCCATTACTTCACGTTATTACTCCATTACTCCAGTGACTGCACTGCCCCGCCGTCCCCAGCCGTCCCTGCCGCGCTTGCAGCGAATTACTGCTGCGTGCACTAATTATGTGCCTCGACCTTCCCAGAGCCTCCTCCGTCGACGACTGATCTTCCAGTCCATAAAGCACCATTGGCGGGCATCCTTCCTTGCATGTCGATGTTATCTCTCTACACAGCTCTGCATCTGCACAGTACAACCAAAGGGAAACCCCCTCATGGCAGTCGGACCATGGCCGGCAGCACCAGCTCCCTCCTGCTACCCTACCGGCGTCCCTCTCCCCTCGCATGCCGGTGATGCTCGCACCCTCGCCATCTACTGCATGCGCATACCTTGAGCTATCAAGCTGCGTGGCATCGTTGCATGGATCCTACCTGCTGTCTCTGGTTGCCAACAGCCAACCGCTCCCGCATCGTGCATGAACATGAACAAGGGCGTCTTCCAAACTCACACGCGTTGCAATCTGGCTGGCTCTTCCGTCTCCGTCAACGTATTTCTTGCATCCCAAAGTGCCACCTTCTAACAGCCTGTCGGCAGACGCAGCTTCTAGAAGCCTCCGCCGACAAGGGCGCCTGCACCAAGCTCCCTGACAAAGTGGACATCCTGCGCCTGCCGCTCCAGTGCGAGCCGCATCCTCTCGCCATACAGCCGCTCCTCTTGCGCATTGGGCCCCGCCTCGCCCATGTCTTCCAGAAAGTCCTCTGGAAGAAACGCAGGCTTCGACGAGAAGGTCGCGAGGCCGAGCTTGTCGCCCGTCCAGAACAGGATGTCGTCGGCGTTGGCCGCCTGCGCCGTGTCCGTTTCCCCAGGTGCTGCCGTCCGTGTAGAGAGCAGCTTCATCGCGATCTCGTCCGACGAGACGAGCGTGCTTCTGAACAAGGATGACGACGACTGCGTGCCTTCGGCGCTCCCACGCCCCGGCTGGCCGATCTTGTGGCGACGCACCTCGGTGAACCCGTCTCGCTCTACCCACTTCAGGAAGCCCTGCCCGTCGGAGTATACGATGCGGCTGCCATGGTTCGTGACGTAGAGGGCCTTGGCCGAGGCCGCCGTGACGCGGTTCCTGATCGGTTGCTGCTGCGGCTGCTGGCCAGCAGCCGTGCTCGGGGACAGGTCGGCGCTCGAGGAAGCGGACAGCCCATAAATCTCCAGGGAGCCCTTGGACTTGTACTCACCGCACGTGATCAGCGTCCTGCCGGGCTCACTCTTGACTGTGTCTATCTCGTCCTCCGTGAGCCCAAGTCTCTTGCGCTGCTCGTTGCCCACAAAGGATGCGGAGTAGGGAAGGGACGCCATGCTGCACAGCTTAGCCCCAGAATATATTGACCCGGCGATTCGTGGAAACTGGCGTCGGTCGTAGTGCAAAATGCTCGAAAAGCGGCCGGCGACGAGCAAGTCGTCCGAAATCTGACCTGGCTGGCTGGGGAGCTCGAGATGCTCAATGGATATAGGTCCAGGCTGAGGTAGGGCGGCGTACGGAGATAGGCTGTGGCTCGGGGTCCGGTGGTCGTTGAGATGGAGCCCCAGCGTGGTGCCGACTGTCAGCGGGACCCCTGGCTGGATCACCGAGAGCGTGTTGATGGAGAAGTCGTACGGCTTCTCGCTGACTACTCGCATTGCCGCGAGGTCAAGTTCGACAAGGACTAGAGCAAGGTAGATGATGAGCATGAGTTCCAGCAAGAAGTTTTGCAAAATACCATAGTCGGCTTATAGGTACACGCAGAGCTTACCATTTCCAATCGCAAAGAACGCAATCCCTCTGTGATCATCGACCGCAACCGACTCGAGGATGCCCGGATCCGTGACCGTTGAGCGCCGCGGATGACTATGCGGTGGCACATGCTCCCACAGCAACCCCGCCTTGCTGTGCGCGACGATTGCCCCTTTCCTCTTGCTCGACGACGACAACGACAACGAAGACACACCGGAGCCGCCCTTGACATCCCAAAGGCACACCGACCCGTCCTCCAGCGGCGCCACGGCGTAAGCGGCCCGGGCCTCGGCGGGGGGCCTGTACAGCGCGAGGCCCCGGACGTCGACGGGCACGGACCCCGCCGCGGCAGCGACGGCGAACTCCCCCGCGGCAGCAGCAGTAGTCGTCGTGGTCGTGGTCGTGGGCTGCTGCGGCCAGTTGACCACGACGGGCGCGTGCCGGTGGATGTACTCGTCGTACCAGCGCTGCGGCTCCCGCGACATGGGGAAGGTGGTGTCCCAGTTGGCAATGATGCGGGCCTGCTGCCTTGTCGACAGCGTCGGGTACCACTGCTGCTGCTCGTACTGCTGCTGGTCCGAAGACGACGACGAAGGGTTGTTGATGGCATGATGGACGTCGGCGGGCGGTGGTAGTGGTGGCGGTGACGGTGGCGGTGGTGGTTGTTGCGTACCGCCGCCGCCGCCGCCGCCGCCGGCCGAGTTGTATAGCTGCCTGTACCGCGTGGTCGCCGCGGGCAAGAGCGCGAGGCGCCGCCAGGAGCTGTTGTCGCGGCATAGGGCGAGCAGGTGCTTTGACGTGAGCTGCAGGCTCACCATGGACCGTGGGTCAAGCGCTGATCCGGTTCGGAAGCAAAAAGGTCGGTATTTAGTTTATCTATGGGAACAGACGCAGAGAGAGAGGGAAAGAAAGAGCATTGGACTGGACACCTGTCTTACATGATATGATGCACAGAAGTATCTCCTCTGGCAGGGAGGCAAAGGTCTGCTTCCCGGCCATCTGGCTTTTTCTTTGACGCTGCCGCCCGTGTTAACGAGGGAGTCGCTGGTGGGTAAAAACAGGTAAAAGTGTAGGCGAAAAAAGAGAAAGCCCAAGATACTCGACGGGTGAACGCTGGGAGCGATATCGGGCGAGGGATGGAGAAGCTTGAGATTGGGAAGCCGTGGACCTTTGGTCCCCTTGTCGGCCGTTTTGAGGACGGGGACTCTCCGGGGAGGGGGCTCCGGGCCGTCGTGGGGACGCGTGGGGGAGCGGGGAGGAGCGGGAGCGGCTGCCTTGTGCTCGGGCAGGCGGCCCACAAAGTGTGCGAGGCAGGCTGCTGCATGCTAGCAAGCGAGTTTGTACGACCATTATGACTGCAAGGAGTAGTACCATGTAGATGGTGTGTCAAGCGTGAGTGACTGATTGCGAGCATTGTAGTAAGACTCACTAGTTTCAAGTCTGGAATGTAAGGTCGTAACATAACAGATAGGGGGAGGATGAAAAATAAACGGTTTTGTTCACGAAAGCTTACTGCTGGGTTGGCCAATTCAGGTTTGAATAGCATTTACTAGTGACTTATACGTCGAGAGTTTCCATGCAGATGCCGGTCAACCTGAGATCACATGACAAAAAAATTGAAACGAGAATCGACCCGGCGTCAGTTTCGAGGGGGGAAAACAGTTAATCTAGAGTGCAAATAGATTGTCTAGCCGCGCAGAATCAAGTTCATATTGCCGAATCATAATTCCATTCGCACCACAGCAACTTTAGAATGTCCAAGGACAATGTAGCCAATCAACCCGCATCTACTGCAACAGCATGTCATAGCTCCACTGCTCCTGCGGCACGTCAATGTTCTTGATGCTGGTGGGGTGCTTCTTCCGAGCTGGAAGGATGCGCCTGATGTACAAGTCGCCAACATTGATAGGCTCGTACTTGGCCTCGCTCTCCTTTTCGTCCCGGCAGCAGTCGAGCACTCCGAGATTGACGTCCGGGTCCGGGGTAAGGAAGAAGGGCATCGAGTACCTCTCTCGGCCCGTCATGTTCCGCACGCGGTGGACCGTTGCCGGGAAGATGCCGTTCGACTGCCGCTCGAGATACTGCCCGACATTGCACACAAAGGTGCCACGCTCGGGTGGTGCTCCGACCCAGACTCCGTCCTGGTTGAGCACCTCGAGAGCCGGGACGCCCTCTTCTTGCAGGACAAGGGTCAGCCTAGATGAAGAGTGTATAGGTTAGCTGCCTGCAACGAGCTCAGGATGGTAGGAAGAGAGGGCAGGGCTACCAGGAGAAGTCCGCGTGGGCACCAAGCCCGACGCTGTTTGCGTCCTTGTCCACCGGCGTCGGCGGGTAGTGCAGAGGGCGCATGCCGGTGATGGGAAAGCGAAAGTCATTGTCGAAAGCAGTCTCGTCCAGGCTAAAGGCGAGAGCAAAAACCCGAACCAGCTTCATCGCCAGCGGGTAGATGTGGTTGTAATATTCGTAGATGCCCTCGCGGAACCAGGGCGCGCCGCTTGGCCAGATATTTTGCGCTTGCTTGAACTTTGCAGGCGGCTCTTGGCCAGTCTTACCGGTGTAGTTTTGCTCGGGCTCGAGGACACAATCACCCATGGTGAATGCTTCCTTGATATCTGAGTATAAGAAAAAAAATTAGTGCTGTGAGTGCGCAATATGTCGGCTCACGGACTTTAGGACGTACCGCCAGCGGTCCTAAATTTTCATGGTTAGTAAGTTATAGCCAATGGTAAAACATGTTGACTTGCCTAGAATCAAGTTGTGTCTCCATCATTGGCTCGTAGCCACGGATGGCAGGATTCTTTTGTACCTGAAGCTAACAATCAGCGATGCCGTTGCTCAATATATCACAGTGGCCGGTCAGTCGAATTTACATGAGCAGTCATCTTAGTTTCGGCGTCCAGCGCAAAGAAGCGTTTGAGCAAAACAAAGGCATCATCGGCAACCTGTTGAGGGATGCCGTGGTTCTTGACGTAGAAGAACCCGCAGCGGTGGCAGGCGTCGTAGATTTCCTTGGCGATACGCTTCCGGTCCTCGAGAGAGCTGCTGTCCAGACCAGCGAGGTCGATGGTAGGGATGCTGGTGAAGGACGAGGGGTTGTCTGAAACCTCTCTGTACGTGTCTCCAGATCCCGAGTGGAACCAGATGTATTTCTTATCCTTTGACATTGGAAGTATTAGAGTGTGAGGCTATGGAGGGCAGGACGACAATCTTGGAAATGATAGCACTATTTGACAATCGATGCCCCTTTTTAGTCCAACACAAATTCCTTCACGGGTTGCACTTACCTTTTGCTGCACTTGTTGAGGGTTTGCATCGGCAATCACCGGCGGCTGCATTATATCCGCCATTTTCCTTTGCTCAAGTCCCAAGTTGCGAGGATGAAAAGCTGAGCGAGGCTTGAGTAATTGTTGGCGGTAAGTGGATAGTCACTTGCCCCAACAGCTGTACTTGCACCCGGCTTACATTTAAGGAGCCTCTCCAAGGGTCAGAGTCGGCCACCGGAGACCACGACAAGCTAAATCCCAGCCGGCGACTCCCCGCCCGACTTGACAGCCGGCTCCCGGCTCTCAGTGCCCGAAGCCGGAGACAGGGATGCTCAGCAATCAGCTGAGCAGTTCGGACAGACTCGCTGCCTTCGGATTCTCCCTCGACTTATCAGCTTGTCGGGTCGCGTGCGATTCGTTCCGACGGCTCGCAGCGCAGATCCCGGCCATGTGCGAGCCACCCCACCGGAGCTGGAGAGACGTGAGGTTGGGGTTTGCCATGACTAGCGTTACCATGCCCTGCAGCTTGGGGACCTCAGCATCCGCTAGTCAAGCCTCCCTGTGATAAGAGAGACAGCCTCCAAGACGTTCAAGTGCCAGAGGTCCTGATATGAATGATCTCGTCCCCCGGCTTTTCTGCAGCTGGTGTCCTGTTTTCAAGTCATCAGACTGATACCAACTCGACTCCTTGCCACCCTCGAACGCCTCCCCCCCAAAATAGAGCCATCATCATGGCTTTTTCGCTTTCGTATTATGCCAAAAACATATTCAAGTCGTCCTATGGCGAGGATCGGCCGGCCTTTTTCATCTGGCATCCTAAGGGGACTCCAATGAGCGAGAAGAAGCTATTGTTCAAACTGGACCTCTTCAGTACGTTTGCATGCAAAAAACCTGCACACATCACAAAATCAACGGCATCTGATGTTCCGGCCATCCTGTAGTTCTGTCTTACGCATGCCTGGCATTTTTCACCAAGTGGCTGGACCAGTCAAACATCAACAATGCCTATGTCAGTGGTATGCGAGAGGATCTGTCCATGTTTGGCACCGAGCTCAACCTGGCCACGACGTGCTTCCAAGTCGGACAGATCCTGGGTCCAATCCCGGCCAACCTGCTCCTGACGTGGATTCCACCACGCATGCTGCTTCCTGGGCTCGAACTCCTGTGGGGTATCCTGACCATTGGAACCTACGCCGTCACTAATGTCAACCAGCTCTACCCGATCCGATTCTTCATAGGATTTCTGGAAGGGTCATGCTTCGTTGGTGTACAGTATGTTCTCGGAAGTTGGTACAAGAAGAGTGAAATTGGCAAACGTGCGGCAATCTTTGCCACGGCGGCGTATGTCGGCACGATGATATCTGGTACGTTTCTCGTGCACAACAATTTCTGGATTCCTGACACAACGCCTGACAAAACCTAACTATTATAGGCTATCTCCAAAGCGCGCTTTTAGCCACAATGAACGGTAGACACGGTCTCGCTGCGTGGCGATGGGTCTTCATTATTGATGGAATCATCACGCTCGCTGTGGCTCTGTATGGCTACATAGTGTTCCCTGATACACCTGAGACTACCAAGGCTTTCTACCTGAACGAGGAAGAGAGGAAGCGCTGCGTCGAGCGTCTCGTCGAAGACGGCCGGACAGAGGTCAACAGTTTCTCATGGGACCTCTTTGGCCGGACGTCAAGAAGCTGGCAGGTATACGTTCTGACTATACTCTGGATGTATGTCTGGATCCTGACCGACTTTCGGACTCCCACTTCTCCCAATAAGCATTTGCTAATAATATCTGATGCAAAGGTTCTGGAACACAACCGTCGGAAAAGTGGCCAACTTGGTCTTTTCGCTATTCCTCAAGAACGACCCAAACCGCACATGGTCACTCTACGACGTTAACAACATCCCCACAGCCATCAACGGCTGGAATATCGTCATGCTACTCGTGCTGAACATATACATCGATGCCACAGGGTGCCGCATGAACGCAGTGGCGCTCAACCTGGCGATCATGATCTTTGGCACAGCATGTCTCGTGGCGTGGGAAATCCCCCTGGGACTGAAGATTGTCTCCTTCATGTTCGCGGGGCTCGATGGCCCGCTGTCTCCCATCTACTACTCGTGGGCGAACATCCTCACCACCGGCGACGCCCAGGTGCGAGCGCTGACCCTGGCCATCATGAACACGTTCGGCGCAGTGACCGCGACAATCATGGGTCAGTGGGGCTACCCCGTCACGGAGGCACCTAAGTTCAGCAAGGGCTACAGGATAAGTCTCAGTCTCGTCATCGGAATGTGCGTATGGGTTGTCGTCGTCCGGGTTCTAGAGATGCGGGAGATCAGGTCTAAGGAGGTGACGGCTGATGAGGAGCCGAACGGCAGCACGGCGTCTGGTGTCGAGGTGGTTGCGGAGCCGAAGATCTAAGCGGGTGTTCTCTCGCTGTGGGCACAAACTGGCTGAGGGTATTGAATGTCCCCTTGGCTGGACAACTCGCAGAGGGACTAACTGTACTCAGAGGAAGGACTACTTCAGGAAAAGCCAAGTGCCACCAGTTCAGGCAGTGGGAAGCTGGAGTAGCACAAGTGAATCGTGTAACACAAACCCAGCATGTCTTCATGATTAAAACGCGTGCTAAACGCAGGGGCGGCGGCTTGCGACTGGGTATGGAGTACTTTCAGCCAGAGCTGAAGGGCTTGCAGCATGCCAAGTCGGAACAATCCAAGTAGCTCGCGTGTTAGCGGATGCCAAAAGAGCAACTCAAAGCAAGCTGATGTCGCCAGAAACCTGTCGGAAGCTTGGTTCCGTTCGACACCCCCGAGGTCGCCTGACTTACACACGGGGCTCCACTCCGTAGTGGCCCCGCACAGTCGGTCGGCGTGGCGCCGACGCCGGAACGGCGCCCCCGGTCCCTGGGAGCCAGGCTGATAAGCTGGCAGCCGAGGAAGATACGAGACAGCGAGGCTACTGAGATATAACTGTTGTTGGTGTGACCAGCTCTGATTGGAAAACGCTGCTAGAGCCGTCGGATGTATACTTGGCCAAGACTTGGACGCAGGCGTAGCTCATGTCTGGAAGTGGCATACCCCGGCCCGGGCAAGTATCTCCACTGATAGGCGAGTGCCGACTGCCGTGGCTCGTGTGGGGTCGCCCTCGGCAGCCTCCGGGCTTTGGAAGCACGAGGCTTGCTCCGAAGCGGAGCTCCTTGCGATGGAAACTAGGGACACAGCAGTAGCATCAGGAATAACAAACCTGTCTTTGACAAAGGCCGGGAGCCCACTAGCAATCCCAAGGCCTTGCAAAGGCAGACTGGACAATATCTCACAACTTGCAGCTCCGGCCACTTGAGCTGCGAGTCCATATTCACCACGCACGCCAAATGACGTCCGCCACCGTCGCCACCACCACGGCCGAGGCCGAAGCCCTCTCGCCGTCAGCCCTAGCCGCCAAGTACGGCACAAGAAAGCTCTACCTCTCCTCTGGCAACGGTCCCGTGTACCGGACAGTCCTGAACTCGCCGCTCCGCGACGCCAGGAGCTCCGAGATCCCTGTCATCGACGTGTCCGGCATCTTCTCCGCGTCTCACGAGGACCGCCGCCGCGTGGCCCTCGACGTCCGCAGTGCCGCGACCAACATTGGCTTCTTCTACATCCGGAACCACGGCGTGGAGCCGGCCGTCACGCAGGCCGCGTACGGCGCGGCGCTCGACTTCTTCAGGCAGCCGCTGGACGTAAAGGCCCGCGCGGACGCGAAGCAGTCGAGCTTCTTCAACGGGTACAAGCCTCCCCAGACGCAGCGCCTCAACCCGACCGAGTCGGTCGACGTGCGGGAAAGCTTCAGCTGGCAGTACGACCCGCGGTACGACCTGGATGTCGCCTCCGCGGGCGGCCTTGACACGATACCGCGCGAGGTCATGGCGCAGCTGAGGATGGAGGACCACCAGTGGGAGCAGACGAGTAACCTGCCGCACTTCAAGACCGCGCTGGTCGACTACTGGCGGCAGACGCTTCGGCTTGCGAGGGCGCTGATCCGGACTTTTGCCCTGGCACTTGAGCTTGATGAGGACTTCTTTGACGCTAAGTTTAGCCATCCGGACGCCAACCTGCTACTTAATTACTATCCGCCGCTTCCCGATTCTGAACAAGCCTACAGCGACGATGACAGCGAGATCAACACCAACGGCAATGGCTCTCAAAAAGAAGAGACGGTCTCTTGCGGGGCGCACTCGGATTTCCAGGTTCGTCTTTTTCTTACTGTCCCATTCCACTCAAACACGGCGAGGCCGTCTCTTTTCTTTGTTTTAATCACATGCCCACCATTCCGTCAACAGGTCTGTACGATCCTGTACCAGGACTCGGTGGGCGGCCTGCAGGTTCTGAACCGCGGCGGCGAGTGGATCCGAGCGGTGCCCATCGAGGGCACGCTCGTCGTCAACATTGCCGACTACCTCCAGCGCATCACCAACGACCGGTGGGCGAGCACGGTGCACCGGGTGCAGAACCGGAGCGGCCGGGAGCGCGTCAGCATCCCCTTCTTCTGCGGCTTCAACCTCAACGAGAGCTGCGGCGTGCTCGACAGCTGCGTGGGGGCCGGCGAGGTGAAAAAGTACGAAGAGATTAGCTGCGTCGACTGGGTGCGCAAGAGGGCCAAGATGATGCACACGACCGAGGGGGCGAGGAATGCGGGCTAGGACGAAGTTCCTCGAGTTCCGGGAAGATCGAGATGGGAAGAACGGGACCGGTTGAAGCTGGTGGCTCGCTGTCTTGAGCGGATTGATACTTGCGGCACCGGATAACATACGCTGCATCTAGAGCCCGCTCCTAGAATGCAATGAAGCGACGATGATCCTGGCCATCTCTCGCCGTCACACTTGCAGGTAGATAAAGATTAGAGCTAGCTCTAGACACTTGTAAGTCCCCGCACAAGTCAGAGAGGTGCTTGCGTTTCAATGGCTGTGCCCCACTCCGTCGCTCGGTATGGAGACATTCGGGGCGGAGTGGCCCGCTAAAATCTTCAATGGCCACCCACTTGGACGGACCCTGCAAAGATTCTGCCGCGCGACACTTATTTTCCTCCTTCTCAAGCCTCCTCATTTTATACACAACATCTCCCGGCCTACCTGGTCTTTGTAGTGACTTCAGTATTCGTACATTTCGCTTTAACTGGAGCAAAGAAGGCCATCATTGGCCATTCGAAGCATCCTTTGCGCTCATTCTTCCGCGGGCATTCTTTCCCAGTATTCGACTAGAGATTCTCACTCTGGACAGCCAACTGCTCCGCACCGTCACCTGGCTTGCGCACGCTCTCATTCAGACATCGAAAAGCTCCTCGACCACCAAAACTGGAAAAAAAGAAGCCACCCTGGCCCTCCCGTCATGGACGCGCACGCATACCTCACGGCGCAGGGCTGGCGCGGCACCGGCCACTCCCTGCACCCGGACAGCGACGAGACGGGGCTGAAGCACCACCTGCTGATCAAGCGCAACGACGACGGGTCCGGGCTGGGCCTGAAGAAGAGCGAGCGCAAGGCCGAGGCGTGGTGGCTCAGCGCCTTCGACCAGGCGCTCAAGGGCATCGATGTGTCCAAGGGGGGCGACGCGATGAAGCAGACGCTCAAGGACGGCGGGCAGCTGGCCAAGATCACGACAAAGGGGCTCGCCAAATACACGGGCAGCAGAGGCCTGTACCACAGCTTCGTCCGGGGAGGGGTCATTGAGGGCAGCGTCGGGCGGTTGGGGCAGATCAAGGCCGGGCTGACGCCTGGCGCTGCTGCTACTGACGGCTCAACGTCGTTGAAGGGGAAGACCGCAAAGAAGACACAGCTCCTGACGCCACCGGTCAGCGGCGCCGCGACACCCATCCTGAACCAAGACGATGACGACAGCAGCGACAGCGACAGTGACACCAAGGAGAAGAAGAGAAACTCTGCTAAGGACAAGAAGCAGAAGGAAGCCGCGGAGAAGGCTGAGAGGCGTTTGCTGCGGGAGGCGAGGAGGGCAGAAAAGGCCAGCAAGAACCGCGCGACAGCCCCGGACGACAAGAAAGCGCTACGCAAGGCTGCTAAGAAAGCTGAGAAGAAAGCGGCTAAGGAGCTCATCAAGGCGTCTGAGACGAAACAGCAGCGCAGAGAAAGGAGGGACGTGCGAAGAAAGCGAAAAGAGGAGAAGAGGTGTGTTGCTGCGGGGAAGAAGGGCTGAACTCTGCACGGGAGACTAAAACCCTCGGCAACAAGACGGAAGACTCGATGGTCCAACTGGCAGCGATTAAAAATTCCGGATTGCGCGACATATACTAGCGGCGGAAACAACTGCGGGAAATGCAGTACATTCTGCAATGTCTAAGCCACCCCAACTTCTCTTCCCATGGACAACTTCATCACATTTTCTCGCAAGCGCTAAGTTTGCTTGGGTATTTTCCCTGGCTTATTCGACAGAAGCCACGGCCTCCGGTCCCAGAATTCGTCCTTGATGATATCCAGGTGCTCCACGACAACTTTGGCCTTTGCCCTGCGCTTCTTGTCATTCTCCGCCTGCGTTTTCGACTGCTGCAACGGCTCGCCCGAATCTGTGTCTGGGTGATTTGTTGGCTGGGATCCTGGCTCTACCAGTTCATACTACATCATCCAACGTTAGCAGAACGAGCAACACCGCAGAGTTGTGCCGAAAAGCAAGTCAGTCGTGGGGCAAGGCTTACATCACGAAAGAGGACGCTGCCCTTCTTGAGCGCCTCGGGCTCGTTGTTATAATTTATCTGAAACCGGGAGAAGAGGATCTCGTGCTTGTCCTTGGCCAGTGTACCCTGGGCTCACCACGGGAATGGTCAGCGGTTTTAAGTCTAGACCGTGGAGACCCTTGCGGTGACCAAACACTTACCGCCAGAAACTTCTCCGCCTCCTTCGCCTCCATACCGCCCTGCTGGATCAGGGACCAGAAGGTTGTGTTGTACAGGTTGTTGATGTGGCCTGGAAGACATGCTGGTCAGTGCCAATAATTTGCACTTGGCACCAGATATCGGTTCACTCTTACAGTCTGCTTGCCTCCAGCTCATGTAGTCACGCAGGTTCTGGACGCTTGGGTAGCAAACGGCGCGTCCATCAAAGCTAGGTAACGGCGGAGCCAAGGGCATGTCTGGGAAAAAAGCAGACCAGAGGTGGACGTAGTATGCCGTGAAGGTCGATACGACCGTCGACACGAGCTTGCTACAAATCCAACAGTTTAAATTCGCAGTCCCCCATTTGCGCAGCATGAGCAAACACTGGTACATACCTCTCCCGTCTCTCAAACATGGTGCACGACTTGTGGAGTACGAAGCTACAATACAGACACACCAGAGTAGCTAAATTCAGCTTGCCTTGTCCTCTCGCGACGAGGTTGTTCTGTAGAAATGAAATGAAACTGACCTGAACTCGTCACTGACGCCATAGGCGACGGTGATATCCGTAACGTCCCCCATTACGGCCTTGGCGGCGGCGTTCATCAGGTCGAGTGCCCGCCTGTCGTTAGGTTTCTCGAAACCGTACCTGGCGCACAGCTTGGTGAAGCCCCTACCGTCTATGCGGACGACTATCCATGTGTTGGGCAGCAGGATGTCCGGCTGCTCGAAGGCTTTGACGTACTCGAACCTGTTTTCTCATCTGTAAGTGAGGGGAGGGCAGGTATCGAGGCTCCAGATTGGCTCAGTATGACCTGCCTTGAGTTTGCCATTTTCACGGTATTGGTGGCTCAAGGCGGATAAACGCTGCTTCGGAAGGTATGAGAAGCTCCCTCTTTATCCACAGCGAAGCCAGTGTCGGGTAATCTGGTTCAGTGTAGCAGCTTTTGCCTCGTGATGTCGTGGGGCAATCCTGATTGCTGGTGGAGAACCGCCGTCCAAATTGATGTTCCTGAGCTCCCCACATTATCCCTACAAGAAATCCCTAGGCGCGTGCGCCCGCCAAAGTCCAAGCTTGCAAGCCGCCATGCGATTGCGAAGACTCTTATATGTGTCACCAGCCTTTGCGACAAACACAAGCACGGGCGCCAGCAGCAGCATGCCCCCGTAGCATCGTTCAGCCCACTTCAGATATGTGCAGCAATACAAGCGATTGAATCTGTGCAGCGTCTCCTTGAGGCTCCCCGGAACTGCGCAAATGCCCCTCGGACCTCGACACGACCACCGCCCCCAGCTGCCACAATGAATCTCCTCCTCTCCGACGACTACCTACTACAGGACTACCCCGAGCACATTACGAACACGATTCGGTCGGGTCATACAACATGTCTGCGCTTCAGTCGACACGGCGACCTGCTCGCCTCCGGCCGCGGTGACGGAACAGTCGTCGTCTGGGACCTCGAGACGATGGGAGTCGCCCGAAAATTGCGCGGTCACAAGGGCATCATCTCGTCCTTGAGCTGGTCGCGCTGCGGCCGGTACCTCCTGTCGGCGGGTCAGGACTGGCGGGCAGTGCTGTGGGATCTGCAAGATGGAACACGGTATCGTGAAGTCCGCTTTAGGGCGCCGATTTACATTGCGGACCTGCATCCATGGAACCAGTACGTTGCCTAGAGCAATTATATGGGGGGCAATAGATGCCTGCCTGTGTGGTTGAGCTTGCATACTGACCATTGTTATTCAATCGTAGCCACCTCTTTGTCGCTGCGATCTTGGACGAGCCGCCGTGTCTCATCGATGTCACTGAGCCACACGACACCAAGTTCCCGCTACCGTCGGCACCGAAGCGTGTAAACAGCGATGCCGATGCGATCACGAAGGAGAAGCACGCAAAGGAGGACGCGAAGCAGATGACGACTGCCACGATCTGGAACAATACGGGCGACTACATCCTTGCCGGCACTAATAAGGGCAGGCTGAATCTTATCGACCCGAACACCCACCAGATCATCTGGTCTGAGAAGATTTGCACGTCTGTGGTTACGACATTGCGCATTACAACATCTGGCAAGGTGCTACTGGTCAACTCGCAAGACCGGATCATAAGGACTTTTCATGTCCCTAACCTGTCGGCAGACAACCTCGATCTGGACACGGTACAGGTGCCTTTGGAGCACAAGTTCCAGGATGTGGTTAATAGACTCAGCTGGAACCATGTTACGTTCAGTGCGACGGGCGAATACGTGGCCGCATCGACCTACAACAATCACGAGCTGTACATCTGGGAGCGGAACCACGGTAGCCTGGTCCGCATGCTGGAGGGGCCAAAGGAGGAGCAAGGTATGATAGAATGGCACCCGCACCGCTCATTGCTGGTGGCATGCGGCCTCGAGACTGGCCGCATCTACATCTGGTCGGTCACGAGCCCTCAGCGATGGTCTGCGCTGGCACCTGACTTTGCAGAGGTCGAGGAGAACGTCGAGTACATTGAGATGGAGGACGAATTCGACATACACCCGCAGGAGGAGATCAATAAGCGCAGGCTCGATGCCGAGGACGAGGACATTGATGTGCTGAAGGTCGAGGAAAGCAGGGGCTATGGCGACGAGCTAGACGGGCCAACCTTCAGACTGCCGGTACTGTACAGTCTCGGCGAGAGCGACAGCGAGGAAGAGTTCATTGCAGTGTCGGCGGGCACCGTACGCCGGCGGAGCGTCGACGAGGGTGCTGAGGGCGAAGGCGCAGACAGCGACGCTAAGACAACAGCCCCCAAGAAAGGGAAGGCGAAGGGTCGCAGAAGATGAAGAAATGAGACCTGGAATGCAGTGCAGCTGGCACGGCAGCCTCGATCGCCTCGTGGATTGTGGGCGATCAGGTCTCAAAGTGCAACGAAGCTCTTGGAACCCACTGAACTTGGCTGCACAGTGTACGGATTTAGTTTCCTGAATGTCACCACGGCCGGAGAGGAGCTTCCCCCAGAGTTCCAGTTAGCTCGCCGCCTGAGTCATCGGATCGGCAAGAGGCACAATGACCCAGATGTCACACCGCGAGTAATTGGGGGCCAATCAAGCGTCCATGCCTGGAATCTGAGAATCGCATGATGCCCTGCTGTCTGTGCTCCTCCTCCTAGGTGTTTAAGTATTGTCCCAACCGCGAGTCAAATGTATGCAACTTAGTTCTAGACTCTGAGGCTCTGAGCACGACGTGACATTTGTCAGGGGTAACGCGACTATGCTTCTTGACCTGGTTTGCTCTCATACAAGCAAAATGGGGCATTTCTAGCCGGTCAAACGAAAGTCCGACGAGGTCGAGTGCGGCGATTGGCTCTTGCCCGCCCCTTCCAATTGTCTTCATTATGCGTACGTTGGCCCGTGCGCTGCACGGACAGTAAGAGCACGTCGCTCGCACGGAACACGGCGCCACTGCCACCCCCCAGCACGCACGCACGCACGCCCAGCAGCCGCAACATAGTAGGATCTGAGATTTCCTCGACCCAGTCGCCCAACCGTGACCAACGCAACATCCGACCTTCGACGTCGTCATCATCGCCATTCGCGTCGGACACGCTCTGTTCCCGTGCCATCGGTGTCCGACTATCAACTCTAGACTTGAGATCGACTTTTCAACGACTGTCGCCCGACCTCGAGACGCGCGCCGTCAGGTCCCGGCGCTCTTCCCATTGTTCGTGGCATTTGGCCAGGGGTCACCACAAGCTATTTCCGCACGACGAGACGCATCACGACGCGCCTCACTCCATCGGCAGCAGCCTTCACCTGCATCCATTCACTGTCATCTCGCATCGCCATTCGCGGCACGGCTCTTCGATTTTCTTCATCCCGCGCGAGACCGCTTTCGCGCCGACTTTTGCATCACGCAACACCGTACGATCTTCACCGCAAGCTCAGATAGTGTCGCGCTCGACCGTCTGATTTCATCCATGCGCATGCATTACTTCATTTTCTAATATCCCAACAAAACTTCTGTCGTGTGTGCCTCGTTACGACAAGCTCACTGGCACTTGTGCGCGTTGATCTTTGCACATCGCTAGGTCAAAGCGTACTGCGCGTCGTTCATATCCGCCAAGATGGCCAACCTCGTCTTTGCGCATTCTGATGCGCCTCTGAAGACAGTGGAGGAGATCCAGTTCGGTCTCCTCTCACCCGAGGAGATCAAGAACATGAGTGTTGCCCACATCATGTACCCCGAGACCATGGACGAGACACGGACCAAGCCTCGCCAGAACGGTCTGAACGATCCCCGCCTGGGATCTGTAGATCGCGGCTTCAAGTGCGCCACGTGCCTCGAGAGCATAGCAGAGTGCCCCGGTCACTTTGGTCACATCGAGCTAGCAAAGCCCGTCTATCATCCCGGATTCATCAAGAAGGTCAAGAAGATCCTCGAGATGGTCTGCCATAACTGCAGCAGAGTTTTGGAGGATAGAGTCAGTATACCCTGCTGGTTCCTTCACAGCAACTTTGTCCAAGGATCTCAAAGATGCTAACCGCCGTTGTGCTTTCTTCTTGCAATCACAGAGCTCGCCTGATTTCCATGCTGCTGTCTCCAGCAGAAGCCCCAAGGTCCGCTTCCAACGCGTTTGGGAGTGCTGCAAGGGCAAGAACATCTGCAGTAACGAGACACCCAAAGATGAAGAACAACACGAGTACGAGCCCGGCAGCAAGCCGAAGCATGCTGGACATGGTGGATGCGGCAACTCACAGCCCCAGGTGCGGCATAGTGCGCTGCAACTGTGGGCACACTACACTGTCCAGAACGACGAAGGTGCCAAGTCAAAGGACAAGCGTGCGATCACGCCCGAGATGGCTCTGAACATCCTCAAGCACATCTCTGACGATGACCTGCGCGACATGGGTCTTAACAAGGACTATTCACGCCCTGAGTGGATGATCCTGACCGTTCTCCCGGTTCCCCCTCCTCCTGTTCGCCCCAGTATTTCCATGGATGGTACTGGCCAGGGATTGCGCAACGAAGATGATTTGACCTACAAGCTCGGAGATATCATTCGCGCCAATGGAAACGTCAAGCAGGCCATCCAGGAAGGGTCACCTGCGCATATTGCATCCGAGTTTGAACAACTCTTGCAATATCACGTCGCGACTCTGATGGATAACGACATTGCCGGACAGCCCCAGGCTCTGCAGAAGAGCGGTCGTCCTGTCAAGTCTGTTCGTGCCCGCCTGAAGGGCAAGGAAGGTCGTCTGCGTGGTAACTTGATGGGAAAGCGTGTCGACTTTTCTGCTCGTACTGTCATTACCGGTGACGCCAACATCTCGCTTGACGAAGTTGGTGTTCCGCGCAGTATTGCCAGGACGTTGACATACCCCGAGACAGTCACTCCCTACAACATCAGCAGACTGCACCAGCTTGTCCAGAACGGACCTAATGAGCACCCCGGTGCGAAGTATGTCATCCGCTCGGACGGCACACGCATCGATCTAAAGCACCACAAGCGCGCTGGAGCCATCAGCCTCGAGTACGGCTGGAAGGTTGAACGGCATCTTCAGGACGGTGACTACATCATCTTCAACCGTCAACCGTCTTTGCACAAGGAATCTATGATGGGTCACAGAGTCAGAGTCATGCCGTACTCAACATTCCGCCTCAACCTGTCTGTCACTTCGCCATATAACGCTGATTTCGATGGTGACGAGATGAATCTTCACGTCCCACAGACAGAAGAGACCCGTGCTGAAGTCAAGGAGCTCTGCTTGGTCCCTCTCAACATTGTCTCGCCTCAGCGAAACGGTCCTTTGATGGGTATTGTGCAGGATACACTTGCCGGTGTCTACAAAATGTGCCGACGTGATGTCTTCATGACGAAGGAGCAAGTCATGAACATCATGCTGTGGGTGCCTGACTGGGATGGTGTGATCCCCAAGCCAGCCATTTACAAGCCCCGCCCGCGTTGGACAGGCAAGCAGATTGCCAGCTTGGTCATCCCGCGCGAGATCAGCTTGTATACCAAGCCTGACCCGAAGAAGGATCCCCAGGGCGCCTGGTTCCCCATAGCAGATGACGGTATTCTCATCCAGTCTGGCGAGCTGTTGTTTGGTCTTTTGACCAAGAAGAATGTTGGTGCTGCCAGTGGTGGTATTGTCCATCTCTGCTACAACGAGTTGGGCCCAGAAGGCGCCATGGCGTTCCTCAACGGTTGCCAGCGCGTCATCAACTACTGGCTGCTGCACAACGGTTTCAGCATCGGTATCGGCGACACTATCCCTGATAAGGATACCATCGTCAAGGTCCAGGAGCACATCGATGACCAGAAGAACGAAGTCGCCAGGTTTGTCGCGCTTGCCACAGCCGACAAGCTTGAGCCAATGCCTGGTATGAACGTCAGAGAGACATTCGAGAGCAAAGTGTCAGCTGCGCTTAACTCAGCTCGTGACAAGGCTGGTCGGTCGGCTGAAGACGGTCTGAAGGATCTCAACAACGCCGTGACAATGGCTCGTTCTGGTTCCAAGGGTTCTGCCATCAATATTTCTCAGATGAGTGCTCTCGTTGGACAACAAATTGTGGAGGGCAAGCGTATCCCCTTCGGCTTCAAGTACCGCACACTTCCACACTTTACCAAGGATGACTACTCTCCCGAAGCCCGTGGTTTCGTCGAGAACTCTTACCTTCGTGGATTGACACCTTCAGAGTTCTACTTCCACGCCATGGCTGGTCGTGAAGGTCTAATCGATACTGCTGTCAAGACAGCTGAGACGGGTTACATCCAGCGTCGTCTAGTCAAGGCGCTTGAGGATGTTAGTGCTCGTTACGACGGAACTGTTCGCAACTCTCTCGGCGACATCATTCAATTCGTCTACGGTGAAGACGGTCTTGACGCCATGTGCATTGAGAAGCAAACCATGGACCATTGGACCATCAGCGACGCTGACTTCGAGAAGCGGTACCGCCTTGACGTCATGGAGAACACCCGGTCGGGTGCTCTTGACACGCTCGAGTACGGTCAGGATATCCACGGTGACCCCTCTGTCCAGGAACTTCTGGATAGCGAGTTTGAGGCTCTCCAGTCTGATCGTGAGCTCCTTCGAGGAATCAAGGATGGCGCGGAGAAACTGGACACTGACTTCCAGCTGCCACTTAACACTGGTCGTATCATCGAGTCGGCCAAGAAGCTCTTGAAAATTGATGGCACTAAGCGCAGCAATCTGTTGCCTCAAGATGTTGTCCCGGTCGTCCAGGCAATGCTCGAAAGAATGATCGTCGTCCGCGGTTCAGATCCCTTGTCCCTCGAGGCCGATAAGAGCTCCAGTTTGATGTTCAAGGCTCTCTTGCGCGAACGTCTGTGCTTCAAGCGTCTTGCTTGCATGCATCGGTTGGATAAGATGGCGCTTCGTCACGTCCTTGGTGAGCTTGAGAACCGCTGGTCACGGTCCATGGTCAACCCCGGCGAAATGGTTGGTGTTTTGGCCGCCCAGTCGATCGGAGAGCCGGCCACTCAAATGACGCTCAACACTTTCCATTTCACGGGTATCTCCTCTAAGAACGTCACCCTCGGTGTGCCGCGTCTGAAAGAGATTCTCAACGTGGCTAGTAACATCAAGACCCCGTCCATGATCGTCTTCAAGGAGGGTGGCGCTGCGACCAAGGAGGAGCTGTTTGGTCTCCGCAGTGTGGTTGAGCATAGCAACCTGCGCTCAGTCACAGCTGTTACCGAAGTTCACTACGATCCCAACATCCAGGAGACCACGATTGACGAGGACATGGACATGGTCGAGTCGTACTTCCTCATTCCTGATGAGGCTCACGAGTCTATTGACAGACAGTCTCGATGGCTTCTTCGATTCGTTCTTGATCGCCAGAAGCTCCTTGACAAGGAGCTAACAGTTGAAGATGTCGCTCAGCGTCTCAAGGAGGACTACGCGGCCGATCTCGCTGTCATCTACAGTGACAACAACGCCACGGAGCAAGTCATTCGTGTTCGATCATTCGTACAGGACAAGGATGGCGAGGACAAGGCTATTGAGGACGACGTCATGCTTAAGCGTCTCTCTGACCACTTGCTCGAGAATTTGACCCTTCGTGGTGTCAAGGGCGTTGATCGTGCTTTCTTGACTCCAGGCAAGAGAACGACCAAGACCGAGGCAGGCGCTTTGATGCAGGATGGCAACAACCCCGAGTGTGTTGAGTGGTTCCTGGACACCCAGGGTACGGCTTTACGCCAGGTCTTGTGTTGCCCCGGCGTCGACCCTGTCCGCACCACCACCAACGACCTGTGGCAGGTTGTCGAGGTCTTTGGTATCGAGGCTGCGCGTATTGCTCTGCTTAACGAGTTGCGGAGAGTGCTGGCTTTCGATGGTTCATATGTCAACGAAAGACATTTGGCGCTGCTTGTTGATGTCATGACCTACAGAGGAAGCATCGCTGCCGTCACTCGTCATGGTATCAACCGAGCCGACACGGGTGCACTTATGCGTTGTTCTTTCGAGGAAACAGTTGAGATTCTCCTGGAGGCTGCGGCCACTGGTGAGTTAGATGACTGCCGCGGTATCTCCGAGAACGTCATGCTTGGTCAGCTTGCTCCCATGGGTACTGGACATTTCCACGTCTTCCTCGACCCGAAGATGCTCGACACGGCTTTTGTGGACAACTCGAGAACATTCATGCAGGGCATGTCTATGAAGGGCAATCAGGCCGAGGGTGCTGCGACGCCATACGATACTGGCTCGCCTATGGCAGACTCCGGCTACGGCTTGAGCCTTGCGTCTCCGTCTATGGGACTTGGCAACTTCTCTCCCATCGTATCCGCTGGTTCCGATAACCCTGGCTTTGGTACAGAACATGGTAACTTAGGAAGCCTGAGCCCGTACGGTGGAGGCCGCAGCCCTGGAGGAGCGCAAAGTCCATTCTCTGGAGGTGCTTCTCCCAGCTCGCCTTTCAGCAGCTTCGGTGGCGGATACTCACCCTCTTCTCCTGGTGGAGGCTACTCGCCCACGTCACCGCTTATTGGAGGCAACTATGCCAGCTCTCCTCGCTTCAGCCCTTCGTCGCCATCGTTCTCGCCAAGCTCGCCCCAGTTCGGCAGCACAAGCCCCACCAGCCCGAGCTACAGCCCGACGTCTCCCAGCTACTCGCCGACGTCTCCTGCAGCGACATCGCCTCGTCACTACTCTCCTACGTCTCCGGCCATGAACTCTCCGACCTCGCCAAGCTACTCTCCCACGAGTCCAAGCTACAGCCCCACGTCGCCCAACTTGCACGGATCGACCTCACCGTCTTACTCGCCGGTTTCGCCGTCTTACTCTCCCACTTCTCCCTCGTACTCGCCTACAAGCCCCAATTTCAGGACTTCGGGAGGAGCTCAGCAGTCTCCTACCAGTCCTCAGTACTCGCCAACCGTAAGTGTAGTGTCCATTGCGTGTGGCTCAGAGGACATCCTTGCTAACAAACACAAACAGTCTCCTCAGTGGTCTCCCAAGACTCCTGGCCCGGGTGGCAGTACTTCTCCCAAATAGTGGGTGCCCAATCATCTTCAGCATCGCACAATCTGTCAGCTAACCCATATTATAGCTCTCCCACTTCTCCCAAGAACGACTAGCTGTCTACGGTCTTGACGAAGTCTTCCCAATTTGAATAACTCATACATACAAGGCGTCGATGATAGTTTTGCATTCCCGGCGTATTTCTATTGTTTTATATCTGCTTTCGTGTTGTCTGCCCAGCATTGCCGCTCTTCCTCAATTCACATAGAGGTATAATTTCTGGTGGCGCCCTCAGAGAGGGTCGTATTAGGACAGAGGCGCCACCATTAGAAGTCGAGTTAACAAAAAAAGACCGGGGAAAGCACAAAATTGTTTCGAGAAGCGAAGAACGGCGCGATGGTGAACATCCAATGGATAAGAGAGGTTCGAGAGCGCGGGACCCGGAAAACCGAGGAATGGAGACCAAGGTCAGCGACAAGGTTTCCATGCTGTATAATAAAGTCACAAAAGTCGATCGCATCCTACCGAACCACGGGAGATAAAAGAGTACGATCGTTCGAGCACGCATCTTCCGTCGCGTTGGACGAGAGCGAACCCGGGTGCCGCGAGCGTACGAAAGACAAAAAACGAATATTACGATGCATATATTAAAGCAACCACCTCCACGAGAACGTGCCGATCCAGACAGATCTTTGACGAGTCGAGCTTAGCACGAGCAAACTCGAACCAAGGCGCATGAAGCTTCTGGTGGCAGCTTTGAATCAGACTCGATGTGCGTGTTGCTTCACCGTGGACGCTCTCAGTCCTACCTGCGGCGAAAATTTGCGAGCGGCTGCTCGCTACACCATACTGTCTTATCGTATCCTCCACACATCTCTAAGTGGTCGTCCTGCACTCTTGAGCACTTCAATGCGATCTCACTCTCTAAGAACGGCTCTGCTTCAAGCCAGTAGCTATCCTGGAAAGCAAACGTTCAGCGTCTTCTCTTCTCCGTTCATTTCCCTGTGGCCTGCGCGCGATCCCACCAGTCAAAGGGACAGACATGAAAAGCAACACAGATTGAAAAGATTGATCATCACCTCTATTGTTTTCCTCGATTTTGTTTTGCGCAACGGCAACAGATTGATGGACGCTTCTGCCGCATATGAAAATGATAGCACAGACGAGAATGAAATATACGTCAGAATGAACTGCGTTCCGTCCACTCCATTGCCCCCACGCGGGAAGTAAACATTGTTTATGTGCTAGATATTGTCAAATCAATGTCTCCGCTCGCTCGTGATGGTGTTCGGAGAGTACCGTGTGGCGGAGGAATTTCTAAGAGTGCACCTTGGTATATGCTTGTTGCTCTTCGCCGACACCAGCAGCGCGGGTCAGTGAAATCCTGCAGTGCAACGGAACATGGCGCAACGCAGATCAATCAGTGTCGCTCAGGCCCTGGCAGAGCCGGAATGTTGTCCTCGCCGTATTAGCATGTCCATCACTCTGCACGTCGGAATGCGTGTTCCACCCAGGCACAATCCTTTGCACTACCGCCGTCCCCTCGACCAGGGAAAAGTCTTGTTGTCTGCAGCTGGATCCTTCAAGGCTGCTTGGCATGCAGGCATGGGCAGGGGATGGGGGGAGGCAGGTCCTAGACTTGCGTTGATGTCATCAGCTAAAGCAACATGCTCGGTGGAGAGATGTTGGTGTGTCTGTCTCGACTTCCAAGATGCACGACAACCACGCACTCTGCAGAAATGTCTCTTCGTCGCCCCCTGAAATGTGCGAGTAACACGCCACCCTGGGGTTGCAGCTGAATCCGCCAGGCTGTACTCCCCATGCGTGCATCATCTAATATTTACCACCGGTGCATTAATCGTTGGCTACCCACACCCCCTGTTTTTGCCGGCGCGTGCGCTAGAGTTGTTCGAAGACATGTTGCTTTGCGCAACCTCTCGGAAGCAGGGAACAGGATCCCAACCGCACGCGCGCGTGTAGTGATTGGTGGCATATATGCTGCTGCAGGGCTGGGCGGCATAGGGTTTTTGGAGCTGATGATCTCTGCTTACTCTCGTAATCGAGCGTGTTATATGGAGGGCGCTCCCCTCAGGGGTGTTAACCGTCGCTGAGCCTGTTCTGTTTCTTGTTTGACCTGCCCTCCACGATTTCACGACTGACGTCCTTGCTTTCCACCGTCGCTCAGCAGCGCTGCCGGCTAGTAGCTTGATCAATCGAATCAGTCTGCTCCCTGTGCCGCCAGCTCGCAAAGGTCGAAATCGGATCCAACTGCTTCCGCGGCAAGCCTCACTTGATTTCAACAGAAGCGAACATATGGCCGCCCCCGACCGCAAAACGCCGCGGCTCGACCCGAGCTCGCAGGCGCCCGAGGTGTACACGCACTCGTCGTTACCAGAGGTGTACGCGCAACCCTCGACGCTGCCCGAGGCGACGACCCCGGCACACGGTTACCACCATCACCACCAATATAAGGAGGAGCAGTCGTGGGGGCAGCCGCCTAGCGCAGTGTCGAGCCATGCGTATTCCGAGTCTCAGGGAGGCTGGACGAGCGTGTCGCAGGGGGGTTTAGAAACGGTGGCGGAGCAGGCAGGCGACAAGAGCGGGCAGGGGGGGAACAGCGAGGGAGAGCAAAAACAACAGCAGCCCAAGACCATCATGGGCCTGCCGAGACGGAAGTTCTGGCTTATCATCGGGCCGCTGCTGCTATTGCTAGCCATTGGCCTTGCTGTCGGTCTGGGCGTCGGCCTCTCGGCCAGGACGGCGAGCGCTGCTGCAACGTGAGTAGATATCGCCTACCCGACCTTGGATTTATATCAAGATTCCTGAAGAAGGAATGACGTGTGTACGAGACTCGAGAACGTTACTGACGGCGTCACGTCTTCCCGCAGTGCCGCATCAGCAGCCCCGACACCGGTAGCGTGCCCAGCCGACAACGGCACAATCTACACGCCGGCAGCCACAAATGGGGGCGGCGGCAGCAACATCAGCTCGTTCATGATCGTCTGTGACACCGACTACAACGGCAACGACCCGGCGTCGGGGACGACGGACCTGGCGAGCAAGGCGTGCGGGTCGGTCGAAGAGTGCATGGCCATCTGCGCGGGGAACCGGGACTGCGCGGGCGCGTGGTTCGGGGACTACTTTGGCCGCAAGTGCTTCCTCAAGAGCAGGCTGGGCGTGTCCCACTTTTCACAGAACTCGTTCTTCGTGATCAAGCAGCAGTCGTGATTCTTTCTCGTAGCCCACATAGTCTGTGCTGTAAGAAAGGGGATTTGAACGCGTGGTAATACTTGCGGGCCATGAGATGCACTTCTTTGAGGATTCTTTGGTGAACAAAATTGGTTGCAATGGTGAAGAATTATAACGAGCAAGAGTAAGAGTGCAGATTCCAATCGCTGTCCCTCAACTCGAGAAAACTCACAAAATTTTGACCTAGAAGTTCATTAGGGTTTCCGAACAACGATCAAACTCTCAAAGTCTCTAGTGTATCCCGAACCTCAGAGTCGCAACAAAAATCGATGAGACCCAATCCCAGCATATCGACGCAGACAGGCAACGGAACGCACGGCATGAAATGGCCGGCTAAGCCCAAGGAAGCGAGAAATCGCGATATTCGGCATTCCGAGCAGCTGCAGTTTACGCCCGCAGTCCGGGCGCGGCCGATGCCGATAGCGTGCAGATCATGGCCATGATTGGTATGGCGGCCGCAGATGGGCTTCAAAGCTTGGCCAGCGCCGGTGACATCACTCCTGCAAGTAGACCCCTCCCACTTCCACTCTCCCAAATATTTCGTGTCACAAAAATCTCCGAGTTGTATTCCGGTTGTTCCGTTACCTGCCATCCTCAAAACCAGCTCGCGTGCCCTCGTGCTAAAGTCGCTCGACAATCTATCGGCAACATTTAATCTTGGGCGAGCACGCGACACTCTCCCGTGAGGTCATTGCTCACGTCCTACGATCACTCGGCCACGTCGTTGCCAACACTGGTCAGAAGAGCTTCTCACACAGTCGCACACACACATACACATATCCCGCCACAATGTCGTCGTCCCAAGGCATAACACCAAACTTTACCGCGTCAGACTATGTCAAGTTCTTCGGCGCCGGTGCTCTGGCTGCCACTTCCACACATGGAGTAAGCATCCCATAACACCACCCCAGAGGCCGGCTGGCAAGACAAATGCCACACGAGAACCACCACTGACATGCGCGAACCCGCTTTCTTCCTCATCACAGGCCGCCACGCCAATCGACGTCGTGAAGACGCGCATCCAGGTCGACGACGCGATGAAGGGCCTAAACATGGTCCGCGCAGCTCGCACCATTGTCGCAAAGGAGGGCGCCTCGGCTCTGCTCACGGGCTTCGGCCCCACGGCCGTTGGCTACCTCGTTCAGGGCGGCGGCAAGTTTGCCGGCTACGAGTTCTTCAAGAAGAAGTTCATCGACCTCGCCGGGTCCACCGAAAAGGCCGTCGAGCACCGCACCGCCATCTACCTCGGCTCCTCGGCCGCCGCCGAGTTCTTCGCCGACATTGCCCTGTGCCCGCTCGAGGCGACCCGCATCAGGCTCGTCTCGGAGCGCGGCTTCGCGACGGGCCTGGTCCCGGGCTTCATGCGGATGGCCCGCGAGGAAGGCTTCCGCGGGTTCTACTCTGGCTTCGTGCCGCTGCTGTTCAAGCAGATTCCCTACGCCGTGGGGCAGTTCTCGGTCCACGAGGCCGCCGTCGAGTGGATCTACCGCACCATCGGGCCCGAGAGGAAGGCCCGGCTCACGCAGCTCGAGTCCACGGGGGTGGAGCTGTCGTCGGGCATCCTCGCGGGCGTGGCGGCTGCCGTGCTCTCGCACCCGGCCGACACGCTGCTGTCGGCCATGAATAAGGGCGCCGGGGACAAGACGCAGAGCTCGACGGCAAGGCTGTTCAGCCTGGCCAGGGAGTTTGGGCCAAAGAGGCTGCTGACCACCGGCCTCGCCCCGCGTGTGCTCATGACGTGCGGCCTCGTGTCGGGACAGTTTGTCATCTACGCGCAGTGCAAGGCGCTCGTGGGCGCGCCACCGGGCATCGAAATCCACAAGGAGGAGAAACTTGTGTAGGCTCATCTTTGTTTGGACTCGTTTGTGGTGGTGGTGGTGGTGATGGTATTGGCTTTTCGTTTTTGCTGATTTCCCGTTTTGTATTCTACGAGTCAATGAATGGCGTTACGGACTAGAAGGAGCCCAAGACCAGACTATAGTAATATATCGATCTCATCAGAACTGCTTCGGTTTTGCCTGCTTTCTCGTGTACACGCAAGCGTCCTCGTGCCACATCTTGCATCACCGTATCCGTCCCTGTGATGGCCAGATGCCCATCTCGTTCCAGAACGCTCTCCCATCGAGTGCCCGCCCGACCTGCGACGAGTCCCTTGGCAGCGCCCGCACGCCCTCCTCGACCATGAGCTCGCCTACCCACGCGAGCCTGACGCGCTGCGTCTCGACCTGGTCCGCAGACAGCACCGCCGCTCGCTCCTCGGAGAAAACATCCGCGACCGCCCAGTCCTGCACCAGGTCCCACCAGTCGTACACGTGCATGTCGCAGAGCAGCCACCGCTTAGACTTTGTGAAGCCCCGGTGCAGCGCGACGACGGCCCGGCTCACGTCCTCGCCGTGAATCACGTGCAGGGCGCCTTTCGCGCGGAGGTCCTCCTTTGACTTTATCACACGGTCGACCCAGCCTCGCGGCTGCCGCTGGCCGCCGTACAAGCCCGCCAGGCTGAGAACCGCAGCGTCGATGGCCGGGATCGCCATGAGCTCGTCCTCGGCGATTGCGCGGGCATTTTCTGTGTCGTACGGAGATGACGAGTCCTGCCAGGTCGGACTGGTCCAGACGCTCGTGACGCCAAGTTGGATAAACTGCGGGCGACGGCGACTTGCTGTCGCGGTAGTGTCGGTATTGTCCTTGCGGGTGTCCAGATAGAGCTTGACGAGCTGCTCGGACTGGCCCTTGCCCTTGAGCGGGAAGGTGATGAGGATGGTGGTGGCATTGGGCAGATTGGCGTACGGCCGAGGGTCAGAAGACTCTGGGTCGTACCTGAACGGGATGGTATCGTCATGGCCCGTGGTTGTGGTCGCGGCATGTTTGATGCCCTCACGCTTCAACAGCGGGAGCAGAAAAGTCGACGTCCAGCCCGCGCCGAGAACGAGCAGGTCGACATCTTCTGGCTGGTCTTCGGTAAGATGGACAATCATGATGGGAGAAATATATTTAGACTAGATGTGTTCACAAAGTAAAGCACCTTTGTGTAACGTGATTGTGGTATCACCGGAGGGGAGACAGGTGTTGCCGGAGGTGTCGGGACGAAAAGAGTGACGTTGACCAATCTGTGGGGCTTTCCCCGAGAAAGTTTGGAGATGCTTCTGTGCCTGCCCCGCAACAACAATTCAAGCCAGCGTGAGACATGTGTCCTTGAAGTTGACAAAATCCTCGACGCGAAGTATAGCGATCTCGACCAAATTGCAGAATTTCCGGCTTCACAATTGGTGTGTCTTGTGCTTCAATTGTTCGTTATTCATGTAGTGGCTATAGACCCTGGAGTTCCAAGCTGCCGAGCTGTCTAACGCCCTGCCTAATCCGGGACAACGGCCTGTGCTTGGCGGATGACTGCTTCAGCTGGCTGGCCCGGGCTTTTCATACAACACATCACCGCAAACGCGTCACCGTCCTTGCCATTCGAGGGATACGACGTATACGAAAGGGGCATCTGGACAACGAAGAATCGCTTGTCGCTAAACGAAGCAGTTGACCTCCTCAGGACTTAAGCATGGCGCCAGAGCTCCCAATCCTCACCGTGGTCGACGCGGTGGCCTGGTCGAGATGGCTCGCGTCCAGCGGCAGAAGTTCGAGCGGCGTCTGGCTCACGCTGGCCAAGAAGAACGTCAGCAAGCCCACATCCCTGACTTACGCCCAGGCTCTTGACGAGGCCCTCTGCCACGGCTGGATCGACGGTCAGCGCCGTGGCGGCGACGACAGCACCTATGGGCAGCGCTTCACGCCGCGCACGGCAAAGAGCACCTGGTCCCAGCGCAATGTTGCGCACATTGCCCGCCTCGAGTCGCAGGCCGGCCGCATCCAGGAGCAAGGGCGCTTAGCGATAGAGGCAGCAAAGGCTGACGGCCGATGGGACGCTGCTTATGCTGGGGCCTCGACCGCGGAGCTGCCGAGCGACTTTCTCGACGCCGTCGCGGCGGTGCCAGCTGCACAGCTGGCCCTGAATGTCCTGCCAAAGCAGGAGCGGTTTGCAATGTACTTGCGGCTCACTACGCTCAAGACTGCTGCGGGGAGGGAAAAGCGGATCGCGGCGTTTGTGGAGATGCTCGCGGGTGAGGTGGCCGACAAGGCGACTGGGGGCACCCAGGGTAGGGTGCCTGCAAAAAAGTCGTCGAAGACTGGGCCATCAAAAAGAGCAGTAGTAACGAAACCGACAAAGCCATCTGCGGTATCGAAAGACTCGGTAGTCAACCTGCCAAAGAAGCGGAAAACCATTCTTGATGCTGCCACGGAGAACTCGGGCTGCAGGAAGTCGACCAGGCTATCAAGAGATGGGCTCAATGCAACATAACAGGTTTGCACTAGCTCCTGCTATCTGTCCTCATGTGACAACTGAACGATGACCCCATGATACGTTTTTCTTCGATATAAATATATGCTACTATTAAGAAGGATCAGTGATGGCTCCAGAGTTTAAATGTTTCCAAGGTTGGGGAAGTGGGACGAACATTCGGGTAGTCGTGACTGCCGCGTCGGCAAGACGCGGACCCACTCAAAAGTTGACGCCAGGCACGCCCGGCGGCCACGACTATCGGGGAAATCCTCATTGTCAACACCCACTCCATTGCCTTGCAGAACATATAACTCGCATGAGCCACTCAGCCGATGGATCCCAACTCTCTCGTCTCATACAGAATCTCTAGCGCGTAATCTCAATCGTAAGCGCAGCTCATCCGCTGTCGCTGCCGGCCCAGCTCAGGCCAACCTCACAGCTTCACAGACTGATTACCATCTCGACCCCGAGTGCGCCATCTGACATCTGTCAATTGCCAGATGGACTCTGCAAGGTGTGTCATGTACCACGGAGAGTCTCAATCATCTTGCAGTGCAATCCCGAAACCGCCTCATGTTCTCTGAAGTCATGGTTTACACACCCACAAAGCCGCGGTACCCGGGAACGCACCTAAAGGAAAAGGCCGCGCCCGCAGACTTTCTAATTACAGGCTTCGACCTCCATCCTCAAGATGACCCATCACATTCTGGCAACCAGTCTATCCGGACTGTTCTTTTCTCCCCAGGCTTCAATGAGAAGGGAGCGAGCCAGCTGGACAGGTTTCGCACAAACGTCGCAGTCATTCTGCGCGCCTTTGACTTCTTCTTTGATCTCAGAGCGATCGACGACTTCTGGATTCGCCTGAAGCGCATTGTCTGCCAGTATTACAGCCCAGCAGCGATGGAACATGTTGTTGACAGCTACATTGCGGCCAGGCATCGGTATCTCGAGGACCACAGCACAAGCTCCCGGCGTGGACAGGGCATGGAACTCGTCATTGCTCATCTGGCTGATAAGATCATCTCGAAACAGAAGCGAGGTCTCCTTCTGCGGAGTCACCTGGAGGCTACCTTCTCCGAGCGCAAAGAGCAGTGGGCGGATGCAGCAAAGGACCTCGACGGCCTCTTTGGCCGACCTAGGAATCCTCCCAACAAGTCCCACTCGGCGTCACATCCTAGCGTGAGACCGCCTGACACACTGTCTTCGCCAAAAATGGAGCCTCCCAAAGAGAGGATGCTACCGCCGAGACCAGCGACCAGCTACGTCAACAAATCTATTGCGGACGACAAAATAGAACCGAAACAGACGGGATCAGGTCGTTCTCCGGCTACCAGGCTCTCTACAGACAACAAACCACCGATAGAACACATATCAGTCACAGGCGTCGATTTCCCAAAGAAGACGAATCCGTTTGCAGGGATCACATCTTCCATGGATACAAAGCATAGCACAGATTCCAGGTCCCCGCCACAGAGCAGCTCGTGGTTGTCAAGCTGGCAGTCGGTAGGATCCATGATCAGTAGCCTTGGCCATCGCCAGCCAACCGAAAACGTCCCAGCCATTGGCGTTACAATCACTGCTAAATCAGCTAGCAAAAACATGCATCCTGTGGAAACAAAAGAACCTCGGCCTCTGAGTCAGCCAATCCTGTTTGGTCAGCCATCTGCAATTAGCACTTCAGCGTCTTCGATGGGTCAAGGCAAATCGAGATCGCCAGAAGCGGTTCAGGCGCCAGCCGCTGATATTCCGCCAAAGGGTTCGCTATCCCCATTACGAGCTAAGAGGTTGGCTGTTGAAGACGTACCTTCGCCCAACTCCAAACGACGAGCAGTCGTTCCAGCCTCTGCGATATTGTCGACAGAGACTCGAGGAACTGGCGACGAGCTGTTGAGCACAGAGTCTCGCACAGAATCCCAGGCGGTGCAGGCACCGCCTCATGCGACAACCGAAGCTGACCGGAAGCAAAGCATTACAGGGGATGCACCGAAACGTTCCCTTCAGCATCCAGGCGGAGTGGCGAGCTCAGCTGTTAGTCATCCGCTCACCACCGGCCCGAAGTCTGGGGAAGAGGTAGTCTCCAATATTAATCGATCTATGAACCTGACCACATCCCCAATTGCATCTGCGCCTCTAACTGATAGGGGATTCATGAGTTCTCCCGAAAATGCTGAGTTACTGCGCTTGCAAACCGAGATGGTCGCCAAGAACAGGCAGATGGAAGAACTGAGAATTTTGTTGAAACTGTCCAACGATACTATCGGCAGCTTACGAAAGAGAGAGATCGAGATGAAGGAAAACGTCACGCTTCTAGAAAACAACAAGGCGGAACTAACAAACCGTCTGCAAGCTGCCGAAGAAAAACTCACTCAGACTCCTGTCGGTCCTCCATCTCCCGGTCCACCGTTGTCTACAACAACTACCACAGAGTTCGTCACCGCGACAGAACTGGAGGCCCAGATCCGCCTCAAGAAATGCATAACACTCCGAGACTACAAGGGACTGCTAGGCGACGTTGCGGCCGAGCTGCAGAAGCTGGCCCGGCCACTCGTGTCTAGCCTGAAACAGGAAACGGGTGACGAGCGAAGCACAGATTGGAAGGCTCTCGAAAACGTCTGGATCGCGCTGGACTGGGCCGGACAGCAAGCGAAATCCAGTGCAGACAGTCTCTGATTAGTGTCGTGGAAGAATTAAGCCCGGTGGATGTAACATCAAAGTTGGTGCCCGACATAGCTCCATATGGCTGTACGTAACTCAACCGGGGATGGGTATGTGTTTTTTAGGCAAAATAAATAAATCAACTCATGTCTTCGTGGCCGAACATGAACTAGCTCCTTTCTTGGTCATGCTACAGTCCAGTTCAACAGACAGGAAGGGTACAGTCAGCAGCAGCACGAGGAAGGCAACAACCTTCCTGAAGAGCTTGCGTTCATTTTTCAAGTCAATGTAAATGTCCTCTAGATCGACCGGCAAACTGTCGACGACGCAGATACTTGAGTCGTCGAAGCCGATGTCGACTTTCTTTCCGGCGTCGGCTACTGTGTAGAGATGGATGGCTATCTTTTAAGGGAGGTTTTTCTACATTTGTATAAAAAAAAAACGTGGTGCAACTGATTGGTAGTTCAGGATGCCTCACGTTCAGAAGCTGCTGCAAACAAGACTGTTTATTATGAGGGCTTATCTAGCGATTTGGAGAGTATTTAGAAAATGGCCCGGATTGTGAGTGCTTGAGGCTCGGAGTTCGGAGTTGGCCGCTACGGAATTGGCTTACAGAAGGAGGAAAGTTTGCCTGGTTGGGCCCCTTGAGGCAACGACAACCATGAAACTCGGCAACTACGCACGAAGACACGCTCGTTGTGCGATGGTGACTTCCTAAGGTATATAAAACAACTAAATACGTTCTGCCCTCTCCAAGTAGCGGCTGTCCACCAATTCCTACGCGTCATGCACCTCTCCGGCGCGACACTGGCTGCAATTGCAGCATCGGCATCAGCACCCGTGCTCGGCCAGCTGGTCCGGCCCTCGCTACAGCTCAACCGAGGCGCAGCTGTCCTTCAGCCAGAGCAGCTCGGTTGGGCCATCAGGCATGGCGGCAGTGCTCAAGTCGAGGTTGGGGCGGAGCATGGCTTACCTTCATTCGGCTCACAAAAGCCGCTAGGTCAGTCTGCGGCGGTAGCATACGCGAACCCGGGCAGCTTCACCCTTCGCGAGCAGACCGAGGACATCTGCAAGTCTGGAAGTCGCCAGTGGACCGGCTGGATCGACGTGTCCTCAGAGAAGAGTTTGTTCTTCTGTGAGTAGCCATTTGGGATCGACATAGCAGGAACGTCTACCTGCTAATCACGACTTAGGGTTCTTCGAGAGCCGGGATGACCCTCAAAATGACCCCGTCACTGTTTGGATTAACGGGCAAGTTCTCCACCGTCATTTTTTTTGAAGACATGCCCAATCCTAACAAACTTCACAGTGGCCCTGGTGGCTCCTCCATGATGGGTTTGTTTTCCGAAATAGGACCCTGCCTGATGGAAAAAGAAGAAGGTGAAACCATTAGGAACGAGCACAGCTGGACAAACTTTGCCAACGTGCTTTTCATCGAGTAAGTTCACAAAGATGGCCCCTGCCGTCATGTCCTTGCTCATGACTGATACTACCCAACAGCCAGCCCGCCGGCGTCGGCTTCTCGCGCATGAGGAACTCGACCCTGGGCGGGCCCGACAACGAGCTCGAGGCGGCCCAGGACTTTGACCGCTTCCTCTCCATCTTCTTTGCCGAGATCTTTCCTCAGTACTCCCATTTGCCATTCCATATCGCCGGCGAATCCTTTGGTGGGCGCTACGTGCCCGGCTTTGTCGACTACACGAGCAAGCAGCAGCAGCGGGGCGTCCCGGGAACCTTGAGCAACAAAATCGACTCCATCATCCTCGTCGATGCCGTGCTTGACATGGCGCGCTCCGGCACCTTGGGGCTCTACGACCACATGTGCCGCTTCAACGAGGATGGAAGCAATGCGGTCCGCACGGGCTTCAACAAGACCGCTTGCGACCAGATCGAAAAATTTGTGCCCGAGTGCGAGAAGCTTCAGCGCATGTGCCTCGACTCGTACGACCGCAACCTGTGCAAATACGCCGCCACGTTCTGCGATTTATACATCGACAGCATGCTGGATCCCACTGACAACGGCGGGCGGTTCCTCTACGACGACCGCATCATCTGCAGCAACGGCACGCAGCCGCTATGCGGCATGGCGCACTACGACTGGTACCTCAACTCTGATCGCGTGCAGGAGGCGCTGGGCCTGGGTGAGGTGCGCTGGAACTTTACGAGCATCAACTTCGACCTCAATGCCCGCTGGGACGCGAGCGGTGACCAGTACGTCCCAAGCGTCCGCGAGGCGACTTTTATCCTAGACGAGACTCCCACGCGGATTCTTGTGCTGAATGGCAACAACGATATTGTCGTGTAAGCATATGTATTTCTGCTTTTCTACCAGGTTGCTCTCTTTCTGCCAACGAACATTCATGCTGACAAAATGTGGAACTGGTCGCGACGAGACAGCAACACGGAAGGCCAGAAGCGAGTCTACGACTCCCTGCCCTGGGCGCATCAGGCCAAGTATCGCATGACCCAGTTCCGAGATTGGTTCTGGCCGGACTCAGCCAACGGCGGCAAGATGACCAAGGGCGGCGAGTACAAGGCGGTCGGGGACAAACTCGCCTTCGTGGCCGTGGACAATGCAGGCCACACTTCACCCGCCGACCAGAAGGAGGCGGTAGGATTCCTGGTCAAGTGTTGGTTCAAGAAGGCTGGGAAGAAGGATGGCTGCCTTTTCTAAGGAGACTTGGTCTGGTCTCTTCACCGAAAGGTTTGGTATCGAACATCGCAGATGAAATGCTAGAATTCACCGAGGATTTATTTGAAAGCTTGCACCCTCACAAGAGTCTGCCATCGGAACCACTCAGAGCGAAGCCGACAATACATGAATCTCGACTAATCTAGTTACTGATAGAGACCGTAGGGGAAGATGTTATCCGCTACCATGCATTGTCGTGCGGGGAAACATACCCATCCGTATGACCAGAGTACCGCTGATCACTCTCGAGCTTTCAGGCGCAGGCGCGCAGCACCCATCACCTGTCGCAATGTGTGTAATTTACATGCTTGAATTAACCCTTTCTCCAATGATATTGCCGATAATAAAAGCCACTCGCGCGACGTGGTGTCCAGCCAAGTTCCGCATGGGATTGCTTCTTTCGGCAATTTACTAGTCCGACATCGGGGTGGTGTGGGTTAGGCTGATGAAGTGGTTTACCTTATCAACACATCCACCCCCTCATAACTGGGGAGGCAGTTCATGAAATGAGCAAAGGGCGTATCGTCTCGGAGCGCCTTTTTGATTCCGGAATCCGAGAGTGTTTATTCTTTTCACTTTACCACGATCCCATCAGCACATCTCCTCAGACGCCAGCGACAAAGAATTAAAGAAGACTACCGAAATCAATGGCCGCGCAGCAAACATTGTTCGATCTGCTCTCGCCATCGCCGCTGGTGGCCGGGCTCGTCGTTCTCGGCATGGTCGGCGTCGGTGTGGCCGCTGCGTCTCGTTCCGTGCTCAAAGGCAGATACCCAGTATTTGGTGCTGCGGATGGCAGCAAGGACGGGGGCAACCAAAAGAATGAATTGGTAATAACAGATTCCACGGCCTCGCTTCTATAGTACTTCACCGCCCCGACTCGACACGCCCTGCCAATTGTGAAATCGATGTAGTACTTTCTTCAATCTAGTTTCGATTCACGACTCTGGCCGAGGTCATGATGCCGTTGTTGGACTGGAGGCTGACAATTACATGGTGAAATCCCAAGACCGAAATGCTTCTGCGAGGCTGGCTTTCAAGGGGAGGAAATACGAAAGATAAGGCGTCGGGCGACGACAAGAAGGCAGCTCGCCCTGAGATAGAGCCGGTGCCGCTCGACTTTTCATGGCAGGACACGGCTCCGCTGCAGCTCCGGCCGTACAAGCCGACGTACTTTATCACCATGGGTAAGTTTCCCGGTTCTGTGTTTTACACATAAGGGCACTGCCGTCCACTCCGATATCGAAGAGGGAACAACCCTACTGGTCCCATCTGAGCACCATGATGGTTGAGATACATCTTGTTCCTTACACTAGACTCTCGATGACTGATGTCGCGAATTATCCAGCACTCCGGTCCTCCACGCCATCAGACCTCATCTTCATAGACAGCAACTACACCGATCGCATCTGGGAGCGCAAGCGAGTCATTGCGAACCACCCAGACCACGTCCTGGGCTGCATCCCGGGACCGCCACCCCTTTCTTCCCCGGAAGCCGAGAAGAAGCGGCACGATGCGCTTTTCAATGGCAGCCCGGGTGGCGTCGAGGCTGTGAGAGAGCTGTACGCGTACCTGCTGAGTGAGTACCTGCCCACACGGTACCCTACGCTTTTCAGCATCTCTCTTTCACCAGGGGGAGGGGTCAGCAAGACGAGTAGCAGCAGCAGCGACGTAAGGATGTTGCACAACAAAATCACCGGAGCTAGCTTCCCCACGGCGCTCCCGCAGCTGGGCCCAGACGACACGGACGCCGCGATCGCGGCGCTCCGGATCCTCGGCGAGACGGTCGAGGATGACCTGCTGCTCCTCCAGCAGGATCCCCCGACCACCGGCGGCGGCGACGGCGGCCTGCACAGGCTCGTGGCCATGGTGTGCTGCAACCCGTCCGGGTTTGACCCGGCTGAGAAGATGGGCCAGGTGCTGCGCGACATACATGCGCCGGTGCCGTCGTACGGCAAGATTGAGCGGAGCATGGAGCGGTTCTTCTCGCGGCTCGAGGAGGGCAAGAGCTCGTCGCGGGTCAACGTACGTACTTTTATTACTTTCAGTGTTCTATACACAGACAGGGTGGCAGGCTGACTTTGGCGATACTTTGTTTTCTTTGCTCTGGCGTAAGTGGAGCATCACGACAAACCCAGTGCAGTTCAACCTGGCCAGCAACCACATCAAGGAGGGCCAGGAAGCTGTTGTTGATGACGACGAGGTTGAGGATATCGACCCGGCCAAGGTACGTGAATTGGAATCCGAGCTCTCAATCAAATTTTATTTCCATGGGCACACAACACAACACTAGGTATTAATACTTGCCCGTGAGGGGGCGGGGAGGAAAATAGGCATTTCTCCGGTGCGAGCTCCAGACGACGACGCGCCTCGCCGGGTCCACGGGGGCGATCCTGTTCTCGATCAAGACGTTCATGTACCCGCTGGCGCAGGTGCGCGGGGATGTGGACGAGCAAGGCAGGAGGCTGGGCCCGGAGCTGGCGGACGCGATCGAGGGCCTGAGGGACGGCAACGCGCCTGGGATGTGGACTTATAAGGGCGCGGTGCGGTGGGGCCCGCGGTGTGCGAGTATCTTCGGTCGTGAGGTCGTGAGGCCGGGAGAGGAGGGGGGACTGCCCATAGGGACTGTGACTGTCATCAGTAGAGACAAGCACCAGCTTGGCCGCGGGAATCTGCCTTGGCTGGGGCGGGGACTTGACCTGGCGGGGTGCTTGCTATAATAAGGTGTCTTGCTGTGTGCTTGCTGTGTGCTTGCTGTGCCTGCTGTGCTTGGCGTAATCCTCAGCCACGCACAGCCACTGTGTGCTGACTGATTGGACGAGAGGAGCAAAGGATGCTGCTCTGGACGCTGCACCCTTGCCGTGCCAAGAAGCCCAACCCCGGGCGCTGCATGACTTATTGTCCGCCAGCGCAGCGCTAACAAGCCCAGCTGAGGCGGGCCCTGCGATGGCTACGACCTCAGGCCACGGAGTACGGAGTACGGCCTCAGGCCATCTTGTCGTCTCGTCAGTCTGCCCCTGCGGCCGTGGAAGCCCGCCCATCCGGCGACTCGAGGGGCTGTTTCTACGACATTTGTTGCAGGGAAAGACCCCCGCCATGTAAGCCGACAGAGCCGCCAAGACAGCAAGCCACCACAGCCCTAGAGCGGGCCCTCTGCTGCGTCGTCTTACTCCCTACCATCAGCGTCAAACACCAGGCTCTGCACCATCCCGCCAGCAAGCAACGCCCAACCCGTCAGCTTCATGTCGACGCCCGGTGCCATTGGCCCTCGACATGCCCGCCCGCGAGGGCTGCCCCAGCACTGCCTGGCCAGCCCGCATGGCCATCGCGCCTGTCTGCCGTCTCGTCGAGGTATATATCCTCGACGGCACACCCCTCGTTTGTCCTGACATGTCCATCGCTACACTTACATACACTACATAAACTGCATACTGTACTCCTCTTGTCCTTGTCCAGCCAGTCTCTCTTCACCCTCCGCACATCCTCGACAATGCAGCTCAGGCATATTCTCGGCGCTGCCGCTGCCGCTGCCCTGCCGCTGCTGGCAGTCGCCGACTCGCACGGCTCCAACGGCCACAACTTCAACTGCGGTGCCGGCACGCCCTCGTCCAGCATCGTCCAGAGCCTCACCAACCTGCGCACCGCAGAGACTCGAGCCAAGCGTGCCGCTACCACCATGGACTACGAGGCCGACATTGTCATCCCCTTGCACCTGCACGCCGTCACCCGCGTCGGCAACCCCATCGACTCCGACGTCATGTACCAGCAGTACCTCGTCATGCAAAACGCCTACGCCCAGTACGGCATCCACTTCCAGCTTGACGGCATGACGCGCTACGAGGACGACAACCTCTCCTTCTTCAACGCCACCCGCTTCTTCGACCACCCGGGCACAAACGACGACCGCATGTGGTACGTCACCCACACCCGCAAGGGCGGCTACGACACCCTCAACATCTGGTTCTACGAGGACATGGAGGACGGCATGAACGGCGTCTGCACCCTCCCCGAGGAGGACTTCTCCCAGGACTCGGTCTGGCGCGACGGCTGTCACGTCCACATGGGCACCATGCCCGGCGGCTCCCGCGAGTTCTACAACGTCGGCTTCACCGCCATCCATGAGGCCGGCCACTGGCTCGGCCTCCTGCACCCCTGGGGCATGGCAACCGGCACCTGCAGCCAGGACGACGACGACCTCGTCGACGACACCCCGATCCAGTCAGACCCTTCCTTCAACTGCCCCGTCAAGCCCGACACGTGCCCCCTCCACCCGGGCTTCGACAACGCCTGGAACTTTATGGACTACTCGGACGACACGTGCGACGGCGAGCAGTTCTTCACTCCCGGTCAGCGCACACGCATGCACCACAGCTACATGGCCTACCGTTCCGGCAAATAAACATTGCATAAACCAGGGCGACAAGCCAGAGAGAGAGAAAGAGATAGAATTTTATACATGACGACATAAGGAACAGTCATATTTTTATTATTATTGATACCAACTGGAGCGAGCAACCTATTTCTTAAATGACCTTCCTTCTTGTCTCCACCACATATTGGGCATGGGTCATTTTCATTCCCCCTCGCTTGTACATAGTTTAGCATTCTGATAGAACCCGGCGTTTGGGGATGGTATATTTCAGGGATAATTAAGAGAGAGCACACAACTTGATTGATGATTAAAAGCAACCACATATACACAATAGTTACACCATATTCATTACAAGTTCTGCTTTCTTATTCTGCTTATTTACTTTTTACTTCCAAGTCATCTTGCGAAAATGGTGCGGCGCACTGCATGCCTCCCTGCACATGCTCTCTACTCTTTCTGGACACGCGAGCTCGTCGAGAGAAACGGGTTGCTTGGCCTCGGTGTCGCCGCAGACACGAGCACCGCTCATTCCCACCACCATCAAGCCACGACCTGCCTCCCCTCGACCTCGCGCGTCTCGACATCCAGCACAAACGGCCCGGGTGCCCCCGCCGCCCCTGTGCCCAGGCTGAGCGTGACCTGGCTCCTGTCGGCCACGACGCGCACCGTCTCGCCGAGGTTGCGGTAGTCGGTCTCGACCGCCGCGGCGCCGGCGGGGTCATCGGCACCGCCATAGCTACCACCACCACCACCACCACCACCTGGTGCTGCTCCCGGGGACAGCAACCCACTGCCGTCACCCGCTGCGCCGCTCCGGATCTCGCGGATCTCGACGCTCGGGTACGGCAACCACCCTTCCCTCAGCGGGATGAGCAGCAGCGGTATATCGGCCTCCGTCTCGGCAGTGCTGCTCTCGCCTTCGTATGCTACTTGCCCTTCCTTCTCACTACTGCCTTCCTTGCCCGCTTCGAGCCCGACAGCAGCCGGCGTGGGCGCGGGTATCACAAAGTGGCCCTTCTTGCGCCCGCCCAGAAGCCATGTGTCCCCCGGCGCCGTCACCTCGTAGCTGAACTCGAGGTCCGCCTGCTGCCCCGGCGCCGCCGCCGTGTCCCACACGCGCGTCCACTTGAGGTGCAGGTTTGCCGGGACGAGCTGGTTCGTGCAAATCACCATGCCCGTGCCTGTGCTCGTGCCGTTGTTATTGCCATTGCCGCCGCTGGGGAGTAGAGAAATGTCGACTGTGTGCACTATCGTCACGGGCGGTATGTCGACGGGGATGAGAATCGTCCTCGGGTCGTCCATTTTGCCCCGCGGGAGCTCCAGCCGCGGGTTCGCCGCTTGCCAGCTGCTCAGGAACGAGGCCAGCAGCACCGCAGTGTTGCTGCCGGTGTCACCGCCGCGACTTCTAAGCCCCGCAAAGGACCGCGCCCAGTCAACAGACGCCAGGCTCCCGGTACTGACGTGCCCGACCAGGCTCGCGCGCTCGAGGTCGAGCTCCGTCAGACCCTGCTGCATGCGCGGGAGCGCCGTCGACGCGATTAGCCGCGAGTATGAGCATAAGGCTGTGCCCGCTAGCGCGGCGTCCAGGCTGTCGGCGAGGGCCTGCTCGATCTCGTCCTGGACGAGGCTGTACGCGAGCTTGAGATACATGGTCCTAGCTACCTTGGAGTCGGCACGGACGCCGGGCCGCCTCTTGATCTTGTACAGCAGGCTGGCAGGCTGTTTCGGAAAAATGACAATAGGGTCGCGCGGCGGCAGGCCGAACTCGGAGTCAAAGAGCTCGCACTTCTGCAGCTCGGCATCAAAGACGCGGATGGGGCTTTGGCTGGAGGTGGAGACGGTGAAGCGCGAGAACAGGGCGTTGTGCTTGAAAATATCCTGCACGTTGACGCCTAGAGGGAGGGACACTGGCACGCTCGGCGACTTCGAGAAGTGGTAAGTGCCATGTTCGGTCGTGTAGTACACCTCGATGCGGATGGCAATGTTGGAGACCTCGTGCTCCACCGTGTACGGAAAGCGCACTCGGACCGTTGTGTCCTGCGACACTGGACCATACTCAAAGACGCTGCCGTCTTGGGACCTAGTGAAGTCGATCTCCTCGTCCAAGCAGCTTACCTCGTGGGTCAGGATCCGGAGCCCGCCAGTGGCCGCTTTGACTCGGATCTCGGCGCTCAGTATTTGGTTCCATCCAGAGTCGAGGTCAATATCAACCGTGTTGTTACGGTCGAGCTGGATGTGCTGTGAAGCAGAAAGCTTGACGTCGAGTGACTCTGCGCGATGATAGAGAACGACCTGAGGCGACATCAGTAGGTCTGTTGCAGTTTTCGGTGTTTGCTCGAGCGATCGTTCGTGAAAGAGGCATAGTTTGCCTGAGATGAGCTCGACTCGGTCGACTTCGTAAGAGCCGGGAATGCATATCTGGCGGTGTTAGTAATGATCATGTGCTTGGAGTAGACGGGTGCATACTCACATTGCTGTCAACTCTAAGCATACTCTTGCCAGTCTCGACGATGCTCGGCTCCGTGCTTTCAAACCATATCTCCTGGCGCACGCCGGCCACCTTGGCTGCCACTCTCACGCGAGCCTTTGTGAGCTCAAGTCCATCTGTGAGGAGACTTTGCACTTCCAGATCGAGAGCTGCACTGTCGCGACCATCATGGTAGTCCACACCCCTCACTTCCATGCTCGCCAAGAAACTGGAGAGAGGCATCAGCATATCCTTGGATGCCCCCTCTACTTCTGCTAGTAAGCTGGGCAAGAAACCTTTGATCACGTCATTGTCGGGATATTCCGTGTTGTGACTGCCGATGCGCAACGAAAACTTGCTCTCTAGCCTCTCCCGTTCGGCACTAGCAGCCTTCGACAGAAGCTTCAGTGTCACCTTGACATATTCTTCCTTCCGCCCAAGTCTCTTGAGGCAATCGGTATACATTACTAGCATCGATAGTTCTAGTAGATTCCAACCACTCTCTCCGAAGAAGGGCGTGGCTCTCCAGAAATATGCGGATGCCGCGCTGTACTCTTCCAGATGATACTTCAGGACTGCCAGGTCTGCCATGTTAGCCTGCACCGAGTGATCGTGGCTTGCCACAGTGTAGTGGCGTAGGGTCTTGTCAGTAAGTGTCTCGTAAAGGCGGTAAAAGTCCTCCTTGTTGTCTAAGCCAGTGCTCAGCAGTTTGCTGTCAATACCATACATTGATACATATGGTTGCATATTTTTGTCGAGCGCTTCACTGCCGTTGCTGGATGTGGCATCATCTCCAAGGTCAATTTCAACCATATCAACCATGGTAGATTCTCCGATGACAGGGACAGTAGTCCAGCCATTGTCCCAACCACGCTTCTTTCCACATCCCTCGAGTATGTTTCGCGAGAGTGCATATAGTTCTGCTCGCCTTGCAGCAAGCTCTTCGAGGCCAGCCTTGATGAATTTACTTGTGGCCGGATCGTCGTCGGGAATGCTTGTGCGAGGACCTGGTAAAGCGTCCGGACTTGATGGCGGCCGAACAGGTGTAGGGCCTGTCCGAACACGTAGAGAAGAACCCCTGGAAGGGTCCCTAGAAGGGTGCATGATAGTCTTGGGCTCGGGAATCGTGGATTTGAGTTCCTGGCTGTCCAAAGGCGCCAGGGAGGAAGGGGGGATCGGAAGTGATTTTGTGGCAGACTGAGCCAGAATCTGCTGCGCAACGTTAAAACCGAAAGAAGCCACCATGTTGTCGATAACTTCTGACACAACGGGATCATAGTCTGTCAATTCGGCCCCATCGTCCTTGCTGCTTTGCGCGAGAGCGGCTAGTACATCTCTCCTCATGACCTGCGACACTGCTGGAATAAACTCAAGAGTTCGCCTGCATATCTCTGCCAACATCAGCAGTACTTCTTGCTCGCTCTCCTTCTGTTTTGGTGGTAGCAGTCGAGGGGCAACGCCAAGAAGCACAGATTCTTGCTGCTCTTTGAGTTTAGCCAACAGCTCCTCTCGAGTCGACCAAGCGTTAGCTAGTCTTAACAAGAGCGAGACCTGCCTGGCGAAGATGTAGCAGCGGAAGTCAAAGATAGACACATTGTTGGCTAAAATCATCTCCCGGTAAGGCTTCTTCGTCGCGCTGACCGGTATCTCGTCAATCGCTGTCTTGGGTTCCGAGGAGGCAGTCTGGCCGGATTGCAAATCTACAGTCTCCTCCTCGAAGTGCATGTCGGAGCCCGTCATGGCTGCCTTTGCCGTCTGTGCCATCTTTTTGAGCTCTTCCGTGTAAGCAGGCAGCGCGTTCGCGGTGGATCTGGAATCGCCAAGTGCCAGTTCGTTGACAACAACGTCAAGTCCAACGCTGAGCTCGTCGTAGCCAACAAGGGCATCTTCGACTAATCCCACGCTCTCAAAGCCACGTGCTAAACCTTCTTTCAGCATGAAAAACGTGCAGAAGTTCCAGCCGGGCAGGCTTCTTTGCCCATCTCTTTCCTTGATATCTTCCTCGTATTGGGTTACGCGTGAATCGAAGCTAGTTAGAATCAAGCTCCGAAATTTTGTCAGTAGGTCTTCCCAGGAGGCCCGGCTTTCCAGCTCAGACTCGATATAGCCTGTGGGTGGTGCTGCAACCACGCGTGGGAGACTATCATAAGGTACATCATTGACGCCGATGCGAATCTGTGCGATACGATCAACGGTATTCTTGCTAGAGCTGTTGAAGTCGGACCTGAACTTCTCAAGAAGCGTGCTCGACCCAGGCCGCCATCTAGAAGTCGAGCTCTTTTCAGCTCCAGTCTCGGAATTAGACTTTCTCGGTTGTGTCGCGGCGACAGTGTTTGGAATAACGACATGCACGACGAGCCATTCGAAAGCGTCATGATTCTCGGCGGCGTTGGCTTTCTTGGAGCTCGAGGTTGGGGTGTTGTTCTTGATCCAATCTCGCACCTCGGTCCGCACTTTCGACTTGTAGGAATCGTTATCGTCACATCGCACGAGCAGCACTTTGAGGTACGGCGTCCGCCTCAGTCCTGGGATCTGATGTCTGCGCACTGGCGCACTCAGACGCTGTGGGGTAGCCTTGGTGTCGGCCGGGGCTGCAGCCGCGGAACTGGTCCCAATCTGGGTCTGGAATCCGTCGTCGCTTGGACCAATGCTGTTTGTTCGCTCGAGCCGCGGTGCGGTAGAACGGGTTGGAGACGTGGCAGGCTCTTCGCCGGAGTTTGTGTCCGGCGTCAGCTCGACGTGTAGGGTGTCGATGGATCGCAGGGGGCCGGCATGGGACTGCCAGTTTAGATTCCGGAGAGGCAGCCGCGGCACGAGGCCGGGTTCAAGAAGTTTGTAAACGCCATGAGGATCGGAATACTCGACTGGGTCGGGTTCTGTTAGTCTCTTGTACAATCATGACAAGCTGGTGCAGGGACACGAGCTAAGAGGGCACGAACCGTTGACCTTGGAAGTGGAAAAGGGCTGCTCCATGGCGAAAGGCTGGGATACTAGATGATCACTTCATTGCGAGATGTGTAGAAATGGGACGATAGATGAACCGCGCAAGATATGGGGCATGGGCCGCGTCGACAGCCTGTTCAATTCGTTCCAAGGGCAAGCTGCGGGTTATGAAGCTCAAGGGCCGATGGAGCTTCAACGCCGACCACGAGTCCACGGAGTGGCATGCGACAATGCGGTCACCCCTTGTGACGGTGGGTCCCGTGCGCCGACTGTGCAGGGTCTGGGGAGAGGCGTGGAAGCGGCAGGCGGTATGTAGCCTGCTCCAGGCACGATGTAAATTGATTGGCTGCGCATCTGCTCTATCGCGCCATGCGCGCATGCGTCGAGGGGCAAACCGGCAGAATTTTATATTCCGAAGAGACAGCTCGCTCTTGCCACTCACCAAGATTCGCTCAGGGTCTGGTTCTAAACCAACCTACCTGCTTCTTCATAAATCTTTCTGTGTCGTCAGGAAAGCTGTGCCTAAAACCAGGCTCACTTCAGTATATACAAGGCAGTGCTACCCGAAGTTTGTTGCGCTTTCAAACCCCGTATCAAGATGTCTGGTCTTCAGGCTATCCGATACTCGCGAGGGAAGCTGGAAGTTCTCGACCAGCTGCGTCTGCCCCACGAGCACCACTACGACCCGGTCAGTAATTCAGAGGAGGCTTTCGAATGCATCAAGTCAATGCGAGTGAGAGGTAAGTGAAGTTGATCCGTCTCATACGACCTTGCATGACATTAATAAAATCGAGTGGTAGGTGCTCCCGCCATCGCTATTGTTGCAGCCCTGGCCCATGCGGTAGAGCTTCAGAACGGCAGCTGCAGTATGTGACCCTAGGGCAGTCCCCTTATCTTATTATGTTCCGTGATATGGTGGGTTAGCTAACGCTGCTCGTCAGGTGCGACGTCTGCGGAGGAGACGGTGTCATACATCGATTCACGGCTAGACTACCTCTTTCTTAGCCGCCCCACGGCGGTCGATCTCGGCAATGCCATCACTAGTCTCAAGGGTGTCGTTCGCAAGCATAGCTCCGAAGGGAAGGATGGCATCGTTGCCGCCTACATCGCAGCGGCGGAGGAGATCTTCCGCAAGGACACCGAGACCAATCTGCTGATTGGCGAGCATGGTGCCAAGTGGCTGATGGCAAACGCCCCGATCATGTCTGCCGACGACAAGGTCTCTGTACTGACGCACTGCAACACTGGCTCGCTCGCCACATCTGGTCATGGCACCGCACTCGGCATAATCAGGTCGCTCTTCACCAGCGGCGGTCTGCGACACGCCTTCTGCACCGAGACGAGGCCATACAACCAAGGTAGCCGGCTGACTGCTTTCGAGCTAGTCTATGAGGGCATCCCCGCCACGCTCATTACCGACAGCATGGCTGGCGCGCTCTTTGCGACACGGAAGCAGGAGTCCAGCATAGCCGCAGTCATCGTCGGCGCGGATCGGGTCGTCAGGAATGGTGACACGGCGAACAAGGTCGGTACCTATGCCCTCGCAGTGCTCGCACGGCACCACGGCATCAAATTCATCGTGGCGGCGCCCACGACGTCTATCGACCTACAGACAGAGACTGGGTCTGCCATCAAGATTGAGGAACGCAAGCCCGAGGAGCTCACGCAGATCAGCGGCGCCGTGGTCGGCGCGGACGGAAAGGTCGACATCACCCGCACTGAGCGGGTGGCAATTGCGCACCAGGACATCGGCGTGTGGAACCCGGCGTTCGATGTGACGCCGGCAGAACTCATTGATGCGGTCGTCACGGAGAAGGGCGTCATTGAGAAGGGTGCGAGCGGCGTTTTCGACTTCCGCGGAATCATGCCAGAACGGTGGGCTGCTGTTTTCAAGTCATAGGAGGGTCAGATATGACCCAGAATAGTATGGTGCCTGGCGGAGTAAATTTAGGTTTTTCTGCTCGAGGTCGTTGCAGCATATATACACATCTAATGAGTTTGATCAATTCTTCAATGCGTGCAAAATCAGCTTCTTGTATCCTTCCACGGCGGCCTCCATTTCCTTGAGTTTCAGCGCCTCGTCGGGGCCATGGGCCACCAGAATCGTGCCGGGACCGTAGAGGTAACGCGCGTGGCCGCCACGGAGATTCCCTACATCGGTTCCATAATTCATTATCGCCGTCTCGAAGCCGTCGACTTCACACTCGCACTTGACCACGCCGTACCCTGTGAAGCACTCGTGCTCGATGGCCTCGTCGTCCACACTCTTGAGCACCTCAACCAGCCGGTCCACGACGACCTTACTACCCCCATCCTCCGGGCCGATGGCCACGCGCCCGGCGATCCTGCTCATGGCCTTTTCGGGAATCACATTGGGGGCCACGCCGCCCTCGAATACGCCAATGTTAACCGTCGTGTTGCCGAACTCCTCGCTGCTGCCTAGGTCCGTGTCGAGCACCTTGGCCAGGGCCCGAATGAGCACCTCGTTGGCGCTCTTGCCCAGCCAGGGGTATCCGCTGTGCCCGGCCTTGCCGTGCACCGTGATGGTGCAGTCGAAGAAGCCCTTGTGTCCGCACGCGAGCTTGCCCTCGGTCGGCTCGCCGAAGATGGCGGCGCGGATTGCAAGCGGCGGATCACGCGCGGCCGCGGCGTCCGAGAAGGCGCGCATGCCGTCGCCGTTGCGCTCCTCGCCAACGACGAATAGCAGCATGACGTCGCCCCGCTCGATCGCCGCGGCGTCGAGGAGCTCAAACAAGGCCACGATCTGAGCCGCAACGCTGGCTTTGGCGTCCACGCTGCCCCGCCCGGAGATGACGGTCTCCCCGCTGATTGCGTTGCCATTGTCAGAGCGCGAGTACGGGATGAACGGCGGGACCGTATCAATGTGGCTCGTCACGATGACCTTGGGGGATGGCTGCTGGTCTCGATGCGGACCTGGCCAAGCAAGTACATTGAAGCGAGGCTTGACTTCGGATGACGGCGGTGTGGTGGACGTTTTGTTGGGTGTGGGGAGAAACTGGATGTCGGCGACAAAGTCGCGCTCCGTGAGGTAATCGACAAGGAACTGGCCGACTTCATTCTCGTCAAAGGTGAGGGATTGGATATCGACGAGAGACTTGTGTAGGGAGACAAGGCTGTCGCGGTACGACGGTGCCTTATCGACGACGGGCAGAATCACCGCTTGGTCGCTGTCGAGAGGAATCTGCTCGTGCCAGGCCAGGGCGGGCTGTGCAAAGGCGCCCACAAGAAGCAACTGGGGGGTGAGCGTCCTCATCGCGATGTAAAGCTGGTTATCAAGTGCGGAATGAGCTCCTGGGGGCAATTAGAGGTTGGTCTCTTGGAGAAGATTTGGGGTCAGGTAGGAATTGGGTTATGACCTCAGAGATTGGAGAAGTTCACTAAATGCACTAAAACTCAAACTCCACAGAGCTCTGGCGTTCGGGCGAACAGGCGCCGGCCCACCCCCGATCAGATGCAGTTCGGGGTTAAATGGATGAGATCATTTTTGTGCATCTGAGACCATTGATTCGCGATGCCATGTATTATCTCTACTACGTTTCGAGTAGTTTTCATTTCAGAGTTGGCAATCTCTACATTCATCAATCAATATCTGATGCTGAGAGGCCTCATGAGCTGGGCCACAGACATCTTCAAGTCAAATTGAACGCTAGCTGCCCTCGAGTTCGAGGAACAAAAGCGTAGTGGTTCAAGCGTTTCAACATTTTCTCGTGGTTTATCATCTAATGATACAACGCGGTAAGACGGCAGTATGAAATTCAAACATATAGATCTAAATATTGCAACCTTACGCAAGAGCGTAGCTCACTCTGCTCGTACCCTTTGACCTGCCGATCTTGCGGACGGTCGTCTTGCCGCATAGCTTCGTCGAATCAACGTGAGTACCGCCACACGGGTATGATTCAGCCCCCACGATGGTGACGATGCGGAACTTCTCCGTGTCTGTCATGCCTAGAGTCTTGCGGTCCGGGATCAGCCTCTCGAGGCCACGAGACCGAAAGTCCTCCTCGTCCCACCACTCGATCTCGACCGGCATATCCTTCTCAATATACTCGTCCAACTTGGTCTGGAACGATTCTTTCCACTTGCCCTCGAGCAGGCCCGCAAAGTTGCACGCCGCCGTGCCTGGCGCGTGGTCGGCGTTGAGCTCATCGAACCCAGGCACCGAGTCCTGCGCGAGGTGCCGCACCGCAGAACCGAGGACGTGACCGGCCGTGTGGTAGCGCGAGTAGAGTAGTCGCTTCTCCGAGTCGATGGTCTGCGTGACAGAATCACCAGTCTTGAAGGGCTCGGCACTGCCAGAGCCGCTGGGTGATGAGGAAAATCGGCCAAAGTGCAGGATCTCACCCTCCGTGGTTGCGCTCACGCGCACGAGGTTGACGTCGAATTGTGCCGTGCCATCCCCGCTCTTGATGGTGCCCTCATCGGACGGCTGGCCGCCACCCTGCGGATGGAATATCGTCTCCTCTGTCACGACAACGTGGTCATTCTCCTGCGCGGCCTTGTACAGCGCCTTGTCGGCATCCTGCAGCGTGGCGACAGCACGGACAGCCAGGACTGTCGTTTTTAGGGTATGCAGCTTTGCGTTCCGCTGAAACGTCTGGATTGTCCTCTGGATTGTCGACATCTTGAGCAAGTGGATGGTCTAGTTGGGAATGAAGGCAAATTGCTACAGAAGCATTCTCGTTTCCTCCAACAAGCACGTTCTTGGGAATATAATGACCATATTGCTTGGCTCAACAATCTGTCGTCAAGACTTCTGCAGTGCGGCGGCGCGCCCTTCGAGTGGGCCCGGAGCATTTATCCCCACGTTCAAGCATGCCCTAATGACTGTTCGAGAATCTCCATCATGTTCTATCAATTTCCGTGTTCGGGGGCTTTTCTTAACAAGGTCGTTTCACAAATCCTCACATCTCAGCTGATGTGACTGTAAGGATGCGAATATGAGAGAGACTAGACTAGAATATTTTCATCTTGCACAAGATCGTTGCTAAGAAATCTTGTGTATGAATTGGATAGCCATAAGCCCCAGACCTCACAACATATAAACCTGCTCATAACGTGTTCTTGAAACCAAGATATGCAGAATTGATGTCAAGCTCGAGTTCGCGTGCTTGATGATCACTCAGCTCCTCTGTCGCCTTCATCTGGTTTAGTGTAATGAGCCACTGGACGATCTTGCCCCTGTTCTCGAAGTCACGGTCGGTGACCTTGTTGACGCTCTGGATGACGTCGGTGAGCAGGGGATGGAGTTGATCTTTCGCAAGGAGACCCAGGCGCAATGCGTCGAGGAACGTGATAAAGTCCTGTGTAGCTTCCAAGATGAGAGCTCCGGACTTGTTGCTTGTTGCGGCCGCTGGCTGAGGGGCATTGCCAGTAGGCACGACCAACGCGGTAGACGGCATGCCAGCTTTGAGTCGTTCTGTAGCTCTGGGTACTTCGAGCTGATGGGGAAGTCAGTAAATGCAAATTGGTACATTACGGACTCACTGGGCTGGGCTGGACATACATCCCACTCGGCTTTGAATTCCTCAAGCCCTACAAAGGCCTTTGCGACCACCTCGTCCGATGTAATGGACTTGTACTGCTTCAGCGAACGCTCGCAGATCTCGGTGTAATCGGCTTCGGGTATTGCATCTTTCAAGAATGCCCTTTCTAGCTCGTCGAGTGTTACGATTATCGAGAAGATCTCGGCAAGCGAGTCCTGCAGATCCCGCTCCGCGCGGGTCTCGGCCAGTTTCACCTCCTTGACGGTCTGGTCAGCAATACTCGACGGACCTTCTAGAGGGTCGATCAGGTTACCTCGTCAAGGTTGATTGTCGCAGAGAGCGTCGTGTCGGGCACATAACTGTGGGGGGTCGGCGCATATGCAGCCTGGCGGGTGTTCATCTCGGCGGCCACGAGGCAAGCCAGAAGGTCAACGGCAGCGGTATCATTAAGTTGGATCTTGTCAAGTTGTTACTCAAATACCCCAAACATCCCTAAGTCCAGCGTGGAATCCACAAGGAGGCAGCAGCGCAGTTCCGGTTGTCGCATTTCCCCACGCCCACTCCACACCTGGAAACGCCGAGCTCCGGGCGCATGATGCAAGGGCAGGCGGCAAAATCCCGCTCACCACTTGCTCTGCCAGTACCTCTAGCGCCGGACCTGGGTGGGCCCCTGGCGATAAGAACTCTTCCAAGCAGCGATAAGAGTCCGTCCCTCGATTTTTTTGGAACGCCGAAAAAGTTGGCTCCGGGCGCCAGGGTCTCTTCAGAGTGCAAAGCTGCCGCACCGAGCTCTGCGATTGAGAGCCGCCCACTCGCCAACTTCCACAACACCAGTCCAGACTGCCACAGTGCTCAATACCGGCACAATGGCGGGCGCAAAGAAGAACCACAAGGCGACTAAAAAGTTTGAAACCAAGCATCTCAAGGGTGTCCTTGACCAGCGCAAGTCCGCCGCCAAGGTAAAGCAGAGGTACCAGGCCACAGCAAAGAAGCAAGCGAAGCGCAGCCGTGATGCCGAGTTCTACAAGGGCGGCGAAGGCGGCGAGGCCGGAGATGATGTAGTACCCAAGCCGAGAAACTCCAAGACGGCTAATGTCAACGACATGAGCGTCGACGACTTCTTCGGCGGCGGCTTCGAGATCATTGACAAGGCGGAACCCGGCAAAAAGGGTGCAAAGAAGCCGACGGGCAAGCGGAAGCGAGACGACCCGGCCCAGGAGGGCGAAGAGGAGAGCGATCTGGACATCTCGGACGTTGAGCAACCACATATCACTGCCGATGACGACGAGGACGAGGACGCTTCCGACTTTGGCGCGGACGACATCAACATGAGCAAGGCAGCCATGGAGAATCTTGCCAAGGACGACCCAGATTTCTACAAGTTCTTGCAAGAAAACGACCCCGATGCGCTCGCGTTTGACGACGATGATCTAGCAGAGATGGACGAGCTTAGCGGCAGTGACGCTGGCGAGGACGAGGACGAGCCGAAGAAGAAGAAGCAGAAGAAGGACGGCAAGAAGAAGAAGCAGGCGGCAGCTGAAGAGGGGGAAGATCAAGATATGTTCGGTTCCGATGAGCTTACTGGCCCCATGGTGGCTCGTTGGAAGCAATCCATGTCGGAGACATTCTCGCTCCGTGCCACGAGGCAAGTTGCGCTAGCCTTCCGCTCCGCCGCGTTTCTCAACGAAGAGGACGCCGAGGACAGGAAGCAGAAGTACACAATTTCGGACCCAGCGGTGTTCCATGAGATCCTGGTCGTGGCTCTCAAGCAGATCCCAGAGGTCTTCAGTCACCACCTCCCCGTCAAGGAATCAGCGCGCGGCAAAATCCAAGTACCCACGGAGAACAAAAAGTTCAAGACAATGTCTGTCATGCTACGGTCTTTTGTCTCTGCCATTCTCCACCTCCTGACGACCCTCTCCGACGATGCGACACTCAAGCTCACACTCTCCGCCCTGGAACCGCTTGTGCCGTACCTGCTGAGCTTCCGCAAGCTGCTCAAGGCTCTCATCAAAACGGTGGTGGCTTTCTGGGCACAGGCCGCCAGCAGCGACTCCACGAGGATCACGGCGTTCCTTGTCATGCGGAGGCTGATGGTAATTGGCGACAAGGGCGTGCGAGAAGCGGTCCTGAAGGTCACCTACCAGGGTCTTCTGTCTGGCGCTCGTGTCACCAACACCAACACCATCCAGGGCATCAACCTCATGAAGAACTCTGCCGCCGAGCTATGGGGCATCGACCAGACGATTGGCTACACGACTGCCTTCAGCTTCATCCGTCAGTCTGCGATCCACCTGCGCAACAGCATCGTGCACAACCAGAACGATTCGTTCAAGACAGTGTACAACTGGCAATACGTGCACTCGCTCGACTTCTGGTCTTGCGTTCTTGCCGAGCACTGCAGCCCAATCAAGGAAGCCGAGGCCGGGCGCGAGTCCCAGCTCAAGCCGCTCATCTACCCGCTGGTGCAGGTGACGTTGGGCGCCATGAGGCTGATTCCGACATCGACTTACTTCCCGCTGCGCTTCCACATGATCCGGTCGCTGCTCAGGATATCACGCTCGACGGGCACGTACATCCCGCTCGCGTCGGCTCTCCTCGAGGTCCTCACCTCGGCCGAGATGCGCCACACGCCCAAAGCGACGACCGTGAAGCCACTCGATTTTGCCGTCAGCTATAAGGCGCCCAAGTCGTACCTCCGGACGCGTGTCTTCCAGGACGGCATCGGCGAGCAGGTCGTCGAGCTCCTCGCCGAGTACTTTGTGCTGTGGTCGACGAACATCGCCTTTCCCGAGTTCGCGCTGCCCGTCGTCATCACGCTCAAGCGCTGGCTCAAGCAATCCCGCAAGCGGGCCAGCGGCAATAACAACGCCAAGCTGCGCGCGGGCCTGACGCTGCTCGTCCAGAAGCTCGAGGCCAACGCAAAGTTCATCGAGATGAAGCGCGTCAAGGTCGACTTTGCGCCAAAGGACCGCACGCAGGTGGACAGCTTCCTGCGCGGGTTCGAGTGGGAGAAGACGCCCGTGGGCGCGTACGTCGTCGCACAGAGGAAGGCCGGCGCCGAGAAGGCCAAGATGCTCGAGCAGGCGCGGCGTGAGGACGAGAAGAAGCGCAAGGAGGAGGAGCAGGAGGCGCTCGAGGAGCAGCTACCCGAGTCCGAGGGCGAGGAGTTCGACGATGAAGAGGAGGACAACGACGTTGATGACATAGACGAGGATTCGGAAGACGACGAGTAGACATGTCTCCCCCTCCCCCAATGCAAGAGTCCAATTCAGGGATGCGTCGTAGACGACGGTAGACGAGCGTCTTCAAAGTTTGTCGATACTGCTGTTGCTGTAAATTGGCGTTTTTGGTCCCGAGAGAAATAAAACTTGGCATTCCTCTTCCCTTGTTTTGATGTCGAACTTGCTATCAACAGAGCCGCGTGAATTGAAATGTCGCGCTTCATATCTTGCACGTAAAGCTTGGTGCGCGTGTAAGTCCAGGTCAGCTTTTGTCCTCACCTCACCTCTGGCCCGTGAACAACCCCCGTCAAACACAGCAGGAAGAGCCTGGCGGCGAGGAAGACGAGTCAGTGGGCAGAGAAGACACGCACGTGTACAGATCAGCAAGTGATTTTGTGTAAAATCACGGGTTTTCCCAGAGGGCTCACGGGTACAACAAATAAATCTAATTTTAATTACAGACTGTAATGTATCGCACCACGTCACGAATATAGACAAACATGTTTTATTGTATGGGGTGTTTAGTATATTCTGATAAAACCCTGACTACAGAGCTATGTATTGATTTCGCTTTTGGTATCACTGGTTTTCTATGGAGTAGCTACAACACTATGTATTTCCGCCTCTTTCCCGTCATTCATTTCATTCATAAACATTCCACCCTGGCTCCCCCAAGCTTTACTGCTTCTCCAGCAGCATGACTCTGGACCCAAAGTCCTGCACGGGGAACTGGTACTGCACGCCGACGTTCATGAGCGTCGCGCCGCTGTACGTGCCGTTGGCGCCACCGTCGATGGTGTACCTCGACGCCGCGTCGAGCCCCTGGAGCTTGAGGTACGGGATGCCCGCGGTGTTGACGTTGCTGCGCTGCTGGAAGTAGAAGACGACGGCCTTGGCGCCCTGCTTGTCGACAAACATGGCCGCGGGCCAGTTGGACAGCTCGGGCAGGGCGAGGCGGTACATGTCGCCCTGGACGACGGTGGGGGCCACCTTGTCCGCGAGCTCGAGCAGTGCGGGGAGCTCGGCCGTCTCCTCGTCGGTGAGGTCGGCCGGGTTGAGCTCGAGGCCGAAGGAGCCGCCCATCATGGCGACGTGCGCGCGGAACCGGAGCGGCGTCACGCGGCCGGCCTGGTGGTTGGGGACGACCGAGATGTGCGCGCCCATGGACGAGGCCGGGTAGACGAGCGACGTGCCAAACTGGATGCCGATGCGGTCGAGGCCGTCGGTGTTGTCCGACGTCCACGACTGCGGGAAGTAGTGCAGGATGCCCGGGTCGAAGCGGCCGCCGCCCGAGGCGCAGCCCTCAAACAGGACGTCGGGGAAGCGTGTCGTCAGGGTGTCGAGCACGTGGTACAGGCCGAGCAGGTACTGGTGGCTCGTGTACGAGTTCTCCGTCTCGTGCATGCCGCGGTTGTTGTCCCACTTGACGTACGTGATCTTGGCCGAGTCGAGGATGTTGGCCACCGAGTTGATGACGAACTCCTGAACCACGGGCAGCGCGAGGTTGAGGACGAGCTGGTTACGGCGAACGGTGCGCGGGTAGGCGTCGGCGTGCAGGACCCAGTCCGGGTGCTTCTGGTAGAGCGTCGAATTGGGGTTGACCATCTCGGGCTCGAACCAGAGGCCGAAGCGCATCTTTTCGGACGAGTTGCCAGACTGCATCTGCGTGATCTCGTCGACCATGGGGCCAAGGCCGTCGGGGAAGCGCGCCGTGTTGGGCTGCCAGTCACCGAGGCCCATAGTGTCGTTGGTCCGGGGGAAGTCGTTGCCGAACCAGCCGTCGTCGAGCACAAAGAGCTTGATGCCTAGGTTGGCCGTCGCCCGAGCGAGGTCCACAACGGTGCTCTGATTGTAGGCAAAGTACAGCCCCTCCCAGCTGTTGAGCAGCGCGGGCTTGGTCTCGACCGCGTGCTTGCTGCGGATCAGGTTTTTACGGAACAGGTTGTGCAGCTTTCGGGACATGCCGCCGACGCCGGCGTCCGAGTAGACGGCGATGCACTCGGGCGTGGTGAAGGTCTCGCCGGGCTTGAGAGGCCAGGAGAACTGCAGAGGGTTGAGGCCGAGCGTGGCGCGGGTGAAGCCTTGCGACGACTTCTCAACGTCGACGGAGAACGAGCCCGTGTATACTAGCGAGAAACCCCAGGCGTCGCCCCGGCTCTCGGTCGTTTCAGGAGAAACAAGGGCAAGGAAGGGGTTGTGGTAGTGTGAAGAGTAACCCGCCAGGGATCCGAATCTGTTGGTTGAGTCCAGGTTAGAATTCCAAGCTTGCATAATACGATATTGATGCCATAAACGTACCCTTGGTTTCCCCATTCGATACTTCTGCGAACTCTCTGGGCCTCTCTGGCCCAGTCACCGCGAAGGTAGATCATTTCGTAGTCGGCAAAGGGCAGGTCGACGCTCAGACTAGCGGCCTTGTCGAGAATCATGTCGTTGTCGCCCTTGTTGGTGATGTTGACGCTGCGCACGATGGCGTCGTGCTCGGGGAAGACCGAGTACGACATGTCGACGGCGATGGAGCTGTAGTTGTCAAAGAGGTGCACGATAAGGGTCGACACGTCGCCGGCCTCGCCGAAGGTCGATGGAAGACCTTTGAGCGAGGGCTTGCCTTCGACGAGCTCGTGAGACTGGTACTTGAGCTCGGAGACGGTATAAGCCTTGCCACCGCCGGCCTGGCGGACCTGGAAGGCCGGGATGCGCATGTCACCGCGGCCGAGGTCTGGGTACTCGCGCTTGACGCGACCGGGGAAGCCAGTCCAGCCATCGGGCCGGATGAGGGGCTCGACGAGGCTGTCCTCAGTGGCAAGGCCGCCAAAGTGGTCGTTGTAAAGGTCGCCGGTGGCCTCGTCGACGTGGAAGCGGTAGGACATGCCCTTGCCGTTCAGGGCAAAGGACTTGTCCTCGGCAACGACGCTTTGCATTGTTGCGGATGAGCCCTCCTGTGCAGCAGCGGGAAGCTGGCAAAGGGCACTCAAGGCAATGGCAGCCAGCGGTGCTCGGATCATCTTGGCAATCATGTTGGGGGTTGTGCACGACAGATCAGCCAAAGCTGGGAGGTCTCAAAAAAAAACTGCCCTTCAACGCGCGGGTGCCTCCTTATATACATGGTTACTCTGATGTGACCGTGTATCGACGGACTGGCCGGCCGATCGAGGGAGGTCCAAGTTTCTGCTGCTGGCCGAGGTGGTGCCGTTGCCCAGCGCGGCGACAGGGGCTGTCGAACCCGTCATGATGCTGATTCTGGACCCGGTCGCGGTCATTGACCAGTCGGCCGCCGAGTCAATCTCCGCACTGCCGCTGCGAAGAAAAAAAGAGAGCTGTCCACCGCGGTGCAGGTGGAGGTGCAGATGCGGGGATTGTGGAGGAGGTGGAGGTGACGGCCTCGCAGAAACTCTCGGACATGCTAGCCGGGGTCACTTGCGGAGTCCGGCGTGCCTACCGGTGCGAAGGTGCCACGACTGGCGATCCCCTCCGTCGGTTCCGCATCCCCCGACTCGCATCACTGCAGCACCGCGTGCTGAGAGTGCCACATGATTACCCTAGGCGAGCCTAGGGTCAAGAAGCATGCCCATACCTTGACCGAGTCTGCAGCTGGTCGCAGAGGCCTTGCCCGCACTTGACATTTTTTCCCTCTTGCCAAGCATGTCGGTCCGGAACACGCAAGCAGAAAATTCTCCATACGACGCTGACAGGCAGGGGACAGTACACCGTCGCAAAAGGTCATGTCGCTGTATCGTACACGTCGGCCGTGTGGCTGCTGCAGCTGCCCGAGATCCCCTGTTGGAAGCAGCTGCACTGCTCGGCGTGTTGCACGCGTCCGAATGAGAAGGTGAAGCGCTGAGTCGTGGAAGAAACTGTGCCCCTCTTGCCTCGTCTGAAGGTCTGAACCACATAAAGACTGCTGAACAAGAAGGGAAAAAAAGCCTCGCCGTCACCAACGGGTCTTACAGAGAACTTTAGAAGCTTAACTGAGCCACGCACTCGAGTGCCGCCGCTAGGCGTCGCCGTGGCTGGCCCGTGACATGCGCCAAGCAAGCCCTCTGCTTCTTTTGGAGAAGCTCTCCTCGCGGGCGATTTCTTTCCTCTTCGGGAGCACAGCCGTGCGCCAGCACAGGGGTCTGGCGCTGTGGGGATGGACTAGATTGCAGAGATCGAGTCATCACGTTCGAACCTAGTTCCCTGACAAGGCGCTCCAATCAGGCATGCATCGCCGCGAAGAACTGCCCGCTGATGGCCTCGATCCCATGTTGGTGGAACGCATGTTGGTTACGTAGTGGAAACTCTGTTGACCTTGTCCGATCTTCTGCCGACTCGGGCCAGGTCAAAATCCGGGTAGCCAAGGCCGCTTGAGCAGCGACAACGAAGCCAGAAGCTAGAAGAATACCGTCCAGTTCGTGCGCGAGGGGGCTACTCCCTCTCTCACAGCTTTGCACCTTTCTTTCGTCCGTTCTTCATCTCCTGCCGCCAAGCCAAATCGCCGAGAATCTCCTCGGAGCCGCCTCCAACAACCATCATCCGCAGATCTCGCGTAATCTGCTCGACGATGCCACCTCCTCCAGGTCCGCCTCGCTGATATGCCACTCCGCCCATGACTTGCTGGGCCTCGCGCGCAGCCAGCTCGAGAATCCTTCCTCCCGATACCTTGGTCAGAGCAATACGACCAGCAATCGAGTCGTCCTGCCAGCCGTGCTTCTGGATATGATATGCAATCTGCTCAAGCCACGCCCAGTGCGCCTCGACCTCTCTGGCTAAGGTAATGATCTTATGCCGGATGATCTGGTGGCTCGCGAGCGGCTGACCAAAGGTCTCGCGCTCGTGCGCATACTCAAGGGCGACCGAGAGGCAGGTCCGGGCCTTGCGGTTGCAGCCCACAGACATCATGAACCGTTCCTTGTTGAAGTTGGTCATGATGTACTTAAAGCCCGCGTTCTCCTTACCCAGGAGGTGGTCGACCGGAACACGGACGTTATCGAGGCGGACCCAGCTGGCACCACCCGCATTCTGACCGCTGTTGTAGATCTTCTCAATGGTGACGCCCGGCGACTTGAGCGGCACAACAAGCAGCGATATGCCAGAGAGTCCGGGGCCGCCTGTCCGCACCGCAGTGGTCATGTGGGTTGCCCACTGCGCGCCTGTGATCCATTTCTTTGTGCCCGTCACGGTGTAGTGCGAGCTGCCATCGGTCTTAATAGCCGTGGTCTTGATGTTGCCGACATCACTGCCGCCACTTGGTTCGGTGATGCCGAGGCAGAAGTTGGTCTCCCGGCTGAAGAGCCCAGGGAGCCAGCGCTGCTTCTGCTCTTCAGTGCCATGGTTGACGACAGGAGGAATTCCGATGCCGTTGGCCCCGGCAAGCGCGGACCCTACTGCGCCGTCGATGCGGAATGTTTCGTCCATCAGGGTCAGATAGTGGAAGATGTCCAACTCTTCGGCCTGCATGCCCAGTAGTGTACGAAACTTTTCCGGGCGATATTGCGGCGGGATATCCAGCAAGACGAGGCCGGAGTTGATGTAGTCAAGCTTTGCCTGGGTCGGGCAGTCACCCTTCTCTTCCCATTCCAGGGCATGAGGGGCAATGTTGTTGTCAATGTACTCGCGGGCGTAGCGCTGGAGCGCCCTGTGACTGTCGTTGTAGTAGGGCGACTCGAGCGCGCCATGCCACGCGGGCTCGGCCCAGGGTGTTTTGGAGCTGGAGGTGGAGGTGGACATGATGAAGCAAGTAGCCGAATTTTTGAGAGATGAAGTGATGTTGGTGCAAAGCGACAGAAGTGCCGATGCGATGGACAGAGACGTCTTGGCGATGGGCAGTACGAGAGGAGCTGATCAGCGCTGAGCCGATTGGCATCAGCCGAGGCTGTTCGTGGATTTGTCCATGGCGTCAAGTACCCCCCAGGTTGAGCCCAGCGCGGAATTATGGAGCGCGTGCCACCTCCAAGACGCGCTCAGGAGCCGCAGTGTAGCATGTACCGACCCTAGGGTATTACTACAAGCTGGGGATTGGACGGTGGAATTAACCATGGAAATAAAAATGTTCGTGCGTAGTCCTAGACGGCTACATGAAGCGGCTCCTTTTTGTCCGAGAATGATGAGTTGAGTGAGGACATGTCAGGCCGAGGCGGCTTTCAACCGCGGTGGGGTCTTTGCCCGGTGGGGTCTTTGCCTGAAGGTGTCCTGTCTCGCCTGTCTCGCCTGTCTTCCCCGCAAACTCGAAAAGTCTGGATGAGAGGTGGTCAAGGCACGATCGTCAACCGGTGCGGGTGGGGCGCCAGGTTGTGCCTTGCATAATGCATAACGCGTGATGCACAATGAACCGACGACGCACCAACTACGCACAAACGATGCACAAACGACCCAAGGCGCCGGAGAGACGCTGCAGAAAAGCAAGCCAAAGAAAAAAGACACGGCGGGCGGCGGTTAAGCAGCGCACCTTGGGGTAGAGTGCAGTGTGATGCCGGCGGTCATTGGCTGCGTGCGCGCCCGTGCCCTGCAGCGCGCAGGGAGCCGCCCGGGGGCCTATTTTGGGCGCTGCCAATCACACACCACAGGCCCTGCTTGCCGCCCTCGTCGCCCCTCCCTCGACAACATCATGCCACTCGTGCGCGCCACGCCCTCGCCCTGATTCGGCCTCGACGTCGACCGCTGCACACGCAGATGCACATCCCGATGGCGGCACGCCAGCGCCAGGCGCTTCCGCATCCGTACCTCAGCATACAATACCATGCCGTCTGCACTCTTGTGTCCCACGGGACATGCTCCCACGAGGCCCAGCAGAAACCAAGACGAGCTCGAGCACCCGCCACCACGAATCCACGACCCCACGACACCACCGACGGCGGATTCACACCGCAGCAATGGCCACCCCTGCTGGACCCTCGGGAGGCTTCTCTCTGTTTCCCAGCACAGCAAACAACGGCATCAGACCGCCCTCGCGCAAGACGACACCCATCGCGAGGCCGATGACACCGCCAGCAGCATCCGCTGACCACCGCGGCTACTCCTTTGAGCAGTCGCCGCCTCGCAACGGTACAAGGACACCGGACAATGTCAACTTGTCGCAGTCTGCCGTCGACAGAACGCCCCCAACAGCCCGCCGGGCAGCCTATGGCGAGAGCCCTACGGCAAAGCCGACACCACTGCCCGACTACCCGCCACGATCGGATACGGCTTTCTCTGGAGCGACGCTGGTTCGCGCAGGAAGCAACCGGTCGAGGAGCTCCATAGCCAAGCGCCCGCTGGAACCCGAGCACCCGTCCACATCGACTTCTCACGAGCCCATCCGCTCAATGTTCCCTGTGTATGACCACACACTGCCAATGGACCGCCAGGAGTACTTTCCCAACCAAGTCAACCCGCATCACATCCCGCGGACCGTCATAAGCCGACAGGACCACTTGCCGCCGGCTGAGGCTGGGCCCCATAGCCCTCCTGTCGTAAGCCCCGTGAGAAGCCCGCTCAGCATCGACTCTGCGAGAAGGTGGCCGAGGCGGAATCAAGAGCCACCCGTGATACCCCCAGTCAGCAGAGCCGATCAGCTCCGCGACTACTGGAAAGCAGCAAATGGCTGGAAAGCCTCACAAATGGAGGGCAGGACATACTGCCTCAAGTTGACGCCAGAGAAGGACACGCCTGTCTACACCCTGTCCTCCACCACCCAGCCACTCTATCACCTCAAGATCGATCCCACGTCAGCTTCGGCATACGTATCACTCAAGAGACACGACCCATCAAAGCTATGCAAAGAGCAAGACCCGACAGCAGTGGTAAAACCACCCACGGGCATCCTCAGTGTCATCCGCGAGGCCGAGGCACGCCCTGCCTGGCAGGAGGCGATAAACACCACCCTCGAAGAGCCCTCGCGGCGATTGCCACCCCATGATGGTCTTGTCGCTCTCCTCTACCCATGCGCCGCGACTAAGGTGGCTCTAGACAGGCCAGATGACATGCATGCAGTTGCAGCCGCGGAGCGGGAGTGCGCCAGGCTTGTATGGGACGACGACAGCAAGAACTACTATCTGGTCCACCCCGCCCTGGCCACGCCATTCTGCATCACTATCGAGCGTAATCCCGCTTGGTCTCGTACAGAGTATACTCTGGAACATGTCGAGTCGCCGCAGCACCTGGCCAAGCTTACTCGTGAGGCATCTGGCGATGGGTACATGGAACTCGACACACTGGTGTCTGGCCACATTGAGGCCTACTACGTGCTCGACATAGCCGTCTGCGCTCTGATACTAGTGGCCAACCTTGACGAGAAGAACGTCTTGGTCGAGTCGTTCGAGCCGCCTCCCCCGCCCCCAGTCTATCTTGGAGAACACGAGCGTCGGAGCAGTAGTCGGTTGAGCAACTTCCTAACTGGAGCAGGCAGCATAGGAGGACGCGAAACACCAGAAACCCATGGAAGCAAGAACAAATCCAAGAAGAGCAAGACGCGTACCCGGATGGAGGAGTTGGAGCTGGACCTCGAGAGCCAGACCAGCAGCGTCGCCGGCGGCAAGTTCGACGTCAAGGACAAGGATCACAAACTTCCAAGCACGACCCGGACAGTCATCAAGCTGATTGGCATCATCTTCAAGCTTATCATCTGGATACTCACTGTTCTTTTCAAAGGGGTGTCGGCGGTTGTCGTGGGGATGAGCAAATGCATCACGAGCAACAAGCTGTAACCGATTATATGCGGGCTAAATCTTTAGCCTGGACCAGCACAAAGCACGGCGTTGTGTGGTCAAAAGCGAAAGGGTCAATTTTTTCTTTTCTTTTCCGGAAGCGCAGGCGTAGACACGGCGGAACCATTGTACTTTCTTACGACTATCATCTCTTCCACAGCAGGCTCTTCCGAGTTGCTGTTTTCCAATAATTCCTGTATATACTTTTCCATTCTTCAACCTAGGTGGCTCGCAGATCAAGGACATATTTGCTCTTATCGTTATGCTCAAAAGATAACCGTGAACACCCGAACTCCTCTTATTCCATATGTTTCGTATCTAAATGAGATGAAACCAAAGTCCATCACAGCACAAAAGTCGGCCCAAAAATATCGCTCGTTTTTCTCTCCCTCTCCTCACCGCTTCCGCTCGCGGACCTTGATCTTCTTGCCCGACTTTGTGACGCCGCCCATGGCCGTCGCCGTCTTGGCCATCATGGCACGCTGCAGCTCGAGCTTGCTCTCAGCCCGCGCGAGCACCGTGACCTTACGACGCGCCGCCTCGAGCCGCCGCTCGAGCTTGCCCAGAAGCGCCTGCTTCTGCTCGACGCGCAGCTTGTCCTCCTCTTCCTTTGTGCGGGCCTGCGGTGGCTTCTTGCTGGCTTTGATCGTGGCTGCTGCCGCGGTCTTGCCGCCACTGCTGAGGGCGTCGTCGTCTGACATGCCGTCAGCGTCGTCGGCGCTGTCGTCGAGCAGCATGGCCATGTCGTCCCCGTGCAGCATTTCGTCTCTCCCCTCGACGTCCTCGGAAAAGACAAATTTCCTCTTCTTCTTGCCCGAGCCTCCCTCCAGGTCGTCATCCAGACCAGCAAACTCATCATCACTGTCCTCCCCACACCTGCCGCCGCCGTTCCCCGCTGGACACCCAGCCCCTCCAGACTCCGCCCAGCGCAATCACGCGCTCCTCGAGCACCTTCACATCCTTGCCCGCCACGTTCCTCATGGTCCGGAGGTACCCCAGGTCCTGCGTCTTGAGCAGGCGACTGACGTCGACGTCCATGCCCTTGAGGCTGCCCCTGTCCCCGTCGACGATGCCGTCCCACTTGCGGCCTTTGCTCGACGTTGCGCCGCGCACGGGACCCCGCGGCGCCCTGCCGCCTCTGCTCATCATCCCAAAGTAGAACTCGTCCTCGTTCTTGTCGGCCGCCTTGGCCCGCAGGTTCTTGAGCGTGCGCTGCTTCTTCTTGTGGTCCGCCGCCCGCAGCGAGTAGTCCTTGTGCTTCTCGAGCAGGCCGTACCGCGCGCGCTCGAGTGGCTGCGCGCGCTCGCGGTGCTGCCGCCGCTGCACGGCGTTGCGCATCGACGACGACATGGTGGTGGTGGTGGTGGTGGTGGGCTAACTGTTGTTGTGCGTTGCAGTCCAAGGGCGATAGCTCTGTTGCTACAGTAGACCCTGTGGACGTCGAGGTGCAGAGAGAACCGACGTGTCGTGTCAAGGCTCTAGTGTGTGCGTTCGTTTCTCGGACTTGAACGCTTGCGCTGTTGTCGTGGAAGGCGCTCGTGTTTTGTCGTCGGCCGTGCTCGGTGGGTAGTCGACAGTCTTGCGGACTCCAGTCTATCTTATTACCTGTGATTGCGATCGTCTCTGTAGTGTCACGCCTCCCTGTGGGCAATGTCGTGGTTTGCAGGCTGGTCAGGTATTGCGCTTGGAATGGCTGATGGGAAGTCTGCTGCAAAATGCATCACCCCAAGGATGCAAGTCTGAATTTCAACTTTTTAGTGGGGAAGGGACTTGCTCCACCTTTTAGCACTCTTAGCGCCAAAGCCCGTCCTCGAGCGTTAACACAGCAGGAGGGGAGGGGGGCTTTGAATAATGGAACCCAACATCAGCTGAGTCTGGACGGTGAATATCGGTCGAGCTTGGATCCTTTACTGAAATCTGTACGGATCAGCGCGAGCGAATAAACACTCTAGCAGGCCATGTAGAGACTTTGATTTAATATAGACTACACAACCACTCGACAGACTATTCAACTCCAGCATCTAGCACTTCAAATTGATCCCCCTTCTCTTCTCTGTCTCCCGGATCTCAAACATGACCTGAGTACCACAGAACAGCGCAATCAAAGCCCCGGCCATGAAAGTCGTACCTGGGAATGGACAAGCAAAGTTAGCAAAGCACATCCTCAAACAACAAGCACCCAAAAGACGATCCGTGAGTTTTCCTTACCTGAGTGATCTTTCGTGATTCCGCTGATGATCTGCTTCATCCCATCCACCCCCACGGCATACCCAATCAGATTCGCCGTCATCATCATGAGGACGTTGACAACCGCACCGAGAGACGCTATCATGCGGTAGGCCGTGGGCCGCGACTCCCACTTGCGTTTCGGGAAGAGCGCGCCCGCCATCATCTCGGGCATCATGAAGAACACGACGAGCCAGCCCCAGATGAGCAGGCGGAGCTGGATGTCGTGCCAGATGGCGACAAACGTAAAGACGAGCATGTAGGTCGTGATCGACCGCGCGGCCCCGGCCCAGCCCTTGAAGCTCGCGCCACCGAGGGGCATGTATATGTAGCGCACGGAGAAGCGGTAGAAGCTGCGGTGCCAGCTGCGCCAGAAAGAAAGGGTGCTGTAGTTGTCGCTCACGCAGCGGATCATGTTCTCCGGCGGGTCGATGCCGTCGACGAGCGCCCAGAGGCGGAAGAGCCTCCATGGCAGGAGAAGCTTGAGCCAGATGAGGTGCAGCTGGAGGAAGCTCAGCATACAGAGCTGGGCAGCTGTGTAGTCGGCCCAGTTGGGGTTCGCATTGGAAATTGCCTGCACGTACTCGAAGTGCAGCACGACCTCCATGACGAGGAGGGTGATTAAAAACCGAATGCCGTATCGAATTGTGCGGCTTGTCTCGATAGTTGCAGACTTGTATCTCGCTTGGGCGATGTAGTCGTTGAACGTAATGATTGGCCCAGTAAGGTAAAGCGGCGCGTAGATGGCATATGCCACGTAGTTGCGGAAAGAGTAGTCTCTTGGCTGCGCGGGGATACTTACACGCTCGCGCTCGCTGAGTGCTGCAGGGTCGAGTTGCTTCTTCTAGGACAATCACCGTCAACAAACGTCTCTACAGGAAGGAGTAGTGATCCCAGATATTCGGCATACCTCTAGGATGTCTTGTTGACTGCGGTCCAAGCTCCAGTAGTAGTCCAGGTTGAAGCTGATGAGCCGCAGCACAGTTATGTTGAACAGAATCTCCCAACGTCCCATGATACCGCCGTAGCTGTCAATCCACTTTCCCCACGTAACAAGGCCTACCTCGGTGTTCAACGCCCCCTTTGCTGAGATACCCACGAAATAATTCGCGACCCGCTCCATTTTAAAGCCCTGAGTGAGCTCATTGGCAAACAAAAGACCAACGTTGAATATCCATGTGGCGGTAGGAACGTACTTCCGGGGCAGAGCCGTGGCGATCTTGAAGTTGAGGAGCAGGATCAGAAGTACTTTGGCAGCCGAGAAGCCGTGTAGCACTATCAGGAACTTGATGGCGAACTTGAAGTCATAACCTGTCCGCTGGTCAAGGCGGAGTTGGGCATCCTCGGCCGCAGTTGTCGTCGTCAAATCGCTAGTCTTCTTGCGATGAAAGATGGCCGCGTATACTCGGCGCATGACTGGGTGGACGAGAAGCAAAGTTACCATATACGGTAGGTTTGTACGAAAGGAATGGTATTGCGAGTCCGATACGTCCTGGAAGGATAGTCAGTTACCGCGTCAAAGGTCAAGGCAATCGGGACTCGGGCTTACGATCATACGACCAGGGATCCAGCCTGGGGACAGGAGTCGCTCAAACTTGTGATAAGCGGGATGATCGGCTGTAATCAAGGCCCAAGTAAGTCATTGTGGCCCCCTCTACGGACAGACATCGGTCCGGGATTTCTGGAGACTACACACCTTTCGAAGCTTGGTAGGGGATGTAGAACATGGGCGGAATTATGGCGGCGATGTATATTAGGTACAGATAGAACTCGGGCGTATTCCACTTGGAGGGCTGGCCGGCCGAGCTCCAGCTCGCGGCGCGCGCCTTGCTGCTCTTCGCATCGCGGTCATCGCGGGCATCGACAACGGTCTTGTACGGAACGGTGGAGGGGTTCGTGAAGCGGGTGTCGAGAGTGTCGAGGTCGTAGAGATTACGAAGAAAGGAGAGGACGGCAGCCATTGCGGCAGGCCCGGGACCTGGTCGAGTTCGCAGGCTGCTAGGGTTTGGTTGGAAAGAGGTCGAGTAAGTACAGGCGCTCAGTTACGACGCATAGCTCAAGTCTCTGAAGCTTGACGGCGTTTTCAGGGAGCTGATGTAGTTTCGACAAAGGTGCACGTGCAAGTGGTGTCTCGAGATGCCAGTTTAGGAGAGGTCCTGAGTGGAGGGCCTGCGGGTCCCGTTCAATCCACTAATCCAGGGGTCGTGGTGTTCTCGAAACGGCTAACGTCGGTACGAAGACAAGCTGCGTTCTCGCATCGACTGTCACTTAGGATTGATCTTGGTCTGATGCGACTTACTCATCAAGAAACCAATGGATGTCACGAGGAGTATGGGAGTCATTCTTTCTCCCAGCGTGTTGAAACCGAGGAAGGAAAAGGAACAAAATTCACTGCATTCGATATCTTCTACAACTGTGAAGGGAAACTCGCTTACCAGATTCACAATTACATCAAATCACGAGCCTTCATAAATATCGCAGGCGGTTTCCAAAGAAGAAGAAGAAGAAGAAGAAGAAGACGAAAATATGGTAACAAACCAAGCCGAAATAGAGGAAACAGGGATGCTCAGAACATCGTTGACCGCAAAAAGCCGCCAAAAGCCAAAAAGATGGTGCGATAGATCCCACTTAGTGGGATGCATCGGGAATTGAGCCCGATGCGGGGGTCGAACCCGCAGCCTTGAGATTGGAAGTTACTCAAGATGTATGAATAAGAGTCTCACGCTCTACCGATTGAGCTAACCAGGCAGTTCTGTGAACTAATCATTTTGATCTCAGCGATCTTTATTCTGCCCTATATTAGCTTTGCAATGGCACATCAAGTCCTGTGCTGATGAATCATAGTAGTATTAGCGCGATCTCAGGCCGAGGAGGACATAGGGACCTAGGCAATGTGTAAAGGGATACACATTTTCGACGTCGAGGATTGAGCAGCGTGATGTGTTAGAACGAGAGGTTTCATACATGGGATAATCCGCATGTGCTTCACACAGATTGTGTAACAGAACCTTTGCTTGGCTGGGAAATTACATAGGTATCTCCTATTGAATCAGTTTCAGTAGATGTAATAGGCCTGTGTTAGTGGCAGCTCTTCCGACGGCTCCGCCGTGCAGTGTACCCCGTCTGCCTCGACGATGTACGTTTCCGGGTCGACTCTCATCTTCGGCATGGTGTCGTTGAACTTCATGTCCCGCTTGCCAATGTTTCGACAGTTTTTCACCGGCTCGATACGTTTTCGGAGTCCATATGTCTGCACGACGCCCATGTCGATGCTCGCCTGCGAGACGAACAGGACCGACGTAGAGGGCACAAGGGGTGCGTACATAGGCCTGCCAATAATGGGCTGGATCGTAGGAATCGAGGCATTTGGATCACCCTGAGATTTAGCTGTGTCAGTACTGACCAGCCGAACGAGGGGCCATGCCCCATTACACAAAAGCGCCGCCTCATCTTTCTGAAAAGTGCAGACTTACCATCTGTGCCCAGGCAATAAGGCCGCTCTTGACCACCAAATTGGGCTTGGTCCCGAACCAGGCTGGATCCCAGACCACGAAGTCCGCAAGTTTCCCAACCTCAAGGCTGCCGATGAGGTGCCCGAAACCCTGTGTGATAGCGGGGTTGACTGTATACTTGCTCACGTATCTCTTGACCCTGAAGTTGTCTGCTCCGGTGCCCTCGTCCTCCGGGAGATAGCCCCGTTGGACTTTGTTCTTATGTGCTGTGTTCCACGTCCGCAGAATCACCTCGCCACAGCGGCCCATGGCCTGGGAGTCGCTCGAGATCATGCTGATGGCTCCGAGGTCGTGCAGAACGTCCTCAGCCGCAATAGTCTCAGCGCGAATGCGGGATTCGGCGAACGCCACATCTTCGGGGATATTCTTGGACAGGTGGTGGCAGACCATGAGCATGTCGAGGTGCTCGTCCAGCGTGTTGCGTGTGAATGGGCGGGTCGGGTTCGTCGAGCTAGGTAACACGTTCGGGTGCTCAACCACGCTGATAATGTCGGGAGCGTGACCGCCACCAGCACCCTCGGTGTGGTAAGTGTGGATGGTGCGGTTCTTCACAGCCGCGATTGTGCTCTCCACATAGCCAGACTCGTTGAGTGTGTCAGTATGGATGAGGCACTGCACGTCAAACTCGTCACAGACTGTGAGGCAGGCGTCGATTGCGGCGGGCGTTGAGCCCCAATCTTCGTGCAACTTAAGTCCACACTGGCCTGCAATGACCTGCTCTCGCAGCGCCGTCGGGTCGCTATCGTTGCCCTTGCCGGTGATGCCTATGTTGACGGGCAAGGTATCGCAAGCTTGCAGCATCAGTTTTGTGTAGTTTGCTCCAGGAGTGCAAGTGGTAGCACTCGTTCCAGCACTGCGACAACAACCCGTTAGAAGCATGCCTCTTCGGTCACGAACTGTCGTGCAGACTAACGTACCTGGGACCTACTCCCCCTCCGAGGAACGTGGTAATACCTGACGCGAGGGCCTCGTTCGTCTGCTGAGGGCAGATAAAGTGGATGTGCGAGTCTATCCCACCTGCAGTCACAATCTTGCCCTCTCCGGCAATGACGTCCGTACAGCTGCCGACAATCATGCCCGGAGTGACGCCGTCCATGACATCTGGATTACCAGCCTTGCCAATGGCGACAATGAGTCCATTCTTAACACCGATGTCGGCCTTGTAGATGCCGGTCCAATCCACTATCAGAGCATTGACAATGACTAAGTCCAGAGACTGTGAGTCGGGACAACCACTCATCTGACCCATGCCTTCGCGCAACGTTTTGCCTCCGCCAAATTTGCACTCATCGCCGAAGACTGTGAGGTCTTTCTCGACCTTGATCCAAAGATCCGTGAGGCCCAAACGGACGACATCCCCCGTCGTGGGGCCAAACATGGTCTTGTAGGCAGTCCGGTCCATCGAATACCCATCAGTGACAAACGCCATATCGCCTGCCGGTTCTGGGGCATGCGCGAACCCTGCGCGCTGCAGGTTCTCCACGATCTCCGCAGCACGGGACAAGTCGACTTGACCAGAAGCGAGATTGTTGCCGCCACGGATGACCTTGTTACCTCCAATCTCGACCAGCGTCACGGTCTTGATGTCGCCGGGCTCAAACCGCACGGATGTGCCCGCTGGGATATCTAGACGAAACCCGTACGCTCGCTCGCGGTCGAACTCGAGCAGCGGATTGGTCTCAATGAAGTGGTAGTGGCTGCCAATCTGCACTGGGCGGTCACCCTTGCTCGTCACCCGCAGGCGGATCCGCTGGCGGCCCTCGTTTAGCTTGATCCGGACATCCTTGACGACGATGACGGCACCGGGCTCGTTGTGCGGCTCGTACGACTCGGCAGCAGGCATCGGGAAGAGCCGCTGGCTTGGTACAGGCAGGAAGCTGCCATAAAGAGCCTTGGCTAGATCCCCATCTTCTGTTGAGATTGGGTTGTGGACCGTCACGAGATATGTGCCGCTGGGAAAGGTGCCCTCAACCTGCATCTCGTGGAGAGTCGCAGGGACCGAGGGCAGCACATGACGGCGACCGAGCATGGTAGCTCCGATGGCCATGAGATCGGCCACCGTGTGCTGCCCATCACGGATGAGCTCCTGCAAGTTGCTGGCGATCAAGGCCTGTGGCATGTCAGTCTTAGTGGATGCTTCGTTAGGACCTCTTTCGGAGAGGTTCGACGGTGCTCTGCGTGGGTATAATAACTTACATTGGCCTCGGCATGGTTCAGCTTGACACCTCTGGCAAGCCGCTTCTGAGCCAGGAAGCCGAGTTGTGAGACGACGAGCTTATCAAGCTATGTAGTTGTTGGAATGCTCTGGTCAGGACGATCGGCAAGCAGACGACATGAGAGCAAGGGTCTTGGATGTGCACGTACCTCCTTGGGCACGAGATGCATTGTAACGAGACGGTGCAGGCTCCTCGGGGCCTTTCTGTCTTGGTGTCCGATCAATTGAGGCTGGCAGATGAAGAAGGGGATTTTGGTTCCAGCCTCCGGCTTCCAGGCTGTATCTACGCGGACTTGGGCTGGCAGCTCCGACTGATAAGACTAGAGCAACCCTGGAGAGCCTCGAACCTCCAGAGCCTCTCCCGTCGGGTCCCCTGCCGCTGCAGGAGCTGCTGGGTGGGGTGTTTGGTGGTTGCAATCAGGCGCCCCTGACAACTGTGACGCAAGCCAACTTGACCCTGATCGGAACCCCTCATCGAAAGAATATCAGCACATACCATTTCATGTCTGCCATTGTCCAAACGCATTTATCACTCCGACTTGATTTGACCATCTCTTCAACAGCCGAAACACAACCTCTCCCATCATGGCCGACGAAAAGAAAGCTGCCGAGACAGCTGCTGAAGCAATTGCGAACCAAGACAACAGCACCGCCCCGTCCACGACTTCCCCCTCTTACGACAACACCGCCCGTGAACACAGCAACCTCCCCCTACGCCAACCGACAGGACGCGGTCCCCCTGGCGGCGGTCATGCACGACGCGGCAGTATCCCGCCCGCGCCTCTTGAGTTGCCGGTTTTGAAATACATGAAGACGCATCGGGTCATCCTGGCCTCGGCCTCGCCACGACGCAGAGCTATGTTTGCCCAGATAGGCATGCCAAACATCGAGATTCTGCCCAGCACCAAGCCAGAGAACCTGCCAAAGGCCGAGCTCGGGCCATACGAGTACGTGGCGGCTACAGCGCAGCAGAAGGCGTTGGACGTGTACCAGCTCGCTGTGGAAAAGGCCGCAGAGGCTGCAGAGTCTGGAGCGAAGCCCGAAGAAAGCGGGCTCAACAGCAGAAACATAGCGAAGGAGCCTGACCTGGTTATATCCGCCGACACAATCATCGTCTCCCGCGAAGGCCGGATTCTTGAGAAGCCGGTGAGCGAGGCCGCGCACATCAGAATGCTGCAGCATCTGCGGGACACGAGGGTGCATAGGTGCTTGACGGCGGTCTGTGCAGTTGCGCCGAGGGCAGACGCAAGCCACCCGGGCTACGAGCTCCAGACACACGTCGAGGAGACCAAGGTGTTCTTTGCAAAGGAGAGCGACGGCCTGCCGGACGACGTGATTGAGTCGTATGTCAAGACGAGAGAAGGCGTTGACAAGGCTGGCGGCTATGCCGTGCAGGGCATTGGCGGCATGATTCTGATCGAGAGGCTCGAGGGCAGCGTGGACAATGTCATTGGCCTGCCCATGCGCAAGACTCTGCAGCTCTGTGAGCGCGTTCTGTTCAAGCAAGGCGTCAATGATGACGAGGACGATGACGATGACGAAGATTACGACTACTGAGGTATCAAGAAGGGGCATCTCTAACGAAAAGCATGGAGCAGTGGAAGAACGTGGTGACACAGCTCAAGCGTGGTTCTAAATGATTATATTACAAACATATACCGTGATCTGCAATAGACGAGACAGTTCAAAGTTGTATGTGCAGTACGTGTTACGAAGCTACATCATAAGATTATACAAGGAACTGTCGATGCCTGTAAGTCAGGCCTCCATGCTTGAACCGAGACCACTTGGTGCAGGAAAGAACAAAAGCACCGGCAAGCATACGCTATGCCGACAGATTTTCATAGGCATCTGACACGCTGGAGAATGAGTGCGCACCCGAAATAATGAACCGATTTTCTCGCATGGTAGAGTAGACAATACTCTCTTGTGAATACATAGACCCATGTGCCTGGTACCTGAAGAGGGGGTGGTTACGGTAGTGCTTAAATTAGTGCCGTCTCCACGTCGCTACTCGAGGCGATGCAGGCCACCAGGGCTGAGGGAGCTGAAGCCCCGACCTGACTTTAGGAGGTTCAGCTCCAACTTTCACATTTCCACCTCCTCAACCTCGCTCGATCTTGCCCTCAGCACCCTCGACTACTGAAAACCCAGATCCGTGTAGTCGTAAACCCCCTCAGCCACTCGAAAGCCAACACAGGTTTACCAGTATGGCCCGAATCGCCCCCTGCGGCGTGTCCGTCATCATCATGGCTTCTGTCGCCGCAGTCGCTGCCGCCAGTGGTGACCTGCCCGTGCCCATGGCGGTTGGCGATGTGCACAGCGTCTTCTTTCAACTATCCGACTCCCGCGGGCCCTCCGCCCCCCACAGCCATCACGACCGCATTATCGGCTCGGTGCTCAGCCAGGACGCCGACGCGACAAGATACTTTATCCGCTGCGACCCCCTTGCGGCTCTGGCCGCCGCCTTTCCCGGCATACTGGACGATGACGACAGCGGGAGCAACCACGACGACGGGGCGCTAGTGGAAGGCGACGACGCACAGCACCACCACCGGCGACATGCCCACGCCCATGCCCAAGCCCACGAGCACATGCAGCGCCGCGGCGAGAACCTCGGGGCCAGTCACCACGAGGAGAAGAAACGGCGATGCGGCATCCCGGGCCCCGGCGCGCACGTCACCATGCGGCCGGGCCAGGGCGTGTGGGAGTACTCGATTGACGACGGGGAGCACTACACGCGGCACGAGATCTGCTCTGCCGTCTTCCCCTCGCCCAGCGGCAGCACAACGCCACCGCTACAAGACATCACTGTGCTGGAATGTTCGTGGAGCGAGGCTGGCATTAGCGCCACCGCCCACCCTGCGACAGGGAGCTCCACCACCAGCCTGAGCCCATCAAATACCGAAGCACAGCAATATGGTCTGTTTGTCCCCGTCACAGTGACGGCGGTCCCAGTGGACCCGGCGGCCATGGTGGAGCTCAAGCTCCGGCAAGCAACGACCGGAGGCGGCGCAAACTGCCCTCCGCCGAGCACGAGCCGGCCCCCCTCGTCAACCCCGACGTCGGGGTCGGCAGGAGTACCATCAAATGCCGCAAACACGGCCGGCGGCGCGACGGTGGCGAGCACGCCCAACGCGGCGGCAGCGGCCATTGGCGCGCGTGATGCGACATTCCTGGGCGGCAAAACTGGAGGCGGTGGTGGCCTCGCGGTGGCTGCCGCAATGGGGCTTGCTGTAGCCGTCGTGCTGGGCGTGGCGGTGGTTTGAAATCACAAAGGGGGAACTCTGAGAGGGGTTTCAACTTGATGACCTGCTGGCCAGGTCAGACGTGTTTATCACATGAGCCAGAAGATACAAGGGACCATCATGTTAAACGTACGAGCGAGCGAGCGAGCATCATTTTTATCAACAGATATTTATTCCTTGTCTTAATCACGCGTATCTAAATGCGTTGTTCTTGAAAACTTGCACATGTCTGCTCCTCTCCTGTTGGACACAGGAAGCACGCCACGCATCAAGTTAATATCCAAATCTTAAAAGAGTGTTTACTTCTTTTCTTTAGGCTAAAAGGGGAGGGGGAAAAAAACTCCGTAAAACATGTGACAAGGAAAATTGCGAAGCCTTCGGTCTGCGTGGTATAAACTGGCCCCGAGCAAAATCATACAAATGAACAAGGAAAACAGAGAAACGACTTTGTGACGGATAGCAAGATATATGCGACGGACGACGGAACATGGCGTCGTCATTCCAGAGTGAGCTTTTGCGAGACCTCGCCTACAGTCACCCGTGTCCTCTCACCAAATGGGATTCTATAATATAAACCCCACGACTAGACACTTTTCTAGAACGGCCAGTCTCTGTGCCATAGCCTCGGCCATCTCCCAGGGGAGATAAGAATCCCTCTATCGCCCTAGCGCGGGACCGACTGGCCCCAGGACCTCGAAGATGCCGCTGATGTTGCGTGACGGCTCGCGCATCGGGCCCAGACTGCCCAGGTTGCCGTAGGACTTGTCTCCCCCCCTGACCATCTTGCCGCCGCTTCTGGTCGGCGCCATCGCGGCCGGTAGCGGCTCGAACAAGTCCTCCCACGGCGAGTCGGGCCCCTCTGCCTCGGCCTCATCAAAGGTGACAAACGAAGGGCCCCCGAACGGAGACGACGCGGACCGAGGCGTGATGGGCGACGAGCCGTCGGACGCGGACGATAGCGAGGACGTGGAGGAGCCATGGGAAAAATACGCCGCGAGCAGGTCGTGGATATTCTGTGTCCGCGCTGTAGCACCGCCACCGCCGCCTGGGAGCATCGGGAAGGGCCTGCTGATGCGCTTGTACGCGCGGCTCATCTTTGTCCCCGCTGCTGCTGCTGGCGGCTTCGTCTTCCGTGTTGGTGACATTGGGGCGTCCAGAACGTGAGCTGCATCCAAGGTGACGCTATTGCGGTTCTTGGGCACCATCAGCGAGGACCGCTTGGAGTTCTTTGTTCTCGGGGTGGGCGGCGCCTGGAAGTCTGTGATCGCGAAGTCTCCAAAGTCGAAATCGCCGCCCAGCATCAACGATGAGCGCTTGTTGGCGCTCCGCGCCGTCCTCGGGGTGTGCGGTGCCTGCATCATCTCCTCGGACCCGACACCATCATCTGCATCGCTGTTCCTAACCAGCATCAGTGACGACCGTATAGAGGTCTTTGTCCTCGGCGTCGCCGGCGGCGACTGGGCCTCCCCAGTGGCAGCGGCGACGGACCTGATGCTGTTGGTCCTGGCGAGCGCGAACGACGACCGCTTGACGCTACCGCTGCGCCGGGGCTCAGGCGCCGCGCGGCTGCTCGGCCTTCTGCGCATGGAGCCCTTCTTGGACAGCGAGGTGAAGAACTTGCGCGGCTGCGGCGGCGGCGAGGCGGGCCCGCCCCGCGCCGTCGTGTGATTACCGGGTCTACTGAACAATGTGATGGCCTGTGCGACGGCGACGTGCGTGTCGGCGGTCGAGTTGGCCTCCTGGAGCAGGAGCTCGACCTGGCCGTCGTCAAGATCCGCCAGCAGATCGAGGGTCCGGTCGATGGACGACCGGGAGCGGTGGTGACCTCGCGGCATCTTATTTGTCGAGAGCTTCGTTGCTCTTGTGACTGTCTTGTTTATGGTGGTGGGGTTTAGTGTATGTGTTTGGTGTGCTTGTGAGGTAGGTTCGATGAGGAATTCTTCGAGAGCAGCGTGTTGGCTATCGTAAAAGGAGCGACAGGTCGAGTGCGTATATGCGGTCGATGTGTGTGTAACGGTGATGATGTGGTCAACGGGACGAAACCAGCTCGTCAGGGGACATCGGTTCGGGGCCTAGCTAGAGATACACTGTTCTAGCTGACAATGCTACGGGCAACCGAAGCAAGTGGGAAAGATGCACAGACGCGATGCAAAAGGAGAAGGAAAAAGCAGGAGGCAGAGCTGAGGCGGAAGAATGCAAAGAAGCAAAAGGACGCAACACCCAATACACCCAGGGCAGGGAGGCAAGACGAGCATGGAGTGCAGATTGTAATGGAGACTGGCGCTCAAGGACCCCGGAAACAATTTACCACTGTCTGGGGCGGGTACGCCACAGGTCTGGCTTGCTGCAAGGTACCCGCCCTCTCTCCACCCGCCTCGCTGGGCTGGGCTGAGAGCTGCGGACTTGTGCATGAACCATCCGCACCATTCTCTCCTATTGCTGTCTCGCCTGCTTACGGAAAGAGGTACATGTCTTCGGGGCCGCCACAGCGAGAGCACCTCGTGATCTCTTCACTCGGCCCGTGCCAAAGAACAGGACATCGCGCCTCCGGGAAAGGGATCACAAGGCCGTCGCGGCCCGCGCACAACGCCCCTCAGTCCGTCACCTGTCAGGAGCGGATTGCCCCTCGTATTGCTTAATCCAGCCCATGTTTTCGCCCCTGAACGCACGATCGACATTTTCCCATCCCTTGACTCGGGGCAGCCGCGGGTGGGAGGTGGTATTGGCCCGTCTGAGGCGCTTGATTACGCTACATTACATAAGTTACCCGGTTGTTTTAAATGTGCAAATAGCACCGCGCTTGTCTGCCATGCACAATGGGACGGCCTGCGCCAAGAGACTTCTGAAATAGAAAGATGATTTGAGTTTGACAGCTGACCGAGAGTACGCGAGCAGGCGGCTTATACGGCGCTACTCCCTCGTGCTCCAGCATGCTCCGTTCCAAGGTCAACCGGCAGCAGCAGTGCGCTCGCAAAAGTTGCAGCAAATGCTCGCCAGAGCGAGTATGGAGTACATGCAAGTAGGGTCTTGCAGGCGGAGAATATCGGGAGCCTGCATGCAGGATCGCCATCACCACCTCTGGTTTCCGCACGACAAATGCGAACACGAAACTCATGAAAACCCCAGTGACAGCTATTAACGTTTCCGTTTCATCGTCCATGCATTGGACAAATAAATTATAATAGTCCCTCTAATGGACAAGTGTAAACAAGAGCATTATTAGTGCTTGGTGGCGTCCCCCCAAGTCTAAAACATGATAGCAGGAAACCTTATGCTGAATTTGGAAGCGCCTTGAAGAACTTCAAAACTCCGATGGCGCAGTCATGCGTGCCAGTTTTTAACCTCATTCATCCAATTATCCGTCCCATTAACCCACTGTCGTAACTATCGTCATTACCATCATCGTCATGCTCCCGGTGGCCCGATCGGGCGCAGGAGTGGGTGGGCCTCTGTGTTCAAGATGTACTCGTCCAAGCTGATCAGATCCGGTGAGGCAAATATGAGGTAGAAGTACTTCAGAGTCTCAGAAAGCCAGAAGCTCTGTCACATCGAAAATATCGTGGCGCAGTCAGCAAAAGTTCCAAGGGGAGAAATGCCCGAGACAAAAAGGGGGCGTGGAAAAAGGGAGACAAAGCATTTACCTCTTGAGCGTCCGCCAGAGTCACACTCTGCACGGTAACATCGTCGACTGTCGAAAACCCAAACTTGGCCTCGGCGACGCGCACAATGGCCTCGTACATTTCCCACGCCATCTCCTGATACGCCGCATCGCCGGTGACGCGGTACATGACGAATACGCTCTCGATCGCCTCGGGTCGGAGGAGGTACCGCGGATCCTGCACGCTCTTGAAGCTGTGCGGCAGCGTGGCGTTGCCCTCCTCGAACGACCGCGTCTCTGACCACTCGCACGGCTCGAGCGTGGCACAGGGGATCAGAGTAAACTTCTCCGGGGCGATGCCCGTCGTCGCCCTGAACGCGCTGTACGCCCAGACGCACCCCTTGGTCAGCTTCTTGGCGTACTCGAGGTGCTCCGGGATGCCGAATATCTTGCTGCCAAGCGCGAACATGCCGCCCGCGAAGCAAGTGAGGTGCTCCATCACGGGCGTCGGGGACCTGATGAGAGTGTCATCGGCTGTGACGTAATTGGTCCCGCAAAACAGAATGTCCTGCTTGTCGATCGTCATGGGGCGGTACATGAGGTGGTCAATCACAGCGTCCATCGACTGCCGGTACAGCTTCTCGTAGACTGGCTCGAGGCCGCCGAGCATGGCGTAGACCTTGGGGAAGTACTCGTACAGAGAATCGCCCATGGCACCTATGCTGTAGAGGCTGTCGGCGTCCAGCTTCAGTGTCTGCATGTTGAGGTGCACCGGCCAGAGTCCAGGGATGGTGGTCCTGTTCTGCCACTCGTCCAATAGGTTGGCCAGCCTCGCCTGTGCGTCATAGTACTTGCTGTCTCCCGTCAGCTGGGACAGCCTGGTGAACTCGACACCGAACGACGTGACTGCAGCTGAAGGGTCGAACGCACCGGCCGTGAGGTACCCTCTCTTCGCGTCCGCAAAGTTGAGCAGGAACGGCGGCATGTGGGTCGGCGTGTCAAAAGCGATGTAGAGCATCTCCCCGAGCTCGGTTGCCTTCTCGAGGAGGGCACGCTCCTTGCTCAGGTCGAACGCGGCCAATAGGCCTCCTAGGTGACGAATGGTGATCTCGAAGAAGTTGCCGGACCTGACGGACGTTGAAGCCCAGTCAATGGTGACGGCGGCAGCGACGGCCTCGTGGAAGTCCTCGCGCAGGTCCATGATCCAGAGAGTGTCAAGCGAGTCCACGAGCGTTGCTCTCCACCCACCGAGCGTGTCCTTGCCGATCCCTGTGACGGGCTGGATCTCATCCCACTTCCAGGCGTACTTTTTGTAGTTGTCCCAGCTCTTGACGAAGGCGCTCTTGATCTTGTCCCTGCGCTGCGCTAGGACGGCCTCGCGGCCTGGATCGGGCACTGCAGAAAAACCATACTGCACTTTGGGCAGGGCCAGCGGCAGGGCTGTGGGCAGCGGGGTGAGCGAGGCGAGCGGGTGCGCTCGGGTCTGGGCGGCCCAGTTGTAGGAGCTGCGGACGTAGTCGAAGCCCCAGAGGGGCTCGGACTTTTTGGGCACAAAGACGATGAGGAGGACGAAGGCCGCGATGGTGAGGAAGAGGGCGCAGAGGCGGAGCGGGCGACGACGGAGGCCCTTCATGGCGCGGTCGAAGAGGCGGGCGCTCTCGACGGTCGAGGAGCGGTTGGCGGCTACGGCAACATTGTGGATGGGGAGCATCACCATCGCCCGCGCAGCTGGCGGAGGCTGCGTCTCTCTGGGCGAGCGGGCTCACCTAGAGGCGGTAGCGACGGCAGCGTCGAGGCGGTGGAGCCTGGCGCATGTAAGAGGCAGCGTACGGAGCGGAGGGAAGAAGCAAGCGATGTTCGAGATGGGATGGGAATTGACGATTAAGTCCGGAGGGTCAGAGCGTCGCGGCGGTTGCGCGGCACAGCCGGGGTCTGCTGCTGAGGCGACTGGGGTCCATGCTATGGGAAATGGGAAATTGTCCACCTGCAAGCTGCATGCTGCAATGGGAGGCTGGCGGTCTTGCTTCATGTTCCAAGATGACTAGCCCTCGAGCAACGAGGTCTCCCGTCTCAAGAGCACGAGGCCTAGATAATCATCGAGATTGAGCTGGCCTGCATTGCATGTGTGCCGAAGTGCTCAACTCTTCCATTGCACGATGTTGGGGGCCGGGCCGGCGGACGGAGGACGGATAGGTGGGCAACGCAGTGGGGTGCTAGACAGGCGTCGAGTCAGTTGACAGGCCAGTCGCAATGCGGGCAGCCGTGGCGGAGCACAGCACGGGCCTGCTCTACTTCTCCAGTTTGCTGCCTCAAGGTGACTGCCAGCGTCTGCGGCCTACATTTCGATACTGACAATGATGGAGTTCAAACTCGTTGTTGCCAGGCCAATATGCTACATTCCTGAGCCAGTTGGTGAGACATGCGGGGTCCCACGGCGTCTTGCCGTTGTCCCGCTGTTGTCTTGTCCGCCCAGCACAAGCACGGCGCTTGGTAGGTAGAGTATCGAATCACAGTCTTTGGTTACAGAGTTGTTCCGTCTCTAGCCTTATCTCCCTCAAAGTTTCCTTCCATGTCTGCATACCCTACAGCTTGGACTTGTCGCTCTGCTCCTTCCCGAGCACCATCTCGACAAACTCGCCAATCAGCCTGTTCGCCTCCTCAGGCTTCTCGACCATGATCCAGTGACTACAGTCCTTGATCAGGTGCTGCTTGAGCCCGCCCTCGAAGAAGCGTTGCTGCTTGTTGGCCACCTCTGGCGGGAACGCGAGGTCCCGGTCCGCAATGACGAGCATCGCGGGTATCTTGAACGCATGCCTGCCCTGGCCGGACTGCAGGAACACGAGCTCCTCCTCGTGGTTGAGATCCCGCACGCGGTACCAGTTGAAGGGGCCCCGGAGCCCGTTGCGCGCGAACTCGGCGACAAAGTGGTCCATCATCTCGGGCGTCATGAGCGGCGAGGCACCGTACGAGTCGAGGTTGGGGATGTCGATGCCCTGGTTCACGGGGGCCATCTTTTTCTCGGCGCTCAGCTCGCCGTTATACAGCGCGTTGAGGAACTGCCGGATCTTGGCCGGGTCCTTGCCCAGGGCGCGCTCGAGCTCGGGCGCGATGAGCTGCTTCTGGTACGCGAGCGACGGCAGGATCTTGAACAGGTCGTCGACGGTGACGAGCGTCTTGGTCGGCGGCGTGTAGTGCACCGCGAAGCTGAAGACGGACAGGAACAGCTGCGGATACCACATGGCGAGCCGCCAGGCCGTGTTGGCGCCCCAGTCGTGGCCGCCTAGGAGGATCTTCTGGCCGGGCGCGATGGTCTTTACTATGTGCGCCATGTGGACGCACATGTTCTTGTAGGTGTAGACCTCGCGGGCGGCCGGGGCCGAGGTCTGGCCGTAGCCCAACATGTCCGGGACGACGACGCGCAGGTTCAGGGACAGCAGGTAGGGCACCTGGTACCGCCAGCCCATGGCGATGTCGGGCCAGCCATGGAGGAGCAGGATCGTGGACCTAGGCTTGCCGGCCGGCGGAGTCGCCACGAGGCAGTGGTACGTAATGTCCGTGCCGGGGATGCTGATAAACTCGTGCTTGACACGGTTGTCGTCTGGGGTGAGTGCGTCGGGTGTCATGGCGTGCAGTAAGGTCTGATAGCAGACAGATTTGGTATACTGCGGGATTGGTGATCTCTGCTCAAGCTTGCCCAGGTGTTTCACTCCCAAGGTTGACAGCACTCGGCAGATCTGGGATCCACCGACACCCAGACAAGATGCCGAGGTTGCAACTCGAAGCGCCCCCACAGCCCGCCAAACAAGGATGGATTGTCCGGGGAAGCAGCGATCCAGATTCATCAACCAGTGCCGCTTTGCGCCGGCCAATGCTCGATCTGCGTTGATGTTATTGTTATTCTTGCTCTACTTGTCTTGCTGCACAGCCAACCATCATAGCAGCCCGCTTTATGTCGGGCATGTTCCTGCAACCTGCCTCCCGCGTCATGATTCGCAGTCTTGTCTAGGTTTCCCCGACCGCCCCACCATCTTCGTGAAGCAGCGGCCAGCGCCTTGCTGCCCTGAGCCAGTGAGCAGAGGCGATACATCTTGCTAAGGTTCCCCGGGTTTTGGACGACGACTTGCACAACCCCTGTCTTGGCACGTTCCCCGCCTCGGCTAGGCACGCCATAAGTGACGCCGGGGCCCAGATCGACAATAGCAGCAACACACCATGCGTACAACTGGGCGTGTGATTCGGCCGAGTACCACACACCTCGCAAGGGTACGGCGATATTGGAATGGTTGCTCCGCCGTCTGTCACCTGCGTCGACGCACCGCAACCTTCATGCACGCTCCCGGCCACGGCCTGTGCTTCCGAGGTTGGTGATGACGAAAACCAATACCCAAAACGACACTGTACAGGAGAACACGGTGAGGGGTCATTATCGTTCCTCCGGGACATGATATAATATGGCAGCGATCCTCTGTCAATGCTCGAGTCCATGGCCAGTCCTATCCATCCATCTTTGACTGCTCACTCACTCCCACCCGCCGGGACAGTTACTCCGACCAATCTCTCAGCAGCTGCGTCTAGGGCACGTGCGTCTTCGCCTTATTCCTGAACTACGCTCCACCGTCGAGCAATAGCGCCCGGTGTTACTGAATACAGGATTCTGCTTGGCGGCACTGACTGCTTCGCCGTATTCATACATCAAAATAAAGAAGGCACACCAGGAGAGATGGGTGACGCTGGCATCCCCGAGGGTTATGTCGGCAATCTCAGCCCGTTCCAGCAGCGCTGCCTGCAGAGGTTCTGGGCCCGCCTCACCGAGATCATGGGCACCAAGCCCGCCGACGCCTCCGGGGCTGCCAGCATCCGGAGCGCTGTAGCGAGCCTTCAAGCGGCCGACGTGGGCGGCGACAAGTACGGCCAGTCGGACGCCTTCACGCGTTACCTTGCCAAGGAGCCGCCTGAGGTGATTCGCAGGTCCTTCTGGGCCGTTATCAAGAATGACAACCCGGACTCGATGGTCCTACGCTTTCTCCGGGCGCGGAAATGGGACGTGGAAAAGGCCCTCGTCATGATGATTACGATGACTGAGTGGCGTGGCCAACACAACGTCGATAGCATCGTCGTGAAAGGCGGTGAGGGGGTCGGGCTCAAGGAAAAGCGCACCGACGACGAGGAGGGTTTGTTGTTGCAGTACCGCCTCGGCAAGTCCTTTATACGCGGGCTCGACAACGACAACCGGCCTGTGTACATCGTCAAGCCTCGGCTGCACAGCCAGAAGACGCAGACGGCCCGCGCCATGGAGCTCTACGTTCTGCACACGGTCGAGAGCATGCGCATGCTTGTCAAGGACCCGTACGACACGTCTTGCCTCATCTTCGACCTTACGGGCTTTGGCCTACGCAACATGGATTTTCCCACCGTTAAGTTCCTCATCCAGGTCTTCGAGGCGAGATACCCGGAGACGCTGGGTATCGTGCTGATCCATAACGCCCCGTGGGTATTCCAAGGTAAGCTCATCCCCTCAACCTCAAACTGCCGCTTTCAATGTACCCCAAGACTAAGACACTCGTATGTGATGATGAAAGGCATCTGGAGGATCGTGAAAGGCTGGCTCGACCCAGTCGTCGCTGCAAAGATCAACTTCACCTCAAAACCTGCAGACCTGGCAGCCTTTATCCCGCACGCCAACCTCATGACCGAGTATGGCGGCGCCGACGACTACACATACAGCTACATCGAGCCAGTACAGGGGGAGAACGACGCGATGCAGGACACCGAGGCCATTGCGCGGCTCACGGCGGAGCGGGACGCCATCATCGCCGACTACGAGCGGGCGACGGTCGAGTGGATCGCCGCCGCCGACGAAGAGGCCGAGACCGAGGCCAGAGCGCAGGCAGAGGCCAAGAAGGAGACTGTGGTTACGGACGAGGACAAGAAGGTGGTGGGGCCAGAGCACGAGGAGGAGCCGCAGACCGAGGCCGTCGCACCAGTAGCCAAGTCGGAGCCGGAGCCGGAGCCGACGCGCCACAGCGCGCAGGACAAGTACGACGAGCGGGCGAGGCTCGTCGAAAAGCTCATGGCCAACTACTGGCTGCTGGACCCGTACGTGCGCGCGCGCAACATCTACGACCGGCTCGGCATCCTCAGCAAAACGGGCGAGGTCAACTTTGCACCCAAGGCGAAGGCGTAGAGGCCGCTCCTCCGACTTTTTCACAACTTTTCATATCCTTCTGTCTCTAACTTCCTTCTTGCTCCTTTCATGCTCGGGGATGGCGCAAGGTTCCATTCCGTCCAAAGTTGGTGGAGCGTATACGCTGGATACCCTACATAGTGTAAGGTACATAACAGACCTCTCATTAGCGCAATATACACGCCATGCATTGCGCGACTTTTAATATTGTAGGCTGTACTGACGGCAGTCCTCTCTCTCTCTCTCTGTGACACAACATACCCTACTCCAGCTCACTCGGCCCTCGTCCAGACTGGAGAAATCCGTAATCGTGAACAAAGCAGATGCACCGGCCGGCTCCAAAATAGCCCTTTGTTATAGGTAGTTAGAGAATTGGAGGCTCACATAATCTTTCGACGTCTGACGTGTCAACGACCCCCGTACCTCTACGTTGCAAAACAGTCAGTCTCGCGAAGATCATCATCTGCCCATATGTCTCCGGTAGATATTATCCTCTCGCGAGTGACTAATTGTTAGCGAAGACGTGCGAGTAGATATGCTCAGTATCGCAACAAGCACACAATCAGCAGTCCAATGCGTTTATATGTGTATTTTCACATTATATGTACACTGCTGCTCATCGATGTAAATAAGTACACAAGAAAAACATAAAGCGTTAGAGAGAAAGGCTAACAGAAACTATATGGGGTATCATTTCGCGTCCTGCCTAGTCGCGTCGAAGAAATACGATGACCGGCTCAAATCAAACATGTCGCCGTCCTTCCGCCTTTATATACTTATGGGCTTGTCGGGCAATTGCACTTTCGCATAACTGATTGCCAATTCCACCTAATTGTGCCTTTTCGCTTGCATTCGCTCAAGGCTGCACATCGCAGCCGAGCCTCAGCGCCCTAAAGGTTGCCCGACTGCCGTCGACGTGCGAGAGAGCGCGTCAGACCACGAGGTGGTCCTGGACGGCCCATCCGGCCTCAGCCTTCGCGAGCGTGACGACGGGTTCGTGTCGGGAATCAGCAGGGCTCGTGCCTTACGCGATGCCATTTCCCTGCGCACCATGGCGTCCGTGACCGGGGGGCAGAAGCCGCGTGGCAGCATAGACGACTTGCATACAGGACACAAAGAACTGATTTCGGAGAGGAAGTCGTCGATGCACTCCTGGTGGAATATGTGCCCGCACGGGAGCTCCCGGATGACGCTCTTCTTCGAGACGAAGTTTTCGACGCAGATCTGGCAACACGGCTGGTGGCTGATGTGCAAGTCGACGTTGTGGGCGTGGCCGTCTGCTTGGCGGGCCGCTTTGCTTAGCTGTTTTGAGAGCCACACGTCCTCGTAGTCATAGAGGAAGAGTGGAAAGCTTTTGACATGGTCGAGTGGAACCCGTAATCGCTGGACCCCGTGCGCTTCTAGGTTGACGTCGCCTTCTTTCACCCGCCGCCGGAGTGATTCGCGCCGACAATGCCGCACCCATCGCATGCTAATCATGGTCCCCCCTACGATGAATACAACCAGGCCTATTACGATGAGCATAAACACCCAGAGGTCCAGGCTGTCCTCGGGGCGTCCGACGGTGAGCTGCGTCCAGACACGGACAAAATCGGCCGGGTGAGGGTTGAAGTTGTCTGTAATATTGGAGCCAAAGGGTACTTCGGTGAGGTTTCCAGAGTAGAGGCTGAGCTGGGTCATCGTTGCCAAGCCCCATGCCCCAGGCACAGCGTAGACCGGATGCCGGTTCTCCGTCTTCCACCAGTCGCCGCTGGGCAGTGTCCATGTGCTGTCAGAAGCCGGAGGCGGTGATGACATGTCAGCCGATGGCAAATACACGAGCATGGCTCTGATTGTGGTCTGTCGAACGGCTTTGAGGTACGACTCGGTGCAACCGGGATTTATCCAGGGGACGAGAGCAACCATGTTGTAGTTGGCGGGGGGGAGGTCATTGCGTCGTGTGACGTTCTCCGGCACATAGTCGGCCAGGAGCTTCTGGCACGGGTCGTCGACTTCCAGGTCCGGGACGAATAATAATCCCTGAACAACGGCGCCATCCCGTGCGGGCGTGCTGGTCGCCGAGAGGGTGGTAGTGTTGCCGACCAAGGAGTTTGAAGCGATGAGACCAGGCTGAGGCGGGAACGCAGAGTCAGTCTGATGACGAAAAACTATTTCATTTGTAGCCAGACTTACAGATATATCTGAGACGCTCTGGGCAAGGCCAGAGGGCAGGATTAGACCGTTGGTAAATGGGCTAGAAAGCAAGAGACTACGAGGCATGTCAGTATACTGGATGGACGCGACGATGACAGCCCAAGGCGGTCAAGATGATAGCAGAGATGACCTACACGACATTGCGAATCTCGTTTAGTGCTAGATGACAGGCGTGTCAGTGGTGTCAGCGGTAGGACCTGGGGTGTGTGCCATGGGATGCCAAGGCGAGGCCAAGACGGGACAAGACACGAGGAGGAGTCCAAGAGACCAAGACGTACACATGCTTGCGGGTCATGTTCCCGTGCGGGCGGTCGCGCCCAGCGAGCTGGGACGGCGGTGTCACACAGGCGAGACTAGCGGCACAGGAAGTGACGGTTCCTCTGTGCGCGGTCGCTCTGTCTCGGGGGCGGATGAGATTGATAATGGCAGCAGTGGTGGTGATGAGATGGAAGCCCAACGAGAGTGGAAGCAATGAGGAGGGCGAGGGCAGGGACGAGAGCGAGGGCGAGGGGTGGAGGTGGGCGCGAGGGTCGCCACTGGTGGGCTGGTGGGCCCGAGTAAGTGTAGCGTGAGGTAGGTACAGCCTCAGATTGCGAGGTGCAAACAGCGACGAGCTCTGTCCATCCAGCGTAGGCTCTGACGGATCCGTGGGGGAAGCGGCAGTCACAGATGTCGAAATGCCAAGACTGCAAAGCCTGGGAAAGCAGCAGTCGCGGGCTTGGCTGATGCTTGGTCGGGTGTGGAAGGGGAAGAGGCTAAGAGGGCAGGAGGGCAGTAGGACAGTGCTGGGCTGGGCCGGGTTGGGCAGGGCCAAAGTCTTTTCTATAGAGCACACAGCTCAGAGCACAGAGCAGGCTGAGAGCACACCCTCTCAGACTCGGGGCCCCGTCGGATACCTGGCTCCATCCACGTTGAATGCCCACTCCGGGACTGCTCATCCACCATCCTGCCAGACTCGAGATTGCAAGCTGGCAGTCATGACCGTGTACTCCGTCCTTGGACCCCAAACCAGACACGGACACGGCGTCTTTTTACGTACTTCGTCCACTTCACAACATGACCCGTCCCTCCATCGATGCCCTGGGCAAGCTGGGAGTCCCGGGACAGAACTAGTGTATTGAGAACCTTGGGAAGGAAGCAAGCAGCCCACGCGCCAGGCTGGCGAATTGGCTTCGAGGCCAAGCCATAACGGCTCCGCTCTCACAAAGCTTGTGTCCCTCGCCCAGCAAAGCTTGTCCTCGATTCAATCACCACCCACCCCCCTACCTTTTTACGCAGTGTACTTTATTAACTCATCGCCTCCTCTCACTCTCTCGCACTCTCCCTCCCGCTTCCAGTCGTGCCCTGCACGCGAGTAAGGCGTGGCTTTCGGCATCAGGGGCCCTGAGACTTTGGAGACTTGTTTTAGGGCAAGTCGTGCGCATATCATCTGCATGGGAAATGATTGCCAGGTTTGCCAGATTTGCCAGTCCGGTAAAGGTACGATTCATGTGCACGGTCAGCTGGCGAGCATTTACCATGTCGTGTGCCGCGCGTCACTTCCAAACAGACTGGCAAGGGGTCTTCCTCTTACTAGTCAGCCCCTGCAGACTGTTCGACTCAGTGGGACAGAGGACGCGGCAAAATCAGCACAGCACGGGCCGTTGCGGACCTCACGGGGGCTTGCGAGGTAATAGGTAACAGCTAGATGACTTGGCATTCTGCGCACCACGCGCGCCAAGGTGTCAATCGCATACCAATTCCCATCCGTCAGTTTGTGGTTCAAGTCGCTGGCTGGAACTCACTGCCTTTAGAGACATGCTCTCTGAAGGGGGCAAAGTTGGCACACTTGTTTGCTTTTTTGCTTTTTCTTTTTCTTTTTCCCCCCATAGTATTGGAACCCGTCAATCATGTCTTCCAAATTCTGAAGGACTGGGCAGGTATGTTCCATGCTTCTGACGTTCCCGAGCTGGGCTTTGCATGACTGGATACCGGCATCTGCCTCTCGTATACAGCTTGCCACAAAATGCTTTAGAGCATTCTAGTCAGGTCTAATCCCCAAGGACAGTTGTGTTGGCACAACCAAGGCCAGGGGTGATCCTGGATACCCCGTGCATCTATTGTTGCTCCTTAGAGTACCGGGGGATAAAGTGGAAAAGAGCTAAAAAAGAAGAGGAGACGACGTAGAAGCTTAGATAATCTACGGTCGAACGCACCGGCCGAAATGCGAGGATTTCATCCTTCAAGATATCTACAGGGATTATGAAAATGCCGCGGAGGAGGAACCGGCTACGCAGACAGCAATGTGTTGACAATTCCACGTGTTTTCTCGTGAAGGATAGTTCACATTCGTGACTTACCTGCGATGGTAGGCAAAGCAATGCTACAGTCCCTCTTAACTAGACCGCAGGACGCAAATGCAGGCGTACTTATATGGGAGGACTTGCGCACGTCGACGACCAAGTGTTGTCCTCTGAGTGTATCTTTCCGCGAGCCTTTCGCGCAAGGAACTCCTAGCTCAAATACTAACTTGAACAACAATTACCAAAATACGGCACGGCTTCGAGCGTGATCCCGCTTTGAACGGTGGTGGCGGTGACGAAAGCGAGCTCGCCAGGACGGCGCATGTTTGACTTTGGGAAGTGGGGGCACGAGGATGTGAGGTGGAGAGGGGATTCACCACGAAATCCACGAGTTTATGCTGTTGTTGCGAGTCCAGACTGGCTTCTCACAGGTTCAAACCTCATGGTTCGAGTTTCTGCTAAGGCCAGACTGACTACGAAGGGTTACACAGAAGGACTATACTAGCCCATCTGTTCACAAATTGCAGATTAGTGAATGGCCCAGCCGGACTGAACTGCAAGCCAGACGACTATACGACTTGGTACGACGGAATGGCCTTTACTCTTAGAACAATGTAGAGCCGGTGGTCAAGCTGAGTCTTGTGTCGACTTGTGCTAATAGTGGCTTGGGCCAGATCGGTCCATCTGATCGACCCCAGACCGGTAGGTGTGCCTCGGAGTGTGCTCCCTGAACCTATTAAGCATAAACGCCGCCGCCCCTCCAAGCTAACTACAAATCCCAGCTTAACACACCACCCTCGTTGTAACCTCAAGCGCGATCCAAACTCTCACCGCGAGGAGACGAGTTTGGTGTACCTAGTTAGCACTGCAAGCCGGCAGCTCTCCGTCAATCCATTCATCACAGCTGCTCAGATTCCGCATCCTTCGACCTGCAGAAAAGAAACCTGGAAGACCCCATTCGGATTTCCGGCATTCGAACAGGACAAGGGGCCCGTGGGAAGGGAGGGGCACGCGCGGGTGGAGATTTGGAGGCCTTGTTTTTGAAGCGGGGAAAGTGTTTAGATACTACGCAGTACACTGCCAGGTTAGGCTGATGCTCATTCGTTTTGTATTATTCGCCTGTGGTGCCTTAATCCAGTGCTTTGTCTGCTTCCTGTCTGCTTCCTGTCTGCCTGCCTGAGGCTCTGCACCTCTAGACCTCTAAACATTACATGCATCATCGGGTCTCTTAAATTACCGCGCTACATCTTGAAAGCGGCTATGAGACACAAGCTCCAGAGCTCAGAGCATACAGCTACTGTGCTTACCTCCTGAACTAAGTACGAGCGTAGTCATGCATGTGCCCAAGCTGCAGATCATTGTGCGAGCAGGAGACTATGACGCACTAAGGCGCTGCAGGAGGACCCCTCACCCACCTCACCCCCACCTCGAGCGAATAGCAAGCTTCGCAAGCAGCCCACCGGCGGCCTCGATTCCAAGAAGCAGAGCTTGTGTGACGCGACGTGATTTCCGGGCAGCGTCTGATCGATACAATCGGCAGATCAACAGGCAGCGTCAGTCTTCAAGCTCGACCCCTCCCGTTTCAGCCCGCGTCCGAGGCCACTCACATGTGTTGACAGGTCAAGCTTGAGTTTGGTCCCCTCCTTTCACCCCTCCCCGCTCTCCCGTCGACCGAAGCCATCTCGTCCCTCCAGAAGACGGCTTCCCCAAAATCTTTTCCTTCCGTCTTCACATCCTCCTCACCCATTACCCGAACCCCAGAGGCTCTAGAATCGACGACCAAAGACAGTGGTCGAGCACATTGTCCTTCCACCACACCACATCCCACCAGCGGGGCAGTTCCACCACACGAACAAGCAACTACCGCCCCCAATGTTCACAGTCAAGCCGCTGCCAGTCCTCCTTGGACTGGCCGTCTTCCTTCTCTTCGCCCGCCCGGCCCACGCCTTCGGAGCCGGTAATATTGCCGCCGTCTCCAGTGTTGAGGGACAGAACTGTACGTTTTCTCTCTCCAGTGTTTCCCAATCAGGACGGCGTTCCACTTTTCCATTAGCTTACAGTCAACTCACAACCTCACCACCATAGGGCGTCATGGCGATCTCGAAGATACTCTACTTACTCTCGTCATGGCCCGCGTCGCCGGAGGCAAGAAGTTCAGTAAATTAGACGTGTCCCGCACGTATTTCGGAAACTGGTTGAGGTACGTTGAGGGAGCGGAAGACTGTCGTCGTCGTTGTCGTTGTCGTTGTCGTTGTCGCGATGAGTTGAAGGCTGACTGAAGAATAAATAATGTACAGAGACTATTCGCAGGCGATCGATGTTGGCACCGTCAAGTCCGTCTCGGCCGAGGCCATCCGCCTGCTTCTCTCTGTTCTCGGCTTCCTTACCTTTGGCTATGGTTCGCGCGAGTTTGAGGTGACTGCCGAACGCCTCGGCTGCTACCGCCCCGAAGACCACATCGACAACCCCAAGAACTACGCCGACAACGAAGACGCCACCCAGTACTTTGACAAGCTGCGAAGTCCCGTCAATGAGAGCGTCGAACTCGCTGTCGACGAGGAAACGGGCATGAAGAACTATATTGCCAACGATAGAGTCGACATCATGACTTCGTCCAAGCACGTCCGCACCCTGTTCACAAAGTGTATCGAGCTAGCCCACAACTATAAGAACAGCCGTAACAAGGCCGACTTGCACGAGGCCCTCCGCCTCCTCGGAACTGGTCTGCACTGTCTCGAAGGTAATGGCCGGCTCAGGTCTCTTCGAGGTCGAAACTCTGGCTAACTCCTGTGCTTTCAGATTTCCTGGCCCACAGCAACTATACCGAACTGGCCCTCATCGAGCTTGGCGAGCGCGACATCTTTCCTCACGTCGGCCGCGACACTCGCATGCGCCTCAACGGTGCTAACGACGAGGTATACCCTCTGGTTACGGGCACTTTCGGCGGTGTCGACTTCCTGCACTCTGTAACTGGCGAGAGTAAGTTGTCCCAAACCGTCACCCTAAAAATATCCTGTACTTTCTCGTTATTGACCCCCAAAATACAGTGTCCGATAAGATGGTCCAGAGCGAGATCGAGGACCTCGAGGGCACCCTGCAGAAGAACTCGCGCAACGACACGAGCGTCATCGAGGGACTGCTGGACAAGATCCCCGACGGTCTGCTCGGCGGCGGTGGCACTGACGACAAGAAGCAGAAGATGCACGAGATTGAGAACAACGCGAACAGCACGCAGATGGAGCAGGCGCGCATCTCGCCCCGCGAGACCGAGGAGTTCACCAAGCAGGTCCAGGACGTCTTCCGCCAGATCATGCCTGCCATTGAGTTCCACGACGAGCTCTTCATGAACATCAGCGAGGCGTTTGACAAGATCCCGATTCTGCCCCAGATCATCGAGCAGCTCGAGGAGCAGATGTCGCTCTGGGTCTTCTCCATCATGGCGCCGCTCGTCGTCCCCATCCTCCAGCAGATCAAGAGCGAGCTTCGCACCGGCTCCTCCGAGATCATCCAGTCCAGCCAGAATGAGCAGCACATTGTCTTCAACGACGACAGCTGCACTGACCCCACGCACTCCATGCTGTCCAAGGACCACTTCACCAACGTAGGTCTCACTTGCACACATCCACCTACACACACACGATGTGACATCATCAGAGCGCAACACTAACCAGCCCCCACGTGACACAGATCCTGAACGAGCCCGCCGGCAAGACAGCCGCCAAGATTGTCGAGTGGGTCGTGCCGCAGCTCATGGAGGCCTGGGACGACGAGAACGCTGACGTCAACGGGTTGCTGGACCGCATCGTCAACGGCGTGCTGCACCACCCGGCGCAGCGCGGCGAGGGCCGCGGCGGCGCCGAGGACGGCCGGTCCATCATGTTCCGCTCTGTGCAGGAGTGGTGGGAGGGCATGTCGGACGACGCCCGCGACGAGTACCGCCGCAAGCTGTCCCGCGAGGGCGTCGAGCGCGGCGAGAACCACCGCGAGGGCCAGCACGACACGGGCCACGGCTGCTGCCAGCCCCTGCAGATGCACAAGAACTTTGCCAAGGGCGGCACCTTCGAGGACCGCGTCGCCGCGGCCGCGGCCGGCGCCATCGTCGAGGGCGTCAGCGGCGGCCTATCGAACTTTGTGAACCAGGCCTCGGGCGGCCAGGTCAAGCTCCCCGGGTACAAGAGCAAGTCTGGCGGCATGGACTCCGTCTTCAGCGGCGGTGGTGGCGGTGGTGGTGAGGAGAGCAGCAGCGGCGGCGGCGGCGGTTTCCTCGGCCAGCTCGCAGGATCTCTGCTGGGCGGCGCCTTTGGCGGCGACGAGAAGGAGACGCGCACGAGCCGGCACGAGGACAACGACGGCTCTGTCACCGAGACCCGCCAGGAGTACGGCCAGTCGGGCAACACCTACGCGCAGGCGCAGTACTCGCAGACGCACTATTCGGGCGGGGGCGAGTCGAGCGAGTACCGCAGCTCCGAGGTGCACACCAGCGGCGGCGGCGGCGGCGGCGGCTACGAGTCCCGCACCGAGTCGCAGTACCAGAGCTCGTCGTCTGGGTACCAGCAGAGCTCGAGCTACGGCGGCGGTGGTCGCCGCGACGAGGAAGAAGATAACTCTTACGGCAGCGGCCGCCGCAACGACGACAACGAGAACTCGTACGGAGGGCGTAGTGAGGAGCATAGCTACGGTGGCGGCGGCGGTGGTCGCCGCCACAACGACGACGAGGACAACAGCAACTCGTACGGCGGACGCCACGGCGGCGGCGGCGAAAGTGATTCCTACCGTGGCAGCGGTGGCGGCCGTCAGGAGTACGGTGGCAATAACGACAACGAATCCTCGTCGTACGGCGGTGGCGGCAGCCGCCAAGAGTACGGCCGTGGAGGTGACGACAACGAGTCCTCGTCATACGGTGGTGGTGGCGGCAGCCGCCAGGAATACGGCCAGCGCAGGAACGACGATGAGGAGGAAAACAGCTACAGCAGTCGCCGCTACTAGATTATCCTTCGTACTGAGCGAGAGAGAGAGGCGGGTGCCAAAATGGAAGCAAGTGTTGTATTGAGCGCGGAGTATTCGGAGGTGGCAGGGTGAAAGTCGTTGGTGGAATTGGCGAACGGAGTTGAGGTGTGTGGTGCGAGACCACGGAAAAGTGCAGAGTTGAAGTCAGATTCTGAGACGAACTAGTAAAATGAGACAAAGGTAGAGAAGTGAGGATAACAGAGAATGAGACTTGAAACGTTCCTACAATGATCTTGATGTCGCATACTTTGTGTGTTCTGTTTTAAATGTACTGCCCCGGGGGGACAGACTGAAAAGCCTTGGGATCGAGCGAGTCTGAGAGTTTATGCACAATCACTGCTGACCATAGTGTTTATTTAGGACGGGGAGCGTGGGATAATTTTGTGTTGATTTTGTTCTTATTATTTGAGGATGATATTGAGAGTTCTGAATATCTCTTATGTTGCTCAGATAATGGCGAATCACATCCACGACAGTGGAACACGAAACGCTGCGCAGTGATTCAATGTAATTTTACATGTTGTTTTGGCCTGGCGTTATTTGCTTGAGATCGTGATTAATCTTTCTGTGTAAGTTGGCATTTGGAAACGAACACTGATGTCTCAACTCTGTACATTGTGCAGTTTTCTTCTTCTACAGAGTCATAAATATAGCCACCTTGCGAGGAGTGTAGAAATTATATTACAATCACATGACTTATCTGTTGGTCTCTTCATTTTTGGTTTCGGTTCGCATGTGCAGCAATAAGATACCCAAAGCCTGTATATTAGTGCCGCTCATAATCCCAATTATATGCTACGAAACGTAGATTCCAAGTATCTTGGGGTATAAAGATCAGTAAAGAAAAAGAGATAAAATAGTGACCCTGTATGAGGCATGAGAGCACAGCTATCTCGTGTGGCCTCTTATGGGCGCACAAAATTACGCACTGGGATGGACAGTTTTTCCATTTCTGGATTCTTCGTTTTGAGAGGACTTTCTGCCCCGCGTTCCTGCAAATTGACCTTTTCCGCGGTTGATTGACAGAGGACGTTTTGCCAGTCGGCTGACTGAGTATTGCGAATATCCCGCAGGATATTATTCTATCCCGAGAAATCCAAGCTTAACATAGCCGATTTGATAAGCCTTGAGTGACTAGTTTTGTGCTTTACAAGTGCTTCATCAACGTTAATAGGAGTCGTTCGCAAGGTTCCGTTGCCCATCATGCACCTGTCGAGTAGAACTTTAGCCAAACCTGACATCGATATGCTCGCGACTCATCAAAATAGTTGAAACACGGCTGCTGGCCCTGTTTATCAGTGGCATTCAAAAGCCACAACTGCGTGGTCCCAGCAGCATCAATAACTTGTGACTGTCTGGCTGATCAGTCACAGCGAACCGATGCTAGGGGCCCTGTCCAGGTAGGCGAAGCAGGGTCCTCAGGGCCGCCCCCAGATCCCACTTATGCAGCAGCAGTGCAGCACAGACATGTCCTAAAAGTCGATCCCGGCCGTTCCGTGTCTCCCAAATCGTGGATTAAACAAGGCCCACTACCTTAATGGACACCCGGCTGTGTCATGAGCGACTTGTCAAAGATGGAAGCCGCTAGACGCGAGACCGGATCCGTCCAACTGCGGGACGTGAGACTGCTGGGAAGCTCTTCTTGTAATGTTCTCCGACTAGTGGATTGTAGTCTCTTTCGGGGGACTACGGCTTGCTGCCGAGATTCGGAGAGGCCAAAGGTACACGCGTGGGCAATCTGGACATTGTGTAATGGTGTGTTTGATCAGGCAGGCCTGGCAAAGACGGTTCGAGGCGGAACATGCCGTTGGGTCCATCCACTCTCTCCATCACTCCATTGTCACTTGTTGTGGATCGTCCCGGGACAGCCGCCGGGGTGTGCTGCGACACTCTTGGCAGCTACCCCGCGCGCAGCTTGATTGTTTGGGCGCAAATGCGAAGGAGCGCGTCTGATTGTAAACATTGCCCGCAGCGCCCCGTAGCGCCGCGCGTTATTGCCTTCTCGATGCAATCTTTGCTTGCTCACTGACCATCGTCCACAGCGAGAACTGGCAGAGGACTACCGTCGCCACTGCTCAAGCCTTGTAATCTTATGGGCGAGGTTATTGTGCTGTTCATGTACCCGGTGGATGTCCTGCATTCGTCCCCCTATTGCGTGCTGCAGTGTCTTGCCATGTTTAGTACATTGTGTGCGAACCGCTGATGCCTGTTGGCATTTGTACCTTGATCAAAGCCGACTAGGGCTGTTGTAGTGTCTCTCTAATAATCTCGCCATCATCATATAAGATCCCTACTTGTAGTTTTGCGACGCAGCTAGATAGCATGAGGCTAAGGCATCACGGGCCGCAAGCTGGCTACGGGAGCTTGCCGCGACAAGGGCTAGAGTAACAGCCAGAGTATCGCGCGATCTCGACTGTTGGTTTGTTAGGAGGTGCCGCTTCATGGCGCAGGATGATGGAGTAAACATCGAAATTTTGATCAACTTCGGAAGCGCAAGGAATTCTCATGGCCATCCAGAGGAGTACCTGGTGTGCTGAGACGTTCTATGCACACGCATGGAGAAGCTCTTGCAGCAGTTTGTGGCTCAGGGTCACGACCAACAAGAAACTGTCTTGTCCTGGAGCCCTGGACCAAGTGTATCCTGGTGCCATGTGGATGCCAGGTGGGATCACGCCGTCGTCGTGTTCAGCAGCCTGTGAAACTAGGCCCGGGCGCGCGGCACTTCATCTCGTGGTGACCAGGAGGGGTTCGCCAACGGCCTACTTAGGGCGCTGGGGCATCCTCAGGTTATCCGTGATGCCAACATTTGCTTGAGGACAGCAGACCGCAAGCAACGTATCGCCACCCACCTGGCAGGCGCATGGTGTAAGTACCGTCAATACTGAAAATGTCTTTTGAGTAGCCAAGTCAAGTCGCCCGTCCTAGATTTCGAGACTAGATGGTGTTGACCTTCGTTCGATTCGAGCATATGCACGCGTCAGTAAGCTCCGCCGTGGCCCAGGCCAACTGAGGTGCTGAAACCGGCCGCGATGTCTGGCCGCACATAAATGAGAGAAAGGGACATGGTCGCGACGTATTGCATTGCATTCAGAGCTGCCGGCATAGCGATGGTACTCTTCCTGTCAGCCATCTGCCTCACGGGATGAGGATATTGAAATCCATGCTACAGCTCATTGGCTCTGCTTGAATTTGCGTATGCACCCCGTGCCGCCATCACTGTTCTGAGGGACGCTTGTTGGTGAAGAAAGCACCAACCAAGTGGGCACCTGGGCAGTCAGTCTCTGGGTTGCGAGTTTGGGTCTTGCTGCTCAGGCGGGTCACGTCAGTGATTGAGCGTGCGGGAAAAGTCGGTGTGTGTGGATTCGACAGCGCCCACGATCAATTGAGCACCAAAAGAGCAGTGGGTGCTCGCGAGACCCAAGTGCTCGCAGGAGTCGTGTGGGCGCTCACAGCTGGGCACCGCTGGGCGCTGAGCGGACGCTGTGAGGTACTGTAGACCAGAGGAGCGCAACGGAACGACACCATCCACAAGACGCTGTTGTTGGATGCCAGCTTGTCGCGCAGCGCATCGTGCCAAAGGAAAAGCGCAAATATGGCAGCGCAGACGAAGTCATGAGCTGCAAGCAAGAGAAACGACATTAAAAGGACGCGTTAGAGATGACACGACTGGAAGTCACGAACATTAAAGTAGTGGATGCTGGCGGCAGATGTGGCAGGTACGACGGTCAGGATTAAGGGCAGGTGCGACTGGGACGGCGACGGCGAGCAAGCTGCTTCGAGGTCCATGCTCGGGTGGCTTCGCAGGCAGTAAAGCTGGCGGAACACTGAAGGTGTCGGGTGCTCCAATCGACGCAGGCGAGCGCGCTGGGCTTCAAGTTGCCTCCAGCTGCCCCAAGGGGGGCCACCAGCCCGGAAAGGTACAGAGCTGGCGTGCAAGATGCAGCACTGCCCACAGGCAGGAAGACGAAGGCCTGCGACCGCCCTATTCCCGACCTGCGGGCGTGGCCCGGAGGGTGCAGGTGCAAGCCAGAGGAGCCCCGACGGCGAGAGCAACATTTGCAGCGACACGCTCGAGCGGGGATGGGCGCACAATCAGACCCAGGAACCGTGACGGGCAGCCCTGGAGCCTGGAGTGTGCCTGCGCCAGTGCCAGTGCCCTGGTGCAAGTGGTCAGGATGTGGTGTGCCCAGGCCCCTCCCGCGTGCATGCGCCGCTGCTGATTTTTTTCCCTGGCGTGCCAGGCGAGGTGCCCCAGCATCAGCGCCTAATCACCCAGACCTCGCAGCTCCCCGCCCCAGCTCATTTAAACCTGCTGGCCCCCATCGCCCGGGCACCCTCCCTCCCCTCCCCTTCACTTCTCCTGATTTCTGTCACGCTCCCGCCGCCTCAACCCAAAGCCCCCGCCCTTCATCCACCACCTGTCATTAGGACGCCACCCCCAGGCACTTCAATTGTAGCTCGCTCAAGGCAGCTGCACCGTCGCTTCTAGTGCTCCGTCAAAACATCCGCACCCGCATCCACCATGCCTCGCCCCAAGAAGGCTGACATCGCCGCAAAGGCCGCTGCTGCTGCCGCCGCCGCCGCCCAGCAGCCGCCCGCGCCGCCTCCCCGTCATGCCCGTCGTGGCCCCCAGCCCGTACTCTGCTCCTCCTCCCATGCCTCAGCAGCCCCTTCAGCCATACGGCGCCCAGTTCCCGCCCGCTACTCCTCAGTACGGCGGCCCGCCCCCAATGCCCATGGCCATGGCCCCGCGCACTGTTGATGTCGAGCAGTTTACCCGCGTCCGCGACAGCGTAAGCCCACCCGACTGTCATAGCTCTCCTCAATGCACTGCTAACATGACTTTCAGGTTCACCTGCGCTTTAACACCATCCTTGGTCTCATGAGGAGCTTCTCAGATGACTTCCTGCGCCAGACCAACCTGCTTCTTGGTGAGTCGACGCCGTTCGACACCGCCAGCGGCAACGCCATGTCTGCCATGGTCGCCAACCTGGACGGCATCAGCGGCCAGCTCAACGAGCTCGGCGGTGGTCCCTTTGAGGACAGGAAGGAGCGCAAGAAGCGCACTCACGACCCCAACGCCCCCAAGCGTCCCTTGACGCCGTACTTCCTGTACATGCAGACCGCTCGTCCCATCATTGGCACAGATCTCGGCGAGGAGGCACCCAAGGGTGCTGTCCAGGCCGAGGGTCAGCGCCGCTGGGCCGCCATGTCTCCCTCCGACAAAGTGGTATGTGCATATGAGCCCCACCAAGTACTGTCGAGCTGCCACTAACATGATTCCCAGGCTTGGAACAATGCCTACCAGTTCAACCTTCGCCTGTACAACGCTCGTGTTCACTCTTACAAGCACGGCAACGCCATGGCTCGGGAGATGACTGACCAGGACGCTCACGTCTATGCTGATCAGCACGAAATCCCCCAGCCTACCCTGACCAGCGAGGATACTGCCCTCCCTGCCACAGAGCAGGATGCCGTTAACGAGCAGCTCGGCCTGGCTGCCCCCGTCCCTGCCCCAGTCGTGCCTACCCCTGCCTCTCCCGAGGAGACCAAGACCCCCAAGCCCAAGGCTGGAAGCCGCAAGAGGAAGAGCACTGTCGCCGATACCGTTGCCGAAGAGGCTGAAGCAAGCGCTGCTAAGGTCTCAACGCCTGCCAACCCCGAGAAGAAGCGCAAGAGGCAGTCCAAGGTCGCTGAAACCCCTGTGGAAGAGCCTAAGAAGTCTGCCCGCAAGAAGAAGAGCACATAAGCTCGTGGCCCCACGATCATCTCTGCTTATCTTCTTTTGTTGACGATACCTCTCCGTTTGCGATGCATACTGTTCATTCTGCGGCTTCGCCCTCATTCTTGAGCATAGGGCCATTTGGGATTTGAGGCGTGGACTAAAAGGTGCGCTCAAAGCCGCACTACTGGGAAGGCCATGGCGTTACGGAAACTTGTATGACTTATGATCTCCCTTTCTTTTTGGACTATTGCATGGGCAACTTGGCCATCACCGAGAGGTGGCATGGCTTGGATTATGGAAAGGGTGACTGATATCCTAAGTCGCTTGTATTTATTCTGAATGAACAAACATACTGTTGTGACCTCACGAGAACCGTACCTAGTTGTCCATGATGTAATGTGATAATCACTCATCCCACCAAACCTAAAATAAGGCTCACCGAACGAGCCAAATTCCTTGTTATAGTAGTGAAACATGAGCCTACGAGTAAAGCACGCAGTATGTTGAAGACTCAGGGTAAAATACTGCCAAAATGTCGTGAACCAAAGATGGATAGAGACAAAGGCACCGAAACACGCCCCCCCTCTTACTAGATGTGGTACTTGAAAGTCTTGACAGCCGAAGGTGCTTTAGTGCGGCCTCGAGAGTGTTGAGCTGGTGTGGATAAGGGTGTTGCGGGTGGCGTGAGGGCCAAGCGGCCAGGCCAATCATCTTACACGGACGTCAGACATCCAAGCGACTGGACCGCAGCACACAACGACAGGGCGGCCGGCCGGGCATGGCTCAAAGTCACGTACGTCCTGTAAGAGTTGGCAAAGTCTAATGTGACGTTTAGGCTAGCATTCTCCCTCCTCATCCCTTGGCCTATCATAGACCAGCTCTTGGTGCTGTTGGGTGATTTACCTCGATTCTCACCGTCGGGTACCCATAGATATTGCGCTCTTGGTTGCCTGTGTTGCTCGTAGGGCACCGCATGCCGAGTGCAGGCTTGGTGGAGCGGTCTGCTGGCCTCTTCCCTAGTGGAAGGGAGGGAGCTGCTGGACTTCTCTACGCATTGAATGATGAGCAAGTGCAGTCAGTCAGACTGTTCGTGGCCGGGTCACTTCGCCGCATCCGAAGTCCGAGGGCCGCTGTAACTGATGCCTCCTTAATATTGCGCTGCTCGGCGCCTGCACAGTCTTGTTTGGACTAGGTACGCTGAGCTATCGAGTAGACAAGACCTTACTGTAGCTGACGCTGCCTTTGGAGATCATTATTGAGCCGGAACTACATCTGCTGGGCGAGATTGATTCAAGCGAATAACTGTTCTTCGTAGCATGGAATAACATACACGAAACGGCGCCTACGAGGGGACCAGAAGCAGAATATTCGGAGGGGTGCTTCGTAGTGCTGCGATCTGAAGTTGTATAGTGATTACCTGGTGTCTACGCTGTGGGCTTTTTTGTAATCCTCGCGACAGGCTCAAAGAGAGGACACAAGAAAGGTATGAACGACGATTCGTGGCCTTGGCCAACCAAGTCATGGGCTGTTCACTGGGAGTTGTCTCGGCTCGCTCATGCATGACAAGTAGAAGTGGAACAGATAACGTGTTGAGTTCAAGCAGAGCGCCCTGTGCGTACCCTATCCGATGATTAACGTCTCGTATTTTATGGTATCCAGGTCGGCCGGGTTTTCTTCCAAGTAACAGTGGAACGCGAAGGAATCGAGCGGGAGTATTTTGCACAAAGACCACGCGGTTGACTCCGAGTTCGGGGAAGAAGGCCTAGATTGTGACCAGTATCTGAATGTTGCCTACGAAGTGGATATAAATACACTGGCGGTGGAAGATAGGCGTCTTTCATGATTGTGCACATGATTGCCCTAGGAGCAAGATGGCTGAAGGTTTGGTATACTCGCAATAGAGACTACCTGCCTGAATCCGTAACTGAAGCGCTCCGTGTCAATCCAGGAACGTGAGGTTGAGCTCCATTCCCCACTTACCGAGATCGATCTAGCCCTGGCGCAATCTGGGGCGCGACTTCGCGATGCCACATGCAATGGGCGTCCGTTCCGGCTTATGTAATCATGGAGCTCCAGCGTCCGTGATCGACGCGCGCTCTTGCACACAGCGAGGACGGGAACGATCCAATCAACAGCATTGCGACCGTCGCATCATCCATCTCGAACTCCCGGCAGCTCGAATCGCCGCCTCTGCGCGACACGGACACCACAGCCATAGCGCCTCTGTCTTGGGGAGACGACTCAGCGCGGATGCTGTCCTCGTAAATCTGGGATTCCGACTCGGCACCCGCCCGTACCGCAAGGGCTCCCGAACGGACCGCCCGGCTGGGAAACGAACCCACAATCGGCAGGCAGAAACTCAGATAGACATAGCTACGCATAGCAAGCGCGTACGAAATAACGCCCAGGATGCCGCCCGCACCGGGCTTGAAGGGCACAGCGGCGGGGAAGAAGGGCAGCGGCGGGATCAACCGCCAGCGGAGCCGCAACACGACGCCAATGGGCGGCGTAGCCCCGCCGTCACAGCCGAGCAACACATCGTCATCTTCGTTGGGGGAGAAAGGCAGCGGTGGCGGCAGCGGCACCAGCAGTGGCAAGGATGGGGCCGGAGCAGGAGTTTCGTCGACATCGTCGTCGTCGGGCGGCCCTTTGTCGTCGACATCCTCGATGCCAGCCATCGAGAGCATCGAGACCGAGTTTCTAGACCTCAAGTTCGAATCGATGCGCTCGCTGTCCTACGAGGACCTGCTCGACGCCATCGCCAGCAGCAGCGCGGGCATTCCGGACTCGAAGAACCTCGACGGGCTCATCACGCGACTCGGCAAGCTCAATGAGATCATAGAGCGGCGCGGCCAGTGGTGTGACAAGGGCATGCGCCTCGTCGCCGTCGAGCGCAAGAATCACTACAATGAAATGGCCGCGGCTGGTGGCGGTGGCGGTAGCAGCCGCAGCCGGGACGATGCGCGGGACGAGGACGCGGCCGAGAAAAAGTCGAACAAGAAGAAACGCAAGGCTAGCGATAACCTGGCGCCTCCAGACTCTAATATTGGTAAGTTACATTACGGGTCAAATTGTGCATGCTGGTGCAGGGGAACGTGGTTCCTCGCCTGTTGGGGATGTGAACTTGTGGTAATCGTGGCCTGGGGCAGCGGCCACTTGCTACACACACAAGGATTTACCCGCCGTACACGTCCGCTTCATCCAAGACTGACTTGATTCTCTTCCTCCAGCAGAACGATCATCACCACTTCGCGACCCGGGAAACAAGCGCAAGCACTCACGAGCCGGCTCTGGCAGCTCTTCGTTATCACCAGCCGCCCCCGCATCTCCGAGCGCAATGGAGGTGGACGAGAAGCCGAAGGAGGAAAAGAAGGAAGGAGAACCAGAGGAGGAAGAGAGCTCTGAAGACGAAGGAGCGCCTCCCCGGCGCGAAGCACCACAATATCAGACCTTTGGCGAGGATCCGTCGACATTCCCGGATCCCACAGTATACGAGATCCGGGAAACCAATTCCAGCATGTCTGTGGATGAGCTCAAAGAGATCTACTCGGTGGCCGTCTTCCCCAAAACGAATCTCTCAGATCAGATCGCGGGCGATCCGCCAGATAAGGACTTCACCATCGCGAAGCCGACAAACCAGATCAGTTTCTCGACATTCTCGACGTACATTGAGCCATATTTCCGCCCATTCTCCGAGGAAGATCTGGCGTTCCTTAGAGAACGGGGCGATCGCGTGACGCCATTCAACATGCCCAAGCGCGGCAAGAAGCACTACGCAGAGATATGGGCGGAAGAGGACGGGGCCATGTCCATCGACTCCAACCAGGGACGTGACAAGCTCCAGCCGAATCAGCCCCGGGGATCTATCGACAACATGGACGACGACGTCGCCGAGACGGACAAGCTCTCGGTCGGGCCAATTCTTGCCCGGCTACTGCAGGCGATGCGCCCAGAAGGGAGAGCCACTACGAACGAGGACAAGCCTACCCTGAACGGCATCAACGGCGATACTGAGGGCAGAGACGATCAGCCCAACGGCGAGACGAACGGCGTTAACGGAGAAGACGGCAAGAGCCTCCCTCCCGCGTCGTACATGCCAGAGTCGTCGAGCGAGGCGTGGAAGAAGGCGACACATCCTAAGCTGGACTACTCACAGGTCGACGAGCGCATTAAGCAGGAGCTCCGGCACGTTGGCTTCCTGCCGCAGGAAGGGTTCGAAGGGGACTACGATGGGCACTTTGACGACGAGGTAGCCGCCCGCCTGCGCCTACTGCAGGACCGCCTGAGGCAGCAGATGCTCATCAACGGCGCGCGCAAGGCGCGGCTAACAGACCTAGTCAAAGAACGCATGGCATTCCAGGAGTACACGACGATCCTAGAGGACCTCGACAGCCAGGTACAGGGCGCGTATCTAAAGCGCACGCGGACAATGGGCAAGAGCAAGAAGGCCAAGCGGCCCGGTGGCGCCGGCGGCGCGGCAGCAGCCAACGCAGCGGCCGGCATGGCTCGGCCAGGTATCGGCGACGTGACCAAGATGCTGATGGAGCGCCGCAAGCGCTGGATCGACAGCATCGGCACCGTCTTTGACGACGAGAACCTGGGCAAGGTGCCGCGCTCGGAGAACGAGGGCAGCTCGATATTCAAGCCCGACATGATGGCTGATCTGATCAAGAAGGAGAAGCAGGCCTGGGACGAGGAGGTCGAGGAAGAATGAGGCAGACCAAAAAGGGAGGGGTCACGGAGTTTCTGATTCTGATACCATTACGAACTTGCAATATTCATGCTATTGACCTTGTCCTGAACCACTGATTAGGCCCCAAATACATTTGTAAAGATGATCACCTTGTCGAGCCCGCTCTTTCACTCTGCTGCTGGCCGAAGTGCGGCAGTGCAATGCGGTGCAGTGCTCCCCAGCTCCAGTTGGTGGGGCATGCCGCCAGGGGGGTCCTGTCACATGCCCGAAACCCGTCGTCGCATCGTCGTCCCCTAGACTAGTAGCACCAGCGTCAAGCCTCCGTGTCTTCTTTCTCCCGTCGGCACACTACGCGCGACACGACACTCTACGCCCCCAAGATTGAGAGGCTTTCGCCATAAAACAGTCTTCTCCAGCAAAGCCTCGCCTTCCTAGATCTGTCCCCACGTTGCGTTTGTGCGCGCGTGTGTGCCTAGGCGCACGAAGGAAAAGTAGCTCTAGTGCAGCAAGCGCCTGGCCCTGCGACGAACGCGCGCGCCTCGGGACAAAAAGAGCGACAGCCAGTAAATTTCCCCGCGCGGAGAAAAAGGGTACACTTACCTTGTCTATCCCCAGCACCGAAAGGGCCCCCCCAAAGGAGTCGCAAAAGCAGCAGAGAGCCATCTGGGAATTGATCGGCCTTGTTCCCTCATAGCCGATTAAAAACTTGCGTCCGCAGACACACGAGACCAAAGACGGCCCGTGTGCTTCGCATGCTCTGTCGCCATCATGCTACATTGCCGTACACGCAACACCGTCATTAGGAGGATATCACAGCGCAACCGCAACAACCACAACAGCAACATATCAGAGACTTAACACAAGCACGGACCTAGAGAGAGAGACTCGCGGCTTTGGTTTACAACAGTGCCCCTAACAGGACAAACTATACACGCCCGGGGCAGGACGCTGTCTATATATACACACACATACCACAAAGCCAAGAGAAAGAGCCCGAGAGGAAGACGGGGGAACCATGACGGAGAACGGCTCGAGCTCGCCGCAGAACGGGACCGACTCGGCCAACGCGGACGACAAGCCGCGCCTAACCGAGGAGGAGAAGAAGCAGAACCACATTGCCTCTGGTGTGTTTTGTTCTTATTTTCTTCTTTCCCCACTCCAGGACCCCCTTCAACCCCCCCCTCAACCATGAGACTTTCATTGCCAATCTTTACCAGGCCTGTATTCCGCGCTGACGAGTTCCCTGCGAACCACACATACAGAGCAGAAACGGCGCGAGGCCATAAGGGCGGGCTTCGACCGCCTGTGCGACATCGTCCCGGGGCTCGACGGCCAGGGCCGGTCCGAGGGCCTGGTGCTCAAGAAGACGGTCGACTACATGCGGGAGCAGATGGAGGTGCGGCGGCAGCTGATCCTGGCCAAGGAGGCGCGCGGCGAGTACGTGCCCGACGAGATGCGCGAGGCCGTGGTGATCCTCGAGAGGATCGAGGCCCGGGAGCAGCGCGAGATGGCGATGAAGGTGGAGGACTGCGACGATTCCTGAGGTAAGGGAGGGGAGAGGAGTAAAAGGCCATGCTTGTGTCGAGATTTTTGCTCGTCAGGTTATTCTTGATTGTTTTGTGCTATCTATTGATAAGCGTCCGTCTTTGTCTTCAAGATATCAACAAGTTCTCCAGGTGTCATTTCCTGGTGCTTCTTCTTTTCCGCGCCATCGTGTTCTTGTGAGTCTAGGCGGCCGAGATCAACAGTCACAGTGCCCTTGGGCACCTGTCTTGGGCCAACCGTCACGATCACTCCGTAGCCCTTGGATTTTGCCTCGCGCAGTTTCAGCTGTAAGCTGCGGCTACTGTCATCTATATCGACGGCGAAGAGTGTCGGATTAGACAGTGGCACATCCGCACTCCCGCCACGTCCCAGAAGCGTGTCCTTTGTGGCTGCCGCCAGATCCAGTACAGGCTGGCTGTCGTTGACAGTTAGGATCATGACCTGTCGTGGGTTCAGCCAGAACGGGTACTTCCCATCATAGTGCTCGATGAGGAGCGCCATTAACCGCTCCACCGAGCCGAGCACGGCGCGGTGGATGAGGACAGGGCGCACAGGTCCGTACTCTGCCAGCTTCTCAGAGTCGGTTGTGACCTCGCCGCGCCTCTCGAACTCTGGCGCCGGCGCCTGGTACTCGAGCTCGAACCGCTTCGGCAGCTGGAAGTCGAGCTGGATCGTGGCCGTCTGGTGCTCCTTGCCGTCCGAGTCGCGCAGGACAATGTCGATCTTGGGCCCGTAGAATGCCCCGTCGCCCTCGTTGACAGTCCACTCCTGGCCTGAGGCGTCGAGCGCGCGCCTCAGCGCAGCCTCTGCGCTCGCCCAGTCCTCCTCGCTGCCGATAAAGTGGTCTGCAGGTCTTGTGGACAGGGCCAGCCTGTACGGCCCCAGCTTAAATGTAGAGTACACCACTTTCACAAACTCGAGTGTCTGTCTGATCTCGTCCTCTATCTGCATAGGGCGGCAGAAGATATGGCCGTCGTCTTGGTGGAAGCGCCTGACGCGCGTCATGCCGCTAAGCGCGCCCGAGATCTCGTTGCGGTGCAGGGGCGAAAAGTCTGCGTATCGGATCGGGAGGTCGCGGTAGCTGCGGCGCTGGGAAGCGAAGATGAGGCAGTGGCCTGGGCAATTCATCGGCTTGAGGCCGTACTCGTCGTCCTCGCCGGGCTCGGCGGTCGAGTCTGCCCTCGAGGGCGAGGTGCTGGTGACGGTGAACATGTCATCTGCATAGTTTTCGAGGTGGCCCGACTTGGCCCAGAGGGACTTTTTGTAGATAGTCGGGGTAATGACCTCGTCGAAGCCGTAGCGGACATACTGCTTGCGGAGGAAGTCGACAAGGCGGTTGAAGATGCGAGCACCATGGGGGAGGAGGATCGGGGAGCCCGGGCTGTAGATCGAGGTAGTGAAGAGCTCCTGCTGGACCCCGAGCTTGCGATGGTCGGCCGCAGGCTTGGGGGCAGGTCCTGCGGTGCCCGTCGCGGGGCTGTGCGATGAGCAGGATCGAGCCTGAAGGCGCAGGGCAGCCCATTGGCGAGGAGGCCTGCCGGCAGACCTCACAGATCGCAATACTGCCTGCCTCAGGATCATGCTGGGCTGTTTCTGCGACGTGACACTGGCGTTCAGGTTGTCAGGAACATTTCGAGACCTTCTGGCCTGGTCTTCGAGAATGTTTCTTGTGGACGCTCTGGCGATCCCTGCGTCCAACTCCACACCTGGGCAGTGGCAGGGGGTTGGGGGTCTCCATCTCCGTCAAGGATCCCATGACCACTCCCCTACTCCTCTACTCCGTACTAGCTAACCACGGGCCACAGGCAGTGCTGCCGTGCTTTGTCGTGCTTTATCGCACGCGCATTCACAATCGAATTGTCGCCCGGGCGCGTCATCGCCTTCAACCGCATGTTTGGCCCTGCGTCGATCCTCTGTCTGCCTATTGCCCACTGCCTAGTGCACCCTAATTGAGTGGGTGACTCATCTTCGACAACAAGCATCGCCTTGACCCCTATCGCGCCAGGGCTGTGGATGTGGATGCCCGACAACAGGGCCTCATCTGCCCCACCACAACATTATATAATCGTGCCTGTCGCATCCCACCACCCGCACACTGACGTCTATCCTCTTTCGTGTCGGCGCCTGTTTGCCACTTTAACAACGTGCACCATCTCCTTCGCATCGCTTGCTCGCTCGCTTGCTTGCTAGCTTGCCCTCTCCAAACAACACTTTCGACAATAGAAGCTCGCACCGCCATGCCAACCCCCTGATCAAGGTGCGCGCTTGCTTACAACCTTTGCCTCGGATCATGGCACGGCTTCGACAACCTATCCAAGGTCCAGAAAGCTCCTGGCGGCTAGTCGAGGGCGGCGAGAACGATAGTTTCGATACCAGCATCGTCAACGACTTCGAGGACGAAGATTCCCTGCTCCCAAGCCACCCTCCATCACAACTCTCGTCCTCGTCACAGGGCCTGAGCTTCCGCGCATCTCAAGACAGCAACCTCTCCGACAGAGAGAACCAGCTGCTTTCACACGTCGACTTTCGCCCTTCGCTCGCGTCAACCAGGCAGCCGTCCATAGACGAGGAGCATACGCCCGTTCCAGAGTTCTTCATGCCTAAAGTTGACATGGATAGATCACCTCAGGCAAGCAGCCGCCCCTCGCGCACAGTGACGCGAGCAAGTGCGGCTAGTCGAAGCGATGCTTCAGGCGACAGGTATCCATACCAGCGGCGAGGCTACGGCCAGCGAGGTCGCGACGAGAGCCCGGATGGCCAGCACGACCGGGGTCAGGATCGCAAGCAGCGGCATGATCCTCGCTACGGAGGCCAGCCCACGACGCTCGCAGACCGTTTCACTGCTTCCGTGCCCAGCTTCATCTTCAACGTGGCTGCATGGCTGCTATCCGTGATCGGCATGGCGTTCAGCCTGGCCAAGTTCCCAATTGCCATCGCCCTGTTTATATGGATCACGGTGGGACTTAGCATGTCCACGTTAAACACCATCAAAGATGGCATTGCCGCCTCGCCGATCTGCAAGGTCCCTTTTATCACGCCCTCATTCTGCGACGTGGGCGGCCCTTCTTTTATGCCGGGCAACGGGTCGAATGTCGAGTTTGATGGCCTCATGGCCGTGCAGGCCAACTTTGAAAAAGTCCTCGAGGCCTCGGCCGAGGGCGTCTCGCTGCCCATGGAAATGAAGCGCTCCGAGACGTCCGTCCGCGATTTGCGGACAATGGTCAAGTACAGCGACATCCCTGCGCGCTCGGAGCTCGTGTACGAGTTTGACGGCTATATCGAGACCGTCTCCACGCTGTCGCGCGACCTGCAGACCTTCAACACGCACGTCGGCAGCGCCGTCGACAGCATCATCAGCATCAACCGCTGGACGTCACGGTACATCGATACCATGGCCGCCGCGCGAGCCGACGAGCACTCAGGCGCAGTCGCGCGCTTCACAGGCTGGGTCTTCTCGCCCTTTGCTCCCGCCGTGTTCGACGAGCGCATCCTGCTCGACAAGTACATTGAGCACACGGGACTCGTTTCGGACAAGATCGCAAACCTGATCCTCGAGGCGCAGGCGAACCTGCGGCTGCTCTCACAGGCCGAGAACAACCTGCAGGTGATCAAGGAGCACGTTGTGCGCAGCGAGCAGGATGTCGTCCAGGAGAAGGACTCTGCGCTCTGGACGCTGTGGACGCTCGTGGGGGCTAACCGCCCGCAGCTCAACCGGCTCAACTCGCAGCTCGACCTGCTAAAGCTAGTCGACCGCCAGCGCACCTCGGCAGTGGTCCAGCTGGTCAACCTCGTGCACGACCTTGGGGACATACAGAGCAAGCTGAGCGACCTGCGCGACCGGGTGGCCGCGCCCGAGGTCGTGGGCGCGGGCGAGGCGGTCGGCGTGGGGGGCAGGGTCGCCTCAATACCACTCAGCGTGCACATTGAGACGATCAACGCGGGCGTCGAGCGGCTCGAGGGCGCACGCAGCAGGATCCGCGCCGAGGAGAACGAGCGGCTGCAGCGTGCGCTCGCGCGGGCGAGGGACGAGGACCACAACCTCATCGACGCATAGAGGACTGCGGTGGGCTGATGGTCTTGAAGCTCTGTCTCGTCTTAAGTGGGCTTTTCTGGTCCAGGGGAGTTGGAGGGGATGGGATGGGTGTGTGTGAATTGGCTAGGCAATACGGGACTTTTGAAATATCTGATTCTGGCTTTATCTCTTTGGAGCAGGCGGTTTTTGCAGAAAATTGATACTTGTGAGCTTTTTTTCTCCATGAATTCTGAGTCGAGAGTGTTTCCTGTTGTCGTTATGTTTCGCGCATGGTTGGTGGAATGTCTATTTAGTTGTTACTGAAGGGGGAAGGAGGGTAGTTGAAGATAAGCCTCGAGTGTGCTGAGCAATAGACTTTAGACGGGACAGTTTAAAAGAAAACACCCATACCGAACCACTCGCAGAGACCAATCATGTGATTGTAATCATTATCATTTATTGTTTTATTTTGGTTGCGGAACAGATCAGTTGACGCCAATTTGTCCGTGAATGTCTAGGAGAACCGAAATATGTTCTAGCCGTCTCTTCAAAGTTACAACCGGGCGCCCGGTTCCCCCAACTGTGACATGGAGTCACCGGCGCATGCGTCTGTGTCAGAAGTTATTCTGGCATGGTGGTAATATGATGTTCTTAAGACGGGTTTGGGGGTACGTGACTCGCGGCCTTGGCGATCAGGTAATCAATCCACTCGGGAAGGTGCGCAAACGTCAGGGGGAGAAGCATGGGATGATCTTTGTTACTTGGTAACAAAACAAAAAGGCCGGATGCTACACAAGGTTGTGTGCATGGAAACTACCACGCAGAGCCCAGGGTCGGCTTTCGAAACGGGCGGGAGAGGAGGTGGATAAGCGGGAAAGGGTTCATCGACGGAGAACATGTGTTTGTTGCTCTGCTGCTGCAGGATAACTCGGGACCCCAAGGGGAAGGGGGGGGCCCAAGAAAAGGCCGAGTCTTATCTCCGCTTCATGCATCTCGCTTTGTTTCATCTTCACGTGCGCGGACAAAGTGCCGCGTCGTCGCGTCTTGTGGTGAAGCAGCGCCACCCAGCACAATTTGTCGTAAGCCGACGAGAGCGCGCGTCGAACAGATTAGTGAACGATGCAATCCAGCTTCCTGTGTGAACTTGGTGAGGACTAGACAAGCTGGACGAGGGGCAGAAAGCTCAACCAACTCAGGCCGCCGCCGGCTCGCGCTGTGTGGAGGCATGGAGGAAAAGGAAATGAGCGCGTGATTGAAAACCACCGAGTGAAATACTGGTCGGTCATGCAACCACCACCGGTTCTCCGAGGGCAATTTTCACATGGTAGTGGAGTAAGCAATCCCATGTCGGGTCGTGAACTTTCATCCCCTGTAGTCAGCTGCACCTTTTGCTGGGCAACAATCATATTTGAGTTCCTACATAACTGCTCGGATAGACGTCGAATTGTTATCTAGACACAGCAGTAGTAGAGCTCGATTTCGTGTAAGCTGCGGCATCACGTCAGACGAGAGAGCCGGCGCCGCACGGCGTCGTCCCATGTGAGACGGGAAAAGGAGGCTCTGCGGAGTCTGCGCTGCCAGGAGGGCCGGGCTATAATAATGGCACTTAACACAACCGCCGTCAGTGTCTTGTGACATCGGCTATGCGGCGGGCTTATTGTTGTGCAGGGCGGTGCGTCAGGCCCATGTCCCCGGGTGTGAGCGTGCGCGCCGCCCACGTGCCGAGACTCGGCTGAAGGCGCAGAGTAAATATTTGCTGAGAGTAATCAATACCTACATTCCAACTGCCGGCTTCTGAATGCCTGTCGGGAAGCTCAGCGGGGACAAACACAAATTGGCAATGGCCGGCCAGAGAGACTAGCAATTACAGGAGACGAGACGGGCGTCCTTAGAAGCATCAAACAACGACGCTACGATCTACAAAGAGAGCGGCCTAGGCCCGACTCGGCAGGGCATGCGGCCTTTTTGTCCCGATAGCGTTAGGCGACACCACTGGCTGGAGCGCCCCACCACAGTGGCCCATTTTGTGCATGACCATTGATCCCTCGATCGCGACTTCCCGAAAGGCTATGCCGTTGGGCGGGCCTGTCCCGGTCCGACTGACCCATCCACCTCGCTTTCTTCGCATCGTATCTCCATCTCCATTTCCAAGCTGGCCTTGCCCAGACCTCTTCTTTCAGTCCTTCTTGCTGCTCAGTCTGTGCGTTCGCAGCCAGGCCAGCATCACGACGACGACGACGACGACGACAGCAACGGCTTCGACTGCAACTTTGGCTTTGCATTTGTTGCATTTCTCACCACTACCACCCACCACCTCCAACCACCGCAGCCATGGTGCACCCCTTTGCGCTCAGCACAGGCGTATGGGACCCTTCGCATCGCTTCGAGACTTCGTGGATCCTGCCGCCATACCTTCTCGCCACCGTCCGCCTGCTCATCGGTCTCTACAGCCTCATCACATTGCTCTTCAACATCGGCTACCAGTGCACCCATCCGGAGCTCGGCGGTTGCCAGGCCTCGGGTAACTCGTTCTCCTACTTTACCGTCCTCACCTATTGGGGCCTGTCTTTCTACTTCCTCTTCGCCGCTGTACACACCTTCACCTACGCCCGCTCGAACTCAGCCCTCCTCGATCGCTGGCCCCGCCTCCTCCAGGCCCTTCACTCGCTCTACTACTCGTCCATTACCACATTTCCCATCCTCGTCACCGTTGTTTACTGGGTCCTCCTTTACGGCACCCTCTACAATGGTAGGGGTTTCCCAAACACCTACACCCTCTGGAGCAATGTCAGCCAGCACGCCCTCAACTCGGCCTTTTTGCTCTTCGAGGTTGTCTTCCCCCGCACTGCGCCGCCCCCGTGGATCCATATGCTGTGGCTCATCGTCATCCTCGCCATGTACCTCGGCCTCGCGTTCCTGACTGCCGCGACAAAGGGCTTCTACGTTTACCCCTTCCTCGACCCCCGCAAGCAGGGTGCCTTTGTCGCCGCCTACGTCTTTGGCATTGCCGTCGCCATCATCGTGATCTTTGTTCTCATCTGGGCTCTTATCAAGGCTCGCGTATGGCTCACAGAGAAGAAGCTGGGCATGGACGGCAAGTTTGCCGGTGGCCGCAGTGCGCGCAGCGAAAAGTCTGCCAACTCCCACGGTTCTCACGTCTAGGGTACGGGTTTTGACGAATTACCGATGGATGCTCAGGGGCTTGCTCCTGATTAAATACGAAGTGATGTCGAACAGATTGTCTCGAGACGACCGGGATGATGGCACGTTCTTTTCATTGAACAACATTCAGTAATGATGGACTACTTCTCCTCGCGACATATTCTCACTTTAGCTTCACCTGTCTTCGGACCACCGCCGTGACGCGTATATTTTCTTTGGATAACGGATACCAAACCTTTTTTTTCCGTGCCTTGGCCTGATAGCCTTGGTACAAAATTATCTACATTTTCTGCGACAGCATTGGTTCGGAGTTGGCGGCAGCATATCTATAAAATATGACATCTCGTAATATACGTCACGTGCTTTCACCATAATTACTAGCTACTCCGTACGGAGTATCATGCACGGCACGTCCGAATTATCCTTACGGCATTGTCTCACTTTGACCCATAAGAGTGATCCACAGAGGCCTGAACAAGAAAAGGGAGACATTGTCCCTTTTTGGCCATGACAACAGATCGAACACGGGATTCCACCTCGAGAAGCTATGCGCCCACGTGCGTCTCATTATCCGGACATGGCATGCCTGAACAAAGCTCTGGCCACGCCATGAATCATATCTGTACACGATCTGCAATTGGCATGTGACATACCTAATGAGACTAGCTATCGTACCTAAAACACCTGCTCTGCCGTATGAACTTTGCCAAGTCAAGCTGCTAAAAACCACTGTTTTTCCCTCTTCTGATTAGCTGTGTAAAGTGTGTGTATGTGTGTGTATGTGTGTGTGTAGAGTGTAGAGTGTAGTCCAGGCGGCTTGGGTTCTCCTTTCCGATGGGTTGTCATACCATAGAGGGCAAAAACTAACATCAACCAGTGTGGAAAGCCCTTTACGGATCAATGACCTGAGATATCTCGCCGATTTTTTTTTCTTTTTTCTTCGGGGGGGAACTATAAGCGGCTTGGCGCTCAGACGAGGCTCGACCCGACGAGGTCAAGTGAGATTTGGAATTTGTGTCTTAAGCACTAGGAGACCACTACGCGCGATCTGGGGGGCAAAATCTGCTTCTCCTGCATTTCCGACGTGACTAGCTGGTTCAGCTGCTGTTTTCTTTCATCACGATATCCTCTTTATTTTATTTTAATAGGACCATTGGAAACCAAGATGGAGAATAACAACGATGAACGACTTAGTTACGGAAGGGGGTTGAAGAAAAGGCACTATGTATCGATCTTTTCTAGCTGCACCGCCCTCACTCGTTTGAAAAACCTCGATGGTACACATTTGACGATGCTCATGAGTGTCACATGCCGCGTACAACTGTATTAGAAATGTATTCTCATGGCGCCGTTCTCCCGCTCTCACTCCTCTCCCGGCACTATAGATGTGCATGTCAGGCAAGCAACGGCAGACGGTGGCAGGTTTGTGCCAACTAGTGTGTCTCGTAATCAGGGCAAGTACTTGACTTGTACTTGGTGAGACCACACGAGCAATTGCACGTCTTTAGTATGGCGAGTCACACGTGGTACGCACCTTATCAATAATACCCCAACTGAGCTAGACCGTAACGTCGCCAACGGCGCTCAGCCTTTAACCCAAAGGATACCCAAAAGGGAGGGGGGGGGAGGGAGGAGACCTATTAATGAGGGAACCTCGGATTAGTATGAAAAGGACGTGCCTCCCAACCAATCATTATATCTAGGAAGGAAAGTGGCAACAACAGTATTGCATTGATGTAATAGCCACGGAGAGATTCGTTTCATCAACAGCATCAGGCAAGCCCGCCAAAGGAAATCCACCGCATACCCCTTTCGGCCACAAGGAGGGTAGGTCGTCGGGCATCACAGCTTGCGTGCAGGCTAGCTCTAGTCTAGCGTCTATTTCTGTCAATGTGCCCCAAGAATGTCTACGGTGATCAGCCTCGGCCCGTCGATCATGATCGACGTGACGGAGGTTGCCGTGCAAAGAAAACAGCGCTAGCGCTTGACAGCCATTAGGGAATTTAAAGGTATGGGGTCAGCAAAAGTGCCAGTTGCGATATTGGCAGCCTCGCTATTTACTCCGGTGGGAATTATTGACGACCTGGCAGATTGCCGCCCATGTCCACCGTTGGGCATATAGTTTCGCGGCTTCGCGGAGGACCTGTGGCGTTGCGGGCGTTGCGGGCGTCAGCTCGACTACTCGGTAGCATGCACTCTTTTGCTCCAGCTGCGCTAGGTGACAGACTCGGGGCTGATTCTGGTCTGTCGAGAAGCGTGAGCGTGAGCGTGAGCGTGAGCGTGACTGAGTGGCCCACCGATGGATGATGTTGGGCCATGGGCTCACTGCTGTAGACGTCGCGGGCGCGATCCACACGATGCCGCGTCTGCCGGCGCAACGGCGAGGGCGCCAAGGACGGTGGAAGGCAGGACTGTCGTGGCGTGGGCGTGTTGCTGCAGGGCCATGTGATGAGCGTGGTCAGTAATGCTCCGCAGGGAGCAGCTGAACGCCGCCGCCTCAACGCAGAGCGACAAGTGCGCGTGGGGATTACCGTCCGGAAGCGCGTCTTGGCGCAGGCAGACCCTGGGGCGTCCAGCCCGACGGTGGATCAGTGCGCGCGATGGCTGCCTGCAAAGTTCCTTGGGGACTTCGCGACAGCGGGCCACGAGATTGTTCAATCTCAGCTTGCCTCTGCCTGCCTCTGCCCGCCCATCCCCCGTCGGGCCCCGACCGCACTGAGCACCTCCCGTACCTTGCCGCACCCGCACCATCGCCGGCCGGTGCCTTGTCTGGCCCTGTCTCGTCGCTGCCGATCTTTGCTTCCTTCAAACCCAGTCCCGCCTGCTCGATTCTTCCTCGCAGCATCCAGGCCCGGCTTCTTCTCGCCAGCCTGGAGACCAACCCGCACGTAGGACGAGTCACAGCGACGTCGACCTCGACCTCGACATTGACATTGACATTGACATTGACATTGACATCGACATCGACATCGACAACCTCGACATCGACCACACGAGCCTTCCTGCCGCCTACTTGACACGCCTGCCACCCGCCGGCAACCCCTCCGCACTTGCTCTCCAAAGCACGACCATACCGTGCTCTGCAAGGTCGCACCTACCCTCCTTTTTGCGAGTCAGCGTCCTCTCTCAAGCCTCTTCTGCCGTGTCTTTGCTTTGTCGGCATCTCTTCCGGCCACCGTAATTCCTGCGCGCGTTTCTTATGCCCTCTTTCTCTTGTCAACTTGCACCGCCTCCGCCTCCCTTGCTCCGACTCGGACACCACGACCACGACCAGCATCGACATCCTCGTTCCCCTATAGCTGCCAACTCTCTTGCATGAGCTCTTCAGGAGGACACTCAATTGCGACAACGTCGTAACACCTCGGTCCGTAAAGCTCGAGCTCCGGGCTAAGCTCCGCCAACGCGTGATCGGCTACGCGCATTACCTGGTCCGTGTCTCAGACACAGCTTACCGCTGCGTCTCAGGTGTTGAGCCTATTCACGTCTCATTAGGCATATTAGTGGCGTTGGCCACAAATTGCCGTGTGAGCAGCCATAGAACACACAACGCACGGAGCCGCCTCCTTCGCCGCGATCGGCAACGCACCGTTCTCTATGGTGGTGCAACGGCCCAGTTACTGATCTTCCTCACGAATCGACCGAACAACTCGCAAAGTTCTCGCGCCACGCCACACACAGCTCCATACGGCCGCCATTCCAGATCGAGCTGCTGTTCGCCTCGCCGACAGCCTGCTCTCCCGAACAATGGCTGCCACTGCCAACTTGCCGCGATCCCTCGAATATGAGGGGGACCGAAATGTTCTCCTCTTGTCCGACTCTGAAGATGAGGGCTTGACACCACCAGTTCGCAATGCTCGACGCACAGCAACAGACCCGCAAGATGCCATTCGGAGGAAGACCGAGGCTGCCGCCGCCAACGTCCCGATGCACCCGATCCCAGCAATGCAAGCCGCTTTCTCAGAGTCCCTGATAGAAGCGACAAACCAGGCAGGTGCTGGCAAGCCGAAATTCAAGAACGGCGATGTCAAAGAGCGCCGCAGCGCACTGCTGGAGGCTGCGAAAAGCGCAAATCTGGACAATGACCCGTGGCGTTATCGCCCTGGTCATGAACATCATGAACTGTGGAAACTACTGGCCCAGATCTCCTTTGGCGTGTACCTGCTTCTCGGCGGCATAGCCAACAGCAATGAGCAGGTTGTCACAATCTTACAGGGCCACATTGACGAGGTTGACGAGTTTTTGGAAACAACCATGGAAGACGTACATCTCGCCATCAAGGACGTCAAGGAGCGGATTGACTTCCTGAAGTTGCCCATGGCCAACATGGCGACTTTTGAGAAGATGCTGGAGGATCGCAATTTCCGGCTACAGATTGTCAACGGTAATGAAAAGATTGAGCACATTGTTGCACGGACGACGAGGGCTCTGGATGGCACGCTGGAGGATTTGGAAGAGGGCCTCAAAGCCGTCAGGGAATTCGCAATCTATCTCGGCAACGAGAAGAACAGCGCATGGCGACAAGAACGACCCGCCATTGTAGACATTTATGATGCGATGACGGGGAACGCCGAGGGTTGGTGGAAAGCTCTGAATGAGCTCCAGGACTCGACAGTCGTACTGGACGGATTACTGGTTGGTCTTGGAAGGATGGTTGCTGAAATGGACCAGAGAGCTGGCGAAGTGAGCCGACGCACAAGAGTAAGCTTTTAACAAAAGAAACGGCAACACTTGTGATGATTAAGTTTCGCTGACAAGTGCACCACAGTTCAGTGTTGCGCCCTACTCCGAACCTGCCGATTCGACATTGTCCAAGCAGAACTCGGTCCGCTCACACCAGGCATCAACAAGGAGAGCATCTGATGTTCCATCTGGTAGAGTCCCGTCAGAAAACGCGTCCAGTCGAAGCTCAGCACTGCACTCACGGACCGACTCTCAGAAACGCATGACCAGAACCTCCACCCAAGGCTCACGCAGGAGTTCACGCAGCAGCACTGGCTCGTCAGCTGGTGGATTCCTTCTGCAGCCTGTCGTATTCCAGGGATCTACAGCAGAGCTCGAGCGAGATACCACAAGCCCAAGAGATGACCAGAGATCGAGAGAACCGCTTGCCATTGTTAATGAGGATATCGGCTTGGAAATCGATTTTGAGGAGGAGGAGGAGGAGGAGGATGACGAGAGTGGTCCCGAAGAGGAAGGCCTTTTCATCCTCCAGCCTCGCACTTACACTCCACAGCCTCCAGCACCTCTGCCGTCACCAATGATACAGAAGCCAACAACACCAAAGACCGAGGACTTCGCGGTTAAGCGCACATCTTTGCGGCAGAGGCTTTCTCTAAAGGGCAGCAACGTACCGAACAAGCTCAATGTTCCACAGGGGCCCCGCCATGCTGTATCTGTGGAAGTGCTGCGGACACAGAGAAGCTCGGAAATCAGGACATCAGAAATCCGCACGGCCGACTTCAGGGCTCCAGACCCTAGGATGTCCGACGCACACCAAAACTTCATCTACTTGTCACCTACAGTCTACCAACCCGAACCTCAGCACAGGCCTGAGTCTCAACGCAGGCCGGAATCACAAGACAGAACATACTCCACCCAATACAGACCAGAGTCTCAATATAGACCAGATTCAGCGCAGACATCTGCGTCTGTCGGTGAGCATCGTCCTCGGAACAACTCTGGATCAACGCTCGACACCGAAGGCTATCTCCACAGCGGCGTTGAAACAATGCCGTCTCCACATTCCGAGCGACAATTCTACCGTCCGGTCCAGGCCAGTCCGCATTCACCATTACAACAACGACCTTGGACCTCAACTGGACCTCCTGCCCAGAATCACCAGCATACATTGAGTGGCAGCAGCACCCATCATCAACAGCATTCCCGAAACCAGCCATCAAGAATGGGCATGAGCATGCTCAGCAATGTCACAACACATACCCAGCAGACCGACAAGACCATCAAAAAGAAGCGCAGTGCTTTCGGCTGGCTCAAGAAGGCTTTTGCTCTTGATGAGAGTGAGCGTGCAGAATTTGAGGCGCGCAAGAATCAGCAGGCTGATAGCAACCAACTGTACCAGGAGCAGCGTGGTCGCAAATTCCTCGACGGGAAGCGTCTGCCTGATCACCAGCGCTATCAGAACTGCTGATTTGTTTCCACTCTCTCCCTGAGCCGCACCTCAAAGATACAGCCTACGCAGCTCAGCATCACTACCTTCCGCAGAGACAACTCGTCAGATGTTTCAGCACCTGATCCTTACATCAACAAATCCGTATCGCGTCTTGCAATCTCGACATCACATCCACCATGTATAAATTATGTTTCGTCTTTTTGGGCATAGCGCGGAATCACCGGCCGATATGGCTATCCACTTTTCGTATGCATCATTCCTGGGATTCTAGGCTGGCGTTTTCCAGAAAAAGGACATTTTGAACCTGCGAGAGCATCCTGCGGGCCTTGCTGCACTTGAGCTTTCTTTTGAGTCACCTCTATCATCATCAGTTCTGGATAATCTTTTTGCGCATCTACCACGGCATAATAGTCATGTCTTCTGAGTCATGTCTTCTTCCATAGCGTTCACGTCTAGTATCTAATGAGCAACTTTGATGAACCATAAACTTGGACGAGTCCTTTGCACCACTCCGTTTGCACCACTCCGTTTTATGCACATATGGGCGCATTGGCGCAGTCTAGGCCGGAACCGCGACTTTTGTCGCACAAATTTAGGCATGTTCGGCATTAGTGCTAAAAACTAGGTGCATCATCTTCAGCTTGTTTTCAGGTCGTCCACTTTGGAATGTACATCGAGCCGCATATCGACGTAAGCATCAATAAGCAATGTTTATCCAGCTCCGCCTGTGTGTTCCTTGAGACGAGTCCCCCTATGTACTTGAGGGCCGCCTCGGGCGGTCTCAGGCGTCTTCTCCATGTCCAAATGATCAGGGTGACGGACATTCTCGATGAGATCTACCCTCGCTAGCACGACCTCACTTTCATCTTCACTAACCGATGGACAACTTATTTTGCTCGTAAAAGCTCATTCACAGCAAGAAGGCAGTGGCGACCCAGCTATATCGTGTAGTATGTTATCCAAGCCATGCGTATCAAACCCCAATCGACTTGAAGTAGGCCAGCTCACTGTAAGTCGATGTTTTGGTGGACCTCCGTCGAGATCGTGTGGCTTTCTGGGAAGCTGTCGGGCTTCCTGTAGCGACTGTAGAAGCACGCTTACTGCGTCGCCGTGGGACGGGGGTTGCCATGCCGTACTGCGACCCATAGTCCTCATCGTTGCTGTCCTGCACCACGCTTGGGATCTCCTGGTCTTTGTCAAAGTACGGGCTGCTGTCAGCGACCTGCTCTACAGATAGACGCGACTTCTTTGGCGTCGTTGCTGCAGCGTTTCCTGCAGAGTGTCTCTTGGATCCGCGAAGCGACGAGCCTGGTGGTTTGACATGTATTAGCAGCTACTTGTACACAGACGAAGACTCTGCTGAGCCTCCATATACTGGGGTGGTCGGCACTTACGAAAGTCTACAAGAGACTGGCCTGGCTGCCAATCTGCTTCGTCTCCATCCTCCCTCGTCGAAATATCTCCGGACAGCACATGCTTGTTGGGTGCCATGTCACGCTCAGAGGCCTACTATGTCGCTCGGTTTCATGCTCCGATGGCATTTTTGTTGCATCGTCCTTGGTCTCGGCGAGTCCCAGCTCGCTAGCGAGAAACTCATTCTTGAAATATTGCAGTGCGCCGAACAATGCAGGATTGCCATTGCCGCTGCCGCCAGACTCGCACATCCTGTCGAGCTCCCGCCTTGCCACGGCAGCCTGCTCGCGATACTTCCCCAACGCCGCGGTTGCCTTTAATCGTTCTTGAGCTGCTTCGCGGTCGATCTGGGCAAAAGTATCCCGTAGCTTCTTGTGCAGCAGAGCCTCGTGCTCTTTGTGAAGGGCTACCGCTGTGACCACCTTACGCGCGTGGCTCTGCTGGCGGATCGTGTCGTCGCATGGGACTTGTAATGCGTCCTCGCCCTTGCGGATAGCGTCCAAGAGGAAAGCCCTCATTGTTTCCTTGTCGTCTTCCGACATTGTGGAGACTTTGCCCAGGCCGGCAGGCAGCCTCGCTTGCTGGGCCGGTTGTGATGAGCAGTTGACAGTACGGTGGTTGAAGCAAGATGGTGAGCAATGTACTGCGAGGGGACTTCAACGAGCATATAAAGTTGTTGTGTGTATCCCGTCATATGCTAAGTCGCGCTATTGTTCTGCCACGACAGGGGAAGATGGTCCTTCTGGTTTGAGTTTGCGTGGGGAAGATGGGGACGAAGACAAACAGAGCTACCTTATGCCTGAGCAGTGTGTATTCCAGGCAATATACAATCATGGGGGTTTCTCTCGCTGCAGTACGCCGCTGTGATGCGGGTTTCGAGTTTGCCCTCTGGTGTGTCGGGAAAGTATTGCAGCTTTGAGGTGCAAAGAGATTGAATGATTATCGCATCGGCACGAGTGTGCATCTGAGTAAGATGTGTGGTAGTTGTGACATGCGGAAGGAGCGACGAGTAGCCTGCTCCAGTCCGTTGCGGGCTCTTGCATGGCAGAGATCGTCAGTCGTGCCTGCCTTGGAGGCAAATGTGCGCCTAATGGCATTCAGGCAGCATATGCCTAAATCTGAGCATGCATCAATGGTGTTCATAGAGGCAACGAAAGAGCAGATCATGACTGGTATCGAATGTACTTACAAGGTCGCCGCTGATACGCTCTTAGATTTGGGAAGGGCGATCTAGTCACTACTGTCTGATGCTTTCCGTGGCGACATTAGAAGGCTTCTGCAAGAACACGGAACAAGTTTAAAAGCACGGTGTAATCATTGAGATCATTGAGTAGGAGCAAAATATCGATCGGGTATCCGTGTGTACATAAATATGTACGCACATCCACATACACCACGAAATAAGACTCGCGAGGAAAACGACATTGCAAAGTGGACTTCTGAATTGAGGGCGCAGCGGTATAATCCGCCCAGGGAACTGCCGCAATGTCTTTATTCCTTCCTGCGCTGTTCTGGTATAAATGGTATCATTGCAAGTTCGAAATGTGAAGAAGAAATGACAACACTCAAACATGACAAAACTCATTAAAAAATTGAGAAAAGGGAAGGAACGCGTTTTGAAAAATCTCCAGGACGATTAGAAATTATTGGATGTGCCAATCCGAGTCTGGGCTGTTGCCACAAAGACGCAGATGTATTGTGCACAACCCGCCTCCTATAATCCGACCAGACTCTTCCTTAGCGACGGAAGGGCGGCGGTTTGCTGTACTGAGCTTGTCCGGGTCCTTGTCCCGGAGCATTGGTGCCCTCCATGTTGCCAGTCAACTCTGCAACGCGAGCCTTGATACGTGCGACGCGCGACTCAATTGCTGTAGACGATTGGTCAGTCTGTGAACAATTTCCAAGCTTCACTCAGCATCATGACTTACTCTCTTCTCCACTAGTGTCATCATCACCATCATCCGTTGTCGTCTTGCTGTATGCCCGGGTGGGCGCCCGAGTCTCCTCATCCTGTTGACGAGCTGCAGCACGCTCTGCGGCATTCTTTCTGATCTGCGCCCAGCGATCGATGGCCGGTGGGACGGTGTTCTCGATGCTCTCCTCGGACACACTCCGCTGTTGTGGGGCTGCGAGAGATCGCCGAGCAATTGGTGGTGGCGTAGCATCCTCTCCGTCGGTCAGATCATCACCTGGTACAAATGCTGGCTGATCTGCGAGCGGTCCCTGATCGAATCGTGAAAACTCATCCTGGGCTTCCATGGCATCAACAGTGTCCACGCGAGAGACGTTGTCTTCCGTTGGTGGCTCGAAAGTGGGCTCCATGTTCTCAATGATTGACTCTGGCGGGCTTGGAGTTCTTGGCTGCTCAATGGGCTCAGGGGTCACCGCCCTAGCCGCTGGTATCTCTTGTTGCGTAGGTGCAGTTGGCGTCGGTGTTGGGGAAGCAGCTGCAGCTCTCTGTGATTCGTCTTGGGCGAGCATGGTATTGACATCTCCGGCGGCGTTCTCTGGAAGCTTCGACTGGCGGTTCTTGCGCCCAAAGAGTTTTCTGAAACCGCCACCCCCCGCCTTGTTCTCCTCCTTATGGAGCTTCTTTTGGCCTTTGCCGCCCAACGCAGCATCGGGCTCGGGCGACAGCATCGTCCCGCGAGCCTCTATAGCTTCCTCGTGCTCCTTAGGCACGGGAGGGAGTGGAGAGTTGCGTCCTGTCATGCCGGCCATCTCGTTCGAATGCATATCTGCTGACGATACCGCCGCGGCTGGGTTTGGCGATCTGAGTTTCTCAGGCTCTCGTCTCGCCTCTGGCACAAATGAGAGAGGCGAGGGGAGTGGCTTCTCTGGGACCACTGGCCTGTCCTGGTACGATGCGTGACCGTTGGTCACGAACGAGCCATTCGTCTCGCCTTTGGTGCCCTGCTTCTTGTCCGCAAGGTATGCCTCCCGGATGGCGTCCTTGTCATACTTGTTCGCCCACTTCATGGCCGGCGAAGCAGCTGACATGACTGCAGGCTGAAGAGTCATTACGCTGTTAGTCTTATCGCCAAGAAGCTCTGCGTCTGTGCGTCCTCTTCGAACCGGCAAGGCATTTGCCAGCTGTTGCTCGCGCATCTCCTTCGCTTGGAGCTCCTGAGCCGCAGCTTGGATCTTGGCCTGCTGATCGGGGGCGATACTGGCCTTGCTGGCGCTCGCGCTCATGCTAGAGTCACCCTTGCCATCCCCTTTTGCTGTCTTGCCTCTGCGTGAACCAGTCTTGCTGCGTCTGGTCCAGCTGAAGAAACCCTTCTTCTCGGCAATGTAGGCACCCTCGTTGGGCTCTGCAGCTGCGCCCTTGATAATTTCTTCGATGACGAGCCAGCGGCCTGAGCGGATAACGGTCTCGATCACGGCACAACGTCCAAAGGCTGATTTACGTTCGGCCGTCTCCTCCGGTGCCAAACTGCTCATCCAGACCCACCAGAATGCGTCGTCGAGGTCGAATGGCGTAATGCTGGCCAGCTCTCCCGGCTCCAGGTTGCGATCACTCTCCAGGCGAGGCCGATGTGACTGTGAGCTGCGTTGTCTACTGCTTGTCTCAATCGGCGGGAGAACCTTGTCAGGTGGTAGTAGGAAGTTACGCGTTCCGTTACTTCCATCATCGACGAAACCAGCGTTCAAAAAGTCTGCCCACGAGGGTGTGGTTGGTCTGTCGAGACCCATACCGCCGGAAGCTGGAGTGGTCCTTAGGCCACCGCGTGCGAATTCTCTGGCTTTGTTCGTGGTGACTTCTTCCTCATCGTCGTCATCCAGAGCACCAGAGAATCCAATGTCCTCGAATCTTGACCACGAAGCATCTCTAAGGCCTGTAGAGTGTTTCAAACTCGATACTTGGGACTGGTTGGCCAAAGAAATAGCTTTGAGAACTCTCTGGCACTCCTCGGTGAGCGCCTCCACTGGATCCTCGTATTCTGAGTATTCACGCAATGCGCGATCGTTTTCACGGTACTGGAAGTGATTGGCACGGCGAAGAAGAGAGAATGGTGTCGGCGAAACGGTCTCGACAATCATGACCACGCGGTGAGTCGATGACTGCATCAGGGATGGCAGCTGTGGTGGATATTCTGTTTCCTGAAGAAGCTTTTGTAGCGACATGGGCAGCATTGCTATGCCTGCTCGTGTTTGTGAAGGCGAGATTGACCTTAAATAGGCGAAGAAGAGATGGCTCGTGGCATCCGCGGCACTTAAGGTAGGGTCAGCAAGATATCTGGCGACGGAGTTTTTGATCTAGCGTCGTACCTTAACCACGACTTGTAGCCGCCCTCAAATCCGGCACCTAGGTTTTTGTGCTCAAATGCCCACCAGGCTGCCATACGCGACAGCTTGCGGCCACCGAACCCATTCGTCTTGCCATGGGCAGCCATGGCGGAGAGAAGCTCGAAGTAGTCGAAGATGATCTGTGAGCGGGCCGGATTCTCAACGCTGAGGGGTATGAACGTAGAAAATGAGTCGCGGGCCATGTTTGAGTCTGGAGGTTGGAAATCAGTCCGGAGCTTCTTTGAAAAGGCGAAAGCTGATTCTCTCCAATCGCCAACATACCAGATTCTCCAACTCTGAACAGTTCGTAGGCATCCCAGCCAACTATACCCCCTGGAAGTCTGCTCCAGCACCATTTTAAAACACCGGCGATGACCTGGCAGACGGTCAGAATTGTGGTTTCGACAGAAGACCTCGGAAAGAGGGGGGAGGAAGGGGGTTGATCATTACCATTGGTTCTGTCATGCGAATTTCTTGCGCCAGGGCCTCGCCCTGTAAGTTCTGGTCGCCATTGAAGAAGTGGCGCACGAATGTTCGAACTGCGCTGGGATCTGACGTGGGCCGGAACGGCAAGAGGAGGAACGGGTGGTCGAGGGCTAAGATATCATGCGTTTGTTGTCAGTACAGTTCGATACATTACATGATTGTTCAAGTTGATGAGGGGTGCCGTGGAGACTACAGTGATGGCGGACGGTTACAAACCTCTTGCTTTCAACTCTGCTGTGCAGCGGCGGACCAGATCTTGCATTTCCTCAGGCTCAACTGATGTACGGATGTAGGCATCCTCCCACCTTTGCCTCACGGGCAGCTGTAGCGCCGAGTCGTCGCCATTGCCCTTCTTTGACTTTGCCTTGCCCAGACCGTCTTTCCCCCTGATTTTGGAGAAGAGACTCGGCATGGTGGGCCACTTTTCTCTTGCTCGAACAGAGAACGGCGAGAGGGGTTGCTGGACTGCAAGACGCGGCGTAGCGAGTATCGTTCAGGCCAGAATAGCTGCAATAAGAGTGATGTTCTTTGCAGGCCGGAGGCAGCGAGCTGGGTGACGCGACGGACGGCGAAGAGGGACGTGTTGTGTGGAGAGGGCCCCGAGGCGACAAAGAGGGCAGCGGGCCGGGCGTTTTCTTGGAGTTGAGCTTGGGAGGATTGGGTGGAGGACAGGTGGGTGTGGGGGGCCGCGGGCGTCTGTCTAGGGACGTGGCGAGCGGGCTAGCTCTCAGCCCATGGGCGAGCGGGTTGGGTACCAAGGATGACGACGGAACGTCGATGCGTCCTCGGTGTGTGACTGCCAATCAATCATGCGCCGGCAGGCTCTGCCCAGCAGAAGAGCAGGGGCCCTCGTCCAGAGGGTGTGTGCGTGGACAGACAACACTGGAGTGGGTGGTGCACTGGCTGGCGCTTGCCTGCCGTGAAGGTACGGAGCATGTGGTAAGGATGCGAGCCTCGATCGAGACTGGATACCGGGCGGGCGACGAAAGGGCGAGAGTCGAGACAGGGAAAAGAGGGAAGAGGAACGTGAGAGCCGCAGCTGGAGACCAGGGCTTGCAGAAGCGAGCGTGGCAGCGATGCAGGTACCGCGCGGCAGAGGGACCAACATAGAAACTGGGACCGTTCAATTCAATTCGGCTGTGCCGTAACTATAAAGTACCTAAGGTACCTGTAAGTTCCTTGGCTGGACAATGCCATGTAAGACAGATGCAACGGGAGGACAGGACCTGAGGCTCGCGAAAAAGAGACCCTGGACGACAGTGGGCGCAGACTTCCAGGGGCGATGACGGCCGCGCTGGGTTTATTTAATCAAATTGCATGGATGGATGGAGGAGCCTAGGGCGCACAGGGGTCAAGGTTTGTCTCGAACGTACTGCGTAGGCCAACTTCTAAGTTCGAGGTTGACAGCCCCCGAGTGGACGGGTGGTGCGTCGACATTTGACGATTGTCAATTGTCAATATGCCAGAGACAGACCTGACACTTGTGGTCGGAAGGGTCTCCTAGCTTCTGAAACTGGGCGTCGCAGGTCAAGTGCGGCAGCCACCTTTTTGGCGTTGACCTTTGGGAACTTGAAGGCGCAACTAGACTACGGACTACTACCAGAGGTGCAGCTTCAAGAGACCCCGGCCTCGGCGTGCCTGTCCCGTCTCAAGTCGATGGAGCACGGGCCGGAGGGCAACAGCCGTCAGGGGCCATTCATTCCATGCACATTCTCTTGTCTGCCCCTCGAGAGCCTGCCTCGTCCAATCGCGTGCGGCCTCGAGGACGGCTGTCACTTGTCAGTCCCGGGCCCTCCCTCGTCCAATGTCACAGCCGGCCACCCTGACCAGCCTCGAGGACCGCAGAGCGAGTTGGGTGCCCGCCGCAATCGCAGCGCAAAGTCGGGACTGAGGGGGATGATCGCAATCGATGGGGCTTCCGGCTCGGGGCGACCATGTGATACAACAATGTCATCAGCCAAGTCGTCTCACTCGTTTTCACCTTTATCAGCCACATGTCGACATGGTCATCGCTCGCTCACTTGTCAAGCGCGCCGGCATTCTCCTGCCAGCCAATGTCACAAAGCCCGCAACTAAAAGCAGAGGTATCTAAACGCCCACCGATATCAGCCTCACTACAGAGCGCAGAGCTCGAGAGCTCATTTCCCAGCATCGTCCCTTGTGTCTCACCCGTGTGCTCGCACACAACCAGCTTCTCAGTACACACTATAGCACGGTATATTCTTCGCCGTGGTACCAAGAGCACTTCCGCAGCCTCCGTCCTACCAAGTAAACATCCCAATACTCTCGTAACTACGCCTGTCTAGCTAGCTAGTGAGAGAGAGAGCACAAAAGCTGTCGTGTCGTTTCATTACCCGAAATCCCTCGTTGAATAGCAGTGGCAGTAAGATGGGTCATTCCCACTCACCCCTCATTCCCGCGAACTCGATCCCTTCCCCCAAAATACGGCAAGTTTCAATATTACAGCGACCGAGGATTCCTCACCTGGCCACACACAACGTCCGTCTTTGCGGGGCAAATGTCTATTCACATGTCTCGCGATCCTCCACCGCATCAGTGATTACCGTGATTACCGTGATTTTCGTGATGCCTACCTACTGCAAGACTCCTCTTCTTCCGCCCGCTCCAGCTAACTGATGCACGCGCCACTTGCCAAAAAAAATGCAAGATGCACGGGTAGCGGATATTGTCGTGTATCTGGGGGCAAAAAGGGCGCGGTGTGGCAGCAAACCCATTTGCGTGGTACGCTCCACGAGTCAGCGTGTTCAAGCGGCCCCCCCTTCTCTTCTCCTTAAAAAAGTCGCGATCTGCAAGCTGGTCGGGTGATGATGGTCGACCGTCTTTCTTGTTCCTGACTAGACCGTTTCTGGACCACCTTGGTCTGCCCACCGGGTCGAGGGGACCTGCCTCGCATGCGACGTCAGGGGACCAAGAAACAAATATTTGAAGGTTTGAGCGCCAGTGCTACCCGAACCGTCACGCTATTCTACAATCTCGAACGCGCCGTCGGAAAGTTCACGCTACTCCGTATTTGTGGCATGTTTCCCCCTGGTCCAGTCGAACCGCGTCCTTCATCTCCCCGCGCTCATCGTCTCGGCTAATGCATACGTTACTGCTTGTCCGAACGTCATCAACGCCGATTCGACGAAGCCAGGGCTAAGCAGCCGTGATACCATAGCGAGGAGTTTCCTTTCATGTTGTCGATATACAGATAAGATCCAAACGCAACTTGCTACTAGTTATGCTGATACACAGAATATAATGGAAAGACGCTACATAGTGTTTTCTCAAACGACAAATCACGCTTGATCTACTACTTCTTCACTTCCCCATCCTTGGCTCCATCCTTGACTCCATCCTTGGCTTCATCCGGGGCCACATCCTGGGCCCCATCCTGGGCCCCTTTCTGTGGTGCCGTGCTTTTCCTTACGTGATTGTCGTCAGCATCAACTTCGCCAACGGAGATGGTCGGCACTGGCGTGCGGTTCTTGTTCTCCTTGCCCTTCGCCTCTGAAGCATCATCAGACTTCTTTGCCTTGGCCGGGTCGAGATCCCAGTCAATTTCCTCGCCGGCACCATACCGCGAGGCCAACCAGTCGTTGCACTTGCGGAAATGTCCACAGTCAAAATACCCGCGCGACGCACTGAGCGGGCTCGGGTGCACGCTCTTGAGTACCAGGTGCTTGTTGCTGTCGACCTTGATTACACGCTTGCCCGCTGGTGTGCCCCAAGCCATGAACACGACTCCCCGTGTGCGCTTCTGAGCCACCAGGTCGATGACGCGCTGCGTAAACTTCTCCCAGCCTCGGTTCGCGTGCGAGTTAGCCTCGTGCGCCCGCACTGTCAGGCACGTGTTGAGCATGAGCACACCACGGTCGGCCCAAGGGGTCAGGAGGCCGCCCTTGTTCGACGGCGCAGTGAAGGTGGGGTAGTCATTCTTGAGCGCGATGTACATATTCCGCAGGGACGGGGGCGGGCGTCGGCGGTCGTACGCTGAAGGCTAATCCGTGGGCCTGGTTGACGTTGTGGTAGGGATCTTGGCCGAGGATCACGCATTTGACTGTATGGAAAGGTGTGTGACGAGACCTGGGTGAAGCGCTGTGTTAGCTCTTAATTTGGGACTCATCTTGCGAGTTGGACCTTTGTGCTGGAAAGGCAAAGAGCCATGCTCTCCAGGAGGACACGTAGTACATACCAGGAGTAGACGTCCTCACGCGGCGGAAAGATCTTCTTGCCCGCCATCGTCTCTCGCTCGAGAAACTTCTTGAGCTCGAGAAACTCCTTCGATGTAATCTCATCCTTGAGCAGGGCCAGCCAGCTGGGATCTAACGTGTCGATCTCAAGCCGGAGGAACTTCTTCTGCTCCGGTGTGAGGCCAGCAACCCACTTCTCCTTGTCAAACTTAATGGTAGGCTCCGGAGCCGCAGAAACAGCTGATTTGCCGGAAGTCGACGACGAGACGGTCTTGGGGGCGCCGAAGAAGGATGTAATACTCGCGTTGACCTTCGGCTTCTTCGCGTCACCGCTACTGGCCGAGGCGTCGTTCTTGCGCTTGAGTGTGGACATGGTCGCGACCAGTGTTTGAGGGGATAAATAAAAATGTGTATGCGACCAGAAGACGGTTTGGGGCACGATTGCCCAGCTCGTATGTTCGTGGAGGATGAGCTTGATCTGGTGCGACAAGACTGAGATCCGGGATACCTCTCGACGGAGTAGAGGTAGCAAGGCTATTGTGGCAACGAGCACGGTAGCTTCAAGAATTTGAAATGTGGGTAGGCGTTGAAATGAGTTTGCCGACGTATGATTTCATAAATCTTTGCGGGACTGAAGGATGTGGAAGGTGACGAAGAAAACCATGGAAAGGGCGATGATGCTATCAAGTACGGCTGACGCTGGCACTCTAAAAAACCAATTAAAACCTAAACGCGCTTCCCCTCCTGCGCGACGCGTTACCTGCCTAGAGGTACGCCACGGGCAGGCCCCAGATCCCGCACTCGACACTCGGCCCTGTGGGGCACCAGCATACCAGCTCGTGCTTCTGTGGAGCAAGGATTCAGCGATTCCATTCCCACGGGCCCGCGACCAACGGATCAAGCTTGCTACGAACGAACAAGAAGGCCGAGCTCTCTATATCTCTCAGGCTATCATATATTTTCCAAAGCATATGACCGACCTGTCAACTTGGCTAGTTTGTCTTGGCCAATGTCGAAGAAAAGCTACGATTCGACCACAGCACTCTTCTCTGCACAACATCATCAGTACATGCACCTTGAAAAAGAGACACTCAAAATGTTCAGGAATAAGATCTAGAAGCCTCGATGATCAACACAAGATGTAAATGATGCCCCAGGACATTGCCGTGGAAAGGATGCTCGCTTTGCAAGCAGTTCGTAATAACACAAGATATAAGCCCTTTCCCTCGCCCTGGATCTTCGTTTGGGTTATTCCCCCGTGTCGTAAGGCATCGTTATTAAGTGCGAGTTTGTCGGGAAATTGTATGGTGTTTCCCAAAGATCTGAACGCCGGTTGATGCGAAATGCTTAGAATGATGAGATGGATGTTATGTATGCGTTTTCGTTCAAGGTTTATCGCTTGAGTCTTCGAGCGAAAGTTGATGCTGTCTTTCGTTCATGCTTCGGAAAACTCGCTTGCCGACTTCGTAGCTGCTGATCATGATTGCGCATGCCGGAGCTACTTTTAGCGTGCGCGGTATCCATCCTTTCCACAGCCCTGCCATGCCCTCTGTCTGGTATATATGCCGGAGGAGGCGACCCATTGAGCGCGCCTCTGGCGCCATCGCCTCCGTGGATCCTGAAGATTTCTTGGCTGCATCCTGGAAAGTCTGCGTCCGGGTCTTGCCGACATCAAAGGGCGTCGTAACTATGGAAGCGAAAGCTCCAGACAAGGCACCAGCTGCGAAGCTATCGGTAAATGTTGCGGAATGGTTCTCTCGGCTTTGCGACCGTGACCGCGTTATTTGCCTATCACTGTCCTGGTGAACCAGTGATCGGCCTCGTCTCTCTTCGCGGAAGTCAGTGAGCTTGCCTCTGATTGCCTCATAGCCCCACCAGTACATCGCCGAGAAGGGAACATCCCGCCAGAGAGTCAGAGTCAGACCGCGCCAGAGCGACCGATAGCCATGCTCAGCAACCATCTCCCGTACGCCGTCGACAGTGTTTGTAAGATGTCCAGCCGCGCTTGAGCCTGTCGAGGCTTGCATGCGAGTTCTGAAAAGTTCGATTGGGCTCACAACCGTGGCGGCCAGCATTCGCGCGAGACCACCAGCTGCCAGAGGTGTCATGTCGCCTTTCGTGGCTCGAGCGACCGGACTTGTGGGATTGTATCTGAGCCAGTCGTAGCCGGTGAAATATATGATGTTGGCTGGGATCGCCATGACCAAGGTGGGTGATAAACCACGCCACAACGTAGATAGCCCTTCGTTGCGGGCGATTTTTCGCATACCGTCGAACGTCGACGTGAAGTTTCTCTTTTGTACCTGCTCAACCGCACAGTCGCCTGCAGCGGTACCGGCAATCGAGTCGGCCATGCAAACCTCGGCGTTGTTGTTGATGAAGAAGACTTCGCGACAGCAAGCGGTGACACCGACATTAGATGGACGAAACGCATTTGAAGAAGACATTGCAAGCTTTTGGAAGTCGGTGAGCTGCTGAGAGGGTGACGCCTGTGATTGAAGCCGTACACGAACAACGTCGAGAGGTGTCACTATTGAAAATGTCAGCAGCCGCCACTCCGGATAGCACTTGATGGGATAGAGAGGATGGAGCAGGGTGGAATGGGACTCACCGAGGAGTGATGTGAGAAGACTGCCTGAAATGGCCGATAGCATTTTCTGGCCGGCTGAAATGTCGCTAGGCACATCCTCGCCATCACTTCCACTCACATCCGCCGGCATGCTCAGTAGTATTCTGTCGTGATCCTGAAAATTGACAGCAACGTTTGCCATTGTAGACTGGTCGATGATGAAGCGAACCGTGTCTGAGAGGATCCGAGTTGCTGAGCGAGAGCCACGACCTAGCTACTCCGGGCGTGCCGATCCCGGAGAGTGACCAGGCGCTGAGGGCGATATCGCGGCGACTCAAAGACACTGGTCAGTGTTGTCGCAGACAAGGTGGAAGCTTGAGTACTGAGCTCGGGCTGTGGTCGCAGGAACCTGGCACTGTCAAATGTCGACACTGCCGAGGGGTAGAATTGTCGCAGTGGTGAGAAAATGTGGTGGTGGTTGTTCGCGTCATGAGCAGCGCGGGTGCATGATGGGGTAGAGAGACTTTAGACAGCCGGGGCGGCTCCGATTTCCTGCCTGGTGGGAAATTTTTCTGGGTCCGCCACATGCGTGTGGGGGTCGGGTCTGCATCGTACCGGTACTACCCTGTCGTACTTGTATTGTTCTAGGGAGCCGTAACAGACTTGTAAGCCTCCAAGGTCCTCTTCTAGCCGCCACTCTGCAGTCATGAAATACTTCAGATTCAAAAGACTTGCAGCCCTGCCCATGCAGAATGCCAGGCAAGCCCAGCAGATAGCGGCGAATGAAGGCGTGGCCAAGCCGCCTGGACATGCAGGTTGTGCCGCGGCGGGCCTTATGCGCAACCGGAAGCTGAGCTGCATTCGATCCCCCAATTTCCATCGAGAACTTTGGCCGCCACGCGGCCGGGACTGGTGGGTATCTCCGGGGGACGTCGGATGCAGTGCATCGCCAGTAGCCCGCGGCGTGGCCAATCACGCAATGCTTTGGGCGACAGCTGGGCGATATCTGGGCGACCTCTTGAAGCACCATGCAAAGGTCCCTGTGCGCAGAGGTGCGGCAGGGCGATGACATCAGCAGCTTTCGCTCACTAGAGCTTCGCTAGTGTCCTTGCTTCAGACGTCGCCTCTTTTCTCGAGCCCAAAGCCGTGCCGAGCCGGGGGCTCCCCGCCATGAAGGAGGATCACGATCGGGTCAACTTCCATTGCTATTGGGTATGACCATACACCATACCTCGCTACCAAAGTAGCCATTGACGCAACTCGATTCTGAACCCAACGTACATATTGCTTCACGTGCCCGGTTCGCGGCTTGGACGGATGCACGATGTGGATGTGGGCCGATTAGATAAGGCCATGCCGGAACCGACTCCCCGGCGGTGGATGACCGCAAGATCGGGGACCTCATTTGCTGACACATCTTGATCCTTGCCGAGTGACTCCCGTCCGTTGTACAGCCAAGTTAAGCTCTCCACCACCGACCCCCAACGATGTTGTACCCTTGCATCTCATCCATCTTGACATACACCTCATGCATTATAAGACGACAAAGACCTCGATACTATTATGCGATTAGACATGCATTCATAGTTCAAGGGGTTTGTTTGCCTCTTTTTCAGGACTTTTCATCGAGACTTGGCCCTTCTGGAACTTGCAGAATCCGAGATACTCTTGAGCTGTAGCATTCAGATCACAGGCCTCCACCACGAATCGACACAGGTTTTGACACTTGCAAGACATGGACTCCAAAAACGGGGAAATACAGTCTGAACTTGCGTCATTCCGCGAACAATGGCGAGCCGAAGTCTCTGCCCGGACTAGACAGCCGGCAGATCCTGCGGCCAGGACAGGACAGCCTCCGAGCACCAGCACAAACTCGGGTCCAACCGCCGCGCCACCGGCTACCCATGTGGCGTCGTCGAACAAGACGACGCCAGGTCACCGCAAGACACCCTCCCGCACACTGGGGCATCTGGAAGACGAGGACGAGTACGTCCACGTCTTGTCCTTTGACGAGCCGGTCCCGTCAAAAAATACACTCGACAGTGAGGCTGGAGATGCGGACAAGGGCAAAGAGCCCGAGACGGCACTTGAGTTCTATGAAAAGGCCGTCGACAAAGAAACATCAGGCAGCCTCGGCGACAGTCTGCATCTGTACCGCAAGGCTTTCCGCATGGACAGCCGAGTCGACCATGCCTACAAGCAAAAGCACTTTGCAGCAGCCTGGAAACTGAAACCGTCGGGACTGCCAGCCGCAGGAGCCACCTCCTCCACACCGGCATCGGCGGGTCCCCAGAAGCAGCAGCAGGAGAGTGTGAACCTCTCGAAATCTCCTTCGACAGTCCCCAATACAGCTCACCATTCCCTAGATGGATCACCTTTGACCATCTCAGAGCTCATTGCCAGCTTCGCCAGTGTCAGCCTGGAGCCCGCGCCTCCCGAGGTCGAGGGCGTTGCGCCACCGCCTTGCCCTATTGCCGACCTGCCCGGTGAGATCCTTGTGCACGTCCTGCGGGATGTGGCCGTCACCGATATCGGGGACTTTATGCGCCTGTCGCAAGTCTGCAAGAGATTCGCATATCTCGTAGCCACCGAGGACCAGATATGGCGCCGTGTCTGCCTGGGCCGCGAGTTCGGTTTCGGCGGCATGCACTACCACTGGCAGCAGGACCACCGCTGGCAGAGCCTCCCACTACAAATACTCGCTGCCCAGGGAGGTCTCGGACCACTCTCCGAGACCTCCTCGCTACCGCCGTTCGAGCCGCTTGCTGACGAGGAGGACGTCGATTCTTCGGTATGGACTCTCGAGGAGCTCATGCGCCGCCGCGCCGCCTGGAGCCACACCACGACCCTGACCCTCGTGCACAGCCTGTACGGTAGCTCATGGCAGCGCATGTTCCGCCGGCGTCCACGCGTGCGCTTCAACGGCTGCTACATCAGCACCGTCAACTACATCCGCGCTGGTCAGGCCTCTGGCCACCACATCACATGGAACAGCCCCGTGCACATCGTCACATACTACCGCTACCTGCGCCTATTCCGTGACGGCACCGCCATATCCCTGCTCACGACGGACGAGCCCGGGGTTGTCGTGCACCACGTGACCAAGGAAAACCTCCAACTACACGCGGATCGCGGTCACACGCACCTGCCCAGCGCCTCCATGATCCACGCGTTGAAGGGCCGCTGGAGGCTGTCCTCGGCCCTGGACAGCGAGGCTGCCGATAACGGACCGGAAGATGGCAGTATAGGCGGCGGCGGCCCAGGAGGGGAGGGCGATTTGTTCGTTGAGACAGAGGGTGTCGGCAAAAAGTACATGTATCGGATGGAGTTGTCGGTCAACGGTGCGGGCAAAAAGGCCACTGGCAACAACAAGCTGCAGTGGAAGGGGTACTGGAGCTACAACATTCTGACGGATGATTGGGCGCAGTTTGGGCTGAAGAACGATAAGGCGTTCTTCTTCAGCCGGGTAAAGAGTTACGGATTCGGCTTCTAGGTTTCAAAGACAGCCCCAACAAGAGCTCACGAGCTATTGCAAGCGCACATGACAATGCCAAGTTATGAAGTCGAGCCTCTCTTCCCTAGTTTTGAAGTGAATGATGCATCCGCGATGAAGAAATGTCTATTTGTAAGTTCACTATTATGACTCTATGTCGCCAAAAATGTCATCATCATCAGACACGTTGGCGTACAGGACCTCGCATACGCCGGCCAGCGGCACGTCCATAACGGCATCCGTGCCCTCGTTCCAGATCGACGCCCACTGCATGTTCCGCGCCTTGTCTTCGGGGATCGGCTTCCATTCCGTTTGCGCCGTAGCGCCCCCCGGGCGCAGCTGACCCTTGAAATCAATGGCGGCGATCTTGGACGCCTCGTCGACGACTGTCTCGATGCTACTCATCGGAAGCGTGAGGATCTCGGTGTTGTAGGCGGCCAGCGCGACATAGATATAGACGAGGAGCATAACGAGGAAGCTCGGGATCGCAAGAGACCACCAGCGGTTCGGGTAGTAGTATATCCCTAGCGCGTGGAGGAAGGGGGACGGCAGGTACGACCACAGTAGGTACACGAGGAAGACGAGGGAACTGAAGAGGTACAGCACGAAGCCATAGTACTCATACGTTGGGACCTGGGGCGAGGCGCGGGGCACAGGTTCGATCTCGTCGTCGCTGGCCTCGGGCGTGTTCGGACGTGACGGGCGCAGTAGCGAGGTCAGGGACGGCGAGGGAGGGAGCGGGGTCGGGGGTCGGCCGTAGAAAGGCGGCGCAAAATAGTTTTGGTGCGGCAGGGGCAGCGGTCTGGGCATGTCCTCGTCATCTTCGCCAGAGGAGGAGTCGGCGGACGAGGACAACAGTATGTCGGACAAGACATCTGGGTCGTCATCGGAGAGGATCGTAATTGGAGGCGCCATGGTGGCGGACAGCCTCGGACCAATCTGGAGGGATCAACCCTCTTTCCGAGACATCAGAGTGGTATATTGCCGGGCTGAATGGTTCGGTAGAGAATTGTGCTACCCAGGGCAATAGAACAGAGGTGGACAAGCTTCCTTGGTTCACGCGTTGCTGGTCGAGGTGGGCTGTGGCATGCACGTTATCGATTGTACCTGGCCAAGCCCGAGATGCACCACCCAGCCTCCAGGTTGACTTGAAGGTCCTAAGTGGAGAACTAAGTGGCTCTCCCTCTGCATCATTGCAACGCGACAAACCTCAAAACCTCAACAGTCACCGGCGCGTGCCAAACGAGTGACGGCTCGACAACATCACACACACGTCACGTACCGATTGAAAACGTAGTCACTGCACTCTATCAACGTCGTTGCGCTGCGCGAAACGCCCAAGATGGCATCCTCCCAGCAACCCTTACCAAACACGCAACAGCCGATGGACGTCTATGGCGGCGGTAAGAAGCGCCTTTCCTTTGTTCTTTGCTCTCGGTCTCGCGACTGCACAATCAAATCAAAGCATTGCGCTGCCTATACTAACGCGATTGGCGCACACTAGACGAAGTCTCCGCCCTCGTCCTTGATCCTGGCTACAGCAGTACGCGTGCCGGCTTTGCGGGCGAGGATGTCCCCAAATCTGTTCTGCCATCATTCTACGGGCGCATTAGAACTGGCAAGACCGAGGATTCTACGATAACGTACCGCGACACTTTTGGCGACGAATGTCTCATCCCGCGCGCGGACTTCGAAGTACACAACTACATGAGCCGGGCCGACAGCGTGGTCGAGGACTGGGACGCGGCAACACGGATGTGGGAGCACATGCTCATCAACCGACTGCAGCCCGACAGGGAGGCATCGCTACTGAAGGGCAGGACTACGAACGGTAGCCAGTCCGCCGATGGCGAAGGCGATGTAGCGATGGAAGATACTGTCGACAACGCTGAGAAGCCTTTGGCCGAGAATCCTCTGCTCATCACCGAGGCGCCGTGGAACGCGGGCAAGGCGCGGGAGAAAGCCATTGAGATAGCCATGGAGTCTTGGGGCACCCCTGCGTTCTGGTTGGCGCGGACACCGGTGTGCGCGGCATTTGCAGCTGGCAAGGCTTCTGCTCTTGTCATTGACATTGGCGCTGCCAACACAAGCATTACTGCTGTCCACGATGGAATGATCCTCAAGAGGTCGATCCAAAGGTCACCTATTGGCGGTCTGTGGCTATCCGGACAAATTCGCAGCATGTGGGAAAAGAACGAGACCAAGATCGACGTAATACCCACCTTCATGGTTGAAAACAAGACGCCTGTCGATGCTGGACATGCCGCGAATGCGCGACTGCGGAAATTTCCTTTCGAGATCAGCCCGTCCTACCGCGGCTATGAGGAGGAGCGCCTGCTTACAGAATTCAAGGAGTCTGTGGTTGAGACCTGGCGTGGGCATGGTAGGTTGCTCAGCCCTGGCAATGAGGATATTGCCAAATCACAACCGGGCCGCGTTTTCGAGATGCCCAACGGCGCCAATCAGATGTGGCGCGAGCAGCGGTTCCGCGTGGCTGAAGGGATGTGGGACGAGACAGCGGCTTATGCACCTCTGGACGGCTCGTCGGAGCCCATCACCAAGGCTCAAACACTGCCCGAGATGATCCGCGCGGCACTGAATGCCATCGACGTGGATCTACGCCCCAACCTGCTCGGCAACGTTGTCGTCACGGGAGGCGCGACTCTGGTCAACGGCTTCAACGATCGCCTGAACAACGAACTCATGGCCATGTACCCCGGCCTGAAGATCAAGCTCAATGCTTCGGGCTTGACAGCGGAGAGGCGTTTCGGCTCTTGGATTGGAGGTAGCATCCTTGCAAGTCTCGGCACATTCCACCAGATGTGGATCTCAAAGATGGAATATGATGAGAATGGCGTGGGCATTGTCGAGAAGCGCTGCAAATAAAGATTCAGATGCGAGCCGAAGGTGAGGCTGGAGCAACCTTGCCTAACTTAACGGGAGAAAGAGAGCCGAGCCGAGCCAACTGGACACAAATAGTCTGGACGGAGCATGTCGATCTTGGTGTACGGAGTTCAATAAGCAGAGCCGCGGGAAAAGCGGACCTAAAGAACAAGGTCGTTTAGAACAAATGATACACAATCTATAATCCCTGAGCAGCTGATATCTTTCTTCACGAGGCAAGCGTGAATTTAACCAAAGGTAAAAAGGGCTTAGACTTAGTCGTGCCGCGAGTTTATCGATTCGCGAGCAGTCTTAGGCGGGTACAAAAGTATATGATGGTTGCAGGGTGTCATCCAGTCGGGATCTTGAGAGCAGCATCTGGTGGGATGAGACCTGGGAAGACTGATGCACGAAGCACTTGCTTGCGAGACTATCGAATTCCAGATTGCGTTCGTGCGAGTGATACGTTTCCTCTTAAGCACACCTCCCTTCTACTCTGTCCTTTTGGGATAGGTGCCCGTCGTGGTTGACGCCCTCGAACAGTATCCATTCAGCCCTGCCTGGCGGAACTCCAGCAAGTCGATAGTTGCCCCACATCGGCACTAGTGCTTGGCATGCGACAACTGCTCCTTGTTCCACCCACTCGACGTGCCTGCCTCCACTCTGATTTGACGTGTCTACCAAATCACCCTCTCGCGACACACGATCTTCTCACTCCCTCATCACGACACTGCCGCCACGCGCAAAGCCCGGCAAGCACCATAACGCGGCACCGCCACATTCGTGTAGCAGGCGACCACCTAACGACCTACCCAGAAATGATAGCACGCCCATCGCTTTGACGGCTCGACACTGCGCGCGTGCAGCCGCCTCCGCCTCGCGGCGTCGGACTCGAGGCGCCCACGTTTCTGCGAATGACTGCCTTCTATCACTAGTACAACTAGCGCATTGGATTGGGAAAGAAATCCGCGCAAGATGGCGGACACCAGCAACGATGCCTTGCCCCGTGGCTTCGACGGACCCAACGAATCTGACACCATCAACGGTCTGAATCACGTTAAGAACGAACCAGACGGCGATGCGGACAACGGCCTGGGCGACATCGACTGGGGCATCCAGGCTGATCAGGATGAGGATGAGATCAACAACATGTTCGCAGCGGAGAACGGCATGCGCATGCCCGAAGGCCTGGATCAGTTCGGCGACAAGGAGATTGACCAGACCGGCAAAGCTGATGATGCCGAAGATTTCGAAGACTTCGACCTCAGCGACGACGACGATGACGACCTACCCGGTGAAGACGATAGAGTTGCTAACGGCGATACGGACCCGTCGCATGCACCCGGCCTCACCGAGGACGAGGGCACAAGTCACGAGGAGAGACTCGAGGACCTTTTCGGCGACGACGATGCCGACAACGACCCTTTCCCCTCCTCACCACAGCGCGACTCTGCGCCAGCCATAGTCGATAAAGATGTTTTCATTAAGCCTGAGACCTCGCTCGACACGGAAGCACAGCGTCAGCAGGAGGAAGCGTCGGCACTGGTTTTCCCAGAAAAAACCGCCCAGGAAAAGGAGCTTACGGATGAGGAATTTGACAGACTGAGTTGGATGGAGAGAATTAAGCTCAACTTCCCGCAGTACGCCTCCGACGACAATGCAATTGGAGACTGGATCACGCAGACGAATAATGAGGATCCGTCCATGCAGGCTGCTCCTCAAACCGAGGAAGAGTTATTACAACATAAGTTCCCCGACTTCTCGCAGGGTAAGAGGCTGTACTTTCACACTCTGTTTCCACAATGGCCAGCAGAATATATGTACAAGGAACCGCCAAACAAAGAGCGAGATCCACCAGAGTTTGTGCCAACCAAGCTGGAGCTCGAATTGGACGCAGACACTTCTAAGCTCTTCAGGATCTCCGACTCGACCCTCGCAGCGAATCAGCAGAGAGCTCAAAACCAGACTGATGCTGAGGATTGGGGCCATCCTCTGCGTGCTCCCGCCTTGGACTTTGACGACGGGCTGTCGGATGATTCAGATAACGACCAGCTCGTCGGTGGATTCACGTTGGACGAGATCGCGACTTTGTGCGATGATTGGGAGACGCCTCTTCATTCGTTAAACCCCCCGAAAGTGACCACCGAGAAAGTAGCCGTGGCCGACGAGGACGTGACAATGGACGATGAATGGGCCAGGACATATCTGGACGGTACAGAGACCAAAGCCAAGAAGCTCAAGTACAAACCGGGGTTACCAGATATCACGGCGTATGAAGCGAGAGGCATAGACGACTTTGTCGATACGGCAAAGGCGGGCGCCAAACGCGTCAGGATACCACGCAATGACCCTTACCTCTTGATTGAGGACATCCAGTCCGACCGCCCCGCAAAACGCCAGAAGCCGGAGGACAAGATGGTACGCATGGCTAATGGCCAGCTGCGGAGGGATGTCAGGCTCCATTTCAACATATCCAACGACGCCGCATACGACGCGCTCAAGATCAATCACAAGAGCAAGGTCCGCGCTGTGCTGTCCAACAGAGCGGTAGAACACAGCATGCCAGCACTGAAGTTGACGTTCCCATTCTACAAGACGGGCGGGCCACCCAAGTTTTGGGAGTATCACCGAAAGAAGCTGGAACTCGAAAAAGTTGTCAAGCACGCGATTGGTGTGCGCAAGCCCATGCGAATTAAGAAGAAGGACTGGAAGAACAAGAGTGTCGCCGAGTTGTTCAAGACAAGTAAAGATCTTAGTCTTAACGACAACTCGACCACGATACTATTCGAGTACTCTGAGCAACATCCAACCATGCTCTCGAATTTCGGCATGGGCAATCGCATTATCAACTACTACCGCGCCAAGGATCACAGCGACACGGAACGCCCGAAAGCCGAGATTGGTGAAGGGCATATCCTCATGCCTGAGGACCGGTCGCCATTCTCAATTTTCGGCACTGTCGACCCGGGCCAAACAATCCCGACGCTGCACAATGAAATGTACAGAGCACCAATTTTCAAGCATGACCCAAGGCCGAATGACTTTCTCGTTGGCTACAGCACAAACGTTGCGGACGGGCCAAAGTGGTACATCCGCAACATCGATCACATTTATGTTGTCGGTCAAACATTCCCGTCTATGGAAGTCCCTGGACCTCATGCAAGGAAGGTTACGAATACCTCCAAGAACCGACTCAAGATGGTGTGTTACCGTATGATGAGGAAACGAGAGACTCTGGATGTTAGCATCGGAGAAGTCACGCCCCATGTGTTTGAGAAGGTCGACCCTCAAAACCGCCAGAAGCTAAAAGAGTTCCTTTCTTATGACCGCGATCGCAAGACGTGGTCGCTGCGCGATGGCGAGACAATGCAGGACAGCGCTGGCATTCGGGCAATGATCAAGCCGGAAGACGTCTGCGTGATTGAGTCTATGCAGGTTGGCAAGAAGCTGCTCGAGGGAGCAGGCTACGATCTCAAGAAGGATGAGGACGAGGACGAGGGCGAGAAGCCGCTTGTCGCGAAGCTTGCTCCTTGGGAGATCACCAAAAACTTCATCGAAGCCAGCGCGGGCAAGGCCATGGTAGCTCTGCATGGCGAAGGTGACCCCACCGGCCACGGCCTGGGTTTCAGCTTCATCAAGACCTCAATGAAGGGCGGCTACATCAACGCTGTCCAGGGACCCCTAGCGACTTCAGCAGATGCTATCGAACGCGAGCGCAAGGCGAACGGCGGTCACTCGTACAACGTCAAGAAGCAGCAGGACATGTACAACGCTGCTATCCGGCAGATCTGGGAGCGACAGAGCGCCACACTCAGCGACGAAACTACTCACGCTGACACAGATGTCCTCGATACTGCGAACGAGGACGACCGGCTCTTCAGCCAGCAAAAGCAACCTTCAGCTACTCCTGCGGCCATGCTTGACGACGGTCGTAGTCAACTGAGTCGCCTTAGCGCCGCAAGTCGCTTCAGCAAGAGGAAGCTCCGAATTGTTCGCAAAAAGAGAAACGATGCTGGCGAGCTTGAGACGGAGACACTGATTCTTGAGGATTCCGTTGTCATCCGCAACTACATGAAGCAGCGAAGAGAGAAGGAGGAGGCGGACAGAGAGTAAGCGGAATTATGAATCATACCAGCTGTGCGACGACTAACATTTCGTTCTCTAGTGTCTACAGCTTGTTGCCTACTGGCGACGTTGACGACAACCGCGAGAAGCAGAGACTGTAAGTCAAATCGGACCCCTTCATTTGCAAAATGGCGCATACTTACTTGCTGTCAAACAGTGTCGAGAAGGAACTTTCGCGCCTACTCAAGAACCAAGATCGACGTCAAATGCGCGAGCTTCAGGGCAAGGGTAAAGGCAAGAAGAAGAAGAATAACAAGGACGAAGCGAACCCAGACGCGTCGCCAGCGGACCCGGCATCGATCGAAAAGGTGGCCGCAGGGACGACGAGAAAGTGCGCCAACTGCGGACAAGTCGGACACATCAAGACAAACAAGAGGTACTGGCACCCGTGCACCATCACTAACACCACCCTACTGCGCAATCCCTCTGTTCCGGGGCGCGATTTTGTGCCAATCGTCCCCTGGCCACAAATGCAGGGCAAGACCATACTCTGGACCTGAGTGTATCGTCGGGACCCCCTATTCCATGGGTCGCCGAGATGCACAAGCCTGGTCATGACAGCTCTCACTCGAGAGAGCCCTTGCGCAGCTTCCTCTGCCTCTTACCATGCTTTTCCAGACTACAGTGATGCTAACTCTGCTACCCTAGCAAATGCCCCCTGCTCAACGGCACAGCAACGCCGAAGGATAATGCTGCCGACCATGGCGGATTTGGCTCATTCACACGCCCATCCGCGGGTGGCGACTAATGTGGCTCAGTCGGCTGCCTCCCGAGTCCCCGAACCACAATTAAGAGCCGAAAGACAAGACTCACGAACTAATAAGCATCATCATAATCATCATCATATACCGCAAAAACTAGGGAACGGAAGGAAGGAAGAAAGCATGCATCTCACTCGGCGTTACAGGACTGGTTTTGGGTTCCAAGGGTTTTATTTTCTCGGGTGGAAGAACAAAAACAGGGAGGATAGACATGCGTCCTTTGTTTGCGCGCCTGTTCTGTTCGTCCTCTCGGCCGATGCATCATTGTTACTTTCAGCATCGCCATTACAAGTTTGTTCGTTGTCGTGCGCGTGGCGTAGTTCCAGCATGACGTGGACAGCCCACGTGCGGAAATATCACAAGCTGAAGCGCTTTTGATATTGTTCCAAATTTCTGTCTCCTGTTCACTGGCATGCTTGGAAGCTGCCATATACCCGTGCCATTATGCCTTTGCTGTCAGACGGTGAAGTTGTACTTTTGCAGCCATGTGTATCCTTGAGCTGGGGACGACCAATTGACGGGGAGACTCCGTATACATGGGAACAGTCGAACACTGCATGATAAGCTGGCCTCGCCTTGCTATCCGGTGTGCGCTGCGTCCGTGAACTTGTGACTGTTGGAAATGTGGCGTGCGTGCGCGCGAGTTTCCTCGAGGCAAGGGTGTTCGAGAAAGCTCTAGCAGAGTGGGGCCAACGCGCGGGAGGTGGGACCTGGGATTGCGGCGTGTTCTATTTTTGGGACCGTATGGTTGCGGGGAGGGGGAAGCTGGATGGGCGCAGGTTGTGGAGGAGCCAAGTCGGTAAAGGTATCACATCAGCAATGGCCGAGGAGGGAGGGAGGGAGAGGGAGGGAGAGAGCCTTCCGGCATCCTTGGCCATTATTGACTCGCCAGATGTGCATTCTCGTCTCCAGCCTTGCCACATACGAAACGCCAGCTTCGTACTGCGACTCGCGGCAGCAGATTTCCCCGGCACATGTCCTCCCTTTCTTTGTTGACTTGCGCCGTGAGGGAGTTGTCTTCAGGTCCAGGTGACCGGGTGTGCACCACCGTTTGTGGCGGCGTTTGCGAAGGAAACCAATTTGGTCCAGAAAATCACGGCAGCTATCTAACCTGAGCCAAGGGTAGTAAGCAGTGAGCATGAACCCAGCAAGATCTAGGCCCCAAGTGAAAGTCCGTGACGGTGCGGTGCTCTGACTGGTTGCTTCTGCCGCTCGGCGCTTAAGCATCAGGCAACGACTGCGTGCTTTCTGCTCTCGTGCAGTTGGTTTGTGCCGGCCCCCCATGTGCTTCATCCCTGCCGGTGCCGAGTTTGCAAGGAGAGCCGGAGCTGTACTAGGGAAAGCAGACGGGCCAGGTCTCTAGTGATATGAGTTCGAGGCTGGGTAGGTGTCCGAAGCACGCTCAGGTGACTGTAGTGAGCAAAAGGCCACTTTACCTACCTAATGTATGCATTGCGGGAAGCCTACCCGACCAGGCCGCACAGGTGTATACATAGTAGCCTTGAGGATCAAAGGCCGGGAGCTGCCGGGCCAATGAAGAACGGTGCCCTCTCAACCGGAACGCCTTTTCCAGAGAGAGTGGTGCGTGGGTGGTGGCTCTCACTCAGTCTCGCCGCCGCACCGTCTTATTTTTAGCATTTGAGCCGCATGGCAGAAGCAGGTGTGGGTTCTCCCGCAAGCTGGGTGGGTGGGCGGGATCCCGACGATTTCGGTCCTCGTCCTTGCATGTGGGCGTGCTGCTCGAGCCTTGGGATGGCAGCCGTTGTGACGTGACTCGCGAGGCACTGCCGCGTGGTCGGTCGCACGTGGCTGGCAAGGACAGCACAGCCGACCTGGCATGAGTCGATGACAACCTGGAACACTTGGCTGAAAGGCAGGTCCGTGCCCGCACCCAATGCTCGGTCGGTTGTTGGAGAGACGATGTTGCTGAAGCTGTCACGATACGTAGTTGCTGGCTGTCGACAACCCGGAAAGGCATAGCAGGTTCAGCAGACAGGCAGAGAGGAGAGGCAGGCAGGCAGGGTGGTTGGACAGGAAGGAGCCTAGAAGGGGACCCCCCAGAAGGCTGTGCAGTTAGTTTGCAGTTGTCTGGTGGGTTCTGGCAGGCAAGGGGACTTGTGGCCTTGTGCCCCGCCCCTGGTTGGCCTTGTTGCCCTTGCTGCACTTGCTGCACTTGCTGCCCACCTGCACATCCAGCTTCATCACCACCATCACCGTCTGCACTCTGGAGGGCATCCGTCATTGTCTCCATCCTACAGTATACTCTGTCTAATTTTAGCACCGACGCCAGATCCAGCCCCACGGCCATCATCCCGCCCTGCATACAAGACATAGTCCACTGCCCTCTCCGCAGGCCTCGCCGACGTGCTTGTGGCCTCCCGGGTGTTGCATTCCCCCAACCTTTCCTCACGGCCGCTCAGCCCTGCGACCCTCCTGTCCCGACTCCCAGCTGCTGTGACATGACATGACATGACATGACCAGGGTCCTCATCTCTCAAGGACGGCCCGTTTCACAATTCACCTGGGCAGAGCAGACCCGCTCTTCTCCACTCGCCTTTTGTCACGTCGGCGTCTCGACTGCTTCTTCTCTCCTCAATCTCACTCATACGCAACCTTGCCGTCGCCCGCGCCCTCACTGTCGCCGCCCGTCGCCATCACAGTCCATACCATACTGCGCCTGTGCAGTATCCCCGCGCCCATCTGCGGCAAACCCGACTCGTTGCGCCCAGCCTGCGCCCAGTCCAATCGACCGCACCAGCTCAGCAGAATCGTGCACCACCCGCCGAGCTGCGCGACAGAGCATAGCAAATACCTCTTTCTAACCCCTCGCCCGGCCATTACTGGGTTGACGTGTCGCGCCTCCTTCGGCATCGCCACATGTCGTAGCGCGATACCGCGATCCACTTTCATACTCTTCAGCCGGAGCTTCCTGCTTCCTAACTGCGACTCGGCGCCTCTTTGCGTCGCAAGCAAACCTCTTCCGAGACCCGGACCGGCACTTCGTCAATATGGGCAGAAGAAAGATTGAGATCAAGGCGATCAAGGATGACCGGAATCGCTCCGTGTACGTCCCTAACCTCCTCCAGCGGGTGTGCCTCGTCTGACATCTTCGTAAGCTAACCGTGACATTGCCAATAGCACATTCCTGAAGCGCAAGGGTGGTCTGTTCAAGAAGGCGCACGAGCTCTCCGTCCTCTGCTCCGTCGATGTCGCCGTCTTCATCTTCGGTCAGAACAAGAAGCTCTACGAGTACACCTCTGGTGACATGCGCGAGCTCATGGTCCGGTATAACTACGTGAGTCAATCTCCCTCCTATGAAGCATTTGGATGTCTCGGGTGCTGACTGTGGTTTCTGTCCCAACAGCATGGTGGGCCCAACGAGCACAAAGGTCCTTCTGACTACAATGCCGGCGGCGACGATGACGAAGACGAAGAAGGCGATGGCACACCCCCTTTGCCTCACGAGGGCTCAGTCGAACCACAGATGATGCCCCCTCACTTCCAGGGGCAGCCTCAATTCCCTCATCTGCGAGGTCACACTCCTTCCGCTTCGCCACCTATCAACGGCATGAACTTCGTCCCGCGAGGACACACACCACAGCCCCAGATGGGGTCGCGGCCCTCCTCCAGAAATGACTATCGGCGCGGCTCGGGTATGGGCCAGGGGCCTCAGGGACAGCACCCGCCTGCAGCAAATGGCTACGTTTACATGTCGCAACCTACAATCTACAATCCTCACATCAGCCATGGCTTGCCGCATCAGCAGCAGCAGCAGCAGCAGCAGCAGCAGCAGCAGCAGCAACAGCAACAGCAACAGCAGCAGCAGCAACAACAACAGCAACAACAACAACAGCAACAGCAACACTCCACGCAGTATCCGTACCACCAGCCCGCTAGCCATCCTTCGATGCAGCCCTACATGGATGACCAGCGGCGAACATCTCTGCCTCATGCCTATCCTCCTCACACACAAGCCCCGCCATCGCAAGCCAATAGGACCCAAACCTCGCCACCAGTCCATCATCAACAGCTGCCGCAGATGTCGCCTCCTCAGCCACAGCACCAGCGCCTTGGCTCGCATGATCATGGTCAGCATCAGGAATCCACCATGGAGCGCGCACCACTAGCTCCAATGGATCCTCCAAAAGCACAACCACATAAGAGGCCGAGCCAGCCATCGCTCGACACAGACACAGCAATCCGGAGAAACAGCCAACGCAAGACATACAGCATTTTCACACCAATTAATGAGACAGGCTCAATTCTCTCACAGCATTTGGCATCCTTCATTCCAGAAACTGCTCCGATCAAGGAAGATCCAGGCAGCAGATCGCAATCTGTGGACGCTGGATCAGTGGCTCGAAAAAATGACACCGCTTCGCCGCCATTGTCGGACCACTCTGGTCCAGGCACATATGGCGGGAATGGTGCACGCAACTCTGTGCCGGCTGTGCCTGAGACCACGTTCACTCCTCCTTCTCGATCCAACAGCATGCAGTCGAAAACAGGAGGTGCATCACGGCCTCGTCTCAAGGTGACCATTCCAGACGAACAGTCGGACACTGGCAGCAACGCAGCCGAAACCGCGGGTGTAGACACCGCAACCTCACCTCGCACAGTGACTGAGACGGCATTGATTCCACGCCGTGCTGGAGGCGACATATCTGTGGTGCTGCCTCCCCCATCACCCTCGGCATCAGCTTTGTTGTCAGCAGGTGCCACAGGTCCACCAAACCCATTCGCGCGTCCGCATCACTCTCTCCAAAATAACTCGAACATGTGTATAGACACGCCCGGCTCTGCATTGCCATCGCGGGTGATGGGTGATAACTTCCTGCATAGCCCAAGTAATTATTTGTCCGGTTGGGAGTTCCGTGGACACGACAGCAATACTCTACCTAGCCCTTTGACCTTTGCCACACCAGTCGCCGGCTTTGGACCATCCTTCCTGCGCGATGAACATCCACCAGGCGTCAACAAGCGCAAGAGCCCAGAAATCAGCACATCCGGACCTTCTGAAGCGCATGAGAGTAGTGAGGCCAAGAGGGTTCGGGTTGATGGGTGAAAACAGTGGCACGAGCCCGCAGAGGCGAGGCACAACAGGTGTCATCAGAGTACCGTGCCTCACTTCAACTTGACCGAAATTCGAAAGGTGGCAACGGAGGAAATGTGGGAGAAGAGCTCGAACTTGCGGTGCGAGTGTTCACTTGATCTTCAATGGGATTTTGTTTTGGACTTTTTTTGGACTGGAGGAAATTGTTGGGACTTTCTCATATACCCGTGCTTGCCTGTAAGGGCGGACGAATATTTTGCATAGTCGGTGTTGTCTGGCGTTTGTAGGACTCAGCCTTGGTCTCCTATGCCGAGACATTAGGCATGTGGCGGCGTTGTTCTGTCTTGATATCTTGTCATCCCAGAGGAGCCAGTCAGCTTCTATCTCTCCTCCCACGAGAGAGAGGGGGGCGAGGGAGAAGGCAAGCCCTGTTCATGGATCAGCTTTCTTTGTTGTTATCCCGTGGGACTAATGTAGTTCTGAATATTGTTCGGACTTGAAACTTTTCTCTGCAAGTCGTGGGTATATATATATTGTTGTGACATGGCTTACATCGGCACCGCACTTGATATGATAGTACCAAATCGCGCTTCGTGGCTTTCTGATTTGCTTGTTCATGTCGCTGCTTCTCTTTAGTGATGGATAAAGTGAGAAGAAAGAGAGAGGGAGGGGGTGGCAGCAGGTAAGATGACATCAGCGAGCTTCTCACGCTGCTGGAGAAGATAAGATACTGCTCACTCCGCACAAGCACACTTACACAACATACATGCATCTCTCTCTTTGTACAGTTTTGCCATCTTTCCTATTTATCAATCCACGTTACAGGACAAGGTGTTGGGGGAGGGAAGAGAAGAAAAAGCCATGCTGATTTTGACTCAACCTGAGGAAAAAGATGGCCGCTCAAGCATGTCTGTTGAGCCACCAAAATCCCAGCAAGCGAGGCATGCAAAACAAACCAATCCAAGAGAATAGAACCCTACAGTGAGTTAAACCACCCGAGTTCGTTATCATCGCGGGGTTAAAGACCCTCAAGTAAAGTCACTCACGCCGGTGCCGCATTGCTGGGCGGCCGTGAGAGACTCCCAGCGACGAAAATGGTGTTTTGTTGTTTGTCTGTGTCTAAGACACGTGCCTTCCAAATACGACAGACGAGAGCAAGAGAAACCAGAAGACGCCTGGTACGAGGTTTGTACTATGTAAATATATGCAAAAAAAAAAGTATGCACCTCGGCTACTATTACAGGTTCATCCCAGAACAACACGAGGCCCTTGCCATTCACGTCTGAGAAGACCTCCAGTACGTCAGCGAGTACTTGAGCGACCGTCCGAGCTCGCTGCTCTTTGAGGCTCCCGGCTCTGCGTGCGCGTCGGCGCTCTCCCACCACACGCGCAGGCACCAGCTGCTCACGAGCACGTCAAAGGCCTCGCGCGCGAGCCCCGTGGTCGTCACGAGCCGGTGGCACGGCCGCGGCTGCGGGATCCCGCTCGCGTCCACCTGCGGCAGGTCCTGCCCCGGGACGCGCGTGTCGGGCAGCACGCCGCGCCAGGCCGTGTCCTCGTGCGCGACGACCCGGCCCAGCTCGTCGTGCCACTCCCAGAAGTGCGGCGCCGGGTCTGCCTTTTCCTTCCCCTTGCCGAAGCGGCTGCTGACCCCGCTGCTGCTGCTGCCGCTGCCGCCGCCGCCACCGTCGACAGGCCGGAGTCGGGCCGTGAATATGGGCCTCGCGAGGCCCGCGCCCTTTTCGCCAAACGCAAATTGCGGCGTCTCGTGCTCGCCCTTGCGTCGGGCCAGCGGGACCACGTCGTACCCTTGCTCCGAAGCCCCCTTGAGCGCGGCGCCGAGGCCAGAGCCGCGGACCTTGATCTGCTGCAGGCCGAAGCTGCCCAGGCTGCGCCGGCTGGTGGCTTGGCAGTAGAAGAAGGGGATATTGCTCGCGTCCGCCACAGCGCCCTCGATCCGGCTCTTGGAGTTGCGGAAGGGTGAGACGTGGATGTTGGCCGACTGGTCGGTGACATGCCGCAGGTCGAAAATGTGCCGGCTGCGCTGGACGATGCGCGGGACGGCCGCGCTGCCGTCACCGGCGCCGCCGGCAGAGGAGCCGTTCTGGCGCACCGAGTGGTCGAGCCGGTCAAAGGTCACGCTCGAGTCTGTGTGCGAGAGACTCGCGATGCCCCTGTTCATCGCGTACAGCGCGGGACCGGCAGACGCTACCGGCAGCGGAGGCGAGGACGGAGACGGCGGCCCGTGGAGCCCGGCCTTGGGGTCCGCCGTGTCGCCGTAGACGTAGTGTCCGCTGATGACGAGGGCCAGGGGCTCGACGTCGCTCACGGCGTTGGCGCCTGCGACGTTGGAGTCGGCGCCGTATGCAGGCGGCAGGGACCCGGTGTCGTTAATGTTGCTGCTGGCGACGGCCGGTGTGTATCCGGGAGGTAGGTCGTCATCGTAGTTGCCAAAGTCGTCGCCGGGAGCGGACCGGCTTGCGTATGCGTGCCTGTTGATGCCTGGTTGGCTGTGGTGATAGGGCTGCACTGACGTCATGCCTGCCCCGTATGTCTCTCCCCCATCCGGGGCAGCTCCACCGCCGCCGTTGTGGAAGAAAGGGTTCTTGTCGTCAGCAGCGGCACCGGCCTCCTCTGGGCGACCCATGGCTTGACTTGTTCTATGCTGCGAGTGAACACGTCACCGAAGATGTGCACGGATTGTCGCTGCCGATTGGTGCGATTGACACCTTTGGCGCGGAGACTGGATTGGTTCTGATATAATGATGCCGAGTGGTGGTGATGGCAGTTGTGATTTGACAATCGCGATGGGGGAAAGAGAACAGCTAGGCGCGAGCTGTGCTTTCTGCAATGAAATAAGTGGCTTAGTGAACCCTTGGAAGTCTGGTAGGAGACGGGTGGTTTACTAAAGTTTCCAGAATACCGAGGACAACTACGCTGTGCAATAGAGCAATTCTTCCGCGCCCAGAGATGTCTTGGAAGGCGCCATTGTCAGCGCTATATACTAACATAGACGGACGATCTATTCTACCTCGTGGCGATGTGTGGAGTATCATGTTTGGGCTGTGCTGGCGCACTGCCCCGCGGATAGCTCCGCGTGCTTGCCCCCAAGAAGTGCCTGGGGTGATGTTGATCTCCGCGATGCAGGCAAGTCTGGTGCATTACATTCCACATGCGGAGTATGTTCCTCATGCGGAATGTCTCAGTAAAGACTGATTCGTCGAGGCTTTCTTGTAGGCTGGTTGCATGTCCCACTTGTCGGCCGGCGTTACGTTAGGACATTGTCTATGACGCACAAGTTGGCCTCTCGTCCAAGGACAAGTTACTGACTGCGTTGCACTGCATATAACGGACCGCAGTCGACAGAAGCTCTCAATGTGTTGATCAGAAGGCGTTCGATTCTCTGAAATAGACTTATTAGAAGTACATGCGTATGGCCGGACAGCGACCCCGTCGAACCCATCGATCCACCTGTTTTGCTAACTGAGCCAGCCAGACGCCTGAAACTCCTTCAAAAACAACAATTCGGCTTTGTCAAACAAAAACCACTCCCACTAGACTTCGCTCGTCGTTGCTTTTGTCAACTGCCACAGCGGGCGCCTTTGCCTTAGAAACGTCTGTTTCGTGTTTCATCACCAAGGCAAACCCTATAGCACCACCCGCTGAAGGTTGTAGTTGACCGTAAACCTTTCCAGCTCCATATTGAGCCCCTCGGGTCCCGTCTCGCCCAGAGGAAGCGCAGCAACCAAGGACACTTCGATCCTGTTGGGCCCATAGCGCATAGTGGCCTCGAAGACGGGCTCATTGCGCTTCTCATACGGGTTGCTCGGGAATAGTCGCTGCTGGTCATGCATGACGTGGAGCTTCCACTCCCGCTCCTCTGCCTCCAAGAATGATGCAATGTGCGGGCGCAGCTGCAGTCTGAAGTGACTTGGAGGCGCATTCAAAGTGATGTCCTGCTGGCATTCAATCGCGCTCGCCGGGAAGCTCACATGCATTGCGTTTTCGACCGGCAGGCTTGGATGAGAGTTGATGACGAGCTTGCTCATGAGGGCGGCTGAGTCACCTGTGTACAATGTGGTTAGCTTCGCGCTTTCGCTCGGCTGAATCTCCAGGGATAAGGATGACGTACTGATTGGTTGTGGCCTGTACTTCTGAGCCTCCAAGATGTCTGCGGCCGTGCGCTTTGGTGGTGGTGGCGGCACCGTCACTGCTGCCACTGGAATATGCCCGGTTGAGTCATGTCCGAGAACACCAGAATGAGGCGCAAATGTGTGCATAGTTGTGTTCGGCGTCACTGCAGGTGGTTGTCGAGCATGCGCATCGACGTGCATCACTGGGGTCAAGCTGGGACTCGGGGTTCCAATGACATTGGCAACACTCCGTGTTCTCTCCAGCGGGCCACTGTTGAACGAGCTCGCACCTGCTGGCACGAGTGGCATCTGACCCAGTGGTGTGCCAGCACGAGCAGACTCAATGCCACTCGCCCCGGGTGTTGGCGATGCGCCAGCACTTGACTTACCACCGACATGGATTGTAATTTTTTTGGGGTGTGTCGGGGTCTCTACGTTCTGTAATACCTTGAGCTTGATCTTGGGCTGAGCAGGAGGCTCAGGCACATGCTGCTTTGCTTGCTTCAATTGCTCGTGGAAGAATTCCTACGGTGGTATTAGTACAGTCTTCTCCAGAAGACCGGGACTGAGCGTAGAACCGACATACCTCCAAATCCTGCGCGAGAACAAAAATATCACTCCCGTCCTCATTGTAGTGGTACGCATTCTTCCAAATAAGGCTCGCTTGGTCCTCAAACGATGTCCACGTTTTGAAGTCGCTAACCCAAGTTGGGTCCCCTCTTCCATGAAGACCACGGACCTGTTTCTGTAACTTCTTCACAGACATCGGCTCCGCGATGACTTCATAGTAGTCCTTGAGACTCCGCGCAGGTAGAAACATGAATATCTCAAATTGTTGATAATCGCCGCTGTCAAATCTGGATCAGCTTGAAGCTGACAACGGTAGGTCGTGGGAAATTGCTACTCACCCTTCATCCTTATGGCGAATCATTTCTTCCACAATCTTTTCCTGCGCTTGTTGGAAACTGAGACCCTTGTAATCAATATCCTCGTAGAGATTGTCATTTTTGACTGCTGTAGGATTCCGGGTAACTTGTTTTTGAGTGCTGGTTGTGGTGATTTTCAGAGTTCGGCTGGACGATTTTCGCCGTACTGACCGGCTGCCTGCGGAGACACCCGCGTCTTCTTCTTCATCGTCCTCTCCTTCGGCATCTTCGTCGTCGGGTTCTGGCTCGACAAATTTGGGTTGCTGCTGAGTTCGTGCCTTGATTCTGACCCGGTTGGGTACAGGCGTAGAAACCATGTGATCGCGTTCGCCATGAGCTCCATCTGTGCCATCGCTGGGCAGTGGCGTCGCTGTTGCCTGATAGTTCCCTAGTTTGTACGCAGGGTTGTACTTAACCATGAGATTGCTCACAGCCTTCCTTACACGCTCCGCATCGCCGAAGATCTCGGTCTGTCGTTGGTTTGTTTCCTTCGCATTCGACACGAGTCGCTTGAAGTCGCTCTCGAGGGCTGACAACGTGAGGTACTGGCCGTTCAGGAGCTTCTGCTCGATGATTTCTAGTGACAAGGGAAGCCGAATCTTCCTATAGTAGTCTGGGTTTGTGCTGATTGGCGGCAATACCTCGAAAAAGGGAGCTACAGCTCGGCCACTATGATTGACGCTATTAGCCTGAGAAAGTGGAGGTGTAAAGCTAGTTGTGCTACGATGCGGGCACGCTGGCGGCCTGAAGGAAGAGATAGGATCGCGTACTTTTTGTCGGTTGTTGCTCGGATAGTCTCGAGGATGTTGAGGCCGTATGCCGAAGTCGATTCCGCCGACTCGCCCTGTGACAGGTCACCAAACTCCTGCAATCGGCGAGGTTGTGTTAGCATTCGTGCAGGAGAAGAGCTACGCCCAGGACGAGACGTCGGCTGTGTTGAGCACTTCATCTGCGCTGGGCACTAACACCCCCTTGCACACTTACTTCTTGCAGCCTCCTCCTCTTAGACGCACGATCCGGGGTGTCGGCGGCCGGCTCGTGGCTATTAACGCCACTGGCCTTCCGCTTGTTGTCCATTGGCAACTGATGAGATGGTGTGCCTTGAAAAGGACGGTCCAGTCTGATTCGGACCGCGCGGTCGTGATGCCGTGTCGCGTATTCGCAAATGATGCGCGTCGATATTGGTGTGGTGTGTGATCAGATTTGCAACGGCGAGCGCGCAGGATGTTGCTGGGGTAATTGCGACTGTCAATGGTTAGCTTGTCGCAAGCAGATTGTTGGCGCGTGGGCGTGACGATTGCCGGTCGTGGCCGCGACAGCAAGCTATCACGCGGGACGAATTTGAGGTCGAGTGTCGGCTTTGCGACAGGTTCCGTCTAGTATTCCGTAGGGTGGGTGGGCTTGCCCTTTGCGCTGGCCGGCTGGATGGCAGTGGATGGGTGGATGCAGATGGTGCTTTGCGCGGTCGCGAAAGGGCGTTGGCAGGCAGGCAGGGTAAGTTGAGGTGCAGTATGAAAAGTGGGTGCTGTCCAAGTTGCTTAGTGGCCCTGCCAGGTTCCTTCCAGGTTCCTGCTAGGTCTCAGCACCAGCCACAATCCGTGTGACAGCCCTGAGCCACACTACTTGGCCACTTCCGGGCCAGGGCTGCCCTGGCGCCCAGGCAGGGGACATTCCAGAGGGGCATTACGCAGGTAATCGACTTCTAAACACAGGTGGTCGCCAATGCAACTCATTGGCGAGTCTTTCACCTAAAAGTTGAAGCTCACAAAAGCCATGCACGATTGGCGCGTGGAAAACATGTGTCCTGAGAATGGCGACGTCTGGCACGGAAGCAAAGTATCTGCAACCTCTGGCCGAAGCTCTCGTCACGATCCGAAACATGACAAAGGCCTGTTTGTGCACCCCTCGATCCAGCAATCCGATCCCGCATTGATACCAAATAGTCATTGTCTAGAGCCTTTTAGGACGCCAGGACAAAAGACTTTTGCGGGCTGGTGGATAGAGGAAGCGGCCAGTCGCTAGTTGTCCTATTATTCCCGACAAGCAACAACCTGCCGTCTTCCACCCAAGACTGGTGGTAGGCACGCGGAGACAAATCTCCTTTGTTGTCTTACCATCAAGCCACAACATCTCGACATCGCACGTTGTTGCCGCATCTAGTGCATCACTGACTGACTTTGTCTTGGCCGAGTCGAAGCTGGCTACGTGGAGCACGGGCCCTGTTGACTGCCAGGAGCATGCGCCCATGCGCATCAATGTCGTAATTAACCTCACAATGCAGCCTGGCAGGCCAAGTTGTTTACATTCAGCGGCCCCCGAGGTCGGCAGCGCTCAAGCTTTATGAAGACCCCGAGGCCCCGACTCTGAACCACGTCGATCCTCGACCGAGCTGCTACTTCCAGCTTGAACGCTCTGTTCGCAGATCGTGCTTGTGTTTTATTCAGTATAACACTTTACGCCTTGTGCCTTCTAACAAGTTTCTAGACGCTCCGCAGCGGCTTGTTTACTAAACCGGCCAGCCTCGCGACCGGGCAACTAAACTCTCACTCTGCCCCTCCTGCACCCCACGCGACACTCGCTCTTGCTTTTGTTGATCTCCGCTCTTCCGCACCACCGCCTCCCTCTCGCCGTGCCGACTTTTCGCACCGGGCTGCTTTTCTCAACCAGACAGCATAAAAGACCAGTCCACTCGCTGTCCCTTTTCACGCAATCTTGCGACAACACGGCGGCCTGCTGCAACCCGAGCTGCCGTCACGAACCCGACCGATCCCGTGCTTGACCCGCCGCTACCCAACATGTCGTTCAGCATTGACATGTCCCGCCGCAACAAGGAGCCTCGGCCACTCAAGGACAGCGAGCGCGCGCGACTAGAGGAGTTTATCGACTCGATCCACTACTCTGCGAGATACTCAGACGACGAGTATGAGTACCGGCACGTCCAGCTGCCCAAGACTATGCTCAAGGCGATTCCCAAAGACTACCACGACAGCTCCAAGGGTACCTTGAAGCTCCTTTGGGAAGACGAGTGGAGGGCGATCGGCATCACACAGGCAAGGCGATCCCACCTTGTGCACAACCATCACTTACTCCGAAGCTAACTCTTCGTTTTCTTCCTACTACAGAGTCTCGGATGGGAGCACTACGAGGTCCACGAGCCCGAGCCACACATTCTACTCTTCAAGTAAGCCTGCCAGACTCCCCAGCTGGTGAATTCGAGCCGCCGTCCATGACCGCTAACCATCCGCAGGCGACCTCTGAATTACCAGCCGCCGCAGTGAACGTCCGAAAGACAGGAGAAAGACGACTTCGAAACTTCTCACTGCCGACCCTAGGCGGGCCCTATGGCAACAAATATCACCACCGCCACCACCAAAATTGTATCTTATCATATTGCATAGCGAACCTGACGTCTTTGTGACGTCTTCGAGGAGTTTACGGCGACCTCTTCTTTCTGGGTTAATGAACGGTGCACATGAGCGATGCCCCAGTTGGAGCCCATCGATCATGATGCGAGGTGCAGTGTGCTGGCGTCATCGTGACGCCGAGTGCAGGCCCGTCTGATGCTTACGCCCCGATAGAGCCGAATAAAGAACCAATGTGATGGCATGGAGGATCACTGGCCACGTAGCTGAACTGCGAGGATGCCGACTGCACCGGACGCGAGGACGAAACGAGGCCAAGGCGAACATTTCCGGCTCGCTTTGTGGTAGTCCTGGGAGGTTAGACATGGAGCTGCACTTGGTCTGTATATAGAGATAAGAGAAATCTTGTCTGCTGTGTATTTAGCAAAACTGAAGAATCGCACCCCCGCAGAACGGCTGTCCCCGAGCCTACCAAGAATTTGGCACCGCGACTTTGTGCATCATCACACGAATCAGAAACTGGTGCATCAGCAATGGAACGTTACCAGCCCAGGACGGCATAGACAGTGAGGCGAAGCATGCAATACTTGAGCAATGTTGAGTGCATGTTCTGCATTCTCAATACGGGCAGGCAACCAGGACATCACCATTATTCGGCTAGGCAGTCACAACGCGACCCGAGCGGCCCGGATGGGGCGTGGCGCCACGTGGGTTCTGGTTTCTGCTTCTTCCGCCGCACTGGAACCAGTGCACCACTGTTGCTCGGACCTTCCTGGGCTACTCCGTGCTTGTTAGATCTCTGAATCTTGTCCGCGGTAGTCTCCTTAGGAGGGACTTTAGGTTTAGGACAGGTGGACATGATACGCTATGCTTGGTTGCTCACAGTGGATCCACCCAAGTTGTCATTTATATTCCAAATAGGGACAGAAAAGAACACGTTCCGCCTGGCAGATATATGGACAGGGTCTCGTATGACCTCGGGGCACCGTCCCACCCTGAGCCGTTCGTTGTTGGGTAGATACACTAGTCTTGCTTGAATGATGGCAGTCATGCAACAACAAGACACGCAACTTTCGATCCGTTTCCTCGAGCTCCACGAGTCCACGAAAAGAGCCATCTACGAGCCTGGGGACCAAAGTTGGCTTGGAGCTGACTTGGAGCAACCAGAAACCTGCCTGCCACTTCGGGTCAACAACGCCCGCCTGGGTGTTCCGGATTTAGCAGCGGCCCACTGCTGCTCCGCTCTGGTGCCGGTTGAAGTGCGCCTCAGGCACTAGAGATCCCTGTTTGCTGGCATCATTCGACTTTGTCTGTAACGCTCCGGCGCCGTCCTTCCTTAATAGTCCCCCTCGCATCTTTTCCAAGACACTCCTTCTTGTTGCACACTCTCCGACGGCACTGTGGCTTCATTCTGCAGCGGATCCCTCCTTCCACGGACCGCATAGCACTTGCCCTCCCACCCTTGTCGCTGGCCGACCTGACAAATCCGTCCAACTGCCTGAAGCTGGCTTGCTCGACTCGCAAAGGCCACGATTCCATACACGCCGCGGCCCCTGCTGCGTCATAAGACGAACCGCCCTCCCCGCGCATAGACTGCCGTCTCCGACACCATGAAAGGCGCTGCGCAGCTCTTCTATCTCTCTTTCTTTGCCCTCTGGGGTCAGCAGCCTGTCCACTGTCAGAGCCACGCTCACGATGAGGCTTGTGCAGTATGTCGCCCTCAGCCTTTATTCTCCTCGCTCTTTGCCGCACTTTGACTGTCGTTCTCGCCGCGACATCCCCTCCTGCTGCAGATGTCCCAACCACCCAGCAGCAACACCAACAATGTGACCACCATCCTGACCAGACCTTCTCTCAGATCTCCCCGAAGGCCATCGTCTCGGACGCTTGTGCCTCGTACTCGACTCTCGAGAAGCTCAACCGCAAGGTCAAGCCCGCCATTGACGATCTGACCAAGACCACCGACTTCTTTGCCTACTACCGCCTTAACCTTTTCAACAAGAGATGCCCCTTCTGGAACGATGAAAATGGCATGTGCGGTAACATTGCCTGCGCCGTCGAGACGCTCGACAATGAGGAGGACATCCCCGAGATATGGAGAGCTAGTGAGCTCGGCAAGCTCGAAGGCCCCCATGCCGAACACCCAGGCAAGAAGGCGCAGAAGGAGAAGCGTTCCCGGCCACTGCAGGGTCTACTCGGCGCCGACGTTGGAGAGTCGTGCATTTTCGAATGCGACGACGAGTGCGACGAGCGCGACTACTGTGTGCCTGAAGATGAGAGCGCGAGTGCGAAGGGAGACTACGTCAGCCTGGTGCACAACCCTGAGCGCTTCACCGGCTACGGTGGCGAAGGGGCCAAGATGGTCTGGGACGCCATATACCGGGAGAACTGCTTTATGAAGTCCTCGTTCCCCCACGCTTCGACTCTTGGCGCCCAGCCACTCCCCAGAGGCCCTGCGGCGTTTGACTTCCGGGAAGTGCTCAAAGGGGCGGACCGCAAACAGATGGTAGAACAACACCTGCAGAACCCAGACTTGGCTCTGACGGAAGCTGGCATGGAGAGCGAGGACGAATGTCTCGAGAAACGGGTTTTCTATCGTGTCATCTCCGGGATGCATGCCAGTATTAGCTCGCACTTGTGCTACGACTTCCTGAACCAGACCACGGGCAAGTGGCAGCCCAACGTGCAGTGCTACATCGACCGCTTGCACACGCACCCGGAACGCATCTCCAACCTGTACTTCAACTACGCCTTGGTCACACGAGCCATTGCCAAGCTTGGCCCGCAGCTCTCGTCGTACACTTTCTGCACAGGCGACCCCGACCAGGATGCAGCCACCAAGGCCAAAGTCCTCGCTGTGACCCAGGGAGCCGCTTCGGTGCCAGAGATCTTTGACGAGAGCCTCATGTTTAAGAACGGAGAGGGACCCTCGCTCAAGGAGGACTTCAGAAACCGCTTTCGCAATGTCAGCCGTATCATGGACTGTGTTGGCTGCGATAAGTGCCGTCTCTGGGGTAAGATCCAGACAAATGGATACGGCACAGCTTTAAAGGTTCTCTTTGAATTTGACAACGACAGCAATGAGATCCCGCAGCTGAAGCGGACGGAGCTTGTTGCGCTGTTCAACACGTACGGCCGTCTCAGTCATTCCATGGACTCCTTGGGCAAGTTCCGGGACTTGGTGGACACGCCGGCTAAGCCACAAACATCGGAGAAGCCTGTCATCGTCGAGAAGAAGCCCGAGCCCAAGCCCGAGCCCATGCGAGTACTCGAACCGCATTACAGCGAAGATGACAACTGGGTTGTAATAGAGGAGGACGAGGCGGACGAGGACTCGCTCAGGGACGAGGTGGCCAACGAGCTGGCGCTGATCATGAAGGCTGTCAAGCTTGTGTTTTTGGGTTGGATCAACTCGCCACGTGCTTTGTAAGTCTGGAGATCTACCATCCATCAACTACAGCAGTATTTGGAAATCTCTCACTAACACGGCTCAACAGCTGGTTAATTTTGAGCAGTGAATTCCAGCGATTCGGGCAGTTTTTCCTGGGCCTCCCAGTGAGTCCGCGCACGTGGCAGTGGGGCTTCTCCCGCGAAGTGTTTGATGAGCTCTGAAGACGTGGCTCACGATTCTGGGGAGCAACATTTTTGTGTTTTCCTGCCAAGGCATTACGAAGACCTTTGACAAGGTTCTTGCGGCGTTTCATACCCTACCATGGGCCAAATCGACATTTGCAGGCGTTTGTTAATCATGATCATAAAGCACGTCCATCAATCCTTGTGGCTAGTATATATATATAGAATACAACCAGACGATTATACAGCACTTCTTTGCCGAGATACCGGGCTTCATTGTGTGCGAATCGCGCGGCGCGTGATTCTATCTCTTCTGGTGCATGCCTTATTCTCACTGTTTCCATGTATGCGCAGGACGTCTAGTCATTTTCGAAGCCTGCCACTGCAATCTGCGCCCCATTGTTTAGCATTGGCAACTAGTAGATGATGGCAGCGGTATGCTGGTGACGACGTTGCCGATCTTGAGCTTTACCGCATCCACGTGCAGGTTCATGGCCGTGAGACTGCCACTGTCACTACTGCTACTACTCGCCTTGTCGCTACCGGTGGTGTTGGTGGCCGTTTTGTTGGCGGCAGCAGTATCCTCGACGGGAGAGCGCGAGGCAGACGGTGGAGACGAGGACGCAAAAAAGACCCGAGCGACCTCAGCAGTAACGCTGCGCAGCCTCGGGGTCGGTTCAGCGGGGGACCACGCTATCGAGACGTGGAACGCGTCGCGGGTCGTCGAAAGCGGTTGTTGCGACTGCGACTGCGATGGCGGTGTTGTGGCTGTAGCTGTGCCGTCGCTGCTGCTTGGTGTCTCTGGCTCTTGCGGTGAGGAAAGAGTCCCGGCCAGACCGTTGGATGTCGATGCTTGTGATTGTGGTGGTCGCGCGGCTGCGTATAACGTTGGCTGGCCATATTCCGCGACGAGGCTGTTGAACTTTGCTAGGAGCGCTTGGAGCTCCGGATTCGTCGTCGCCATACTGTTGATGTCAGTTTCTCTCTTACTCTCGCCACTTCCACGAGCCTCGGTAGCAGTAGTAGTGGTGTTGGTAGTAGTAGTAGCGGCGGTGGCGGCGTGGCTCGCGACCTTGAGCACGAGAAAGGACCTGGCGCTCTCGCGGGTGCGGTGCCAGTACACGCCGCGGACGCGCAGACGAAACGGGGCGACGCCGGCGGCAGCGACGGCCTCGCGGGTGCGGGCGAGGAAGCCATCCTTTGAGGCGGTCTGTAGGGACAGCGGGCGGGAGAGGCTGATGTGCAGGGGCTGCGGGGCGCCGAGGTCTGAACTCAGGAAGGAGTGGATGGGAACGGCGGCGGCATGATGATGGTGCTTCTCGCCGCCCGGAGACGAGGGGTTGGTAGTTGACGACTGGGCGAGTCCGGCGGCGATGCGGGCGACGAGGTGCTCGAGCAGGGCGCGCTGGGGGTCCGAGGGCCGGATGTCGAGGTAGAGGTGAGAGGGCCAGGAGCCGACCCTGTGGGGTTGACGCGGCGGCGGCCCTGGTGCAGCGTCGGGTCGTCGACGGTGCTGAGGCGGACAGTCGAGGCATAGAGGTCGTGGAAGGCGGCGGGGAGAGGCGGCGGTGGCGGAGGGGCTTCTTGTTGGTCTTGTTCGGGGTGGTGGTTGATGTCTTGCGTCTCTTTGCTGCGCTGCCAGCAGGTGCCGAGTCGGAGCCGGAGCCGGAGCCAGAGCCGGAGCCAGAGCCTGATGAGTAGTCGACCAGTCCCATGACTGTGCAGCGTAGCGTAGCGAAGGTCTTGGTGGCTGCGAGGCTGATTGGTAGCGGTGGAAGCTTTCGTTGAAGGTTGTCGCTGGGCACGGCGGGTGGCTTGCACTTGTCTTGATTCGTACAGGGCCCCGTCGGTAGGGCTGAAAGGCGCGAAGTCAGCTGAGGATGCAGGCCTGCCAGGGCTTGCCAGGCTTACCAGGCTCGCCAGGCTTGCTAGGGGTCCATGACGCACAGCTGCCGGCGCTGCGGCCACGCTCTTACATCATGCCCGGAGCCGCAGCACCACCAGCGCAGCAGCCAAGCGCCCGTACGCGTGGCCCAACCAACCCCATGACGTGCCGCCCAGCTCTTCTAATCACCAGAGATCAGCACACTTTTCGAGCCCAGCAGGGTCCGTCGAGATTATGCATGCAGCAGCGCCTTCCCTGTCGCTGCGAGTTGGGACGGGCTTGGGCACACCATCAACGTCACCCCTCCGCCCAACCCGGCCGCTCCTGCCTCATAACTGATATCGCTGCTGCCTGCCTCGCCGTTTGTCTCCCTTTTCCTCCTCCTTCTTCCCCTTTCCTACGCCACAAGCATACACTTACCTACTTAAGCCATCAGCCATCCGACTTTTACACACAACACACCAGCCATGACGACAACAAGGACCATGGACCCCCCCAGGCCCCTCGACCAGATCAGGCGCGAGACCCGTGCCGCAAACCGCGCCCCTCACCTGCGCAAGCAGAACTTCGCCCGCGCAGACCAAATCGACGCCCTCGACAACGTCGGCTTCGGCGGCGCTTACCACCACGGTGGACCCTACGATGCCACCCTCGCCTCCCGCAACCGCGACAAGCGCTACGCCCCCGTCGAAGCCGTCAAGGAGACAAACATGATGGCCCTTCGCGCGACCCCTAGAGAGCGCATCCAGGACTCCCTCAGGCACCACGTGCCCCTCCACGGCACCGCAGAGGTCCCTCCCGGCATGACTGACGCTTTCGGCCGCGTCATGGACTTCGAGGAGGGCGCCGACCTCATGCGGGAGCCCGACGCCCCTGGTGGTGCGTATAAAAGATATGATCACATTGTATGTATTTCCCGGCCGAGCCGAACAGCCAGTTCTTGAATCTTCATGACGTAACTAATACGCTCCCCGCACCGCATCAGTCGTACCATCCAGAAGACTACAAGGGCAAAGGCGAGCCATCCTTTACCGCCGAGCGTGACCGAAAGGCCCGCAAGCACGCCAAGTCAAAATCTACAGGCTCGGCACGGGGCACAAACGTCTACGAGATGCAGCCCCGGGCGTCCAGCTCCGGCCGGGAGCGAACACCTCACACCAGCGACAGGTCAGCCCAGAAGGCCGGCAGCAGCACCACCACCACGCGGCATCGCAGCAGCTCGTCTAGCGATGCCATCTACCACTCGCACGCGCGCAGCTCATCGTCACAAGGGGAGGGCGGCACGTCCACAGGCAAGCGCCTTGGCAGCGGACTTAAGCGGACCTTCGGCAGCCTGCGGAGGCGACACAATGCCGAGTAAGATGTTCCTAGTGGAGGATGTCTGTTGTCCAGTAGGGACGGTGAAAGCGCTGTACGACACCAAACACACCCATGAGAAAGAGCGTTTTCAGTTATAGCAAATGACATAATTTGCCGCAAATTTGAACAGTAGTGCCTGAACACTCCGCCATAATCGTTAGTTGTCTGCCTTCAGATTTTGGATCGACTGCCCCCAACCATCGCATTCATTTGACACATTGAGCAAAGAGCGAATAAAACAGCACTTGACAGGGATACTGTACATCACTCGTCGTCTAGAATCTAACTGCCATCTCTCTCTCTCTCTCTCTCTCGCCAAATCCCTCCTTCTGCAACTACGAATTCACAAGGCTCAACGCCCTCCTTATCTCCTAATCCTCCTATTCCGCTCCAAATCACCTCTCCCTTTCTCTCCTTCCCCCCTCCTCAAACTCACAGATACCCAAGCCCTCCCATTCCCAACACCTCCCTCAGTACCTCTCTGACCTCATCCGCCCCGCCCGTGAACCCAACGCGCCCAGCAATCTCGGCGCGGCGCCCGGCGCCCAGCTCGTTCCACCGGCCCAGCAGGCCCGGAGACCCATCGACGATGCTGCGGCCCATGCTCGCATCCACCGCAGGCTGCGTCACTTTCCCCACGACTCCACCGGGGTGACCGGGCCCGCGGTAGTCCTTGGGGTTGAGGCCGCAGTAGAGCTGCGGAAGCCCCGCCGACGAGGCGAGCTGCGTCGTGAGGAACGACAGGCGGCGGTACTGCGGCTCCGAGAGCGCGGCCAGCGTCGACAAGACGCCCGTGGGTGAGGACAAGAGGATTATCGCTGGTGGCGGTGACGGCTGCGACAACGGAGAGCCGCCGTTGTTAGGGTCCGCGTTGGATTGCTGTTGCTGTTGCAGATAGTCTGACGTCGACGGCAGAGTGCGCGGGAGTAGCTTGCTGCGCGTCGGCGGGTGGGCGCCCGCGGAGAAGGTGGTTCGGTGAAGCAGGAGGTGGCCTTGTAGAGATTTTGGGTCTATTTTCAGGTTGTTAGGCCCACTGAGCTTGTCCAGGGTAGTGAGGGAAATAAGGACTAAGAGAGACTCACGTTCCGGGTCGAACTGTAGGACATGAATCCCACTGTCCGAGTCGCAGGCGATAATGAACAGCTCATCCCGGTCGGGCAAAAAGTCGACCGTCAGCACCTCAAGCGTGGTCGCGCTCTTGCCAAACAGGATCATCTTGTACGGCTCCTCAGTGTAGCCCGTGAACCAGACACCCTTTACGGCATCGGCCATCAGACACAAGCCCGTGCCCTTGAGCTCGCGCACAGCCGTGACGTAGCAGCTCATGTCCATGAACGCGACGGGCAGCAGCGACCCGTCCTCCTTGAGACCGCGCACCATGCACTTCTGTCCTTGGGCAACGAGCATGAGGCCCTGCGTTCCGATCTCGGAGAGCGCCGTTACCGCGCCGCGCGGAATGTCCTCCTTGGCGACGAGCTTTAGCCGCTGGTTCGTCTCGGGCCGTCCGGGCTCCGGGATCACCTCGACCACATCGTAGACGATGACGCGGCCCTTGATGGGAAGGTCCTCGCCGCGAGCCACGGCGGTACCGACAACAATGAGGTTCTTCCGCTCATGCGTCGATTCGGAGACCTCGAGATTCAAAGTCTCGAGACACATAATCGTCTCGCAATCCTCAAGCTCAACAGTGTCAATGACGGACCAGTTTGTAGGGCTCAGTAGCTTGATTACGCCACGCGGGACCATGGGCTTTAAGGCAAGGTCCTTCTCGTTCTGCCATTCTCGGTGATAGTCATCCTCCTTGGGTAGCTCAAATGGTTCTGGCACATCACAACCGACCGCAAATGTCCCAGAAGCAGGGTGGTGCGCGATTGAGTGGACATCTGTTTGTAAAGGGAGCTTCTTCAGGGACATGCCGATGTCGGCATACGTAGTCTCACCCGTGGGTATCTGTGCTACGCGTGCGACGCCCTTGGTGTCGGCATAGATGATGCCGTGTTCGCATCCTTCCGTGTGGAAGGAGCTCATGGCCTGGACGCCACGACCTTGTAGCTCAATGAGTTTTGGTAGGGATTTCGCAGTCTTCATGATGAATCTCGGCGCGTCACCAGGAACAAAGACGGTCGAATAACCAGCAATGTTCTTACAGCTCCTCATGGGCAGCAGTCTCCTGGGCTCCTCGTCCTCTTCTTCCAGCTGCTCAGGAACGTTTGCGAAAGTGGGGTTCGATACCTTTTGGAAGTGCAAGAAGTCAGAAAGCTCTTTCGCGTCCTCTGAGGGCACACGGAAGGCTTGGTAGATTGTGATGTCTTCGTTTTCCGACCGGACCTGTAGCTATCGTTAGAGACTCTGGCCTAGATTTGCAGGAGAAAGACTGACCAATAGATATGGCGAGACGGATGTCGCATCTCCTAGATCGGCCACCAAGATCTCCTTCAGGTTCTCTCGAGCTGTTCCTCGCCTAGCTGTGTAGTTTGCCGACAAGATTGGCGGCACGAACGAGAGCCCCTCAGCTACGTATACCGGTTTGCTGAGATCGGGTAGAGAGTACACCTGAAGCTAGTCAGTTTTGCGTCTACGACAAGCCAGAAGGGAAGACTTACGTATAAAGCGCCTGCCTTACTCAGTAGGAACATAATGAGATTCTCCGCTGGCTTGAAACCATTTTGTGGGGGCTTGCTCGAGAAGACCCCCTTAACATCGTCGTATAGACATCCAGTCGCCCACTTGGTCGTTGAGAGAACCTTAGAGTCCTTCTCAAGCTCCTCAAGCTCGAGGTCTGAATCAATCTCGGCGATGAAAATCGACGCGTCTTCGCGGACCAGCAGGACAAACGGGTTCACAATGCTTGCGCTTTCGACTCGGGGCTCCGCACCCGTCTCGTCGTCTAGCATGGGTAGGATCTGGCTTAGGCCAAAGTCTGATTACATGCAAATTGTAAGTACGGGCTTGTCGAGAAACTTTCGGCGCATTTCTTACCTCCATCATAAACGTGTACAGCAGTCTTGAGGACTTGTACGATTCTCTGCTGGTGACCGATAGTGCCTGCTTCGATGGTAAGCCCTGCGGCAGGCTCAAACTCGGTGCCAGTCAGTGCTTCAAAGCCAGCGCCAGTCAGGGCGTATACGTCTGAAGTTTCATAGCCGTCCAGATCGACTTTTGACACAATCATGTACTTGTCAAACTGTACAGCGGCATCCGCCTCCGGCCCGACAGACTCGGAAGCTTTGTCGCCCTGCATGATCTTGGGCATGGGTTTGTGTGCCGAAAGTGTCCAAAACCCTCTGGCCTCAGCAAAGTCGAAGCGCCCTATCACGTTAGGCTGGATCTGGCGGTTGATGATTGAGATAGCGCCAGACGCGCCACAGCCTGTCGCGCACACGAGACTGAGATCGCTTCTGACACCTTCAAGATGTGCCTTATCAGCCTCGCTGGAAGCGACCGACGTCTTTCCCACCGTAAAATTGCGAATTGGCGCAATGCTGACCAGCCGATCATGGATACGGAATTGAAGTTGTCCACTCTTGCCGCTGCGCGCAGCTGTAGATGATGCCTGTTTTGTGGCAGCGGAGGAATCCCCATACAAGTCGTCATCATCAGATATGTCTTCCAGATCTTCGTCGTCCATTTCGATATCCTCCATTTCCTTGATTGGCCGATTCTTTCTCTTGCCACCTTGAACCTGCTTTCGTGCCCAGCCTATGACTAAAGAATCGCCGGTTTCACTTCCAACGAACATGGAGTTCTTGGAGATGCGACTCAGAGTTCTCGCAGATGTTTGTATCACGGACCCTCCCGCACCAGGTGGCAGGAGTTGAATGTTGAAGCCTGCGACTGTACGACCGTCGATATTGAATGTGAGCAGAGCTAAACGCCCATCAGCCAGAACTACAAGCAGCTCGCCAGTCTCTGAGGAGAGGTTCTCGATCTCGCAACCTTCTAGTCTCAGATTTAGATCGGACTGGTCATTGAGACTGAAGGATGTAGCTTGCTTGGCGAAGGGGTTGACTCCGACCCCGTGCGACTTGCCAGACTGGTCAATGTGTACCATTTCGTTGGAGCCGATAAGAAGTGCGCCTCCCACAGGTGCAGGAAGAGCAATAATACGGAAGAGATCTTGAGGCAGGCCCGTGACTGACAAGATGGTGGTGGATGCCTTCTGCTGGAGGTCGAGAGTGAAGACCATGTAAGCGAGATGGTCTTTGCGGCCGAGCACGGCTGAAGGGGCCATCGTCGAAAACAAGATACCAAAGGTTGGCTCGCGGTACTCATGGAGGAAGGCAAGATGCACGGGGTGGATGAGACTCGGATCAAGATTTGGGAAGCGCAAGACAAACGAGGTTGATACTGGTGTCTCTTGAGTAGTGCTAGCTCCATTGGCAGTTGTTGCGGTCTGCTCTCTGACCGGTCTCGGCCCATCCAGTTCTTCATCCCAGTCATCCATCTCAATGTCTTCGTCCGCCGTCGGGAACTGGATGATGGCAAGCTTGCGCGGGCCGAACTTGAGGGCAGCACAGCGGCTACCCGGATCTGCCGTGAGGAGAGTGGTGTAGTTGCTCAAAGGGGCCTCCCATGGGCTGCCTTGGAGGTCATCTTGCTCGTAATAATGGATCGAGGTGGTGTACAGCGAGTACTTCTCCGGATCCCATCCCACCATGCTGAGCTTCGCATCTCGGAGTGATATCAGCAGCGTCTCTCCGCCCGACTTGGACATCTGGGCCTTGATCCGTGCCAGGCCGGTGACTGTGCCTGTCAATGGGTACTCGGCGACCAGGACTAGCTTGGTATGCGTTGAGCGGTCGGAGCGCACCAACATCGAGTCAGCGCCCAGGAACGAGGCCCCGAGTCCTTCATCGTCGTTCAGTCGACTATCGTAGGGCGCATTGTGGCGGCTCGCTGTCTGGACCTGCGAATCCTGCGCATAGTCGAGCTCGGCGGAAACGGTCTTTGTAGTGAAGATTTGGAGGAGGGACGCCTTTGCGACGACGAGGTTGTTGCTCTGCGCTGAGAGAAAAGGTAGGACCAGAGAGTGGGTGACTGCCGTAGGGGGCGTCAGCTCCGAGTAGCACTGCATGTCGAGTTTGAGGCTCCCGTCATTGCCGAGGAAGGCGTTGCTGCTGGCAGTCGGGGACGAGCATCGGGCAGCTCTCGGTGATTCGGTGGTGGAGTTGTTGAAGCTGCAGGAGGCTGTTTCTGGCAGGCGCGCTCAAACGATGGCGCGGACAAGAGCTCACCATGCACGCAGTATGAAGTTTGCAGGGGTGCTGGTTGCTTGGGCGCAAACACCATCCCATCCCACCACTGCACGCGCCAACTTCATTATCCTCACAACACGCAAAATCTGCCAAAAATGCCATCATTAGCTGCGAAACAGCTTTCACGACTTTGAGCCGGAGCCCAATCTGCGATGGGCAGTTCTGTACTTTGGCCTTCTCCTTCTTGCCGGCATGAACCGAGCACCGGCTGTTTCCATTCCGGCACAGTCTAATATCTGAGGGGATAACTTCTGCAACGAGTAGTCCGCTGAAGCCAGAATCGTGGCCTCACCCACAGCTCGATGGCCACTACCTTCAGCTTCTTTGAGCTTCCACCAGAGCTCAGGTCGGATGTTCTGCGTCACCTTGTCGTGTACACAACGGCAATCGACATCAACCTGTTCGGGTTTGGCCAGACCATCTCCGCATTGGACTTGTTCTTGGTCAGCCTCCAGATGTATCGAGAGGCCTCTGAGATTTTCTACATGGAGAACGAGTTCGTCGTTGACTCTACGACGCACCGCCTCCCGCCAGAACTTATCCGCGAGGGTGGGTTCCTTAGCCCGCAGGCCCAGGACACGCGAAGACGGATCCACAGACTGGCCATTGACCTCCGCCGCGTGGGCGGCATCTTTGAGAACTCTCTCGCCCCAACACTGAGCGACATGGCGCTCTGCGGAGCGCTGAGGCATCTCACGGTTCGGCTCGACCTCGTCGCACCGCCGCCTGTGTCCATGATTTCCCGGCGAGGCCAAGCGGTCGATAAGGCGCCTGATCTCATGACGCGCAGTCCGTGGCAGGCACTCTTCAAGCTGCTTGACGACCCCGACCTGGAGAAGGTCGAGGTCTGGGCAGGTAGCGAGCACTATGCCATCTGGTGCCCATTCCATGACAAGCTTGGCGATGAAGAGAAGCAGGACCATTCGTTGCCGCCTGTGGCTGTCGCTCGGGTCAAGTCTGGACGCTGGGTCAAGCTGGACTGGAGGGCGCTCGTGGACGTATACGGCCGGAGTCACAAGATTCTCCGTGTTGGACAACGGTTTCGCTAGATGCACTCCCGGTCGGTAGGGTAGTCATGACAAGAAACGCCAAGATTATATGCAATCAGTTCGTCCTGGGCACTTTGTGATATTGCGACGCTCGCTATGCAACTTGTTGCTGGCGATCGCCAAGCGATCTATCGTAATACAGTAGTTGCATGATACGGTACCATACATAAACCGCCTCAGCTCTGGGTGGAATCAAGCTCATGCCTTGACGCTGAATAGCACTATCCCACCAAACATTGAACTTAAAGGCGAATACAAGCCAGCTGCGCGGAATTCCTCGCCAGGCCTTTAAAGACGCTGGTGTGCCAGTTGAGTTATACTTGAGACCAAACGCTAATACCGCCGCTTGTTCGATCCGCAAAGCCTGTCTGCGGCCACAAGTCCATATCGTACGTACGTGGCGATTTTGCAAGCACAAGGATTTGGCTTCTGCGGGAGATAGATCAGCGTCTCGAGTCTACAACCGACGACCAGCGTCACAGGGCCAGCCCAGGGGTTTGGCTTGCAGCACAGGTTCCTAAGCATAGGCCGCAGATTGGGGCATGACGAACACATACACGTATGTAGTGCTCTCGACGATAACACTCTGGGGGCTAAAACAGAAACCAACCGTGCCCGCTCCGGACATGAAACGCGGAAGCTTCAGATCTTCCTCCTCCTCGTCAGGCATGAAACTACGCAAGCACAAGAAAGACGGAGAACTGGAAGAACATGTGAGCAGTGACCGCTCGGCACCAGCAGGCCGGATTAAGTCTTTATTTTATATTTTTATTCTGGTAAAACGAACGGTGTTAGCTTCCTAGCCGGGCGAACTTGTTGCGCGAAGTCTAAGTTCTGATGTGGTTTGGCTCCGTAGGGCGACGAACGGCATGTACTTCAAGTAGCGTAATGAAATCACCATCTCGCGATCGGGGGCACCTGAGCAGCAAGGGTTTCTGGCACGTCCCATCCCAGCCACCATGGTCTTCTGCCTCTCCGGCTACACACCTGGTTGTTGTTATGCACATGTCATGTCAACATCTGCGGATTAGTACGTATACGTACCGTTTTGTTTCTTCACCGTGTTCAAGAACCAACAAAACCCCCAACTTTGCCACACGGGGAAGGAAGAGGGGGGAGGCAGACCAGACGTCCAGTGAACAACAAGGGAATGTATGCATGTCCCCAAGGAACCCCCACACACCGCCAACACCACGTACGACCCGGATCCTCGATTAAGCTTATTGGGTGGTGTGGTGGCCATTGCAACCCGCCCGCCCGCCTGCCCCCTAACCTGCACTCTCCCCTCGCGTAACTCTTCCCGGTGCAAATCAATTAGAAGCGCACACACACCCACACACACACACACACGCAGTCCGCGTGACTGCTTTTTGTCTTTCCAATAGCATCTAACCTAGGCTATATCAAACCATCAGGGTAGTCACCCCTGCTTCGATATAGCAACTTACTTACCTATGAACACTGTTCCAGAGGGAGAAGATGCGAAAGATTCGAAAAGGGGAAGTGCTGGGCCGGGGTGGGGTATGCCCTGGGTCCGGCAGATGCAGTGCCAGCTGCGCAGAATGGTACGAAAAAAGACCCCACACTACGGAGTAAATACAGGACGGACTGTTGCAAACTCCCATTGTGGCTTGCAGCTCTTCTTTTTTTTTCTTTCTTCCTACCTTTGCTTGCCCTTGCCTAAGGCGGGACTCGCTCATACATGCGCGCCAATGACGAGACCAGTTCAGCCCCCCCAGGGCAGGTGACTTGCTCTTCTTTTCCGAGGATAATGTTGTAGACGGGAAACCGACCCTCTCTAGTCTGGGCAATATTTATTGTACCTTGAGCATTTAAAACCAAACACATGAGGTTCTCTAGTACTCATACCCCTGGAGCTTGATCTGGTTCAGGGGCTAGTCGCTTATCTCTGCATGCTGTTTCCCGTCAGGTTATTCGGCGGCTAGTAGACACAACAGCATTCAGGTTCACTTGCAGTACACATGCCTTATCGTCCTATGCACACTTGGACTTGACCGGAAAGAGGCATGGATCGACGAGGGGAGGCATGACTTGCTGTCTTGTTTGTTGCGTATTGGCTACGGGATACTTTAATTCTCTCTTCGTTGAGCCGCGCTGTGCCGCGCCAGACTGTGGGCGCGCCTCGGCCGTTTTCTCTTTTTATGGCGGGCGGCGCGGCTGATTGCCCATTCTCCGTTGTGTTTGTGTGTCTGGCTCGTGAGCCCAGCCCGACCCCACACCCAGCTTTTCCCAAGACTCTAAAGTTTCTAGTCGTTCAGGGACCCCTGGCAGCCTTTCTATGCTGCTCGCAAATAGTTCTGTTCAGCCGTGTTCTCTGTTCTGTAGTGGGAGAAAGTGCTTGGATTCCACACATTTTGGTTGATTGTGTTGGACGGAACAGTTCTTTTTGCACGTGGACGTTTGGCTCTAGTTGTAGGCCATGAGTCCCAGAGAGGCTCGGTGCTACTGTTGTTTGACCGCGGAAGTGGGCTTTTGTCCCGTTGATGGCCAGATGCTGTCCACTGTGGCACCGTTGGGTAGTTTTTGCTGCTAGTTTCATCTTCTCCTCTTGCTCCGTCTGGGATGACATCAGGGGAAAAAGAAAAGGATGACAAGGAGACGTAGATGATATCGAGGAAGGCATGATAGATGGTCGTGTTGATCAAATGAAGAAGGACAGTTGCCGTTTTTCACTCGACAACGGCGACCTCGTGGAAGTCGGCCTTGTGTTCGCCGACGTGCTCGCCCCAGTGGACGGGGCCAAGCTTGAGGACTTTCATGCCGCCCTCGCTGCTCAGGCTCGAGCTACGGCGGCTCACGGCGCCTAGGGCGGCGGGCTTGATGCTCTGCGACAACGGGTAGGACTGCGATACAGTGGGCGCGAGCGACAGAAAGGTGCGCGGCATGGGCTCGATGTAGCGGAAGCCGTGGTCGTTTTCGGCAGACATGTTTGGATCTGGTTGTGGTGGTGGTATTTGTGTGTGTAGGTGGAAAGGGTGCAAAGTATGAGTGCTACGGGATGGCTTGCAGGCAGATGCTTTTTGGGGTGAAGAGCGAGCTGGTCTTTGTTTCCTTCTAGATCCTTTGAAGAACTCAGAGAGGGTGTTGTGGAAGGTCTTTATACTCGACCTGGTGCCAGTTTCTTTGTGCCATTGGTAAGCGCGGGCTGTCTCATCATCGCTTCCAAGCTTCTGGGTCACCTGGGCCTGCGGCAGGTGCAAGTGGGTTGCCCCAGGCAGGCGCTGAGCAGGGCAGGGTTCTCCTTCTCTCCTTCTCTCCTTCCGCTGCTGTCCATGCGCCCGTCTGCTTCGGCCCACGCCCCCGTTCAACCCTCCAGCCCGTCATCCCCCCGCTGCTGCCACATCAAGCAAGAGAGACAAGAAAGACGAGAGGAAAAAGTCCCTGAACGAGACGGTGAACTCATGCATGCTACGCATCCAAAGGTTCCCAGGGTCCCCAGGGTTCCCACTTCAGACTACTGTTTCCCCTTCCCATTCCTGACACGCCAAGAAAGCTCCCAGCGATAGTCTAGCCTTCATCGTCGGGATAATAATAAACACATTGGGAGAGGGGACCTCGGGAGACAAGACCATCTACGGATAGCGCCCATAGCATGGGCGGATGGCCGCGGACGGCAAAGGCGCATGGACCAGGCCAATCATGTCTCAACGTGTTTTGCCTCCCGCCTCGCTTTCCAGTATCCGTGCTTCACATCTTCAGATTCCAAGCACGTGGGGGTGTCAATTGGCTGTGTTCCAAAGGGATGCCGCGTACGCCAGCGAACATAGAGTGCCCGTCGATAAAGCGTCTCGTCTTTATTTCCAGCTCCACCTGACCTCGCGCAGCGTAGGTCAAAACACGCACGCACGCACGCACCCCCTCGTTGCAGCCCGTCGTAGGAATGAATTACGTGCTGCTGCCAGGCTTTGATCCGTCTCTCGAGGCGAGCCCTCTTCCGATGAAGCCGAGCGCTACTATGTAGGTATTTGCAGTGCCGGATCCGAAGCGGAAGCCACGCGGCGCCATGTGGCAGCAGCGCTATTGGGCTAACCATTTTCACGTCCGTGTGGCTGCTGCTGCTGATTCTTTGTCATGGATCTGTTCCCCGAAGGTTCCCCGAGCGACCCAGGCTCGTTCCATGGACGTACGATAAGTCAGATACCTTTATCTGATAGCCCGGGCTCCCGAGGTCCGCTGGGCGGCCTGTGGAAACGACATGTACCTCGGTATCCACAAGTCAGCGCCAGCAGCTGTCCGTGTGGCATCATACACTGCTCGTGAAAGCTAGGTCGTCATCAAGTCCGAGTTCTTTGTCGCTGCCTTGCCAAACCCAGACTAACATGACGCCACCCCCGTACACACCTTATGCCGATTTCCCCAGATTTTAACAGATCTCGGCAGGGCGCCAGGGGACAAACAAGCCTTTGCCGGAACGGCTCGGTCTCCTCATTGGCCAGACCCCGGCAAGACTACGGGAGAGCCCGGAAGGCCACCACGCCCTTGACGAGGCGAAAACCTGGGGTAAAAGAACCCGACAGACTGGACGGTCCCTCCCGTGCATAGCCTTGGTTCCTTGTTGACCCGAACACAAGGTTATCCGGGGTACAGCTCCGGTCGTCGCCTATTCTTTGGTGGGCCGGTGTGCTGGCATTCATAACACTACGCTACGTTCGTAGTCACAACTCTAGTTTCGTTATGTATTAGAGAGCATTTCGTCCCCTGTAGTGTCCTGGAGCGGGTGAGGATTCCTCTGATCGTGGCCAAAACAACCCAACCGACCAAAGGGAGTCACCGCTTGCCAGTTTTGGCGGGATGTCCGGCGTACTGCACTCTGCGCGTCCCGCGCAGAGTGAGGGGATTCGCAAGGTGCGCGCACCCCGCGAGATCTGTACGGGGGAGCCAACTACACCAACAACGAATTGAAGGTGCAGATTTTCCTGGGGGTTATCCTGATCAGGGCATTCTGAATAGAATGGTAAAATGTTTTATCTCAAAGGAGGCAAAACTGGTGATCTCGAAAATGCTATAAAAGTTTAGTGTGAATTGGTGGTGTCCAAGTGGCGTCTATACTATGATAATCGTCGTGAAGTCAAAACTAACTAATAAACACATAAATGACTTGAGGAAACCCCTGATCTCTGTCCGCCCTGTCACATTAGTTCATCACCACTAGAGTTCTCAGATCATATGTAACGTGAAATAGGAACAACGGTTTGGGATTCGAAGAGCATAATATAGATAACTCCGGTAGGTTTATTAATAGCTGTGTAATTCTGAAAAGAAGGAAATATAAAGAGTGTAGGAGAGCTCAGAAGCTCTATTTATATGCTCGAATAGGGACTCCAAATGACAACTCAGCTACTCTGGGAGCACCGGTACGTGCCTTTACCTGCTCCACGTCATATCATGAGAAATGTCTCCTCCACTATCTGGCATATGCTCTGAGTGTAGCGATCGCCTTCCCGCCAGCTATTGTCGCTCAGCCCATCGACGTAAGGCCAGTCGACAAAATAATGTAAGGTCTGTAGATCTAGCTGGTCGTCATCTCGTGATGCTGGAGCAGCGGTACCCGGCTGCCCGGCTGTACCACCGAAACGCCTCCGGCCAGCCTGCGCGGACCTCAGCAGTAGACAGCCCTCGAAGTATTCAGACAGGACGAGGACGTCGCCGACCTGCGCAGAGACCGAGCAGATACTGAAACTTCCATTATCGAAGATGGCCAGAGCCTGGCCGTGGAGGTAATTGAAACTCATCTCGTGCTCACAAAACAAGTCTGCAAGATCGCTCGAGGAATCTCTGCTGGCTGCTGATCTTAAGCCCGCTCCCTCTTTGGAGCCCCGTCTCGTATGGAGCCGGTAGAGTCTCTGCCAGTAGTGAATATTACTAGCCTCACTGAACGCGTAAAGACGTGTAGAGGTGGGAATCCGGGCAGCCGTGGCAAGCCGCAAATCCAGGTTATCGGGATCGATAATTCTCTGTATTATCTCCCTGTGGTGCACGTAGTACTCGTCTTGGGGCACACTTTCTGACCAGCCCCTATAGATTCCTGACGCGGCTCCCTTCTGAGCTGCGTGTAGGAGGCTCGCCATTGTGGTGACGATGGATTCGGTCGAATTAGGGAACTGGCTAAGAAGTGTGATTCGGCCTAGCACTCGGGCCTGGAGGCGTAGCCCACTGTGCGTGCGGTCTCGACACTGCATCTCGACCCAGTCGACGGTCGGTGTTTCAACCGTACTTCTACGAACTTTATCCTTTTTCAGGAGCTCGGTGACCTCTCTATACTTGTGTATCGTGGCGCGTGGTGTCGTGATATCGGGGATCCAGGACGAGAGGCTGTCTGTCGACCATGGTATACCATGTTCGCACCTTACTGTGAGGGTTCTAGGATCGATTATCCTATTTGAGCATAGCATATACTCTTTTAATATACGGAGCGGCTGGGTGCGATTCTCGTAGATGTGCGCGGCCTGCAGCGCATCTAGGAATACCTGGTCGGTGCTTTTCGAGTAGTCAACCGCGAGGAGATCCGGTTGTGCTTCGATAAAGCTCCGGTCTAGTAGGCCTAGTAGACCGAACACCTTGTCCCGTGGGTCCTGGCAGACCCTATGAATCGTCTGACTGAGAAGCCATGTTAGGGACTTAAACCCCCCTGGGGTCAGCTTCGGTACTGGCATGAAGGAATCCCGGAAGTGTCCGCTGCTCGCCGCTATAGGAGCCCTGGCCTCCTGTATGGCCGAATACTCGGTGAATCGTAGGATTCTTGGATCCCGTTTCGCCAGCTCTGCGATCTTGTCTATTTGTGGCGTCCTGTTATACCGGTACAGCTCCTGTTATACCGGTACAGCTCAAAGTCGCGCGCTCGACCCCCTAAGACCAACACCATCCTGTCCTCGGCAAGCACACACTCCTGGAACGTCCAGAGGCGCTCGAAGTAGGGGAGCTCGTAGAAGTTTTTTTCTCCGTTATATGCCTGGGCTTCAATCAGGAGACGCCGCAGCCTTCCGCTCTTCGGGCCGCTCCAGCTAGAAAACCTCGCAACGAATCCGACACGCCACATGGTCTTCAAGACTACGTTCGTAAGGGCTAATCGATTCCAGTCGTCCGAAAGCCTACTGCCCCAGGACAGGAAGCTGTGGAGCCGAGACGACGACGGGCCGAGCCAGCAGACGACCTTTGCAGCCTGACTGTACACGCGGCTCATGAGGCGGATCTGGTGGCTCTTCTCGTCTAGGTCGGTCTGATTAATGCATATCGCGTCTGCCCATATCGGCACGTCCGGCGTCCAGTCCCGATACCAGCAGAGGGCATCGTACAGATTACGTGTGACGGGCCCCGCGACCCCCTCGACGATGATTTTCTTCGTGTCGCTAGCGTCGCCCCAGACGTACGAGAGCGCAACGAACTTTGGCTTTTCGCTGAGAGAGACGGTTTGAAACGAGTACTTCAGCGTAGTCGAGATTCGACCGCTATGCTCTTTATGCTGGCGACGAGTGCGGTATATTCGGAGGACACGAATTTCTGCCTTGTCCGAGTCCAATGCAGAGTACTGCCACACCATCTTTTGGCTCGCAGACCACGTCGTAGCGAAGACTACGAGCTTGGCAGAAAATTTAGTAAAGGGCTTAGGAAAATCTAAGTTGGGGAGGTATTAAGCTAGAATTAAAAAAATGTGACCTTTTGGAGGTTGGGCCTATCGTTGGGCACATGTGCGGTACACATTTTTGGCACAGGACTTTTATGCAACAGACCATAGATAGTTGTGCATCATCACGGAACCGCCCGAAGCCTTGCATGATGTAAATGTGGATGTCAGTTGCAGCTAATATACGCCGAGTAAAGACGGCGGGCCGCTGCATCCGAATAGTATGAAGCGGCACACGTCAACCTGGAGAAGACTTTACTTTGCGACACCGCGGAGAACTCTAAATGCTCAAGCAATTTACTCGGGCACTTGGATAGCTTGACTTTTCAATTTGCAGAAAAGAGAGGACCTCGGTATAAGACGGATTTGGACGCTAATGGACGGCGTGGCCGCCCAGAGGCTTCAGAGCCCGATATGGAGGTCCGGCGGGTTCAGTAACACAGCCGCACGGAAGGCCAGAAGTGGCCCTGAAGATCTTGGTCGATTTGTATTGCATTCTGTCCTCTTTACTCCCTCACGCCCCCTTAGGCTACTGCACCACCGACCACCAACCCTTCCAAGGTCCCCGCCTCATACCACTTCTGCACCACCTCGTCGTACGCGATGATGCCCTCGGCCCAGGGCGAGGCCCGGAGGAACTTCAACGTTTCCGGATCCGCCATGTCCATCTTCTTGCCCTGGTTGTTAAAGTAGCTCGGCCCGCAGACGGCCACGGACGCGGAGCGTGTGGCGCCGGCCGCGCAGCGCATCGACCACGTCTCCTCGGCCTCGGGGATGACGTCGAGGACGACCGGAGACGAGGTCTTTTTGTGCGCGGCCGCGGTGATTTGCGCAATGTGTCGCGCCTGGACATCGATGGCATGTGTCTGGTTTGGGCCCTATGTATTGGAGCGCGAGACAATACGGTCAGCGACGGAAGCACTTTTTTTTTATACCTTTTCTCCTCTTCAGATAGTTGTGATCAAGGCCGAAAGCCATAGAGAGGGAAAGGGGAAGGAGGAAGAGGAGGAAACGAATGAAAATGAGAAAAGACTTACCGCGCCGCCCTGCGCGGGGCTAATGTAGAACAAGTTTGGGAAACCGCCCGAGATGACGCCGTGAAGCGTGGTAGGGCCCTGGGTCTGCCACTTGCTGGACAGCGAGCGGCCGCCTCTGCCGGTGATCTCAACGCCCGCGCGAGCTGCCGGATCCAGGTTGCCTGCAACGGGCGAGACGTAGCCCGTGGCCAAGATGAGCACGTCCAGAGGGTACTCAGTATCGCCGACGACGAGGCCCCCCTCGGTCGCGCTGCTGACCCCCTTACCGTCCGTGTCGACCAGGTGCACGTTCGGCTTGTTGAATGTGGGCAGGTAAGTGTCGCTAAAGGTCGGACGCTTACACCAGATCGGGTACCAGGGAGTAAGCTTCTCGGCCGTGTCCTTGTCCTCGACGGTGCTGGCGACGCGGGCGCGTACGCGCGCCGATTTGTTGGCGTCGAGGGTTAGGAAGTACTGGATGAGCTCCGGGACTTGCTCGGGGGGCGGGATCGGGTACAGAGGCCCGCCGATGAGGGCCGAGTAGGCCTTCTCCTTAGACCACTCGTCGTTTACGAGGTTCGGTAGGTCGGGGGAGTTGGGGTACGTAATGTTCATTACATAGTTGTTCTGCCGCTCGGCTTGCCAGTTAGCTCCGGGCCTCGTGATTTCGGCCCATTCTTCCTGCGTGGTCTTGCGCTGGGCGCGCTGGTATACGGCGCTCGGGGTCCGTTGGAAGACGAAGAGTTCGCCGGCGTAGTCGGCCACGATAGGCGTGACCTGGATCGCCGTGGCTCCGGTCCCGAGTATACCGACGCGCTTGCCCTTGAGCCTATCGAGGTTTGGGAAGGCCTCCTCGGGCGAGCCTCCGGTGACGGCGTAGTCCCAGCAGCCTGTGTGCAACAGTTCGCCTTTGAATTGCGCGAGGCCAGCTCCTGGTAGTTTGGGAACGAGCGGCTTGCTCAGCAGGCCTGAAGTGAGTACAACGAACTCGGCCTCGGTCGTGAGAGTGCTCTTCTCAGCGCCTTTAGGGCCACGGCTCGTAGTTAAGCTAGTCTTCCAGACGCTAGACGACTCGTCCCAGTCTAAGCTATCCACTTTAGTGCGAAGTAGGATCTTGTCGTTGAGGTTGAACTTTTTGGCTAGCTGATTTAGGTAGTGGCGGATCTCGACACCCGAGGCATACTTTTCCGAGGGCATATAGCCGGTCTGCTGAAGCATAGGCATATACATATAGGACTCGACATCGCAGTGGATACCGGGATATCTATTCCAGTACCAGGTGCCACCGACGCCGCCGGCGCCTTCGACAAACCTGATCTGGTCCGCCGTAAAGCCAGCCTCTATCAGACGCACGGCGCTCGCTAGACCACTGATGCCGGCGCCCACAATGAGGAACTTGTGATGCGAGCCTTGCGTGATGGCGGGGCTTAGGGCGTCGAGGGCCTCATGATCTGCCCACGGATCCCCGACGAGGTGTCGAAGGCGGTCGTTGTCGCTCTCTTCGAGGGTCTGGAACTGTTGGGCGCCATCGGAGCGGAGACGCTTCTGCGCCTCGGTCGCGTACTTGGCTTGTATTTCGGCGAATGCCTCAGCCATGGCGAGTCGATAAAATGGGTTGTGTGGTGCTAGGAGGTGCGACAGCGGCAGTATAGTAGCTGTTAGACAGAACAGTAGCCAGAGATGTTCTAGGGAATTACTGAACGCCTCTGCTTTTATGTATTATAAACAACTTTGTCGGTGGGGTACGGTGTCCTGGACAGCTTGAGATGTCCCTGGCCATCCCACCATGGCGATTTCCCATGGGGTCCGAGATGGAGGGCGCTGCCCTCTCAGCCCCATCCCCCCTCCCCCCACTCTCGGACCAGATCGCAGCCGGACACGGCGGATAGAAATCAGAACAAACACCTCCCTGGAAGACGCGGACTCTGCCACCACGTCGCCAAGCCCCATCCGCTGGACTGACAGCGGAGAATGAACAACCCGACTCGCCGGCCTGTTCACACCGCTTCCGACACCCCGACACTGAGGCTGGCATCCTGAAAGCCCTTCCTTTACCTCCCGGAACCTTAAACCTTGTTGGGAACCTGTGACGATGATCGGGGTCTCCTATAAATCCGATGCCGTGGCCCGTGGCGAGACGGCATAGGAGGCGCCGTTGTCCCGTGGTCTGCGCGATGCGCAAGAGCTTGGGGTACATTGGGGTACCGTGGGGTACAGTGGACATGACACGATATCGATTAGTAGTTCGAGCAGGTCTGGGGTCTTTTGCGACACAATGCCGCCGACTGGCAGCGCGGTTCGAGCGTCTCGTATAAGTCCCGAATACGACTTACGTAACTCACCTAGTGGCGAGTCAGTCTCGCCGCTAGGTGGGCGAGGCTGCCTGCAAAAAGATTCGCGCATTTGCACTAATGATCTGCACTTAATGCGTGACCTTTTTTGCAGGTAGCGTCGGTGGGTTACATTATGCGATGGACAACGAGTGCCACGAGCTTGGATGGGTGAGCTGCGTACAGCATATCGAGTACGGTACGGAGGTGCCTTGAAAAACAAATGGCCGCCAAGCAACGACCCCTGTCACGCACCTCGTCGTCGCCAGCTGTCAGTCACCTCCAGCTCACATTTGTTTTTCAAGGCACCTCCGTATACGCATCTCGGTTGCGCCATTCAACGTTGCACCCTGGTTGTCCTGTGGCTTGGCAACTGCCGAGAAGTAGCGGCGATCAGGTGTGGAGTACCCCACATCTCGGACAGGACGTTATTTCCCGAAGCGAGCCTCAAACTCGTATTCGTGCTAGGATTACGAGATCTTGCCGAGACGGTAGCCACAAAAAACGGGACAGCCATAGTTGGTTGTTGTTGGTCAGCTGTCCCGTTATTTGTGGCCACAGCCTCGCTTGCCTCCGCCTTGGCTTGTACTTTGAGTGGTGAAGGTACTCTGTAGGGACACCGCTCTTTGCGGCTCGGCTTGTAGCTCGCATAGAGGTTTATCTGGAAAGTAACTTCTCAGCGCTGATGCAGTCATGCCTTGACTGCTATTGGGATAATTTGCACTTGTCTTGTGACTACAGGAAACAGCTGCCTGTTATCAATACATGACCTGGCTCCCCGTAGGCTTTCTTCAGGGCTCTAGGTAGAAGGAGCGGGGTGAGGAGCGAGGCGGCCTCCAAAAAAGTTCGCGCATTAAGTGCAGATTCTTGGTACAAATGCGTAAAGTTTTCTGCAGGCCGCCTCGAGGAGCAGGGTGACGCCCCTGCAAGCTTCCTATTGGACACGTCATACCACTCGCCCTTGGCCCGAATGATCTATGTTTCCCCGCATGTGCTGGCTGATGGGTCGTGAGCTTGAGAATACTTTATATACAACTGTGTCATCACAAGACGGCGGCCTTGTTGGCCTCTCCTACCTAACCCAAAATCTCCAGTTATTTTAGCTCTTTCTGCCCCGTCCCTTACCTGAGTACGGCAAATACCATGGAGCCTTCTCAACTGCCAGACTTTGATGACCTCCCTAAGGTGGAGGGCATGCCCCAGGGCTGCGCTTGGGGTGTTTTTGACAAGGACGGCAAGAAGGATCTCTTGGGCACTCTCAATTTTCTGACACCGACCGTTCGGAAGGCAGCCTATGCAGAGGCCAAAGATGGAGTGTCAATCTCTCTCAAGTGAGTTCATCTTGTGACTCAGGAAACCGTGTTGTGCTTTTCGGCTGACGTGAATAAATGCAGCTGGCCCCTCAATGCCATGCCTTTAGTGCTGCCGGGGCGCAGGGCCTGCACGCATACCCACATGACGCTGAAAGAGACCGGTATGTCCAATGGTGAGGGTTGGGACGATGAGTTACATTTCAACACCCAGAGAAGCAGCCAGTGGGACAGTCTGGTGCACTGGCTGGACCAGAAGACCGGCCTGGCCTACAACGGCATCAAAGTGACAAAGGAGGCTCTGGCTGTCGCCAACACGGCTTTGAACGAGATGCCGACGCTGGACCACTGGCACGCACATGGTGGCATGGTGGCTAGGGGCGTTTTCATCGACTTCAAGGAGTGGAAGGAGTCGCAGCTGCGGGCCGAGGGTAAGGTCGGCGCCGAAGCCAAGTTACACCCATTCGACGGACACCGGATCACGGTGGACGAGGTCGAGACAGTGGCAAAGGCGCAGGGAGTCGACTTTAGGCCGGGAGACGTGCTTGTGATACGCACGGGTATGACGGAGGTGCTAGAAGCGCCTACTGCCGACGACTTTGCCAAGTTGGCTAACATGTCAATTTCGGGTTTGCATGGTGTTGCCGAGACGGCCAAATGGCTCTGGAACAAGCGGTTTGCCGCGGCCGCTGGTGACGCAGGGGGGTTTGAGGCGATAATGCCTGTGAATGAAGACGGATCGCCTGCTGGTCTAGACGATCTCTGTAAGTACCCTATTGTAGACAAGGACAGTGTATTGCGTAATGGTGGACGCCTGCTGACTTTGATGTTTGTCGGACAGATCTTCACCCGTGGATGCTCTCCATGTTTGGCATGCCGATTGGCGAGCTGTGGGATCTGCGGGCGCTGTCGGCGCACTGCAAGAAGACGGGCCGGTACAGCTTCCTCCTGACTTCGACGCCGCTCAACGTACCGGGCCTCATCGGTTCCCCGCCCAACGCGACGGCAGTGTTTTAGGCGTAGGGGGCAAGACATCCGCATGTGCGGACCAGCCGTGTGTTTTGGGAGATGGGTGGTTCATGGAGTTGCATGTTTTGAAAGCGGCCGCGGCCGATGGGAATGCCGTCATGCCGGCTGCGTTGTACAGCACTGCAACAGCTTGCCGACTACATCTATTAGGCTTCTTGCAAGAATGGGAAACCAACATAACATGCCGTTTGCTTCGGAGCTCGGAGTTCGGACGACAAAAGTCCGACGTCTCCTCCATCATGATTCGCCAAGTTGACCCTAGTGGACCGTGTAAGCCGGCGTTCAGAACCTCAGACAGGCCGGGGTCATGACGATAACAGCTTTTGAAGAGGACCATGGCTACCTTGGTAAATACTCCTCTTCTTGTTCTCTGACAAATCCAATGGACCTCCTCCGCGTTCCACAATCTGCCTCGCTCATTGACACGAAGCCGACGGCGCCCGCAACATCTTGTCGGCATGGCCAAGGACACACGCATTAACCGCGCCGCGGGCAACGCCCATGCAGAGGACGCAGTGGCGACCGAGCAGACACCTCTGCTGCTCGCCACAAGCGCCGTGCCAGATGACCTGCGGAAGGCGTATCGCCGCTCCGTCGTGACCCTCTGCTTCGTCATCATCTTCATCATAGAGGTCGCCGTCAGCCTCTTCGTCCCGGCTTCGACCGCCATCACCGAGCTCAACATCTGCCACGCCGAGCACCCGGATCTCCGTAGTCGCGGAGACTACAGCGTATGCAAAGGTTCCGATGTCCAGGGCAGGCTGGCCATGCTACAGGGCTGGCAGCTCACAGCCGAGTGTATCCCAGGTCAGTCCAGCGACCCTGGTGCAGCCAGGCAATGGGTAATCCAATCATCACTGACACCACGCTCGTCGGCAACAAGGCATCATTGGCGCAATTCCCTATGGGCTCCTGGCTGACAAATGGGGTCGCAGGCCGGTCATCGTCCTCTCGCTGGCCGGCTACACCCTTTACATCCTCTTCATGCTCCTCGTCTGTAAGTTGATTCGAACATAAGGAAACAGCACACTCCTAGTGCATGGCCCTCGACCCAGCTCAGTCTGACTGGCTCCCGTAGTATATGCCCCGGGCGTCTTCACGCCCGAGACCATCCTGATCGGCCCGGTATTTGCCCTCATCGGCGGGTCCACGATGGTCACCTCGGCTATGGCCTACACCATGATCGCCGACGTCGTTCCCGTCGGGGATCGGGCGACGGTCTTTTTCCAGTTCGGCGCCACCTTCTCCATCGCAGAGCTCATTTCCGGCCCTCTCGCGGGGGCGGTGATGCTGAAGAGCAACTGGCTCTGCATGCTGCTCGGTCTGGGCCTGTGGGTGCTCGCCAATCTCATATGCTGCATGCTTCCAGAGACTCTCGAGGTTAGGCGGCTTGCCGACCAACTCGACACCGCAGACAACAACGACGGCGACAACGAAGACACTGACTCGGATGCCATCAACATCGCTCAAAATGAAGTCGGCGACGATGACGATGACAAACGAGCTGGGGACGAATCCCTCATCTCCGCGGCAAAGCACCAGCTGCAGAGCAGCACCGCGGAGGTGCGCGACTTCGCCGTCGCCAACAGAGGACTGTTTTTCCTCATGCTGTCTCTCGTCTTTGTCGTGCTCAGTAGAGTCGTGCAGATGCTGCTCCTGCAGTTCACCACGAAGAAATTCAACTGGACCTGGAGCCAGGTAAGCCACGCCCTCCTCTTCTCATTCCCACCTCTTTTCTCCCCCTGTCGCCCCGTTTCCGCTCTCGCACACGATAGAAACACAAAAAGACTTACTCTCAATCACAAAATAATCAAAGGCCGCGTTTCTCCTCTCCATCCGCAGCGGCAGCAGCGTCGCCACGTCACTTCTCATCCTCCCGGCAGTGAGCAGGCTCCTGACAGCCCCGCCCCTCGCCCTGGCCCCCATCCTCAAGGACACGCTCATCGCCCGCGGGACCGGCTGCCTGGGGATCCTCGGGGCGCTCATGATCGCCCTGTCCCCGGACCCTTACACCTTGTCCGCGGGCCTCGTGGTCTTTGGCTTCGCGGGCGGCATGGCCGTCGCCGTGCGCTCCCTGCTCAACGCGCTCGTCGAGCCGCGCCACGCGGGCATGCTCAACGCGGTGCTAGGCCTGCTCGAGCAGGTCGGCCTCATGGCCGCCGGCCCCCTCTTCTCAAAGGCGCTCAAGACGGGGATCCAGCTCGGCGGCGCCTGGGTCGGCTTGCCGTTCCTCGTCGCGTGCGCGTACATGGTCGTCGCGACGGCGATTGTGTTCCTCTTCAGGGCGCCCAAGGGAGGGGGCGGGATGGGGGCTACACTGTCACCATGGGCGGCCGTAACGATGATGATGACGAGGAGAGTTGCCAGCGAGCGCATTCTTGACCGAGTTCTTCTCTTTTTCTTCTTTTTCTCCTCCCTCTTTACAAGGGAAGGTGTTAACATGTCGCAAAAATTATGGCAGCGGTATCAAAGTGATCAGCATAAGCGCGGATATATGGACGGTATAGAAACTAGAGATGGGCAATGGGGAAAACCCCGTTGTATTCTATTGTCTGCTGGGAAGGAAAACTGATTCATCGCATCATAAAAGCTTCGTTAACTCTCCGGGGGGACGCCGGGACAAAATCTCCGAGGGTCCACGCTCAACAAAGCGTGGCACCCAGTCCTACAGCACATAGAGTAGCTCCCACTATGACTCTTCCAATTCCTGTGTGTCGTTATGAGACTTGCAATCCCGAGGGGCTAGGTCTGTGTTTGCAAGTAGAGAGAGAGAGAGATACTCAGATCCCAAGATAGCATTCTGCTTTTGCCATTGCTCTCAGCCTCTCACAGCCTAGTCTTCCTCGTAAGCCTCCTCGTACTCCTCCTCGTACTCCTCCCTCGCCTCCTCGAGCTCTTCCCCGTCGCTGCTGCTGGCTTCCGAGTCGTGCGCCGTCCTGTACGCCTCTTGGTGCGCTCGGCGCGCAGCGGCCACGGAATCGCAGTCGCTGGAGTCGTCAGACTCACTCTCTGCGTTGTATGCTGGCTCATAGACGGGAGCTGCGGCGACGACCGGGGCGCCGTATCGGAGGTGCTGACTGTCGTCATCGGATGAGTCGTCGGCTGTACGTGGTTGGTCAATATCACGGTACGAGATCCTGGGCGTCGTAAGGGGGAAGACAAGGTTGGTTGCGAAACGGCGCGAAAATTCCAATCATCTTTCTCATAGGAGAGGGGGGTACCAAACAACAAGTGTCGGACGAAACTCACCTAGTGCGTGTGCGAGCAGGGCGCCGCCAGCGGCGCCTACGGCAAGGCCACCCGCCGCACCAAGAAGCATGCCGCTGCTGCTGCTCTTTTTCTTCTTCTCCTTGCCGCCTTCCCCGCCATACGGGTTGCTGCCACTGTAGCCGCCGTGGTCGCCGCGCTCGTAGCCATCGCCGTAGCTCTGGGGACCTGCCGGACCGGCCTGACCGTAGAAGTGCCCGCCGCCCTGGTAGCCGCCTTGGGGTGCATCGGGCCCGCGGGGGTCGCCAAGCGGGTGGTGCTGGTATCCGGGGGCCTCCCACTGGGAGCGGCCCGAGGCGTGCTCGTAGTAGTACCACCGCTGATACTGCTGGTCGAACTGGGGAGTCCAGCCTTCAGGGATGGGCGGCTTGCCTACTGGGGGCATGTAAGTCGGGCCCGGAGAGGACGACTGCGGCTGCGGCTGAGGCTGCGGCGGCGGCGGCGAGTGTGACTGTTGAGAGTACTGGTCTTGCGGGGGAGGTGGTGACTGATAGTGCTGCTGAGGTGGAGGCGGCGAGGACTGGTACTGATAGTGGCCGCCGTCGCCAGAGTAGCCCCCTGGAGGCGGCGGGCCGGTGTTGCTGTAGCCGAAGTCGCGGTTGGAGTAGTTTTGGCGCGGACGCTCTAGAAGGGGGCGAATGTCAGCATGCGGAAGCTATGGACTCGTGTTCGGAAAGCAAAGAATGGAAAGGTTCAGTTGGAGTGGGAGAAGGTAGGAAATCCGAGTCTGCTCACCAGAATAGTCATCGCTAGACTTCTTTGAGCCGCCCAGATTCAGGTCGTCGAGCCTGCTGGTGATGGTGTTGAAGAAGGACATGTTGGGGAACACAGGCGACCGCTGTGCAGGCCGAGGGTTCGAAGAGCGAGGAGAGCTGCGATGATGGTGAAGCTAGGCTGATATAAGGTCCGGCCGGGTTGTAGCTTGGAGGTGGTGGTGAGGGGTTGGCCTGGACCGTGGCTTAGCAACAATGCACCACCACCGGGGCAATACAATAGGCCACTCGATAGACACGCTAAGATGAGGCACTTTGTCGCATCAGTAGGCATCGGAGGCAGCCAGCACCGGACCCTTGTGGCAGCTGAGGTGCCGCGGTGCAGGCGGGCGGCAACGCGGCAACGCGGCAATCTGTTGCAGTCACTGTCGATCAGACAGACGTGAGGCACCCAAGCACCCTGCACCGCGAGCACGGCAGGCGGTGGTCACAAAAAACGGGACACCCCATTCGAATGACTGCTGGGTGCTGTCCCATTTTTTATGGCCACTGCCTGCACGGCTGCCAAGGCGGGAGGGGCACTCCCCGCCGCCAAGGCTCCAGGGCTCCAGGGCTCCAGGCTCCAGGCTCCAGGGCTCCGAGGGCTCTAGGGCTCTACTACGGAGTAAGTAGGGCTCCAGGGCTACCCCACCTTGCCCACCTCGAGTCGACCGAGCAGCGCCCTCGGCGCCGACGACGCGGCCGCCGTCAGCTGGCCCGGTCTTCGGATACGCGGCTTCTCGTCTCTGGATCGGCCGCTGGCTGCAGCTCTGGCTCTGCTCTGCTCCTCCATCCATCTTCCCAACCACCCGCCTCGCTGCACTCTCGCTTCTCACGACAGCTTCAACCTGCGCAACCAGCCTGCCTCGTCGCGCCACCCTCCTCCTTCTCCCTACGCCTTCCGACCTGCATCTCCAATGTCTGGATACCCCGGCGCTGGCAGCCATAGCCAGGGCGGCGGCGGTGGCTACGGCGGCTACCCGCCCCAGCAATACCAGCAGCAGCCTCCCCCCCAGGGCTACTACCAGAACCAGTACGGCGCTCCTCCCCCGCAGCCGCAGTACGGTGGTCCTCCTCCTCAGCAGCAGTACGGCGGCCCTCCGCAACAGTATGGTGGTCCTCCTCCGCAACAATATGGCGGCCCTCCCCCCCAGCATTACGGCGCTCCTCCTCCTCAGCAACAGTATGGCGGCGGCGGCGGCGGCGGTGGTCCCGGCTACAGCCCGTATCCTCCAGCAGGCGGCAACCGCTATCCTCCACCTCAACACCCGCCGCCTCAGGGTTACGACTCTCACGGATACCCCAACAACAACCAGGGACCCGTTGGCGGCTACGGTCAGCCTCACCGTGGTGGTCCCCCGCCGCCTAACCAGCCGCAGAACTTTGGCCACGGCGCCCCGGATGGGTATACCTTCCAGTACTCAAACTGTACCGGAAAGAGGAAAGCCTTGCTTATCGGCATCAACTACATTGGCCAGACCGGCGAGCTGCGCGGCTGCATCAACGACACAAAGAACCTCTCCACCTTCCTGTTCGAGCGCTACCACTACAAGCCCGAGGACACCATCATCCTCACCGACAACAACCCCGACCCCATCATGCAGCCGACCAGGGCCAACATCATCCGGGCTATGCAGTGGCTTATCAAGGACGCCAAGCCCCACGACTCGCTCTTCTTCCACTACTCTGGCCACGGCGGCCAGACCGACGACATTGACGGCGACGAGGACGACGGCCACGACGAGGTCATCTACCCGCTCGACTACAAAAACGCCGGCCACATAGTCGACGACGAGATCCACGCCATCATGGTCGCGCCCCTGTCCCAGGGCGTCAGGCTGACGGCCATCTTCGACTCGTGCCACTCGGCGTCCTGCATGGACCTGCCGTACGTGTACTCGACCAAGGGCGTCCTGAAAGAGCCCAACTTGGCCGCCGAGGCCGGCAAGGGTCTGCTCGGCGCCTTTGGCGCGTACGCCTCTGGCGACATGGCCGGCATGGCCAAGTCGCTCTTCGGCTTCGCCAAGACCGCCATGAACGGCAACTCTGGCTACGAGAAGACAAAGGCCACCCGCACGTCGCCCGCTGACGTCATCATGTGGTCGGGGAGCAAAGACGACCAGACCTCGTAAGTCAACCCCCTTCTTACCACAAAATCCGAATCCCAATGAACCCCGAACCGAAGAGAATGCACGGGGAGAATACTAACCCCCCTTTGTGCCTTTGCACCACAGCGCCGACGCCACCATCAACGCCCAGGCTACCGGCGCCATGTCGCACGCCTTCATACTCGCCCTCAAGCAGGACCCCGAGCAGAGCTACGTCGAGCTGCTCAACAGCATCAGGGACATACTCGAAAAGGACTACTCCCAGAAGCCTCAGCTGTCGAGCAGCCATCCGCTAGGTGCGTTCATTTATTTATTTTGCCCACCTCCCCACTTTTTCCGTTATTGCTTTCCCGCGTTTGCGCTCACTTGAGGGGGGCCGTGTACTATTTGGAGTTTGGCGGAACCTACGAGGAATTTGCAAGCTGACTCGACACTTTGGGGACCAGATACCAATCTACTCTTCATCATGTAAAAAAAAAATTGAGTAGAGTACTCGATGAAATGCCCGGTCCCTTGAATTCACCGCTTAAAATGGGGAATAAGGGAGTGGCACGGACGGCCAGGTGTACAGCCAGGAGACTATTAATTGCGCTGGACTTGTATGATAATGGCAGTTTCTCTTCCCTGGGGTGGTGACTTTGCGTAGTGGCGACTTAACCTGTGAGCTCACATGCGTTCAGATCGCATATATCGAGACACGAGAGTTGCGCACAACATGACGAGGCGGTAGAACCCAATTCCAGAGGGCGTGCCAAGAAGGAAAACTGTGTTCATGTCTTCAGAGTATGCCTGATTTGATATGTTATAGCGTGAAGATCATGACCAAAAGACTTATTTAGTGCCGGGGAGCGCCGGCATGCTCCCATTGGATATCGTTAACTAACCACCAATGATTTCCCTTGATATGGGTCAGATTTCCCAAAGATTCCGCATTTCCCATGCAAACAGTAATGTTAACTCCAAAAACGTCAAACTCCGACGCTAAAAGCCAGTAAAATGAGTTGCGATGCCGAAGACCCGAGGCAAAGACGATTACGACGCTGCGAGCTTAGTAGCTGAAATCCACATTGCTCATGCCCATCTGCCGTATTATCTTGTCTTCCTCTGTCCTCGTCTCGTCTGACGAAGCGCTTGCACCATTGGTGTTGGTGGTCTGCACACTTCCATCGGTGCTCGACCCTGTTCGCGCTGGCTGCAACTCGTGCGGAGGCATCGGGGCAGTGCTGATGTTGGCGTTGGCATTGACCATGTTGTCCTCTCGCAGAGCTTGGAAGCTCCACGCAGGCTCGAAGTTCTTGCTCTTCCAGGCAACATCCACTCGCTCGTACATTTCGTCGATCTGTTCGAGACTGATCTTACTCGTCTCATATACCATAGCGTAGACAAAGAAGGCCGCAATGATGCAGAAGGCGCCCCACACGTAGAAGACCTTCGAGCCAAGGTCGGCATATCCCGTGCCCCCCTCTACCATATATGGCGTTCCGTAGGCAATACCAAAGTTCAAGAGCCAGTTCGACGCGGTGGATATCGACATGGACTTTGCGCGCACCTTCAGAGGGTAAATTTCGCTGGTGACGACCCAACACACGGGGCCCCATGAGGAGGCGTAGAAGAAGACAAAAAAAGCGACAAAGGCGATGAGGATCCTAGAGGCGACTTGGGAGGCATTGTTCAGGGTATCCCCAGCCACTGTCGAAAATACCGCAATGGTCAGCTGGCAGACGGCCATCCCAATAGCACCAACGGTCAACAGTCTCCGACGGCCCCAGCTTTCGACAACAAGCAGGCCCGGGAAGGTAGACACCACGTTGATAACATTGAGGGCCAGAGAGATGACGAAAGGGTCGCTGACCCCGGCCCCCTCGAAGAAAGTTGTGCCGTAATACATGATGAAGTTGATGCCTGTAAGCTGTTGCAGCATTTGTAGGATGCAGCCGGTCAACATACGCCGGCCCAGGAAGGGCGATCCTGTGAAAACATCCTTGTACGAAGTGCCGCCGAGGGCCAGCTCATATTCGTGGTTGGCCTCAATCTCGGCCAGTTCGTCTGCAAGCGCGGGATGCGTGATATCCAGTCGTCGGAGGCGGCTCAGTGCCAAGCCAGCCTCATGTTTCCTGCCCTTTTTGATGAGGTAACGCGGTGTCTCGGGCAATACTGAGAGACCAGCGGCTAGCACTACAGCCCACGAGAACTGCAAACCTATTGGGATCCGATAAGCAGCGGCGGTTGTCATGTTAGAAGTGAGTAGGTTCACTATTGATGCAGCCAGAAGACCGACGGTAATCGACAGCTGGTATGCGCAAACCAAAGTGCCGCGTATCCACTTTGGGGCCATTTCTGATTGATATAACGGGACAAGCACCGAGATCGAGCCAACGCCCACGCCGGCAAAAAAGCTTTGCGGCAATAGCATTAGTAACGCGGGGTTGAAGAAGAGGACAGTAATGGGGAACTACATACCGACCAGCAATCATCATGGGGAGAGCAGCAGCGCAGATCTGAAGGACGACGCCTAAGCAAAAGACGCCCGTGGCGTAGATAATGGAGTGGCGTCGACCTAGCCAGTCACCGAATGGAGCCGAGATGAGCGCTCCAACAAACGTGCCAGCACTGAGAATAGCCACTACTGTCGAAATCTCTGCGGGGCTGAGGTTGACTGTGCCCGTGTCGGGCTTGGTGTAGCCTGTGTTAAAGTCTCGGATGAAGGCCTTCATGGCAAGGATACCGTTTATTGACCTTGTGAGGAGAGTTGAGTTAGTGCCGCGTCTGCGAGCCGCCAGCAGATTTGAACTAAAGGTGCTCACCCAGTGTCGTAGCCAAAGAGCAAACCAGCCGAGGCGACAAAGAGACCGACCATGATTGCGGGTGCGGATGAGCCGGCAACATTGTCGGGCTTCTGCCAGCCCATGGCGATCGCCATGATGCGCGGTGGTGGCTTGGTCAAGCCAGGATTCCCGAGGTCTAGTGTCGTGAAAAATCGTCCTTTGTCGGTCCACAGTTTCCTCCGGTCACAGCCTTCTCTCCAAAGCCCTAGACCGGTACCGTCTTGGGTCCCGGCAGTTGCAGAGATCTCGGCCGCGTCTCTGCCGTGATGCGTATGATGGAGGAAGGTGTGAGGATGCTATGAGTCGCTCGCGCCAGGCTGGACAGGGTTGGCGTCGGTGGCCGTCGGGGTGGCCTGGCGTTGTCGAGGTTTCAGACGACAACAGAAATGATGGCGACCTGTCGCCGGCAGGAAGAGCCACAGGCGATGTGGCAGCAGCAGGATATCGTGGATGGCTGGGTGGTGTTTGGCGTCGAGAACAGCCAGAATTGGCAGGCAGGAAGGATGCGGGTGGGTATTGAAGAATGGACACGGACACGGACAGAGACAGCAACGAGGAGTGAACAGGCGGCAGGCGAGCCCGGGTGGAGAAGCGCACATGCACTTTGGCACTTTGGGACTGGCCGGGTGCACATGTGGGGCTGGGACGGGACAGTGCGCACACAGCCTGCCCGACAAGACGCCAAGGCCGACCACCCCAGCTGCGGGGGCGGCGGCACGTGATTGGCCTCGATCCGCCTGGCCAGGGCGTTACCCCAGCTCTGGCCCCCGGCCTCTCTGTCTGCCACCCTCGACGCCCTCGACCACCTTCAACACCCTCGACGCACAAGGGCTCAGAGCCATGAATCAGCCGTGACCCGGCGCAAATCTCACCTGCGTGCAGGCGCAGCGTTGCAGTCTGGGTCGACTTGGGTGTCTTTGAATCTTTGTCAACTCCGCCGGACTGCCTCGACACGCTCGGCTGCATCTACTGGCCTAGCCACAGCTCCGCTCAGCCGAGGGCTTTGAGCAACTCGGGTTTCTTCCAGCCTGACGTTGTTCAGCAATTGACCTGCCCCTCAAGGTCTCAGACTAGACGAGTCAGGTTCACGTCAGCTCTCGACTTATAATCTGATTGCGGCAGCGTTGCGCACGGCCAGATCCAAGGCCAGCGGGTCCGTCCCGTCCACACAGCCTTGCCAGCTCGTCCAAGACCTAACATCGATATCCTGATTCCTACTTGTGAACAACCTTCAAGGTCCCGCACCAACAAACATCCAACTCCTCTTGCCAAGAGTTCAAACAGGATCTGCCGGAAGGATCTATGGGCACCCACTCGCTCCCTATGTTCTCGCCCACTCGCTCGATGCAGCACCCCTGTGCGCTCCTCCCTGCCGCCAGCAGCCCGCCTGGCAACAACAACATCCTCCAAGCGTTGGGGTCTTGGCTCGCCGCGGGACCCCGGAGCTTGCATGCTGCCATGGATGTGGCTCCAACCACCAGTTGTTTCTCATTTCCATTGCAGCCCGCGAGTCTCGGTCAGTTATCCATGTGCCAACCAATATCTGCTCGACAAGGCCAGAAACCATCATGCAAACGTCAGACAGTGAGGCTCGCCAGACACGTTGTGTGCGCCGCAGAAAAGCCTGTTCGCCAGAACTGCCAGGTGTTTGGAGCCAGCTTGCAGACTGTGGCCTTGTGCAGGCGCCACAGTCCAGGGGGTGGTGGCTCCTTTGTCAAGCGAGCATCCGCGATCGGCTACGGAGCACAGAGTACGCTCCGCTCATCATGTCGTGTCGCAACCTCGTCAGAGTGAAGAGTCCTGTGGTGGTTCAAGTCAGGCATGTTTCGCCCGCGCTGCAAATGGTGCAAATAAACAATCTCGTCAATCCTGTCCGCCCAAGCTGGTCGACCGTGTGGACTTGGAACTCTGGGGAACCCCTGTCGGCTGTGTGCCAATCTCCATCCTCATCATGCTAGACGGGAACCCCTGAGTGCCAAATTGTCTGATTGACATGCAAGACAGGGACCAATAGGCCTACGCTGGTCTCAAGCGATGATGGACGCGAGAAACATAGACCAGTGACGGAACAATTTCGCAGTCGTCGAAAACGGACTTACACAGGGCGGAGTGTTGGCGAATGTGACTTTCCTCAGCAGGAGTTGGTACGAAGTTGATGATGAGTAAATGGCTGCTCTGGTCTTTAACTTATATCAACAATGCCTAGCGGACATTCATGTGCGTGCGGAAGTAAGAATGTGCTGTGCATGACCAGGTCCATATTACAGCTGCGAGGGGTTGTCTGTTCACTAGGAAGTAGACCTTTATATTCAGGAAGAACGGGACAGCCGTTGGCTTGCTTGCGCAAAGACGATATTGCTCGAGTTCATCTGTATTATGGATGTCCAACATCTTGTGAAAAAAAAGGAAAAGAACTAAAGAACCGCCAAGCCCCTAACCTACTACGACTTCCCACCCAGACCCCGAAGCAGGCCCCCAAGCAAACAACAAAAATGTAGGACAAGTCCATGACAAGCGACCATAACAACAAGAAAACTTCATCATCTCACTGCAGCCCTCAGGCGAGCTGCGGAGGCGTTTGCACCCCGCTTCCGCCGCCGCTGGCGATCTTCTCCACGACGGCGGCCGTCCCGTACGCGCACGACTGCGCGAACCCGCCCATGTCACCCGACTCGAAGCGCATGCATATGACGGCGTTGCCGCCGCGGGCTTTCGTCTCGTCGACGACGCGGCTGATGGCGTCGTTGCGGGCCGAGTAGAGCTGTTTTGTGTGTTCAGGGATCAAGCTATGTTAGCAACAACTTTGCTATCTTGTTTTGTTGTTTTATTTCCAAGCTCATGCGAGTGTGACATGGAAAGTTCATGACGTGGCCAATACACACAAATAGAACAAGAAAAGAGAAAATGAGAATGAAACCGGCCAGAACAGAACAGGACAGATCCAAGCGGGGTAAGCACTTACGAGATTCGTGTACCACCTCAGCTCCCCGCCGACGACGCTCCTGAGCACCATGCCCAGGCCGGCGGCCCAGTTGCGCGAGCGCACCGTCAGCCCGTACACGGTGCCCAGCACCCTCACGATCCTGTAGCCCGGCAGGTCAAACATGGTCGTCGTGATGACGCCCTCGGTCTCGGTGTAGCAGTGCAGGTCCGAGAGCTCGGGTGGGATCGTGGCGACCGGGCTGCCGCGCTGCTTGTTGTCCGACGATGATGAGGGGCCGGCCATGACGGATGCTATAATTATCCTGTCGGCGCGTCTGTATTGTGTGTATGAAGATATGGGTGATGGCGAAGGACGTCGGGTAGCTCTCAACGTAGGTACAGGGCTGTTGTCGTCGTTGTTCGGCGTCTGGATGAGAGCACGGTGGCTTTCAGTAAAGGGGAAAAAGTGCCTCAAAAGAGAGAGAAGGAGATGGCAGTCTTGTAGAGCGATGTCTTCACCGAAAACTTTGAAAAAAGAACACAGCCAGTGTGCAGAGAGCACTGCAGATGTCAATTTATGATGAATGGTAAGTGAAAGGACCTTGGGTTATAACTCGCCCCTACGAGAGGGGGGTTCCACAAGACTTTTGTACCTGGAGCGAGCCAACGTCCACTGCAGAGTGCGTGAATTACATCTCTCTGCTGGTGTTTGAGCCCGTGGTCAGGCTGCAAGCACACACACACACACATCCTTGTTCAGCTCCTTGTTTAGCTCCTTGTTCAGCTATAGGAAAGAGGAGACCCGGGGCCTCTTACGATAATTGCCTGTCCGGGAACCGCCAAGCTCATGATTGGTCCCCCAGTACCGCAGATCGAGGCTTTGTCCCACTTTCACGTATTCGTCGTATTCCCAAAAGGCCAAGCCTGGCCGGCTGGGCTTGCCGCAGTGCTGCAACATGTGAGGACAAGGCTGACTTCAGCTCGCTGCTGCCTTGCGGCAAGCCCGTCAGTTTTTGATTCCAGGACGAACAATAGCCATTAAGCTGCCTTTCGTTTCATTGCATGCACAGTGAGTCATGGGCTCTTTGTTCTCTCTTGCACAGAGGCATGTGCCATTGGTTTAATCACTATTGGCAGCTGCAACGAAAATCGGTCCTATCGAGCGGATTGCTCGCTCATGTGGCTCATCCGAGTCATTCTTTTACGCCGCCGCGTGAGCCCCGATATCCTCAAACTATGTGGCCAAAGCATATCTTTCTGCTCTCTATGTGCCACGCATCAGAACTCTAGGTACCATGCGCTAAATGCACCGGATACTACCTTTTCGCCGGAACGCCAGCGCCATGCCTCGCCCGAAAATACATAGTCTGAAAAATGAGATAACATCAGTCGTGGTAAAGCGCAACGGCAGCTCAGTTCCCTGCCAACTGCATCCATTCACGCTACATATCGGTATGCAGACGTGTCGTCGAGGCGCTCGAGGTAGTCTCGTGAAATCAGCTCCTCGATGCGCCTCTTGATCATGGGCACGTCTGGCTGGAACTGGTTCGTGAGAACCTGGATCACCTCAGTGATGAGCTGACTGTGGCCGAGCTCCTTGCGTTGCCTGGAGAGAAACGTGAATATTAGTCGAGGCCTTTCAAAGTGCTGCCCCGGCAGTGCAAATACGTACTTCATGATGCGAACGATGGCTGCATCGACAATGTACATCCTGGTGGCGAGGTTCTTCTGCTCCGTCTCCTTACGCTCCTCGTCCGTTTCAACCCTGTTCGCCGCGTTCACAGCCGGCACCTTGAGCTTGATTGTCTTGCTGACAAACTCGCGATTGAAGGTGAAACGATCGCCTGGCTTTGCTGCATGCTTGGTAGCGGACTCTTTGAGCAGAACTCGGTAAGTCTTGATGGCAGACATCGAGGTCAGCACGTTGATGAGATCCGACTGCGGAATGTTCGTCTGGGCTTGGATCTCCTCAAAAGAGAGCCAGGCATCATCCGCCAGGTCGTTGAACTGCATGAGCACGATCATGCCGTATGTCGACACATTAACTTCGTATCGTCGTTCTTTGCTCAACGGACCAGATGTCTTGCCGGCAATCTTCGGAAAAACACACTTGATATCGGCAGTACCAGCCGTGCCGACCCAGGTCAGGACACGACCACTGCGCTCCTTGGAGTAGAACTCAAAGAAGCTGGCCTTCAAACGCTCAATGTCTCGAGGATAGTTCGCGTTGACCTTTGATCCGTCCGCCAAGCCAGACTGACGGCCCATGACCTCCTTTGGCCAGTGGTTGCCTGCCAGGACGCTGATGTTGAGCTCAATCTGCCTCTCGTCATTGGCGCCAAGACCGCGGACGTGCTTCCTGTATTTCTCCGTTTCCTCTTGGGAGGTCTGCATATCCTTGAACATGCCGTCAAATTTTTGTGTAAAGTTGTTGCCGAGCTCACGCTTCATCCGCGAGATCATTTCCCGTTCTACATCGGCACTTTCGGACTTGCCGTGAAGTAGTCGCCGCGCTAGATGCTTCTGGTAGTACTGCTCGAACTTGTCCTTTTCTCGGAGGTAGCGAATAAGGGTGATGGCCTTGTCTAGAACGACGTCCACCTCGGCCTCGGTCTTGCCTTTGATGCCTCGCTTGAGGTTGTCGTCAATGAAGAGTGAGACATACTCGGAGCTGCGGTCAAATGCGTTGATAAAGTCCGAGAAACTGTTGGTTAATGAAGTTTGCACTAGGTTATCTCCGTGAAAGCATTCCGTCCAGAGACGGTCAAACTTGTCCTTGAGCGTCAGCACATCGTCGACCCATTTAATGGCGGCTGCGGTTTGCTGAGCAGCCGCGTTCAGCGGCTTAGCCTTGGGCTTCTCGGCCAAGCCGTCCGCCAGCTCTGCCAACTCTGAGCCTTGCTGAGCCGCCGAAAAGTCGGTGCTCTTGAGAACCTGTTCTATTTCCATGCCCAAAGCGACCACTCGAGCAGCAAGAGCGTTGCGTAGAGGCTCCTTGGTGGAGTCAATACGGGTGACGAGCTCATACAGTATTGATAAGTCTTCTAGCCTGTCGTTGTCGATCATCGCGCGGATTCCGCTTCCGTCCAGGTTCATAAACTCGCGGAGATGCTTAGAGATAAGCTCGTCATCAATGACCTTTGACAGCTTGCTTTGGGTCATGGCTGAAATCGTTGTTCTACAGCGATCAGCTTCTTCCGATATGCGTCGCTGTGTGTGCCGAAGCCAGGCAGCAGCATCTGCATCCTGGACCAGCTTTTCGCACTCGCGCCTGTAGAAGTCCCGAGTGTTTCGGACAAAAACGGGCTCAAAGGTCGTTAGGTACAGCCGCTGCTCCTCATTCTCATCGTCCGTCTCGAAAAGATCCACGAGCATGGAGACACAGCTGTGCAGCAGAGCCTTGTCGATGACGTCGCCTTCCCGCTCCATATTGATTTGGTCAATGATTGTCGCGTTGAGGAGATCGAATAGGAGACAATCGGAGCCGCTGCTTCTGAGGGATGATCGCAGGATGTGATCGCGGAAGAGACCGATTGTGCTAGAGTAAATGCTGGGGCGACTGTAATTCTGAGTGTAGCCACGGTCGAGATACATGAGGATGTCGGCAATCATGTTCATGGACACGTTGTGGTTCTCCCATGAATCTTTGATGCCCCTGAGGAACTTTTCGCCCATCGTGCGGCGTTCCACAACGCTCGTGCCGGGCACTTCATCGAGAGTGACGCTGACGAGATTTTTCGATACAAGCTCTAGAATTAACGGCATGACCTCAGCAGCGAACCATGACTCCTCAAACTCCTTGACGCGATCGTACAATAAGCCTCCGGACTTCTGGAGGACGATCTTGTACGAGTAGCGGTAGAGCTGCTCGAAGGATAGGTTGCCGGCATTTCTCTTATGAATGTCTTGTAGTGCGCCCTCGAGCTTCTCCCAGCACTGCTCGAAATCGTTCGTATTACTGGCCGGCACCATCGGCTACAAGTCGCTTTGTAGTTAGAAAAAGAATGGGTTCGCCAGAGCCGTCCGCAAGTCGGACCGTCGCAGGGCGATGGTTTTGTTCGTCGGGAATAATACTCACCCTACGAGGTGGCCGGATGCGACCGCGGCTCGAGGCGCCACCGCGACCGGAAATCATCTTGTCGGAGCTTGACGCTGGCAATCAGTAAAAGAGGGAGAGAGAAGGACGACAACAGTCTCGACATGGGCTGGGGCTGAGGGTATGGTGAGTGCCGGAGAGTTCGTGCCTGAGAAACATACTGAGTGCAGTCAAGGGTAGTTAGAGGGTGTCTAGTCAGCTCGCCGAAGTCTCATAAGGCGGCAACATGCTTGAAGATGCAGATCCAAGGCGAAGTTAGTAGTGAAAGTGGCGGCTTCTGGTAGTGATGCTGGTGGGCGGCTCGGAGCACATCAGTGTGCGGCTGCGTGCAGTGCAGTGCAGGGGAGGCTGTAGAAAGAGCGAGGTCTGCCGGAACAAACGAGCCGCGGAATCCTCTAGGCGACTGAGAAGGGAGCTTTATGTTCTGTGGTCGTTCGGGCCAGGCTGGTTGGATAGCTGAACAATTGTGATTTCCGTAGCTGCCGCCGTGAGAACCTAGCTGTGCTCGGTAAGATGCTGTTGCAAGCTCTCAAAGCTTGGCGGGCGCGAGTGCTCACGAATCCTGACGACGACATGAGGGGCAATTCGAATGGAGCATTCTTGACTTGGTTGGAGGTCGGGTGAGCTTGGGGCCAACGGGGGAATCTGCCGGGCGGTAAAGCGGAGCCAACCCGGAAGGGTCCCGAGGTCGGTCCGTGGCATGAGGAGGTACTTGGGTACCCGACGCTAGGTGAGGAAGGGGACGACTTTCTTTATCGCCGAGCTTATCGCAAAACTTGAGATCGAAACGCTTCGTCATAACCTTGGATCACTCGCTTTCCCCTGTTCTATCGAACGACACCAACAGCACCTGTACGGTCGCAGCCCTCGACACTCACTAAACATCAACTCGGATAGCCAGGCAGACCTGTTACAGGCTTTTGCGAAGTAGTGGCATCTACGGCACCAGCGCCAGCCCCGACCCGAACCCAGCATGTCGGCCTCGAAGTCTGTCGCGGCCATCGTCCGCGGGGCATCGCGAATCACCTCAAGACCTCTCGTCAGGTCCCAGCTGCGGCAATCACGACCCGCGTTGTCTCGCGACCCGCAACCATCAATACCAACATACGCCCGCTGCATTCACAGTATTCCGAGACCTCCCACCCACTCCCCGCGGACAAACCAGAAGACCATCAGAGAACAGCAGGAAAAGGAGCAGCAACAGGACTCGACAGTCAAGTCGCGCAAGCTGGTCGAGCCGCACTACCAGCTCACCTTTACCTGCGTCCCCTGCACCGGGCGCTCGACACACACCGTCTCCAAGCAAGGGTACCATAGAGGCTCGGTGCTCATCACCTGCCCGTCCTGTCACAACCGGCACGTCATCAGCGACCATCTCAACATCTTTGGCGACCGCAAGGTCACGGTCGAGGACCTCATGCGGGAGAAGGGCCAGCTCGTCAAGCGCGGCACGCTCGGCGAGGACGGCGATATCGAGTTCTGGCCCGACGAGACGGCTGCTGTAGCTGGCTCGGCTCCTGGCACGCCTTGAGGCAACTACCACAGACCATCCTTAGTAATATGGCGTGGCTTTGCCCTTGCCTTGTCTAACGATCGTAATCCCGCGTCCATGAGAGGCCGAGGCTTCGTTCACGATCAACTCAATATTTGTACTATAGACAAAACGCAATATACCCCCCTTCTGATTTAGTTGGAAACTAATTGATGCCATTGACACAAAATATTTCGCGCGCTTTGCGTATTCACATGCTTGGATTTGATGAAAATCTCAAGTAAATATCATTTAGCAGCAGTTTTGCCTGCCAGTCTATGTGAAGTACATATATACATTGTCTAACTTGCGATTGGACGCATCTTGCTTAAACTACCCGCGCACGTGAGACTAATAGGCATGGTGACGCCTAGTCCTGTTCTCCTGGCCCCTCTCCTTGCGCCGGTGCACCTTGCGATCCAGCTTGCCCTTCTTCCACTTGCCGAACCGGTCCGGCGCGCTGACGGCCTCGATCTTGCGCTTCCGGCTGCGCGCCTCGCGCCTATTGCGTGCGTGTTCCGTCACGCGCATCAGGGCCGTCGTGTACGCCGCCGTGCCGGCCTTGCGCTGCAGCGCGTCCATGGTTTCCTCGGCCTTGGTCTTCAGGCCCTCGTAGCGTGTCGTGAAGAGGCTGTCGGCCGAGTATGGCGTGGGAATGTTCGGATCCGTGAGGTGGTGCAGGGGAGTGAGCAAGGTGAATAGTATGGACGAGTTTACGAGCGCAGATGCTGGGAGTGTTGCGAGGAGGATGCTGAGGATATCGGCTACGGCGACCTTGGGAACCAAGTAAGGAGCTCTTGGTGGGGTTTCCTGGATGAGGATGTGGGAGAGCCACGTCATGAAAGTCTGTAGCGATATTTCGCTCGTGGTGTGCACGCCAAGATCCTCCTTATCGTCATCGTCGACGCCGTTCCACTCATCGTCGTTCTCGTCCTCGTCTGACTCCTTGTCCGCTTCCTGGTCCTCCGCAGGATCTTCACCTGACGCTTCATCCACGGGGAGGAACTTGGCAAGCATCACGATGACGCGACTGACTTCCGTGGCCAGTGTTTCTTCGACTTCGGCAGACTCAGCACTGCCTGCATCATCGGCCAAGAAAGCCTCGTTACCGCTCTTTTTCAGCGACTTCCGCCTCCAGCGTGAGATGACTGCGGGACTTAGCACGCCAACAGCGTGCATGACGAGCTGCTGAATCTTTTCCTTTGTGAGCTGCAACCCATGCGACCCTGCGATGCTGACGCTAGGCGCGGACACGTCGTTGCTCTGGTAAAAGTCGGCGAGGTACGCGTTGAGAAGCCGCACACTGGAGAGTTTGACAGTGGCGTCCATATGGGCGAGTGGCTTTGGGATGAGGTCCCATAGCTGCTCGTTGGACAGAGTGATAGCTGGGTGTTTCTCAATGAGCATTGGAATCGTCTGGAGCAGCGTTGTCATGAGATCCGCGTCCTTGGAGCTCGATCTATAATTTCCCAGGAGCTTTACCATGCTGCCCAGAAGTAGGTTGAGATCCTGCCTGTCTTTTGAAGTCGGCTCTCGCGCCTCAAAGTAGAGAGCAAAGCCCTGCAGACCGAGGCGAAGGACTTGCAGATTATCTTCCTGCGCGAGCCAGTTGCGGACCAATATGAGAAACTTGGAAGTCCGTTCCTTGTCAGCCTTTCGGAAAATTTCCTTGATCAACTCTCCGGCAGCTAAGCGGCACTTCTCACTATCGTCGTTGGCCAAAACCATGATGAGTGGGATGAAGCAGCTAGTGGCGACCTCCTGGACAAAGTCATCTGCAGACTTCATCAGCAGCAGGTGAATGATCTCCATTGCAGAAAGCCTTCCACCCTCCCGATCGTATTGCAAATTTGCCACCACGAAAGTGAGCTGCTTTGCCCAGCGGTTCTTCTTCTGTGGATATTCCCGAAGGAACTGGAAGAAAGCTCCCCTGGCCAAATCGCGGGTGTCCTTGTCGTCATTGGTGACCATGATGGTGCCAACATAGTCCAGCGTATCATACACGGCAGCAGTCTCTACCTTGCGGTCCAGTACAGAGCGAAGAAAATTGAAAGTGACATGGCGGTAAAGCGGTTCCGTCAGATCATCTTTGAGCTTGCCCAGCAGCATGTCGACGGCTGCTTCTTTGACAGGCACATCCCGGCGGTCTCGAAGAATTGTCGACATGAGCTTCAACGCCGTCTGTGCAATATCCGTCGTCGTAGAGGTAGAGGAAGAAAGGCACCTAATGGCATCCTTGGCGGCCACTTTGTAGAGCTTCTCGGAGTCATCGGTCTTGAATGGAACCTTGACAAGCACGACAAGAAGCTTGAAGGTGGCGATTTTGATCTCTTCGTGGCCCGCAACGATTGCGTCACCAAGAATGGGGACGAACCCGGTGATGTTGGCTGCTGTACGGAGACTATCGTGTTTCCTGAACACTGCTCGTAGAACATCAATAGCGAACCGTGTAAGCTTGAAAGTGTACTTGTTTGTCGTCCCACGCTCGCCGCTCTTCTTTGCTCCTTTCTGAATGAGATATCTGCGAAGCTTGTGGTTCAGCTTCGGCTCGGCCTCTGGCTTCTCGCTTTCATATACTTTCTGGATGACTTCATAGCAGAAAACCAAAGTGTCTCGGCTCTCTGCTGCAGCATTTCCCATCAACCCAGTAGCGATGCGTGACAGCAGGTCGTCGATCTTGCGCACCATGCGAAGGTCGAGCTTTTCCATCAAAAGGGATTGCAAAGGCTGAATCAGCTTGACGAGATGACTGACGGAGGCTGTCTTGGCAATGAGCTCCATCGAATCCTGACTCTTGCTGCTCTTCACCTCCTTCATTTTGCTGGTGTACTCTTCGGCATCCTTCTCCATACCGGTGGCACCGAATATGTCATCCATAATGACTGCGACAATGGTGTCGAGGCAGTAGTCCAAATCGCCAGGCTGAAATTGAGGAATAACATGCACCAGGATGGTATGCATTGTGTAAGACAGGACGTGTAGTTGATAGCCCTTTGTCAATGCTCCCCTGAGCTCGTCCAGCACAAAACCAAAGCATGAGGGGCCCAATAGAGATGACATTTTGGCAAGGGTGTCTCTGGCCATCACACGAGACTCTTCAGCCTTGCTCCTGAGAATGTGGCAGATATCTGTCAAGACTCCTGGCAGCTTCTGGTTGAGCGCTTCTTCTGGGAGAAGCTTGAGAATCTTGACAATGACAATGCCAACAGGCACACGGGAGCTGACAGTGGTCTCATCCTTCTCGTGGATGTAGTCCAGGAGTGGTGGTAGAATGTTCGTAAGCAGATCCTCGCCGAATTTGTCCGCCGCAGGCATCGTTCTTGCGAGCTTTCTCTTCCTAGTCGGCTCAGTCGCACCAGTGCTGTCGTCTATCTCCATAACGTCCTGGTTCTTCTCGGCATGCGCAGTAGCGAGAGTGTCGATGAACTTTCCGAGGAGTCTCACGAGCTGTTTCTGCATCTCTGGTTTCGACTGGATGTATCCGATATATCTGCGCAAGATTGCGCGATACTGAGGCCAGTCTAGAGAAATTGCAGTCTCGGCAACTGTAGTGCCGGCCTGCGCACCAACACCTTGGTCATCGCTGCCCTCTTCTTTTCCAAAGATGAAGTGCTCCAGCAAGGGAATAAAGAAATGAGCCAGGTTACGGCTGCTGAGCTCTTCTCGATGGTTGACCTGTATTAAGAACTGCAACGCACGCATCTGGCGAGCTGCTGCAGGCTTCAGGATGTTGCTGAAGAAGCTGGGATCCGATTCCTTCTCGTCTGGTTCGGGACTGAGACCAACCATGTCACTGATGGGCGCCCATGTGGGCAGAGTCGTCACCATGAATCCGACGACCCGAACAGTCTCGCGGCGCACTGTTTCTGATTCGTCTTTGGCATTCGAATGCATCGCGGGTAAAACGACAGCAGTAAGCAGTGCGAGATGACCATCGTTTTCTGACGTTCCAAGGCCGGCAGTGAGCTCGACGAACTTGCAGATACAGTCTGCCGCATTCGCCGCAAGAACGCCGTAATCTTCGTCGCGACGAATGTAGAAAAGCATGTTGTGCATCAAGGGCTCCCACTCCCTAGTCGTGAACGGAACATCTCGCGGCTTGGTGATGGCGTTGAATGCTGAAAGTCTCGTCTCGAAGTCTGGCTCATCCATCCGATTTTCCTTGAACGCATTTAGTCGAGAGCAGAGAGTGGAAACTTCCTGGTCGATAACGGAGTCTTTAGCAAGGAGCGCAAGCACCCGGCACAAAGCCTGGCGATTTGTGCGGTCTTTGAAATATCCAAATAAAGTCGCAATGGCTGAGTATACTTTGCTGTACAGTTCGTCATTGTCCTTGACGTCTCCGATCTGGAGCATGCTTTCGAGAATCGACAGAATGCTGCCCTTGACTTTGGGGCTCACTCTCCTGGCTGGCTCGCTAAGTAGAAAGACTGCCACATCAATGAGTTCTGCAGCCTGGCCATATTGGCGCAAAAGAGGCGTGAGCTCGACAACAGATTCGACGCAGGCCATGAGCAGATCCTTGCCAATTTCGCCCTTTGCCTTGAGAAGAACTGTAATGCTGAACAAAACCAGGTCCAGGTTTGGTTGGAGCAGCTCTTCTTCGATAAGCTCGTTGAATTCAGACTCGAGGGCAGATTGTTGGGACAGCCTGACAAGATTCCGAATGATACTGAGAGCGTAAATCTTGACCTCATCTTTGGATTTCTCGACAGGTAAGCAGTCGGCAAGCTTTCGAACAATCCGATCATCAATTGCCAGAAACAATGCAGTTTTGGGCGATGCAGAAAGGGTCCAAATCAGTTGCAAAATGCCAGAGATACCTTGAGTGTTCTCTACTGGCAGATTCGCGATACGGGGGCTCACTGTCTCGCGAACAATAATCTCCTTGTATGGATCCCAATCAAATCCGGGTGCTTTGCGCAGAAGCGCGATAAGGCACTTCAGAGCCGAGGACCTCACCGTACGATGCAGCGAGGCGCTCCCAAGTGTTTCTGCGTCGTCGTCGTCATCGTCGCCTTTGTCATTTAGGTTGCGACAAGCTTGGACCAAGCAATAGAGGATTGGGTTGAGCATCTTTTCTGTGTACAACTGTACGCTCTCACCAAGCTCGTCAATGATGGCTTCCACCATGCGCAAGAAACCCGCTTGTTTTCGGATGGGCAAAATATCTTGAGACAAGGTCGTTTCGCGTACGTGGCCATGCTCCGTGACCTGAACACCCTGAAGATCTCCTAGGGCGATGTCGAGGAATCCGCCAATATCTTGGACACTGAGTTGGCGCAGAACGGCCAATCGTGTTGCGTGCTGGCCACCACGGCCGCTTGCAACACCCTTCTTTGAGACTGTGCGGCCATATAGCAGCCTGAGTAGCACTGGCATGACTTCCGATCGGTGCTCGGGCTTGATCTGGTGATCGCCTTGGAAGAGAACGGTAAGTTCATTCTTGAACCGTGCGTCATCGAGCAAGTACTCTAGATTCTCTTGATAAGGCTTCACGCCTTCCTGTTTCCAAGCAAGAATCGCTTTCAAGGACGTCTTCTGAACCTCGAGATCACCGTTGCCCAGTAGTCGTAGCAGGGCATCGTATACTTGTTGACTCTGGAAGAGCACTTTCGGGTTGGTGAACTGTGCAAAGACCTTCATTAGGGCCTTCTTGTCAAAGAGAGACCAGGATTCAGTAGACATCTCGTCAGCGCCATCTTCAACGTCTTCCTCGGCTTCCTGCTGGTTTGTTTCCTGATTCCAGGTCAGGAAGAATGGTACAAGCTTCCGCGAGCGCTTCTCCGCTAATGCGGGTATTGCAGCCAGAACCCTCAGAGCCTGTGAACGGGCATTGTCGGGGGTTGGTGGTGTCAGATCTTGGTTCTCTTCGAAAGCCTCCAAAAGTAGCTCGGAGGGCTTTGCAACAACTTGCTGCACCTTGGCGCCACTGGCGTGAAGTCGACTCAGGTTTGGGCACTCAAAATCGGTGCGACCCTTGTTTCGTAGGGCTATTGAATCGCTGCTCGGACCCTCCCACCTCTTGGATGGGATTGCAAGCCATCCGAAAGCAAGATCGGCAACAGGCTCTTCGCCGTGCTTAGTGGCTCCAACCTGCGCCAGTGCCTCGATAGCCGAATCCCACAGCGGGGTTAGACGCACAGTCAGTATTCCAAACAGGAAAGAAGGCACTGCGCGCAACAGCCAGGATCCTTCACTGATGTTCGGGTATACCATGGCAAGTTTGCGCAGATGCACAGAGATGGCTCTGATGTTCTGCACCTCCAGAGGTGTGTCCTCAGTCTGTATCATGATAGCAAGTGCGTCGTGCTGGTCTCCTGCTGCATCAAGCCGACTCAGCAAACGTAGAGAAGCCAGGCGATGGCGATGGGACGGGGCCGCCAGATTGTCAATGAGGCACTTGAGTAATGGGCTCTCCTCGCCATCCTGGCTAGAACCTTCGCTCTCAGGGCTCCGTTTGCCATTCAAACGCTCTTCGTACTCGATGATGGCTTCTAGGAATCCAGTCAAATGGTGGTATCTGGGAGCAGCCGCTCTGAGTAGCGGACCAATAGAGCTATCGAGTTGGCCAGTCGCTTCTGTCATCTTGAGGTATGCTGAAAACCCTTGTGTGACGATGAAACGAGCCTCTTCTGTCGCTATGGAGAGAGATGGCCGCAGCGCCAACTTCAGCTTTCTGAGAAGCAGTTCTGCGATGGGACCGTAAGTGGACGGTCGGACGGTTGTGACCTGGAGAAGCTCTAGTAGCGCTGAATACTTGGGAAGGCATTTGTCGCGCCATGTTTTCGGGTCTTTGTCGCAGGCATTTGCGGCACCTTGCTCTGGGAATGGTGAAACTTCTAGTCGCTCAAACTTGCTGACTATTTGATCCTGCCAGGACTGAGGCAACGAGAAGTCTTCCGAGTCCGACAGCTTGGGCAAGCCACGGCCTTCAATCATCCGCGGCAGAAGGAGGCAAAGTAGATCTTCGTTTGGCTCTTCCGACCAGTGCATAACGACAAACCTAGGAAGCATTAGTACGATACATATTGCGTCACCAAACGCAGGCTGACTGACTTTTGAAACTGCTTGAGGAACAGACTGCGGAATCTGTCCGGGTCGAGCTGAGAGAAATATGAGCAGAACGGAATGAACCATTGCATAAGAGGCTCGTTGGTCATAAGGCCACTGAAACTAGTTATGCACGGGATGATCGAGTCCACGGGAGCCAACTGCCAAACAATAGCCACACTGACCACAACCTGCTGCCAGAAGAAGGTCTGGTCATGGTCGCCTGGAGATTGTAGCCCTTTCGCAACGCGCTTGAGACAGTCTAGCAAGGCTCCCAGCACCTTGGGCCATTGCGTAATTCGGCTTCCCTTGCGAACACCAGCAATGATACCAAAGAATCTGATGCCTAGACAATTACGAAACGGCTCGTCTTCGGCTTGCGAGTCCTGCTGAGCACATTCCAGGACAACTTCAAGGACTGGAGTGAAAGTCTCCGATGTTGTATGGTGAACGAGACTAACGAGGACGGCGCAGACGAGGTCTGACCAAGTTGCAGGTCTGCTGGAGAGAGACTGCTCGGAGGGCACAGAGACTATCAGTGCCCTTAGAATTTCGGGACCGGTAGTGTGAACCACTCGCCCTTGACCCTTCATGGCCTCAGCAAACATGGTTGCGAGACCATGGTAGTATAGGCCATGCTGCCGGCTTTCGGTATTTTTCTCGAGGTCGTCTCTGGCATGTTGGACCAGCCGTGGGAGAGCCTTATCTCGGTGTGCAGGCGCAGCAGCCTTCTTGACCAGAAAACTCAGTGCCTCGGCAGCGAAACGTGCAATGTGCGGTGGATTCCGATCGCGACCCAGTAACGGAGCTAGGGTATCGTATGTCGGGATAATGTTCGGTACTATGAGCTTCGACAGGTATTTGAAGAGGAAGGCGAGACAGGCGAATGTCCACTCGATTACAGCGGCGTCTTGGGGCCGGCTTGCCACTTGTACAATCAGCGTGATGGCAGCATGGTAGTATTTCTCGAAGCGGGCGCCTAGGTCGTGCGCAAATGCCGTCAGAAGATCGAGGAGAGGCTCGAGAGCTTCCTTGTCGTAGGCTGATATGTATCGCGATAGGGCATCGAAGATCTTGTCCTGAAAATGCAGGATCTGAGCTAGACTGTCGGACCACGGTAGCACCTCACGGCGGAAGGACATATATGGCTTGGAGACGTTGAGATCTGTCCATTTGTCGAGGCCATTTTTGAAGTAAGAGGTGGTGGCATCGAGGTCTTCTTTGTCAAGGTCATGCCGCCGGATCTTGCGCAGTGGGTCGAGGGAGTGAAGCTTCGAGATCTTCGTTGTGAAAGACTCCCACCGGTGATTCTTCTGGTGCGGAGTGCTGTTTGCCTTGCGAGGCTTGATGATGCGCCCGGAGACGGTCGAGTGCATCGTGGCGGTGGCACGACAGGCAAGCTTCTGCACGATGTGAGAAGATCGCCTTCGTCGGCTTTGTTGAGCAAAAACGCAGTATTGGCAGTCAATAGAAAAGTTGAAGGACCGCCATGCACCTTTGCGCCCCGCTGCGCTGAGCTCGACTGAGACCAAGCGCGCGCGATTCTACTTTTTTTGCGGGTGCTGGATAAGATAAGCCAGATCCGCTAATCGATAAGCCACGCGCCAGGCTTCGATTTCTCAGAGTCGGGTCGCACCGCGGTTTACCGTAAGAAGTTAGCCCGACGAGATCTGGCCAATCAACAAGGAGTACAGACTCGCTGCTCCTTCCTTCACCTAACCGCATCGAGCATTCAAGCTGGACGTCATTCGTCGCGCTCACAATCATCAGAGCTTCAGCTCCTTCATGCCCCAGCTTCGAGCACTTAGCAACCCTGAAGATCGCAGAGCACCTTCAGTCTTCCAGCGTCAGTCCAAGGCCATATTGCTCACAGTGAGATGATCACGTCATGGCCGCAAAGATGCAAGCGACTTCCCTCATTCCCTATCATATCGGCAGCGGAATTGCTAACATCGGTCTTCTCCTTAGCATCGTCCTAGGCAGCCTCAATGGCAACTTCGAGGTCGCTTTTAAGAAGCTCGCGGCTCTTCATGTCAAGCAGGACTTTGCCTTCGCCATAATCACTGGCAATCTCTTCGGCCTAGAGCAAGATGACGATGCCTTGACGCGTCTCCTTCAAGGACAGGTTGCCTTGCCCCTGACCACCTACTTCACCGTTGGAACATCACCGCTACCTCAGCGGGTTCTTGACCGCTTGCAGACCGGTGAAGACGTGAGTGCTATGCACATTCTCGCACTCGAGCCATACTGACATGGGTCCAGATCTGCGAAAACCTTCATTACCTTGGCAAACGTAGCATCACGAAGACCTCAGACGGCATTCGTATTGTCGCGCTTGGGGGCGCCCTCGATGCAACAATTGTCGGCGGCCAGTCCAAGGAACAGTACATGCCACTCCATACTGCCGACGATGCCAAAGCTCTCCGTGGGGCCAACACCACCGACATACTGCTGACAGCTCTCTGGCCAGACCAGGTGTGGAAGAATTCGAATGCTGGGCTTTCGCCTGATAATCAGGCGTCTATCGCCGGTTCTGCTGAAGTCGCCATGCTTTGTTCGGCGCTGAAACCTCGCTACCATTTCGCGACATCTTCATCCGAGTTCTTTTACGAGCGCGAGCCCTACTTTCACCCTCCTGCCAACCCAGAGTCAGACGCCATTGCCGTCACGCGTTTCATCTCTCTCGCTCCGTACGGCAACGCCAACAAGGCGAAAGCTCTTTATGCATTCAACTTGCAGGCCGGCGAGACAACGACAAGTATCCCGCAAGGAAGCACAGTCTCCCCGTTCATGACCAGAAGTGCTCTTGGAAAACGTGGCACGGGCGCCGCAGAGCACCGCTCAGATGGTCGAGGTGGGGACAATCGCAGGCGCCGCGGAGCGCCGCGTTCACCTCCACCTGGTCCAGATCGATGCTTCTTCTGCCTGAGCAATACGAATCTGGACGCGCACATGATCTGCGCCATTGGTGAAGACGCCTATGTCACGACCGCGAAGGGACCTTTACCTGCACCTGATACATTCTCGGCGGACGGCATCGAATTTCCAGGACACCAGCTGATCATACCGTTGTCTCACGAACCCACCATTGGTGCAATGGCTACTGATGCCGAAAAGACTTATGCAGAGATGTCCCGTTTTAGAGAATCCCTCCAGGCCATGGTGTCCTCACAGTCTAAGCATCAACTAGGTGCTGTGACATGGGAAATCAGTCGCCAAGGTGGCATACACACGCATTGGCAATTCCTTCCCGTCCCGGCAGAACTACTGCGTAAGGGCCTTGTAGAAGCGGGCTTCAAGGTTGAGGCTGAGAATCGTAAGTATCCCGCCCTAAAGGACACTTCTCTTGGCTCTGCGGCCAACGAAGCTAGCGACTTCTTCCGAGTTTGGCTTTGGTCCGATGATAGCGACACTGGCATCCAAGGCAAGGAGCTCGTCATGCGGCTCGACGATAGCTTCCGCTTTGACCTGCAATTCGCCCGCAAGGTCATGGCCAAGCTTCTTGGCCTTGAGAAGCGACTGTATTGGCAGGATGTTGTCCAGTCGGTGGCAGAGGAGAGCGCCGACGTGAACAGATTCAAAGAGGCTTTCAAGGCTTGGGACTTCACTCTGGTTTAAGAGTCGCGAGAGGTTAACCTACCTTGTGGGTATTCACCGTCGCAGTTATGCGTCCGATTGGCATTGGGAGAAACACAAAGAGAATACACCGATACACATGGAGTCTGGCGTTCAACACGAAAGAAGCGTTATTTGAAGGATTCGGCAGCGAAGTGAGCGGAATTTGACCAGGTTGCTTGCGGGCACTTCTAGTCTCGACACGTTGTCACATTCCAGGACTTCTCGCACATTGCGCACTCGAGATCCGTTTACAGTATTTGCTAGCGAAGCCCTCCATCTCTGCATTATGAACATCAAGCAGCTGAATTTGATCAATAGACTTTATCGTGGATATTTACATCCCAAACGCGACCTAGCAAAGTCATATACAACTATCTAAGCATTTGCTATCACAAAGCGAGACTGTGTCTCACACGAACTCTGTAGTGAACTGCCTCATGACTTACGGAGAAATACATACGGACTGGCTGAAGTCTGTGTACAAACTAGTCATTAGCAACTCGCGGCGCATCACCGATATTCTCAAGCGATGCTGACTCCCCACTTGATATTCGTGCTACAGTAGTACACGAGGTTGTGTCATCCCCTTCGCGATGCCCAGCATTCTTGCCACTACAAACCTACACGAGCTAAGACCAGTCCTGGTCTCTGACAGGACTGCTTATCCATGGGTGGTCACGCAACCGTGGTCGGTGCCCGCGTGCCATCTCGTACTCCACGACCCAGATCCATCGGCACTCTACCGCGGGAGACAGAACTTCCCACAGCGCCGCGTCAGAGCACTTGACGAGCCCGTCTACGTCAAGAGTGGTCAGAACCTCACATATGCGTCACAATCCTACGTCGACTCTGCCTTCAAGATCTCAGACTTTAAGAGCGGCGATCAATTCCCCTGCGGCACCTCTTACGTGTTTATCAGAGTTGTAATTATGTGTAGGGCGGGTGTCTGAACCTGTTCCTGAACCCCCATTTGTGGTGTTTGGCGTTACCATAGCTGACAAATTCCCATGGCATACGACATTGTCATCATTATCTCTGACATTTCTTAGGTTCCGATCACTCTCTAGAAAGGTTGTCTGGACCATCGGGGCGCATACATTGTCCTTGGCAGCAACACGGCAGCTAACATCCGCTCACTTAGGACATGGTGGACTTACACCGCCGTCGCCGCTGTCGCAATGGTCAGCGTGGTGTGTTTGCTGGCTTAGTGGCACCAGCGTTGGCTGAAGAGAGTATTTAGGGAAGTCGCCGACAGCCTGTGACACGAGTCACGGGCAAAGGTCGGCGTCGAAGATGTGCTGCACACGGACATGAGGATGACACTGTAATTTCGGGGTTGATGAGCATTGTCCGAGCAGATGTAAAAAAAGTATCGATAGATGAATAAACAAACATGCATGCGAAAAGAGATTGACTAAAGCGTCTACGGTCTCACATCGTAGCGGTGACCACCTGATTGTTCACAACTCTCCGGACTCGATTTCCCGAACACCCTCCACGAGTCGAAGTCGCCATTCTGTCAGCCAGGGCTTGACCATGAAGATTGTCTTGCAGACTCAATCTATGCTCACGGGCCATGGGGCCTTGCTACTCCTCCATAGACCCTGACGAAGGCGCCTCACGATCCCCAGGATTCTGATCGATGTACATCCACCCTGGCTCGCGTCCATCACATATGATCGTGGGAACGCACAATTTTAAGATCAGCCGACACTTAAACCTAATACCAGGGTTCTCCTTGCAGACTCTCAGGACACTACCACCGGCGTGTGGTGCTGGGCACATCCCTTGATCGGTCCACGGCGGGCACGACCGGCATTGTCTTTGACGGCGCGATTGGGGTGTGTTGTACCGCGAGGATGATCCCAGGGCGTTTCTCTGAGATGCAATCCACAATCAACAAGTCGCATTGTAATTTGTTGTTTCCTCGGTCTGTCGAACCACATACCTTGTTGCGCTCTGTGGATCATATATCTGTGCTTCCAGAGTTCATCTCGATTTCTGATATGTCCAGAAGCGCGTACATCCCTGCCACACAAGTGCCTCATAATTAATACCTAGATATTGTTTATTTTGACTTACACCAACCATGGCTAATGTTAGCTCCCTGTAGCGCAAGTGTCCCACGCGTCCGCACCCACACCCATACGCGAGTGGTGGTATAACAACTCTTGCATATCATGATACCAGTGAATGAAGCCTGCCAGGCCAAGGAATTCTGCAGTGGGCATTCCCAGCTTCGGCTGACTTTAGCGTGCACCGTGTCTCGGATCTTGTCTCAGTGCTGAGAGAAAGAGCACCCGCAAGAGCCGCAATCCTTCGAGGAGCTTTCCCCGCACCGGTACGCCCGTTGGAATTGAAAAGCGACGCGCACAGAGAGTACCTCGAGCTTACTCTAGCGCTGGTCCTGCCGTGCCCATATAGCGCCGGCTAGTACAAGCGCGTGCGAGGCGAGGCGGCATCACGGCTAGGACCAATGTCGCCATCGTCAACTTTCCTCGAAAGACAGCAGAGTGGTCCTGGAAATGCAACGGGCAGCCAACTCCACGCGGCAGCGGCCGTCGGATAATGATGCTACCTAGAGCTAGCGGTGGACGCTGTTGCAGTCGGAAGCCTAACCGCCTCATTCAGACCTTTCTCTGCCCTGAGCGCGGTCGCACAGCATCAGTGAGTAGATTATTCATGCTGGACGCGTCGTTGGGGACGCGCCAGCGGAGCAGAGCAATCAGAGACCACTTCTTCACCCAAATCGGGTAATTCTACATGCCAGCCAGCACCAGGGCTGCTGCACGTGCACCATGTCAAGACTCAATTCTCCATTCCTTCGACCTCAATCAATGACGTAGTGAAGCATCGCAAAATCTCGATTGTGTCTGTACCGATCAAACCTGCCAAGTGTCTGCTCCTCTTTTCTCCCCCTGTCTATTCTTGGGTAATCTTGTTCGTCGGGTGCAGGCGGACAAGCTCGTCCTCCCGAACAAGGCCAGCCCCCTGTTAAGTACACTGCACTAGTTTCTCGTACAGAATAAGCGTCGCAGCAGTCCGTGCTTCTCTTCTCTCTTTCTGACGACATGCGACGATGCTAGTGGGAGGGATTTCCTGCCAGATCGGGTTCCCGGATGAAGAATATTGTGTTGTTGACACATTTTGGGTTTTGTATTTTTGCGCGTCTCTGGCATCTCTGGCACTGAGGCTGTATCGATCTCTCCAGGGATGGCAATTCTGGAAAAAAGAAATAAAGTTCACAAACGGGTCTCACAGGGAATGGAATCACTTGCAAGCGTGAAAATCAATGGAATTATGCACTGACGGCACCGGCTTGAATAGAACGAACTAAACGAGGACGATCTGAACACACACGAGGCTGAGAGTCTTTGCCCATCTGAATGGGTGCCAATAGTCCTGGCATAGGGTGTCGGCCCGGAAAACCAATCCGGGTGGTTAAGTTAGGGCGTTGCGCACGCCGATCGTCTGAAATGGCGATTGTGATGATGGCTAGCAATAAAAGACGATGCAAGTCGTGTAGCCCAAAGTATGTCTCCGGATAAAGCATTGATTCACACTAATTCACAAGAGGACCAGTTTTTTTGGAATGGACTGAGGACGAGGAAGAGTCACATGCGCTGGCTCTGACATTTCAGCCAATTGATGGTTGCCCGCTACAGAAAGAACCCCGAGCGCGAGTTCTTGAGCCGAGGTGCCAGCGCATAATAGGCATACCCGACCACGCTAGCATGTGTGTAAACCTGTGTGAGGTTGCCAAGTTGAAATTCATGTTCTCTTGTACGGATAGTATTGGTTGGCCATCCTCGGTGCTTCACTGAAGCCCAGCGTGTAGCCAATACTACCTGTTAGCAATATGGATTGATGGCAATTGGCTTGCAAAGAGAGTGTTGGCTGAGACAACAAAGGAGATAAGGCCAGACAAGAGCTCCATCTTAGCAAATACACGTGAGCGGTAGAGTTATTCCTACGCCCGATAGCAGAGTCAAAAACTAGTTGGTGTCAATAGCACAAGACTTCGTTATCATGCTGCAAGAAAACCCAATCAGTTTGCATCTAGGAGATCCTGTAGCGAATTTATATCACCGACGTGATCTAATGGCAGAACGCACCACGACACAACTAATATGCACGAACCACAATCTTTAAGATGAGAAAGGGGGTTTCTCTCATAAGCTCATCGATGTCAACCGCCGACTGCAACGAAAAATCCACATGAGCAATCTCGGTCCATCTTGCAACAGCGATACATGATCACCATGCTTGCCTATCGAAATTCTCCCATCATGCAAACGGCTCCATTCCGACCTCAAAGTAGAGATGGCCAAAAGTCAAACTGCATGATCATCCTCCCAAGTTGAACCTTACCTACCTCGTCACACTTTTGAAATACCTCAGCTCCTCCCAGAACTCCCGCCGAGCCGCATGCATTAACTTTTTCCCTCACAAGATCTCAGCTTCAAAAGTTAATTTGACTTTGATGCCTGAATCTGCTTAGCTTACCGAGGCGACGATTACAAGTCCTCCTATCAAAGGGTATCCTGAAAGTATGGATGAACTCTGAACTTTTAAGCTACTCGCTATTATTAGCCTGTGTAACTGCCGACGCCCAAACATTAAATTGGCGTGCCCTAATTTCTCCATTCTTTCATCACGAACTTGCTCATGTTTCGTCTCCGCGTGGCCATTTCTGGAATACTTCTAGACATTGTCTGTTGTTGCTTTTATCATTTTTTTTTCAAGAATGACCAAAAGTCGTCGACTTTTGTGCAACCCACCTATAATTTGATATCATTCCTCTTGCGGGGAACTGGAAAGCGAAACCGACCAACCAGAGTAAAGTCCAGGCTATCTGCGTGGACCACTAACAAAACAACAACAACACCAAAAACAGCAATGCCACCCCATACTCATCGGGTACCTAAACTGGCTGATTCTTGATACTGGGAAATATCAAGCAACAAGTCAACCACCAGCCTAGCGGGGTTTGTTTATAAAGCAATTCCCGGGCCAAAGCTCCATGCCCTCGAGCCCGTGTACCCTCAGCAAGTACCTGATGCGCACTCTTTCCTCCTTGGCTAAGCCCATCTTTTTATTCATTTTCAAACTTCCCTAGCAATGTAATGTAGAACAACAACAAACAAGAGATAACAACAACAACAAACACCAACCCCGCCGCAGCCCACAAGCAGCAACACACACACACACACACACGCCCCTCCGTCCCTGGCGGCCGCCGCTCCGGCCGCAGCAGTGCATATGCTCCGTAGAAGTGCATATGGGCGGCCTCGCTCGCTGCCTCGGAAGGGGCCCGGCGGGCGGTCGTGAATCGCCCCTTCCACATCCCGCCTCGTGATTCACGGTTTACGCGTCATGTATAATTCTACATCACCTCCCCCTCCCCCCTTCATCGGCTTGGCGACTTTGCTGGTTGGCGAGTGAGTGTCGTCGTCGGCGTTGGTGCAGCAACACACGGCTGCCGTCGACCATTCACATTACATCATACGTCACCCAGAGATGCGCACAGAAAGATCCGCGGCCCAAAATAGGGACCCATGCACGACCCATTGGAGGAGGAAGAGGAGAGAAAAGTCACGCTTCGCTCAAGCAGTACACTCCCCCCCTCTCCCTCCCCACACAGATGGAGAAAGGAGGAAGGAAAGAAGGAAAGAACAAGGAGCCTGCGCGTAAGGGCAGGGGGTGAAGTTTGGTAAGCTGTTCGAGGTAACAAAGCTACCGTTCGACCTGGCACTTGTGTGTGCTGGGATCTTTGTAATGCTCCGTTACTTATCAGTATGTGACCATGACGAACCCAGTCAGCCACGATTGCGACCAAACCGACGACAAGTTTTGAAGTGCTGCTTTCTGGCCGTGGTGAAAGCCGGGGGGGGGGACCAATCCGTCTAACGTACCTATCTATTCCCGACAACCACTGCCAGGACTCAATTCGTCACAGAAGCTTACTCGGCTTGACTGGAGCCCCTAACGAGCTGAAACCACATGCACAATCATACCTACCCTACGCAGAATAGAGTTGGCGTGATCGACTAGGCTGGCCCCAACCCCCGAGGCGGTGGCCACAAAAACGGGACAGCTCACCAACGACAATCAGCTATAGCTGTCCCGTTTTTGTGGCCATTGCCTTGCCCCCATGTCCTTCAGCCAGCCCGAATCTGTCGTGCTGGCAGGCAGGCGCTGCTATCCCGTTCGGGCCTACCGCCGAGCACCACAAGCCGCCATCTCGGCATCGCCAAGCGCAAGTGCCTTTTGCCAGCCCGGTCCGGAGGCGCGCGCTCTGGGATTCCTCTAGCGATGGCGATTGTACGCCGTTGGTCGATTTGCGAGGACCGGTTGGTCAGTCATCCTCTGACGTGAGCGCCGCCAATCTCCACTCTCCCACATGTCTGTCCCGGTGCTTTTTCTGGTCCGCCTCGTGGCTGGTCATCTTTGAGAGGCAGCTCCGTCGCCGTCTCCGGTGCAGGCGGAGTAGCTCGACGAAGCCTCGCCGCACAGCCCATTCCCCCCGTCAACGGTGCTTGGGAATCTGGGAACTCACCTGACCCAGGCGGAACCACGAGCAATCCGACCGAGCCTCTCCGTCGATGCGCAGCCCCGTAAGCTCCACAACCCACATCTCGCGTCATCCGCGGTCCCGGCAGGAGTCGAGAAAGCCAGGAAGCCAGCGCCGGGCTCAAACTAACTCACGCCCGGCTAGCCTGCCGCATGACACCACACCATCATCTTCAAACGAGGAACATGTTTGTGTGCCCCGCACTCTCTGGAAAATCCCTCTCCGCTTTCTTGGCCCCCCAGCGCTATGAGCAGGGCTAAAAATTGTCCATAGCTCAGCTAGCCAGGGGCATGACGTCCATTCTCAAGCCATTCTTCCTCGCGACCCGAGGCTAATGGCCAGCAGGAAAGAAAGCCGGGGTCTCTCTTCCCTTCATGATTGAATTTTTTCATTCAATTGAAGAGTGGCGATGCGGTACCGAGCCTCGGGGCTCGAGTGAACAATACGTAGGGCGGCGTCGCGGCGACAATGTCGTCGAGCTTTGCTCGGCTTCCAGCAGCTCACAGCCGAGAGGGTTGCACAAGCCGCAAGCAACAGGGGTAGGGGGGGTAAGCTTCTGCAAGCTTGTCGCACAAGCTCTTCCCATTGGACGAAGCTCATGTGGGAACCGCGCGCGTCGCGTCAAGGCCACGGGAAAACGGAACCAAAGTGAGGGGTTCGTTGTTGACTCTTGGCTTTTTGTTTACTTTATTGCCTGATTGGGGAATTGTCGTGAGCGGCCGGTCCCTATCGTGTGGCTCTCGGCGGCGATGAGGACGAGCGAGATTCGGGCTGACCGACAGATACCCGGCCGGGGGGCATCGATCAGGGTGAAACGTGCTGTCCAGGGGGTGCGCCTTCTCTCCGATGCCATCATTCTCTCTCTTCTTTTTTTATCGCTCTCCTTGGAAAACCCCCGCACTCGCCATGGGAGATCTTTGCCGGGATTTATCGTTCTCGGCACCAGACTCGGCCAGATATGGACCTGCTGCTAGGAGGTAACATACTCTTATGGTTGCGAGCGATAGCACCCCTGCCGGGCAGACGTCCGAGCGCGACAATGAGCGAGTCGCAATCATGCCGGGGCATGCTCCCCAGGTGCTGGTGGTGGCAGCGCTGGCTGGGTGCCGATCACGCCTAGCACGCCTGACAATCGTCTCGGCGTAGCCGTGGCAAGTCGATGCAGATGATGTGCCGTTTCAAGATGATGATGCCTTTGACATGCTGACGCTTTGGGCTGTCATACTGGGGAAAAAGGCGGCCCGGCGAGGATCACCAACAAGTGAAGGCCTGGGAGCGCGCGCCCCGGCGCGCCTAGAGGGGAGAATAATCTAGGGAATGAGGGGAAGGAGAGCGCTTCTGTGATGTGACTGGCTGCTCGCTCGAGGGAGCCCCTGATCCCTGCCGTGTCGTGCCCTTGCTCGAATCTGCCTCGCGAGGCTGGCAGGCGTGCAGGGTTCTTGTCGCCAAGAGGCATGGACTGGCGAGGATTCTGCAACGTCACGGTCGCAGTGTTTGATGGCCTGGCGTCATCGCTAGGCTTTTCCGAGCGAGCGGCCACATGGATAGAGTGGTAGTGTACCTTCGTTGGGCAGGCTCCATGGCGGCGGAGGGTTTCAGCTTGACCTTGCAGGGAACCTTGAACGAGGAGCACACTTTAAGTTGATTAAACCAGTGCGGCTACAAACCCACTGTCGTCTTGTTCAATTGCCGAGTTCTGCTGTCGCTGAAAAGCCGCCCGTCGCCCGGAACCACCTTGATGCATTGTCAAACACTGGACGAAGGCACAATCTGTTTCAAGACATTGACGGCTCCTCGAGGCTGTACTTCTCAGCAAAGCGCCTGCAATTGTGCCTCTTGCCGTTGCTCCGTCGGGACGCTCGGTCTTTCAACAGCTCTATGCATCGCTACCCCGCCTTTTGCGCTCTGACAAAGCGCTTGCGGGTCTGTCTTTTGCGGGCTCGGTCTTTTCTCTCCCAGCCTGCCCCGGTGCCCAACGTCTGTTAGTCACGCCCGTCAGCGAGGACATGTCACAGCCTCGTCAGGTTCTGGGATCCGCCAGCAGCCGCTTTCCCGAGCTGTGACATCGGAGACGTGAGTTTTTCTGGAGCGATGTAAGACAAACGGCTGGCGCGGGGCCGGACCAGGGAAACGTTCGAGGCAAATGAGGGCGGCGGGCGTCGCTCGCTCGACGTATGCAACTCGATGTCCTGGCGACTGACAAACACTGCAGTACGCTGTACTGCGTACTTGCGGCGGCGGCACAACCTGGCCGCATGCAAACTGCAAACAACCAGACGGCATCAGGCTACCTAAAGTGTATGGTGTCAGAACCTACATGACGTGGTGACCAAGCCACCAGGTTTTTCCCAGCGGCGTAACTCCGGGTCGCAACGGGGCAGGCACTTTGACTAGCACGTACAATTGTTGTGCTCGTGCTCTCCGGTGATTGCGTGCTGTGGTCATGTTGTTCTGTCAACTACAAAACAGTCTGCCAACTCTCTCCTACTTATCGGGCGCACTCGAATGGCGAGGTCGCTTAGGGGACACTTGATCACCAATGGCACCAGACTTTATAGAGCGGCCCACAGAACGCTTACCAAGTACCAGAGATGGGGAATCCGCAAGGAGAGATATCTTGAGAGCCAACGCCTTCCGGCAACGCATTAGTTCGCGTTGACGACTGCTATGCAACCAGGTCATCATCTCCATACACACACTACCCCATCAAAAGAGTAAACAGTCGACAGTGGCGTCTCATTGGCTAGCGCCGGCAGCTGTCGGACGCAAAGCTGAACATGGATCAGAGTCAGTAGTTGTCGAGACGCATCTTGATAGGTCCATCGATGCTGGCTTTGGTAGCTGCCATGCGCCGCGCGACATGAATGTCCCGCAGACTCTTGATAGCTCGTGAACTTCAGGGCGAGCATACCGACGAACATGCACTGGAACGCGGCTGCTCACCTTTGCTGTCTCGGAACGCTGTTGCCATGTGGCCGAGAGCCGACCGAGGCCGCAAGTGCAAGACAGACGTCGGTGGCGCGCGGCGCTCAGGATCGCCGGGGGACGGGGGGGCGATGCAGAATGCTAGTTCTGGGCTACGGCTTAGCATGGTTATGAGGAACATCGAGATCTAGAAATGGCTATCACGGAGGTCCATCTTCGATGCAGAAGAGTCTGCCAACGCTCAAGAGTTGTAGAGGGGGGGGATTGGCCGTGCTAGGTATTGATTGGCTCGGTCTGGCATGAACTGCGCAGGAATTTGACGAATCCTGGCTCCCAATTGCCCGGCGGCGATTGTTTTTTCATCTACGCAGTATGTGGGAGACGCGCCGATACGCATGCGGAGTCTGGGATGGGCGAGTTTGACCATGCACTCTTTTGCCAGGATCACCTGCCTACAAGCCCCTCCTCCTCCTCGTCTTCGGTACTCTGCCGGTGCGGCAACGGAACCACGCGGCACCAGCGTCGCATGTCCAATCCATCACTTCGGACTGGCTCGTGCTCCGTCGAGTCCCTCCGGCATGACGTTTGCATGCTCCGACAGATCGGCCTTCTTTGTGTTGCATCGATAATCGACAGCTTCCAGATCGGCACGCAACTTGCTATGCCATGCTTGGGTCCTGTTTTCTGTCGTCTCGAGCCCCAAACCCTGAAAAGGCGCGCATCTTGGACGGCTAGCATCGCATTCTGGAAATCTGCTTGCCAAGGACAGACCAGACTCCAGCACTTTTGTGGTGCGCAGAGGTTGAAGAGGTTATACAGTATGATGCCGTGTGCCTGTCATGCATGTGCAGAAGCGTTCCCTAACCCGCCTGCGCCGACAGAGCTTATGGATGCGCATGAATTGAGTAGTAGGAAAGGAATTGGCCAGAGACGAGGACGACCATTTTATGCTGCTTACCTTGCTCATAAACGCAATCTCCGTTGTGTCGAGGGGCTCGAGATCTTCGCCCTGTTGGTTCATCTCTCTTGCCAGGTAAACAAACTACTGCTTTCGGATGTCGTCCAGGGCTCGTGCTTATCCTAGGCGACGGCACGGATCGTTGCTATTCGCGTAATCCGTGAAAAGCAACGCGGCAGCAAATAGTCTGACTTAACTGCAGGGCTTCACTGTTGCGGCAAGCACAGGAGTTCGAGCACGTTCCAAATAATCTCGGGGGTCTTCCTCGCGACGGGTCGGTCTTCAAGGCTTCCTGGCTCGGGGAATATGAGCCCACCTCATGTCCAATCACCAGGAAACACGAGGCAAACGTCAAATTTCCAAACAGGGCCGTGCAAAGGGAGGCCTGGAGAGGTGCAAGGTCTCAGCTCGGATCACAGCCCCTGGACTGTACCGGCGTGAACCAGCACCAACGGCTTGTGGTATATCGGCTCTCGAGACAGTCGGCTTAGACAAACTGTGCGGCGGCAATTGCTTCATTCGAGAAGTTTGTCCCACAGACTGCGACGATCGACGACCCGCCCTCAGGACTGACTCGACCGAGACACACACATCTCCGAGTCCTAATGCACCGCGGGCTTAGATATGCTTCATTCCAGAATAACATTTGCACCCGCACAACTGCCGAGTGCCATGAATACCAGTTCAATTCCAAAGGAAGTTCCCTCCTGAGGTTGGGCGTCTTCTAGAGTTGAGCTCGTTCGTTGAAGATAGCCACGGCGCCCACTCTAGCTCTCCTGGATAAAGATATTTGGGATTGAATTCGCGTTAGTTTTGCGTTCCTCCTGTGTCTCATGTGTATCAATGCTGGGCGATTCTGAATCGCATGCATTAGCACAATCAGATCATGTTTACCATCACTTCATCTGCGCACCTCTACAAGTCCCGGAGTCCCCGTACCGTGCGTGGCTCATAGCTTTGCGTAATCCCAGGTTATATTGGTTCTTAAAACATGGGATGGTCTGATGCGTAACTTGAGTTTTTTATCCTTTTTAAATGTGAATAATCTGATGAGTACTGTGTTTCAGCGACCGCGACAGGCGTTGGTGTCCTCAGACACGGCGTGGGGTTCGCCAGAGACGACGGAAGACCCCGAAATTCAGAGGTACCTAAGACACTCGCGACTCATTCCACTCTCCGGGTGGAGATCACGTTATGTCTGGATGCGCTCAAGAAATCCTTGCACTTTTGCGCCATCGCATCACCATGGCCACCCCTGGTCTTTTTGTTGTCCGAGCCCTTTAAGACGCTATCACGGCCCTGGTTCGTATGCTTGAGATTTGTTGCTCAATTGCATAGCTTTCCAGGACGACGGAGATGATCGAGTCTTTGATAACTACTCCGTACTGTGCTGTCGACATTTGCCCACGGGTCTGGTCTCAGCTAGGCGGGTCTTTTGAGCATTGATTGTAAGCAGGGTTGTGGGGGCGCCCATGCTCGGAGTCGGAGACACCCTAGATTTTCGACGCTCAGAGCAAAAACTGAAATTGCACGATGGCCGGACAAATAATTGACAAAAAAACGTGCCTGGGGACCGGGCTCGTACTCCGTACAGTATTTGCTTTTCAGGACATCTTTTCTCGACGAAGCCTCGACCATCCAGAAGCTGAAGACAAGCAAGCTTCCGTCATCCCTGGGCAACGGAGCGTTTGTCGACAGTGCAGGACGAGCCACTAGGCCGTGTTTTTGCGGCATGAACAGTGCCACCGGCTGGTTGATTGATCATGTATTGAACACACTTGTCGCGTCCTGTGGAGGGATGTGCGAGGTGGACGTGTGGCATCTGCAAACCCTGGGATCATTCGCGGAAGCTCTCCCGCCCTAACGGCTGTACGGAGTATACCGAGTACGCAATGGTTAGACCTTGGAGGCGCAAGTATTAGAGAGAGTTTGTAGGTTGCCAGACGAGCCGGGAAGGACCGAGCAGCTAAGACTGGATCTGGCGTCGAATAAATTCCTCGGCTGTGGTTGAGACAGGGCCGAGCAGCATTGTGCGTGCTGGCAGGACTTTTGTGCCATTTGACCACCCTGTTCGCCCTGCTCGCCATTCCTGCCAAGTCGACGGGATGAATGCCATGTTGGAAGCACGACTGTACGCAATATTCCGTAGCAAGCAGCTTGTCATTTTGTGAATCCTCACGCGGCCAGGTGGGCAAGGCGGGGTTCTGTGCGATGTTGATGTTTACTCTGGCGTGGCCGTCGCCCGGGCAGAGGGAGGAGTGCTGCATGAGTCTGGGCTGACCTGCAGCAAGAAGGTCTGGGGATTGAAACAGGCCCACCCGAGCTGCGAGGCCTGGTGACTGGCAGGTCGGCAGAGAGGAAGACCAATCCGAAGAGAGGCAGCCCTGTGGGTTCGATTGAGTCTTTGCAGGTGCCGAACGTCACCAGCGACTACCGGCAGACGAGGGAGCAGCGAGTCGGTCGAGGCGGGCATCGTCAACAACTGAAGCTTACATGGATGTCGAGGAGCAAGCTGCATCACGATGCGACAGGATGATGAAGCAAGACGATGCAAACCGGGTCGGCGGCCGACTCACCGCAACGTGGTGCGATGGCTGCGAGGGCGGATGGAGCCATATGATGTAATTGTGAAGACAGCGTCAAGGCTCCCAGGCGGGCGGACGAGAGTTGTGCAGCAGAGGCTGCCCGGTTTTCTGCAGGTGGTGCAGGCAGGCGAGGCAGGCAGGGCTCGTGCAGGGCAGCTGCACCTTGACCTGCAGCCGCCGAGGCCGGCCCTGGACTAGCTGGATGCAGGCAATGCCCTTGCGCGAGTGCTGCTGGGTACACTTACGCAGTGTAGCGGCCCCGCCGTGCGCCCGGCAACGCTTCGCTGGGGCCCACCCGATTGCCCATGACAACCGCGCCCACGATGCTTCAGGACCGCTCCGATCCTTCACTCGCCTCTCAACGCCCAAGCAACCACCGCCTGGGCCCCTGGCGCTTGACGTCGTACCTCGCCCGCGCGTACCCGCCCTCGCCGCCCGCGCCAGCCTGCGACTCCTCACCTGCTCCTGTCGGCGAGGCGTTGCTCTGCGTGTGCGGAGTCTCTGCTGGAGCACGCTAGCCCCAGGCAGTACGTACCTCCTCTGGCGGCTGCCAGGCCCCCCTGCGACACACTGGTCTCACTTGCTGATAGCGCTGCTCACCTGTGCTCCCTACCGAGCGCCCAGCAGTGTGAGCTCGACACTGGGCGGGCTTGCACTGCAGCCAGAAACCCACCTCAACTCTACCCAGAGAACAAAAGGGCCTGGCCCCCTCCATTTCGAGATTCACTCCTGATCGAGCAACCGACCTCGCCGTCGTCTCATCCACGCCCAGCCGCTACTAACCCGACAGCTCGTGCCGCTTCCTCGACAATCCCCTGGTCTGTCATCTTCCTTGAGGGCAGGAAGACACAGTTCACCGGAGCACTCTCACCAGCAACAGCACTATCCGACTTTTTCGTCACCTGTCTGCTGCTGCCGTTGTCGTCGTACCGGCTCCGAGCCCGCCTCCACCAGACTCGCCCTCGGCGTCCAGCTTTCGTTCCTCTGACTGGGCACCTCGCAAATGTCCAAACCCGTTTTCGATAGCCCCTCCCGTTTTCGATTCTCGCCTGTCACAGACGCCTGAACCACTCCTTCACAGCGACTCACCGTCGACGACAAGGTTTGATTCGATATCTCGGCACGAGACAGCAACACTCGCTCCTTGCACTACGCAGCCGCGACCGGGAACCGGCCTTTCTTGCAGTGGCAATCATCTGTCTAGCCACAGCCCCCCACGCCGACCAGCAACCACTTACATGGTCAGCAATCGCTACAGCACCAAACATCAACTAGATCAACTTACACCCTGGTCTATTTGATACGACTTGCTTAATCTACATCCGCCATAATGGACACTTCATCACCTCTCGCTGCGATGCATCCAGCTCCGCCGCCGTCGTGGGGCCAGCACCATCATGGCTTCATGTCGACCGGCAATCCCTTTGCCGCCGTCCCTCTTCAGCTGCAGCGGACGAAAGCCGACTACTTCAACCTCAAGTCTGTGCGCGGTTCATCACCAACCACCAGTCTTGCTGCCGATCTTTGCCAGAACTTTCGCATCGATGCCGATGCCAGGTATGTAGTCGTGGCCCTCCCGAACCAAAACGGCCAGCGAGCTAACATTTTGATACTACTCCAGCCCCAAGTTCCCCACCCCGAGGCGTTCTCTTTTCACGTCGAATCCGATCATTAATGGTATGATCGACTGATATGTCAAATTGCCCAATCATTACTGACCGTTCGCAGAACACACCATCACGACGCCTCCATTACCCGCCACGTCGTCTCCGATGCCAATGCACGAGTCCATGGACATCTCGCCCTTACCCGCCAGGGCGCCCTTTAGTACGACCATGGAAATGAAATCCCCCACTCCAGCCACAACACCAACTATAGAGACACCATCCGATTTCCAGTCTCCCGAGGATGAGTCTATGATGATGGATTCTCCGACACCTGCACTGGCTCGCTCGCAGGCAGCCAACTCTGATGTCTCGCGACCATATGCCGAATGTCGGAAGCGCATTGCTCTTCGCCGGCCGTCCTTGACGCGAACCAAGGGCCACTCAACGAGCTCCTTGATCACACGGCTGCAATCCGAGAATCAGATATCTACCCTCACCTTTGGTCCGGAGATGAAATTTGGCTCCACTTCGTCAGCAATGAGCGCTGGGGAGTGCTTTCAAGAATCTCCGCCTCATGAGCGTCGGCCTCACAGCGCAAACAGCCCATCCTCCAGTGGAACTGGGGCATTCCGCCCGAAGCCCCAGTTCGCTAGCCTTACCGGCGGCAGGGACTTCCGCAGTGCCTCGCCCATTGCTTGCCATGCCCGTCGACCATCAAACCCATTCGGCCGTCCCCGACGGCAGTATCGCCGATCGTTAAGCATGTTCGAGCACCCCGCCGATGTTGTTCAGGGCAAGCCGGAGGAGCTTTCTTCTACATGCAGCGCCTTGCAGGCCGTCATGGATATCGAAGATGTAGAAGAACCTGTTCTGCCAAGCTTTGTCCCCGAAGATCAGAGTGGCTCTTTGCCCCGTATCACTCGCGAGACCTTCCTAGATCTGTTGGATGGCAAGTACAGTGACAAGTACGACCAAAAAGTTGTTGTGGACTGTCGTTTCGAGTATGAGTATGAGGGTGGCCATATTGATGGCGCCATCAACTATACTGACAAGGACTTGCTTACAAAACACTTGTTTGGAACTCCCATGACTGGCCGAACTGTGCTCATCTTCCACTGCGAGTACTCTGCACACCGCGCTCCCATGATGGCCCGTCATATTCGTTCACAAGATCGTTCAACAAATGCCGAGTTCTACCCCCGCCTGTCATATCCGGAAGTTTACATTCTGGACGGCGGCTACAGCGAGTTCTTCAACCAGCACCGTGATCGTTGCTATCCTCAAGCCTACGTTGAAATGGGTGCTGAGGAACATGCCTTCACTTGCGAACGTGAACTTGGCAAGCTCCAGCAAAAGCGGAAGGGTCTTGGCCGCGCGAAAACATTCGCCTTCGGCCAACGTGAATCTTTGGTTGATGCCTCGCCAACAGCTCCTGCTCGTCGTGTCCATTCAACATACATGTCGCCATCCCTGATGTGCGGTAACTCCCCCATTCTAGGCACGAACCGATCAACTCGTCGACTCGCCTCCTATTAATTGCATTGCAACATAACCAGAAACACGAATTCGCCAAAGTACTCCCAGCTTGCGAGTGTTTCTAGTTATGAGCAACCCCCATGACCGGTCCCTGGAGAACCGGCCAGAGAAGGCAAATGGCCTGCGGTTCGCCCACTTTCATACTCCACCCTGTTCAGTTTCATTGGACATTTCTTGCCACCATTGCAAGCTTGCATCACTTATACCCATTGTGTTTCGGCATCGGACGAAGTGTATTGGCATAGCACTTTCCTGCTTGCCTTACTTCTCATCGTATTGGATCTGGCATCTGACGTTCTCAGCGATTCGCACTTTGCACTATTTTTCCTTTACTCGGGTTTTCTTTCTGCGAGGCGTTGGCTGTTTCAGTTTCGCTTCACCCCTTCTTCTCCCGATCGTTTCATTCCGACATCCTCCACCGACACTGTCATGGAAGCAAAAAATCACTCACCGATGATGGCAATTCATCGAGTACGTACAAACACGAGTACTACAACATACAACCCATGCGAATACTTCCTTACGACTGGCATGCTACGACCTCGAATCCTACGGTACGAGCTTGATCACGACAGCACACGACAACCACAGCTCGAGATAACAACAAAACCCCTCCACCATTTCCTTATCGTTACTACTCAAGGGTACTTTTTCGCGGTGTGCCCCCGCTACCATCCATTTGCATCTCACGATACATCGACTCGTGAGGATAAATGCACTTCACTGCACAGTCAAATGAGCCCATATCGACTGTCCGCAGGCAAGCTCGAGGAAGAGCTGCTTTCTGGGATATGCTTCCCGACTTCTCGGGCAGCCAAATATTTCCCTTTTCTCCTTGGCAATATCTGATGCGAAGCATCTGTTGAGTTCGATGGGCTATGTCCAAAGCTCGTCTGTACCATGGCTACCTGCCTGTGTCACCTTCGGCATTGGGTGCGCTCTGAATAGTCTTCGATGTAACAGATTGCCCTACACAGGATGATGTCGGCGCGAGTAAATCGACGACTGCACTCTCCTCGTAACCAACAACAAAAAAATGGTCTAGGCAGACCCTCCACACCCATGGGTATCTCTCCCAGGATAAACTAAAAAAAAAACTTTCAATATCCTTAATCGTGTTCTATTTGCTGCGATTCATTGTGATTAAGTGGTGCCGAAATGCGTCTGTGACAATCCCTTTTGTGAACCTGAACAGTTTCAAAACGTTCCCACCCTGCCCAGATCACTGTTCCTGTTGCAAGGTGCGTTTGAGCGCATGGATCCCCCCCTTTACTCCAAAATAATACAGCGATAATTAGAAGAAACAGCTTTCCGCAGCGCGAAAGCAGTAACCAGTTCATGCATTGTTGAGTATCTTCCCCCCCTACAGACGACCAAGTCCATAATCCCTATCAAACGAGACATGCCCCCTCTCTTTATGCAGTCTCTTTCTGGGTACTTTTCTTTCGGGAAAAACACATGGAGTAAGGGGGTACTGGTGCGGTTGGGCGAGGGGTGAAAATGGAATGGAGTAAAGTTTTGGAAGTATTTTTTTTGTTCGGTTTGTTGAGTGAAATCCACCGATGTTTATTTCTCTTTCTTCGGACGAAAAGAAGAAAGAAGAAAATTGAATCAAATTTGTGGAATATTTGGATCATTTGCCTTGTAGCCAAGAAACTATTGAGAAGAGTACTCGAGATCATTGATGACGAGCTCGCCACCGATATGACAAAGTGGGCCAAATGTCTAAAAAGTGCTTCCTGGGTCATCACTTGCTCTGCGATTGGCTTTGCATGAGCAGAGTATGCTTGGATGGCACGGCTCACAGTGCGTACACATGCTCGCGGACGAACTTGGCGTCGATTCATTACTCTGTGCTTGTACTGCATCTGGAAATATGCTAGGCACTGCAAAAAGTCAAGACAAGGCGGCGGTACAGTATCTATCTATCCATCGCGATCCCTCAGGCCATGCATGAACCGCCTCCCGTTTTACGATGCGCAATAGCGTTTAATTCATTCTTTCCTTCCTCTTCAAAACCTATTTACAGGGTGCTATTACTACCGCTGCTACTCCGTGGCGGCAGCGGTAGTGGCAGCATTGCTGGCTTGCCCCTGGCACCAGTTGAGCCAGTCTGAAAAGAAGACGGCCTGCATCCTGATCGCGCCGCTAGCCCACTTGGCCTGCGTGTCCGCGTATACCCTGGCTACAAGCTGGATGTTCTCCGCCTTGTCGCCGCCCGACGCCGCCGCGGACACCGAGGAGGCGAACAGGCTCGACGCGACGACCAGGCTGGCACGCGAGGCCGCCTTGGCAAACGCGTGGGTCTCGCCCTGCGTCGCCTCGTGGTGGATGCGCTTGAGTAGGCTGAGCTGCTCCTCCGTGGTGAGCTGCTGTTGCTGCTGCTGTGCTTGCTTCTTCTTGAGGGCGTTGGCGAACGCCTCGATGGTCTTAATGGCCTTGTCGGTCAACGACTTGTCCGTCGTCGTGCGGACGAGCTGCAGGAGGGGTAGTAGCACGTTGAAAGCAACGGGGTTTGAGGCCTCCTGCTTGACATATATGTCGAGCAGCTCGAGTATGCGGCGCTTGAAGTTGAGCACCGTCTCTTTAGCGTCGCGCTTCTCCTTGGTCTTGCTGCCTCTCGCCTTGGCCGCACGCTGCTTGAAGACCTCGGCGAGCTTCTCGTCGAGCTCAATCATCTCCGAGTCGGTCATGTCGGAGTCAGAGTCGGAATCGTTGGCGTCGTCGTCACCGTCGGCTGCAGCGTCTTGGTCGAGACGGCGGCTTTTGAGGACCTTTGCGAGGGCATCATCGAAGTCTGCGAGCTCTTTGGCCTCGGCATCGTCTGAGTCATTCTCGTCGTCCGAGTCCGAGTCTTCGTTGTCCTTTTCATCGTCGGCGCCTTCCCCGTTCAAAGTGGTAAACTCTACGTCAGACCCGATCTCGGACATATCATCTTCCTCGACATCTTCCGCGTCTTCATCATCTTCACTACCGTCTTTCTCATCACCTGACTCAACTTCGTCGGCATCGATCATCTCTTCATCATCGAGATTCTCGAAGAGTGCCTGGTACCCACGTTGGTTCTCCTCAGCAACGAGAGGCTCGGTTAGCAGCAGCAGGGCTTCCGCAGATATTTGTGACGTGAAGGCTTCGAAGACTTGTTGGCTGATCTGGCGCATTAGAGTCGATTGCTGTGACACAAGCGACAGGAGAATCTCGACGAGTAGCTCCGAGGTTCCATTCTGGTCATCGTCCTTGGTCTTTTCGCTACACCGCTTGAGGTCTTGGAGCAGGTTGATCGCATCTGGCGCGCCGTTATAGAGCTGCAGAATGGCAACTGCGTACAGCAGTGCAAGACCAAGCGAAGTACTATCCGCGCTTTTGCTGCTAGCTGATTTCTTGCTCGCCTTGAGCTGCTTCTTCATTGCCTTAAGCGCCGTGGTGCGTTCCGTCTCCAGATCTTCGCTCATGGCCACGGCACTTGGCTTGACTGATGCCACTGCATTGCATAGATGCTTAAAGTCCTCCTTGCGCTTGGTCAGCCTAGCAAAGGCGGAGGACAGGCGACTCCGGAACACCTCGCGGGTCTTTTCAGAAATTTCTGGCTTGAAGTCGTCCGACACGGCGTAAGCGCCACTGGCGAGCTCGCTGATCGCCAGCTCGAGCACGTGGGGTGTGCCGTCGCTGGAGGATTCAGAGTCGAGCTTTGCTTGTGTGGCGAGTCGCAGAACGTACTGGGCGTACACTTGGCGGAAGTTCTCGACCTCCTTCTCGTCACTGTTTGATGGATTAGCGACATGAATGGCACGTGATGCATCGTAATTGCTTACCCCTTCATCACAAGAACTGGTTCCCTGAGCAGTTTGAGCACTTCGTCCGCGTTGTCCACTGTTGCCCACTGCATGAGCTTCTCAATGGTCTTGGTACTTGTCTTTTGGTCAAAATCGTAGGATCCCCACTTCCCCAGGAGCTGCTTCAGTACGGGCACGAGAAGCTCTGGAGAGGACTTGACGGCCTGGTCGATCACGTCAAGACAACGCAGGGCGGCGCGGTGGAGATAGCGGTCCTCGGCGGCGGCTTGGTTGACAAGGCATCTCATGAGGTTTTTGGTGAACAGGTCCAACACGAGCGTCTTGTCATCTGGGCCAAAGCCAGTAATGAACTTCTGGAAGATCATGAAACCTCGATACTTTTGTCCGTCCGTGGCAGTCTTGGAGAACAGGCCATCTGTGTTGTTATGTCAGCGATTGAGGGAAGCTGCGATCGGGAGCATGGTTTACTCACCGTCCACAACAGTGCTCCAGAACTGCTTGAACAGATCCTTGTCATGAGTCCTGGATGAGCCATCTCGCGTGGAGAATGAAGCCAGGATAAGATCCCAAACAAAGTTCAATTGCGCAGAGGCATTGCCCTGCTTCAGCTTTGGCCCGTTCTTGTCCTCACCAGTATCTTGCTTGACGCTCTCCTTCAGTACGCGAGCCAGCTCGGGGATGCTGCCAGGAGCCAGTGGATCACGCCAAGGTTTCGCTGGCGTCTTGATGCCTGGGTATATTGCCCGGACCTTGAGCCAAATACCAACACCTTCGGCAGTCTTGGCCCACCCAAGCTCTGACAACTTCTTGAGAAGATCCTCGGCTCTCGCTTGCCCCATGTGCGGAAGAGCTTCGACAATGACCCATCCACAGTGCGAGCGCAGCCAGACCTTCTTGTCAGCGGCCTTGAGCAGGAGATCCAGAATCTTGTGCCACCTGGAGTCGTCGTCAAAAATGATCTTGGCTTCCACGAAACACTGTAGACCGAAGAGCTGCCCGAAGTAGTAGTCCCGTTCCTCCTGGCCAGGTAGGTTTCCACCGGGTTGCGTGGTCTCTAGGAGAAGATCCAGCACGTTGTCGAATGTGAGACCAGGGAACTTGGTCCTGGCGAGATCCTTGGGGCCGAAGAGTTGGCCAAGAAGTTCCGTCAGGACGAGACTGAAGCCGACTCGGGAAGCGTTGCGAGAGCTGGCAAGGCCGCGAAAGAGCCGCTTCTCGATATGTCGCCGCAGGACAGCTTCAGGTGAGCCCTGGCCGCCGAGAAGACCAGTAATGAGGGCATCGGCGGCCGTGATGCGCTCAGCCACATCGACGCTGCCGAGGAGCTCGTAGATTGCGGCCTCGCGCTTGCGCTCCTCTCCAGAAAGCTGTTCGGTGAAGGCAGACTTGTCTAGGACCGTGACTGTGGGACCCTCCAGGTCGCCGTCGAAGCTGATGGTGTCCCCAGCCGCTGTCTTTGCCCGTTTCTGGGATGGCAGGGCGTCCTGGGCGCCATTCTTGGAGCTTTGCTTCCTTTTCCTGCCCATTGTGAGAACTGTGATGTGCGACAAAGTGAGTGGTGCTAAGAGAATGTTGGAGGCACAGCGGCTGCACTCTCCAGATCGCGACTCAGAAAGACTCAGCCAATCCAACTTTTTTCTGATTCTGCCGGCACTGATAAGCCATGCTGCAGCTGAGGTGCTGCACAACAGCATAGCTTGCATGCGACGAACTGCACAACGGACCCACCTCACTGCACCGGGTCAAGAAAGGCAGGCGGTCACAAATCGTGCTTCCCTGTCGGCCCGCTCAGACCCACTTCCCCGGATTCTAAGGTGCAGCCACCTCCCTCTGCTCTCTCCGGTTAGGTACACGTATATTCGACGACCATGACCTAAGAATGGGGACATTTCCATCCACTTCCAAACACATACTTCCTGTGACCACTCTCTGTGGCCCCCATTGGGCTCTCGATCTAGTGCGCTGTGTCCTTTCTACGTAGTCACTCCCTGCTACTCGGCACATGCACTATAACATGAGTCCAGTCCCGTTTGGCTGCGAATTGGTGACCCACCGAGTTTAAATGTTCTCTGTACAACCTGGACACGGCCTCATACTCAGTTTGTCGAAGTCATTCGTTTTACCGCGCGTGACTCTCTAGCGATTAACAAAGTGACACATCGGCAGACCTCGAGATGTTTGTTCTTGCCGTCGAAACAACACTTAAGTACTCTTTCAAACCTATGCTGTTCATACTTTTCAAATCTGTAATGAACTAGTGCTCCCATCAGAGTGATTTTCGCATTTCCGTTTATTGCGGAGGGTTCTTTGCTTCGCAGGATCAAGTCTTCAGGCACAAAACGAAGCTGAAGGATCATAAAACCAGGCCGCGTTTAACACTATCGTATACAGAAACCTACTCTTTCCATCTTGCTGGCTGCGTACAGTACCTTTGAAGCTGAACTGCCTTCAAAGTGGCATGCCGACCAGTTCTTTCCATCTCGAAGATCTTGTTCCACAACTCAGCCCTACACGGCCTTCCCATTTCTACACTGCTCAAGTGCTATTTCCTTCTTCAACAACGCCCTCATCAATCCACATCAGCAGACACTGTGAGGTGTGTACCTTCCAAGCTGACCGCAGCGTGATTTGCTTTATTTGCTCGCCTGTGGCAACACACGCATTTGCGCAACACCTCACATCAAAATGGGCTCGCTACCTCCCACACAGAGTCTTCCAGAGCTCCAAGAGTACTGCGTCTGCGCCGCGTGCACGCTTCGCCATGTCAAGCCATCAACCCAACAAGCTGATGGCATCTCCTGCTCTGTCGCGGATGCTCGAGCCAAGCATACCCGTGATATCGGTGTGCTGTAAGTCTCGGCCCGGGCACTGACTTCATCATAGCTTCACTCGATCTACTACGAAGTGCCATTCCAAGAATCACACGCGTCGAGCACCACAAAATCATTTCCAAGAGGGTATACTGATCATACTTTCGGAACAGGACTAGAGAAGATGGCCGTTTTGTGACTGTTGAATTCAAGAACCCTACGCTCCCAGGCGACGGGCGCAGCCACGCTGTACATGTGGTTGTGCTCGCATACTTCTCGCGGGTTGTCGAGCGGTTGGTCAAGGACTTTTTGAATTGCCACAGCAAACGAGTCATCTCAGTCATCTCCTTCGAAGACGAAATTTTAGAGGAGGATGACGTGAAACTGCTCGCGGAGTGGTGCTACACAGGCTGCTTGGAATCGCTGGCCAAAGCATATGTGGAACCGCCATCTCCCATGGAAGACGCTGATGACAGCGAAGAGGATCAAGTCAGTCTCAGCAATGACCAATCGTCCAGCAAGCGCAAGGGCAAAGGAAAGGCTAAAGCCAAAAACAAGAGAGCCAAAACTAGCAAGCCTACTCAAAGGGATAACTCGAACCTTCAGCAGATCCCCAAATTCGCGGCCAAAGACACCATAGAGCGTCTATACTGCATCGCGGCAGACCTCGAGATGCCCGAGTTCGCCAACTACTGCATGAACCTCATCATGGCTAAGTACAGCTGGAACTTTTTTTCCGCCCAAACCCAACATCTAAGGACGCACAAGGAGAAGGCACGCTCGGATATAGACCGGTCGCGGAAGAAGAGGGATGCCCAGTCTCGCCGTGCGGCTGCCGGTGCCAGCAGCAACATTAACGTAGACAATGGAGAAAGCAGCAGCACTCAGGGACCTGGTGCTAGCCACGACATCGCAAGGAACCACGCCGAGCAGGAGGGTGGCGAAGAGCGACAACTGCAGCCAAGGAGGAAGGCAAACACGGCGAAGCAGGCGTTTTCTTATGCCCGTCCCGACTCCAAAGTCCCCTTCAACCTCATGCTCCGCGACGCCCCTTACGCCCCTCACGGCCTGCAGTTTGTCGTGCGCAAATGCGGACAGGACAACAAGTACCGGCGGCATCTACGTACGTACATGCGCGACGTCTACTCTCAGCGCAACGCGGGCAAGGTCCTGGACTACGTCGACGACAGGGGAGCTTTCACGAAGACGTGGAAGGACGCAGTCAAAAGCGACGACGAGTTTAAGAAGTGGGTCGAGCAGCACTTCCAGATTTCGGCAGAACTTGATGGTCATGGGGAGCGGCAGGCTGCCGCAACACTGCTGAACTGGCCGGTATACATGGTGAATACGAACGACGACAAAAGCCGACGGCAGAGTGGATCTTTTGGGGCTACACAGGCAGCGGCATCATCGTCATCATCTGCCGCGGCTGATCAACCGGCATCGCCGCTGGTAGTTGCGCGCGATCCTGACGTATTCTGGGCAGAGCTTGTGAAGCTTCGTTTCGAGGACGTCGTCGTGAAAGAAGGGGTGGAGGGGCGCCCGCTGCGGACTCCCGCCGACGAGAAGGACCTCTTGAGATGGACTCGGCACTGCCAGGACAACATCTCCCTCTCGAAGCAGATCGCCAATCTCGTTGTCACCGAGATGTACAAGGAGAAGCGAGATCTTAAGAAATTTCGATTTGGGGACTTCTAGGAATATGGCTACGAGCGATGTGTCTACGCCTAGCTTGCCCGAATGCGGATAATTATTCTGATCTTACGTGCCAACAGAGCGCGTGTTCACTTATGAGCATACTGCCAGTATCGAGGCATGTCGAAGACGAAGGCCGGGGAGGACGTGACACGACCAATAAGCATCGCACAAGGGCAACGACCTCGTGAAAAGGCTAGGCTCTTGTCCGGCTTTGCTCTCTGAGGTCTAGACGTTGTTTTAGATAAGGAGATAGCTTGAACCAAACGGTGCTTTCTTGCCATGTGTAATTTGTCTTGTGTACGCATATTGCTACTCGAGGCTGAGTACCAGTTTGTCAGTAGGGGACGTGGCAAGTTGCGTATAAGGTACCGGCTGCAACCGCACACCGTCGCGACATGGGTTCGAAAAGTTCCCGCTGCTCGCCATATAATGCTACCACACACGTCTATGCCATTCCGAGGCGGATCGTTAGGTCATTGATTCTTGCTGCTTCTTCTCTATGCCATGGCTGTCTCTACTCCTCCATCTTTTCCTCATCCTCGTCGTCCTCCTCTTCGTCATCACTATCGTCGTCCGAGATGGCTTTCTTTGCTAACCGTTCCGCCTCCTCCAAGATGTCGTTAGGCACCTCCATGTGCCGGCCTTTTGTGGGGCCGTCGACGTTACTGATCCAGCTCATTTCGAGCTCGAATTCCTTGTCTTTGTTGTCCTGCTGCGCCACGTAGATGATACGGGCCGCCTCCTTGACACCCTGCAACAGGTCGAGCTTGCCCGCGGCGAGATCAAGCTTCTCCAGCTCGGCCTTGGCAGCCTGCCGTCCCTTGCCAGTAGCCGCGCCGTAGTAGCCCCAGTACATACCACTAGGCTCGATCATGTAGAGACCAGGACCGCCGTGCTTGCCTGGTACCTTGCCGCCAGCGCCTGTGGAGGGGCCCAGGCCGACTTCGCCATCCACGGGGGCGTCCAGCTCCGAATCGAAGCCGCCAACAATTGCGGTGATGCCGAAGGGTCGGACGGACTGGTAAAGTGTGTAGGCTTGCAGGTAGCCGCCCATGCGGCTGGCCAGGTCGGATGTCGAGATTGGTGTCTTGAAGGTTTCCCTCCAGGCGCGGGACTCGTCGCGGGCGCGGTCGACAAAGTGACGGCCATCGGGGATCATGCCGGAGTATACCTGCGGTCAATCACGAGGAATTAGTCTCAGCCTCTGAGTGGAGATCAGAGCACAAGAGGCCAGATTAAGCTGAGAAACATACAACACCTAGATGTCTGTCAATTGTAGCAATTCTCTTGTTGGCGCCGGGCTTGGCGAGCTTGGATGTGACGACCTTCTCGACGGCGAGGACGACGCCGTCCTTGCACCGGATGCCGACTGATGTACCGCCATTCTCAACCGCCTTGACGGCATATTCGACCTGGAAGTTGCGGCCGTCGGGAGAAAAGATCGAGTTGGCGAGATCGTAACCTGTGCCTATCGACGTCTGTGTAATTCAAGGAGGGGCAGAGGTGAGCTTGTGGGCGGGAGCCTGCGGATGTGCGAGGGGCCTTACCATAGTGACGATGTGTGCTGCGGACGCGTGGAAGGTGACAATCAAGAGCTGATGCGGATGCGGAGAGGTAGAGCCGTTGATTTGGCTGGGCCCGAGATTGTGCAGACTGGTGGTGGTGCTTACTGCGTGTTTGTGGTGATGTCGTTCCTCGAGAGGCAGTGAGGTTGACGCAGCTCGACCCCAGCAGTGACCCACTTGAGCTTCAGGCAGCCTGAGCTGCGTGTTACAAGCTGACCTGCTAAAGGCGCTGCTAGCAGCTTGCTCCACGGACGTAGCATTAGCCACGCACTGCGGGCAGCTCTACCCCGCCACACGTGGCTGGTGCCTGCTTTTGGACCAGGATCCATCCAAGTGAGCCGATAAATCCGCGGGCTTTGCCTTCAATCAACTCACCCCGAAATGATGTCGATCGCATCACTACACTTGTATTAGCTCGCCTTTGTATGCCCAGAGGAATCCAAATCGAGTTTGCAGCTTTATATCGCTTATTCACGCACGGGGAAGGCGTCCAGGTTGCACAATTGCTGCATCCACAATCCACACTCGCTTGTGTGCCTTTGAACACAGACCAGAAAGCACAAACGGTGTCACGTATCATGGCGCAAAATCTGATCAATTTTTTGGCATCGCGTGAGGTTTTCTAGCTCAGACCTGAGATCTAACCATTTAGTAATCCCATCTCTCTGTTTACACAAACTTGATCTTGCCGAAGAAGGGCGTCTTGTGGAAGCTCGCCTCGTCAGGAGGGCTCCATGCGCCGAGGTCCTGGTTCGGATACGTCTCGGGCGAGACGACGGTGCGGAAAAAATTCATCCGCCACTCGGTGCCCTTGGCCTTGCCGTCGTCGATGTTGAACAGGCCAAGCGGGATGCGCGCCGTCGACGTCCACTTCTCCGCGTCCCTGTCGAGCACAGTCTTGGCGACGAGGCCGTCCTGGATCGGCGTTTGGATGAAAAAAGTATCGAGGGGGAAGGCCGGATCGCGGACCTTGCTCGGATTGTAGATGAAGGCGTTGAAGGTGGCGTTGTTGGGGCTGACCTCGAATTCGAGATATGTCTTGGGGTCGTTGGTACCGAGCGCGATGAAGGCCTCCATGACCTCGTAGCGCCACAGCTCATCGTTGGTGCCATGGGCTGGGTCGAAGTAGAAATTGGTCTCATTGTAGGCGATGAAGGTTGCCACGATGGCTGTTTTGTCGTAGCAGAGATCGACCCGAGTGAGGGGGAAGTCGTTCTTAGCGGGGACCGACTTGCTGTACGTGAGGATGCCCTTGCCTGGGCACGCGGGCACGCCCAGAGAGGGCAGCCTGGTACCGAGCACGAGTACCGGCGCAGCGGCGGCGATGATGGTAGTGATGCGCATTGTGGCTGTTGTTGGTGTTGTTGTCGTCCAAGATGCGGAAGGCAGGAACGTCGGCTTTGAATAGTGGTGGTAGCCAGGCAACCACCCACCGAGCTGGAGAAGCATGCGGCCGGCCATCGCCTTATATACAAGTCACTGCCTTGCCCGACAATGAAGCTCCACCTGGGCGTTCTTTGCCCAAGTGCGACTGCTCATTGAGCCAAAAGACAATGCCAGGCAGGAAGGCATGCAGGTTTCCAGTCAATACCCTTTCGGGATCCACCTCTCACTGTGCCGTGTATGGGGATCATCGCTGGTCTCGAGGGGGCTCTATTTCCTATTCGGACGAAATGAGTATTGGTCCTGCAGACTACCAGGGCAACGGAGGGTCGGCCTTTGGAGATGGTGTGGTGAGCATCGAATGTCGCTGACAGAAGGTCAGGGTCGACCCTCGGGTGCAATGAGGTAGGGCGGTGGTAACGTTGTCATTGGCTGCATGCAAATGTAACGGTATCCTTCACTCTTCTTCCCGATGGAGAGCCTCTGGTTTGTAAAAGGTGCCATGCAGAACATACATCTCTAGCTCATACGGAAGAGTGCTCTCGGGTTCAAGGTCAAATGTAACGCAACAACACGCCAGGGTACGGGCCTTGCGAAAACCTATTCCCGGAGTTCGTTTGCCCGCCTCTCTACGTTATTCAATCACCCGACGATATACTGCATCTGGGATCTCCATTTGTCTGCCTAGCCTTGCTGATGTCAAGCATAACAGGCTTTGTAAGCAGGACTTATTTGTGTACCGCGGGGGCGACACGGAAGTTCACATGGAGTTTAGAACTCCCCTGTTCTTCAGTCAGTGATCTTCTTCTGGGAGACAAGACCCAATTAGAGAAGGGATAAGAAAGCACAAGCGTTGGATGATCCCATGACGAGCGCAATGCCCCACAAATTCCAGCCTAAATGCCATTTAATCTCACAAGGATAACGACCGACAGATAGACGACAATTTAGGACAGAAGAAAATATAGAATGAACGACCAAAGTAAAATCGCTCTAAAAACTCTAAACGAAGAAGACTTTAGACAAGCTTACAGTTTGAAAAAGCAAGGTGAATCCATGAGAGAAAAAAATTGTGCGAATGACACAAAAGTAAGTGCCCATTACAGGAGTCGAACCTGTTATCTCCTCATTACTAGTGAGGCGCATCACCGTTCTGCTTAACGGGCCAGTTGGGTTAACCGAATCCTTTTGGATTGTGGTTCGATACTCAATACCAATTTTTTAGCAAATATAAAGGATTGTTTTTGGTGGCAGCCATTTGTACCACGGCTACCTCTTCCATTCCCCCCATTTCTAATTCGCGAAAATACGCTCGGTCAACGGGTCCATTCTACTTGCAATGCATGTGGGTACAATTGTGCGCACTGCATAAATCGCAAAGACAGAACCTATCGAATAGCTATGCCGCAATTGAATTGCTGCATCAAGCACTTCACCTGCTTCTCAGCGTACACCGCCGTCCCCTGGAAATATGCCCAACGAGCCTCGGTTGGTCCCGCTGCAGATCCATGCTTGTCTCTGCTTGCAAATGACAGGGCGGAAGTTGACGTCAATTCCCGCCCTGCCGTGTCGGTTGCTGTTCAGCTCACTGACGATCATGGTTGCGTATGATGGTAGTGGCGCTATGGATCTTCACCAGAGCTGAACACAACTCACGTAATGAGATCCCCTTCACTGCTTCACGGTCGCGCACATGCGGCTGAGGATTGCTCCGCAAGCTGCTAAGCGAAGGGGCGCTGTGACGTCACATCGACTTCGCCTTTGAGACGAATAGGACAAAAGAGTTACGCTTGGTGTGGTTTGTCACACACACGAACAGCTCGCAGGATTTCAGGCGTCTTGCTTGGGGTTCCTTCCTTGCAGATCAGACGGTAGTGCACTGCTATGTTCAGTGCCTTAAACCGAGACAAGTTCAACCACTGATCTATCTCGCCTCCGCGCCGGCAGTTGTTAGCGTGCAACTCAGAGGACCCTGACCTGCCTAAATCAAGACATGCATCGCCAATCAGCCCTCCTTGGTGACCGACTTGTGCCTCTGCCTCGCCTGTCGTCTCCGTGAATCTCCGCCCAGACTCCGATCCCGCGACGATCCTCGTGCGAAGATCAAGGCTGCCCTGCATACCCAGGCCTGCAGATCTACATATTTCGCCAAAGCCTGCTCAATCCAGATAAGCTCAGCTGGAGGGTTTTTTGCCCCACGACAGAATGTCATGGGGAAGATGGGTGGTGGCGGGTGCAGCCGCATCGGTGATGCAGAACGCGGTAGATCTGCAGGGACTAAAAGCGTTGGTTCTTTTCATAGCTTAAGGTGGAAGACTTGACACGCAAAAATAGAGACGGGCTTGGAGTATACAAAGCATGGTTGACTTCCTTGAGGTCAAGAGATATACCCGTAGCTATCCATCACAACAACCAACACAACAACAAGCCACAAAGTCATCTTTCCTCTCAGACTTAAATCCACAAACCCACGTCACTCGACACCCTCCCTAATCATGAAGGTGATTCATACTTCCTCCCCAAGCGATTCCCTCAATCCCACACTAACTCACATGGCACACTTCCCAACAGTTCACCACAGCCATCACTACCCTCACAACCCTGAGCCTCGCCTCCGCCGCCGCCGTGGACTTGAGCCTGCGCTCCGGCACCAAGCTGAGCCAGTCCGAGGCCGCCTCGCGGATGACAGCGGCGGGCATCACCGCTTCCTCAACGGGCGGTTGCACGGACCGGACAAACTCAAAGTGCACGTCATACGACGGCCTGTACTCGGGCACCGTCGACGGGGCAGTCACGCTCAAGGGCGCGTGCGGGTGCTCGCTCATCGTCACGGGCGGCACGGAGACAGGCCACGCCGGCGGCACCTACTCGCACGCCAACGGGTACAAGCTCGACTTCCGCAAGAACACGGCGCTTGACAGTTACGTCAAGAACAGCTTCTCCCGGATCGCGGACAGGAGCGACGGGTACGAACAGTGGAAGTCTGCAGCGGGAAACATTTACTGCGTAAGTCCCCTTCAAAGATATGTTGAATATGTGTCTGTGTCATGATGACACATAGCGACTGGGTCAATTGCGGCTTCCCACGAGGTTTTGGACTTTCATACTAATACGATTTTCTACAGGATGAGGGAAACCACTGGGACGTAACGTACTATTAAATTTTGAACGGGCTAGAAAAGTCATGATAAGAAACTCAATAAAAGTTAAACCAAAACATGGACTTATTTCATATCCGAAGCGAAATTTGATCGTGCGATGTAGTGTGAGCATTACAGTGCATGAGTGTCATTACAGTGGTAAAATTCCTCGCATACTTGTACATTTGTGCTGAGCCCACTTACAGACACCACAAATCATGGACACCTTGGCAGGTTCTGTTATATCTTGTGTAGGATTCAACACTTCCGCTGCTCTGATTCCTTCTTGTGCAGCTCGTATGGTGCCCCCTTTGGCCCCGCATCCAACGACTCATCGTTATCTGGGAGCGTACGAAACAGATCTCGTAGCTTGTCTAGAGGTGCGGTGAGGAGGGCACTGGCTGTCTCGAAGCCAACGGATCCGGTCGGCGCATGCGGATGGCTTCGAGTTGGGGCGAAGTGTTTTGTTCGCTCGTAGCTAAGGCATAACTCCTTCGATTGAGTCAGACTTATGACCTTTTCCAACTTACCCATCAACTCTTCTTCAACGTTCTTGACATTGTCCTGGAAACTGCTATACAACCTCTCGAGCTTGGCTCCGAAATGCTCGTCATCAGTCTTCAAGTTCTGAAACTCTGCTAAAAGCTGCTTGATCTAACTCAAGATTTTCTAATTAGTTTCTACAATTAAGGTGATTTGTCCTTCTTCTAAGGTTGGGTTGAGGAACCTTCCCAATACCCTAAACTGACCTCTTGGTTGGCGGCCCGCTCTTTTCCTACAAGCTCTTTGCCACCCGGTATGTCCTTTTCTATAGCTGGGTACACGACGAGCTCTTTCGCAACAGTATGCCTGGCAAGCTCCCAGACGAACGCATTCTGGAAACCCTTCTTCTCGTCAGGCGTGGCAGCTACGTGAGCACCTTGGTAGAAGATGGCGAGCTGGTCGTAGTCCTGGTGCAGGGCAGAGCTGAGCTTGAAAGAGTGGGAGGGTCCTCCGAGGTTCGCCTTTTCAGTTGCGAAGGAGTATTTGCTCCCGACCGCATACGTCCTCGTCCAGGCCACGGAGGAAGCTGACTCAAGTCCTCGAGTCGTCTGCCTAACTGTTGGCCGAGATGCTACCCGTACAATACCGAAGGCTCTGAGGGTAGTTCGAGATAACATGGCGGTTGCTGTTGTCTGTATTGGCTTTGCGGGGCTTTGTGGTTAAGAAATTGATGCTAAGCAGAGTAAACAAATGCAGCAGTGACCATGACCGAGGTACCTATCATTCGCCGTCAATAGTACTTCGTCGTGGCCGTGCTATCCCTTCGATTACGACTACATTACGTCAATGTCGTCATGACAGTCTCAATCGTTGCCAGTCATTGGTGCTAGCCCCGTTGTTGCTTGGTGTCTGGATTTTGATCGATGAGCTTAACAAGTGGAGGTTTCGCATACATGGATGTAAGGAAAGTGATGGGCATTTTAGGCAATTTCTAGTTGAATCAGAATGAAGTGCTGCGGTACATCCGCGGCGTGCACGCTTTGCACGGAGATGTCAACTGTTGTTGAGGAGTTGTTCGAGATGAGGTATTCCAGATCCGAGGTTGTGTGTGCCTGCCGTGCTCGGAGGACGAAAGTGGAACCTGGGTTATGCCGTGCCCCGCGCTGGCACAGCTCTAAAGACGCGACTGCCGCGGCGGATTTCGTCCCCAAATCCTAGCAACCGCGTTGAGTACCAGGACACCGCAAGTTGCGAACCTGCGACAGCTTCACTTTCGACACAACGCCTGCAGCTCTGTTGCCATCGATCCCGATGCACCAAACCTTGCTGAAATCGCCTCGGACTCCTATTTGGCACCAACTCAATGGCATGTCTCAACCCTGGCGTGCCTCTCGGTAGTTGTGAGTGAGCTCCTTGTGATACAAGGAGGAGCTCCAACACGACAGCAAGATGAACTATTTCGCCTCCAAATCCGCCCCGCCATGGACGCACCCAAAGCCTCCAGATGGCAATGCAAAATCGAGACTGCGTCCATTCGAGATCTGGTTACCGTCCCTCCCGAAGCGATACGAATGCGGCGACGGCCCTCCTCCACTTGCGCCCTTGAGCATGATATTAAAGAACGATTCGACAGCACGAATCCTCGACAGACGCGTCATGTGCGGGCCCCCGAAAAATAATGAGATCAGCCTGCAGCTCTACTATGTCGTCGGATGGCTAGACCTACCGGCTGCTAGGGTCGCGATTCAGGCACAGCAGATCCACGAGTACGTCTCGCCGCGGGAAGTCGAGGACTTTGAGTACAAGCTGTACCTCGAGCGTGAGGCTCAAGAAGAAGCGGAAGACCTGGCAGCTGCTATCGAAGCTGTCGATCAGGCAGAGGCAGCAGAGAATGCTATACTGAGAACGAAGCCCGCGACGTCTGCGGCCAAAGGGAAAACAAAGGAATGGAGAGGGCGCAAGAGGAGGAGACAGCGCCCTAGCAAGGCAGACCTGATTGCCAAGAAGCAGGCCGAGGAAACAAGCTTCAACAAGTCCGAGGCAGCGGCCATGAGCGGTGCTCTTGCGACATCCGCCTATGATACTAATGGGCCTTCCTTGACGGCGCCCTCGCTCTCTACGCCGAAGAAAAAACACATTCCACCGAGTACAATCATCGCTGATTCCGAGGATCAAGCCCTCGTGGACGATGCCGAGGCTGAGGCCGAAGCGGATGACCGTGCCGATGACAATATGGAGCTTGACGACGACGATGCTATCCTAAGGCAGCTCCACCAGACGAGCATGGTGAGTCCAGATGCGCTGGGAGCAATCAAAAGCGAGACTAGGAACAGCACGCCGGGACTGCCGCCAGCCAGTCTCGTACCCACTGTATCGGACTTGGCGAACACCAGTACTTCTGCAGTGCCTACTAGAATAACTTTGCAGCATTACGGATTCACGCCAGCCGCGAAGAGTACAGTTCCATGGCCAGTTATGCCAACCACATCACAGAGCACTTCCAGCGCACCCCTCAAGATTGCACAACCATCTACGCCGCTCATGAAATCAGAGAAAAAAAAGCCGCAGAGCAGGAAGAAGAAGGACTTAGTCAATGACAGTCAAAATGTGGAGGAGGTGTGGGAGGTCAAATGCCTGGAAGGCGTACGGATCGATTTCGTTGATGGCAAACGAGTGCGGGAATTCAAAGTACGCTGGAAAGGCAACTGGCCGCCCGACCAGAACCCGACCTGGGAGCCCGAGGAGAACATTGACAAGCCCTTGATCAGGAAGTACCTCGCGAAAAGGTCAAATGGAAGCGAGCAATACCCTGGCACGGCACCGCAGGCTCCACCACTGCTAAAGCGGAAATATTCGAGTGTAGCAGAAGCAGTAATGGGAGAAGCCGAAAATGAGCGCGAACATCGTTCTCCTGCTCTGCCCAGTCCGTCGATATTGGGTACCAACAATGATGCTGGTTTGGACATTAATAATGTCACAAGGTATCGATCCTCGAACCATGCCAATGACAGCCCGGCTAGCACTGACGACGACGACAACGACGATATACTACAAGTCACTGATCCAGGGACCCAACATGAAGAGACGCCATTTCGTAACCAGGGGTTCAACGATGCACTCATGAGAGAACTTGAGACGTCATTTCGCCGACAGGACGTGAGACGGAGCAGCGAAGGCACCAGTGCTTCAGCAGCATCCTGAGGGACGATATCGTGCATACATGCACAAAGCTAAAATATACCAGTGGATATTGCTCTTGAATTGCTCTTTGCAGACACTAGCCAAGGCAGAGCAATGCGGCCTAGATTACTGCATAAATGCATTGCGTAAAACCTGGAGAGTGTATTTGTTTATCTAGCATGGCGTCGGGTTTGGTAGCGAAATCAGAGATACCCTCATCTATAGCTTTCGAGCTTGTCTTTGAGTTCCATGTATTAACCTACGGACTGTTTTCTGCGCTACCTCGATCAGCCGGCTCTGCAAGCCACCCAGTTCGAATTGCGGCTCGATTTTGTTTTCTCAAAAGCAAAGCAAGGGTTTGTCAAGTCAAAAAAGAAACCCGTCGCCTCCTAATCCCCGGGGCACTCCCGCGGAGCGCATTTTGGAACCACCTCCTAAGATGCCCACTGCCCACAAAAGGGTTACTTGGGCTTTCGGCGCCCTTTCAAGGACAAAAACCTGCCAAACTTTGACCATGCAATCCGCAAGACTCTGCTCCTCAGGCTTTGGTTGGTCACAACTCCACGAGATAAGCAATAGGCTCATTTGCTGTTTTCTCTTCTGGCGCCACCATCTCCTCGGTCTCAATCTCACTCTTATCGTCGATGGCTCCAAGTGGCGAAGTGGGCGTGGAGCAAGTCACAGAGTACTCCGTCTCCATTGACGATGACGACGACGACGCCACTGCCGCCGCAAACGTGGACCATATGCTTGGCGGGCTGACGATACCGGCGGCGCCGGCAGGGCTTGATGCGTTGGTGTCGGTCACATCAGTGTCACTGAGGCCAAGGAGGTCTCCAGTGCTGGCAGCAGCGCCGTCGTCTCGGTTGTGTCTGACGTGTCGTTGAGCAGCGGCAGCAGAGTCATCGCAACGCGCCTGCACGGTGGCGAGCTGCCGCCGCAGCGGGGCTGTGTAGCCGGCGAAGTTGTCCTCGAGGAGCTCCCCGAGGAACCCGGCCCTCCATGGTTGCAGGATGGAGAGCTTGTTATCGTTGTGTTTGTCCATCCCGACGCTGTGGCTGCTGCGTTTTCCTCTAGTGGCGACGTCTTCTCCAACCCTCGTCGTCGTCGTCGCTGTTGTGGCTGGGATTGCTGCGGGGCCAAGGCATGCCTGAGCGATTTCCGGATTGTCAGTGTCCTGCAGCAACTCGTCAATGTCGCCGGCGCACTCGTCCTTGCCGAAGCCGACTGTCACGGCGCCAGGCGTCCCGGAGGTTGCATGGATCTGATATCGCAGCGCGCTCGCGGCGCGGATGGCGTGCTCGATTTTGCAGAAGCCGAGGTGAAGGAAGGTCGTGGTGGTGCTGCGAACTCGGGCTGTACGGTGGTGGTCGTGGATGCTGGTGGTGCCGGAATTGCCCGACATCTCGGTTTTTGGGGAGTCGTTGTGCTGCATGTCCTCATCGTCGATACCGGTATCCCGTTGATGAGCTAGGGCGATGCTTGTCTCTAGTTGCGTGGCCTCCTGCTCAATCCAAGCGCTCTCCAGTAATGCGTATCTCTCACCTTGTCCTCCCCGCGCCCCTTTCGTGGGGCAAGAAATGTCTCGATGGTATGGCCATGATGACAGGAAGCGTTGGGTGATCAGGTCCATGCACTTTTCGACGATCTCCCCGGTCGCAGCAGCATCAGCAGCGATGTGATCTTGGCGATCATACTGCTGGTACCGCACGACCACATTCCGAGACGCTCTCTCGTTCTGGATCACCCTGTGCAGCCATGCCGGGAGCGGGTAGGATGGCGTCTGTGCGAGCTGGACGCGGACGTGAGAGGAGTCACTTCTGTGGCTGCGATGAGTATCTGTGTCGTTGTGACAGCCACGCCCCCAGAGTAGCAGTCCCTTGCCAGCGTTCTCCAGGTTGTTGACGTACTCCACATACGCATGCGCCTCGCGGGGGTCCGCGAACTCAACATACGCCAAACGGCGGCAAGGCGCCGATGAGGTGACAGACGCATCACGACGACACGCTGCCGGCCAGTGCGTCATGTCAACTAGACGAGCCCTGACGACCATGCCGCCTCTGACGCGGGCTAGCACCGCCGAGAGCGTGTCAATGGAGTTGGGGATGTTGCTAATGACGACACTGCGGCACAGCTTGCCCCTCTTGACACAGAGGTCGGCGGGCGAGACGATGTAGCGTGGCTCGTTGATGTCGAGCATGTCTGTAAAGGCCGTCGTCGGCTGGAGAGGCGAGCTGTATGTAAGCATCTCATTGCCTGGCTTGGGAATTATGGCGGTCACGTCGGCTTGTTGCCGCTGAACGGGGTTCTCAGGTCGAGCGTTGGCATAGCTGGCTCCCACCATGACTGTTCCTGCCTCTAGATCGCTTTGCTGGCCAGTGATTTCAAGCGACTGAGTTTTCGGAACAATTGATCCCTTTATGGCTGTCGTTGCCGGTACTTCCACTCTGGTCTGGCTCGATGGTACACCCCTAATTGTCGACTCAGTAACAACCGGCACCTCAAATTTTTCGCTCACATCCTGTCGATCTTGACGGCAGGCAGCCTTGTCTGCGGCGGGTAAAGACTTAGAGCAGTGGTGTTCAACGTCACCACTAGAACTGCTTGCACACTCGCAGACAACCTCGAAGCCGCCAACACCACCACAGCCCTGTCGCTGAGAGACAGTTCGGGAGGTCGCCGCGATACGTGTCTTGTTGCGCAGGATCCGCACGCGCAACTCGCAGCATTGTAGCATAAGCCGGTTAACCTCTTGCGACCTCTCTGACAAACGCAGCGCCGCAGACGTTAGGGTGTCAAGAGTTGGGGCGTCGTTGCAGCCAGAGCCGCTGTCCGATCTGCTGCTCGGGTGGGCACCCTTGGTTCCATCATGACTTTCATCATCGCATATGTCGTTTTCGAGGTTGGTGTCTTTGATGATAAGCAGGTCGTGAAGACGCTGGATGAGAGCTTTGTAACGAAGTCTGTCGTCATTGTTGAGAGCTCTAAGGGCTGCGAGGCTCCTTTGAGTCCTACGCAAAGTGGCCACCTGAGTAGGTGTTGCCAAGCTTGGTGTGATTGTGAACCTGAAGGTTGCGGGAACGGCGGGGTTTCGAGGAAGTACTATCTTGCACGACCTCTTGGCAGAGAGAGGCAAAGCTGACTTTGCCATGCTGGATTGAAGGTGATGATTCTGGGAACAATGTGGTTGATCTTAAGTAAAGCAGAGAGACAATTGAAGCTGTTAGAAGAGGGACCGCGAATGCTGAAAGCTGTGAAGTGGGTTTCTGCTTGAATTGAGGCAAGAGCACAGGTCGTTGTATGTAATACAATAGTAGGTTCTTGAGAAGGGAGTTTTTGAGAGGAGAAGGCATCCACACAAATATTGTTGCAATTGAAGATGACCATGAGGTTGAGTTCAAAATATGAGGGCGTGGCCGACGGTATTTGCAAAGTCGGGATTAAGAGTCAGCGGACTAATAAACTCGAGCTTCTGTCGCAGACTGGCAGGCACAGCAAGCGAGCTGGCTCTATTTTGGAGTTGCCTGGTCAGTTCTAAGTGTGTCCGATTTCAGAGAATGTTTCCAATGCATGGAGTGCGATTATGTCTGCAAAGCTTTTCCTCGGAGCTGCAGAAAGGTGGTGGCTGCTCTTACTACTTAGGAACAACTTGAAGTCCACCTTCAACTCAGATCCTTCGAGCCCTGGAGAACTCGACAGCTTGGTGCGTACAAGATGTACAGTGCTCTCAAGACTTTGTAGATGACATCCTGCCACGATCCTCAACCTCATCACCTAGCTCTCACTGGAGTAAACATGACCCTTGAAGAACCTTTTGTGGTATGCCTAAGAATATCCTGCAGATCTCAGAACCAACTGGGGTTTTCAAGGCTTTCGAGCGCGGTCATTTTCTTGATCTGTGGCGACTTGCTTTGATAACAGTTCATTTGTGCCCACTAAGTGCGATTTCTTGCAGTGTCGTCGAACGCTCCAAATCTCTACAGCGCCGTGGATCTGACGACTTGCCAATTCCTCGGCAGCAACGTGTCATTCGACCTATGTCGGAAGAATGCCTACATTTTCCGTTCAGGAGAACGAAACCTACGTTTATTTCCTCAATGGATAATTCTCCGACGCAAATCAAGTCGCCCAGTTGCACGCATATAAACAGCCAGATTCATTACACACAAAATGATGACTTCTCTTTAACATGCTGAGTATTTCAGTCTGGTTCAACACCAGAACAGGTCGGAGATTGCCTTCATTTTCGTTCTGCGTCTTGAAATCGACAGGGCAACAGCCACAACTTCTACCCCACGAGGTCGCTTCGAACACTCAATACCTAAGACAAGAACTCTACTTGTTGACAATATGTTGCCCCAGGACATACATGCACAGAGAAGAGAACCGCCATCAGCACCACCACAGGGCGTATTACGACCCAGCAGCCATGTTTCCCCCTCCCCTCGCCATGACCCTCGGCCCTCTCTCTTCCCGAACCGCAAACAAACGCGTGAGCCCAACATCATCTCAGTCAGCCTGAGCCTGGTTCTGTCCGGGGCCTGGAGCCCCCCCTCCCCCTTATTTCCTTTTTTTGCCAGGTCCCAAAGACTTTTGGGTCACCTCACTGCATCTCTGTCACACAAAAAGACATCTCGTGCGCCCGTTTTGGTGCGTCGTGACACATGCGCGCGCGCGCATTCCACCTCGAGTCTTGGCGGATATCTAGGTACAGTGCTACACACCTTAATCATGTACACCAACCAACAAAAAAATGGGGCGTGCAGAGGAAAAACTTGTAAGGCCCCTTTCCAGAAGAAATTCCCAGAAAGAGGGAGTTTGCAAGAAAAAGAAGGAAAAGACCCTCCCGTCGGAGAGATGGGGTCTTGTTAATTTCATGCACCCTCCCCTACCCATGTAGGTAGCATTCAGTAACAACCCCCTTCCGATTCCAATCAGAAAAGGAACTGCTGCACCTGTTGTTATCTCATCACTCCTCTTGCAGTCCCGGAACGAACAGCTTTTTCTACCTGCTCCCCAGGGAAACATGTACCTACTTACCGCATGGGGAGTGGGAAACATGCACTGTCGATCCGGCAGCCTGCATCATCATCACCTCCAAGATCGCAAAGGAATCCCCTTTGGTCAAAACCCCTCCCTCCCTCTCTCGTTCCTTTTTCTAACCTCCGATTAGGCCACTGACAGAGCTAAACAAGAAAGAAGGCGGGCGTGGCGCAACTGCGTTGCTGAGTGGTCTGACAAGGAGAAAAAGGAAACATTAGCTTGGAAACGTGGGAAAAGCGAACGCCACCAGATCGGGCAGGAGAAGGTGCTCCCGGACCGGGGGGTGGAAAATCAACTCGGTATCCCTGCAGAAAGAAATAGGACAAGGGCATGTAGCGTGGGTGGGCGTCAAAAGTATTCGAGCCTTGCATGTATAAGTCAACCACCTATGGCGCCGGGGGGTAAGACCACATAATCTGTTACGTAGCATTTCTTTCTCCCCTTCTTCATCTAATCTTCACTTGTTCTTTTTCTACTTCAAGAATAATACCACATGACCAAAAGGGCCGGGGGACCATCTACACCGGAGTGTGTGCGCCTCACGAGTAATCATGACTGAGTGTGCTTCTTTCCATGTGTAGTCGTACATTTCGGTATCGGCACAAGAACTAGTTCCAATGTCTCACATGTCAACCTCTTGCGTAAGTGTACGTGCCTAGGTGTGCTGAGCTGGGCACGGCCGGCTAGCGTACTGCGCGTAGGCAGGCAGAGGGGGGAGACGGATCTGCAGCTAGGATGCATAAGTCACCACCACACGATAGGCATCATCTGATGTTTTCTGCCTCCGCGGTTGAGCTATGTGTGTCTGTGTGTAGTTGTGCCTACTCTACTGGGACTCCGACCTGCCCGCCCCCCTTGTGCTTGACACGTTACTCGGTCGCTCCTCACTTCCTCCCGGCTCCCCTTGCTCTCCAGAAAGCCGGGCGGTGCTTCTTTACGTTCGCGTGTGTGTACGAGGTCTTGTCCACGTCGTCCTTGCGCGAGGGGAGGCGAAAAATATAGGCAGGGAACCGGGGTTTCGGCCGAAACATGGCTGTGACACGCCCGTTTGTGCCCGCCAGTCTTGAAATCGATGGTCCGCTCATAGAATCTTCCCCCCTCTCTCTCTCTCACTCACATACAAGGATCGCAAGTCACCATGGAAGTAGCAGCAGAGTCAGAAAAACATCACGGTTTCATAGATAGTGCACGTCCCAGCTACTGCTCGTCATGGTGAAAAATTCTCGCGTTATATTTACAGTCGGTTTGTGTACCGCTCATAATGTATAGAAATACAGAAACACTGAAACACTAAAACAGCTCTGTTTTGCTGACTGACGCTCGCCTCCCGACACCTGTGTCGTGCAAGCTGCCTGATATGTGGGCGACGCGAAGAAGGATTGTACGTGGCTTAGGAAGTGACAAAGCCAAAGTGAAAATGTTCAAAGAATAAGCAGAGAAGAAAAGATCCAATACGCCAAAACACCAGTTGAGTAGGACGCCAGCAAATGACGTGTAGCAAACCTTTCCAAGAAATCAGTTGCTGAAATAAGAGTTCCGACCAACCGGAGGGGGCCCCGCCAAACAACAACAAGAAAATGAGTTTACGCTTTTCCTGTCCAGTATTGAGTAGTCCGCTTCAAGGTGGACAAGCAAATGAAGGAAAATGTGATTTTGAATGTGGCCAGCTGGATTGCTTGGATCAGCTGTCCCAGATAGCGCCGTAGGCTGGGATACCACGGCTCTCGAGGCCGTAGACCACCTTCTTGGTGATCTTTTCATTGGCAATGATGATGACTCCCTCGGCGCCAAAGCTCTTGGCAAGGTTGTAGCCCATCTTGACAAGGTCGGGCCTGCCCTTAACCTTGGTATCGTGGACCACTGCATCTGGCGCCTTCTCCTTCAGGAGTTTGTACATCTTGCCAAACGTGTTCTCAGGGTCCTTGGTAGACCAGAGGAGCTGGGTCGGGCAGCTCGGGCTCTGAAGATGCCCCAAAAGCGGGCCAATTCCAGAGCCTGTAGCAATGACAACAAGGCGATTGAACAAAGTGGCGATGCGCATGACGCCAAAGGCCGGAACACCTCTGACCCAGATTTTGGTGGGCTGGTTCTTGATGCAGTTCTTGGTCCAGTCTCCTGCGTTGGATATCACGAGCGAGTATCCCTTGGAGCGACCGTCTACAGGCTCCGGGGCCGGGATCGTGGCGAACGAGTGCCACTCAAGCAGCGGCCGTCTCGAGAGACGTGTGAAGGAACCGTTCACCGGGACCGTGTAGTCGAAGTGGAGGCGGACGGCATGGTCGGACAGAGGCTCCGCATCGACAGTGACTTTGCGCAGGAAAAGCCAGGGAGTGATAATGCTGGTAGATGCGGCGGCCAGGAGCCAGAAGCTGGGGTTGCGGACGCATGCCTCGCCAAGCGACATGGCCTTGGCCTTGTTGTCATTCGTAGCCAGCACGACCTGCACCCAGAACAGACCGAGCATTGTCCACCCGATGAAGCGATGGACCTTTTCGAACAAGTTATGGTGGTTCTTACGCATCGTAGGATACGCGAATACAAGCATTACCACGTAAAGACCACAGAGCATCCATGAGATCACTTTGGGTGCAAGTGACTGATGGGCCCAACCGCTGCACGAAACTGCACCGCAGACTGCATCGCTGAAACTTGAAGCGAGCAGCCACAGCGCGGAAAAGATGGCTGCAGCGGAATGCACTCCACCAAGATGATAGATCTTGGCACACCTTGAGCGGAGCCAGAGAGGTGCCGACTTGGGGACAGAGCAGGCGACAGTGTAGAGAGCGTTGATGACAAAGTCCTGGCGAATGAGGACAGCCATGGTGAGGTTGACTGCCGTCATGAGAGCCAGCAAGTCTTGCGCCGGCCCCACGTACACGATGACTCCCACGGCGACGAGGTTGAATGCAGTGACAACCGTGAAGAGCTGGCGGTACACAATAAGGACGCGATGAAACAGGCCCCGGAAGGGCTGGGGCAAGAGCTTCGCAGGTATCTCCTGATCCAGATCGAGTTCGCTGGTCTTCTCGGTCTTCTCGTCCTGCGTTTCCAGTGTCGTGAGGGAAGTAGTGCTCGAGCGGTCGTCCGGCAAGGCAACTGGGGTGGTGCTGACAATGGCCGCTGCTTTGACCTCGACAATGACTTGCAGCTTTTCCACAAGGTAGTCGCCAAGTGCTCTCTTGTCCACTTTTCCGTTCGCAGTCAATGGCAGGGCCTTCATGCCGTGAAAGTGGCTTGGAATGGCATAATAAGGTTGGTTTTTCCCCATGTGCTCTTTGATCTTGGCAGGATCAGCGTCTTGAGGTGTCACAAAGGCGTGTATCTCGCCAGCGAGAAACACAGCTATCGCCTTGGTGACCGTGGGCGAGGCATTAAGCGAGGCGGTGACTCCGTCCAGCTCGACTCGGAAGCCCTGAGACATTGGTTAGTCAAGTCTTCTCGGTCATACTAGCACGCCAAGCGGGCGAGGAATTACCTTGACCTTGATCTGGTCGTCAATCCGTCCGAGCGGCTCGATCGTCCCATCTGGGTTCCATCGACCCAGGTCGCCCGTGTTGTACATCATGGATCTGTGGATCGCATTAGTACATGATCATGTCCGCTCCTGTCATAGACATTGTGCAGAAGACTTACCCGTCTTGGGCGAAAGGGTCGAGGCGGTATTTCTCCGCCGTCTTATCAGGGAGATCAATGTAGCCACGAGAGATGCCCTGGCCGCCAGCCCACATGACTCCAGTCTCGCCGATGGCTACCGGCGAGCCTGAGTCGTCAAGGATGTAGACAGTGTTGTTAGGTGTTGGGCGGCCGATAGTCAGAGGCGCACCCACAGAGTGCTTGTGCATGGTGTTGACAATGGTGGTCTCGGTAGGACCACAGCAGTTGAAGTAGGTTCCGTGGGCACTCCACCGATCCGCAAGACTACATGCACCGAATAAGCATTTGCGCTCGGGCCAAGACCAAATGTGGAAAGGCTTACCTTTGAGAGCTCGCTTCGCCAGCGTTCGCTACTGTCTTGATGTTGGGGAACCGGGCAGGTTCGTATAGTGCAAGGATACTGGGTGTGCAAATGAAAGTGTCGATCTAATAATCATAGTCAGTGAGTTTGTTCGACAAAATCCAAGGGCGGCTTCCATTACCTGCGCAACCACGGCGTTCCAGTCAGATCCTCTAAGAACCAATGTGCCTCCGTTCGTAAGGCAACCCAAAATTTCCCAGGCGGCTGTTTTGATCGTCAGATCAACGTCTACAACACAGATCGATGGGAAAAATTCAGGTACTAGGAAGATTACTTACCCATGTCGAAACCAATGTTCAGGACCTGCCCGACTTTGGTGCCTCGCGTGATTCCAAGATCACCAGGAGACTGGCACACAAGGTTGACGACATTGTTGTGAGTGACATCGACACCTTTTGGCGTGCCCGTAGTTCCTACAAGAACTTGCTTTAGTACGGTGAAGGGGCGTGCGAGTATCTCGATGAAGCGGTGAGAGCAGCTTACCAGAAGTGTAGATCACATAGCATCCAGAGTTTGGTGTGGAGAAGTCGTCAGGAATGACTGTAGCATCGAGATCTTGCTGCACGGAGCGCAGCTCGTCGATTGCCAGTATCTCGTGATCAGACTCAAAGGCGGCGAGGCGGCGTCTTGTGGCGCTCATGCACAGCACCAGGCTGCTGCCAGATTGTTCGATGACAAGCCGTATAGTTGAGTCTGGAACAACGCCGCCATCGAGCGGGACATATTGAGCACCAGCGGAAAGCACGGCAAAAATGCCCACGAGCATGTCGATGCCTCTCTTGGCAACAAGAGGAACGCGGTCGCCTGGCTTCACGCCGGCCTGGCGAAGTTTGCGTGTGAGGGCAATGACCCGGAGCGAAAGGGCTCCATATGTGATCTCGACCGGTGGCTTCTGAGAAATGTCGAGAGCAGCAATGCCTTCTGGGTAGAAGGTGGCCTGGTGGTAGAAAGCTGCGGTGACAGTGGGGAACCGGGGGGTGCCAGCCGGGCCCTGGGTGAAGGACTCGGGAATCAGCTTCATTTTGGCGACAGTGGCAGTAGCCAAGGGGAGGATTGGGAGTTGCGTTGTGTGATTTAGCAGCTCTGTATATGAAAAAAGACTAGGGCGGTGACGATTATGTCTCTGTTTAGTCGTCTGGGTGTATCGACCTCTTATATATCCCACGTCTGCATAGGCACCCCGGGCGGCGGGTACGTCCGAGGAGGCAATGGCTATCAACTAGTTTGTCACGCATTTTGCTGGCCACGCAGTTCGGACGTCCGCAGCGCTACCGAATCGAGCATGTCCCGAGACAAGCTGTGAAGAGAGCCTGGCCTGGGGTCCGGCATTGAGGACCGGAGAGGGCCCGTCAACCCTGGACATCACAAATCACATGCTGCACCGGGCAGGACGTTGCAGATGAGTGGTGGGCGGCCCCCACTGCCGAAACGATGGCAGGGCAAAGCCGCAACGCAGCAATGCTGGGACGGTTGAGGAAACGAGATGACGAAGGCCTGGAATGGTGTATCACGACTCGTGGGGCCGTGCCGATCGAGCCTAGACGTGCTATGCAGCACTGACAGAAGGCTGGGCCAGGATTGTGCCATGAGCATGGGGGGTGTGCGCTACGCCAGCCCGAGCGGGATGTTGCACCGATGAGGCCAAGAGATCTTCGGCTGCCCCTGCTGGTGGTGCCGCATGTTTCTTGTTTGGACACGGGCCAGAGCGTGCAAATAGCAAGCCCCATGTCAGGCCCAGGGTGGTGACAATGGGAACCTGGAGCCCACCCACCATCGGCAGTGCGTTTTGGCGTCGTCGGAATGGAGTGGAGCCACGGTGGTGGGCCGCGGCGCCGCGCGTGCGGCTGGCCAAGCCTCTGTTTCCCCAGAGCACATGCACCCATGGATGGACCCCTGCGCCCGAGGCAACCTGCCGTGGACAAATGTACGTATCTGGAAGTCCGGAGACAGCATCCCAGCACCCCGTCGCTCGTAAGGTATCCAACACGTCCCCGGCCGCCTGCTCGCAACGCCGCAACGCCGCAGAGCTCGGAGCCGTGCCAGACGGAGCACTGGGCAGAGCAGATACAGCGGTAACCCCGTCGCCCTCGCCTTCGCCCTCGCCCTCGCCCGTGCCGACGCCTTGTCGAGTCGAGTGCAGCCTCTCAGCGTCGCATACGCGTCTGCTCACGGCCTGCCCTGGCCGGGCCGTATCCCTTTCGCCGGCCTTGACCATGCAGCAGACGAGCCAAAGGGGCGGGAGGATCATCGTTGTGGGCTGCCCTGGTCCGGGTCGCGGCTCCGAGCGAAATGGATCTGGCGGGCCTCAGCTGGGCCCCTGGTAGGTTTCAGACACGGCCACCGCCGAATTTACTGAAGAATCGGAGCCTGCCTGCTGGATGCCAAGGCGGTCGCTTGTTCTGCAACACGAACAGCTCCACAGACCTGCTCAGCGTCCTGTTTGATGTTTGTCAGGATTTCGTGAGCTTCTTCGCCTCTTCCTTGGATTCTCCTGTTGCACTCGCCCCCCCACAACCTTTCGCTGTCTCGTTCTTGCACAGCTCTACTGCCTATTGCGACTCATCGGTATCGCCATGGCAGCCACACAGATATCGAACGACGAGCTTGTGCTCGTCTCGACACCGGTCAGTGGTGTCCGGGTCCTCACTTTGAATCGCTCCGCAAAGCGCAATGCGTTGTCGTGCGCCCTGATCAGCGAGTTTCTTCACAAGTTGTCGGCTGCTGCACGCGACCCGGCCATTGGTGCCGTTGTCGTCACAGGAAGTGAAACTTGTTTCTCAGGCGAGTTCCTTCCCGATACCTGCGCAAGCCGCCGCAACTGACTTTGATGCTCTTCGCCCTTTGTAGCTGGTGCTGATATCAAAGAAATTTCGAACATGGGAGCGGAAGATGCCCGACAGCGTCGTTACCTGCAAGACTTGTGCTCTGGGATGGCTGAGGTCAGAAAGCCAGTGATTGCGGCCCTCGAGGGTCTAGCCGTGAGTACTGCTGCCCCTCACTTCTTACGGAAAACATGTCGGCCGAGTGCAAATCTGACCCTTTGATGATAGCTTGGAGGAGGACTCGAGCTCGCCTTGATGGTAGGTATCCCCGCTCGCAGCTAACCGGGGCAGGACTGGCTCTTGCATTGCTAACCAAATATGGCTCTTGGCAGTGCGACTTGATATACGCAGGGGAGCACTGCCGGCTGGGCCTTCCCGAGGTTACAATTGGCCTCATTCCTGGAGCCGGAGGTACCCAACGTCTAACTCAAGCCCTTGGCAAATACCGGGTAAATTTCCGCAACTCCTATTTATCCAGCATGACAAATCCGAAAGTGAAAGCTCACTTCTTCCGCGGACGTAGGCGATGCAGATGATCCTGCTGGGCAACCCAATCTCGGCAAACGAAGCGTTCTCGGCTGGGCTGGTCGCTGAAGTCTTTGAAGACAGGACAGTTCTGAACAAGGTGCTAGCCATAGCTGCAAAACTTGCCCAGGCCAGCCCATCAGCGCTGTCCCTGGCCAAGGAGGCAATTTGTCGCGGTGAGTATTCAGATGGCATTCCCGAGCGTTGTCAGCGCAGTATTTTGATCACAGGCTAACGTTCTGTGCCATGAGTCTAGCTGATGAGCAAGGCCGCGACGATGAGTTCGAGCGCAGCCTGTACTACTTTGCATTCGGCACAGCGGACAAACGAGAAGGTGTCGCAGCGTTTCTCGAGAAGCGAAAGGCCCAATGGAGCTCCACCTGAGCCCGAGGCGCTCGAATGGGATGAACATGTGTATCATGTCGCATAAGCATTGTGCAGTGTTGCGACATAGTCGAGAGTGCTACAAGGTCCAGACGTCGAGACTAGAAATGCAAGCTGTTTCAATGTTGCGTCATTCTCAACGTGCCTGCAGATGAGTTATAGGCGAGATACATCCATTACTGGCAATATGCAGGACGAGTGCAACACAAACCATAGGTAGCGAGCGGCCTTGCCGAGTACTTTCTCTCCTGCCAAGTTTGGCCCTGGGAGGCATGCACGATCCCGGACTTTGCTGCTGCTCGCAGGGATGGCGCCGAGAGCATAATAGAGTGCTTGCTGCTACGCATTAGAAGACGGTTGTGCACCTGCGCACGTTTTCTGACGTTGGCGAATCAGGCGTCCGATGTAGACGCACTGCCTGTGCGTCTTGTTGCAGGAATCGTGATTTTCGAAAGAGCTCCGGGCCTGCCTGGTTTGGGAAATGACCAGGGTACGTGCCGATTGTGTGGGACCAGGGCAAAGGGCCTTGCGTGCCCTGCCTCACGCGTCGAGCGTGTCGCAAAGACTCCGGCTGGGCAAGGACGGCGGCAGTAGGGAGCAGAAACAGGCCAAGTGGCGTCAGAGGCAAACTACAAGGTCGGAATATCGGCCATGACCCTGCTGGCTGTTTCGAGCTTCCATCGACGGCTGACCATCCCAATGGTTGGTGGGCTTTCGGCCGATCGCGCGCGAGCGAGTACTCCAGCAGCCTAAACGGGCAGCGGAAGAGGGTGTTGCGCATGTGGAAGCGACTTGGCAGAGCTGATGGAGGGTAGTAATGGAATCTGCAACGAAAAGACTCGGCCGACGAGGTGCTCGCCGTTCAGGGCGCTGGCCGCAGAACGCAAGAAAGTCCAAGGGGCGGCGGCCGAGACCTGGGAAGTGTGGGATCCGCGAGCCGACTAAGTGCTGAGTGGTGGCAGCATGTTGCAGTGTTGTGGTGTTGTGGTGTTGGCGATGGCGATGGCGATTTCGGAGGTGTGGATCTGGCAGTTGTGGGCCCTACCCGGGAGGCGCCCTCGAGCAGGCGCTCCCCTTCAGCGAGGGCTTCACTGCCTCAGGCAGCAAGCAGCAAGCAGCAAGCACACTTGCACTTTTCCCCAGATCAACTCGCATTCAGCCCACCCTCAAAACGACACGCCCTCTCACTCCTGCCTTGGCCCCGTTCATGCACTGCGCACGAGCAAGCGAGAGCCAGCCGAGCTGCTGGCGGAGACAGACGGCTCCGGGCACCCAATGAGGCGGCTGCCCAGACAGTCGGTTGGCCAGAGCTCTAGTTATGCGTAAAGCGTGTGCGACAAGCACGCGAGGCGCAAGTGCTTTGCGGGCGCTGCCTGCCCTGATCGACGGCTAGAGTGTTTTTGGCGGGCCGGGGGCTGCCAGCAACAACTCTATCGCAGATGCGTAGATTCGCAGCCTCGCAGCCACACCTGCTGGCCGCCTGCCAGGGCTTGCGCCTGCCGCTTAGCGATTAGATAGCCTCGTGGCACAAGGTTAACCTCGAGGCGACCCTGTCCGGTGGGCGGTAGGGCGGGGTTTGGCCGGGCCCGCACGACCGGGGCACACACCACAACGATGTCCATCGACTGACTGACCGCATTCCAACGCGACCACCTGCATTGCCATCGGCCCGCGACAGCATCACCACATCGCCGCAACAGTCCTGTCCAGCCCACCGGAAGCTGCTGCATCGCCGTCCCGCAACCCGCCCTTCCTGGAGTCGCCTGCGCGCACACCGCGGCTTACTTCAAAGGGCCCCTGCCTGCAGATGTAGACATCAAATAGTCGGTCGGCACGCGTCGACTCGGCTTGCATACTCTGGACAGCCCACGCCGTCATCACCGCCCATGTTGGCCGAACCTGGCGCGATAAGCAGCAGCTGGTTCGCCGGGTACACCTTAGTTGCAGACGGCACAAACCACGCTTGGCAACTGCGCAGCCGAGCCCTGGTCGACAACTCGAGCCAGGACTCCATGTCTGACCAGCTCGACCAGTACCTACTGCGCCCTCAGTTGGATTGATGCAGCAATGCAGCAATGCAGCTCGCTACTGCGAACCTGCCTGCAGCTTCTTTGACGCTAGCGGATCCGCGCATGGGCAACTGCTCTGCGCCAGTGAGCGTTCTTGATACCAACCGGTGTCTCACCGCCAGGTGGGCGATTACGCAAACAGGAGAGAGCATCACTGCCTGCGACTTCCGGTAGTTCCTATCAACACCCCAATGCCATATCTTGCATTTCTTCTCCACCGGTCGGTCCCCGACACAATAAAATACATGGCCCGCAAGGGCAGGGGTTCAGTTGGCAGGGCATACATCCTTGCCATCCGTCTTCCCGTCCTGCCGTCCAGCCAATCCGGAAACAAGCCTCTGGCGAGTTGCCAACATGCCAAGATCTTTCTTCCAAATTCTGGCGCCACTTTGCGCACAATGTTCTTGAAAAGGCGGAATGCAGACCTATCACGTGGAGGCCTACACCGAGTTGAGCCGTGTTCTACATGTACCTTTGATGTGAGAACTCTGGTCAACCACCAACGCCAAGCATTGCGACGGACGTTTTTTCACAAGCTGCGGAGAATCTCTCTCGTTCAAGGCATTGCTAACTAACCCCTTGGGGAATTGAGGAATTATACCAAACCCAGCACAGACAAAATTATTTCATCGACTTGACATGCGTCCGTGCGTACGACGTCACGCTGTGTGGGGACTGGCACCTACTACATTCGTCTGAACATCAGCGTCTCGCGTGACACGTGATGTGCAACCCCAAGGGTAGCAATCTACTCTCGGTTACGCAGGGCACACGCTGCCATATGGCATCATCGGCACTTTGTCTACATGCAACTGGCCTTCCATGGGCTCTGCGTCTCTGGCTCCCCCTTCGCGCGCTAAATTCAACGGCTTTTTCCAGAATCGGCCCGTCGTTGGCCATGTTTTCTCGATGTAGCGTTGCATCGTCCCTACGGGGAACGACTTCGTTTCCTTTTTGTACAAAGATTCGTCGCTCCGCATTGCAAGCTCATTCTTCCAATGGTCGTAAGGAACCTTGTGACGTCTCGACATGTCTCCCTGCACGCACACGTGCACAGAGAACGCGCGCCCAGTTCCAATATCTGACACAGGGCTGTTCGCACCACACAGTCCCTTTTAGGTGCCAGCTGTTCCCGGGACGGACTTCCAGATTGGGAAAACACGTGTGCGTGAGTGTCTCTGTGAGCCTCCAGGGGTTGGGGGCGAGGTTGGAGTCCCGAGTCGCGGAGTGTCAGGGTCCGTAGGGGCTGTGGGCTGCAGGCGGCTTGGAAGCCACCTGTTAACAACGACTTACACATCATGAATTCGCTCGTTTCTAAGTGTGTGACTTGCTTGCTCAGATGCCGTCGGAACTGCCTCGCCTGGCTATTTAGCCTAACCCGATACATTTTCAGTGCCGGGATGGACGACAGGAACGACACGACTCCAGGCATGACACGGGTCACTATGTTGTCCTTCTATCACTACCTGACTCTTCTTTTGTCATGCTACACGCCACCAACACCATCACCGCCACCGTCACCCTGGAGCTCGTACGATACGGGACAGCATGGGGTAGGTCATGGTGTGGTGAGTGGAACGTGTCTTTTCGTTATAAGACCTTGCTGTCCCTCTACGGAGGGGGGTGTTGTTAGGATATCGTTACCTTTGCTCTCTTTATCTCTCTCTCTCTCCCATCCAAGTATAAGAACATTTCGCAATGTGCAATGTACAATGTGCGAGATGTGATGCATACGTCCTTCCTCATGTATCCCTTGTAGCAGCATTGAAGACTTGGCAGAGAGGAGCCGGGGCATGCCAAATGTGCAGGTCGTGGGGTCCAACATGACACGACGCTCTCTTCCACCCCACACGGACAAGTAAATAAGAGTGTTGCGATTTTCCATGGCGCCAAGCACACGTCGTCATCCTTAAGACGTCGAGAATGCAACTTCTTCCTTCTCTTCTTCTGCCCCCCCCCTGTTCTTTTGTTCCCTTGTTCCTTCCCCTCAAACTACTTCTCCAACCACTCTAGATGTGGTCTTACAAGTTCGGAAAAACATGAAATGGCCCCTACACACCTGGTTGTGGTTGTCACGGGATGTTAGTCATGTGCAATGCAAATATCTAAGCCCCCCCCCACAGACCATGTGATATTTGCGAAGACCAAATAAGCATTAACGTTCACTAGGAAGTAACAGCCAGGGGCGGGAAGTCTATCGGCTCTTACGTGCACGGAAAGTCTATCGCCTTTCGTGCGGAAATTATCCATTTTGACTTTCCTTGGGGGTGAGGAGCGAGTGGAACCAGGGCCCCGGGCATTTCTACGTGTCAGTTTATGCCTCGCCAAGGATGCTGAGTCGTGCACAACGTTCGCGCGCGCCGAACATATTCTCTTCTTGACTTGTTGTTTGCGACACCGGGTACGTGGTTCTGGTTGCGGCTGTGTTCGCGTGTGTTGCGGATGTGGCTATGGCAGCAGCAAGTCAAGCACGATTCGAAACCCTTGCGCGTGCTGTGCGCGCACACGCGCGCGCGCGTGTGTGTGTGAGCATCGTCATCGTCGTCATCACGATGAGCGCCAGGGACAAGCCAGGGATGAGCGAGTCCTGGTTTAGCGCCTGGCTTGCGTGGCAGGCGGCGTCTGGACTCGCGGCATGGCAGTCTAGTCAGTGTCGTTTTGCGACCTGTGAATCGCGATTTGAAATCAATTTTTGAGCTGGAGTCGGGCGTGTACCGACGGTGAAGTCTTGTCTTGCAAGACCTGGGCGTAACTGTAGCTCCAGATGACGACTAACGTCACATCTCACCATCACGATTTTGGTGTTTCCGACTTGTCCACGACTCAAAGGTCTCGCTATGAGGCAACTACTTCCACTAAGAGGGCCATAACTCAATTTGAAGATGACCTAGACCTATCTCATATCCGAATTTGCCTAAATTCCTCCTTCCCCAAAGGCCCGTAGTGTTTACTGACTCTGGGGGGCTCCGATTGTTGTTCCTTGCACTAGTTTCTCGGCATCACATGCGCGTTACCAGAATCGCGATTATTGTGACGGGTCGCTCTCTTAACCCTTGGCACATGTGGAAGATCGTACAAGTCAGGTCACGGCAGGGGCTTTGAATCGCGGACAATAATCCCTTGCGGGAACCATGCCAGGCAACCCCAGAATGGGGAGCTATACTCAATCGATACCGCAGGCACGAGAGCGCAGCCTTGCAAAAGAGTGAAGAAACCCTGGAAAACGTTCCGGGACTACGTGCATGAATAGCTTAATTGGGGGGGCGGTGGCCGTCCACAGATGTGTTGTACTTGGCGATACTTGGCACAGTCCGTTCCCCATGCGAGCTCCGACCTACACAATGCGGTAAGACTACATCTGCTTTGCTTCGCATACAAGATCAAAATGGCAGAATTTGTTGCCTGGCAACGACAAGATATCACGATCGCTCCAATAATAATTTTTATTTTGGGGGGCGGAGGCGGAGGCGACCGATACGAGAAGCGAGTCAGCAAAATACAACACAAAGGATGGTGACTCGCCGAGGCTCAAACTTAAAGACAACGATCTCGATCGGGCCTTTTTTTCGCTCTTTCGGGAACGTGCACCGTCGAAAACTCTAGATGCCAATGCCGCGATACCAAAAACGGAAAATGACAAAAAGAAAGGCGAAGCCATCGAGCGATGATTTGCTCCTCGAGGCCTCCCACGATACTTACTCGCCGTCCCTGTTACAAGTCGAGGTGCTTGTGCTTCCAATCCATTTTTTTTTTGTATCTCGTGGTTTAAGATGAAGAAAAAGGTACATTGCAGGCATAATATGTATCTCTCGGCGGTGAAGGGTGCCATGGCAAGGGCCTTTTTGGGTATTGGTGATGGATACGATCTCTTTCTCTCTCTTACTCTCTTGCTTTAATCTGGTGGTAACAAGGCAACTTGTTGACTCGTAATAGCTAGCAACGGACAGGGCAGTGCCATGTCCCTGTCCGAGGTAGCCCAATAATCTACCGGTCGTAACGTAGCAGCGTGTGACCCGTAACGGTGCAGGGTGACGCCAAGGAATCCAGAACCAAGCATCTGGGATTCCACTTCAAGAGCTTTGAGAAAGCGAGGGATATTTGCGACTTGGACAGTTTTGCGGACCCGTCGCACATGCAACTAGTTTGGCCACTTTTGCCTATCTCCATCTCTCTCAAGTGTCTTCTTTGACCCCAATTTTGAGCCTACCGAGTCATTTCCCTTTAGCAAAGATTACTAGAATCCCGCGCCTGAGACACACATTTTGGTAGCACGTTGCAGTAGTTCGAGCGATTTGATGGTTTCCGGTCAAATGTGACGACTTGCCTGCCTCACTGGGCGCCACTCCCGTCTGGCACGTAATCACGGGAAAAATAGCTGAAAAACTAGCGAGCGATAAGGGGTGGTTGTAAATTGCGGTGGATGACCGACCGGGCGACGATTGTTAGATTTTCTTGCAAGCGGCGTGGCGCTCCTTCGTGTTTTGAATGCGGGGAAGACAGTTTTCTCCTAGATTTTGAGTCCTCCAGATAGAACTCTCAGTCGAGAGATATATTAGTGCTTGTTACTCTTGGCTCAAACTGCAGAATAATCTCCTGGGACTGTGCAGAAGTAAATGGCATACGAAAGAAATGTAATTGTTAATTTGACTTTCATGTTAAATGTGGCCCAGGCTGTCCAAACGAATTTGAGGCTGTTTCTCGATCTATGCGATAGAAATTATGTGCTTGTTAGTGTAAAATTATAAATTATAAAGCTAGATGATTTGAATAGGAAGATATATTGTGTCCCACTTTAGCAAGGTTGTTCGGTGAGGACCAATTTTTGACGCGACGACTTCTCAACTAAGACGCCACTAAGGCGCAGCTCGAACGCAGCGTGTAGAGTCTTGGTTCAGCTCTTAAGGCACGGTTTGTACTACACAAGTAATACGTAGATTCGCTCAACCTTAGACTAGGTATAAGTTAGCGTACTGTTAATAATAATATATTATGTCCCCACTGCCGAAGGCAGAGCTCGCAACGATGAAGACGCATCCACGCATCTACCGCGCAGCGAGCACGATGCGTCTTGAGGAATAAGGCGGGCACTCTCTCTCTTTTTGTTTTGAGCAAGGTCTGGCTGGTGAAGAGCCATCCTTTTGCATGCGACGATAACTCTAAGCGTAGGCGCTGCTTTAGCGCGAAGAAGACGCAGCGTGTATTTTTAGTCCAGCCTCACGGCACGGTTTATTACACGATAGATTCGTAGCACCGCTAAACCCCTTTTAACTAGTGGGTACAGCGTACTATAAATAATAATAATATTATGTCCGTAGAAGGTATATGAAAAGTAAGCAGAGGAAAAAGAGTGTTAAAGATTTTTTTTTCCAACTCGTCTAGAACAAGAACCCGTTCCAAAACAAAGTGCATAAATTTCCTGCAAACGGGTACCTTCCTCCGGAGTTGCCATTGTCCCTGCCCGCCGCTTCATATTCCGCGAGTAGCGTTTCTCCCTGGAATAGAAAATGGATATCCTAACATCCCGCGTAGGCCCCTTACATCCCCCCCTCCTCCTCCTCCTCCTCGCCAAAAACAGTCCACGCATATACGGTACAGTCAACACTATTTTCACTCTGCAATATCGCAAATACCTCCATATCTAACTGTGCATCATGAGCAAGCCAGATCACGTTATCTATCAGAATCCTTGACGAGTTCCGAGACCTTCAGAGTTCTTGAGATCTGAGAGTTCCTGAGACTTTTAGGGGGGGGTGAGAGGGGTTTCGAAGTCGTCAAATACTCTAGTTCATAAACGCTCGCGAGCTCTCACAGGACACCGGACTAGACGAATCTGAAGCGGATTGCGCTTTCAATTTTTCACATATATACATCATTACACCCATTGCTGTCTCTAACGACATAGGCCTGTTTTATATACAATGTTGCTCAGCCGTGGACCAAGACCGGGTCTCGCGACACATGGGCCCGCGTGCTGCGCTGGCCGCACTTACGGACCCCTTTTACCGAAATCACTGAAAGCTTCCGCTTCCTGAAACCCCCCCCCCCCAACCAACCAATGCCGCTGATAAGGAGACATTTAAACATGCTGCGACAGATGCTTCCCGTTTCAGGGGCCAAGCAAGTGCAGATGATAGTGTGGTGAGCCGGATCCCTGGGCATGCCTAAGGATCGCCAAGTCCGAGCTTTCCTGTTTCTTGGCTATTTTCTCGCTCCAGACTGGTATGTCGAATAGACGCGAGACTTTGACTTCGACGCTTACTCGGCATCATAGACTTTGTTCGAGGGCCATGGCCTCCGCGAAGCCCGTCCGGATCATCTCCATCTGCTCTGCGCCCGGCAGGGTGCAAGGCTTCCTGGGCTCGCCGCCGTAGCCGTAGAATGTCTGCAAGGCCGCCTTAACACCGGCGAAACCGGTCTGGATGGCGATCCAGTCGGCCTTTGCGACGATAGCCTGGAGGCGTCGTGCCTCTTTGAGGTTGCCGGCTTGGTAGAGTTCGCAGATTCTGATGCATGTCTTAGGGAGCAGGTTTGCCGTCCCAGCAATGGTGCCATGCCCACCGACGACGAGCCCCTGGAGTATAAAGTCGGCGCTGCCACCCCCGACAAAGAATCCCTCCTTGCACCCGTCGGCGATGCGGGCCAGCTTTCCAGTGTTTCCACATGTCAGCTTGACGCCCCAGACATTTGGGTGCTCTCCAATCTTTAAGATCGTGTCCGAAGAAAGGTCAAGCCCAGGGGTGGCCCCTGGGTAATTGTAGACCATGACTGGAATGGGACTGCGATCAGCGATGTCGAAGAAGTGTTGTACGACCTTGCTGGTATCGAGCAGGCCGCCGTAATAGGATGGCGGTAGAACAATGGCATAGTTGGCCCCCGCGTCGGCGGCCTCCTTGCACAGTTGTATGACCTCGCGTGTGGACTGAGCCCCACAGCCTGCGATCAAGGGCAGACGGTGGTGATCCGCATGGTCGACAGCAGCGCGTGTCGCCTTGATGAGTTGTGAGCGTTCTTCTCTACTGAGATGGACTGCTTCGCCATTGGAGCCGTGGATGACCAGACCCGCCACGCCGGACTCGGCCAGGTGGACAGCATGGCGTTGGGTGGTCTCCAGATCTAACTCGTCGTCGGCCTTGAAAAATGCAACCGTCGGCACGTAGACGCCTTCTGCCAAGGGCAGAGCTGATACCGGTGTGGACATCATGATGAAGGGGAAGGAGATGTATAGGTGGAAAGCAGGGAAAGTCTGAGGGTCTGACAACGCTCGGCTGGCCAAATAATGTCCGGGGAAAAGGCAAGAAGGAGGCGAGTAAGTGGTAAGGTTGATAAGGTGAACAGAAACTCCTTTGCTGGCTTTGCTCAGTTGAGACAGGAAACTCTTGTGTATGATAGGAATGTGAACGCGGCAACCGTACTAGGCAATGGCCATGAGAGCAACCAGGAGGAAGTGCCGGCGGTGGGGGTCCTTTATACATCTCTTGTTCGGGCTCGGATGGACTGTGCTACGTAGAGGCTGAAGACGGCGCTAGCAAGAAATAGTGACGGGCCCGGTGACCGGGGCAGCGCCCTAAACCGACAATACATCACACGACCCGTGAAACTCAATTCTCCACGCATGCATGCCGGCATGCTGGCAGACCCCCTGGAGCCGCAGCTTGACGTAAAATATTGGCCCTCGGAGCGTTGTCGTTGCCCAGCGTGAGGCTCCGTCACGGGAGAGGGCAAGGTGTAGTGCGGGTTGCATAGCCAAAGATAGATCCGGGGATGGTCGGATAGGGCAGGTGAGGGGGGGGGGACGCTGAGGGAGCGAGACCGCAACAATGCAGTGCGGGCGTGTGGAGATGCTCCATGTTTGCGGATCCGGTAGCATGGACTCACGGCGGCGAATAAGAAGGCTGCCAGCGCTAAGTAGGCGAGGCAGGCGAGGCAGTGTCGCCGGGGGAGCGTGGGGGTTCATTGCCGACGGAATCTCCGGGCATGTCATGTGGTCGGTCGTGGTGCTGCGAGTACGCAGAAGAGGCCATGCTCGACGAGACTGGATCCTCGGGTCGGCAGACAATGGAGGGCCCTCCGGAGCGCCCAGGCACTGCCATCAACGACGACCGAGGCCGGCTCCGAGCCCGGGGCGAATGGCGAGTTTGCGTGGGGTACGGGGCACAGCGAAGGTGGCCAACACGTCCTATGGTGTGAAGCGCTGCCTTGCTTGTGTCGATGGCGGCGGTGAGCCGCGGCTGCTGCTTGGAGACACGGATCATGTTTTCCACACTGGCGCTCGAGGGAGGCGAGCGCCGGCAAGGCCAGCAGCCATCGTGACTTGGGAAAAGGGGTGCAGTGTTCGGCAGAGGAAGGTGCGCATTGGACCCCACTGCGTGGTGCGCGGTGGTCCACCAGCGCAGTTATCCGCGGCTGCCTCCACAACTCCAGACGTTTTCGGGGTTGGTCGCGTCAGGCCACCACGCGCATCACTCGTCAACCCTCCTCTCCTCTTTGTCACGCCATCCTCCGGCCTCCTCTGGCGAGTCTGTGCACATCGCCACTGGATGTCCTCAACTGCGTGTCCGTCACACGAAATCACATTGAGCGGTACGGAGTATGGAGTACTCTTTCGACAGCCTCATCGGCAGCCCAGCCCAGCCCAGCCCAGCCCCAGCCCCAGATATGCTGACGAGGCGGACGAGCAAGCTTGGTCTGAGCTAACTTACGCAGTAGACTGAGCTACTTAGTACCCTGCCTTGAAGGAGGCCAGAGCGCGACAGCGGGACCTCCGACAAGTAATAACTGCTGCGAACCGCGACGCCGGATCCACCACCCCCAGCTTCCTCCGCTTGTTGCCGAAACCCCCACGCCTGCGGATCGCCACAGGGCCCTGTCGGCGAACGCTGGCCACTCCAGCTCTGCCTCTGTTCCGCGGCGCGTTCCTGCGGCTCAGCCATGTGTTCCATCACACATCATGCGCTCATCAACGTGGAAATTGGACGTGCAAACTCTGACCGCACGAGAGCGGGCGGCCAGCCTGACAATTGCGACATGAATACACACCTGGGTCCGCCCCGGCTTCCTCGATCCCGTTGCAGGCGGGACGCAAAGAACGCCGAGGTGGCAGTTTGCTATGCTCTAGTACGCTTGGCTACGGGGAGCATTCTTGTGAGACTCGTCCATGCAAGTCATTCTTGTCAGCTGCACAAGGTGCTCCCACCGGCGGCCCAATCAGGCGGGCTCGACAAGTCAGCAAGGCGCACACTCGTGCATGCTCATGTTCAGCTCGTACCGATTCGGACCGACATATTGAATGCAACCATGACCGAACGCCGACGGCATGGCCATCCAACGTTCGTGCAGCTTGATTCAAACTTGGCTCATGTCGCCGAGCACGACAGAAGAAGCGTGGGGGTTTGTGTGCCTGCGCCGTCGCCACAGGGTGGCTCCCTGTTCACCGTGGCACCCTCCCTGCGGGGAGGCTCGGGAGGGTAGACTACTTGATCCTGATACAGTGCAATACCGCACAAGCACTCATATCAATGCAGTGTTGCCCGCGTGGAATCACTGGAGCGTGCGTGTCTACAACGACGTGAAATGATGCCGCCTCTCAAAATCTCGCACCAGACTGCCATCAACAACACACAGCGGCGATGATTCCTGTTTGATCACGTCTCCACCACTTGTTGTCAAATGCCTGCATCTCTCCATGACCACTGTCGTGTTACAACCAAGCCCGTCTCCAAAAGGTCAGAGTGGCGAGCGCCATCAATGCATGATGACTGCGCAGAGTCATGATTTCCAGCCCACGACCTGCACGCAATGGATATGAGGGGTACGGGCTGCATCGGAAGCACTCGAGGACCAGCATTAGCTAATGGTTCGGCCCGGCTGCATCATCGGACATTCATCTTCCAACCTGTACGTGCTGTGAGTAATAACGTAATGGATACTCCTGCGCCAGGTGCATTACGAGTAGAGCACCCATCCGCGCATCATCCTAGCCTTGTACAGCAGGCGACATCAAGAACCTGTTTTCCGGCTGTCGGTCTTGATATCCCGCCGAAGGATCGTCGCTTCTGTAACACACCACGCGTAAGCAAAGTGCCACACACGGAGCTCTCGGTTTCTGAAGCCACTTGCTCTTCGTCTACGAACACGAACGATCCCCGGAGGAGAAGACAATTCCGCCATTGTGCTTAGTATCACAAGCAGGCTTGAAAACTTGGTTCACGTCAAGACTGCCAAACTACGTTTCACATCCGGAATGGCCCCTTGCTGTGCCAGCGCGGCCAACGCGTAGCGTCCGAAGCCCTTTCTAGCGCGCGTGACGTCGGCATCTTGTTGTATAGAAACTAGCTCGTGTTCGCGAGGAGGTAGTCAGCTCCCGGTACACAACTGGGTGGCAAGCCCAATGACTCGTTGTCAGAGACCAGGACATACAACATTCCGCGAGCTCCATCCGCGTACTTTAAGCGAGCGAAACTGGACTGATTGATGCTCCAGCTGGATATAGGTCATGTATGACATGACTAGGATACAGGCTGAGCCATGATTGCGCGTGCAAGCCAACAGGGGAGCGGCCGTGCCAGTCTCCGTCACTAGAAAGGCTGTTCTGGGATTAAAAAGCTGCGTAGACGCGAGTAATACCCAGAAGTGCATTGGGTGAGCACCCCGCGTGGACAATGACTTTTCGAGCCTTGCGGTCTGATGCAATTCGGACAACTGAAGAGAGCCTTTGTGCAGGAAAACCGAGATCAAGCTTGTAATGCAAAGTGAACTGCTATCAGAAAGCCCTGACTTGGCCTGTCTGTCCTTTGTGTATGCCGTTTCGCATGCCCCATCCAATTGCATAAGACAAGGCCAACTCGTTTGTGTCTGCGAGACGAGGAAATGCACCTTGTTTGAAGTAGTAATATCACGCCATTGGATAACATACTACTGCTCCCAGCTACCACTTTAGAAAGTTATGATACTAGCTCAACGCCGTGGCCTCTTAAAACCACCTAGATCTTGTCTTTGTCTGGGTGTGGTTTCTTATGGATGTTTATTTGTTTCTGATCAAGACGGCGAGAGAGAATACTCAAGTAAGTGAGAGAGACTGTGTATGTGTGTCGAGAAGGACCACCGTCCCACCGGTGTGATGATGGATCTTGATAGGGACTTGCGAGCGAACCGGCATGACCGGGTCATCTGCATTTATGTAACCTTTGCCCATCTCGAGCACCCCCCACTTTATAATAACAGCACCAAGATGAACTCTTGACTCCAAACCTTGGCCCTCACTGCTGAGCTGCGGCACAAGATTCCTGTTGAGGGGCGAGCGGTCCAGATGGACCTCCGGCTTGTGTTCCGCGAGGGGCAGCCCTGCCACTACAAAGAACGTGACCATCGCGCACGTGCCCGAAAGGCCCCGTGTCGAGGACATCACGGTGCTAATACGACTCTCAAAACGAGTGCCCATCTTCAAGAGCCAGGGGGGGGGGCTTCTAGACCTGCTTGTGCGCCCCCACGCCTAGGAGCGCTCGGCAGTGGAATATGTAGTTCTGTCTCGGGGGTCACCTTCGCTATTATCAACGTTCTTGAGCTGCATGCCGACTCTGTGCTGTTCGAGCAGGCAGGCGGGAACGAAAAATACCGCGCGTGTGCGGCACGGATTGATCCCCCCCCCCCCCGCCTATCTGCAAACGAAAGTTTCCCCGGTCTGGAGTTTTTCTCTCGTCGTCTCCTTTTCAGGAATACATGTATGATGACCACACGACCTGTCCGACGGATCGGTCGCCCATACATTAGACGCTCTGCTTGCTGTACTATGTAGCCCCCCTCCCTGGCCGACGCGTTTGCTCTTATTCACGACGACTGGCTGAGCCTTTTTGTGGTTGGGCCCCCCTCCACGTCGGCGTCTTCAGAAAGACCTCGCTAGCGTTGATGAGTTTGCCATGTAGTGCCGCGAGCATGAGTATGTCGAGGGGTGGCAGTGGCTGCGGTGCGCGATCTCGGGCACTACTATTACCACAATTTTTCAGACTGTGACGGCGACGAAACCCGCCGGCGGTGCTGCTAGTACTTCAAAAGTCGGGGACAATTGGACAAAGCTCCCGTGCGGAGTTTGGATTTATAAATTATATGTGGCGGCCGGCCAGGGATTGTTCCTCCACAACACGGGTAATCCAACGTGTATAAGTATCAATGGCTATTTTGCTCGTGCTCCAAGGTCACAGAGTGACTCTGCTTAGTGTCGTCGCTTTGGTTCACGGGCAGGTCGTTTGTCAATCTAGTAGAAAACCTAGGAATGTGCCGGGGCTCGGGCTGGGTAAACCCAAAAAACACGCCACGCTCGATTGTATCAAAAAGACGGGACAGCTCGGTCAGTCGCGTCGTTGACGAAATTATCCTCCTCTCGTCCCAGCAGTGAGCCATGGGTCGACAAAGACGTACTGACACACAAAATAGTTCCCCGGGTCTATACCTACGTGCTACGCCGCCGTCTGCACGTACGCATATCTCGGCATCATGGCCATCCGCTCCTCCGGGCTGAGCTCGTCCTCGTACACCATCTTGACGCTCTTGTCCTTGTCCTTCTTTGACTTCTTCTCTGGCGCGGCATCTCCTCCCGCATGTGCGGGCCCAGTGGCCGCGGCCGCGCCTCCTTGCTCCAGATTCCTGATCATGTCGTCCACGTGATCCGCTGGCCTGCCGGCGCTCGCCACCAGCTCGTCTATCGTCGACGCGTGCGCCGCGCCCTGTTGCCAGCCGGGCAGCTGTTGGCCGGGACGGGGAGGCAGGCCCGAGCCTGCACCTGCGCCAGGTCGCTGTGGGAGGCTCGACGTCGGGTATCCGGGCTGATACTGCCCGCCTGGCGGCGTGGGATAGCCTGGCGCGCTTGGTTGCGGGTAGCCCGGGTATTGACCGCCAGGAGGTGGGAATTGTGAGTTTTGTGCCTGGCGCGCGCGCAAAATGCAGTGTTAGCTGCTGGACATACCAAAAACGACCATCTACGACACTCTGATCCATTTAGAGGAGAATGGGACTTACAAAAGAGCTTGGCGACACGCTCTGCTGCTCGGCAGAGCTTCTCGTACCGGGCACAGGCGGGGGCGGAGCGACGCCGCCGTTGGCAGCCTTTTGGGCGGCAAGCCGCGCGCGGTGCTCGGCCAGCCTCTTCTTGATCTCGTCGGCCGTCTCCATCTTGATCTTCTTCTGCGGCCGGTTCTCGTTCTGGCCGGCGGGCGGGTTACCCGTCGCAGCGAAGCGGTCAGCCTGGGCCTGGTAGAAGTTCTGGATGATGCGCTGGTTGTGCTGCTGGACGATGTCCTCGGGGATGCCCTCCATGCCAAAGATCTCGACATCGAGCCCTTGCCGGTTGGGGAGCGCATTCTCGACCTGGGTCAGAGACTCCTTGTGGACCTGGTTCATGTGCACGGAGAGACCTGGAGGAAGTCACCCAATGGGGGGGGGGTCAAGTCAGTCATGCTGTGCTGTCGCAACGGTGTGTCGCAGTGCGCGCGGGCGCCTGAAAACATACCTCCAGCCGTGTTCAATCGCCTGCCGCAGGTCTCGCACTTGAAGTGCTTGGCCTTCTGGTGGGAGATGAGGAGCTTCAGGTCCTCAAAGTCACGCTCGCAGTAGTAGCACCATGCTCGCGACAGAATCTCCTCGACGTCGGGATGCCCGCGCTTCTTCTGGCCCATCTTGGCGATGGTATTGTCAGGTCTTTTGTTTTCCCACTGTACCGATGGCACCAATGGATATTCCGGAATGCGAAGATTGAGTGTCTTTGAGGTGCGCAGCAGGTTGCGGCGCAGTAGAGGTGAAGTGTCGCTGGTGGTCGGATCGTGGTGGCCGGGTCGTGGCCAGAAACGAAGCTCAAATGTCCAGGGCGCGAGAATCCGCGATAGCTTGCACAGTGCACCCTGCACCTTGCACCCTGGTCGTAGCAGCGACTGTCCGGGCTTGCAGCTGCCTGGCTGGGCCGTTGGCGCAAGTGTGCTCAAGCGCGCGGAGTGGCACAGGTGTGGCTCATCAGGCTGGGGCACACTTGTGGCGCGACAACATGTGGCGCCCCACACATCTCGGAAGGTTGACTCTAGAGGGTCAGGTCACAACATCCTGGTTCCACATTTTCAGTCTTCTGTTCAGACTCGACCCCTCCCCACTTTAGTTCAATCAGCGAATCACCGCAACTCAGGCAACGTCCTGTCCTGCCAGTCCTTTGGACTGGACCATCAGGAATGGGACTCGGATTTCTGGCCCTCCAGACAATAGCCAAAATGATATACACACTTTCCGCTACATCATGCAAATTTACTTTGACATCGCCTTGACAAGTTGCCGGGATTTCAAAGTCTTTTCAGCACTACGTAGGCAAGTGACAGTCATCATTTGCAGGCTTAGGAAACATTATCTTCCTCGTGCTTCATGGTCTCTTTAACTGTGCGACTGATAGCTTCAGGCTCAGACACGACCTGGACACTTTATTTCCTCCAAGGGAAGTCCAAATAACTGCTGCAAGGCCGTCTCCTCGCAGGGAGTCCCAAGGTGCGCGGGAGGCAGACCTAGACATGGGGGTGTGATTGTAAGTGCTCAACTCTGATTGGTCGGTGAGGGGAAGACCTGTCTGCTTCTTTGCAGCTCGGCGTATAAGACCTCCTGCCCCCCCTTTCTCTGTTCCTTTCTCTTACACTCCTTCATCTACAAGTTGCCATATCATTAATTTCCCATCGAAAGAATCCACTTTGCAACAACTTTTACCCATTGCAACCTGTTTGGGCATGCTTGAGAACATGTCTCGCCTTGATAAGACTTACCAGCACGTAATCCCCCAGAGTATGTCGTCAACCCCTTCTCTACCGCGATCAGACATCAGACTCTTGCTACTCAAGACTGCTAACCACGACAACAGGTACAGCGCCAATATCTCATGCCAGAGTTCCCTACTTGGATGATTGCATGCCGTCATCATCGCTGGGACAGACCTCCTTGAGCCCATTCCCCTATCGGAAAGGGACGTTGCCACAGCACCATGACCTCAACCTTCAGCCAACTCCCTTACGCATGGCGGATAGCCATCTTCAGCGCAGCCATCTGCGTCGTCCCCCAAGCCCAAAATGGCGGGAGACTTCTGAGCCCCGGCCATCACCCGATTCGTCATCGGCGTCGGCGACATCTCATCCCAGCCGAGGTAGACAGAGGCAGCGGGTGACTGAGAGCAATGACCTTGAGGCGAGGATGGCCACTTCGCCCACCCGGGTCTCTACCTCGATGAACCGCGCTTGTGTCCATCCGGACATCCCACTATCAGGTAGTGGGGGCCTACGCAATCCAATGATTCAGGACTTTGTCCTCTTCCCGACAAGTCATTCCAAGGAGTCACACCGGTATCATATTTCACCTGAACCCCCTTCCAGACGTCATACATCCGTTACCTCGGCCGCGATCTCGAGTAGAAGCGCTCGTTCTCGCAAAACGCAATACCCAGTGTCACAGCCAAACCTCCTAGCTATCCCTCTCCTAGGGAAAGATACCTCCAAAGCCGCAACTTCTCCGGCCCTGACCCACCGCCGGCGAGCTTCTCCGAACATCTCTCTGCCACGCATATATGGCGATGCTCACAGGCTGTACTATCCCCCATCCCCGCCTCGGACACCCCGAATCGAGCGTCTCCAGACGCCTGATTTCGATGACCCAGGTGCAGACTGGTCTTCGCTAGCCATGCCAGCGTCCTGCAATACCAGAAACAGCTTCTGCGCGTGCTGTCTGTGCAGCGACGAGGAAGTGGACGTGGCAGGCTTTCAGAGCTATCTTGCGGGAAAGGCCGCGATGCGCAGCAACTGTTAGTTTCACCGCTCTACTATAATTCCATTTGCGTGTTTGGGGGGAACTCCGTTCGTGTGCTTAGAACACACGGCTTTTTCATGTCGAGCATGCCTCTGGCGTCTTTTTCTTATGACCACCCCCTCCCTCCCTCCTTCTTTGTCCAAAGAGCCGAAATACCCTACCCTATGACTTTCTCCTTCTTCTAAGTGGCGCGAATCGAGTATGAAAAGAGGGAAATAAAGAAGCTGACTCCTAGCTCGTATCTAAAAAGTGGCTTCTGCTTATGACCACATCGCTGCCTCGAAATCCGGAAGTCGTGGACAGTTGGTATATTCTTCACGTCCTTCGAAGAAACTGGGGCAGCGCTCACTGTGCTGAGACCCCTTGGTCTTTCGCATAGGATTGAGACAGAGTAATTAGACGTGTTGCAAAGGAGGTGGGAATGTGTGAATTCATTCTTTTCTTTGTTTGAAAATAACGGGACGGTGTTGCTTCGAGGCTGAGCAGTAATATGATGGCAGCATCGAAGATCTGTCAAATCAGTCAAGCCCAAGGACATTGCTGATGTTGAAATTTTGAAGCTTTCTCTGTGTCTCTCTTGACCAAGTTTGCGAAATGTGCGTGTTCGGACTTGCAAGCGGCCTGGGAGCGCCCGTGTACTTGAGATGGGAACATGGCTGCACAGAGGAGCCACATCTTGCATTGCAGCCCAAGGCACCTCCCTCACGCCTTATACACCAGTCCAATGAGGTCAGATAACACAATGCAATGACAGCTCCCGAGTACCCCCAAGTGCTGTACCCGAGTGGCTCAGCCCGAGGCACGGACACAGCGCATCGTGCGAAAGTCGATTGGCTGCTGCCCCGCAGTCCGGGCGTAGATTACACTGCATCAGGCAGCAGCAGCAACAGCGGCAGCCTTGTTGACACCTTGTTCGACATCAAGAGAGCTTCCCTCGACACATTTACCCCGCCTCTGGCACGACTTGATACATCATTTTTCGTCCATATGGAATCGTCATCTGCGTTGTAGTGCTACCCTGCTCCGCGTGTTGCCACCCTCACAATGGCAGCGCTGCCGCCAAGCGATGCGTTGACTGACGACGAGTGGCAGGAGATTGATGCCGATACATTTTCCGTCGTGTCTTTCTCGACAGAGGTCGAAGGCCAAGACGAAGACGACGGCTTCGAAGCTCAGGAGCTCGAGGGTAGACCCTCGGTCTGCGGCACCAGCACAACATTGGTGCCTTTGCGACCACGGCAAGCGGACACATCCACTCACCAGTCTGATGATCTCGTGGGCTTTGACAATGATAACAACAAAGACGACGGCGAAGACGACAATGCAGCTGTTACGCAGGTTGACCCGAGCAGGCCAAAACGCCACTCAGCACAAGAAGTCGTCCCCGACTGGGCAGCAGCGTCACCCAGTGCAGACCAAGACGCCGAGCTTAACGTCTCTGCATCTGGGTCAACGCAAGTAGCGGACACCAGTACCTGCCCAGCCTTCCTCCACAAGTTCATCACGGCCAACATCAGGCTTATCAACAGTATCCTGGCCCTCAGTTCCGGCCACACCAGGCTCAAGGGACTGGACCAGCTACCCAACCTCGCAGCCTGGTGTGAAAGCCTCAAGGTACAACTGACATCTCTGGCTCCCATCGCCAACGGCTACGCAATGCACTGGCAGCCCGAGCGCAACAGCGGCGGTTCCCCGCTGCCGCTGGACCCGGGCCTACATGACTGGCTGTCCCGTCTGCGGGCCGCGTCGCTCTCTATCGAGATGCGTCTGCGACAGGCTCTCGGCGGGAGCCAGTACGATTCTCCCCAGGTGGTTACCGACGCAGACGTGGAGGAGTATGTCGGAGTCCTGACAGATCTCTGGGCGCAGATGGCTGCTTTCCTGCCCATCATCGAGGCCGACTTTGACGAGTTCCACACAGCGGAGATGACATTCCAATCTCTCGTGGAGGATGATGACACTCAAAGGATTGTAAAGTCACAATCACCACCACCCTCGCAAGAACCACCAGCTTCACCTAGCGCGCTACGGAGGCATCAAAGCACCCATAGCCAACGGCAACAACGCCCGGGACCCAGCGACGCCATGTTCCAGCTCCGGCGCGAGCTGTACGCGCTCAAGGACCAGATCGCGGAAGCCACCGACGAGCTCAAATACCTGCAGCAGTTACAGCAAGTCACAACTACCATCAATCCCTCTGCAAACAGCAGCAACGGCGGCAGCGGCAGCATCTCTGCCAACACAGCTGACCTCGACCACACGGACGACTCCCTCACAGACTCTGTAAGCAGCATGAGCAAGGCGTTGTCAGCCCTCAAGACCACACTCGAGCGTATCCTCTCCAACCACCCGTCAGACTGGCTCGACTCGAGCACAACGGGTGGCCTGACGTACGCCGAGTTCTCGCGCATTAGGCCCGACACTATCTGCTCCCTGCGTGCCGAGCTCCGGCGGGTCACAGAAGATATGTTCCTCGAGCGCTGCCGCCTCGAGAGGCTTGCATGGACAGTCAGGATGTCTGACCCTGGTGGTAGCAGCAGCAGCGACAAAGCCCCGCTGATTGATGGAAGCACTGCCGCCGAAAGGGATGAGGGTGACGACGACGTGCAGATGAGGTTAGCGGTGACGACGTCGCATCTGCAGTCGCTGCAGGCGATACATGATGTCGTCGCGCCCATGTTTCGTGTAGACTCGCGTCAGTGATGAATTTGGCACTAGGGGGCTTTGGTATGATGCCGGCCTTGTAGGTGTACCCAAGAGGGATTCGTTCTGTTTTCCGCCATTTTATCCCATGTGGCATAGTTGCCTTTTAGTTCTCCGTGAAGACACCCGCCGAACTCTCTCAGGACAGGAGACCGAAACCGCCTCGGGAACTCTGTTTCATGAATTGGACTTGATATAAGTTGCAAGCACCATTGTTGCACCTTGCCTGAACCAGCTTTTTGGTCACCAGGGGAACGATGATAGGATGCCATTTAGAAATTTCGGAGGAGCTGTGAAATCCTAAGACCACCAAAAGTGAACTCTTTGGATCAGGTACTCATCCGTAGCCTGTGAACTAAGGCCATTGGCTGCGATGCGAGCTTTCGCCACGAGATCAAGGAGCGAAGAAACAACTCTCTCTTCTCTCTGTAAACAAAGCTATCTCCGTTTTCGGCCCTCTGTGTTATGAGAATTTGGTAAAGGGGACATCGGAAGAAAAAATCGCCTCCGGCTTCGTTCGGTTCTCCGAAATAGCGATAATCATAGACACATGTAGGAAGTCTGGATAGGAGCCGTGTGGCAGACGATGAACATGACACTCCGCAACGACAGCACGTGTTTTATTTTTTTCGGCGTGCCCCAAATGAAAATAAGGGAGTCGTCACATCGCAAGGAGGGAAGAAAAGGAGACCTCATTTATTCCGCGAGCCCGCATCACAGTTTAAACATCTGCTCTGTAAGAAAATAAATAAAAGGAGCATCTTGTTTATTGGGATTAAGTCTTGTGTGTGTGTGCTTAGCATATAATACAGTCCTGATCGCGGTTATGCCTGACTGGCAACTAACCTCTCCTAGTCCTGCCTTTGCACTTTCTTGTTTCACTTTGCGTCAGCAGGTCCCGCTCGTAGTAGGAGACAAAGATAGAGGTGGCGGACCTAGAAGAGGGCTTACATACGTGGACCCGTGAGACTACGACTGCTGCACTACCGCACTGCACACGCGAGTAGCCAAAGTCAGTGCCCCGGATTTCGTGGCCCACTAGGCATCGGGGAGCTGAAATATGCCTTGATGGGCCAATGTTTGTCTTGAGGAAACTAGCCGACTTTTTGACCTCGCGACGAGCTTCGCTCTACAGCCTAGGGCTCGACTCTATGGATGGTTGCTTGAGATCCTCGGTTTCTCAAGACACTAGCCCTATTTACCTGATCCCATGACATACGACAGGCTTTTTCTCTGGCATGCTTGTAAAGATCGAGATGGAAGACTGTGTCCGTAGTCAAATTTCATAGCCCCGATGCTCCCGCTCCAAACATCAAGGCCGGCCCAGCTCAACATTGCCACACTGCTCGTCATTCTCCTTCAAGCACTCTACATTCCTCGAGAGCTACGTCACGTCAGAAAAAAATCAAGTCTCTGTGCTTGGCAGGCTGCAAGTTCGCCTCGCTCTTTTTGCGTTGGTGCTCACTCCCGGCACGGCCGGCACCGACGGGACGTCGACATGTTCGTAATGCCCGCGTAATGGCAGCAAACGTTTCCGACCACCAACTTCTATCCCACGACAGCCCGTCATCACATACATGCGCAATGCAGACACGGGCCCGGAGGTCCGAAGATCACCTTGCCGCTGGGCCCCACTGAGAAAACCCGCCATTTCGAAATGTGTCACGCCCCCTTGCTGGACCCCAACGAGCACGCTCACCCATTCAGAGTAACCCCTATGATGAGCATCTGGCCAACATGTAGCAAGGCAGCAGATTAGCCCTTCGTCTTCAAAAGGGCGTCGTATCGTGTGACTCAGTGACTGGCACGCGTGATATCGGAGCCACCAATGCCATCACTCGTCACAACCAACCGTTGCCTGCCGGGCACGCCCGGGTGGGTGTTCAGCTTCCTTTCCCAGCATGGTTGGATGCAGGACGCAACGACACCCCTCCCTTCCCCTCTACCCCCCTTGGAGGCATTGTTTGGGTTGGCCGCTCCCGGGGCTGCAGAATCGTGCTCCCGAATTTGTTGGCGGCAGGATCAATACGCTCCCGCATGACACAGACGGGAGCGGGCCTTCCTCGCATGAACGCGCCTCTCTACATTCGTCAGGCCCTGGAGTGATTTGATGCACTTCGGACCGCTCCCGGTTGGGGGCCACCAATGCAGGTGGTAAGCCACATCACATCAAGCTCCCCTTCAGGGGGAGGTGGGATGACATCTTCCGAGGGTCCGTTTTTGTAAAGCGTCGAGGTCCTGTTGGCTCGCATATCTCGGGATACCAGATGCTGACTCATGCTTAAGATCTGGCCCAGTATCAGACGGCAACTTTGGAAAAGCTGCAAATCGAGATTTACAAGGTAGGGGCCGGAATCAGAGGTCGCGTTACCTACGTTACTTTGGTAAAGAATGAACGCCTGACCGATATCAGTTGTCCAGAGGATGGATATCCTTGTCACGAGGGCTTCAAAAGAACGCCATGAGTTCCGGGGGGTAAGCAAACCTGTCCTCCCGATTGCAGGCAAACTAACCTAATTCGTTGAGCTTGGCTCATGACCCTCTCCAGAACGTGGTTATCATATCAGTGTGCATTGGACTAGAACTTTTTGCGTCGATCAGCCTTAATATTACTATGGTTGCTTCGTATGATGTCAAGGGTGTGTCTACTCTCTGACGTCTTCCGAAGCACGTGCATGCCTCAAAGATAATTACAAGTGTCAGTTGGTGGCAGGATTGGTGGCTGGGGATGCTCATGTGAGGCTGTTTAGTCACATGTGGAAGCAACCATGGGATTGGCCAAGTCGTTTTCTGCATCCGGGGCGTGCTGATCTGTGTAGAGTCCAGAAAGCCTGGTCTCCTCTCGGCGAGCAGGGATATGGACCAACATGCAAGCACACGAGATGTGGCATAAGATTCCCGGGACTCATCACGTCCCTGTCTCGAGGCGCATGTACCGTGATTGTCGATGTACAAAGAGCCTGTTCTGAGGTACTTGGGGTGTATTGGAGCCAGCAACATGCATGAAAGAGATTGCACAACCCGTGGCAAATGCAGTATGATGGCACTGCCTCGCGCTAAATACTCTACGCTTGCTCTTTGGACGGTTTCCGACCAACTCTGTGACTCCATGCGGTTGGCCCCAGGTCTGGATTTGGTTGATACAGCTCATTCGAGCATCGATGAGCAGGGATCATGACCAGACAGCGGCTAATAGCCGCAGTATAACATCTGATTGGCTGGGTGGAGATGACCAGGGTCACGGACGTGTGTATAAGCGCGCAGCGCCTAATTAACGGATCATGACTGGTCGCTTTGCGCGCAGGCTGTGATGTTCGACGTTGGTAGCTTTGTCAGGTTGAGGCGGGTATCGCGGCTATAGCCGCTCTCTGCAGGTCCACCTTATCCTACCAGGCTGCACAGCCTTACCGTGCGTCTACACCTTGGGCAGCGTCCAGGATCGTACCGCGGTCGCAGTTGTGGCCGCGTCGTTGAACCGGTAGTCTCATGCGGCCGGAGGTCCAGCCCGCTGGCCGGCGTGGGCTGTTTGGTAAGGCATTATTGTCTATACGCGGCAAGCAACTAGTTGTTGATCATCCGCTCCTTGCCCAATGCCGATTCGGCAGCTACCATTTGTAGGTCATCGTATTGGAAGCGACTTTTTCGCATGAGACCAAGCCTGATTGATCGGAACGAGCAATGAACATGCAGAGAGACTAGCCACATCATCAGGGCTTCTTTGTGCGTCGAGAAGCACGGTCTTGGTCGCTTGCGGTTCGTCAATTAGCCGCCCTGCAGGGATCGCAGCTTGCTTGGTGCTTGCGGCTAGCACACTGCCACTACAGCAGCAAATTTTGCTGTCCAAGAGTCCCAATGACCCTTCACTGCCCGTCTTCAATCTTGTTGGCTTGGTCGACGTATGCGATCTGTGACGGTTGGTTGTAAGTTTGTATTGCGGTGGGGTCACCAGCTTGATTTCGCTGTGAAAAGGGGTTGTGGTCAGGCGTGCATCGATATCTTGCTCCGTTGTTGGATAACAATATTTCGATTCATGGGGATCTGATGCTGAGTATGCTACAGCAAATAGTGCCTCATGTTTGACGGGGGCCGAGCACGCGTCCGTACAAGAGCGAGCTTTTCATTTGTGGATACATTTGGATGCTGATCAACTGGACTGAGATGATCTAGTAGTTATGGGTCACCATTAGCTGTCAACGCTGTAGACAATAGGCCGAAACCCTTGAACAAGGGAATTATGATATTGGTAAGCATTAGAAGCCTGGCGATGCGGATAGTAACCTTAAGTTTCCGAGGTGATATGCCTTGTGACGCAACAATTCGACAGATTTGAATGCTTGAGTGATCAGCAACGCTCAATAAATCGAGTCTCGACTGTTTTCATGTGGAAGGCGACAGGCATTTCTTTGCCTTCTGGATTTGATCTGGAGTTATATTTTGTGCCGTTTCAAGGGTCCGAAGGAGTGTGAGCCGGCCTGATTGATAGCAAGGCTTGTTTGATACCAGTGGCAGCACGACTATTTGCCGATTACTTGCGCCATAAAATTGATCCAGACTGGTTGTTGTATCACCGGCACCTCTCGGTGGACTTGCGACACGGTGATCCAAAGTCGTGTGGTCATTCATGGAGAGTCGCTCCTCGACCAAAGAAACCAGACATAACTATTATGGTGAAAGGATGGTTGCTCTGCCAAGAAAGCAGTTCATGCACCTGCTCCGGCGGGTCAATCTCATTGGACGCACGCGTTCCTGACATGCAGTGATGAGATTGACTCCCAAAGCCACCCATCCCCTGCTGGTGACTGAGCACACCGGTCTTCCACGCTCATGTGCTGCCCCTTGATTCCAGGAATCTGCTCCGTGTGTTCTCGAAGTCTAGATTTATGGCATGAAGATGCGGCGTTTGAACACCGTTGGTTCAGCTCAGCACTCCCAATAATCTTCTACTCTGGTCTCTACCGAGAAACGGGGATGAAGCAATTAGTTTATTCGTAGTTGCAGCAATCGATCATCCTCCATTCGGGTTGTCACGAGCCGAGAGTTGTGTCTGCTTGCGTCGAAGGTGCTGGAATGATATCCTCGCTCAGCAGCAGAGAAAATTCTCCCGTGTTGTGTGTCGAGTCCATGCCGCTGCCGGAGATCATCCAAGAGCTTGGGGGGCTGGCTGGTGTCTGCTGTTCCAAATCACTCGATCCCCTGGGAGACTACCGCCGTTAGTCGTTGTCAAGCTCTGGCGCGAACGCCTGACTCGAGTTCTAGGTTCTGTGTGGCTTCTGGAAACAAGCTGTCGTGCTCCGTCTTTCACATCTGGGCTAGCAGGGATTAGGAGCATGTCTGGCAGAATGCTGACAGGGGCCGCGCTTCACAGGATGCAACAGTAAAACGAAGGCCATAGCGGAGCAGACGCGGAGAGGACTGATGAGGACGGGGAATATAGCTGACCCGGGGGCTGGGATCTCGCGGGCCTCCAAATGATCATCCTGGCTCCGACCCCGGCCCCAGAATGCGATGACAAGATTGAACGTTGCGCAATGCTTTGGCCATGCTGGCCAGCTGGCTCGCTGCGAATGAGGGCTGAAGCCGTGCTAAAGCAAGAACCCGGTCATAGCGTGCTAGCTCTGGGATGCGAGGTGAAAACAGGTTGCCGGGAATCCCTTTCAGAGTTCGCAACAGGGCCGGTAGAGACTCTGCTTAATTCTGATTGGCAAAAAAGTCGGCGGAATCGAATTCTGCGTCGATGACGAAGGCGACGTGTGTAGAAGAATGGAGAGAGGACGGTTGGAAATGAAATACAGCAGAAAGTGACTTTGGCAAAACGAGTCTTAGGACTGCCAGACCTGGCAGGTCAAAGCAAACCTTGACACTGCTGCGCGGCTCGAATGCGGCGTCTGGTCCTATCGCTGTGTCTGATGCAGTTCTGTGTTCAGGCTGCAAGGCCATGTCATGGGATCCATCTTGCTGTCGTTGCTGCTTCAATTGTCTTGCGGGACTACTTGATGCGGAAGTTGCGACCACCTGAGCACCAAAGTGGGAAAGCAGATAGATAGATGCCTGAGGCACAGACATGCTCCACCGAGACCTCAGGCATTGACTCGGACCAAGACTCCCTGTCCACATGCACCCTTGCAAATCCTCGATGCATTCCTTTCACTGCTCCGGGTCGTGTGCAAGCGTCATCGCCCTCCTGTCTCCAGCTCCTGTCTCCAGCTCCTCGTCGAGTGCACCAGCATATGCAGTCCCGCACAACCGCCTCGGTCGTATCCTTCGCCCACCAGCCATAGCCACGCAAGTCGCTAACTCGCCAATCAGCATCTGCTTGGACGCCACAGATGCATCGTGCAGGCATGGCTGCTTGAGCTCGGCGGCTAAAAATGCGCAGCTACACTACTCGCATGGCCATTCGCCGTGCCTGCAGGGTGCATGGCGCAGGGCTTGTGGTCAGCCTGGCGACCCCGGCAGCTTTCGATTAGGTATCGAACATCCATCCATCTAAGCCTGCCGGGTCGCTCCATTAGGAACGCCCTACGGACAGATCCTCACAATCCAAGCGCAGCAATGACAATCTGACACACTTATCTCCAACACATTGACCGAGTGCACATCTGCATTCCAGGACGACTTCCCTGCCTCGGACCGCCCTGGCTCGGTAGCATTGACCTGCCACGCCTCCGCCGGCGGAAGCTAGTAGGATCGTGGCTTGGTGCCTGCTCGGCCACAACTCGAGAGGGGCCGCCCCCAACTAGCTCTACTTGCACGCGGGCTTCCCGCGGATGTTAGAACGCTTCTAAACGACGTGCATCGCTAGTGGACCTCAGCTCGCCGCTACTCCGTAAGCGTGTCGGTGACGTTACAGTCCCGGGATCAGGGTTCTCACAGAAATCTTGGGAGTTGGACGACGCAGGAGGCCGTGATAGGCACCCGTCTCATCGCAGCATCCAGTCCGCGTCGATGCAACATGCCGTTGGGGCGACAGATTGAGCAATTCGTGGTGCGCGAGTGTGCCGCCTGGCCACTTTTAAGCTCTTCCGGATATTCAGATGAAGTCCGTAGTCAGACTGGGTGGACTCAACGCTGGCTGGTCCCGGTTTGCAAGCAGCCCCAGCTCGGCAGCCTCAACCTGCAGGGCTGGTGAGGTGTCCACACTACGCTAGTGCAGTTAATGACCCTGTCACCTGTGCTAGCAACCGTCTTTTGAGGCGACGTCTTCCGGTAACAACAGGGCCCAGGTCTCGCCCAAGGACATCCATGCTCGCAATGCTGCGTCCTTACTAAGTAAGCCGAATCGCTGTCTCGTCGCAATTAGTCGCACAGTAAGCTGCCCGGGTTTGCATTCACACCTCTTGCACGGGGGGTTTAGATGGGAGTGTGTTACTCGCCGAGCTATCCGACTATACTCAACTCACTGCACGAGGACTGTGTCGTATTCTCTCTGTGGAATCACATGATCCTCTCATCCTGCGGGGGGCCATGCAAGTCCAGTACGCTTTGTCCGGGGCTGGCCAATTGCAGGACTGTTCGACATGGGCAGACTCTAGTATGCAGTCCAATCATGGTCGTCGGAGGCCGTCATCTAGGCCTTCCTTGTGCTTTGGCCCCCAAAACCGTTGTGTTATCGTCAGCTCGTGGTGCGCAGTAGTAGCTGATCGCACTGCATATCTGCGGCGCGCTTGAGCCGAAGCTTTATGCCTGCTCGGTCGCTTATGCTGTGCGTGCCAAGCCTTCACAGTAGCCAAGAAGCAAAAGCGATTTTGTCCTCAGTAAAGGCCAGGGATTCATGGGCTGGAGGCGCGGCCCCACACAAAACGTCGCTGTTAATAAAATAATGCCGCTAGCGCGTGCAAGCAAACACAACAAAGTCTTTGCACAATGTGTGAGTTGAGCAGCATGGAGTAGGGAGCGTGGTTATATTGACAAAGGAATAAACTATGGGAAATAAATATAAAACTCTCATGTGAGGAAATTGAGTTCCCAACCACATGACAGGTGAAGTCCGCAATCGCACCACTGTCGAACAAGTGTGCCAGTGTAGCGATGCGAGTCAGTCAGTCGTACTGCGAAGCCCGGCGTGGTTTGAAAAGGACTTGATGCTGAACCGAGTCAGCTAAGAAAAAAGGGCAAGAGTCCACCACATGAAATCCCTCCATTATAGTCGCGGTTCGTGGACCGAGAATGCATCGTGGTGCGCGATTGCTCGCAAGGTAGTCTTTGGGACTGGGGTCCTCCACAGCGATCACATGCCCCCCGAGTACTGCTGGGAGCAGTCATCTTAGGAAGTGCCGTTTCTAGAGGAGAGTAGTTCGCAAATTAGTCATCGGGAACAGGGTCTAACCAGAGAGGACATATATCTGGCTAGCGTCTGGTGGACATACAAACGCACATGTGATGGTCATCACAATCGCCGTCCTTGTCGACGGCCTTCTCCTCGAAGCAGTCGGCATCCCTGGGGTCCACTCCGGCGGGCTTTCTGGGGCAGACCGAGATATCCGGCATCTCGTGCTTGCAGCCGCACTTCTGGTAAACCTCGATGTAAAGAATGCACATGGTTGTATCTAGGGCATGTTGAGTTAGTTTTGGGCTGTGTTGGTGGCCAGTAGTCAGAATGATGTCCTTGCCGGGGGATACTTGCTGGTGTATATCTTGCGGGAGCAAGTGCGGATAAGGTAGTGCTTGAGGGGAACTCTGAGAGTTTGGCGTTGACTGAGATGTGAGCGTTGCTTGTGTAGATTGTGGAAGCTGTCGAATGCTGCTGCTGCCAGATGGTGATGCTGTGTGATGCTGAACTCGAGATAGTAAAAGAGCAGTGGAATGTGGCCGCCTTTATACTTGGCATATCCCAGCTTGAGGAAGTTGTCTATGATGAAGGATATGTTGGCGATGCAGAAGAAACCCCCATGTTTGTAATGTTGGTTGCGTGGGATGTATGATCAGACAAAACTCGGTTGGCTGGCTGCCTTGCACTGACCGCGGTCGGGGACGGTCTGCTCTGGGCCTATCGAGAGACGACGTTGTTGTGAGAATAAAGATGCAGCATCGTCATGGAGTGGCATCCGGGGGAGCGAGGGGAGAGAGGCCCTGGTACGACTGGTGATCAGGCCAGCAGGGAGGGATGTGACAGCCGGGCTGAGACGAAGTATCTAGAAGGTCAAGTGACAAGGGCAGTGGGAGGTGAGTACCTGGAAGTGTACAATGGGAGATTCTGCGTGCCGTCCACAGCCCAGGCAGGCCGGGCAGCCAGCTCCTGTCGTCGACCCTTGCGCGATACGTGCCTGTGCATTAGTTAGCATCGGCCCCCCTTGGCGCAGCACTTGCAGGGGAGGGCGCTCACCCTAGCACGGCTGGGGTCCGTAGCCGCGGCCTACCCACCCCCAAGGCCAAACGTCATCCAGGTGCTTGACAGGCTAGCTGGTTCGGGTTGGGCGATCTGCAAATCAGGGGACATGCTATGGCAATTTGGCGCGGCCCCAGGTTGGTCGGCTTCGCCAGCTCTGGGTGCAGGTGGGGTGCGGCCACAACAGCAACCAACAACTTGAGCCACCACGCCAGGAACATGTTGCTGGGGGCCGGCGAAGCTGCCTACAGGCAGGCAAGGAGATGGGCATGGGATGAACGCGAGACGAACAAGACTGCTCGTTGGCGGACTTGCGAGCTCCTCTTGGGCATGACCTCGAGCAGGGTGCCACTGCCACCCGTCGGACATGATATCTTTGACGGCCGCCGAGCCTGGGCACGCCGTTGTTCGTGCAACGCCCCTGTCCACACTTCGGCACGCGGGTCAACGCGACAGAAATGTGGCGTCTGCTTGGAGCACAGCCAATCGCGCTCCGTCGTCCCTCGTCGGATAAATCTCGCTGCGAGCTTGTGTCGCAGACTCGGAAGATATTGCTGGCCGGCCAGCAATGATGCCTGGCCGAGTCGCAAAAGTCGAAGACGTCTGCTTGGGAGAATGCCAATGCCATGCCCAGCATCAGCTTAGCCCATGCCTATGTGACTTGTCGTGGTCGCGAGGTCTCTGCTTTGCGTGTTGTCGGGCGAATGCAAGCATCCCCTGTCTAATGGCGGCCGGCATGGCAGTCTTTGCACCTCTAGGCCGTCCCGTGTGTCACCTCGCAAAGCTGTCGCAGAGGACGGAGTAACGGCGGCCGTTGTCTCCCGTGGTTGTCGTCTGAAATGCCGAGATAGCACTCGTGGGCTAAGCTGCAGCACGCATACACGCCTGTGGGACACAGGACCGGAACGTCGATCAGCTGAGGCCGGTGGTGGTCGTTGGTTCCAAAGAGCCGGTCGGTGTATGCATGCGCACACGCATGCACATGTGCATGCAGCCAGGTTCGCACACATCACCCTAAGTTGCTTTTGGTGCATTGCAGGCACACCCGATCGAAGCACCGGCATGGTAGCAGTGGCGCGGCAAATAGGCGCCACGGGCCCTAGAAAGTGTCTGGGGTGCCTTGGAGACGGAGCAAGAAATGCTGGCAAAACGGGCAGAGTTGGCTCGAGGGCCGCAGCTGTTGGGCCGGTGTCGCTGTGCGTCGGTAGGGCGTAGTCCCGACTTGCAGGTTGAAGATGTGACGGTGTGCAAGAAGCCTGATACCTGCATCAGCGTTCATGGTATTGCGACCCGAAGTACCGCGGACGTAGGGAATGTGCGAAGGTGCTAGGCAGGGTGGGCAGAGTCGAGCAGAGTGTGCTTGCGTGTTGGCGGCCCGCAGCGCTCCTTCCTCGCAAAGGCCGCCATCGAACCACCTGCACAGCCGGGCACCTGACTTGCAAACAAACACCGCTCGTCTTGGCTCGTCGACATGTACCTCGGCCACCCCTTACTATGTACACGGCCGAGCAAACTGCGGGAATGCCTACGTCCATCGAAGTTCGTTGTCGACTTGCTGGTTCGGCTCCGTGGCTGCACTGCCGTGGTCGAGGCCCCAAGCTAGCCGGTCGGCCCTGGGCACCGAGTAGGCCTTCCCTGAGCTCCCACGCGTCCAAGCCTCCGAGGTGTCTCAGTCACCGAAGCTTCCAGCGTTTTTTGCTTGCGGCGGGAAGCGGCCAACCAGGATCGCTTCCACCTTCGTTGTCGACCTAGTCGACCCGACTGCGCTGTGCCCAGCTCTCTCCCCCCCTCCTGCACATGGCGAAAATCCTGGCACCGCTGTCCACCTGACCTCGTTGCTCAGCGTTCATTCCTATGCTCGGTGGATGGCGGCTTCGCTCGGAGCAATACCTGCTCCCTTCTTCACAGACAGGAAGCCGCCTAGTGGCTTGTTGTGCCTCGTCTTGAAATCAGAAAATATCGGTGGTCACGCCTGTAGTCCACGAACCGATCCGAGGACCATCGTGCCGAGTCCGCGGCACGAGCTACAGATCTGCCACGTCAAAGTACCCCTGTCTCGCCTGTGTGTTTCTGCCATCCAAGCATCCACGGTGTGCTGAAGCTCACTTTTTCACTCCCCCCTGTCGCAGCTCTCCTGCATCTCCGACGCTGGATTGCCGGTTCATGTCACAAGAGCATTGCCAACATGATACATACTGCTCAAGATTGCGACATTGGTCAGAATAGCCGCGTCCTGGGGATAGCTAGCTGTGAAAATTCCACGCCATGGGACATGACGCGACATTGCGACGTTCTCAAATGGAAACCTCGCTATCGACCTTGGCGGTCAATCATGGAAACCCGCATGATAAAGCAAACTCGGACAAGGCCATGACACAAGGACACATACCTTGGTGGTCATATGATTGGACACATGGGTCCCCTTGCAGTCCCTGGGCGCCGTCCGTCGCCTGCTCGCGACACTGCTAGCCACGAGGGGCCGGTGGCGTTGCCTTCACACATCCACCATGCCGGAGTCGGGCACATCCGCAAAACCAAGACGGCTTTGCCCGGAAATCATCATATTCGCCCCTTACGCAATAGGTCTACCACTCCTGTAGCGTGCCCTGAGTGAACAAGGTTGCATCCCTTACACAGCGACCCATCATCCTGTCGCAGCCTGCAGGTAGCTCAAAGCCAAACTTCGAGAAAGAACCCTCTTCGGCATTGCATGTCCGCGGTATGAACGAACTGCCGATGCGGCCGTTTATGCGACCCGTAGTGTCGTCTTTCAGCACGGAACAACCTCTACGCCGAGCGGCAGCTTCGTCTGCGGAGTTGGGGTGATCCTCGGGTGCTGCTTGAGGTCGGCACTGTTGCACAGATATCAGGGCACGTTCCGAGTCGGCGTTGCAACGAAGCCGATAACGCTACCAATGACGCATGGATTCCAAATCAATAAGCACCAAAATGTGGTGGGACAGTCCGTCGGATTCGCGTAAACAAGCCTGGCAAACTCCGTCGCTGTCGACAGGACATCGTAGCAGGCAGCTGACCATGCCACACCTGCGTTTCTTGCAGGTTTCTGAGCGCACTGGGAGATCCTAGCCAAGATTCCAAATCGCATTCACCCATACGTCAGGATCCTCACACAGCGAGGTAATTGCGGTACATGTGAGGTCGGGGCCTATTTACCCATTACCCCAGGTGCTTGTCTGCAATGTGATGACATTCATAAGACCAATCATCGCACAACCCATAGCTTGTGCAAGCGCCGCCATCGCGTGGTCGGTAGCATCCACAAGCGGACAGGCATGTTTTACTTGCGGAGATGTGCTACGAGCAAGCTGCCCAGTCACACTCCTCCCCTCCTTCGCGTTCGGCCTTGCCTGTCCACCGGAAAAATCGTCACCAGCTTCATACGGTGTAACAACTTGTCCTTGCTGCATACATACATATCCGGACGCATATCTCACCAGCGGTGTCCCTCACAGCCGCAATTTATAATGACACATGTCAATGGGTTGCTATCACACTTGGCACCGGCCCATGTCGTCGTCGCGCGCGGCGAGCGTGATTTTGAAAAGAAAAGGAGACAGTGGAAGATTTGAAAGTTGTCATGTGAGCATTGGGTGGAGTTAAAACTACGTCCGGATTCCTTCAAAGATAATGAGATATTTTACACTGGGATACAAAGGTCGTCTAACATTCGAATCATTTTTTCCAAGTAGAAACTTGTAGAAAGGCCCATCTCATATAAAGTCAAGACCCCGTATACATTTGACATAGGTTCTGCTCGTGCTATTGGATTCTGGCAGAAAGCAGAACGTATAGGCGTGGCGCTACTCGCTGGTCTTCGCTGTTGACATCTTGACATGGCCGCGCGCCTACTCAAGCAAACCCCACCTATTTTTTTATTTCTTTCATCGTATCGGAAAGACAATGCTGCAGTGCCAAACATGCTGTCAGAAGAACCAAAGCTTTATGAAGTGCATTTTTATTAATCAGGGACTGCCCTTGCTGAAAGCCACCATCTGCGTGACTTCTGTCCTAATCGTGCATGAAACATCAAAACACATCTACATGCCAATGTCCCAAGAGAAAGTGTCACTGGCAAAATACCCTGACCCAGCATGACAACTCGTGTCTTAACAGTCGCGTCGCAATGGCTCTGGGCATTTATTCAGCCCCCCCTCCCCCCATCACCATCATCTCGCGTCCGGAGGAGCAGTAGCCTCACGCCAGTGCCCGACGAGTGCGTCGGCGACCTCGGCGCTGGCCGTGATGGGAATCTCGTGTCCTGCGTTTTCGAGTATGACAAACTCGACGCGCGACGACAGCGACGGCGAGTTCTCGCCTCTACCGTCGTCGTCATCTTCGTCACCGTTCAGAATGGCGGTAGCGTCCGCGACCGTCTCGGCACAGTCAATGACCGAGTCCTTGCCGCCGAGGACTATCAGGATTTTGCCCTTGGCCGCGAGCCCTCCTCGTCCTGCACCTTCTGCTACTGCTCCCGTCCTGGGGGCAACAGCAGCAGTAGCAGCAGCAGTAACACCATCACCATCAACAACATCGGCGACAGCTTCTTCTTTCCGTTGCCGGGGCTCTCCGCTGCCGTTGCTCCCGCTTTCCTCGGACAGTATCCGCCTGAGCGCGCGCCAGTCGGCGCCCCCGCTGGGAGCGAAGATGGGCGCCTCGCGGATCGTGCTCAGGAACGCCCCGACGAAGCCGGCGTGGTGGTCGACCTGCCACCGCACGACCGACGAGACGGTCACGTCGGGCCGCGACCGCGACAGCGAGGCCGAGTCGAACGCCGTGCCGCCCGAGGCGTCCCCGTCGCGGCGGCGGCGGCGTGATCTCGCCAATTCTGGGGGCCCAGTCGAGTCCTCGCTACGCCCCCTGTGAGATTGGCCGTCTGGTTTCCCCGGCGATGATGGAGGAGGAAGAGTCTGCTGGTTCGTGGCCTCACTGAGCATCAGCGCCTCTGGCCCATCCTCGTCCACACCACCGCCACTGCTAAATTCCTCCTCGCTTGTATCCCTGGGCCCAGCTACAGCAGCAGCAGAGGCAGATTCAGAATCAGACGCAGCAGTGGATGCCGGCGGCGGCGGCGGCGGCGGCCGTATCCGCCGCCGCACCATCGCCCGCACCAGCCACCCGGGCAGGACCCGGCTCTCATACAGCCACCTGCTCGAACGCCCGACGTGGTGCTGCCTGATGAGTCCCGCGGTAGCGACGAGGCTGAGCGAGCGCAGCATCCGCGGGAACTGCGCGGCAAAGGACACGCAGAGGCAGCCGCCAAAAGAGTAACCGACCAGATGGAACCCGCCCCCGCTCCCGTCCCCTCCGAGCCAGGACAGCTCCGAGGACGCCAGGACGAGCAGCATCTGCGTCGTGTAGAGCCTCGCGTCGTATGGTATATCGTTGGGCGCGTCCGAGTAGCCCCTGCCAAACAGGTCTATGCGAGGGGGGGACTTGGGTTAGTAGGACTGTTGCTGATCATCTGGATGAACCTGCCCTGCGCAACTCACCGAACAACATGACCCGACACCCCCTCCCCACCAGCTCCCACGCGAGGTCGCCCAGCGCGATGCACGGCGTGCTGATGCCGTGCACGAGCAGCACCTTGTCCGCCGCCGGGTCCTCGGGCCCCCACTCGTACACCCGGATGCTGCCGTACGCCGTGGGCACGTCCCGGCCGCCTGGTAGCGCCGCCGCCGTGGAGGAGCCCGGCGGGTACGGCAGCGCGGCAGCCTGCGCGGGGGTGAGGTGCGGGATCTGCGTCGTCAGCGGGGACGGCGTGATGTTGGTCCTTGCACTGGTAGTGGTGGGCCGCTGGTGTGAAGAAGAAGAAGAAGAAGAATTCGTTGCGGTCATGTACCATAGCCCAGCGAGCCCGGTGATGGCGGCGGCGGCGGCGGCGGTTGCTGCCACAGCAGTGCCGGCGCCGCGGTCGGCAGCTGTCCCTGTAAAGACGGCCATTGCGCCCCACACTACAGGCAACCTCGGTTAGCCGCTGACTGCAGCACGAAAAAGAGCCGCAGGAGAATTGTTGCCAATGCGTGTTGCCGGCGCCGTAGCTGGTTGTTGCGCCGCGTCTCTGCACGCGGCTTGTGTTGGGAAACGTGCCGCCGCCGGCTCCGGCTCGACGGAGTTAATTTTCAGCATCCCGCCCCACTCCGCCCCGTCCCGCCCCGCTTCCGCCCGACGGACACGGCCCGGGGAGGGCACGAGATTCGAGTGGTCCCCGCCATTGAACGTCAACCACGAGAGGGACACGGTTTTTTTCCTCTCGGCCGAGCAGTAGCAGTGTTGATTGACGAGCACATGATATGACCATGGATGGAAAAAACCATGTGACCCTCTGGCCTACCAGGGGATCGTAATGTGATTGCGGCCAACAAAAACAAAAACCAGCATGCTGAATGCAAGGCGGCAAGGAGAGAAACAACCCGAAGAGGGAGTTGGGGGGCCATATGAAAAGCACGAGCCCCCCTTGATAAGGGGCTGAACCGCCCCCCTGACCATCACGACGAAAAGCAACAACGGCCATCGGACCTCGCGCCGCGCAATGAATCAGAACAGCCGGTGACGTGCCGACAGAACCCCCTGTCCCTGTATTCCACGTGGGAAAAGAGCTCCCTTGGCGTCCACGGTCGTCATCAAACCCCAAGAATGCTACTTTTCCCCCATCTTGCTAGTCACAAACAGCACAAAAGTCTTTGTAGATGGGGGAAAGCGGAAAAGATGAGGCAAGATTATATAGCAGGGTCGTGGTATAGACAGATCCAATAGATAGAGATGGAGAGACAGTGAGCCGTGTGCCATGTAAGTCATGAGACACCTGAGCTATCGACACTGTTTCTCCCCTTACCTTTCACTACCTGACTACCTGTCAGTAGCGAGTACAAGTGGTGTACGGAGGGGGACAAAAAAAAGGGCTGTGACGTACCCATCAGGCTTTTTTGTCCCATCTTTCCCCCAAGATGCGGATCTGACAAGTCCCTTTGCCCGCTCCCGTCGCCATCGTCGATAGTCTACCACTGGGGTGGTGGGTTGTAGCGTGGGAGCTCGATTGCCATGCTGTCCCTTGCTCCCGTCCATCGCGGAGCTAGCCACTGCATAAAGCATCTGCAAGGTAGTTAGCTTCGTAGCACCCGTCCTCGCCATTGTCGTCGTTTTCGATGCCAGTCTGTCGGCAACACCGTCCCGCCCCCCCCCCATGTGTATTCTGCATCTCTCCGGGCCTAGGCCAATCTATTCTCCAACACACATGTGCATGGTAAGACCTCTTCCGGACCCCCCTTTCCTCTTCACACGTCGAGGAGGAGGTTCCAAACGCCATTTACGCGATCCATCATGTCACCTGTGCTCAATGCACAGCACAGAACTGGAGACAGACATGACGGACTAGGGAGTGGAGAGGGGGTGTCATCTGCTGCTGCTTCTTCTGCTACTACTGTCACTAGAGAGGCGGACGGAGACGGGGGGACGAAGGTACCCTGGCGAGCGGAAGAGTCAGTTCTAGGATTAGAAGAGTCTGTGCCTAATTACATAGCAGGTAGTTAGAATCAGCCCTGCCCGTGTGTCGGCGCAAGGTCCAACGAGGGCCTGGAGTCTTGGAGAGGGCGCCCAGGCTTTGCCTCTCTCTATGCCAATAGTTCTCCCTCCCTTCCTCCATTCCTCCCCTGCCTGCCCCCCTGGCCGGTTTTCCCTCCGGGATTGTCCAGCAAATAAAAAAAGACACTGGCCGTCTGCCCGTCGTCGTGCATGTATGTGAGAACCAGGGTTCTAGGTATCGGTTCATCTCTCCCTCCCACCACTACCGCAGCCAGAACCGCTGTGCACTGCCCGTCACTTTACTTCGCCTCAGGAGGATATCGGAAGAATTCTCCAAAAGGAAGAACAACAAGACCCTTGTGATTTTTTTATTTTTTATTTTAAATATGTGGGCTGCCGATGATAGTGGCTCCATGATCCCCGTGACTGGGCAATCTAGGCCAACCCGACGCAACTTCGTCATTCCTCATTGCCATGAGTAAGGGTGCGTGTGTGTGCTTACAAGCATGCCTTTCTCTGTTGTTGCTCCTCTGCTCTTGTCCTAGAGATAGGGACAGCCGCACAAAACAAGGTAGCCAGTGAAGCCCTACCCGTGATTCACTTGGCGACTACCAGAAACATGAGTTTTGCATGGTGAGCTCGTGCAAGGGGTCTACTTCCATTTTGTTGGGGTTTGATCACTCTCAAGAGTCATTTCTGCACAAGTTGAATCGAGCTTTTAGCTCGTGTTATTATTTTGAAGCCGCCCCGGTGTGACGGTCCACTTGCCCTGGCCATGGCCTTTTCTCCATTGTTCATTATTATACAGTAGTGCAGGTCGTAAGATCGTAAGGTAAAGATTTGAATAAGTGCCCGAAAAGAAGGAGCAGAAAAGGAAAACTGTGGGGGATATCATCTAGGTTCGTCACCAAGCCATGGACATCGTGTGCATGCTCATTTGTGCAGCAACCTGCTCCTGCCGTATTGACTCCCAACTCGCAACATTATAGCTGCTTCGCCGTCTTCATGATGTACTCTGATATTAGGGGGCTGTCGCAGGTCCCGTGCCGGAGGACCTCTGTCTTTAGCGACAGGATCTCGTTGCGCAGGTCCTCTACGTGGGCGCTGAGGATGCGGTGCTTCTCAGACAGCAGGGCCTCGGCTTCCTGCAGCTCCTCGATTCTTTTTCTGGTCTTGTTGCGGTACTTTGTGGCGGCGGTTCTGTTCTTCTCGCGTATCGTCTTTTTTAGACCCCTGGTGGTGCTCGCTGTGGTGGTGCTCGCTGCGGTGGTGCTCTGCGGGTCGCTCTTTAGTGACTTTGAAGTGAAGGGGGAGTTGCCGACGGACTCGCGGCCTTGCCGTTTTGATTGGATTTCTTTCGGCTTTGACTTTGATTGTTGTTGCTGATGGTAGCTGTGACGTCTCGAGGATGAGGGCTCAGTGATGCGATCGTCCGGGCTGGTGTGTGTCGATGCGGTCGCCACGTCAGAGAAGGTGCCGGGCAAGCTGGAAGGCGAGACTGGCCAGGACTGCATTGAACACGAGGCGGCATCGTCGGTCATGACACTGTCGAGCTCGGCGGGCGCGAGCGTGTCAAGATGGATTGTTTCGTAAGGCTGAAGGGGCATGTCGTACTGCTGTGAGGGCAGGTCCATGGGGAAGTTTTGGTTGGTAGTCGTCGCCATTGGATCCACTGCTGTGTCGCCGTCGACGGGCGTCCACGACATGTCGCCAAACTTATCACAGGAGAGGCTGTAGTTCTGGCCAGCCCAGTCGGAAACGGTGTTGCTGTGCATGTCGGCTGGGACGGGGCCGGTGTTGAAGGCCGAGCGATTGTACATGGCCGTGTGGAAGATTAGGTAGTCTGCCCAAGAGGCGTGGGTACAAGTCGTTGATGTAGATGTGGTGGGTGGTGGGGCAGGGCAGTGAAGAGGAGCGGAAGCTCGTGGTCTCGTCCAGGACAGAGGCTCTTTTGTAGAAACGGCGCGGCGGCTGCCAGCACCTGCAGCGGGCGGCCACAGTCGATCAGGTTTGGAGATCAGGTTTGGAGACTGATAGCAAGACCGCCAAAAAGCAGGCAGAATGGAGGACTTGCTCCGGAAGTGCCAGCTGCCCCCGCCGGGCGCACTTGCGTTGTGTGCCATTGGTGCAGCGGCAGGGCGGGTGGCGAGGCCGTTGTGTTGAGTGGAGCCATACGGAGCCATGCGGAGCCATGCGGAGCTCTTCAGAGCTCTGCAGGCAGTGCTCTGCAGCGAGCTACGGCGCTCTTCAGGGTCCTGCACCCAGGCGAGCCAGACAGGGCATTTGTCGGCTTCGGCATCTGCTCTTTTGGATCCGCTGCCCACTTTCCCATTTACTACCCCTCCTGCTCTGCTGTGCGTCTCGTCACCGCGCGTCGTAGCAGTCTCCCCTCTATCGAACGACCGTCATCGCCCGCTGGCGTGGCTATCGCCGATCCCCATTTCTGTCCGCGCATGCACGCACCTCCCTTGCCGCTGCTCATTGCTCACGCCGGCGAGTCGACCCCAACTCGCTAGCTGAGCGGCCACGACGATGTTTCCAGTGGCATCGTTCCAGACCAGACAGGAACAGGAAGGAAACAAGAACAACCCTAACCCCGAGCACCCCACCTCAGAAATCCACAAGTCAGGCACGATGAGGTCACCTGCACGCGCGTCATGCATTCTCGCGCCAGACACCAGACACCAGACATGTACCTTGACACAAGAAAAAAAGATCCGCAAAGTTGCGGCTCTTTCCTTTTGCCCCCCTCCCCACCTCGGGCCATTATGCTTTGCGACTAGCATTCGGCGGCGCCGTCACCGGCTGCAGCGGATTGGGTGCCTGTTGCGGCTCGCCCGGCCGTCCCCCGCATCGGCAACTGCCACATTACTATGGTAGTAGTCGCCAAGGGCGCCAAGGTACGCTAGCGTAGTGAGCAAACAACTGTAATCCTGGGTTGTCGCATGGGACTACCATAGTACCTTGTCATAATGCCAGAGTACTGGGCGACGTGGGGAAGTACGTGCCGAGCCATCACGAACAATGCGCTGACAATTACGTGTAGCATCCTGGCTCGTAGTCGCCCCGATGGCTCCCCCACCGGTCGTCCTAGCCTTATCGTTGGCCAATTCGAGCCTATTGCGACTTTTCCACATTGTAAGTATAAAGCCCCCGCGCGCCACTCGGCAGTGCCATCTCAGGTCTGAATCCTCACGCACAAGAGATCTTCTACAAACAAGACATCGGCAGACTTCCTCTCGGCGACTATCGCACAAACAAGTCCTCAAGCAGGAAACTCCGCCAATCCCGTGAAAGCCCCAGAACATACCGGAAACAGCCGAAACACTTTGTTTCACACCCATTGCGGACATGCCCCCAATGGGCATCCCGACTTCGGGCCCCACCTACCTGCGCCCGCAAGACTAAGTTGCCAAAGGAGACAAAAACAAAAAAAGGGCGGAGCTTTTCCTCCGCTCTCTCACGCGCGGCACAGTACCATAGTAACGATTTCAAACCTTGCAAGGAGAGTTCCGTGTGATCTTTACCTTCTTCACCTTAGCCTTTTCTTACTATGCAGATGCATTCAATCTTTCTTTCGCCAAAAAGCAGTCCTTCGCCAGGCTGCTCGCTCTCTAGAGTTTCGCTTATTTCGTCCTGGCCTTCCACGTTCGAAAGGATCTACAGCTCATTGGCCCACACTCATATCCCCCCCCCCCTTCGATTCCACTGCGCACGTAGTCAACGTTTAGATAACACCTCTTGTCGGGGATATGATCTGTCACGGTGAAATGTTACTGCCGCTAGACTAGCTGTCACCAAGAACGTCGTCTCGAGTACTGCTCTACGATAATACCAACTCGGGTATTCAGTCACAGGAGAGAATAAACAGAAATGAGGCCAAAGTTCACTGTAAGCCATGACCTTGCTTATATTTCATGTCGCCCCGGTTTGATACGCCCGGACAAGCAGACATTTACACATATATACTAGGCGCTACTCCCTAACGCCGCCGGACCTTTCTCTTCTTCCCTCGGGGTCAGGCCGTGCACAACCCCCCTCCTCTCTCTCTCGCAGGATACAATGGCACTTATACTAGACTCGGGGGGGGGGGATATCAAAGCAAAACAACCATCCAGAAAAAGAAATCGCCACCCGTGGTATCGAGCCATGCGTCCAGACAGGGACAAATCAGGAAACCAACCCTCGGATCATGATGGATATCATATAGGAAATACAGAGAAAGCATGCGTTCGCTGTGTTTTATGTGTGTGTGTGTGTGTGTCGAGGATTCATCGCTCGTGGCTGTGGGGTATATATAGTGCTGCATGCGCGACGTCGAAAGAAAGGTGTAGTTCAGCGTGCACACGTTGCCATCACATGCGCGTCTCCTCGCGTAGCCTGCTCTTGGACGCTTGAGCCGAGAGTCCCTGGCCGCCCATAAACATCACGCTCTCGCGACGCCTGGCTCGACCGGTAAGGCCCTGGTCCAGCTCCTCGTCCTGCTCGGACTCGTACAGTGTGTTGCTGTGTACGGCTTGCTGGTCGTATTGACCTCGGGAACTCTGCTCTTTGACGCCCACTAGACCTGGATAGAACGGCTCATAGCTGCTCATACGCGGTGGGGGGGTGTTTGCCGGCCTCAAGGATCCATTGATGATGGGCGGTGGTGTCGGGCTTCCGCGGTGCTGATGGATCTGCTCCAACAACCTCTGACGGTGCGGGGACTCGGCTATGGGCCCAGTGCCGGCGCCTGTAGATGGTCGACGTGGCGGCGCCTCGAACGTGCTCCGTGAGTCGGCATCCGACGCGTCGGGCGAGGGCAGTTCATATGCTTCGGGCTCAATACCGAATACAGCCTCGTAGTTGCCAAGCAGCAGGGCGAAGATGGGCGCGGGTATATTGAGTGTAGGCGAGAAGACAATGCCAACATTGCGGACCGTCATCTTATTGTGCTCCGCGTGGTTAATAACCTTGATAAGGAATGCAATCAGGTACTTGAGCAGTGTAGCGTTGGCCTGCGGCAAACGCAGGCACAACTCAGCTAATGCCGCGAGCCTGTCCTTCTGGACCGTCATCTCGGAGACGGATATGAATTGCATGTGCAGATCCCGCGTAAGGATCGTGGTAGGGAGCTCCCGCAGATAGAGCTTCAGCAGAGACGCCACGGCGTGAATGTCGTAGTACGTCTCGTCTGTCACGAGGTTGATGTCGCCTTCTATGTTGAAGCGCTCACGAAGGCCCTTGATGACCACGTTCGACCCGCTCAGCCTGAAGATGCCTTCCTCTAGGATGGCGTTCTTCGCGTCCAGATATTGTATGCATCGGTACACAACAGAGGGCAGAGGCACGTTTGTGTCGGCCGGGCCATTGTAGCGGACAGCATCAGCGAGCTGAGCTCCAAAAACTTGCCGGACTAGGCCTCGTGAGTCAACTTGTGTCACGCTCGGCGCGCTCGAGCCGTACAACGAGTCCTGGTCATCGGTGGACGATCGCGTCTTGGGCCCGAACCCGAAAAAGCTCCGCTTTCGCTGCTTCTTCTCTTCGTGAGTTGGTCCTGGGATGGCTAGCCCGGCTCGGCCGCTCCACATCGTCGTGTCAGCAATAGGCTGCGGGTTGCTAGGGCCAGAGATATTGAAGGTTGCCGACAAAGGTGCATGCATGATGTCTGGGGTTGCTGTTCCTCGCCCCCGCTGGGGCGCGCCATCAGGCGCGCTTCCTGCCTTGGCAGAGTCGTAGCTCATGCCAATGAGCCCATCCTGGCTCCCGCCATGAGTAGCATGGCCCTTGCTAGGGCCGCTTTTTTTCTTCGCTATCTGTCCGCCGCTCTTCTGAACTTGACTAGCCGAACCACGACGAGGAACGATTTCAGACAACTGGGCAACTGACGAATCCTCGTTACCGGGCTCGACATAATCAATCCAGTGCAGTAGCGTCTCGACCCACTGATCACGCTCCACATCGCTTTCGGCACAGAGGACGTGCTTCACGTGGCTTGAGGAGTCCTTCTTCTTCGGCTCCATGACCAGAAATGCGTGGCGGTACTGGTTGTCCGAGTCCTCTCCATTGGCGGATCCAGCATCGTTGTTATGCTGTGACTGCTTGCCAATCTGCGCCTTTTGAAGTTTGATCGTGCCGAGGTGGGCACCACCGGGTGACTCAAAGTAGCGGAGTTGTGGGCCTTCGAGTACGAAGAATCGTGCCTTCCAGCCGCCGAAGTTCTTGCCTCGCTTCGTGAGATAGCCAGTTTTGAATGGGCGGCCGCCAGGTCCCTTCTGCTGAGTTCCCGCTTCCTCGGCGGCTTGCCCAACAGTGGATCCCATGTCGTCCGTGTTGGGCGGGAGGGCGTTCGTAGACAGATACTTGCAAAGCTCTAACGCGCTTGCACTGTCCAGTGGTGTGTCCAGCAGCTCATGCAGATAGCCCTCTAGAACCTGCCGGCGAGCGTCAAGCTTGGCAGGGGCGTGGCCAGTGAAGAGCGACCTGTCTGGCGTCTTCGCCGTAAAGGCTGCACACTGCTTCAAGCGGCTGTCCAGCCTTCCGAAAGATGTCGTGTCCTTCTCAACTCTCCACAGCTCTCCTCCCTCTGCACGGGAGTATATGGCAAGTGTGAACACCGGGTCTTCTTCGAGCTGTGTGAGTGAAATCATGCTTGCACGTGGCGGTTTCATCCGTGATGACGCCACCTTCACCTCGATCGAAGGGAGTGCGTTTGGTGGAAGCAGGAGATCTGGGTACTCGTCGGTCTTGAAGCCGTCGAATATCCTCGTCCGGGTTGTCGGGCTTTGGCGGCTGGTGGGCGGACTCGGGTGAGCCGCCTCGACGATCCTTTGCATAGGAGCATCTGAGATTCCCGGGGTGCCTCTCTGTACGTCGGTCGAAGAGGCTGCAGACAGCGGAGTGCCTGGCGGCAACGGGATGTTCTGCCGTGGTGGCCGTGGTGAAAGCGGAGCGACCGGGATACCGCGTGGCGATAACGGAGGCGAGCCGAGCAACGATTTGGGGGCCATAGGGCGCGGACTGGCCGGCAGGCCTGGGTTCATCATCGGAGCTGTCAGTGTTGTCTGGCGCACATCATCGTCGCCGTTCAGCACGCCAGCCAGCGAGGCAGAAGCATTTTCTCGTGCAATAGCAAGCTGGACGCCTGGCATCCGAGCGGCCATGGGGAGGCTCTTTGGACTGATGGACATGTCGTTCTGTGTCGGTGTGGATTGCTTGCTCTTGCCCGACTGGCTTCGTACCTGTGCCTCTTCAAATGCTAGGATCTCACGGACACGGTCATCTTCCTCTCTTGTCCGTCGCCGTCCACGCTTATCTATCATCGGCAGTTCGTCAACATCAAGCAAGTCATCATAATCTGACTCCGAGTCATTGTCTGCATCTGGGGGCGGCAGCGTCGGCGAGAGGTTCCCCTTCTTTAGCTGCAATGGAGCTGGAGGTGGTTTCCGAGGTGGCGGAGCTGTTGGTGGGGGTGGAAATTGCGGACTGCCTGGTCCCATCATTGGAGTTCCTTCGGTAAGTGTTAAAGAGGGCAAGGCACCAGGAGGTTTCGGTGGTGGCATTGTCGGCGGCGCGCTGGGGAGACTCCTAGATGGCGGCAGAGCGGCATTGTATGGAATCTCTCGACTATTCGTGCCAGCGGGTAGCTTTGCAGCCGCAACGGCAGTGTCTGCCACTTCGTGGTCATAGTTGTCGAGGGCATGTTCGGACGCCTTTGGCATTGCCGAGCGAGGGTCGAGTAGCTCTCCAACTGCTGATGGAGGTCCTGCACTGACGATCCTGTCCGCGGGAGGGGTGATAGGATAGGGCGCCAGCGCCATATCTACAGGCGATTCCTTGGCGCTGTCGGGCTCGTCAATTGAATGCGCCGACTGGGGCGACTCCACGAGCTCCTTGTTCGTGTTGACATCAATCCGTGGGATGACGAGTTGTCGTAGCTGGGCGGAGTTGTTGGGCCTCGAGGGCTGGGTTTCGGAAGCTACAATTACCTCCTTCAGCTTCTTCCGGTACTTTTCCTTGTCCTTCAGTGCTCTTTCAAGATCCTTGTTGAGGCCCAAAATCATGGCCCGTTGCTTGTCAACCAAACGCCATAACTGTGCATTCTGCTGCGAGTTGGCTTGCTTTTCCTTCAGCAAGTACTGTATCACGGCTTCTGGGCTGCCCGCTGCTGAGATAAGCATGGCAATCTCACTGGCTCCGGCAGTGCCATCAGCAGCGCCATGTTGAGACCCGTTCCTGCCAGATATCGCGGAGAGTGCCGAGTCTATCGAAGAGTTCCGCGTGGCACCCTTGAGCGCCTCCGGGTTACCAGAACTGCCAGCCATGGCGGCGATGGGCCCAGCAGAAGCGCTAGCGACCGGCTTCGTGCTTATCGTCGGGCTCGGCGGGCGTGGGGTCGCATGCGAGGAAGTGACGGATCTGAGCAGCCAGAGATTTTGTCCTTTGTCAGCATTACGGGGTTTCAGAAGGTAGAGAACAATCGCCGCATCGCCTCTAAAAGCAAGGTCTCTTGCGAGGTGGCCAAAGGGCGAAGGCAGCTTGGGACATACTCTGAGTTGTCAGAAGTGGGCGAGATTGGGGGGGAAGGCGTGTCTTCGAAGAACGAGATTTCGCCTAGATCGACTGCATTACCGGTCACCGGTCGTGTCGGCGTCCGTGGGCTCGGGCTATGAGGCGGCGCAGAAGAGAAGCGAGTCTGGACCTCAAGGTCGCGGCCTCGGACTGCAAAATGTGCGTTCCTCGGACTAGCACTAGGTGGAGGTGAGAGCACAGGTCTCGTATGGAGCGGGCTCGGGGCAGCTCTCCAGTGCTGGCGGCTGTTGCGCGTGCGAACGGGTCATCGATTAGCGCTCGCCAACAAACAAAAACAGATACACAAGTTGTGTCTCTGGAGAAGGCTGGAAAAGGCTGCGGGTGTGCTTCTGCGCTCGTCTGGGCCAACGGCTGGATGGTAGTCACGGCGGTCGTCCAGGTCGCACAGCCGGCTGTTTGAATGCCCTCGGCGGCGGTTGGTGGTTTGACGAGACGGGGCAGAACGTAGGAGGAGAGAGCCACAGGCACAATCTCGTGCAGCCAGCCAGGCAGGGTTGGGCAGGGGAGGCCGGCAGGTAACGGGCCCTTGCCTTGGCCGCGGGACGTACCTGGGAGAAACGGTGCTGGGAACGGGCGGCAGGGACGGCGACGGAGGACCAGACGGCAGGAGGCAGTCGTCGAAGCGAGCAGGGCGACTGGGGACGGTCGGGCTGTCGTGGGAGTCCAAGTCGTAGTCGTGGACGTAGGAAGCGGCAGGGGCAGACGGCGGCGATCGAGGCAGGCGGTCTGACAAGGGGTCGTCGTCCCCGCGGCGCGCGTGCGAGGGCGAAAAGGCAGTCGAGTGTGACATTGCAGTGCAGAGTCCAGGGGTGTCAGATGAAGCCAGCCAATCCGAGAGGCGAGGCAGGCAGGCAGGCAGGCAGAGACAACCCTGGTTCTCACCTCTTCGCCAGGGTGGTGTTGTATCGAGTTGCTGAGGAGGGCAGGGAGCGGCCTGGAGTCAGGGAGTCGGGGACGAGGTGGCCCGGCGCAGCGGGGTGTGTCGAAGGCCTGAAACCGCTACCTGGCTCCGTATCAGTAGAGTGTCCAGGTGATTGATTGATTAATCGGTTGCTCGTGCCCAGTCCAGTGCAGTACGCGAAACTATCTCCGCCAGCGTCGCAGCAGGCCGATGGGTGCAGCGACGAGATGAGAGGAGTTGGAAGAGGGGGAGAGACGCCGCCTCTGCGCAGCTCCCATCGCTCACATTCCTGCTGGCAAAGATGCAGTGACAGCTAAACCGAGTACAAGTGTGCCTGCTGACCAAGGAACGACCGAATAGGGGCTGTCTACTCCGTATAAAGGGCAACCTCGCGCCATGGAGGCGCATCCACCACATGTACGCAGTAAATTAGCCCCCATGAGTCGCGCGTCTCTACGTGCATGCAAGTATTCGTATTGTTTGTCTCAGTCTCCAGGTCGGACCCGAGCCTTCACAAACTGGCGACTTGCCCTCTTTCATCAGTCAGCGTTGTTCATCGTAGCTCGATCCCACACTCGTCCGCATGTGTCCCGGGAGGGGGTTCTTTCCGCTGCAGGATATCTCGGCAAAAACAAAAGACGCCCGATTGTGCATGAGACCTGGCAGCGGGGCCGTGGGGTCGACACTCGCGCCGTCTGGAGTTTGATGACTTCCAGGTTGATCTGATGATTGAAATTGCGGGTGGGCTGGCCCGCCAGCCAGCCAGCGCAGTGACACGCCCGCTCAGGGGCACGGCCAGCCGAGCACTCAGACGATTGTGATACCGCCACCATGGCGTAATTAGAAGTCCGGTACCTGAACGCAAACGTCAGAAATGGCGCCACACGCTGCGCAAAGCTAGCAACCCTCAAAAAAGACGCTGTCCGTCCGCCGAATAAGCAAGGTGACGAGCAGCTCCCCCTCACGTTCATCAAAGCTTGGAACCACGTTTGCCACGGCCCATGTATGCTCCTTGAAATCTGGTCCGGGCGTCGACAAGACCCGCGAATTCATCATTCGCGCTGCATGGAGAGCTCATGCGGCGGACTTCTCGCGCGTTACAGGAGAATCTGTCAACGAAGGCGCATCATCAGGGATCTGCCGCATGGTAAACAAGACGATCCGGCGACGCTATGGGTGTCGCAGTTCAAACACTTGACGCTTGAACTGAGCCGCCGACAAGGGCCCTGGCACCACCGCCGCGCCATGCAGATGCCCAGGAACCCCGGATTACGCAGCCACGGCCCCCTGAGCACATTAGAGATCCTGCCCAGTGCATCGGACAGGGCCCTTCTGTCCCCGGCGATCAGGCGAAGCTTGGCGGACGGGGTCATCGGCTTCTCACCAATGCCGGACTGGATGAAGCAGCCAGGCTTCAGATAAACCAGACTGGTCACTCGGCGAATAAAGTCGTGTCGAAGGCCTGATTGAATTGCTAGAGAATGCGTCGGCCCGCAGTCGTTGTGCTACCCGATTCGTGCCGTATCACTTGGTGCGAACGCGTGGGCGGAAGCAATCTAGATGCAAGACAGACGGGCACACACAAGGGAATGTTGATGCAGGGCAGGAGCGACGGGCTGGCCACACAAGTGTGGACTTGGCCGCGACAGAATCAATCTCATGCTGCGTGCCTGCATCAAATACCACGCGCAATCGAGGCCGAGCAGTCGAGTTTGACTTGCGTGTTGTTCCTACACGGATCAAACCCTGTCGTCCTCTGTGCAACACAAATGCTGTCAGTGGTATCCTTATGCCACTCATGCCAAAGGCACATACCCGCTGCCGAAGTCAACCTTAATGTGCGGAGCTACCAAGGCCTGCGCAGTCTCATCTTTCGTCACGCTTGATTAGAACACCTATCAACCATCTAACCAATAACACCCCGATGAGCTCTGACGACTCTCCTGCTATTCTTTCCTCGCCTTGGACAGCTTGGCAGAAGCCAGCAGTTTGGTACCCAGTACATCTGGCCGTGTTGATCCAGCAAGGGCACTATCTCTGCGGGGATATCTACGGTGTCGACAGACTGTACTCAGTAGCTTTTGAGGGTGACTTGTCGTTTGACAATACGATGTGCTTGCTTCGATCCACGGCGACTTTCGGCCTAAAATAGACGTGCAGGGCAAGGCGGCCTGCGAGTCATCGACACACCTTGGACCGCCGAAATCCTGCACCTCTCCAAGCCTTTCGTCCCGCGCAGCCACCTTCAGTCAAGATCCAAAACGCGCATTCAATCACAGCCTCAACCCTGATTGCTGGTCAACGCTCCCAGCAAATTCACATGGGCGATTTCGGAGTCGCCAACCCAGCCGCGTCATGTGTACATTTGAACCTGAACAACGATGCTGATGGTTGTGGTGACAATGCAGAACATGCACCCCACAAAGTCTGGCGACACTGGCGCGCAACCTCCGCGCGTGGCTTGCAGCCGACTGCAACAGTGTTGTTCGCAAATGCCTAGATTCACCGTGCCATTCTTGCGCGTGCTGCTGTGCTCCCCACCTCCTGCATGTCTGAGAAGAGAGCTGTTGCCCCTGCATCATTCCTGCTGCCGGAAGCCGCTGTCTTCGCCAGCCTGCCGGCAGCCTGGTCCGGGTAATACTCCCGCGTGCCAATGTCTCACTTGCACGGAAAGTCCCGAGTAATCAGAGGGATGAGAGCATCCCAGACTTTGAATGCCGGCTCCGAAGAGAGACATGTTGTCTAAGTCACATTGCATCTAGCTACTCGGCGTCAACCGAGATTTAGATATTGTTATCAGGAAATACCCCGTCTCCGGTGGGAAGGAAGGAAGGCCGCCCGAAACCACGATAGATTGGCGCTTCACACAAACCCGTCGTGTCTGCAATCTCCCTCAAATATCTCAAAGACATTAGCATGCACGTGTCGTCCAGTCAAATAACTGTACGTCCTCTCCGGATATGTACATTCTTCTATGGTTCGGTGGTTCAGAGACTCAGAGGACTAGAGACGTGTGGATTTCTCGTGGTCTGAGTTGTGATTCTCATTCCGTCCCCCGATGGAACTTTGTGCCTGAGATTCATTCGCTCGCCCCTTTATGCACTTGTTGGCACTGCTGCGATAATCTCGCCAGCTTCCTTGCCACGCACTGTCAACCTCACGCCCAACACCATCTTGATTTTAGCCTTGCCTAAATACACAAACACACACACACACACACACAAAAACCACATCGTGGAGGATAATAGAGGAGGGGGGCAGGGGGTTTGTCTTGGTCGTGGTCAAATGCAAGGTGCAAATCGGCATCTCCGTCGCGGCTAAGATGGAACTTCCGGGATAAAACCCCGTCACCCCTCTGCGTCGATGTAATTTGTCGTTATTGCCATTACTTTTGTTTTAGGTTGCGTTGCTTGGCAGTATTTTCCCCGCACCATCGTCGTTGTCGTCGTCGTCATAGCCATGGTCGCCCGTGAAATGAGCGCAGGGAGAAATGCATCGAGGAACAATACAAAAAAAAAAAACTCCCACTGGTCCTGATCAGCCTCCGCCTTGACAGTAGCTTGTTTGCCTGCTATCTTGATTCGGTACCGTCGATCTCACTTGTTGGCCTGGCCCAGTTTACATGAAGCTTGCCCTCATGCCGGAAGCAGACAACAACTCCTAGGGGGTACAGGCAAGTGATGTCTGCTTCCGACGGCCAATGTCAGGCGTCGGAACGAGAAGCTGACATCAGAAAGGCTTCTAGAACAACCAGAACGTGGCTTGTACAAAACGACTCGATATTCTACAGTTTCATCTTGCTCTTGGAAGTCTTCGTCAGCATTTGCTACGCAACTGCCCTAGAATGAGAAAGACGTTGTCACGCTGTGAGTTTTTTGTTTTTTTAATAGGGAGGGAAGGGATATAGACATCCAACATCCGGTTTTCCAGCAAACATCAGAAGGCAATGAAACAACCATCTATGAGCGTCCTTGGATGCCCCATCCTCCCAAGATCCCTCCTCCTCTTAGGGGCATCTAGTAATATGCAGCACGAGCACACGTCTCGATCTCGTCTCATTATTATTATTTTTGAATTTCTAAATGCTGGCTTCTGGTGCAACAGTGAAGGCAATCATTCTCAGTGTTAGTGCCGCATCTCGGGAAATGAACCGGCGTGCAAAGCATAACGGTACTTAACTTCCTTCTTTCACCAGAGGCATCAAAAACTCGTGTAGAACCAATATACTTTCTCCTTTCTCGGCGCGACAACAGCGCAGATCCGCTGGCTTACCCAGAAGGAAATAAAAAAGGTCGTTGGCTCATGCTAAACGTCAATGACAAGAAAAAAACCCAAAACAGACACAGACTTCAACACCACAGCAATCAAATATTTCAAGTACAAGCAGGGATCTATTTAGCTGCTTTGCGCGACCTACGCTTCTGGTTCGCTAGCATCAACTCCCTTCCCGGGAGCCTGTTTTGCAAATGGCGTGAAAAAGGGGGGGGGGCGTGATGACCAATGTCGAGCATTTCTGTAATAGTATTTCGGTATTCACCACCAAGCCCGCCAGACCTATCACTCTCATAGCGATTCCCTTGCTCAGTAACGTTATTTTGTGTTATTGCTCATCCTGGGGTCCTATTCATTTTACAAGAAGACCGAATCTGCGCCTGTCACTTTTTCTTTCTCCTTTTTCGAATGGTTTTTACCTTTTTTCGCCGGCTTTGCTCTTAGCCATGTTACTTTCCTCACCACCGACTCTGGCAAGATCAAAACGTATAAAATAAGGAGGACTGCTTCTGCGCCACAGTCCCATTTGGGTCCTGGCGAACCGCTCTTCTCTCTCTCCCTCGCAGAAAAGCCGAACTTCTTCCGACTTAACGGCGTGCGCGCGCGCCGCACGAAGCGCGCACCGTCAACATCCCAGCTGGACTTTTCGTGGCCCAACTGCGGATGCTAAGAAAGAAACACGACCGATTCCGCAGATTGTACATGGAGGGAGACCAATCGCACCCTCGGATGTATTTCGGCCGACGATGTGATCGAGTAGTACGTGTCAGGCCTGTCTGTCTTCTTGCGTTCTCGTAAACCGGATACTTTGGAAGGACCTATTCTAGGCTGCGAGGTGAGGCAATTATTTTTGCAGCCAGCATGGCGTAGTTCCCGCTCCAGAAGGGGAGCAACGTGGCAACATCATCCAGGAAACCGTTCAAGACTAGGCCTGATAGCACGATATGCTGATCAGTTTCTTTCAACCCCCAGAGACTGTCATTGTCACATATGTGCAGTTCGTTCTCCGCAATTGATAAAAGACAAAATATCAAAACCGGAGCAGCTCTGTCATCTTTGCTCATTACCACGTGCAGGACGACAACCACCGAAGCCGTTATGCGCGAGATAAAACGATATTGCTTTCGTGCTCCTTATAGAGATACTGTCGGGCGAGGATGCAGTCCCGCTCTCGAAAAAGCTCAAGCTCCTACCACACGTGGCTGTCAGCAAGCTCTTCGTACGAGGGGACCACCAGATCATGACCAGGTCCGTAGCAAAGCTCATATATAGGGAGATAAAGCCATGTTATAGACAGGAAAGTCTCTTGCCTATCCATTCAAGCCCCCCCCCCCCCATGTCAAGGACAACCTAGTGTAACGAAAGAAGATCGTGAAAGAACCGATGCGATGCCCGTATCTATAGAAGTGCCTATCGTGTTCAATACGGAGCGAGTGGACACAAAACGAACGGTGGCTTGTGTTAAGCCTCAAGCGCGTTAGGCTCATTTACCTTCCTGGGCGCCCTGCACATGAATTGTACAACAAACGATATTGTCCGCTCCTGAAGGCAGTGGTATTGGATGATGCTAGATTATTGGACATCTAGGGAGCTGCTATCCATGGCCTGTCAGAAGAGTTGGTGCAATCAATGTGGAAAGGGAAACCAGTAACTCGTAACTAGCCGAGTCAGCTCGCACGGGCATCGAAGAAGTGCAACTGATTCCATCATCAAGTGCCTGCTGCCTGCTCTACTCGTGTAATAAAACGCTCACTCGAGGTTTTTTCCAACCTGGGTTCACTCGTTCTGAACGCTTTTCGAAGGCCATAATTGTCGGCTTCCTTTGTGAGTGTGGTTAAGAGTGTGCGTGACGGTCGGCTCCAGGGACGCGATCGGCTCTACGCCGTTGCCACGCAGGGCAATATACTGCAGGATCAGATATAAAAGAAACGCTCTTGACCGGTCGTCGAGGCTTCAAACTAAAAAGCATGATGGCTGGTGGCAACCAGCAAGAAGTCACCCTAGATGGTGCATGGTCACTTGCTTTCAAATGCGCAAGGTGGTAGTGGAACACTACGCAGGATAGAGGTGTGCGGGTTGCCATAAAGACTTGTGCTACATCATGTCGACCAAGCTATAATCTGCCTCGAGGCTCAGACCACTGGCCACGCGAGGGCGGATCTGGTGTGATGGTGCACAAAAGCAATGTCAATTCAGACACATGCACGCACACCACCTTCTCTGTCAGTAAACTCCAAATACGAAGCTGCAGAGATCGGCCCATAAATATAGAAAAACGACGGGCGATCCACGCAATGCCACCCAGCCAGCATGCAGCACGGCCCCATCTGCCGGTTTCAACTTGATCGGCCAACCTGCTCGATGCGGTGTACACATGCTACGGCTCCAGGACAATCTGCAACACTGCATGACTGTAAAGGTGGGAGTATGCGACCTGACGCGCGTCTTGATGGTGATTCGAAGGCATTGGCAAGACATGCTCGTTGGCAGTTCTTTAGCCCCTCTCGGATCTGTCGGGCAGACGTGTAAGGCGTCAGGCACCAGTCAAAGCTTGGAGCTTGGAGCTTGGTTTGCTTGGGCGCTGAGGGCCGCCCCTTTTCTCCCTGCAGAGAGCGATAAGCTAGCCGGTCGAGAGTTTGTGTCAAGAAGTGCGGTCAGGTCAGCCCCAGAATGCGGGGAAGCTGGCAACAGGCATTTGACTCGACCACTCGAGATAAGCAGCAGCTGCATCGGTGGTGGGTATGGGGTAATAACGACGAGGGCCAGCGGCACAGCGCTTGTGCTGGGCGGGCGACTGGGGTGTGCGCCCTCCCGTTGCTTGGCGAGCTCAGCGAGCACGTCTGTGCTGTCTCTCAGGCTCGAAGCAGGTGTGGCAGCATCGGGGGATGAAATGAGACCCCAAACCCAAAGCTTCTCGGGCCTCGCGGGAGGGCGGTGATGAGCGTCGAGTGCTTTGGTGTCGCGAGATGTTTGATCATGACGGCCACTGGCGTGCGAGGCGTTGTACAAACCTGAGGGTGAAATGTGTAATAGAGTGCCACGTGCTGGATGGTTATGGATTGGGGATGGAGTGTGGCCTTTGGCCTGTGGTCCATGGGATTAATTTATGGATGCTGAGGAAGTGACGGAGACGGAGTACTGCCTGTCCGATGGCTGCGATATGGACATATCTCGACATGAGCTCTGAGGCGGCAGGCAGGGGGGGCTCCTTCCGCGAGGTGGCAGGGTGGGAGCACAGCACGGAGTACGGAGTACCCCGCCCTTAAGCCTTAAGCGGGCCTAGACGACGGCCGCGACGTCACTCATCACTGCTCCGTAATGTCGTTTGTAACCAAGATAAGGCCGTAGTTGTCCAGGTGGCCTCTGCAGAGCACGGCGCACGGCGCACGGCGCACGACAACACCATCACTTCTTCCCCACACCAGACCCTGCGGCACCCAGCTCACCGGCCCTCCACCCCGGTCGGCGCATGCTTCAACTTGTCTGTCCTCCAACGTCTAAAGTCGACTCGCTACTCTCTCTCCCGCTCCCTACTCGTCGACAGATTCGTCCACCGCCTGCAACCACAACCCTCTCGACGACGCCACTCCCCTCTCGAGACCAAGTTTCTTTGTGCCCCAGAAACTCAGTTCCGACCCCAAGCCGCTCTAGCATCAAGCTCGACGACACCACCTGCCCAAAGCCCTCCTGGCCCAGCCCGTCATCGTCGACAAGCCCAGCCTCCATCACGACCCCGCCGGCGCCGCGCCCGGGGCATCGCTGCACCCCACGAGTCAAGCCTTCTGAGTGGTCCGCGGGCCCACTACTTCTGCTCCAAAGATCCCAATCGTGCCACGAGCCATCACGCCAGCCCATCATCGTCCGTCCTTAGCGGCAGGCCTTCCCCACACACTCCTCAGTCACTACCACCATCATACCCCCTTTATCAGCACAGCCCCCCAGACCTGTCCGTTTCTGGAGTCAAACCCTCTCTCAAACTACCAAGCCGCACCCGATACACCAGCCATCCCTCACCAACAACATCACGTCAAGCAAGGAACTGCCAGCTGTCTTCAATCTGCCTTCAAGCTGTGGAATCAAAATATCAAATCCTCAAGACTCAACGCCTGTCCATCATGTCAGGTGATTCCAACTCGCACGCCCGGAGAGGCTCCGTCACCACCGCCGCCTTTACGAACCTCTTCCACCGCAGCAACTCTGTCTCCGCGAGCAATGGCAACGGCAGAGAGTCGGCCTTGTCAGCCTCGGCTCGCGATCAGCGGCGCCGGCTGTCTGTCACCACTTTGGGACTCGGGCCCACGCAGATCCCGGCAACAAGCCCCTTCAATGTCCGGCGTGGAAGCATCTCTACTACCAGTTCTGATGCTATCGACGAGAATGCTGTCGAGGAGGACGAGTACGCCAAGAACCCGCCAAACACCCCATTTACCCGCCGCATGAGCTTTGGCGCCCCGGCGATGCTGTCCGGGCGGCCGGTCTCTGGCAGTCCAAACGGTAGGACCGCCTCTCCAGGGAACACGCGTCCTTCACCCCCTCGTGGGGCCTCAAGCACAGCCAACTCTGCCCGCAGTCCGAGCATCTCTCAGGCAAGCAATACAACCACTGCAAGAACTCCTTCTGACATGCTTTTTGGCCGCTCAGACACTGGTTACAATTGGTCTGAACAGCTTAGGTCACGTGCCGAGAGCTCCGTGTCTGGCGTCAGGCCATCATTCGGATCAAGCTTCTCGTCCTCACCACCTCGGACCACTGGCCTGCAGGAGCGTGCCAAGTCAGTGACAGAAATGCCCGCTCCTCCACAGCAGGCTGCTGCAATCAAGCCAAAGCAGACGGAGCGGCGAAGGCCAGACGCCATGCAAGAGCGGATCCTCAAGGGTGACTTTTACATGGATTGAAGTCGTCATCTCCATGCAGAGGACGAGACCACTCCTAGAATTCACAGATACACCCAACATCGGCGCCCCAGAATTTACAGCAAGACTACCGCCAAAAATTGCATAACAGTTTGGACCCTGTCGTCTGAACAATGACGTTCACCACGACGATGTGCACATCAAAGCTGCCACGACGGCATACGACTGGTTACACAGAAAATCAACAACACACATGTTCGAATACACAGCCCAACACCCAACATGACAATAACTGGAATGTTCCGCTCCTAGAATCCAAACCTCACCTATGAGTATGAGGGGGTCGCAAAAAAATTGCCGGCATCTGATCTGTACGGCGGACATGACGGACAACCTTATCCCTCGTCTTCCGTCAGGTGGTTCACCTTTTCGAGGGAAACGGAAGACGCGAAGGAAGCAATGTTTGCATGGATGAATCCTGGGCGTAGGCGTTGCACGCTGGACAAGCGTCCATCTAAATAACTTGACGGGAACTCGGTGAATTGACGTGGGCATAGGGAACTCGTTTGCCATTACCCGATGGCTGTCGCGAGAAGCTCAGAGGAGCCAGCCACGAGCCGCGACCAGTATTGCAGAGAACCAGCCAGTCTACACCACGCAGCATTACATACTATTCAAAAAGAGACTATTCTAGTGTGCGGGGCTGTTCTCAAGTGATGTGTCTGTTTTCGTGTTGCCGATTTAATGCGTGAGGAAAACAGACGCGATCTTGCAAGGGCTGCGACCTCGCATGACCGTCTACATGAAAGTAAGTACATTGACGGAAAGCTTGCGTTTTGCAGAACCAGACTGGCCAACGTGACCGCAAAGACATAGCCCACAACCCCCAAAAGCGCTTGCCGTTGCATAACTCAACCTCACTCATATAAAGATATATACTCATTATCATCTGTAGTGCGCTGTACCTAAATCTGAGTTTGAGCGCTTGTCTGCCTTTGTGTCGTATAAGTAAAAACCTAGCCCGAGGGCCGAACGACAGACTCTACACGCTGCGTTCGAGCTGCACCTAATGGCGCCTAGGTTGATGGTATAGATGTGTAGAATACCATTGTCAAGATATAAAATATGCTGCCATTTCTCTCTCTCTCTCTCTCTCTCTCTCTCTCTCTCTCTCTCTCTCTTCTCTTCTCAGCGTCACTGAAACCACCCGTCTGGCTGGTTCATCGGCATGTCCTTGAGGGCTGGCGAAGAGATCACCGGATTCTGGTCAATGGCAGCCATCATCTGCTGGAACTGCTGCATCTGGTCCAGCTCGCCGCCGCCGCCGCCGCCGAGCCCATCCGCCCCGCCACCTCCAGCAGCACCACTACCCATCATCATCACCATCCCGCCGAATCCCGTGAGCGTCATGTCCATGGCCTGCTCGAAGCCTCCCAGGTCGCCGCCCACGCCGGCGGCGAGGCTGCTGTAGTCGAGGTCGGTGGGCCAGCCACTTACCTCGGCCTTGGAGCCGCTGCAGTTGTTATCGGTGTTATTATTGTCGGTGCTGCTGTATAGATAGGGTGGAGGCTGTTGTGATGCTGATGATGAGGACGTCCAGTCGACCTGCTGCTGATGCTGCTGCTGTAGTTGGAGTTGTTGTTGTTCCAGCCGCACATGCTCGGCCGTCCCGCCGGTTGCGACCTCGGAGAGCAGGTGCAGCGGCGTGTTGGCTTGGGGGTATTCCTGCTGGTGGTGATGCTGCTGCCACGTGCCTGAGCTGTGCTGCTGCGGCTGTGGCTGCGACTGTGGCTGCGGCTGGTGGGGGTGGTACTGCTGTTGACGGCCCTGCGGAGACGGTCTTGAAGGGGTAGGTGTCGAGCTATTGCCGTTGCTGCCGCGGACAAACGATGGCAGCTGTGGCGGCGGCGGTCTGTTGTTGCCACTTGTTGCTCCCTGCTGTTGTTGCTGCAGCTCTTGTGCACCTTCTGGCTGATCAGATGCAACTTTCGTCGAAGCACCGCCACCACTGTTGCCATCACCACCGCCCTCCTGTTTGCGGAACCACGTGGTGAGCATGATCAGAACGACGAGGAATTTGCTCGCGGGGCGGCACTTCTCCGACGCCGCCGTCTCGCGGAGCTTGTCTAGCAGCCGGTCCAGGTAGCTCTGGACCTTCATGTCTTGCTTGCTAAACACCTTGCCGAGCTCGGACCCGGGTAAGCTCGCGTTGAAATATATCCTTATGAGCACTACGAGGGCGTAGGCAACGCGGACAAAGTTGAAGATGGGTAGGCAGCGGATCGTGGCGGCATCCATGGCGAGAAAGGTGTCAAAGATGCCATCGATTGCCACGAGGCACGACGCCAGCGCGTTGATGTGCGCCGACGTGAGTGACTGGCTGAGGGTCGGGATCGGATCTCGTAAAGCCTCAGGGCTAAACTCATCGGGCTTGTCAAAGTAGAGAGCTATTTCGTGCATATATAGGCTTGTGACATGGAAGGAAAGAGTGAGAGAGGCTGTTTTGGTAAGGGGGTGGGGAAGAACATGGTGTGTTAGTAAACAGAGCTCCACGAGTTGAGACAAGATCAAGACTTACGCTTCTGTTCCTCGGCCGGTATCGCGTCTCTATATTTTACAATATCCCTCTCGAAGCCCTTGAGCGCATATTGCACCTTTGGCTCGGACACGTCCACGTGGGTGCTCGGGTCCTCCATGGAGAACTGCACGCCAATCTCCTCGGACAAACGATGTGTCCAGACCAGGTGGCAGAAGTTCCTGTCCGTCGGGGCGGCTTCAGGCGAAGACGAGAGAATATCGATACACTCCTGCATAAAGGGGCTCCAGCGGATGAGATTCGGCCGGTGTAGGGCCATAGACACGTTGGCCGCGAGGAAGTAGCATCCGAGCCAGGTGCGACGCGACTCAATAGTCGTCGGGTCGGGCAGCAGGCTCTTAGAGCGCACGTGGTCGCGCATGTTGTAGGGTACAAGCCCGGCCCTCGCATTGGCCTTGTGCTTGCCAAGCCCAATATCGATGGCCATGACGCCAGCGAGGTGGACGAACTGATAGAACTTGAGCTCCTCAAAGTACTCGGGTGGAAAGTACCAGACGACGCCGATCAGTATGGCCTGCACCAGCTCAAGGCTCTTCTCCCCGATGAAGACGACCTTTTCCGCGATGAGATGTGCGAATTCCTTGACCAGAACCCACTGGATTTGTGGGAGCTCCGAGGCCGCCGCTGCAAGTATGGAGAGGAACAGATGCGGCGTGGACTTGCGGACGTGCTGGGCCGTCACGTCGGGCGGGAATATGACTATGGGCAGGTGGTGCGTCATGTGCTCGGTGTACCTGGCGAAGAGCTGGTCGGCCTGGTCCATGGAGAGGATGCCGCGGTCAACGACGTCGGCGACCTGCTGGTTCGGGTCGCGAGGAGGTCGTGCCGCCACAGATGGGCCGGGGTCCGGCACACCAGTCGATGCCGAGCGGCTGGACGGCTCGTCAAAGAACTTACGCTTCTGGCCCTGACTACCCGACACCATGCTAGGTGACAATATGGCATCACCGAAGCCTAGTCCGCGACCGAGAGTGTGCTGCGATGCCCGCTTAGACGCAGGCGCCCAGGGCTGTGTAGAGCCCGCACGCTGGTCCGCGGATCCAGCGCGCCGTGGATGCTCATGGGGAGCGCTGCTGCTGCTGCCGTGGCGACCTGAAGAGACATCTGCGACACCTGGGCTATGCTGCTGCTGTAGAGGAGATGGGACCGACCCGCCGTGGCCGAGCGGCGCCCTGGAGGCATGGAGCGTCGCGGTGAGGGCGTCAATCTTCTTCTCGAGCTCTGCGACACGGCTGTCTGTCTTCTTCTGGCGCTTCCTCGTGGGCTGCGTGACGACGCAGCCACGGCCAGCCTTGGCGCACCGCTTGCAAGGACCGTCGACATTGTCCAGGTCGGGCTCGCATTTGACCTTGAGCCCGCGGCAAGCCTCGCAAGCGCGAGACTTTTTGGGATCGTTGGGATCGCTGGGATCGACTGTGTCGTGGTGGGGCGAGGAGTCGTTGCCGTCGGGCGTCTGGTTGTCGTCGTCGTCGCTGTGCATCATTCGGGAGGGCGGGCGGATGAGTGGGCGGGTGGCGCTCTTCACTCTTTTGCGCAATGGAGAGGCAACGGATGGTTTGGGTGCCGTGACGCCGCGACGGTGTTGGTAGTGTCCGTGCCCCGATGAGTAGGCCGGCTCCACTCTCCAGCCAAACCCCGGCTTCCATGCCTCCTTCCACAGACTATGTCGGGCGTACAAGAACAAAAGGCAAGAGGCGGTATTGAGACCTTCTTGCAGACAGTTCTAAGTCAATCCCACCGTCAAATGATGAAAGAAGCACTATTTCTCCTCGATGTGCCAGATCTAACAACTTGGAGAGGCGAAGCTGGATACTTGAACAAGTCATCTGCTAGACCAGCTGCGGTTGTCTCTGCGCCGGAATGAAGCATTTCATGTGGCTTGCAACCTTGAAGGAATACATGGATCAGTATGCGTCGGTACCCGAGGTCGCCATAACCTTGGAAAGCCTGCCTAGGGCTTGTCTGCATACAAGCTAGATTCTTATTGCATTTGTAATGTCGTAAAACGTGTCATTTTAAGAAGTTTAAGCCACTCGCCCATGTCGTTAAAAACGGGGACGTGACAAGGTAAATAAATAGTGAAAAACGTGTATGGGCAAAATGAAAAAGCCAATATCCATCAAAAGAATTAACTGCCACATAAAAAAGATAAATATTCAGAAATAGATAATGCGTCCCACCCGGTAGCGCCATCTTAGTAGTCGATGTAGCGCCGGTGCCGACGATCTTCGATGACGATCTCGCGGTCCTGCCGCTCATCCTCACGCCGGCGGCGTGGGGCGTCAACGTAGCGAAACGTCTCGTACTCGGGCTGTGTCCGCACAGGGACGGGAACGGGGACGGGGACCGCGTACGGCACGAGCTCGCGCTCACGCTCAATGTAGACCTCGCGGCTGCGGCTGCGGGAGTGGTGGTGGCTGCTGCTGTGGTGCTTCTTGTGGTGTTTCTTGGACTTGCGCGACGACCTCGAGGACGCGACGGACGGCTCGACGTCAACGGCGATGCAGTCGATGGGGACTCGTCCTCGACAACGATGTCGGATATGCATGGCTCGGGTGTCATGGGACGAGGAGGCGGTGGCGGTGGCGGCAGGTAGACGACGGGAGGCTCCGGAATGACGGGAACGGGCTCGGGCTCGGGCGCTGGTGGTGGGGAGGCGCGGGCAGATAGATGATCTCCGGTGGAGGCGCGGGCATGTAGATGACTTCAGGGGTGACGGGGCGCATCGGCGGGGGCGGCGGCGGCGGGACGATGGTGGTAACGCGGCGGGCGACGGTCATGCTCCCGTTGGTGGGCGGCTCCATGTAGAGTACTTTTTGAACTTGCTGTAGCGCTCGCGGGGCGCTGTGGTGGTGTACATGATGATGGTTGTGCGTCAGTCTTTGGTTTGTTGTAGTTGTGAGACAGCCAGTTGTAGCAGGTCGCGTGCGTGCAGGTGAGATGGACGGGATAGGATGTGTGCCTTTGGCGATGCGCCCGGTGAGGAGGCAGGATGTTGACAGCAGGATGCCGCAGGAGAGACGACGGCAGACGCGATGGCAGAATAGCACAGCTCGACGAGATGGGAAACAGGACAAGAAGGATGGGCTAACCTGACGAGGTGTAGAAATACATGGCGGGCGGTACCGTGAAAGTGCCGATCGATGCGGGCGCTGGGGGCTTCGAGTCCTGGGGGGGCTGCTACGGGGCTGTGGGTGTGTCGCTGGTTCTACGTCACGACAGGAACAGGTTTGGCAGCCTGCAGCACTCGCGGTAGGATCGCAAAAGTCATGCAGGAGTCGCTTTTGCGAATTACGATAGCGGTTGATGCCGGAGAGCCAAGAGGGAGTCGGCCAACCCTCAACGACGTAACGAAGCGGCATTCAACGACAGTTTGGTATACTATGTAATTAGTTGCTCTCTGATCATGTGCTCATGTCTCATGCCCTCGCCGGGCACGAGACAAAGTGCAAGGTGAGCCCATAGACACTCGCGAGGTCCAGGCACCTCACTCACGAGGCGGACGGGCGGTAGGAGCAAATTCGATACAAAGGTCCAGACCGCAACATGTGACAACTCCGCCCAACAGATCCACCACGGCAGCCGAGAGTCCCGCCCTGGTGGTTTGTAGACGCAGGAGGAATGCTAGTCAGCAGGGCAATCGTCAACCAGCACAGGTTGACCAGATGACGTCGGTGGCTTGCAAAGCCGGGTCCCCTCCCATGCACCAGGGAGCGAATGAATGACTCGGAGAATGGACAAGGCCCCCAAACTCTACTCCGTAAAACCAGGGACGCATGCTCAACTCCTTCGAGCTGAGAAAACCGCTGTCTCTTCACCCTAACAGCCAATCAAGTTGGCAATGAAGATGGTGATCACCGCTCACTTTTGAGGTTAGAACCGTGGGGAATCCTCAGTTCGTCCGTCGCTTTGAGACGTGCCCGCATGTCGTGCTCAGCAAAAGTGCATGCCATGCCGCGCATGCTTGGAGCGATGGACCCCTGAACCCTCTCGCGCCATGGAAGCAGGGTCTTGCCTGCATCGTCGGGCGCGCTGGCAGCACAACGCGCACAGCGCGGCCAACCTACTGCATACAAACGAGACATATCAGATTTCAGGCGCCCGATCGTCGTCATCTCTCCTCTCGAAGCGCATCGAAGACGAGGCTGAACTGCACACGCCAATTATCCGAGTATCCTACCCAGTGTCAAAATGTGCCTGCTTGCCTTTGGGTTCCAACAAGGCTCACGCCCTTGGTACTCCCCAGTGGATGGGTGTACAGCCTATGGGCGATAGCAGAATAAGGTTAAAATGTTGAGACAGGTTCGATTCCTATCAGTGCTATCTTACTCATTACCATGGCTGCCTCGTTTAGTCTGTGGACGCTGCCCTGAGCTTCAATCAGACCTTATATCATGGGTGACAGTTCCATAGATGTGGTCTTTGCGCTTGCAGGAAGCCCCGCAGCCACATGCCGAGATGGCAGACAGGACAGGTCGCGTCTCATCCAGGGCCTGGCACCAGCTTAAGTCGAAATATGATCCGCTACATGGTAGTCTTCGTCCTTGTTGTGTGGGTCTTGCAAGCGATTCTCCCAGAGAAATGCTGATCGTAGGGGAATAACTCGTTCGCAAACAACGTCCGCATGTCCAGGTTGAAGTTTGTGTCTTGTCCTCGCATGAAATCCACGCAGTATACAGAGTGTGTTCAATCAAAATCCAACTGTGTTGGGTATTTTATATATCTTGTATCAATTGTTTGTAAGAAGTCAAATCGCTAAAGCTCCAGTTAAAATCAAACGGGCTTGACCATGAAAATCTGCTGGGTGGTCAGTATACACGTGGAATTGTTTAAAGCTACCCACGACAAAGTGCTTACCTGGTTCATGGATTTCATGTCGGCTATGGCTTGCCGCTTGGATGCAATGTTTCTGGACCTCGCATAGTGTCTTGCAGACATGGCTGTTGGTGTGGATGTGCCGGTCTCGACTGGTGTTGCTGTACCGCTCGCATCTGGTGTGTCTACGACCATCGGTGCCGAGCTCGCGGTGGTTTCCGCAACCTCCTGCCTCCTCCGCTTCTTTTCCTTCTTTTCCTTTTTTTCTCTCTTTCTCCGCTTCTCGGCGTCCTCGACGTCTGACGGAGTGCCACTCTCGCCGGCCGCGGTTTCCTTCGTCTTCTTCTCCCTGCGCTTCTTTTTTTTGTCTTTGGACTTCGCAGAGTCGTCGTCGGATTCGGCGGCGCTCTTCGATTTCTTCTTTTTCGTCTTGGACAATTCGTCTGACGACCCCTCCTCCTTTACGGTATCGGGCTTCTTCCGCTTCTTCTTGTCGCGCGACTTCTCCTTCGGTGTCTCGTCCTGCTCTGCTTCCTCGGCCTTTCGCTTCTTAGACTTCTTGTCTTTCTTTAATGAAATCCTCTCCGAGTCAGATGTCTCCTCCTTAACCTTGACATCCTCAGGCTCCGTTTTGACAGTATTTTCCTCTTTCTTCGTTACCAGGTCCTGCATCTGGTCACCCACGAGCAGCCCACCACTGACGAAGCGCATGAGGCCAAACTTGTTCTCGACGTAGAGGTTGGTTTTGATCTCGGTCCGGGCCTTGCGCTCCTTGTCGATGCTTTCCTCCGACTTGCCGTTGAGCCTGCCGAGGAGGTCCTTGAAGACGTCGAGCCCCGTGCACTCGTCGCTCTGCTTTTGGCGGACCTTGGCACCCAGGCCAAGGAAATCGTCCTTGACCACGACCTTGATGGGCGCTGAGCTGGCTGACGTGTGATAGCTGGCATGCGCCGCATCTTTGGCGCCCAGATTTGAGCCCGGTTCCCAGCCGTGCGCGCGCAGGATCCGCTGGCCGAAGGTCGTCTCGTCACGGCTCCATCGCGTGTTGTTTGGATCCTCGTTGAGCTTCCGCTTGCTGTGGAGGAGAAGCACTCTGTCAGTACGAGGGGCGAACCAGCCAGGTTGATAGAGATGTATCGCAGCGTCGCTTGCGAGTGCTCTTACTTCTTGGGGCCTGAAAGACCCATGGCGTCTTCGCTGATATGCTGCAAAGACGGGAAACAAAAAGAAAGCTGTCCAAGCGGACAAAGGACTGTAACCTCTGGGGTAGAAGACTGCTAGAAAATACGGAGAGAATGCGATTCGAATAACGGGGGCGTGAAGAAGTCGTGTGGGGCTGGTTCGCTGCAGGTCTCCTACTAGAAATTTTGGATAGAGGAGACTGATAAGCCTAGCGATAGCAGTCTCGACTCTCAACCCCTACGAGTGGGGCCGCACTGGGTTGGTCGTGTCTGTGGGTCGCTCCTTCCCCACGCCCTCTGGTCGTGTAAGTCCAGCAAGAACAACCTGAGAACCACCGAGCAAAGGTTTTAGATCACATGGGCATGGAATAAGCAACAGTTACTACAGGTAATTTTCATACTTCTGGATCCGGAGTGTCAAAGAATTACAAACCATCCTCGCAATAGTAGCCTCGCATCCTTGAACTTTCTGCAGTCTACAAGCCAGGACGTCCTCCATGCCTCGTCTACGACAATCGAAAGCTTCCGTCCAAAGTGACGCGGAGAACGACCAATCTGACCATGATCAAACCAGCCAAAAGGAGGATAATGAATCCATATCCAGAGCCCTGCAAAAAATCGTGCGTAAACACATCTGTTGTTTATCTCAAACCTGCACTTAATCTTTCTCTTCCTTTTTCTTCCCTGAGGAAGTAACTCGATATGTGTCGATACTGAACTCACCATCAATAATGCTGACAGCTGTTCCTTCGCGGTGGCCCTTTGATCATGTTCAGGACAAACTTAAGAAAGCCCGCGCACAAAACCATGCTGGTATCACAGAGGACTACGAGACCGCCATTGATTTGTGGAAGGACGAAGTAACGAGCCAATTCACACGTCAGGCGAGGCACATGTGAGTACGCTGATGCCTCCTACAAATCAAACAAGAACCCTCGCCGTCGATCTGATCCCCAAAATATCATCATCCTCAGCTCGGAAGAGTAGCTCTTTTATCTACTCTGTGCCCTTTTTGCTCTGTATCTACCCATCCGCCATTACGCAAAGCATGTCTTGCATCCTAAACGACCCTGTTTACTCATATCACGAGCAGGGAAACTCACCACTCTGCCATCCTCCAGCGCCTCAAAGCTGCCGTCGAGAAGAAGTTGGCCTGCGAAGAGGCCATCCTGACCAAGATTAAATCCCTTGCCGAGGACCAGGCGCATTTCGCCATGCTCATTGACGCAGTGTACACTGGGCGACGGGACCTCGCCCGGTCTGCTATCGCCGCCGCCCTTCCGCAAGACGACCAGGCCACCACCACTACAAGCGCGACGGCGAAGAAGAATAGAGTAGTAGCATTTTGATGACGATTCTACAGCGGGAACGAAACCCCTCTCGGATCGAGGCGTGTCGAGTCAGATGAAGAAGAGGAGGCAATCCCGAAAAGGCCCGAAGCAAAGCTCGACAACAGCTGTTGTGTCGTATTGAGTTGAAGTCAACGAGCTTTATCACGTACGGGTAGTCCCGGGCACAGGCAAAGTAGGATCTACAACCACACCGCTGTAGGCCTAGGGGGCAAGGCCCCTGCACTAGTCGCATGAGAGCTAAAAGGCGAATGTCAAGAGCGTACCATAGCCACACACAAGAGAAACTCCCTCGTGCCGAGGACGCCGTGCCATGATGTCTAGTACTCATCACACATCCATGATCAGTGACAGCTGTGTAAGGAGTGGCCGGGTAAACGCAAAAGGGCCGATGCTAAGTCGCGGGTGAATAGTAGGCAATGATTACATGCAGCCCCTTGGATATACAACAAGCTGAGGGTCATTTCCCCAGTACGTCCTGCCAGTCGCCTCATATGAGCCTCGAATAAAAGTCTCACACGATATCAAATCAAGTATTCATGATCACTCTTGCAAACATAAAATTCACGGCACCAGTGAATCACCACCAACATACATAATGGTAGCGAAATCGTATATTGCTGGCTCGTTATATACAAGTATCGAGTGTGGTCTGTAGACCATTATTTTTAGGGGGGATGATGCTCGTGCCCATTCGGTTCTCCGCATCACAACGAGCTCATGGCGTCGCTTAATGATTATACCGCCTGGCTATATCCGCCGAGGCGTCTCCGGCCGTACTTGAACCATTTGCGAGCCTCGTCGGCCCAGAAGACGGTGCTGGCGAGCATGACGAGGCGAACAAGGTCGAGTAGGCCGATGGCCTCGGTCTGGAACACGTTCTGGAGCCAGGGGAAGTAGATGACGAGCAGCTGGCCGACCAGGGAGAGTGCGACGGCCCAGTTGAAGAGCTTGTTGGAGAAGATGCCCACCTCGCCACGCAGAATCGACTTGCTTTCAGATCGGCATGAGAGCGCATTGAACATGTCGAAGAGGACGAAGCAAGTGAATGTCATGGTTGTATCACGGCGGTCGACGGCGCCGTCAGCCATCTGTGAGATGTAGACGGCCATGGTTCCCGTGGTAATGATTGCTGCAGAGATGAAGACACGCTGGAGTAGTGCTCGGGTCAGGACAGGTTCTGTGCGTGCCCGTGGAGGGCGTGACATGACGTCCGGATCGACCTTCTCCACGCCCAAGGATTGGGCCGGAGGCCCGTCCATGATAATATTGATCCACAAAATCTGCATGGCATTTAAGGGTGTCTTGAAGCCGAAGCAGGTGCAAAGAAGCACAAGGGTGAGACTGGCAACGCTTGTGCTCAGCTGGAATGTGATGAAGTTCTGGATGTTGTTGAAAATGCCTTTGCCTTCCTCAATGGCGCGGAGGATGGTCTTGAAGCTGTCATCGGTGAGAATCATGTCAGATGCCTCTTTGGCAACGTCGGTCCCATTGAGACCCATGGAGATGCCAATGTCTGCCTTCTTGAGGGCAGGCGCGTCGTTGACGCCGTCACCTGTCATTGCAACAATGTCGCCGCGAGCCTGCAGTGCACGAATGATTTTGAGCTTGTGGTCAGGATTTGTCCGCGCGAAAATGGTGGTGGCCCGCAATGCAGCAGTTAGCTCGTCCAGTGACATTGCGTCGACTTCGTCTCCAGTAAGAACAGGCTTGACAGCCACCTGGCTCCCAGTGTGTTCACGTGCCGTGGCAATGTGCATGCCTAATTGCTTGCCAATCGCGTATGCCGTCGTCGCAGCGTCGCCTGTAATCATGATGACCCGAACACCACCACGCATCAATCGACGGATGGCTTTGGCAACTCCAGGACGTGGCGGATCGCTCATGCCGACCAGCCCGGCAAATGTCAAGCCTGTGTAGAGGTTGTCGTGTGCATGTGCGTCATCGGCGGGCGTGCTACTGCGTGACGAGTGTCCGAGTCCTCGAGATGATGGTTTTGTGACCGTACCACTTGCGAAGGCCAAGACTCGCAGACCAGTTTCCGCCATTGTCTCGGCTGCTTGGAGCGCTTCTCGACGCCTTCTCGAGTCCATGATGACTTCCCGTCCGTCCGAGGTGAGATAGCTATCGCAGGCGTCCAGAACCTTGTCGATCGCTCCTTTGAGGTATGCATGTCCCCTATCGTTGCTGCCAGACGCAGCTTCAATCACAACGCCCATACATTTCCGTTCTGAGCTGAAAGTCATTTCGGCCGTGCGAGGACCAATTGACTCGCGCACATCATGCTCTTGATATTTGTCGAGCAGGTCCAGCATAGCAACATCTGTGGGCTGACCAACCCAGCGGGATGTTGGGGTCGGGTCCTTGCTATGCGTGTCAGCGAATATCGTTCTCGCTCCATGAGCAAGCCTGGCATTGTTGGCGATGTTGCCGATTCTCAGTATTCTGACTGTGGCGGAGTCGGGTGTCCTCTCCACCAGCTCCGTGTCGTCATCCACATTGATAGGATCAGGTACGCCGAAATACCACATCTTGGTAGCTGTCATGTGATTCATCGTAAGTGTTCCGGTCTTGTCTGAGCACACCACATTGACAGAGCCAAGGGTCTCCACACTCGGCATCTTGCGAACAATTGCAGAGTGCTTCGCCATCCGGTGCACGCCAAGTGCAAGCGTCACAGTGACAATGATCGGAAGGCCTTCAGGAATGGCGGCAACCGCAAGAGAGATGGAGATTGTGAAGATTTCCAGCACCTTCTTGCCCTGCAACAGCCCCACCAGCGAAATCAGTGCGATGATAGCACCTGAGACCTTGGTAAGCTGAGCACCTAGCTCGTCCATGCTGAGCTGCAGAGGCGAGCGTGGGCTTTCTGTCCCGGAGACGCTTGTTGCTATCGTGCCAAATAGTGTGTCTCCTCCTGTCGCAAACACCACTCCTTGCCCATGACCAGACTTGACCAATGTGCCCATGTACGCAATATTGTGGACAGGCTCATCTGCAGAACCACTGCGACCGGCCTTACTAGATGACGGAGGAGCCAGACTGATAGGGCTGGGCTGGCGCATGTTACCGAGCCCAAACTCGGAGTGGGAGTCCGTACGCAAGCGACCAGTCCGGGTGCCGGCTGTGACTCTCACAGCTTCTGTTTCGCCTGTCAAGTTCGATGCATCTATTGTCAGATCAGATGCCATGGTGACACGGATGTCGGCCGGAATGCGATCGCCTGTCGTGAACAGCACGAGGTCACCAGGAACAAGCTGGGTGGCCATCACTTTGGTTGATGTCGAGGACATCATTTCTTCCCCCGGGGTTTCATTCCCCGCAGCCGGATCTCTATCACTCGGGTCATCGACTGCTGGCGGCCAGGCAGAAGATCTCGATGCGTTAGCAGAGCGTGGGGCCTGTGCTCTGACAAGGTGCGCATGATTAGGCACGAGGCGATCCAGCGCTTCTATGGACTTCTCGGAGCGATATTCTTGGACGAAGCCAACTGTGATGACGATTGTGACGGCAACTGTAATGCTGACAGCGTCGTCCATGTTTCCAACAAGCACAGACGCGAAAGCGGAGGCCAGGAGCAGGATAATCAGGGGCTCTTGAAACTGCTTCAAGAATCGGAGCCAGAGAGGCTCTGGAGGTTCGTGAGGGATCTCGTTCGGACCGTGGTTTCGGAGCCGTGTGAGGGCTTCAGCTTCCGTTAGGCCATTCGCTTCTGAGGTTTGGAGTCGAGAGGCGACCTCGGCAGGCATCATGACTGCGAACTGGTCCGCCATCGTCTGAGCGACAAGAGATGATTAGCTGCAACGCGCAGAAAGAGGCGGACATCGCTAACAGGATCTAGGCGAACGGAAGCGGTAGGCGTACTTTTGATTGTGCAGACGTCGTTCTGACATGGCTGGACTGTTTCGTATCGGAACGCGCGCGCTCGTCTGACGAGTATGCGCTGTGGGCGTCATTATGACCGTTGCTCCCATCGTCGAAGTTGGAGACAGCGACCGGTAGCAGGGAGCCATCTTTAGCCTTCTGGCTTGAAAACGCCCAGGACATGCTGCTTAGGGTGACCAATAAAGAGAAAGGCGGCGTCGTGACGGCATCAAGGAAGGGCGTTGATGCTAATCGATAGACGGTTCGAGAAAGTGTCAACAGTGCTCGGAGGGCACCACCAGCTGTGCTCAAGTCGAGATTCGTAGCCTATCGTAGCCCAGGCGTTGGCAGGCCTCGTCGAAGTGGAAGGGACGTGGGAAGGAGAGCCAGCAGACGTTGATGGTGGACGGGCATATGTCGAGTTAAGCTCCAAGCTGGTGGCCGCGGACAAATCGATCTACGTCTTGGAATGTGGAACCCTGAACACGCCAACGTGGTGCTTTGGAGCTGGAGCTCCGCCAATTCAACACTCCCTTTGGCTACGGGTGTCGAGTCACGCTACGTGTAGTGGGAGACACCGAGCATGCAGGTGTGTGGGTTGGAGAGGCATGCAAGGGCCACCGTGCTGGGCCCTTCGAGTCCCTTGTGCGGCGCACACCCCACCCTGAAGCCCCGGCTCACGGCCAGATTGCTTGCGGCCAGCCCTATCCGCTTGCCAGCTTTGGATGTCGCGGGACAATAACGTCGTCGAGGCAGCAGGTCATCACTCGTGGGAACCAGGTCTGCCGGTCCGATGCCAACCGTAGCTACTGGGCATCACCGTGGTCACCATGGAGCAGTCTCAAGACCACAGAGCCGTTACTACAAGAACGCAGACGACGAACGAAGTCGACAATGATAATGCCGAGGCCCAAATTTCTGCGATCCCAAACTATCGTAGCCACCAGACTATCTATTCCGAGGAACTGAAAGCTGCCATTAGCATAAAGCTTGCTCGACTGCCGTGTGCAACGACAGGGGCTTTTCGTTGTCGCATCGAGTAGCTTGCAACCATCGGGATGGAATGCACAGGTCCTCTCCAGCCAATGAAGATGTGCCTGTCCAACAAAAAATTATGGAGCTTTGCTGCTTGGTGCTCGCGCAGTTCCTGACTGAGGTCGTCATCCACGTTGTTGTCAGCCACTGCCCGGAGCTCCAGCGGTAGCCCCCCCCAGCCACTCCTTTTCTTCTGACCGTTGCCGGGTGGGCCTGGTCTCAAGACCCACTCGAGATGGTGGCCACAAAACACGGGACAGCTCACCAACGATAATCAACTACAGCAATCCCGTTTTTTATGGACACCGCCTGCCACTCATCAGAGCTACCGTCCGCGCGCGCCTGCCAGAAAGGGACCCCCCCCCCCGTGGTTGCCCGTCCACGAGCAGTCTTGCCTCCTGTTCTTGTCTCTCGTGCAAAGCCACTTCAATCACCACAACCACCACCACTACCACCACCACCAACACAGCCACCATCTGCATTGCGCGCGCGTCCCCCGCTTCGCTGCGCAAGTTGCCCGTCATATACTCGTTGCTATTTCTTGACGCATATCGCATTCGCTCACTCGTCTCGGCGCGATCCATCTGCCGCACGCGCGCAACACGGTGCGCGCGTTGTTGCTGCCGACTCGTCTGCCCTGCCGCCACAAACAGCGCTAGCCACGCGGTGTCGTGCACACCACCGCCCACCACCCCCATCAACAACACCTGCACACCCACGTGCCAGCCCTCACCACTCTTCTCGTTGCACTCTTTGCTATTGCAGACGCGAGAATTGATACACCTCGCTTGTGGCTTTGCAGCAATATCGGTTTCATCTGGTCCCTTCACCCGTGCGTGGACCCTCGACGCGTAGCAAGTGGCCATTGCCCAGCTTTACCGTGTCAGCTCACCCTTCATGTGGCATCTTTACTCGGCAGCATAGATCGTCTCGTTTAGCCAAGCTTGCCATCCATAGTTCCTGTACACCTCGCGTCGCCTTCGGCTCGTCGCGATGTTTTATTCGGAAACACTACTTCAGAAGACCGGGCCTCTGGCTCGCGTCTGGCTTTCAGCCAACTTAGAGCGCAAGCTCTCAAAGACTCACATTTTGCAGTCAAACCTCCCAGACAGTGTCGATGCCATCATTACACCGAACCAGGCACCAATGGCTCTTCGTCTAAGTGGCCAGCTACTGCTCGGTGTCGTCAGAATTTATAGCAGGAAGGCGCGTTACCTGCTGGATGACTGCAATGAGGCGCTTCTCAAGATCAAAATGGTCAGTTCGAAACCTTTTTCCTGCGCGTCATCATCGTTTGTAACGAAAGTCGCACTAACATACTGCACTCCCAGGCCTTTCGCACAACTGGAAACAATGACCTGCCGGAAAACCTTGGCATTGCGAACCGCGAGGCTCTCATGATCCCTGATCGCATAACTCCTGCCGATAACCTCAATCTGCTGCCCGCCTTCACAATGCCCAATGCAGACTTCCTCCTCAGTCAGATGGACGAAGTCGATGCCACACCCAGCAGCACAAACTTTGGCAAGGCGCGCAGCCGGCCAAACAACAACCGTGACATCAACCTCCAAGAGGACTACAACAACAGCCAGTTCCTTGAGACCGACAACTTCGACGACAACGGCTTGGATGTTGGCCTTATCGAGGATGACCTTGGCCTTGAACTCGATTTCGGTATGGACATTGACGAGCGACCCAAGGGTATGGACCGCAGCATCGAAATGGGTCGAGATGCCCCTGCTGCTCGGTCTATTGAGGATGACATCTTCAGCGAAATGGACATTGCCCGACCCAAGGGCGTAGACGCCGACCCATCTATGGCTCTTGACTTTGGCGATGGGGTCATGATCGCCGACGGTGACGGTGATATCGCCATGGACGGGGACGATTTCCACTTCGACATTGACGACCAGTCAGCTATGCCCAACTCGGCGCGTGCTCACGATGCTGCACGCGACCGCATCTCGGAATCACCCCTGTCAGATATTGACGAGAACGTCACTCGAGACCTCGAAGAGTGGAAGCGCATGAACAACCACAGCATCTACGAGCCCGGTCAAGAGGCTGAGGACATCGAGGTCGCCCCTCAGAAGAAGTCCAAGAAGAAGAAGGTCTTCGCCCTGGATGCTGCCACCCAGCTTACCAGCGCTCACATCAAGGAGCAGCAGCAATCGCACGACAATATCTTGAAGGAACCCAGCTTCGTCTCGAGAGACCCATACTTACTCGCTCTTTTGGATATGAAACACAATGGTGGTTTCGTTTCGAGTATCATGGGCGATGGCCGTAGCAAAGCTTGGGCGCCCGAGCTCCGCGGACTTCTGTCTTTGGAGGCACTCCACCCATCGAACGAGCTCAAGCGCAAGCGCGATAGTGGCATTGCCGATATAAGTGACAACGAGAATGTAACGTCAAAGTCACCACGCCTTGAACTTGGCGACGACGACGACACCATTACCGGCCCAGCTGGTGGCCTTGGTGACCGATCTGTCGGCCCTGATGGCACCATCCTGGAGATCCCTGGCGATGATGGTGTGGTCCTCAACGATGATGATGGCTTCGCTGATGGCACGGCGCTGCCTGCGTTTGACGAGACAACAATCCCGCTCGTCCACCCTGCTGACAGTGGCCCTGTCTCGATTGGTACTAAGCATGCTGTCCACATTCTCCGGGAGCTTTTTGGTGCCGAGGCTGCCAACAGTGAAGAGAAGCGGAAGAAGACGGCGGTCGTATTCCAGGAACTCCTGCCCGAAGGCCGGACAACCAAGGCTGATGCAACCAAGATGTTCTTTGAGTGTCTTGTCCTGGCCACAAAGGATGCCATCAAGGTTGAGCAGAAGGAGGGCACAATAGGCGGCGCCATCAGAGTTCGTGGCAAGCGCGGCCTCTGGGGCGCGTGGGCCGAACGCGAAGCCGGTGGTGAGATCGCAAACCAAGACGAGGAGGAGGAAACAAGAACTGAGCCGCCAATCGCTGGTGCTTCACAAACAGTCGCGGCGGCTGCGTGATCGGCTTGGGAATAATTGGACCCGCTGTCTGCCGATCAGTCTTGCAGTGTGCTTGATTGGATCGGAGCAACTTGTGTACAAAGGATTTCAGGCATGTCATTGTCTTTGTTTGATCAATCTCGGTTTGGCGGGCGTTCCATGGCGTACGGTGTGAAGTTGGGGCGATACCATTCTTTGGCTGGTATCTTTCTTCTGATTAACAAAGAGAAAAAGAGCATCACGATGGGAGAGAGACCACTGTTTGGTCCATGAGGAGGGCATCTTCAGCTGGCTACTTAGCTGAATCATGACTCTCTGCTGCTAGATAGGTTCATAGCAAGAAACAATTACGAATTGTGCAATCTACGGCCTCCAGTAAATAACTCCAACCGCGGATGTGCTTGCATGCTCTACTTACGATGCAAAGTGAGGCGACACGTCAACTGAATTCGACGTTGTGGAAGCAGGCTTGTAACTCACCAAGAAAGTATTTCCGGACCTAAAGCTCTCGACTTGTGGCTTGGTTTTAAGCTCTCATGTCTTGGCAGCCCCCACATCACACAGCCAAGCCGAGCTCCACTCCGGCGCGAGACGTCGCCAGCGCCAGCCGCGTCCCTCGTCGTGTCTTTAACTTGTCCTTCTGACATGACATCTTCCTAGCCCCCTCTCTCTTCTCCTTTTGGCAGGACCATGAAGCGACCAACAACTATTTGGATCTCCCAGGCCATACAAAGCCTCTCTCCGGAAAGGCTAGCGCTGTTGCCACGAGCGAGGACCTGGTCGAATGGATGATTGGCGCCACGCACGGACATTGATTGCAACGACAACCGCCTTGCTGTAATCTGAGCGACAGCTGTACCTTTGTCGACTGCAACGATCCCACTCGGAATGCTTGCGACTTTTTGTCAAAGTTAGAGACACGCCAACAAATCGCTACTCGTCTTTGGAGTCCTGTACAGGCGTCTTCGAAATCATCTGTTACACATTTTCGACACAAGGAGAGCTGCCGTTGTATCGCTTCCGCTATCGAGCAAGCTTCTGGCATTGCCAGCTTCGCGCAACTGTGAATTACCTCTATTGAGGTCGAGTCTTGCAGATATGCCTCCCAAGTCCCTGTTTGAGCTCTGCACTGTCGTGTGCCTAAAACACATCAAAGGTACGTGCGGTGCAGTTCACCCTCTTCGTTTCCATGCTGGTTCCCGCTCTTGCCTGTGCTCGCCGTTTGTCGAGGACACAGCGGCGATGCGCCTGCCTCTCGCAAGAAGACACACGGAAGGCGCAGCCCCTTCCAGCACGATGGTCTTTCTCCTCGCACTTCACAATTTCCTACACAGGCACTTCCATCCAGGACTGACTCGAAACACAATGACAATAGAAATCACCGACATTGGTCTGACCCCTTACCCGGCCGTCCGGCGGATCCTCCTAAACGTCAACAGCGCCGCGCAGCTGCGGCAGCTCGAGCTTGCGAGCCCACACCTCGAGGGCGACGACGCAGAATGCTGGACCCGGTTGATCGAGAAGGATTTCCCCGTCCTGTCGAAGAAGCACAACTTTGAGCCGCGCAACCCGGCATCATGGCACAAGGTGTACTCAAAGTACCAGCGCCTCGAGGAGGAGACGAAGCGCGCGGCAGAGGAGAAGCTCAAGAGCGCGTTCGCTGGTATCAAGAAGGTTAAGGCGAGCAAGGTCGCCTCCGTGGTGGACTTTGACAAGCGAAAACTGCCGAGCCTGCCAAAGGACGGCCCAGGAACGTCAGGCGCGCGGCGGGGACCCAAGGGCCAGGCAGTCGCGAGCACAAACGGCCTACGCTTCACTGGCGGGACCAAGACCAAAGTCACCGACGCCAAGAGCATCATGCGCAAGGCCCGGCGTGAGGCGGCGGCCATTGGTGCGCGCAACAGGCTCGACACGAACTCAGCGAACCTGCGCAGGGACCAGCTGCAGTCGGCGCCCAAGGGACTGGTGAATGAGTACAAGCTGCAGGCACGGCCGGCTGCAAGGGGCATGCCGTCCGCGGGCGGAGGTAGAGTCCCAGGGATCCCGCGCCCGCCGGTGCCCTCGGTGAAGCGCATCGACCGCGACCTCGAGGAGCGCGAGGCGCGGCTGCGCAAGATGACTAGCCTGGCGAACAGCCGCAGGAACACAACTGTCGTCTCGGACGACGAGCTTGAGGACGAGGATGACATTGGGTACGAGTTCGAGGAGGAGGAGGAAGACAACGGCTATGGCGGCGGTGGTGGGCTAGACGCGGATGACCTCGAGGAGATATTCGACGAGAAGCCACCAGCCGCGACAAGGAGTTCGAGCTTCCCATCTTCAAGCCGGAAGTCCGGCGGAGGAGGACTACTGTCAAACGCCCCGGGTGCGGGGAGCAGGCCCGGCGCTGGTAGCAGCAAATCGGGAGGCATGCCACCGACATCCTCCTCTTACTCCTCATCCTCATCAGCAGCAGCACCAAAGAGACCACCGCCAGCGCGCCTAGAACAGCAGCACTCGCCTCCGCCGCCACAGTCGAGGAGCAACGACGCCTCGCCAGCGAAACAACCCCCGCCAGCACTGCAACGCAAGCGCAAGGCTGCCGTCGACGTATTCATGAGGAAGCCAAAGCCCAAGATGACGAGGCCGAGCTAGAGAGAGGAAGTGTGACGATGGGAGAAGCGCAATGTGTTTCGCGAGCAAGTCTTGATGTTACTGTTTCTCCTTTGTATACACGGAGGACATATTTCTACACACCACAAATAAGGTCAGATTTAGATGACGTTGAAAAAGTGTAGAGCCTTCTGTCAAGACATGTCATTACCTGCCCGCCACGGAACTCGGAATCAAGCAGGGGGCACTGTCGCCCAATCCCCTGGCGAGAAGTCGTGTCTGACTCTATTATTGCCGGCCTCGGTCTATATGCACTCTTCGTGCGACTGGACCTTGCCCCAGTAACCATATGTTGGCTCTGCTATGTATCATGCGCCGAGTCTAGCCTAGGGCCTTGTCTACACTCCTCCAGATGAGTCTTTCTGAGCGTCACGTAAATCATTTCAGTTCATCCCTCGAGGAAAAGCAAGGCAGCTTGCGGCGGCCATTCCCTCTCTACACACACACTCTCTCTCTACCTCTTTGTCGATGCAACCAAATCATCGGTGGTCGAGCAGGAAATCATCTGCATGGTAGGATGCCTCGCGCGCCAGCAGCTTGCCCTTCCCGTAGCTCCCTAGCTCTCCGGCGTCTTTGGTGGTATTCCTTGCTCTTCCTTCTTCTTTCCGCCGTCGTTTTGACGCAATTGCCGCGATGGTCTTGCTGCATAGGCCAGGCTGGGGCCAGACCTTGCTGTGTCGATGCCTTTTGTTTTCACTTGGTTGTCTAGCAGTGCGAATCACCGCTGCCGCCGCGTAGCGCGAGCACCAGATGCAGCGTCGCGCCGCCCTCGAGGGCGTAGTCGGCCGCGCTCTTGTCGTCGACCCTACATGTTGGCAAAGGGACACACAAAATGTCAGTTCTCTGCTCCTTTCCTCCTTATGTCGGAAATAGCGAAACGGGAAGTTGGCGGAGTGGAGGAGGGAGTTGACGGAGGTTCCTCCTCTACACACACATACACACACACACATAGAGCCCACGTACATTTGCTTGCCGCCGTAAATCAGCCGTTGCTGCACGGGCGGGATGCCCTCCTTCTCCTCGACCTTTTCCTTGATCTGCGAGACCTGTGGAGGTTTTTGCCCCGGGGTTGGCGGGCTTTCGTTAGTGAATATGTTTCTTTTGCTAGGGGCTTTCTTGGGCTTTTCGTCATGTCGCTTGCATGGCAGGGGCGGAATATCGAGAAATCCCTGGTTCGGTTCGGGAAATATGACGGGGGAAAGGAAAGGCGCGTGCGTACCTTGTAGTCGGCTTCGATGTCGAGCTCGATCTCCTTGCCCGTGAGGGTGCGGACCCTAGAGGTGGTGAAGTACCATCAGTATCTATCGATTTACACTGTAATGCTTGTTCAATCATTTCAGGCAGTGGGCTTGTAGCCCGGTGTCGATTTCCCGAGAGACCGACATCTTTCGTTTGGTGTTGTTCTTATTGTTCTCGGAGGAGGAGGAATAGGAGGAGAAGCGGAAGAGGCCCAGTGCCGAAGGCGGCAATTCGCGCTTACTTGATGAGCATCTTGTCGATCGGAGAAACTGGTGGTAGTTGTGATGGCAGGCCTTTGCTTGAGGGTGCAGCGCGCGAGGGGACGAGTAAGGCGGCCCTGTGTTGTAGCTTGTCGAGAGGCTTCGGAAAAGTGCTGTCAAAGTGGTGAAGTCGTGGACTGGAGCCTGCGGGAAACCGCGGCGGGCAGCTCGATGATGGAGTTGCTTAATGGTGGGGTTGCCATTTGGATCGGCCCCGTCTGGCGCCGATGCAGCGGGCCCGCTAGGCTACCCGCGTGGCTAAGGGCCGAGGGGCAGCTGCTGTGGACGATGAAGTCGAGAATGATCAGCGAACACACCACGGTAATGCTTCATTACATGCAAGCACATAGGCTTCCGGGCCACAGCTCATGCTCCAGAAGCTCGCTAACCAGCGTAGAGGCTATCAAGTGAAATTGAAAGGATCATTATACGCCTACCCACAGTATGATTACTGTTCAAACCACAGCATAATTGATCGTTGCTCATTCCTACCTGCTCGCTGGTCCTACAGAGAAATAGTTGCGTAGATGCGCAGCTTATCATTAACATCCACATGGCCTTGATACAACGCCGCAGAGCTTCTTTGGGTGGAGGTGGATATACTACATGGATGAGTCCCTAAAGTTACAACTGAGATTATCTCTTGCCGGCTGTTCCGCTTCCCTTACTTCTGCTGCCGGTCGTCGCCGAAGACGTTGAGTCCCAGACCCTCGGAGTCAAGCATCAGCCGGTTGCGGCCACCGGATTCCTGCATCTGCTGTGCAATGTAGCGTGCGTTCTCAATCTTCTTGAGCTCCACGTACGCCTTGTTCTTCTTAATGGCGTCACCAATCAGCTCGGCAGAGCGGGCCTCACCCTGAGCCTTGACAACCATGGCCTGCTTCTCTTGTCGCGCCTTGTCAACAACGAAGGCAGCCCGTTGAGCGTCCTGCTGAGCGACTTGCTTGGCCTCTACGGCCGCAGTGAACTCGGGGGAGAAGGCAAGGTGCTTAGAGAGGATTCAGATTAGATCAGGCGCTCGCGATACATTGGCATTGGGGTTTTGTGCTTGTACTTACAGTCAGAGAAACATCGTCGAGGACGATGTTGAAGCGGGCGGCGCGAACAGACAGGTTCTCGCGGACCATTCTTGCCACGCTCTCACGCTGCGTAATGAGCTGGCTGGCGTTGAATTGCGCCACGACGCTCTTGAGGACCTCGTTGACGATGGAAGGCAGTACCCGCTCGTCGTAGTCCTGGCCAAGAGTCCGGTAAATCTGGGGGAGCTGCGCCACGTCAGGCCGGGACAGCACACGGCAGGTGATGTTGACCATCTGCAAGTCCTTTGTGCCAGTGAGCGACGAGACGTTTCTCGGGCGAGCGCGGACGTCGTAGGTGATGGGCGTCTCGAACCACGGGATCATCAGGTGAGTTCCCTCGCTATAGATCTCCTTGCTGACTCCATTTATCCTGCGATACTTGATGGCACGGTGACCGCCATCGACGTTGAAGAGTGCGTTGCTAACCACAAAGGCACCACCGGCGAGAAAGATCAATCCGCCGAGGGCACCAAAAGCGCCGCGAGGGGGCCGTCCGCCGGGGAAGCCGCCACTGCCACCAGCCCGCTGCGCCTGGCGCATCATGGCCTGGGCTCTCTCCATGAATTCGTCGACCGGGCGTCTCGACATCTTGTCGGTCGTGTGTTGCGTGACAGGCAGTGCAGATCGCGGCGTAGACAAAGGCGATGAGGAGCTTGTCGCCGGGTAGTCGCGGGGTCTGACCGGATGTTGGGAAGGAGCAAGGGCAGGAAGTCTCGATAGCTGCCAAGCCGTCTGAGTCTGGGGCAGCCGATGATGACCTTGACCATTCTACGCAGCTGGAGCTGCCTGCTGGTGTTTGCCGAGCTCCACGCCTTCCCATTGGCTCGGCGGGGTCCACTAGGCTACCCGGGACAGCAGTGAAATCATGACCTGGCCCCGCAGGCCCAAGTACTCTTCACCAAGCACTTGCACGCCAGTGACTTCCGCCAAGTTCGACCAGGTCGCAGCTCAAAGTGGACTTCAGAAACCGCCAGTCTTGCGGGCCCAGCTTTCTTGAGGCTCAAATAATTGCGACTCGGATCGCGATGATCTAGAACATTTGGACCTGACACCCACCACAGCACCATCGACCAACCAAGTGCGAGGGCACACAACCAGCGACTCTTCAACTTACCACGAACGCGTATAGACTTGGGCGCCATCTTTATCGCGTGCTTGTCCACCACCGTTTCTTCGCAAGCTCGGTCGCGCCGCCGAAAGTCGCAATGTCAAGCAAGGCGCCGTCACGAGTGGTCTTTGTGGGTAACATACCATACGGTACGCGGCAAGACAAGACTACATTACATTGTAGAGAAAGCATGCTGACCATAACCCATTTGCGATAGGCCTATCAGAGGAGCAGATCAGCGACATCTTCAGCACAGCCGGCAAAGTTATCAACTTCAGACTCGTCTACGATCGCGAAACAGGACGGCCCAAAGGCTTCGGATTTGCCGAGTATCCTGATCCCGGTACGCTCCCCCCTACCCTTTGTATTCTTAATCCCGTCCAGGTCACTGACCATGATCGGCCTCTCACACAGACTCAGCCGCCTCCGCTGTCCGCAACCTGAACGATTACGAGATTATGGGAAGGAAACTGCGCGTAGACTACAGCAGCGAAGGGAAGCTAGAAGAGCACGACGGTCTAATGCCCCCGACAACAACAATGGCGAACAACACGTTCTCGCAGCCAGCCAACGGCACCTCACACCCAGCCAACCCCCCAGCTGGAAGTCTTCCGCCTCTACCTCCCGGAAAGGAGCTGCCTCCGGGCGTCACCGCCACCGATGCCATTTCTCGAACACTCAACACACTCCCCCCAGCGCAGCTCCTCGACATATTATCACAGATGAAGTCGCTTGCGAGCACAGACGCGGCAAGGGCGACAGAGCTACTGGCACAAGCGCCTCAGCTCTCGTATGCGATATTCCAAGCCCTCTTGCTCATGGGCTTGGTCTCGCCAGAGGCCATTTCATCCGTCGTCGACACCAGCGCTCCTCAGATGCCCCCAGCTATGCCTCCTCACATGGGTTACCCAGCTGTACCTGTCCCTGGATATCCCAGCGCGCCTACAGCGACACCGCCCGTAGCAGCTCCATATGCGCCACCAGTCGCTGCCGCGCCGGCACCTGCTCCCACCAGTGACCAAGATGCGCTCGTCCAGCAAGTGTTGAGCTTGCCTCAAGAGGTCATTGATCAGCTCCCCGAGGGTGAACGGCAGCAGATCATGGCTCTGAGAAACCAGCTCCTCTCTCAGCGACGGTGAGAGGCCTGTTTAGAGACTATTCGACGGTGGAGAGGAATCCAGCCATTCTCGAATCATTTCTGCTTCGCGACTCATACCCATTAATCATTTTCTCTGCCCCCAGCGGGGTATACGGCATCGTGCATTTGTCACTGGAACTTAGTAGGCAGGCTTGTCACTCTATTAGACACCAGAATAAACCAGAGTTACCTATCATGAGAAATTGTGGAGTTGTAGCTGTACCGCTTCAGTGACCGTAATGCTCTCCCAACAATCATTAATAATGGAAATACAGAAACCTGCGTCGCTACTGTCTTGCAACAACTCCAAAAGGTCTGTCAGCTTCAACGGCTGCACAGCAAGCCTAAAAGCGGATTCCCCCCTGCTTATCTGGACCTAGGGTTGTTCTCAGGTCCTGATGCAGGAATGGCGGATGTGCTTGTTCATCTGGTCGGCGGACTAAAGAGCTGAGGCGCGCACATGGAGCAGGCAGACGAGTGCCGCGCCTGTACACAGGGTTACCGATGGCGAGGGCAGACACGAGCGTGGTCGCGTGCCCCATGACTGTCTTTGGCCAAGCACCTGGAGAGAGTCTTTGCTGGTGTGCCATCGGACGGGTCGTTCCTGGCCAGGACGAGTTTCGCCGAGCCGGTGCTCCGCACCTAAGTGTGTGGGGGGCGCCTTGGCCGGAGTCTGACATCACCAAGCTTTGCTCGCTAGCCAGCCGTCCACCTCCAGGATCTGCAATCTCCATCCAGGCTCTCCTACGCCATTTCCCGACGCTCTCCATTCTCTCCATCGCAAATTGATGCTGCTTGTCACGCCAAACGCCTTCGAAAGTCTCCATCGTCAATAGGAGTGACAGCTATCGTCTATCCGGCTTTCACACTCAGCTTCACGCAAGAGTCGATCCACCCTTTGCCTGCAGCCTGCGACGTCACCTGACGCGGGAAGCGAATTGACCACATGACGATCAGCTGAGCCAGGATCACGCTTCTGGTGTGCCTTCGCCCTGGCCTCGGCTCCTACTCCATCCTGCTCCTGTCTGGCCTGCCAGGCGCACTGGAAAACTGCCGCGTCGAGCTCGTGTCCCAACAAGCGACTGCTGCGCGTGTGCCTACGCCCCCTCCTTGCAGATCCACCCCCGGCTGTTCAGACACAGTCACAGCCCATCATGTCGATGCCTTCTGTGCGCCCGCCGACCTCAAACCCCCAAGATGTTTCCCCACGAACCGTACCCGCTGATAGCGCCGTCGTCGCTTCTGGCCTCTCGTCGAGCCAAGCTCCTCTGCAGCAGCAGTCGTCTTCGTCAAAGAAGAAGAAGCATCGCGCCGGCCGCAAGCACAAGTCCACGAGACGCAAGTCCATCGTCAGCCGGCCCGACGGCCTCAACAGCCAGCACGGTCTCGCCGAGGATCAGGCTCCTTCCGACAGCTTCTATCTGCAGGCGAACAATAGCAATACTAGCCTAGACAGCGAGGCGCTCCTCGACCATCGCGAGCAAAGCTACCGGCGGCCAAGGCGGGCCTCGACAATGGTCGCGAGCCCGTACCAGACTCCCGGCCGCACGCGACCTACAACAAGCAACTACTTTGAAGATGACACCAAAACAAATGAGAGAGCCCCGCTGCTGGGCAGCTCGATCAAGGTCGACAATGAGTTCGCTGGCTATGGCGGCGCCACTTCAAGTAGGCCGGGCACCAGCAAGAACAGAGGCCGTCGGGGCTCAAGCAGGTCCAGCGGTCTGCAGGGAATCGGCCCCAAGACGCCGTCCGAGCCCTGGAACGTCAACTATCCTCCGTCTGTGCCAGGCTCGCCCACTCTGGACGCGACGGATCCTATGGGTGGTTTCAGGGATGTCATGATGCACGACGAGTCGGATAGTCGCCATTCGCGCCACAGCAGCATGCCTGAGACCGACACTGAGGACCCATTCAAGGGCTCCATGGAGAGAAGACATACCATTTCTATGGGACAGCAGGACGACGTCTGCATGCCGCAGGAAGCGATGTCTGAACTCGGAGATTTTGACATGCGCGCTGACCGAGACGTGTCATCTGCGAGGACGCGCCGTCGCAGGAGACAGAAATGGCCCGACCTCGAGCTGCTCGAGGACTTCTCGCGCACCGAGAAGGAGAGCCGCAGTGAGAGCGCAAGGAGGGTCAAGAAGATTGCGGAACCCAAGCTCATCGAGGGAAGGCTTCGCCCCGCCAACGGCAAGCACTTATTCACGGCAGAAGAAGAGGCACCATATCGCTTCACATACTTCAATATCGACTTCGAGGACACCATCCATAGTCAGACCATCTCGGAGCTCCCGCAAGCTGATGATCTAGGCTTCAAGGAATTATTTCTACCTGATCCACCAGTCTTATCTGACTCGAGCGAAGACGAAGACGACAATGACGAATGGCCAACTCAGGCCTCTACACTAGGAGGCAGGAACGGCGACACCCTTTCAAGGGTCAACACACGCACAAGCTCCATTGCCCAGCAGCTCGCGGGAAAGAGGGGAGAGCCTCCCGCGTCTTCCCAGCCTCCTCGTCCAGGAGCATCGGCTGGCAACTCTAGCAATGGTCAAGCGTCAGGTGTCGCCACGCCCTCTCGCTCCAAGTCGCCCATCGTCGAAGCAAACGAGTCCGAGCCGAGACTGCCCTTGGCGAAACTAGAGAAGCCATTACGTTATGGAGATCGTCCTGTGTGGTGGTTGGACGTTTTCGCCCCCACCCAGCGCGAGTTGGAGCTGCTATCGAAGGCCTTTGGTATTCACCCCTTGACTACTGAGGATATTTGGCTGCAGGAAGAACGGGAGAAGGTCGAGCTCTTCCGCAACTACTACTTCATCACGTACCAGTCATTCGACCAGGACTCAAAATCGGACAATTTCATGGAGCCGCTGATGATGTACATTGTAGTTTTCCGAGAGGGTGTTATTTCGTTCCACTGGAATCCAACGCCCCATCCGGCAAACGTCCGACGAAGAATAAGGTTTTTGAAGGACTATGTACGGATTGATGCGGATTGGATTGGTTACGGCATTATCGACGACGTGACAGATGTGTATATCCCTTTGATTCAGAACATCGAGGACGAGGTGGACGATATTGATGACGGCATACTCAAGCTGCACTCGACTCCTGAGGCCATGGAGAAGGACAGGGCGGCCCGCGAGGATGACGAGAAGGCGTCGCCAGAAGTAGCGCCTGAGGGCCATCTCCTACACCGCGTCGGTGCGTGCCGGAAGAAGGTAATGCGCCTTTACCGACTGCTCGGCACCAAGGCAGATGTTATCAAGGGCTTCGCCAAGCGCTGCAATGAGAAGTGGCAGGTCGCCCCTCGCTCCGACATTGGCATGTACTTGGGCGATATCCAGGACCACATTGTCACGATGACGGGCAACCTGAGCCACTACGACGTGATCCTGGCGCGGTGCCACGCCAACTACATTGCGCAGATCAACATCCGCATGGGCGAGCGGCAGGAGGCCACGGCGGACGGGCTCAACAAGCTAACGGTGATGGGCACCATCGTGCTGCCTATGAACATTATTACGGGCCTGTGGGGCATGAACGTCTGGGTGCCCGGCCAGGACGACGAGGGCTACCTTGGCTGGTTCTTCCTCATCACTGCGGGTCTGATGGTGTTTGGTGTCATGTGCTATTTTGCGGCAAAGAGGCTGAAGCTGGTCTAGACGGAAGGGTGTGAATGTTTTCTGTATACACACATATGCCTACGCACACACACACACACACACACACACACACACACACGCAATGCTTATATATACATGGGCCCAGACATACAGCATGGGAGCACACGAAGCAGGCATTTTAGGGCGTTGAACAATAATCTCGTAGCGCTGTGTTGGGGGGTTTATCCTCGATTAATGTTTGTCTCTTTGCATACTCTGTCACACACTCTCCTGCTAGCATATAGATAATCTTGATATATATGGTCTTGGAAATTTGCACACGAAAGAAAAGAGCCTTTGTGAGCCGTTGTCCAAGGCGACCCCGCGTGTAGTCTGGGGCGCACACAAAGTGAAGAGGGTTAGCCGAGGGATAGAAGACTATTTGCGCCGTGCTTCCGGGTCTTGGATACACACTTGCCGCCCATGCATGCGAAGACTGTAGAAATAATTTGAGAATGTGATGTCGTGAGAGGGTGATGCTTGCTGTTGCCTCTAGTTTTAGGAACTTATTGGCTATGCTAGGCCTCTGAATATCCCGTACGATTTATCATGTGTATGCCGGCTGGACTTTTTTTTAGGTCATTGTCTATGTCACTGCCGAGGAAAAAAGCGATCGCACGTGGTGAAGAAGGGGATCTAGGAGGAGGGGAGAAAACAAAAAGCAAGGCTCTCCAGTAGTGGAGAGCCGGAAGAGAGAGATAAGAGAGAAAGAAAGAGAGAAGAAGAATCCTTTGGAGGCATTTTCTACCCTGTTGCTCCCCAGGTCCTTCCTACCTTCGTCTGTGTGCAAGGTCCGTACGCCAGGCACGAGAAGCAGGTACTCACTCAATGTAGCGGGCAAGCCCGGGAGGGGGGGGGAGGTAAGCCAAGTACCTAGCGACGGGGAACTCTTGTCTTGGCACTTTACAAGCGAGCATATGCTGTGCCGCCAGGATGGGGTCAGCAAGTTCGAGGTCGTCCTGTGTTACCTGCTTACGTGTACACAGCTCCAAGCTCACCGCTTGGGGGGAAATGGAATGGTTTACGAGGCAGTTCAGGGCGGAACGTAATAAGAGTTAGGCGAGAGCCAGAGATGACTAAGACATTATGTGGGAAGAAGCAAAATATGAAGGAGAAAAGATAACTAGTTGGCATCTCTGTTGCTCTTCGAGAAAAAAAAAAAAAGGGAAGTACCATGTAAGATTCGCCCATGACCTTGAGCTGACGATGTCCGCTTGGTTGTGTGCTCGCTCCACTTGCCAAGAGTAGTGCTTCGTGGCCGCTTGAGGCGAGAGACGCCGACTCTGGCCATGTTGGCGAGTCGGCGAGTTGGCGAGTTGGCAAGTTGCCTAGAATGGAGAATGGCGGGCGTGGTGAGCTGTCGACGAGATTAGAAACACGACCCACCGCTCCACCACAGTGACGTCGCCGGGGCGGAGCTTGGGAAGCACAGAGCATGTGCCGACATCCGATGTCCGCGACACCATCGCATCGCGATCTCGGATCGACGCAGCCACAACCAACACCGCAACCACCACCGCATCACGCATCAGAGCCCGCCAGGAACACGGGCTCGCACGGCACGGCGACCAGGGGCGACGGCCAAGAACAGCACAGCGGGCGGCTCTCCGCTTTTGTCAGCTTCCATCCCTGCACATGGCGCAGCTGGTGCCGCCACGATGATGCAGGTCGCGCCCGTGCAATCCCCCGATTGGCAAACGCCCATCCTCGCCATCCGCCGCTGCCCGGTGCTGCGGCAACCCGGCAGTGCCTCCACATCGCAGAGGCTGGCGAGGCTGGGCATCGTCGCCGTGACGTCGCTCGAGTCTGGGGTCGGCCAGCCCTGTCCGGCGTGTCGTGTCTCGATATAAGACCACGCTGTCATGTCCGTCTTCTCTGCTCGCTTGCTCGACACACAGCACAAGACACACGATACAAACACATTCCTACTCTGCAAACCACATCTTCCACTTCCATCACAACCAGTCTTCACCATGCACTCCGTCTCTCTCATGACCCTCGCCGGCCTGGCCGCTGCCGTCGCCGCCACTCCTGACGCACGGAACCTCCACCGCTTCCGCGACCTCCACGTCGCTCGTCAGACCGACAGCGGCGCCGGAGACACCAACGACGATGCCAGCTGCACCGCCGGCCTCTTGGGCATCGTCAACGACGTGCCCACTCCCGCCAGCGACCTCCTGACCTGGCTCGCCGCCGAGGCCACCGCCGTCGCCACCATGTCCGACATCTGCAGCACTCCCCCGATCCCCACCTCGCTCACCTCGGCCTACTCGAGCTACCAGAGCGAGCTCCTCGGCTGGTACTCGTCCGAGAGCCAGTCCATCAGCGCTCTCGCCTCGTCCTGCTCCGGCCAGCCCGGCTTCTCCCAGGTCGACGCCATCATCACCATGGTCGACCAGGCCACCTCCAGCTGCTTTCCCAGCAGCGGCTCTGCGTCCAGCGGCTCCATGACCGGCTCAATGACCGAGTCCGTCACCAGCACAATCACCACCGAGAGCGTCGTCGTCACAGAGTCTGGCGGCTCCAGCATCAGCATCACCGTCCCCACCACTCAGACCACTACCATGCCCGCGCCCACCGACCAGCCTGCTGCCGCTCCCCGCGCCACCGCTGGCGCCGTCATGGCCGCTGCTGGTGCCATTGGTGCTGCTCTCCTGATTTAAAAAATCCACAGGAATAGAGCTTCTTTTTTTGTCTATTGAGAGAGAGGCCCCTTGTGTGCCTCTACTCAACATTTGATGGCATATTTACACGCAGATTCCCCTTATATAGTGGGATAAGATGATACACACAATAGCATTGTAATGATGGCTTTGGAAGAAAATATAAAACCATAATCACACTTTACTCAAAGTATACACATGCTGCCTGCCTCTTGCCCTGGCTTCTTTTGATTGTATGATGCTTAAAATTCATGTGAATTTCGGATCTTGTCAGATCTTTGTAAAGGGTCATGATTCTGTAGGTGAATTTACTTCTGTTCTAACGACTTACTTGATATTAGACCGTTTCGATTCTCTCTGCTCCTAGCAAGTCTTAATTTCTCCTCCTCGCTAGCGGATACTAAATATCTGGGTTACATGGCAACAAAAATTTGTGCGCGTTTCTGCTGTTTGCAAACAACGAGTTATGATTTACTTCTTGTCGAACTCGAAATTCTTCGAGGAACTCCCCTTTCCTTCTGGAACAAGGTGTAGTTTCTATTTACAATATCAAAGCACGGCAATAATGGCAAAACCATCCCCATTCCTCCCTTCCCTGCTATTCCTCGTTTGTTTAAAAAAAAAACCCCCTCAAGCAAGAAATGATGCCAGAAAAAGGCCTTTGCTGCGCCAGGGTTTTTTTTTTTTTTTCTCGTTCTCGTTCAGTTGACTACAAAGGAGTGGAGGCCATTTTACTCCATTTGCACGACTTGCTCCCGCTGGACCTGGAGGAGAGAGAGAGAGGCTGCGACGTTCTTCACGGTGTGGCATGCTCGCCGCCAAATTGGGTCTTTGATCAGGTAGGTCCGTTTCGGGTTTTTTTTTCTTCTTCTTCTTCTTCTCCCGTCGCTCTGCAATGCCAGACCATCGCCTTTCTTTCACAACGCCAGCGCTCGCTATTAAAGGGGAAGGTGGGAGGACGAGCAATTCGTCAGTGGCAACGCGGCTTGTCTGCCGGAAACCGAGGAGTTTTTATCATGACGATGTGGCCATTTTCGTGTCGAACAAAAAACCAAGACAGGTCAAGTCGCATAATGTCATTCTGGGATCCTCGTCACAATATTGTACAAAGGTCATTTTTCATGCGAGTGAAAATGGTTCCTGTCTAGGGTTCAATTTATATCCATGTATATATATCACGATCCACGTCTACGCAAGGGGACAAAAAGCAAGAGCCAAAAGGCGTCGTTAGTCTATTCAGAGTCCACCTGGTCGCCTCTTTCTCGCTCCCGTACTTCCGTGGCGGGCTTGACGTCGGCAATCTTGAGCCACTCGCCATTGAACGCGTTGATGAGCCAGTTCGTCAACTCTGGAAGCAAGAAAACAACACGTTAGCCAATGCAATTGAGAGCCAGAAGGGTATGAAAGGTGGGGGTTTTTTCTGGATTTAAGAAGCAAGGGGCGGCGGGAGACGGCTACTTACTGTCGTACACAATCTTATTAGCATTGTGGAAGTAGATGCCGTGGTTGCTGTCGGGGAACATGTGCAGGTCATAGTTTTCGACTGTGGCTAGATCGAGCTTGTCGAGTAGCGTGAGAGTGTTCTGCATGTGCACGTTGTCGTCGGCGACGCCGTGCATGATAAGGAAGCGCACGTTTTGTGCGAGTGCGGTAACGTTGCTGACGCTTGTCCCATCGTAGCCTTCGGCATTGTCCTGCGGTGTGAGCATGTAACGCTCCGTGTAGATGCTGTCGTAGAAGCGCCAGTCCGTCACAGGCGCCACAGCCATGCCGTACCGGAACGTCTGGCCCGCGTCTGCCTCAAGTGTCTTGAGCGTCTGGAAGCCGCCATATGACCACCCCCAGATGGCGAGGCGCGTCTCGTCAACATACTTTTTGGCTGCCCAGATCTTGGCTGCCGCGATCTGGTCGTGCGCCTCCCACTGGCCGAGGTGCTTGCGGACGATGACGCGGTGCTTGCGGCCCATGAACCCGGTGCCACGCCCGTCCACAGTCACCACCACGTAGCCAAGCCCAGCAGCGACAAAAGCCTGGTAGTCGACTGAGAATGTCTTGTCGACGCTCTGCGACCCGGGACCAGAGTATTGCTGGAAGAGCACAGGATATCGCTTCTTAGGGTTGAAGTGCGGCGGGCGGCGCTCCTTGTAGTTGAGCTTAACGCCATCCACTTCGATGGTGCCAATCTCGATGAGCGGAAGCTCGTACTTCTTGGCCCGGTTGGCTAGTTCACTATTGTCCTCGACGAGGTATTCGAACGATTCGGAGTTGCTAGGCGTGCTCACCACCTTCTGCCAAGGGATGCCCGGCCCTCGGTTTGTGAGAAGAGCGTAGCCGGCCTTGTTGGAGAATGAAACTCCATAGTAGCCTTCTCTGGATGTGTCAGTCATCGGCGCCAGGCCAGATCCATCAAGCTTGACGCTGTAGACGTGCCTCTGCACGGCCGACTCTTTCGTGGCCACAAAGTACACCAGGTTCTTCTTCAAATCGACAGCTCGGGGGCCACCATCGACCTCCCACTGGCCAGAAGTGAGCATGACTGGCTTCTCGGCATCCATGGGACTGTAGTATGCAATGTGATCTCCATCCTCGTGGATGATGGCGTCCAGGTAGCCGTCATGGGGCCGGCCGTTTTCGGGATCGGCCGGAATGAAGGTTGTCTCGTGAGAGATTTCGAACCAACCTCCATCGATGTCGCCAATGTTGATGTCGCGGACAGTCTTGCCTGAGCGAGCAGTGACATCTACGAGGACGACTCGCATAATGTCACTGACCCGGTTGGTCTCCTTGATCAGAACCTGGTTGTTCGCCCAGAGCACATCAGTGATGAGCATGTTTTCAGGCTTGAAGCCCCCGGCGATGTCGACAGAGAACATGTCGCCCTTCACGATATCGTAGAACAGAAGGTCGACAAAGGGATTGGGAGCCCCAGCCTTTGGGTACTTGAGCTGCTGCACCTCGGGGTAGCTTTCCAGCCCAGGAGCAGGCTTGTCTCCGCTAGGCCTGTCGATGAAGAACTGCACCGGGTACTCAGGGACCAGCGTCTCGTTTGTCCTGAGGAATGCAACAAAGTCACCGTTCGTTGACCACCACGTGGCACTGTTGTCGCCAAAGACCTCTTCTTCATACACCCAGTCGGGGATGCCGTAGAAGAACTCGGGACCTCCATCCTTGGTGATCTGGACGGTCTTCTGACTATCGACTTCCCTCAGATACATGTTGTTCGTGCTTGTGTACGACACAGACTTGCTGTTTGGACTCCACTGCGCGAGTTGGATCCTGAGCTCTGGGTCTTTGGGGTCAAGAGGCTCCGCCGATTGTGTCTCGACATCGAAAATCCAGTAGACACCTGTAAAGGAATGGCGCCACACGTTCTTGATATCCGTCGCAATCAGCACCTTCTTCAAGTCTGGGCTGGGCCAAACTCGTCCAGGTGTCAGCTGGCGGCCAGCAACATCGAACCAGGAGGTCTTCATCAAAGTCTGCGACGAGAGAGTGTGCTCCGAGTCGGCCGCCACGCCTTCCTCGTCCATGCTCCGCACGTCTTCCACGACAAGATAGTCCTTGCCCATTGCGTCCCGCTCCAGCAGCAAGCCGTCTTCCCCGTTGGCACCGGCGATCCAGCTGATGGAGTGTGATTTCGCCCGCCAAAACCCTGACTGGACCTGGTCCAACGTGATCTTCTTTCCCGAGCCCTTGGTGCTGGTTGCTGTTGGGTCATGTTCCTTTGTGGATGCGCTCTGGTATGCCTTTGTGGACAGAAACGACGCCAAACCGCCCAGCCAGGACGCGAGGAGAAGACCGGCCAGCACAAAGATAATGCGCTTCAGCTTCCTGTCCATCCCTCGCCCAGGGCGGCTCGATGCGCCGGACCCGAGAAAGGCATCGTGCTCGTGCTCGTCATCCTTTAGGAGGTCTTCGTCGTCAAACTCGTGTAGGCGGTCATGGTTGCGGCTCAGCTTCTCACGTTCGTCAATACGATCGAAGATAAGGCTCGTGGTCGACACGGACGAGAGGGAGTCACGGGGCTGTCTAGAGTCTTCTGTGAGCTGTGTCAGCAAGTATGGATAGCGGAAGCGGCTGCGAAAGGAGCTGTGAGAAAGGGGCAAGTCCAAGTAAAACACCAGAGGCTCTCGGCTTACCCATTCTGCCTGCGTCGCCGCAGCTAGCTGCTGGCCGTCACAAGACGCGTAATTGGTGACTTCGATTCGGAGCTTCCAAATTCGCCGAGCCACCTGGCAGTATCCGAGGTCGCACAGCCCGAGGCCAAACAATGCGGCGCAAACCGCCGGGCGAGGTCCAAGGTACTAGATCCGAGGAGCCGTACGTAGCCGCGATTGTTGTGGACTTGATGTGTCGTGGTATGATGTTGTGATGTTGTGTGGTTAAGATGGGTGTTCACAGTAGTCGCCCTGTTGTCATTGTCAGGGAGGTGCAGTTGCCCCGGACCCACAAGCACCTAACCCCGACTTCGGGGTGCCTGCCGCTGTGAGCCGCGTTTGTGCATGCTGGATCCTCATCATGGAGCCAGCAATATTTGGGCTGTTTGTGCACAACAATGCCACCTCTTCTCCCTGCTCTTCACGCTCTCGTACTCTTCCCTCGTTGCGTACAGAGCACCAATTACATATATGCTCGGTCTCCTGTCCAGCATATACCTGTGGACGTTGAAGCCGCTGTTAGTCATACAGCTTTCGGGCGTTGTGCCACTCCACACCATCCAGCGGACAAAGAGTGTCGGTTTTGGCCATTCTTTATCATTTGACATGAAGCAACGTGGAATAGCCATGCTCATGAAAATCATGGGTCTGCCAACAAGTCAATTTTCGACACAGCATCCGCCTCGCGACGACCAGGATAATCAAGACACTGGAAAGCCCTTCGTCTGGACGTGACACCACAGTTCCTGCAAGGACACACGGCACACGACTCCCTGTTACATGCACCTTGTAGCACCGAACTGGACAATATTGGGCGTACAAGCTCAGGAGCTCATCACGCACCTTCAGCTCCGAAGATTCGAGTCAAAGCCTAACTACAACTCATAGTACAACTTCAATCTGTGCAACTCTTGGTAACATTGTGGCAGTCAACAGTTGACTTGCCAAGACGAATATACAGCACTCTATTTGGATCGCTCGACATGGAATTGTTGTCCAGGAAGGGGGGATCAGTTCCACTTTGTCAACCAGTCCTTGGGAGGCTTCTGAAGCTGTGTCTTTTCACAGCAACGTCTCATAGCCGTCAGCCACCGCAGCATTCAATAATTGCATTCAGTAACGATATCGTCTGGTGCCTCTAGCACAGGATGCAGCTTCGCATGAGTCCCCACATTCGCGAACACTTTCGCGCTTGTGAAAGCACCGGACACTAATTAGGGTAGCTTTTGCTCCGAAAGCCGTCCAGCTACACCTGAAGCAAAGGCTGGATTGCAACCCTGGTCTGGTTGTGCTTGGTATGTTACAGTCAAACAACCCCAGGTACGCCACTGACGCCAGCTGGCTCGATGACAACCCACACAGAGCACTCTGTACGGTGTAGGTACCGGAAGCTCTGCCGGCAGCCTCTCGTCACGAGTGCCAGCTACGCATTTGCTCATGTGGGAGTAGCGAACTGAGTATAGAGCAGGGGTCGAAGAAGCAAATGGATGCTAGCCACAACTCGTATCGGCATGCACCATGCACAACCTGCTTCCAGCTGCGACATGGCAGGAAGCGGCTGGCCAGAATTACATTGAGCCGACCACACAATAAACCCAACAACAGCAACAACAGAGCCCATCATCGCACAAGCCCCTCACCATGTTCTCGCGATCGGCATCATGGTGGTTGTCAACTGAATTACGAAGTATTGGTGCTGCCGCCGCTCTGTCCTCCTTAGCCGCCGCCAAGCCTGCTGCCCCTGAGCAGGGCTCGACAACTCGACACCTCCGTTGCAAGCTTCCACAGCTTTTGCAGCTTGGCACCACCGCAAAGGCCCTGTCCCGATGGCGTCCCACGCGAGACAAGTGCCAAAATAAATCACACATCAATGCTCACGAGTCACCCGCATTGATGTCCGCTTTATTTTGGCATTCGGTTTCCACAGTCCCGATTCTCCAAGCTCAGCTCAGCTCGACCCCTGTCAGGGCAGATGGAGCAAGCACAGCACCGGCCGCCGGAGACATCTCTTGATGCAACGGCACCGCTTCCTGAACCTCGGCAGCTCCTCACAAAGCCCGAGTAAAGTGCTCGTTCTCGGGATCAGAGCAGCCTTCTCCTTGCAAGCTCAGACCTGTTGCCGCCATGCTTGCTTGTGTTGGAGACGGTGTGACTTCTTAGTGCTGCCCACCCTGCGGATGCCTATTGGCACGGCATGCCATGGCTAGGTCGTTTTTTTCTTTGTCCGCTGGCATGCACGCGGAACAGGGATCATCCAAGGCCTGCATAGTACTCGCAGCTCGTATCGTTCAACTGAAGACCCTGGCGGGTGATCTGATCTTCGCTCGCTCAGGGCACCAGCCGCAGCCCCTGCTTGCCATGGATGCTCTCGCCATTTTTGGTCTGTGTGGTGCTTAACACCCTGTAATATAGCCCTGCCATACTGCTTATAAGACGAATGCACGCCCTCTCTCTACGTCGAGATTCCTCTTGCTAGCTGCTTGGTACGCTTGTTGCCCTCGGCAAGTCCCTCTTTTCTCCGATCGTTGCCCTGCTGTGGTGGCTCACATTCGCTCGTTCCATTCTACTCCTTCGTTTCTACGCCATTCGCAATGTTGTTCAACGTCAAGAGCACCGTCATTGGTGCTCTTCTGAGCGCAACTGCCGTCCATGCCGCCTGCTCAGCGAACCTCCTGATCGACAATTTCGCAACCTTCTCCAGCAACAAGCTCAACAGCTTGGGCTCATTCACCAGTGATGACGGGTCCATGACCTCGATCTCGGCTTCTGCCAATACGCTTACGTTCAACCCAAAGGCCAGCTCATACTTTTATGAGACCATGCCCTGCCAGGCTGCCAGCACGAACCGATACACTGCTCTGCAGTTCTCCGTCACTGCGCCCAAGGATGCGACCTTCATGATCGAGCTTCAGTCCAAGGCCGCTTGCTCCGATGCGGCTTACAAGAGCGTCTACTTCACTGTTACTGGCATGACTGGCTCGAAGCAGACCGTGACTATCCCCTTCAGCTCCTTTCCTGGCGCGAACCTGAATGGCATCACGGGCTTCGTCTGGTCCGGCTTCTCGAAGACCGGTGCGCAGTACCAGCTGAGCAACGTGAACTTTGTCTGCTCCCCGACGACGACTCTTACGTCTGCCACATCTGCCCCTCCGGCCCCTACAGGAGCTTGCACTCCATTGGTTGTGGACGATTGGGAATCGCAGTCTCGTCTTACCTTCTTGTTCTACAACGCCCTGATTCTGCCTACGAGTGATGATGCCTCCATGTCATCCCTAGTGGTGAGCAACAACAACCGGATGACCCTGACACCCAGAGACGCTAGCTCGTACTTTTACAGCAAGACCGGATGTGTCAACACTCAGAACCGATACGGAGGCATATCGCTGCGCGTCAAGGCGCCAGCCGGCACTCGCTTCACCATCGAGCTCAGCTCGCCCAGCACTTGCGGTGGCGCTGACACCCAGTTTGCATCCCAGACAGTCGCGGAGCTTGGCTGGACCTTTGACAACACCGAAAGGTTGTACACCATCCCCTTTTCCAAGTTTGGATCGCTAGACAAGACCAAGGTTGCCACCATCTTCTTCACTGGCTTCACCCAGCCTGTCACCTTCGGCCCCATGTCGTTCTACTGTGGAAGCACTGCTGGCGAGTTTGTGCCGCCAGCCACTACCGCTCCTGTTCCCACCGGCACGGTTTCAGCGCCTAGCACGGGCGCTACTGCTGCCCTGGTGATCGACCGTTTCGGAAACCAGGCTGCCAATGCCCTCAACATGTGGCATGGCGGCGACGACGGCCTCAGCGTAACTTGGGGTTCTCAGTCGCTGACCCTCAAGGCCGATGACTCGGACTACTCGTTTTACACACAGCTCTCTGCCACTTGCAAGGACATGACCATGTACGACAACGGGTACCTCCACGTCGCCTACAGCGGCAGCAACAAGTTCACCATTGCGATGCAGCAGCACAACTCGCAGTGCAATGCGGCCATCGCCCCGTACCCAGAGACCTGGGACTCTCTTGAGGCGGCCCGCTACTCGTCGGCGACCGATATCTACATCCCTATGAAGCACTTCAACATCAACCGCAGCCGGGCCGTCGGCTTCGCGTTCAAGGGCTTTTACACCACGGCCTCGACGGTCCTGACCAAGGTCGAGATTGTCAACAGCGTGCCTGCCAACTTCAAGATTCCCGTCAAGCTGCCGAGCGGCAACCTCGTCTTCTCGTGCAAGCGGCCCAACTCGTTCGCCTTTGCCATTGACGACGGCATCCCCGCCCTGTCCCAGGAGGTTATGAAGATCATCAAGGAGGAGAACATCAAGGTCACCTTCTTCACCGTCGGCGCGCCCCTAGATGATGCGGGCACCAACCTTACCAACGTCTACCGCGAGATGTCAAGCCAGGGCCACCAGATTGCACTGCACTCGTACACACACCCCAAGATGGAAGGGCTCCCCGACAATGAGGCCATCGACTGGGAGTATATCAACGATATCGACGCCATGAAGGACGCCTTTGGCTCGGGCTACCGGTCCAACTACTTCCGCCCGCCGTTTGGCAATGAGGGCGCCCGCATGCGCCAGCGCCTTACCCAGGTCCTCGGCACGTCGGACGCGTATATTATGAACTGGTCCGTCGATGTCGAGGACTGGCTCTGGGCCGAGACGTCGACGCCCGAGAAGCAGCTCGACGCCTTCAAGCGCGACGTCAACAAGGGCGGCAACCTCGTCGTCCTGCACTACCTGTACCCCAGCACCGTGTCGTACCTGCGCGAGTTTATTCGCATCGCAAAGGCCACGGGTAAGCAGCTCATGCGCGTGGACCAGTGCATGATGGACCCCAACGCGCCGCCCTTGTAAAGTAGGGTGGTGTTTGAGTGACCCGCTACGAGGGCGGTGATCGGGAGGTGGCCATTTGTGGGCATGGCGTTTGAAGCGATTCTTTTTTTGTATTGACTGTACAAATATTGGATATTATCTAGATGTGAAGATAGTCAACTAGCTTATAAAAAATCCAAATAACCAAACACAACCAGATTCCATGACCCTAGTGCTCTCGTGTAGCAGTACTCCAAGTCGTCCTCTTGTCTACCGTTTGTCTCAACCCCAATAGTGTTACACCTACCCCTCTTCCCCCCCTCGTTCTCAACGTTTCCACCCTGAAAGCGTCGTAGGTTCTGGTTTTGAGACCTTATCCTTTGCCAAAGGGAGGATGCGTCGCGGCGGCGGATACCTACCTGCAGATATCTGCAGCACACGTCTGGTGGAAAAGCCCCAGTTGAGATCCCTTCAGCTCCACCCCATTGTCTCTAACATCCGGCCCTCATCAATTCCTCGCACCTGTCGTTGGCGATGCCTACGTGGCTGGCTGAGTATGGGAAAGAGTTATGTTATCAGTAATCTTCCTCACACCTCTTTCACTCACGTCCTAAGCTACAGACCGAGCAAGCGCTCCTTCTTCTTCTTTTTTTATATTCTTCTTCCCCCTTACCGACTTTCCGTCTCACTCCATCCGGCCTTGTCCGCTCGATAGGACGTCGGCTAACTCACCGTCGACTACTTTGGATAACATAGCCGTGCCTACTTCTTTCTTCTCCGGTGCTAGGCAGACGTAGTTGAGACTTGCATTTTCCAGGTGGAGCGAATACCCAATCTTCAGCACCCACGAATGCAACACAGGAAAAACACACACAAAGGTCCACGTCAGCGTACAGACAGCGGAGGCTTCAACAAAGGCCCGAAGACGACTAAACCCCCCGGTGCTAAAAGGAGGGTGGTAGCAAGACGTTCCAGGCGAGATTCTCTCTTGTCGAATACAGGAAAAGAAGAGTCAAAGTCGCTCGAGGCCTTTTGTCGGATACAAAAAGAGCACCTGATACAACGGCTAACCGGGGACACCGTGACCTGGGAAGAAGGAAAGAAAGAACAAAAACAAGTATTACCCAAACAACACTAGGGTATCAACCTTCACGATGCCACAGCCGTCCTTTGCAGCAGACGACTTCCTGGGCTTTAGCTGGGCCGGCGTCGCGGCGAGCTCATCGACTCCCGCTACAACGGCCACCGCCACCGCCGCCGTAACTGCAGCTATCGCCACGGCCTCGATGCCTAGTAGCGGCGACGGAAACTCCACTGCGGAAGCCACGGAGAAGAAGATGGGCGCCACGGCCAGACTATGAATACCAAAAATATATTGCTTACAACACACCGCAGCCCCCCAAGGATGGCAGACAGTGATTTCGTATCATCTCTCCCCAAAGAGGTTTGCAGACAAGTTCAAGCTCAAAAAGATGGACTGACATTTCATTGCGGATTCTGGGCAGTCCCGAGATATCAGCTTCTCTTTCCCTACACGTGGCATCCTACCCAGTTTCGTAGTCGTTAAAGGCATCCCATCCATCCATTCATTCGTAGGCACAAGAACTCGAATAATTTCCGCATGCAAATATCAGTTCCGTAAAACAAACAAACGCCATGCCAAACCGGCCTCGGGCTGCTTAAATTATTGTCCCGCGTAGTTCCGCACGCCTTTTATGATCCACACCTCGCCGTTGCCGACTCTGCTGGCGACGCTCGAGACTTCGATTTCGTCTGGGAAGATCTGTCGTTGCGTGAGTGTTCATGTTAGACACTGGTACGGTACCCCCGCGCGCAAGCCGAGCAAGGAGACATGATATCTGTGATGCGGGAATCAAGACATGGGAAAGAACCCATCCACGATGTGACACTCCCGCACGCCCAGAACAGGCCCGATGATTATTTTAAGAAATGCAAGCAAATTCGGGTAAAAACTTACGACCCTCTTGCCGTCCTTCATCTCCCACCACACCTCCCTGTCACCGTCCCCGCCAGCGGCATCGCCCATCGACAGCAGACTCGTGCTCCTGACGCCCTCGGCCCAGGGACTTGTGGGCAGGACGTGCGCCTCGACGAACCTGCGCATGTTGCGCGCCGCACGGCCCTTGCCCTCGTCGCCTTCGTACGCGCCCGCGCCGAGCGCGCCGTACTCTGCGCTGTCCTCCCACGGCTTCCGCGGCAGGGCCTCGACCGCCGAGTTGAGCGGCGCGAGCACGGTGCTGTTGTGGGACGACGAGTCGAGGCGCGTCGATATGGCGGCGACGTCGCGCGCAAACTCGGCAAAGAGCGTCGTGCTCCGGTCGCGGCCGATGACGTCGGAGAGCATGATGTTGGCTTGCACGGGGGGCTGCTTGGCGGGGGTGTCGCTGGCGTCGTTTCCGGAGGGAGACATGGTGGGCAGGTGAATGAGCGGTTGTTGCTGTTCGAGTTGTAGTTGTTGAAACTGCTTGTAAGGCTGTGACGGCAGGTCAGTGGTGGGGCTGTCGTGGTGGTGTCGAGGCCGGGCGATGTCTAGGGCAGTCGAGCAGGCAGCAAGGAGCTGGAGAGAGGAGCATATGCCCGATAGGCGCATCGTTGGTCCAGTATCTCGAGCCGGGGGACGCAACGAAACAGGACTGTATGCCCTGTAGGTGAAGATAGAGATGCAGGCTTGTCGATGGGTTTGATGCATGCCGACGCAGAGGCGCCCTCGGCCCGCCCACGCCTTGTTTGTGGAGGCTGGCGGGGCGACTCCAGCATTCGAGGCAGGTGACGTAGCTCTACATAGTAGGTGCCCTCGCGTCGCGCAACGAGTACTGCCTTATTGAGTGTATGCACAGCACATCTCGCTCATGGAACATGTTGCATCTGCATGTTCACAATCCTGCTCGGCTGTGAGGTGTGCCTTGGGATCGCGGGCTGTCACATGCGCCTACACGGGCACAGTGGTGGACATTGTCAATCCAGGGCCCTTGGTTGGACTGGTGGATGGCTGTTGCATCGAAACGTTCTGCGGAGCGAGTTTCGTCGCGGAATGCTTCCCCACGGACATGGCTTTTCGGCGTGGCCAGGGCCAGCAGGCTACCACGATGACTATCACATGCCACTCGAAACCGCATCGCGCCTGGCATGCTACTACACTACTAGAGCTACGCGACTGATGACAGGTAAGCTCGCCGCGCTGCGGACGTGCTGTACACCGTGTCTTTGACAGCCTCCAGGGGCAGGTCATCTGACCTGGGGAAACTCTGAAGCTGGGGGGACAGCGAATCAACAAGGCCATCAGCCGGGGATTCTGCGGGGTCCCGTCTGGCGGTCTCCGGAGTCACGCACCAGCCTCTGGTCATCTGTCTGTCGTGCTTTCACATGTCAAGCCTGCAACGGAGCCGCAAGGCTTGGGCTTTGGACGGCGTCGACGGCGGACCCTTTGAGGAGACGGACGGCGAGTGACAGCGATACTCATGGCTGCTGCATGTGTGGTCGATGGGCGCCGACGCCGGCACCGGGTCTTGGCTCTGCGTAGGCGACTTTGTCCTCGTCAACAAGTTTGCACACAGCCGTGGCAAGGACTGGCGAGTTCCAGCATCGGCGAATGTTGCCCATGGCTGGTCGGCCCACATTAGTGTACACACTCCGTAGGAGAGCACGGGAGAACAGGTGTGCCTCGGCAGCGCGAGCTCCACAGCACCGGTGCTCGGGTTAGGCCTCTTTGGGCCATGGCCACGCATCGCCTTGGGCTTCCTCGGCCACAGATGCGACGAGCGGCGAACTGCCCTGGAGTCAAGTCGAGAGACAGATGGCTCTTGGAGAAGGCGGCCGGCCGGGGCTAGAGCAGAAGTGCCATGGCCACAGACGAGCGGCAATTGATGTGGCGAACGAACGGCGAGATCGGACATTGCCCTACTTTGTCTCATTCGCCGTTCACGACGGCAACGATTTCGAAAGCGCGGCCAGGCCTGGTCGGGCTGTGTGGCCATTTCGAGTGTCGCGGAATTCTTCTGGTGAACCCCAGGATTTGGTGGTTGTAACTTGTGGGGGCGCCGGGGAAATCAGGCCTGCCTCCAAGCCTCCTCTCCTCTCCTCTCTTCTCCTCTCTCCTCCGCACCGGCCCTGGCCAAGGTCCAACTTTTTGGTTTTGTGCAAGGGGCATCGGCACAGCAACGCCTGGACTGCACTGCTGGCTTTATTGTCGAGGATGGGTGAATGGATGGATTGATGGCACTGGCCCGACTCATCCTTGGATGCTCGAGTTTGTAACGGTGAGATCCGTTGTATCCCCGTACTCCCGGTGGCTAGACAGGTGCTTGAGGCCTGGGCCTCGTGGACGACGCGTCCCCGGACCTCGAATCGCTGGGAGCAGGCCGTCAGAGATGGGTCGTGAGCATGGCCTCTAGCTCTAGTATGCGGTGGCAGGAGCTGGCAGTCCCGACTCCAGAGCCCCGACAAAGGGCCAAAGCCGTAGCTTGTGAAAGCGCCCGTCCGTGTGCCAGGCGTGTGTGAGGTGAGCGTCGTGAGGGGCGTTCGGGGGAACATGCATGGATGGCTCGGCGAGTCGACCTCGGCTCTGCAGGTGCTCAGCAGTTGTCGGCTGTCGAATCAGGAGGCAGGCGTTTGCGTGCGCAGGGTGGGCCTGCGCGCTTCGGCACAAGCTCCAGTCGGGGTCGGCCCACCCGACCCACGCAGAGCAGCCACTTCCCCAGCCAGCTGCTGCAACCCACCGTGCGCCGCCCTCGTCCCGGCTGCTGCTCAATATCTATCCCCGAGTCCACCTCGCTGTCTTCTGCTTCTCCCTCCGTCCTCCATTCTCCATTCTCCATTCTCCATTTCCCATCACTGTCTTGTCTTGTCTTCCTTCCCGACCAAGCCGAGCCACCACATCTACACAGAGTAGACGACCGCACGCAGTCTCCATCTGCCTCTCCAGCGCTTCTTTCTTTTCCACATCCACAATGGCCCCTCGTGTCATCATCGTGGGTGGCGGCCGTAAGTCAATCCTCCCTCTGCCAACAGAACGCCGTGCGCGCGCTACATCAGCTCGCTCCTGCGCACCGGGCGACGCCCTGTCTACGTTTCTGTTCGGTGCTGACTATCATTCTTGCTCTCAACAGTCTCTGGTCTCAGTGCCGCCCACACCATTTACCTCGCTGGTGGTAACGTCGTCGTCCTCGACAAGCAGGGTAAGCTTTCCACACGAGCCACCTCCAGCACCGCTCTTTCCAGCGCAAGATGACCCGATCTAACACGAGGCCCACTCGACTCACAGGCTTCTTCGGCGGCAACTCCACAAAGGCCACCTCCGGTATCAACGGTGCTCTGACCCGCACCCAGGTCGACCACCAGATCGGTGACAGCGTCAAGCAATTCTACGAGGACACCCTCAAGTCGGCCCGTGACAAGGCCCGCCCCGACCTGATCAAGGTCCTCACCTACAAGTCGGCTGCTGCCGTCGAGTGGCTCCAGGATGTCTTCAACCTCGATCTCACCCTCGTCTCCCGTCTCGGGTAAGTTCTCAACGTTCTCTCGACATGTCCGCAATATTTCGCGCACAGGCGCTAACGTCCCTCCCAACAGTGGCCACTCGCAGCCCCGCACACACAGAGGCCACGATGCCAAATTCCCCGGCATGGCCATCACATATGCGCTTATGCAGCGGTTAGAAGAGCTCGCCGAGACCGAGCCTGAGCGTGTCCAAATCATCAAGAAGGCCCGTGTCACAGGCCTCAACAAGGAGGGCAACACCATCACCGGTGTTAAGTACGATATCGACGGCCAGGAGGCCAGCGTCAGCGGCCCAGTCGTTCTAGCCACTGGTGGCTACGCTGCCGACTTCAGCGAGACTTCGCTTCTCAAGAAGCACCGCCCCGACACTTTCGGCCTCGCCACCACTAACGGCTCTCACGCCACTGGTGACGGTCAGAAGATGGTCATGGCCATCGGTGGTAACGGTATCGATATGGACAAGGTCCAGGTCCACCCCACTGGTCTCGTCGACCCAAAGGACCCCGGCTCCAAGTGGAAGTTCTTGGCTGCCGAGGCTCTCCGTGGTGAAGGCGGTCTTCTACTCAACGCTGATGGCGACCGCTTCTGTGACGAGCTTGGCCACCGTGACTACGTCTCCGGCATGATGTGGAAGGAGAAGGACGCGGGCAAGTTCCCGATCCGCCTCATCCTCAACTCCAAGGCCTCCAAGACCCTCGACTTCCACACCCGCCACTACTCTGGCCGTGGCCTTATGAAGAAGATGACCGGCAAGGAGCTCGCCAAGGAGATTGGCTGCACTCCCGAGCACCTGCAAAAAACTTTCAGCACATACAACGCCATTGCCGACGGCAAGCAGAAGGATCCGTGGGGCAAGAAGTTCTTCCACAACTTGCCCGTCAACGTCGACGACGACTTCCACGTGGCCGTCATGGAGCCCGTGCTCCACTTCACCATGGGTGGCATTGAGATCAACGACAAGGCCCAAGTCCTCAACTCGGAGCAGAAGCCCTTTGACGGCCTCTACGCCTGCGGTGAGCTTGCTGGCGGTGTCCACGGCGCCAACCGTCTCGGTGGCTCCTCTCTCCTCGGATGTGTCGTCTACGGCCGTGTTGCTGGTGACAGTGCCAGCAACTACCTCTTCCAGCAAGCCCTGACCGGCAGTGCCTCCGGTGCTGCCGCCCGTGTTGGCCAGATCTCCCTGCACATTGATCCCTCCCAACCCGGCAAGATCTCAGTCGAGTGGAGTGGCGAAGGTACGAGCCAAACTACTAGCGTCAACGCTACTTCCGCCAGCACCTCCACGGCGGGCACTACTGACTCTGCCCAACCTACCAAGGCGTCTCAGCCAAAGAAGTTTGAGATTCCCGAGAAGGAGTTCACCATGGAGGAGGTCGCCAAGCACAACACAAAGGAGGACCTCTGGGTCGTAGTCAAGGGTGTCGTCATGGACCTTAGCAACTGGCTCGAGGAACACCCCGGCGGTCCCCAGGCCATCATGAACTTCATGGGTCGTGACGCTACTGAGGAGTTCGAGATGCTCCACGACGACGAGGTCATCCCCAAGTACGCCCCCAGCCAGGTCATCGGCCGCGTCAAGGGCCAGGAGGTCACGCTCGAGATCTAGAGCTCAGAGCATCACCACCTCCTTTTGCGAATTCTCATGAACGGCGTATCGGGGATAATCCAACCCTTGTTTCTTGTAATGTGTTTTCTTTTTCTTGCATGCGAATTCCCAAAAGAGAGAAGCTAAGCGGGGCCACAATGGCGGAAAACCCCTTCCATGTACGGGGTTTCTCTTGTACAGATATATATCTATATAGCACGTTTTGGATTTCGCGGCGTCGTCTTTTAAGACGAGCAAATGCCTTGTTGTATCAACGAGGAGAAACGAAGAAAGAGACTCATGAACCAAGAACATCGTGTTGCACCGATCCATGCTTGTGCATGCCCACCTGCCCCTTGTTGCCTGTCAATTACGATCAATTCACGAGGTTACATGGTTTCTTGCTACCTGCGAAACGTCACTTCAGAACGATGTGGGTTAAACACTCGGCTATGCCTCCTTCCTCCTTCCATCTCCATATCTAGCTATGCATATGTTTGTTCGTGCACGCCCGTCGTCAAGGTCAGGGGCGAATAGAGCAGGATACAGGTTGCGGCACCGGCCATCTAAACCACCGGTGTCAGGGTCCCTTACGTAGCACACATTTTCAATTAGAAAGAAGATAGATGGCAAGATGTCCTCTCATCAGAAACTATATTATATTTCACGCCCATGACATGACGTGCTGCTGTAAATGCTATAGACCGGCTTCACCCACCCAAATCGAGTTTTTTTGACAAAGCTTATTGTTCTCCTTCTTCTTTCCTGTAACGCACCCGTCATCCAATTTTTTCATATCTCATCACCTTTCCAATACGAATCTATGCCGCCAACGAGAGGGGGCGGGGGCGGGGGAACCCAAAAAATCGAAAGCATAGAACTAGTCAGCTACGCAGTGGAAGCTAAGAGTAAATAATCATGTGGAAATGCCTTGCCCGCCGCCCTGGGGTATCATGTCATGCTTTTCCGCGTGCTGTGTGCGAATGAATGTGTGCGTATTTATGTACATTGGGTTGCGGTCTGTTTGCATGGGTTTGTGTCGTTTGTGATGCCGGGAAGATATTTTTTTGCTGTGAGGAGATATTATGCCTAGCCGAAAAGGCACGGCTGTCTCAGAGGTTCTTGATCGTCTCGTCCACTAGCACCTTGGCTAGTACACGGAGATCAGCGAGCAGCAGGTTCCTGTCTGAGATGGCGCCGCTCGTGATGATTGGCTTGCTCTGGGTGTGGAACGCAGCGAACACGATGCCGCGGTTGGCCGTCTCAGCGTGCTGGGGCGCGACGAGGCAGCTCCCATAGAATGAGCACATGAAGCCGTGAGACAGGGCCTGCGGCGGGGCGCCGGGGTCTTGATACTCGTACCACGTCTCCTGCGTGTCTAGAGCTTCTACGAGGATGTCTGTGGGCAGCTCCCATGATCCGCTCGCGCCTTCAATGCCGTAGGAGGCCAGCAGCCGCCCTGCGACCTTGGACTTTGAGGCGCGGCGGGAGATCATGGATGACCGGACGTTCTCGAGGTGCAGAGGGAAATCGAGTAATCTGCCGCGGCGTTTTCGATCATCGGGCCAGAAGCTCATAATATATATCTCGTCAAACTCAAAGGTCGTTGCTATTGTGGAAATAAGAGCGGATGCCCGAATTGGGACAGGCTTTGGCATGGGCGTGGGCTTCTGGTCCGAAGAACTCGAGCCTTTGGGTGGCCTTGGTGAACAGACGTGACCGTCAGCGCAGACAATCGAATCTGAAACGCTCTCTTGGGCAACAGTGCTGATGATACATGTGCTGGTCCGATGGCCGATCTTGGGAGTATCCTTAGGGGGTGGTGTTGGGGCTTTCCGGATATCGTACGGTGCGATGATCGTGTCACTTTCGGCAACCTCGTCATCCCGTAATTCCAGAAACTCGTCCAACTTTGGTTCCCATAATGACGGGAACTCCAGGCACTCTGCTTCTTCCTGGCTGTTTGGCCAAAAAGTAACGGAGCTCCGCGCTGATTGTAAAGGCTGTTCCAAAGGGCTAGCCACGTGGAAGTCGTGGCTACGCAGAGGGTCATCAGCCCGCGCACACCACGAGTCGCGAAAGTGCTCCTTGCCGGATATGGCAGAGCCTAGAGGGTCCTTGTAAGAATCGAAGCTCTCACGAGTTGAGAAGGTTTCTGGTGTGGGCAGAGATGCAGGCGAAGGCCATTGAGTGTGATCAAATTCTAAGCAGTCATCCTCACTATCGGATCCTGAGGGTGATTCCAGATGAGGCAAGTCTAACGTTGAGAACGTGTCCAGTCGGGGAAGCGCAGGTACGCAATGCTCCTTGCCTGTGAAAAGAGGGCGATGAGGAGAAGTCGGCAATGCATCAAAAAGGCTCAAGGCGTTTGCGACCGCTGTGGGTGAGATTGGGGATGGCATGATAATGGGCGAGGACAACGAATCCCTGGGACCGTTCGAAGCGATCGTGACATGCAGAGGTTCCGGCTGCTGCTCTATTGCCGTCTCGTGGTGATCAGTCACGACCTTTTTGTGGCCAAACTCGCGCTTGAAGGGAGCCTGTCTCAGAGGCGAGATTGCTCCGTAGGCATCCAGTGCTTCCTTGCTGGCCTCCTGAAGAGCTTCCACTACTGACAGTTGCTGTGTCGAGTATCGATTTGATGGCTGGTTCTTGAATAAGGAATCTTCTGGGAACTTGAAAGCAGTAGGGGACCAGGCGCCCTCCAGGTGAAGAAACGGAGATAATCCCGTAGGAGCAGTATGACGATATCTGCCGCGCTGTTGTAGCAAGGACGATGCATCTGAGGACTGGCGGGAATGGGTGGAAGCATGGCCTGTGATGCTGGGTCTTCGTTCCTCCTCGCGCGGCTTCATGGAGATTGAAGTTGGCCGGATGAACGATGGCGACGGAAAGAGTGGCTTGCTAGGCGATTGAAGCTGAGGGGCGATGGCGACGGGCCTATCGGGCGAACTCTTCTCCTTCCGCCTCGACGAGGTGAAAAGGCGCTCAAGTTTGTCCATGTTGGGAGCCATACTGCTAGCTATGCCACCTCTGGCGGCGTTGCAATCGTACCTTTTGTCGGGTGTAAGTGCTGTGATGCTGTCCAAGTTTCGATACGCAGTGAGCCGAAATCAGTCTTGGAGGGGAGAGCATTGACCATCGGGCCAGACACGTCGCTTACAGCTTATATGACAAGAGCGAGCAATGTTCAGTCTTGCCACAGGGCAGGAGTCTGCGGGCGGCCAAAGTGAACCAGAGGGTCTCAGATCAAGCCTGGCTAACGTTGCGCGAGGGGCCCAGGCTTGGTATGATGGCCGGGTTGGGCGTAGGACGAGAGCAGCTTGAAAGGGCCGCGGTCGGGAGATGTGGGAAGTAGAGTTTACGTCGAACTCTGTCGGACATGCTCCGCGACGGAGGGACTATGTTACTCCGCGGGTAGCGAGGGCGCCCACGAGGGCTGCGCTTGTTCGCCCTTGGCCAGCTCGAGCAAGGCAAGGAGGATGTCTCTAGCCAGTCTAGCCGGAGCAAGGCGAGGGAGTCTCGGTCTTTGTGCCTCGAAACTTGACTTCGCGGTGGCTTCTGTCTCGAGGCCACACAAGCTAGCTCAAAAAGCAAGTTGAATGTTGACAATGGCGCCAACGACACGATCGGGGCCGAGGGGGGTTGACAGCCATCGCACTGGACCTGTCAGAACAGGAAGGCACGCGATGACCGGCCGCTCCTTCCCCCCCGCCGGCTGACTCCCGGCGACTCGACACGGTTCGACACAGCTCGAGTCGGCCCCCCTTCTCAACACCACGGCAACCTTCAAAGGTTCACATTCCAAATCAGGTGCCACACCCTACGCGCGCCATGGCAGAGACCCTTCGGCTGCCCCATTCCGTCGCCATGGTGTTCGCCAAGCCAGCAGAAGAAGCAACTTTGGGGATTCTCCCAAACCACCGCCGAGCTTGCTTGCCAGCTTGGTGCTGCAGCTAATTGCCTCGCCCACCGCCCCGCGAGATGAGCATCTTCGAACATCTTTTCTCCTGTGGCTTCCGCAACCTCGTTGCTTGGCAAACAGACAGCACCAAAGGGAGCGCGGCAGCACGCTCCCGATAAGCAAGCCCAAACGTCACTGGCTCCCACCAACTCTCTCACTGCTGGAGACAACTCTGGAAAGCTGTGTAAGTCCGGGGCCAGTGTTTTTCAGCTCGTCAGCCGAGATGTACAAGGAAGCAACCCCTTGCCCTGATTCGGAGTTAAACAACAAACGAAGACGTTGAAAGCTTGCATTGCTGGTCTAGATATTTCAGTCACCGTTCCATCATCCATTCTCTTGGGTCGAAGATCTTCATCACACTGCTACTCCAGTCTTGTCCTAACACGCGCTCGACAATTCCGTTTTTGAAGTTTCTATGCCAAACCAAATCCACCCGATCCACTCCGCGAGGGTTGCGGCTCCTCTAGTGACATTTACATGGCCGCGGGGAGTTTCGCTTCGAAAAAATTTAGTGTTTGAACCAACTCGCTCATCACTTTGACAGGTTGGCGCTAAGTCAAGGGCTAGTAGCCCCTTGCGCTGATCCGGTGCGATGCCTCTAAGGTTTAACCAAGATAAACCTTGCGCCGCCGGAACTTGGCATGTCACTGGCGTCTAGGCGGGTGTCTCTCTGCGTCCCTCCATGAGATTCGGATGCAAGGAGCAGCCACGAATGCAGCATGTCCAGATCGGCGAAATGGCAAGGCTGTCTTTGAGATAGGAGTTGATGATGTCACACGAGTCAGCTACGGGCAACCTTTAGCCTCACTAATGAGATTGACCTGCTGTAAAATCAGGAGCGCCCACGAGATGACGCACGAAACCCGACACGTTCTTTGACAATGTACTAACTAGCCCGACTTATCTAGACGCAGCGCCCGATCTCGACATGTCACCCCTTGTGTTAAAACACGAGGCTACCAATCCAAATAGGGCTAAGTAGATGGCCAATCGGCATGATGCTACCGCTTCACTAAAACCAGCCCCATCATCCCTTGCATCACTAGGGTGCTCTTGTGCGCAGAGAGCTGCAGCCACAACCAGATAGGGAAACCAAAAGGGTTCGTGATGAGATGCAGTAGTTCACGCGATGTCTACCATCATTCATATGGTGCGAGCTTTCTATTCACTTGCCATGTGCGTTGAGCACGAGGTCGAAAGACGCAATACGCGCGTAAAGTCTCACCCTACTCTCCTTGTCCCGTGTAAGACCTGTCTTGAGATTGTAAAAAAGAAAAAAGAAAAAAAAAGAAAGTTGAACGGGTTCTCAGGACAGAGTAATTTGCAAAACCTTACATCACAGTGTTCTAGCTCAATAGAGGACAAGTAAAGTCAGCCATCGGTCAAAAATTTGACTGTCTACGTCTCGCAAGCGGGTATCACGTCCTATTTACAGCCTCGCTACTCGTCGTACACCAGCACGGAACACACGCATAAGTCACAGATAACATACTTGAAGGTTACGCAGTTGTGGTGCTGCGCAGTGGAAGTAGGACAATGTGCGACAGTTGTCCGGCTACAGATGCTGAGCTGTTTTCTACGGGACGTGTGTGTCGACGGCGAGACGCTGGAGCTACGTTGTCGATTTATGTGTGTGCGTGTGATCATGTATTGTCCTGCGTGTGTCATTTCCGCCCCATTCGATTTTGTCAGAATGTGGGAATGCATACACAACGGAGATGTCTCGTGTCGCTCTTCGCAATTTGAAAATGGACGTCACCCATACACAAAGGACGAAGAGGACAGGCTCCGGTTGAGCTGCGTGGTTTTCGGTATCTTCTGGTTTTCCTGAATGAGAAGAGCAACTCGGTCTCCAAAGTACCTAGTTGAGTGTTGGGAAATTAGTTTTCTGTGAGACCGCATGTCTTGAGAGATCACGGACAGACAGTCAGGGGCAGGTTTGTCTACCATGGAAACAAGACCACGGCAGATTTTCGAGGGCTTATGTTTTTTGAGACCCCCGTCTTCTGACACAAACCGGCATATGGGCAGATAAACACCGTTGTCGAGCACGTGTGGAACCGAGACACCATTCCAAGACCCCTCTTCGGCGAGGAGTAGGTTTTCATCAAGAGTTGCAAATCTCTCATCACGAGCTGGGATTTGGCATCGCAATGACATGCATCGCAATGACATGGTGAATATGACAGGCTCACCTACGGCCGCGAGCCCCTTGGGCCTAGGCAGCGGAGGAATCGAGGGCCGGCTGTGAGAAACGGGAGTGTCCCGCAGGCTACACGTGCGGCTGAGCAAATTGTGCCCAACCCCCTGTGTAGCATGACATCGATTTATTTCTCAATGGTTTACAATCCATTCCCAAAGTCTCGAGGCCCGCGCGAGGCACCTCGTCGTGATTTTTTTTGAGGACTGGCTCCGTGAGTCTCGTGTACTGCATTGTATATGGGGAAGCACATGCTGCATGCTGCACACATGTGGTCAGGTCAGGTCTCCAACAACAACAACAACATCACCGGTCCCGTCCCGCTGATGCATCCTCTGACTCGAGGCAGAGAGCAAGCCGCAGCCACGAAAAGGCGCTCGGGCATGCCAAAAGCATGATGTTGGAGTTACGCAGGGACTTGGGGAGGGGGGCTCCGCCTGCGGTAGTTCCCGCCGGGGCAACTCAGGGTGCTTCCCCGCCACTAGGAGACCTCGAACGATTTTCGCATGGTACGCTTGGACAACGCGAACCACCCACCCCATGAACACAGACGCATGTCGGAAAATAGGAAGCCCGGCGCAGCTGGAGTGGGAATAGGAAAAAGGCACAAAAAAAAAGAGAGAGAAGCAAAGACAGCGGATACAAGAAACCAGGAAAAAAAACATACATACCTACCGAAACAAGAAAATGGAAACGAGACAACTGTTGGCCGCCCACCCGCCCGGCGCGTGTGGGCGGACGTGCGTTGCATGTAGGCACGCTGTGCCTGGGCATTTCCCACTTTGAGACAAAAAAAGACATGCATATGCGCCAAGTCGGCAACACCCGTCAATCAGCCTTGTGGGATCCACGTCGCGATCTTTCCCTGGATCAGGGGGGGGGAGGCAAGGGGCCGAGGAGCTAAAGGCACAGCCAACCACCACGAGAACGAGCAACCGCTGTCCACGTTTTCGAGGGCGGGTTTCACGTCTGCTTTTGCCGTCGGCAGAGTCCATCGGCAGAGAGGCATGTGCGTGGCTTTCAGATATGCCTCGGACTAGTTCCGCCATTGCGTATGCGAAGTAGTGCCGGTTGCTTTTCAAGCTCTGCCCTCACTGTCCAGGGACAACACGCAGACTGAAAGAATTCCTTTCAAAGCGGCCCTTCCTCGTTGGCTGTAGCTGGAGAATGAGTCGGAATCCACGATGTAGACAAGTCTCCAGGACAGGGAAGAGCCGAAACATGAAATGAAGAAGCACAATTATGTATCAGCCATTTGTCCGTCCGGTGAAGGTATCCACCCAATGGAATTTTGTGTTTGTAACTAAAGACTTAGTTCAGACTGACATTGATTTATCCAAGAAGATGTGGCTTTTATTAGACATTACTGAGCTATTTCATTGCACTCAGGGACTTCATGAACCGGTAGTCCCAGCATCTAGTGCAAGTTCTACCCGAGAAAGAAATAATGAGTCTTGCAAGACAACATGTCAGCTATTACCATGTCTCTTAGTCGCCAGCACGTTATATGTTGGCTTGCCTTTAGTTTGGCCGCGACGCGCGCAGGTTCCATGTTTTGGCTCGTGGAAAAAAAAAACCTTCCACCTAGTGAATGTTAAAATTCTCAGAGCATTAACGGCTTACAACAGCAAATGTACAACCTGATAATTGCTGTCGGTGCATACTTTGTATATTCCTTCCTGACAAGGTCATTTTTCGTCTACCCTAAATTCCTCGACTAGTCGCCATTTATCCACCAGCAGTGAATTTAAAACCGTGCACGCTTTTATGGCTGGTATCTAGGCACACCGCCTTGTTGCGTCCCAAGATTCCGCGTTTCGCCCAAGACCAGGGATAAACGAGGAAAGCTTGTGCCGAAGGTCACCAGAAATCGTTCTAGGTTAACTTTCACACTTGTTCGCACCAATACGTTCATGCCGAGGTTGATCTCATGAGATCAACACAGACCGGCATTCTTTCCGTAAACTCCCTATGTAAGCTCGCTGTGGCGTCCACGTACGCATTCTGGGGGGTTTCACCCTACACCGAGAAAGAGCGGGATTCGACCAGACACTCCGCGGTTTCTTCCGTTACGCGAATAATGATCCTGCCAGCCATCATGTAGACAGAAACTCTACGCAAGCTTGCGCTCACTTCCCCGGAGCAAAGCCTCCGCCCAGCTCATGAGGGATGCTGGAGGAGCTCCATGGAGCGATTTCAAACGTACGGGGGGACCAGCCAGCTCACGAAGCGAATGCCAACCTGCTGCAGAAGGGGCGGCTTCCGAACCCTCCTCCTAGCTTTAGTCTCGCGCTCCGAGCAGGCTGCGGACGTTTGCATACTGCAAGACAAAGGGGAGGCCGCGTACCATGAGCCTTATTCCACGTGGATTATATCATATCGCTTCTGCTTTAGTCTAGTTCTTCCGGTTGCCACCATTTCCCCTTGCCCAAACAGGAAGACTCAAAGTCGTTGGACTACCCACCACGCGCGTATGTCACAAAACCGTTGTCTCTGGTTGATAATTACTGTATGCAGTATGTGCCCGCGCGCACCCATCCCTGGAGTGAAAAGTCCTGCTCTCCACACCACCACCTGAAACGAAAAAAAGGCATCTTTAGGCCTCGGCACCCTTCTTCCCCCCCTTGGCGGCCCGAGCCGAGTGGTATGCTGCGTCCAAGCCACAAAGCACATGAAGGAAATCGTGCGATTCCTTCGTCATCAGCATCGCCACCATGGCCATATTAGCTTCAGCTGGGGATGGTTGAGGGACGTGCTCTGTGTAGAATGTTACTATTGCTGCCGCCCCGCCATGATGAGGACGGGCAACCGAGAGGCGTCAGCCTAGTCTGGATATCTCCGAAAATGTGGTGTGACATGATACCTTGATCCCGGACCAACAGACAGATGGAGAAAAAGAGCACGTCCCCGTAGACCAGGGGGCCGGCCTCCACCGGTGGCAGAGGAAAGCTTGGTTCTCCGGACCCAGGGCTAAGGAGGGAGACAGAATGTGTGTGTGAGAAAGAGGGCGAGAAGGAGAGAGAAAGAGAGAGAGAGAGAGAGAGAGAGAGAAAGAATCGACCCGCACACGGGACGTCACGCGTGCGTACGTCGCCCGCTAGAAGATAGGTAATCAATTGGACAAGGGGCAAGTTACATGCCCCCCAGACGTTACTCCGAAGCACGCTTGGTCGTGTTGAAGACGAAAGTTGCCGGTGTATGGTTCTGTTGAGGCCTCCCCCTACCTGATCGATCTACAGAATCGGCGGTAGCGGTAGCGGTGGCGGTGGCGGTGGTGGTGGTGGTGACGATGACCTTTAGGAATCGATTCTGCGTCCCGCATGTCAGAGGATTCTTCTCACCCGTCGGTTCAGCCATGAACCTTCTGCTGCGCATAGGAGGCAACCTCATTTCTTGGATTAGGGGTCTATCGAGCTCTATTGTGGGGAGCTATTATAATTAAGGTTCAACATGGTATGGTTGCAAGATCCGGGGTGTGGGAAAGCTAATCTGGGCGTATTACGAGCAGCACCAAGTGGTGGCAAATAAACCAGACAACTTCCTCTTTACCTATCCGATACATCCTGCTCGTTGCCTCGTGTAAGTAATTACTGCTATTTTTCCTCAAAAGCTTGGGGTCTCGAAACACCGGATGGTACGAGAGTTTGAAAGGGGTCCCGTTGTGGTGAGTAGCCCGAGATGTGCCGCCCCTCCCCCTCCTCCTTCAAGCGAAGTTATCAAAGCTCGCTGCGCCAGGGTTCAACGCGATCAAGGTTGCCCCCGCATAATCTACGCAGTAGACAGACAGGGCCAGGACAAACAACCGGGCACAGGGTGGAACGCAACCTGAAAAGTGCCGGCATGCCAGCACCTGTTCACATGGGTCACCGCAGACCAATGGATTGGCTTCCGTTCGTGCCGAACTATGTTACATGATGCGTCTCTCGCATAGTTCCTCTTTCGAACTACCCGCCGCGCCCAATGGAGAAACAACAGACCGCATACGCTGAACCGACCCAGTACTTCGGTATGCACGGGATCGAGATGCTCGCTTTTGCTTGGGGTGGTAGACTTGGAGTGCGTTCTAGGGTTGTTTCAGAAGTTCTTGGGTGCATCCTGTACCCAGATCGTGCATTGTTCTCTCATGTCTACAGTGCGCAAGGGTTCATGGTTCGGCATCCGTGTGCGGACCTTAGATCTCGAGATATCTTGATGATGTGTGACGCCCGGATAGCTAGCTGGCTTCTATGACAGCATGCGAAGCGTGCTTGTGCTGAAAAAAATAAAACGAGAGCGGGCTGAAAACGTTTCGGATGGAAAGAGAATCCTCGGAATGCATCGATTTCTCTGCTGGCCTTGTTTCGAAAAGTGTCACAAGGTGCCGTGTCTTGTGCCGATAGTCTGCGGTCGGTTTGTGGTTGGTCCGGTCTTTCCTGCATGCTTCGTTGTAAGATATTGGCCTGTGCTCCGGATGAATTTCAAATCATCCGATAATCTGGCCGCGTGAGAGAGAAGCCCGAGCCCAGCCCAAGCAGATTCAAGACCACAAAGAGGTTTTGTCCCATTTGCTGTAACACTGCTGATACAACCACCGTTCAAGATTTCGGCTTCGCACAGGGTGACAGCCTGACAGGGGCTTGTGTCGGACGGGTCCGCATGGAACAATTCTAGAAGGCCCTTTCTCGGGAATGGCTCCGCTCAACCCTGTCCGAACCTTCTCGCCCAGCGCCAGATTCAGGAAATACTAGCTCGCGAGCAGGGCTTTTGATAGTCGACGTTGCTTCACACAGTGTGCATGGGCCCAGAAGAAGATTTCCAGGTTGGCCTCACTGGAGGCGAGCCTCGATGCAGTTACATCTCGCCAAGAAAGACTACGTTCAGGGTACTCCGTATTTCGTACTTGGTACAGGGGTCATTCTTCTACCGTGTATCAAGGGTTATCCTCTGCCGCTCGCGATCATATTGCGTAGGTTCCCGTTGATGGATCTGCGATGCATGATGCCAATGCCGAGAATAGCAGCTGGAGGCGCCTTCAGCTGATCAGGGATGCTTCTTCAACGTCTTGTGACATCTGAAAGACTTGACCATGGCTACGCAGTAACTGCCGTGGCATCACTCTTCGCAACAGGCCTACGGAGCAGCCCAAGGTGTAGCGTAGGCAAGCTGGAGCCCTGTAGGGACTAGGACTGCTTGCAGAGCTTTGCCCTGCTTTTGTCGATCTCAACTCTCTGTGCCGCACAACAACATAGAAGATGAGTGCTCCATACTCAAGTGACCGGACATGCCGGATAGCATCATACTTTGGAGGATTGAGAAGACTCCAAAAAGCTTGCGAGCCAGTCTCGCAGGCCAGGTCAGCATGCGGCGGCAGGGGGCATGACCCGCGGGCACTGTTGACGGGCTGTACTAATGACACTAGTTGAGAAGGCTTGATCCGTCAACCCGCCCGTCCCGCACGAGTCTCGCCGGGCTGGGCAAATTGAAATGAGTACCTTAAAGTACGCGGGCGCAGAGTTGGGGAGCCTTCAAGGCTTGGCGATGCGACGACTGCGTAGGACGGATACACATGGCTTGCTGCTTGGCTTGAAGTATTCAAGCTAGGATCGGGAAAGCTGACGCTTTGTATGGCCTTGCTGCGTGTGCCACGGTTGTTCAGGGGCCGGGCTTCCCACTCAACTCACCTCTGCTACTCCGTACGGAGCATGGTGCCACCCAGCCTTTGTCTCTGTTCCCCTCGCCATGGACAGCGACTTTGTACATTGCCTTTGTATTGGGATGTGTTGGTGGTAAACAGACGTCCTTTGCCCAGGCGAGATCCTTGATCCATATTCGGTACAAGCAATGAGCTCACCACTCCACTGCAAGAGGATCATGATTCGCAGACAAGACTGGTGGTTCTGGAAGGAGAAGAAGACAAGGGGTCTTTTCGAGAAGTCCCCACCGCGGGGCTTTGCGAGTGCCACAGGGTGACATGGGCATCGGAAGCTGAAATGAACCCGGGAATACAGGATCGACCGCACCGCATCGTCACTTGACATCCATGGACGACCTGCCCCCACTGCTTTCTGGCACGTCTCTGTCGGTGTGAGCAGGGGTGCCCCCGCCCACGTCGAGCTGGCTCCAGCAATCAAAGGGACGAGCTCGACGGCCCCTGGCTCGGGCGTTGGCGGCGGTGTGTGCTCAAGTGACAAGAGGCCGGAATGATGGAGGCGCCGCTGCTACGGCACCATTGTTGATTCGTCCGGTGCTCGGTAGTTGGTCGGGTCGAGACGCCCGAAGACTGCTACAATATTATGTGGTCAGCACTAGGACAGCACAAGCAGCTGCACGGCCAAAGCCACCTTGCGAGGTGAAGCAGGTAGGATGAGGGCGTCGTCGCCGGGCGAGGCACGCGGCAAGCTTCAAAGGGAAGGGGGTCGACGGCTGAAGGAAAGGCTGTGACCCCCGTAGCCAGCAGCTGATGGCGACCCGCAGTCGGCGACGATGGCGCGCGCCTCTGCCTGGCGGGTCGAGTTGTCAAGCAAGAAAGAGCCCCGGGGCCGTCTGTTGTGCAGCAACCGGTGCGAGGAAGGACAGGCAGGCCCCGCCACCAGTGCTGAGACCTAGGTGGGTGCCGTACAGGTGTGCACTTGCAGGACCAGGACAGCCGACCGAGTGAGTCCCCTTTGTCTTTCTAAGTCCGCCCGCCCTCCTATTCCAGTCCTCCCACCACCACCACCTTCTCCACCACTACCCGTCGTCGACCGCAACCCGCGCCGCCCTCGACCACTCTTTGCTTTGCACGCTGCTCCTCCTCCTGCTGCGACTCGACTTCAATCTGCTTACTGCCGTTGCTTGCTACACGACGGAAGCCACAGCAGCCACGACCGCCAACGCCAGAGACGCATCCGACCCGCGAGCACAGTTCCCATTCTCTAAGCTTGGCCCCCACTCTCCTGCCATCATTCGCTCGCCATCTCCCGTCTATCCAGACGTTGCCGCCCTTTTTTACCTACCGCCCGAGATGGCATCAGAAAAGCCCTCGGTCCTCATCATTGGCGGGCTCGGCTACATTGGTCGCTTCCTAGCCAAGTACATACACGACAATGATCTCGTCTCCAGCATTCGGCTCGTCGACAAAGTCCTGCCGCAACTCGCCTGGCTCGCCCCAGAGTTCCAGGCTGCATGCTCAATGGAGAACTTCATGCAGGCTGACGCATCCAAGGAGCGTACGTCTTCCCACTCTCCATGTCCATGTCGAGCTACAATTTTGTGTTGTGCCCCGGCCCAGCAGGCGAGATCAGCGCGCCTCACGCCCACACGCTAACCCATTCCTCTTGGAGCCTTGCAGAAGCTTTGACTCGGATATTTGATCGCGAAGATGGCAAGCAATGGGATTACGTCTTCAACTGCGGTGGCGAAACTCGGTACTCGCAAGATGACGAGGTGTACAAGGTCCGGTCACTTGCTTTGTCACTGGCTGTTGGCAAGGAGGCAGCCAAACGCAAGGTGAAGTGCTTCGTCGAACTGAGCACCGGCATGGTCTACAAGGCCAACTCTGCGCCAAGCAAGGAAAACGACAAGCTGAAGCCATGGAGCAAGATTGCCATTTTCAAGCTCCAGGCCGAGCAGCAATTAGCACAGATTGAGGGGTGAGTCAGAGACTGTCGCTTCTACTACGAGCGCGAAAATATCGTCTCTGCATACTAACACTTTTCCCCTCCCCCAACAGGCTCAATCTCGTCGTGGTCCGCCTACCGCACGTATATGGCCCTTACGCCTCGCAATGGGTCGGCACAGCCCTGTGCCTGGCCCGTGTCTACCAGAGCATGAACGACGATATGAAATGGCTGTGGACAAAGGATCTTCGCACCAACACAGTACACGTTCGTGATGCAACACGAGCCTTGTGGGCCATCGCCTCCTGGTACGTCAACGGGAAATCAAAGTACGACGAAGCAAGCATGGGCAAGGTCCCCACTCTCAACGTTGTCGACAAGGGAACGACGACACAAGGCACGATAGCCGAGATCATTGGACAAGTCTTCAACATCAAGACGGGCTTCCAAGGTCAGCTTTTGAGTAACCTGGCACGGCTCAGCATGGACAACATCGTCGATGATGTCAATGACGACACCTTGGGACCATGGGCCGATCTGCTGGCGGAGAAGGGCATTGTTCGCCCTGGGCCGCTCACTCCCTTCATGGAGAAAGAGCTGCTCAAAGACACCGACCTGAGCATGGACGGTGGCCGGCTTGAGCAACTACTCAACTTCGAGTTCACACACCCCGCGCTCACAAAGGATCTTGTCGAAGAGGTCATTGAAAGTTACCAAAAGATGAACTGGTGGCCTTGAACTCTTTCAAATTCTACATATTATTTTCGACATCCTTTGATACCCAGCACCAGGCGCAAAGGGTAAAGCTCAGACTGGAGTGCCGAAGCGGATTGGCGCCACCAGCACGCGAACAATCACGCTTGGCCACATGCAATCCAGATATGGCGGACGCGTCCCCCTAATCACATGAAATGGGTGTTGTCTGTTCGTGACTATTTGCACTGCCTCACAGCTGCAGTACTCCATTTACTTAGTTAGGAGAGGAGAGACCATGAGCGGACGCGGTGATAGATAAATCCGAGGGGCTATAATCAAAAGGGCTACGTTTGCGGGGCACTGCGCGCTGGGCTTTCTTGGTTCGTTTACTTTCACTTGAATGAGCGATGTTTGAGGCGGGGTGGCATTTTGATCATTTACATTTCGGAGCAGAGATTTGGCAGAGTGGAAGGAAGGAGAGAAGATTTACAACCAGTGGAGGCTGGTATGACATGAGGCTATATCAAATGGCTTCAAAGCTTCAAAGCATGATTGAGTTGAAGACATTGATGTGAGAGATAGAAGAAGAATAACGGCGAGCTCTTACCCAAAGAAGAGGAGAACATAACTCAACAAAATCAGTGCGACGCTGCTCAGCAAGATATGAGAGTCTGGCTGGGAATCTGTAACTGTTAAACCGTGAATCCGGAGTAGACCCCGCCTCAATAACAAGGTGGCGGTCTAGTCCAGTTCCGGCAACGACTCCAGCCGCTCCAAGATCCCTTGTTCCTTGTTGTGAGCAAGATGATCCGGAATGACTGTCTACTCTCCTTTACCTGAATTGAGAAAGGGGAGGGGGGACTAGGCGATGCCAACAGCCCGCCCGTCTCGTTTTAGGCAACGAAACTTCTTGCTTGGGAAAAGAGCGGGGCTGCGTTGCTCCATCTGCAATATCTACCTGCAATATCTACCTGCATGAACCATTATTCTCTAATGAGGCTGTAGTCCCTCTGCGGATCCCCTGTGACTTTGGTCTTCGTGGTTCATGCACGAGGGGCGGGAAACCGCACGGGGTGGTCTGGCGTGTCAAGAGCCGTACTGCGTGACGATACGAATTGCTCCCCCTCTTTCCTTGAGGCCGGGTCGGCTTGTGGTTGAGTAACACGTGCGGCGCGTGGTAGTGGAAGAGGCTGGACCGCGGGCGGCGGGTTGGGACCCCTTGTCCCACGGGTTTGGTCATGCCTCGGTCGAGATCAGCCCGTCGCTCGTCGCTCGTTGCAGCCCCGCGCTTCCTGCCCCTTGCTCGTTGCTCGTTGCCTTTTTCAGCATCACGGACGCTCTCTCATGTAGCAGCAAGGTGGCCAAGGGGGTCATCCTGGTTAAAGCGGGCAGGGCAGGGCAGGGCGGGCGGCCTTCCATTGAGACGCTTTGGGTATGGGAATGCGAGCGAGGCTCACTTGCTATCTGCAGTTTCGTGGGCCGAGCGGCAAGGCCTAGATAGCCTGGCACGTCGATCGGTCATGTTGCTGTGCCTGCAGTCCATCCCCCTCTTCTCGCTCGGAGCGAAAACACCAAACATTCATGCGGGTGACGTTCAAGGCTGTCGCGTTCTGGGCGGGCACAGTCGGGGTGCCTCCCATGTGAATCACCATGTACCAGTGCAAAGCGGCGGCACGTCCTGCCAGGGTGGTGGTGGCCCCTCCCCCGCAGAGCAAGATATAAGTAGCTCGTCGGTCCGCACTGCTTCTACTCGCGGCCTGTTGTGTAGCAACTGCGTTCCGGAGAGAAACAAGAACAAACGCGCGAGGAAAAGAGCAACCCAGAACCTGGACCCACCACCACCCACTGAGTTGACGACATCGCAAACTGGGGTTATCCATCAGCCCGCATCAAGTCCCACGCAACAACCACACTCCCTCCCCTCCCTAGACTACACGTCCTCACTTCGCAAGCCAACACCACCACCCGCAGCCATGGCCGCTCCCATGACCAAGACCATCGCCGACCTCAGCGGCCAGTGGCAGCTCGTAAGTGCTCCCCATCAATCGTCCCTCTTGTTCCAACTTCCTCCCTCTCTGCTTCATTGGCAGAACCCGCCCCACCCGCCCATCATTGTGACGCGCGGTTGGGAGGCTCGATCGCCCGGCCAAGAAGCCTCTACCCTTGGCGCTAATGCCGGGCCGCGTGGAGAGCTTGAAGAAGCTTGAACTTTTCCAATAGCTCTCAAGCAGAAAAGAAGAAAAAGAGAGAGCCCAAGCTTTTTGTAGTGCGGGTTTGATGACGAGGTCGTTGGCTGGGCGTCCGCCACGTAGAGAACCATGGCACTTTGCATTTTACCCCAGGGTTTTGTGATTAGTAGACAGGTTCAAAGAACCGACCACAAGACTGACCACTGACAATTAACAAAAACAAAAACAGAACTCGACGCTGTCCGACTCGACCGAGGCCGCCCTGGCCCTGCAGGGCATCGGCTTCTTCATCCGCAAGACCATCGGCCTGGCCACCATCACCGTCGAGATCAAGCAGTACGAGGGCCCGCCCGGTGCCCCTAACACGACCGACGCAAGCGTCTGGCACGTCGACAGCACGCAGTCGGCGTCCAAGCTCTCGTCGACCAGCGAGCACCGCAGCCTCGACGGCCAGACCCGGCCGCACTCGGACTGGCTCTTCGGGAGCTGCGAGGCCTTCTCCAAGTTCATCACCGAAGAGGACGCCAAGACCTGGGTCGTCGAAAAGCACGGCGCTTTCATGGGCGAAGGGTGGCTCACAGGGCCCGACGAGGCCAAGGGGCCTGGGGGCACCCTGCACCTCTACAACCACGTCATCAACAAGGACCCCAAGGGCGGCTGGCACGCCGCCCAGGTCTGGGGCTTCCAGCTCGTCGACGGCGAGAGGAGATATGTCCGTCGCGTTACTGTTGAGAAGGACGGCAAGGTCGAGACCATCAAGATGGTCTACGACTTCATCTCGGCTTAGTGGATGGATTCATTTATTGATTTTGCAATCTTACGGTAAGGGCTGGCTTTCTCAGGTGGAGATGTTTGTACGGTACTTAATGAGGAACAAGTCATGTTTTTCCCTCATCTCGGAAAGCTGATATTTGCAGTATTGGCTGGCAGTGACGAAATTATATCCAAAATAATCCGATCCGTCATCCTCGATATTCGTTTGGCAGCTGTCCAGCTGTTGGTTCGCGTGAGTGATGCATTCTGCTGTGCTGCGTTTTGCAATCAAAAAAATCAAAAAGAAATCATGAGCATCGATCGGCTTTCTAGCATCTCTTCAAGCGAGTGGCCGTCGTTGAGAGTTGGCCACTCCTAATCAAAACCTAGAGATCTCGACTCCAGCCATCGCATGTTCCCCTCCGTTGAGTCTATTCCGCCCTCATTCATGTTGAACTTTTGTCCCTGATGCAATATGCCAAGACGCCGAAAAGAAAACTTGAAAGGAAAACACGCAAGTGGTTTCCCCAACTGTTGCCGGCATAGGCACCAACCAGAGTTTCTGACTCGTGTATTTATGCTGGCCTCCGCTTCACAAACTCCTCTAGATCAGACCTTGTCGCGACGCCCATCACAAACTTCCTGTCCTCGTCACTGACAACGGCAAAGTCCTGCTTCTGGCCACCACTCGAGTGCCCTTCAAAGAAGGCCTCGAGATCCTCGAGCGGCGTGTTTAGGGTAATGACTTGGTACTTTTTGCCCTTCCGCTGGAAGCTCATCATCGCTTTCGACAGGGGGTCCTCACCGGACACCTCTCCGCTCTCGAGCTTGGCTTGCAGCGCGGGCATTGCGATGTAGCCCATCAATGCGCGCGTGTCTGCGTCAACGACGGTGAGGTGCGTGTACTCGCGCTCGAAGGCGTACATCATTGCCATGGAGACAGTATCGGTCGGGTTCAGGGATAAGGCGGACGGGGGCTCGAGATCTTGTACTGAGGCCTGTGGGAACTCGTGACGTTAGCTTTGGACGGCAACGGGCACTTGTGATTACATGCCGAAAGAAGTGACTGCAATTGTCTAGCTAGCAACATGATGCACCTCGGCATAACTCATACACGAGGTGGTCTTGTAGCACTGGTAGGCAAACTTACCCCGCGATACCGGGCTGACCATTTCGACACAAACGGCTGACTTGATAGTGGCGAAGGGCCTACATGAGCCCGCGGAGGGAGAGTCTGCGCCATGACGAGTGAGTCTTGTCGCGGCTGTTGTCCGGTGACAGTGATTTGAGGGACAAGAGTAGCGGGGCTTGCGGACGAGTGCTGTTCGGAAGGTGAGGACGGCTGTGGAATCCGTGTAGATTGCGGTTGCTTGACGCGAGCGAAAGACGAGCTGAGACAATATCGGCTGATTTCTGAGGCCGCGCCAAAGCTGTTGTCGGTATGAGTGCTATCGGTGAAGATGGTGTGGGGGACGACAAGCAGGGTGAAAATGCATCTCGAAATGCAGCACTGGAGGTGACCCGTTCTGTTCCTGGTTGATGTCAAGTGGGGCGCGGCTAAAGACGGCCAGCCGGGTCCTGCCCGTCACATGCATGTGGCTGCTGGTGCTCAAGCGTAGGGCAGTCTTGAACCCGCCCTGGTTACACATAACCGTGCTACGCCCAAGCTCAAGAACTGAATTCGTATTCGAGTCATGCACGCTACCAGATCAATGATCGACATGCAACCTCAGAATCTCAAGTTCGAGGCCGAACCGTGGGGGGTGGCCGCCGGAGTTAAAGACTGCCCGGACGGTTGGCAGCCACGATAAGCGGCAGCCCCGCAAAACGTCATCTAGCGTCAAGCCCAGCTGTCGTCGTGCTTGCCCCAAGAGTTACACACCCTCACCCTCCTCCAAGTTTGAGCTTCCCGAGTTCCAAGCTTGGGGGTCAAGGGTTGGGCGGAGCACGGTATGGAGGCGGGCGGATGTAAGCAGATGTGGGCGAGTGGTTTATAAACAAGCCTGCTCTGCTTACCTGCACATCTGCGCCCTTTATAAAGATTCCTTGATCCAGCCTGCGATGTGCAAGTCGCGAATCCTCCTCCTCCCACCACTAGGAGCTCCGTCGACTCAAGACTCCTGTCCTTGCTGACAACGTCACTTTTGGCGACGCCGACATCCAAAGAGACTGAGATCACCCAGATCCGATAAAGTAAACCTACCGTGAGCACGCCAAGACGAGGTCGTCTACTTCGCTCCTCACCCCTTGACACCATTCTCCGCGGGCACCTCGAATTATTTACTTAGCTGAGCGTAAGCCCCGTTGCTGACCACTTCAATTATCTCAAATCCGTATTCCTCTAGGAGTACTTAAACGCGATGCCGTCACTCTTCCCGAGTTTCAAAGTGCTGCAGCAGGCCTTCCCGGGTCCAGGTGACGCCAAGTCCGCGCCGGCGAGTAGTGCGGCAACGCCTCGCCAAGCCCGCTCTGAGCTTTACGTTGCCTACTCGGTCGTCGATGATGCCAAAAGCAAGGCTAAAAAGCTCAGTGCTGAAGCCCAAAGGGAATTCGACAAGGCCGCCGGGGCTGGCAAGAAGCTCGAGCTCTACTCTGGACAGTATTATGCAGCTTGCACAGTGGGAGGGCTTGCCGCATGTGTAAGAACTAGTCTCCTTCTATATGGAGGTCCCTGAGATTGACACATACCGGGCTCCACGTTCGAGCGTCTGGGCCAGCCGGATCTCCAATCAATCGACCGCTAACAATAGCATTCTCGACTCATAGGGTCTGACTCACACTGCAGTTACACCTCTCGATCTCGTCAAGTGTCGGCGCCAGGTCAACTCGTCTTTGTACAAGGGCAACTTCCAGGCCTGGGGCATGATATACAGGGGCGAAGGTCTCCGCGGCATCTTCACCGGATGGAGCCCCACTCTGCTTGGGTACTCGGCTCAGGGTGCCTTCAAGTACGGCTGGTATGAATACTTCAAAAAGACGTACTCGGATTTTGCAGGCCCGGAGAGAGCAGCCAACAACAAGACGCTTCTGTACCTGGCCGCTTCCGCCTCTGCTGAGTTCCTTGCAGACCTTGCACTTTGCCCATTCGAAGCCGTCAAGGTCCGCATGCAGACCACGATCCCCGCCGCCTACACTGGTACTCTCGATGGCATCAGCAAGATTAGAGCCGCGGAAGGCGTTGCTGGCCTGTACAAGGGCCTGTACCCGTTGTGGGGTCGCCAGATTCCTTACACCATGATGAAGTTCGCGTCATTTGAGACCATCGTTGAGATGATCTACGCTCGGTTGCCAGGCCAGAAGAGCGACTACAGCAAGGCCGCCCAGACGGGGGTCAGCTTCGTTGGTGGATATGCAGCCGGTATCCTCTGCGCCATTGTCTCGCATCCTGCCGATGTGCTTGTAAGCAAGCTAAACGCGAACCGCAAGCACGGCGAGGGCTTTGGGGCCGCCGTTGGACGCAACTACCGTGAGATCGGATTTGGTGGACTCTGGAATGGTCTACCAGTCCGTATTGTCATGATTGGAACACTGACGGGACTTCAGTGGATGATCTACGTAAGTCCATGATTTATCTTGTGCTCTCATTGCATCGATTAGATTTCTAACCAACACATTGGGTAAACAGGATTACTTCAAGATCTTCATGGGCTTCCCTACCACTGGTAGCGCACCGCCCACCGAGGAGAAGTGAGGTTCCATTTGTGTGTCTCGCATTTTTATTATCTAAAGCGAACACTCACTCAGCAAAATCTATTTGCCAGCCGTAATTCATATTGCCGACTATGTTATCCACTCAGATCGAATTACGACACCTCTCGTCTCCGCGATTCTGGCTGAAGGGTCTTACAAGAGCAAGCTACCCTCAGCGCCAGTAGATTGTAGAATTGTTTAAAGATTAACAAAACAATTTTTCTTTTTGCAACCACCATGATCTCGGATTGCCTCTCCTTGAGGGATATCGTCCTGTCATGATTTCAATCATATTGTTGAACTAATTTAGACACATGTTCAACATCGTGCAGCGAGCGCAAGAAAATCGAACAAGTTTTCAAGTGACTAGTAAGACTCCGCGTGCATGTTTTTTAGGAAGTATAGGATTTGCGCTTCAATGTAAACCGTTCAAGCCAGTGCCGTATTAGTCGTGACAAATAAATCAAAAGTTGCTGAGTGTTCAGGCGGGACAAAGCGAGTGTGGAGCCGCGGACACTGACATCATGCTTCCATCATTTCGGAGACCATGACGGGCACTCTTGTCGCAGGTGAGTATGATTTCCCGCGGCCCAGGAGACCTAATAGAACTAGCAATGAAGCCTCATCAAAGCGGCAGTTGTAAATTTGGCAATTTCGTCACGCGATTGTGATCGAGAGATTCCCGAGAACGTTCAACGTGAGGGAGCCAGCCCCGCAGTAGAACCAAACCACACACGAACAAACCCAAGGTATCTCGGCAACAGCCCGAATTCTCTCCAACTCTACACACCCCACGACATGCAACACGTCCTTAAAAGACCGCCAAATTAAAAACCTCGTTGCTTCACACAAGAGCCATACATTCTCACACCTCAAGGGGAAACACACAAGCTTGCTTACTAAGATGAGCCCCGAGGCAAGACCAGAAATGTCGTCCGCTACGAAGGAGCTCCTGGCTAAGGCGCGCCAGATTGTGCCGCCCATGCTCGAGAAATTCCACAAGGGTTAGTCGAAGATAGAAAATTAGGTGTCAAATGTGAAATTTGGGACATGATCCAATCTGGTCAGGAACACGATGAAGAAGAAAAAAAACATGGCTAAGCATACTGTAAACACAGGACAACTCGGCCGCGTTGCAGTCATCGGCGGCAGTGAGGACTACACGGGAGCGCCGTACTTTTCAGCCATGGCGAGCGCCAGGCTAGGTTGCGACATGGTACGCTCCATCGCCTCCCTCCTCCTCTTACAAGAAGCGTAATACCCGCAAGGGAAACTACGGACTTGCCGGGCCTCTTGGAACATGGGACTCACACGAACCACACTTACAGTCGCACATCATCTGCACCCCCGGCGCGGCAGCGGTCATCAAGACTTACAGCCCAAACCTGATGGTGCACCCACTGATGCGGCAGTCGCCCTCCGAGTCTTCCTCCGGAAGCAACCACCCGTCAGACACCGATCCGAAAGAGATATCTAAAAAGATCATCGAGATGCTCCCGCGCCTGCACGTACTTGTCGTCGGTCCCGGGCTGGGCCGCGACCCGCTCATGCACGACACGCTGGCCGAGGTCCTGGTCGCGGCGCGCGAGCGCAAGATGCCCGTCGTCATGGACGCCGACTCGCTCGCGCTGGTCATCAAGACGCCCGAGCTCGTCATGGGCTGGCGCGAGGTCGTCCTGACGCCCAACGTCGTCGAGTTCGGGCGGCTCTGGAAGGGCGTCAAGTCTGAGGACTACGACTCGGGCCAGGTCGGCGGCGACCCGGCGCGGCACGTCACGGCCCTGTCAAAGGCCCTCGGCGGGGTCACGATTGTGCAAAAGGGCGGCGTCGACCTCATCAGCAACGGCGAGGAGACGCTCGTCGTGGACCTCGAGGGCGGGCTCAAGCGCAGCGGCGGACAGGGCGACACCCTTACGGGAAGCATCGCCACGTTCCTCGGCTGGCGCGGCGCGTACCTCGACGGGCTGTGGGAGCACGGCGGCCGATTGAAGGAGGACGAGCTCCTCCGGCTCGCGGCGTTTGGCGGGGCGGCCATCACGAGGGTAAGTTGTTGGCCATTGTGCTTTTGCTCTCTTGATCAACTACCACGGCACTTGTCTCTCCATTTATTGCTGATGAATCGGCTCTGGCCACCAACAATTTCCTGTACGGTGGCTTGGGGCATGATAAAGAAAAGGAAGAAGAAATCACCGTTGCTGACACACGCGCGCGGCAAAAAATCGCAGGAGTGCTCCCGCCTCGCCTTTGCAAAGCACGGCCGCAGCCTGCAGGCTAGCGACCTCACCGAGCAGGTTCATGTCGCGTTCACGAACCTCTTTGGCGAGACCGAAAGGTATGTGTTTCTGCTGTCATTAAAATTTCCGTCTCATTTTCAAGCGGGCCTCTCTCTATGCACACACACACATGCACACACCATGCCCTTTTCTCCCTTCCCCAAACAGTCTCTGCATAAAATATTATTAGTTCATTCCCTTTTCAGAAATATTCCGCGGAAATTTAGAGGATAATAATTCTCAGACTGACGTAGCCACATAGATAACTCTACCAGCGACAGTGCATCGAAGACGAACCCGTCGATCCGGTCGCCGCTATGAGGTTCACGCCATACATCTCGCATACAAGCAAGACTACCGAGCTAGTTTTTTAGAATGGATTTGGAGCAGGATACATGAACCATGGCCACATTCAATGAGCTCTGAACGTCTCACCTTCCATCGCTGTTCCGGTAGTCCTTGTACAGGTCGCAAACGACGCGGTGACGGTGTTGGCGACCTTGTGGTTTCGTAACAGGCTGGCTCTCATTTTGGGCATGTGAGTGACTGAGACGGCTAATAGTAAAACCTTGCCATCTGTAATAAGTCGGCGGAGGGTGACATGCCGTCGTATTCATATTTGTCGTTCCCAACAACGCTGTGTGACAGTACCATGGCATGTTTTGAGGCGAGCGGTGTGCGGGGGGCTTCCACTTGTCCTCGGCGAGGCTATCTTTTTGCAATAGACCTGTTGGCATGAGATTGACATAGATTTGTGTGCACGAGAATCATTCGCACTAACGTAATCCACAAGCAAGCGGGCCACCCAAGCAAGCGGGCCACTTCCTTATCGCCGCATTAAGCCTGTAATTTGACCCCCTGTGAACTCTTTCATTTTAAGAGCTATTAACTTTAAAGCGTTTCTATTCCTAAACGATAAGAATAGTATACCTATAAATAGAGCATTATACTATACTAGTAGCTCCTTACTACAAAACTAGTAGCCTTAGTAATTAAGGAGCTATATTTCCTACGTTTTCTACCTCGCTCCAAGTATGTATTATTAATGTAGATCTCACACTAAGCTGGTATTTTATCCTTATCGTTTAAGAACGGAGAAATTTTGAAGTTAATAGCTCTGAAAATGAAAGAGTTTACAGGGGGTCAAATTACAGGCTTAATGCGGCGATAAGGAAGTGGCCCGCTTGCTTGGGTGGCCCGCTTGCTTGTGGATTACGTTACTGGTAAATTCGACTTTGCTTCTCTTGCGACTACGAATCTTGGGTATCTAAACCACACTTCCTCTTATTTCCGACCGAAAAACAAATTCACAGCATTAATTTGCTCCAACTGCAGCAGCATTTATGCGCGTACCTATTTCTTATCGCCGCCAAACATCTTGAACTTGAGCTTGTCCGCGAGGCTGATCTGATGAGCTGTGCCGCCGGGTGCCGAGTCCGGGTGGCCGTCGGTGAACTTTGCTCCGGTTGAAGTCTTGCTAGCACCCGTGGCGGCTTCGGTCGCGGCCAGCTGGACGTTGGCAGCCCCCCCACGGCCTGTGTGGTGGTTGCCGTCAAGCGAGGCGCGGTACGCAGCGTCCGGGATGACGTCTTTGTCGGCGCGGGCTGTGGCCGCGGGCGTGCCGACGTCGCCGATGTTACCGCCGCCTGTGGAGACGGAATGTCCAAGTCAGCGTCGAAAGCATATATAATGTATACACTATCGCATGTTTGGTGTGCCTGAGGTCGGCCTTGAATGATATTGGAGTCCTATTAATGCGTGCCCGCCGGGAGTAGGCACTTTTCGTGGCTTTGCGCGGCTGGTTGTTGCGCTTGTTTGCACCAGTGATTCGATTCCTTGTCGCAAATCACGTCGTAAACCAAGGGACAATCCAGCATTTACGACGCCATGGAAAGACCTCGAGGAGTCCTTACTTCCTATGAGGATATGAGAAGAGTAAAATAATGATACGTACCTCCGCGGCCGGTACTGAATGCGCCATCGCCATGTGTTCCTTCAACACCCTGCCGAACGATCTCACCGTCGACGTACTGAGTCTCGTCAGCGTTGATGTTACCGGCGCCGCCACGACCGTGGGACACTTCTTTTAGAGCGGCCATGATTTGCGAGTTTCTCCAAGGAAAATGTTGTGATTTAAGCTGCAGCATTGTGGAAATCAGCAGAGATCCCAAGAATCATGCCGTCTTTCCCTTTGAGAGCAACACGCCTCGGTGTTGGGTCCAGAGGTTGGCGTCATGGCGGTTGACGACCCGATTGTCGAGCACTAGCCAAAGTCCATGGAACGAGTGGGAATAGATGGCAGTCGTTGGACATTTCAACTTACACTATATGTACTTTCCAATTGTGATTCGTGATGCAAGATATGTGTCGAGTAAGGTATGGGATGTGACAAGAATTGGGCGGGGAGCAAGGCGAGTACAAGTAGACGTTTAGCAGCTCGCACCTTCCATGTGGTAATCATGTGGCCCTTCAATTTCACCACCACCCGCTGCAGCACACCTTTGAGTCGACGCTTTCCCAGATGCGCCTGAGCATCTATCCCAGCTCGCGTCATAAACCCCCACTACAGCCCAGTCGTCCACGGCGTCATCATGCAACGGCACTGCACCTGCTTGAGAACCTGGTAGGCAATGGCAGACCTGAGACTGTCCTGGCGGTTCTCCCCCAGTGAGATAAGTCACAGCTCAGCAGCGCATGCCGCGAGGTCGCCCGCGGGCCTGACGTAATTCCAGCAGCTCATCCACTGATAAGATGAAGGTGTCTCGTTGGTCAAGCCGTGGGCAGGCTCAGCCGCGTCGCAACCACCCCCTCACCCAGCTGTCCAGCCTCACCACTCGGACCAGGAACGACTGGGTGGTGGCCCCCGTGCTCTGGGCGGTATGGTGAGTGGAAATGCTGTGAATCTTTTCTGGCTGGCATTGCTCGACCTCGGCGTGATAGCCTCGGGAAATCTGCGGTGCACGGAGTCCAGGTTCACTGGTGTTCCCATGCCTTCCCTTATGGGCAGGCTGACCTCGAGTAGCCTGGTCGTGGGAAGAAGTGACAATTGCGGGTGGGACTGTTGGATTAATCCGTGCCGGCAGGCTTGGCAATGTATTTCTCTCAGATCGACGGCCAACTTGCTGTTCTCCGGAGTCGCTGTCCTTGGGGTCGCTCACCAGGTATCCCTAGGATATTTAGTACGCTAAGGTACTCAGACCAGACTCGTGTTGCGTCAACCGATCAGATAACAGCGAGCAAACTCTAGCCAGTGACTCGGGCAACCGCCAGTTTAATGCACCAAGGGGGATAAGACAGGAAATCGAGCTCTCCATTTCTATCCGTCACTGCGTACGATGTCAAAACATACTCCCTGCCACCTACTTAGCGGTGAGGGGACCGGTCACCTTGATTCGGTCTTGTCACGATTCACGAAGAGCACCCTGGCTGATAGCCTGGACATCCTTCTCCACATTGGGCGCCAAGCGTCGCGCCGAGCATCTCCAGTTCAGGTGGTGCTCATCTGACATGCTCTGATCCATTCCCCCGCGTTCCCACACGACCCCAACTTAGACAACTGATAACCCTCCGCGTTCGAGGGAAAGGAAATGCACTTCGCCGCTGCTTCCCAGCTAGGTGTCCCTGTGCATCATGCTTGTTGGTCGTGTCTCTCAACGCATCGATCAAGGCTCGCTTCGGAGGAAAGTTATTAACTTCACCAGGTGTCGCTGGGCGTGGGTCCCCAGCAACGGCACTTCAGACATGGCCCGACGTCACAGCTCTGCAGGCAGGACACAGGTGGATGGAGAGCAGGGGATCTCGGGCACTAGGAGATCGTCGTCGCATGGAGATGGAGGGGGTTGGAAGCTGCAATAATGAGCCTCATGGCTCTGGGGAGACCTTGTCCTTCTTCTCTCCCATTGCCCTGGCTGTAAACAGCATAGTCGACGTCGGCGGGTGCAGCATCTCTCTCTTCGAAAATTATTGGCAGTCTTAGCTCAGAGACAGCCCTGATCACGCGAAGCTCCTGATCGTCGCCGGGGCTGACAAGAAAGCTAGCATTCTCGCAGGCCCAAAGCAATCAACTATTGCTTCGCGGGAAGGCAGCGTCTGTCTATTCACCAGTGCTTGGGACACGTGCTGCGAAGTGGTCAGACCAGGCCAGGCACCACTGCAAGACAACTCATTTGCTGCCAAAGCGCCGGAGCAAGCGGCTGGGTACAGCGCACCTTACACTTGAGGTAGGCGCGACGCCGCGCGTGCCAGGTGCGTGCTTGCCAGCATGCCGCCCGAACAGCCGCAGCCACCGCCATCACTGTTTCGACCTCCACCACCTCCCTCACGACTCTTATCCGTCCAGTCCATCGCCACCAAGCGCTCGCTGCTGTCGCACTCCTCCTTTGAGGCTGATGACGAACTCTCGTCTACTACGGGATCCGGCAGAATGAGCCCACGCGACAGCCTCGACGATGGCGGATTTAGCCCGTCAGATCCGGAGCGCAGCTATCCAGGCGAGGACACCCGCGCGACCAGCACCAAGGAACTTGCGGGCTGGTACATGTACGCGTTTGCGGCCGAAACATATGTCATCTGTGGTATTTGTAAGTTGACATTCCGGGCCCCTTGCCAGAACACCTCCATGCAACAATGCCGCGAGACATACCGCACCCCATTTTAGGGGCACTTACTGACTTCTTCCCACGCCAGCGTCCTTCATCCCGATCCTCCTTGAGAGCCTCGCTCGCGAAAATGGAGTCCTTCTTTCAGATCGCACAACGCCATGTGGTGATAGTTCGCAGCGGCCGAGCGCGGGCTCTGCGGATCAAGGGCAGTGTATAGTGTCGGTGCTGGGCCTGGACGTTAACACGGCCAGTTTCGCCATGTACACATTCAGCATAAGCGTCCTGCTGCAGGCCTTCATTGTCGTCAGTATTAGCTGTGCTGCCGACCACGGCAATTATCGAAAGCGGCTCCTGCTCATCTTCGCCTGGATTGGCAGCGCCTGTGTGATGGCGTACATCTTCGTCTCCAAGGAGGTGTATCTCCTCGGCGCGCTACTGGCCATCATCTCAAACACAGCGTTCGGGGCGTCATTCGTGCTACTCAACTCCTTTCTTCCGCTGCTTGTCCGCCATCATCCTCAGGTGCGAGCCTCGACTACCAAGCTGGGCGCTACCGGCATACCCGACCTGCATATCACTGCCGAATCGCCTATTGAGCCAGAATCGAACTATGATTCCGCGCTGGCGAACTCGAGGTCGAACCTGCTGCTGCAGGAGACCCCCGAGATGTATGAGCTACAACGAGTGCATACCCACGAGGAATTGACCTCGGTTGAGCTGCAGCTGTCGACCAAAATATCCGCCCAGGGCATTGGCATAGGCTACAGTGCCGCACTTTTCGTGCAGTGCGTAGCAATCCTCATGCTGGTTGCTCTGGGAAGCTCGACCTGGTCCCAGCGCGTGGTTCTTTTCTTCATCGGCTCCTGGTGGGCTGCCTTCACGGTTCCAGCGGCCATGTGGCTCCGCCCTCGTCCAGGACCACCTCTAGCAAGTAACGGAAAGACGGGGCCAGGCGCGTGGCTTGCCTATGCAGTATACTCTTGGAAGAATTTGTTCAAGACAATCAAGCTTGCAGGGCGGCTCAAGGATATTTTATTATTCCTGGCTGCATGGTTTTTACTCTCAGATGCTGTCGCAACCACCTCCGGCACAGCTGTGCTTTTCGCCAAAACCCACCTCAAGATGAAACCCTGGGCCTTGGGCCTCATCAACGTTATCTCGACATCGACGGGCGTCGTCGGGGCATTCAGCTGGTCTTATATCGCGAGGCGCTTCAAGCTTAAGCCACACCAAGTGCTCCTAAGCATCATTGCCGTCTTTGAGCTGATTCCCTTGTACGGCCTGTTGGGATACTTACCCTTGGTGCAGCGGTGGGGTGTCATTGGCCTCCAGCAGCCGTGGGAGATGTACCCACTGGCTGCCGTGTATGGTTTCGTCCTCGGAGGGCTCGGCGCATACTGCCGCTCGCTATACGGCGAGCTTATCCCTCCCGGGTCGGAAGCGGCGTTCTACGCGCTTTATGCGATCACGGACAAAGGATCTAGTGTGTTTGGGCCGACGATTGTGGGCGCCATCATTGACGCATCGGGGGAGATCCGCCCAGCGTTCTGGTTTCTTCTGGCCCTCGTGGGCCTGCCTGCGCCGTTCATTTACTTTGTCAATGTCGAGCGCGGCAAGCTAGAGGGTGAGAAGTTGTCCGAGGTGATCAAAGCATACAAGACTCACATGGGCGCGGAGGATGATGGTGTGAGCAGATCATCGGCGCAGTATGAGGATGGAGAGAGGCAAGGCATGCTTGCCGACTATGATCGTGGGAGTGTGGAGCAGAGTGATGTAGATGGACGGCACCACCAAAGATGAGGAGGCGTTGTGACTTGTTACAGGATGGCATTTGGGAACATATGAATGGATTGATCTTTGTTCTGCATACGCCTCATCATGCTGTAAATGGTATACAATACACCAGCCCGATGCTAGCTCCATGTGTGGACGAAGAGCCTGTGCTTTCTTGCCTGGCACGGACAAAGCGAGGTTTGCTGGCTGTACCGGTAGGCAATCTCAGCTGTCGGGATCCCCCGCCACCGGGTTTTCTTGCTCTGGCGGCGGGTGAAAGCAGAAGTGCCCGAAGCCGAGACGGGGTAAGCTGATTCAGCTAGAGCTACGCTTTGCAGCGCTGTAGCCCATTGTACTGTGCCCAGCAGCGGTGGTCCCCGGCGCGCTTGCTGACCACAAAGTTGCAGCCAACCACGGCCGCACACACACCCAGCACCCGAGCACCTTTTCTCCTCCTCCATCCACTCCCCGTCTGCTCCTGCCCAAGGCGTCTGCCTGTAGGCCTCACCGTCATCGTCGCCAACCACCACGACCGCGCGACTCCTCAATCCCAACTTCGTCGCTCCCGCGCAATCGGCCTGGCCAGTCATTGCGCAATCCACTGCGACAGGCGTCTCACCGTGCCCGCGCCCCGAATCCCTCGCTCGAATCTCGTCTCCAAACCGTGCGCGTCCGCGTCTGCGCCTGCGCGCGTCAGCGAACCGGGCCGCCCTGCTGTCCGCCCACGCATCCCAGCCCACACACCTTCAAGCATCTCCTCTCCGCGACGACGCCGCGAGCTGCGACTCTCCCCCATCAAGGCTCGAGCTGGAAGACAGTTTCATCAGCTTCTGCACCTTCCATCTCGACACGGCGCATCGCTTTGCTGCTCCCATTTCTTCGATCGAAAGCGGGTCGCGCCTACCTCGTGCGCATTCGTTGACCGCGACGCCAGGCTTTTACTGTGTAGTCGCTCTTGCTGCTCAATTGGTCCTGGTATTTGCCGCGTCGTTTCTACCAGCTTCGCGCCACACAACGTCCTCTTGTGCTGGATCTTGACCATTCAAATCGTTGCTCACATCGTCAGCACATCCTCGAATCCTTGCTTACCAATAAGAGCTCGCCCGAGCTTTCCGCTCGATCTCCGGTAGATTGCGTTCTGTAATTGGTCGCGCTGTGGCTACCCGCAACCACAAACAGGTCGCCGGTAGCTCTCCAAGACAGGCCAGTCGACACCAGTACACCGGTACTACGGCTCAACGCAGCAGCTCCGCAGCAATGGCGACTTCCCGCAAGCGGCCCAGGCATGAAGAGTCGACTGAGAACGTAGCCGAGTGTCCGTTCACCGTCATACATCCAGATCCTAATGAGAAGGAGAAGAAGACAAAGCGGCGGCGCGGCGGCTCGGAGGAGCGGCCGGCTCCTCCGCCAAAGATTCACCTTCAGGTCTCGCCCTTCTCCCCGATCGGCAAATTCAATGGCAAGGACAATACCATGGACCGCCACTACCAGATTGCGCCCTTTGCCAAGTGGATGGACATGACGAGATATAACAGCTTTGTGTGTATGTACACCTTCCAACATTGGACTCACGCCCCCCTTCTACACGTGTTCGAGCTAGACTAACAGAGCTGTACCTTTTAGTGAACGGCGTCAAGTACCACAGTGAAGGCTTCGTCTTCGTCGCCAATGACAGCACAATTGAGCGCCAAAAAAACCCTGGCGAGGCCCGTCAACCTAGAAAGAAGTCAGACGATGATTGGGTTGCGAGAATTCTGGAGATCCGCGCCGCAGACGAGCACCACGTGTACGCGCGAGTGTATTGGATGTATTGGCCAGAGGAGATCCCTATGGGCACGACGGAGGGCAAACAGTCCGTCAAGGGCAGACAACCCTATCACGGTGCCAACGAGCTCATTGCCTCAAATCACAGTAAGAATTCTTGTCACCCGCTTTTCACAAACCTCGCCTTCTAACGTGCCTTTCCTCCTACAGTGGATGTCATCAATGTTGTCAGCGTCACTGCGAGCGCCACGGTTCATCAATGGGACGAGACCAACGAGGATGAAGTACAGCCGGCTCTGTACTGGCGCCAGGCTTTTGATGTGCGGAGCATGGAACTCTCGGTAAGCTTCAAGGCATTAGGCTCGAAAGAGACCCCCCCCTCCTTACGAAACGCATAGCTGACCAGTTTCTTGATGATTGTGTGTAGTCTGCTCAATCACGATGCCGCTGCAATCGTCCAGAAAACCCGGACAAGAAGTTGATTGGTTGCACCAACGAAGAGTGCCGGAGATGGCTACACGACGACTGCCTTATTCACGAGGCTCTCCTCCGTACCTTCGAACGTCTTGGAACCGATAAACCCCACAAAGCTTCACAGGTCAAGGACGAGCAAGACAACGAGACTGGCCGTCGACCTCTGTCACCCAGCGAATCTGGAGCTGCGCCAACCGCTGAACAGTCGATTGATGTGAAGCCTGAGGAGCAGAATACCGTTAAAATGGCCGACGTCGAAAACGTGCTCCCTATCATCAAGGCGGAACGCACAGGCCAGGTTCCAGAACCAAAAAAGAAAGGTCGCGGTCGCAAGTCTGAAGCCCAAAAGGCGAAGCCGTACGAGGGCTACTTCTCAGCCATTATTCGCAATGACGTCAGCCCGCCAGTTGTGGAGATCACTGACCTCCGCGAAGAGGTTTCAGGCGGTCTGAAGGAGTGGACAGAGCACCTCGACTGCCTCGTGTGTGGCCAACAAATCCACTAGGAGAAGCATGCTGACATTACCCGATGGATTGCCGCGTTGTGGACTTGGAATACGAAACATCCGAAAGTTGTTCCTCATAACCGTACGTCTTTGGGCTCCATGGCGCAATCAAGTGTAGCAGAGATACAACGGGAATAGACCCCGGCTTAATGGTGGCATTCCCGTACGAATCGTTGGAGAGGCATTTCGAATCACGATATCCCGCGCCTTCTGTCAAAGCGCGCCTTCTGCGCGCAGCTCGGCGACACCGGTCATGCTTGTTTTGCTGATGTCGCGATGCTATCACTTTCAGTGGCCTCTGTCTTGTTTCGTCGTTGGAGAAAATTTGCAAGATTACACGTGCGCAAAAGTGCATGGTCGAGATCGGCATGGCTAGCGAAGGGGGTGAGGCAGGGTCAAACTGCGTCGTCGCTGGCGAGAAAAGAAAGTATATATACATACCATCACGACGGCGCCGGGATAGCAGAGACAGCGTTATTGGGGACCACGAACATGGAGGGGAACGGGCAAGCAAGCTTTGGGTTGGGGTTCTTTCGTCATTCATATCTATAGGGTACTTGTACATAGCTGGCTGGGGGGCTTTAAATCTTACACAATGGTTTTATCTTACTAGACTTTGCTTCCGCGAGCTACTCGAGTCAGAAACCCCCTCGACGCTTGAGCTTGTCGAGCAGTGCAGGGGGGGTCCAGCCATAGCTCGCCAGGGGAGCTGCCTCCCTGTCCTAGTAGGCTTACCCCGCGGCGGTAGGTAGAGTGGGATGCACTAAATGCGTGCCTGACGACCCTCTCAGCCAAATCACCATCTCCCATCAAGCAACGCCACGGCATCAAGCTGCGGCACATACACGACCGACACGTGCAGGCACGTCATCTCAACAGACAAGTGCAGACCAAAAACCTATCCGAATTGATCACGAGCGACAACACTGCTGGCCGCTGCCACGACACAGTCCACCCTCACACACGTATACACACGTCGCCGACGGAAATAGAAGCAGATCAGAAAGGAAAGAAGAAGAAAATATCAAAATGGCGTCCTCTGACCCGTTCGACTCGGCGCTCGACCTGCTGCGCCGGCTCAACCCGAAGCACACGTCGGAGCACCTGAGCTCCCTAATCCAGCTGGCGCCCGACCTGACCGAGGACCTGCTGTCGAGCGTGGACCAGCCGCTCGCCGTGCGCCGGTGCAAGCAGACGGGGCGCGAGTATCTGCTATGCGACTACAACCGCGATGGAGACAGCTACCGCAGCCCGTGGAGCAATCAATTTGACCCGCCGCTCGAGGGCGCCGCCGCCGCCGCCGCCGCGGGCAACAGCAACAACAACGATGGCCCAGGCCACGGCGATGGCGAGGACGGGGGGGAAGGTGGTGAGGGCGGAGAAGGCGGCGGCTCCGGTGCGGCGGGGCTGCCGAGCGACAAGGTGCGACGGATGGAGGTCCGCGCCAACGAGGCGTTTGACGTGTACCGCGAGCTGTACTATGAGGGCGGCGTGAGCAGCGTGTACTTCTGGAACCTGGACGACGGGTTTGCTGGCGTCGTGCTGCTGAAGAAGGGTGAGTCTTTTATTTTCTTTCCGTTTACTTGTGCTTTTCTTGCGTTGCTTGGTCGGTCAGGGACATCCAAAAGTTATTCTTGTGGGGCCGATGATGAAGTGCTCTGATACCGGTCTTCCCAAGGCGCATACGTCTCGAGATGAACGTTATACTCTCGATTCGTCTGGGCAAGTACCCGGGGCTAGGGCGACAATTCCGTGCTCATTAATTCAAGTACCACTTGCGGCTATCGCTGACTCTCCCGCTTTTCTCTCACCTGCAGTCGCCACGCCAGGCACCGCCGGCGAGGGCACGTGGGACTCAATCCACGTCTTCGAGGCCATCGACCGGGCGCGCTTCACGCAGTACAACCTGACGTCGACCGTCATCCTGTCGCTCTCGCACAACGGCGCGCTCGGCGAGATGGACCTCTCGGGCAACATGACACGGCAGGTCGAAATTGAGCTGCCCGCCGAGAGCGACGAGCAGCAGATTGCAAACATTGGCAAGCTCGTCGAGGACATGGAGCTCAAGATGCGCAACCTCCTGCAGGAGGTCTACTTCGGCAAGGCAAAGGACGTCGTCGGCGACCTACGCAGCGCAGGCAGCCTGAGCGAGGGCGCAAGGGACAGGGAGGCGCAGAGGGAGATCATCGGCAGCATGCGGCGGTAATTGACTTTTTGCTGTTGTTGTTGTCATCGTCAGACGTTGTCTTTTTTCCAGGCACCCGTGGTTTTGGGAAATTCCCGACCGATCAGAAGGGGGATGAGATGGTAACGACGCGGCAGGAAGAAAAGCAGAGATTTTTGGCGCGCGTGTACGTTTCACGGAATGTTTCTTCTCGTCGAACCTAGCGCACGACGATTGAAGTGAATGAGCTCTGGAGAGAGAGAGAGAGAGAGAGAGAGAGAGAGAGAGAGCAAGACGAGCTAAAACCAATCAGCACATTTTATTGAAGAACCTGATCACACTCGGAATTCTCTAGTCGCTCCACACGAGCATCACCACACGCCTCGTCAGGTAGGATTCACGTCTAGTAATAAAATTTCCTTCTTTTACGCTTAGATATAATTCCGCTTAGATATAATTCGGTTTATTCCAAGTCAAACCCGAGATTCGCTCCGAGAGCAAGTTGCTTGCATTCTACTTGTGGCTACGGCGGGTCATTCGGCTGGCTCATGAGAACGAGCAAGACAGGTGATACCTGTTCCGGTCAGGGGGTTTTGAAGGTTGGAATGCATTTATCTCTGTTCAGTTACGACGACCTGCGGCTTTTGTGGTACTCTCTTTAAGAAGAGCTTGATTCGAAATAATTCCCATTTTGTAGTCATGAAATTCTGACCATTTCTAAAACCGCCGCCCTGCCGTCCGGGCAGGACATTCGTTGGTCTTCCCCCTCACCCAAATGAGCTTTAGAGGATCAAAAAGATTATTCCATCGCATATCCCCCCGAACACCAACAGAAGTAATAAGGCTATTATGTAAAAGATATCGAGATCGTGCAAAGATCATTCGAGGAAAAAGAACTGGTTAGAAAGCGCACGCAACGGCGGTGCTTGTCGGTCCCAATCACCTCCTCTCAAACACATCAAGAAGGTGTGCCATCTCTCGTGACGGGCCGCTTGCCGAGGAAGCTCCGGCGCGTGCTGTTGCGCGGACTATCCTGCTGCGTCTCGGCGAAGGAGCTCCGCACCGTGACCGTGCCGCTGCCGACCTTGATGGCCTTGTCCCCCGAGCCGCTTTCGTCGACAAAGAACAGCGCGTGGCCCAGCTCGTCGTCACTGCCGAATGTGTGGTGCGCCTTAACGTCGATGCGGAACTGCGTGTCGGGCGTGCAGTTGTGCGTAAATGTCTCGTCAAAGGTCACGACGCCACCCTTGGGGGATGAGTGGTGCTTCGTCTTGCCAATGGTCTTTTCCTTGGGGGCGAGCTGCCGGATGAGTACGTACACGTCCGAGGAAGGAGGGTAGTCTGACGCCGAAATGATGCTGAATGACGCAATTCCAGAGCCAGGACCGCTAGGTGAGACGCTGTGGACCGATGAGGCACCGAGACTCGGGGAGCGATGGTGTTGTTTGGAGCCGTTTGTGGCCGGGCCGCCGCCAGGAGAGCCATTAGTGTCCATAGGGCCATTTGACCGCTTGGGCATGCCACCAGGCCCAGGGGGAGAAGAGTCGGCGTCGTCTGTAATAATGATGGGCACTTCTGCCTGTGAGCCATTTGGCGGCGTGGAGTCACCGCTGGTGTCCTTGTCCTTGGACCGGCCTGTGAAGCCACGCTTGATGAAACTGGCGCCCTTGCCCACACCGTGACCAACAGCGCCGACACCCTTCATGGGCACTCCGACAACGCCAGTGACGATCCGCCCAGGCACAGCAAACGTGCCAGAGAAGGTACCTGTGCCCATGCGCTGGCGAGTGACATAGTCGGGGCGGAACAGCAGGCGCAACTTGATCGTGCCGGACTTACCGTCCAGAAGCAGGTTGACCTCTTTGCCCTTGAATGGATCCAGGCTTTCAAGATTGACGCTGGCACCACCTAGGAAGTCCGGCTTGTCCGCAAAGTCGTAGTCGTATACTTTGACCGCGAAATTGGCCGCAGTTCTCGAGATGATGGGCACCTCGAAAAACTCGTTCCATTCGGGGTGTAGGGTCTTCTTGATCGTCTTGGTCTTGAAGACTTCCTCACCGTTGTACTCGAACTTAGCGTACGGGTCGCTCTTGCCGTTCCGGTCGGCTGCGGGAAGGTCGGATGCACTGAGGACATCCACGCGCAGGTTGCCCATGTTGTTGATGCTCTCGCTCGGGTCCAGCACCATTTCGACAGGGACGTACTTGAGACTGATCTTGACGCTTGCAGAACGGCCATCTTCGTCCTTGAGCTTGAGCACGGTTGGGTTGTTCTACACCAATGGATTAGCATGACTGAAACATAGTGAATAATGTACGGAGGTGTAGTGCGGCATACCAGGCATTGCTTGAGCACATCGGCAGTGTTACCCGTTAGTCGAGCCATGGTGTGGTCCTCATCTCTCTCCTCGCCTGGTTTCTCGCGCTTCTCGCGCATCTTCAGGGTCAGCTTCGAGAAGTCCAGCTCCCTGATGAAGCAGTCGCCAATTTCGTCGAACTTGTGCGCGCGTGACTTGGCACTGCCCGAAATGTAGGAGGGGTACATCATATCATCGACAAAGATTTCCACGTGTGTGCCGCTCTTTGGCATCTCAGCCTCCAGCAGGTGAAAGATAAGGAAGCCCGACTCGTGCTTGAGAAGCTCTTCTGGCGTCAGATGGATCTTGGGCAGTTCCCTGGTAGATTCCTTGGACGCGCGTGAGAAAGTCGGCGAGGTGGGTGTCATGAGATCTGAAGGGGGGGCTGTTAATGCTGGCGACTTCGGCTCCTTCTTACTGTCACTACGGCTGAGGGAGGACGAGAACCTGCCGGCCTCTGCTGATCGTGCGCCCTCAAGCGACTGGCGCGGGCCAGCCGTGGCAGCCTCTACTGCCTCTGGCTCAACCTTCTTCTCCTCGTCTTCCTCATCTGCAATATTGAGAGTCGGGTAGAAGGAGACGGAGTAGGACAAGAAGCCCTTGGCAACGCCCTTCCCGTGCAGGCGGAGACCTTCGTCGCGAATCTGCTTGTTCTCGTTGATCATATACTCGCCGTGCTCGCCCTGCTGGATATAGTCTCCAGCAATGATCTCAATGAGACCAAGGCTGCGGTCCTTGCCCATCTTCTCAGCGTCCATCACATCCAGAGTCACTCTGTCACGCGCCGAGTGCATGGGTACATAGAGGACCTCATCCCACACAGGGTCCAAGGTGTTGCGGTGAGTGACAGTGCGAGCCTTTTCGATGCCAGACAATAGCACGCGTACGTACGGATCAGACTTGCCCAGGGCCTCAAAGTTGCGTAGGTCGCGAGCGCCCTTGAAGTGCAGGCGCATGACACCGATTGGAGTCTGGTAGCCGCCCGTGTTCGCGAGGGCACCGGAGACGGCGACTGGCTTCCACTGAGCTGTGATCTTCGCGCGACCAGTCTTGGCACCGCTGAGATTGTACCACTCCTGGCCTTTTTCCATCATCTCGAGCATGTCGTCAAGCTTGATCTGGTACGTGCCGACAAGCTGATCACCAGCAAGATCGCGGTCGTCCTTGATGGCGAGGCCGAGCTTGGCATGCTTCCTGTCCGTGATGAGTATCTCCTTGTGGCCATTGTCCCAGATGGGGTTGTTTGTGCGCTTGAGCTTCTTGGTGCTGTGGACTTCCTTGCCGTTCAGCAGGAGGGTGGCGTAAGGGTTGAGCTGGCCAACCAAGCTCTTGGTGCCGTCCAGATCCTTTGCCTGCTCGACTGCGTAGCGCAAGATACCAGTGTTCATCTCAGGAGGTGGCTCGATCTTGCCGTCAGGAAGCTTCTTCTCCTCGATGACCGGGAAGAAGCGCACGTCGCAAGATAGGACACCCCGTGCTTTGCCGTTGGCCACCACCTCGATTCGCTGGTTCTCGTGGGCATCGACATCCTCCAGGCGCTCGAGCAGGAACGATGCCGCACCAAGTTCCTTATCCTTACGGATGCCGTTGTAGTCGTACAGAATCACGTCGAGCGAGTCATTGAACGAGCTGATGATGACATAGTGCGTCTCATTCCAGCGGGGATTGCTTGTATCCTTGACCGTCTTGGTCTGTGCCAACGGGGTGCGCTTGTTCAGTGTGATGACAGCATAAGGATCCACGGTACCGGCAAACTGGTCCGGGTTCTTGAGGCCCTGTGCACCGTGCAGAGTGATGGCGACCACGCCAATTGCCTGGTCCACCGGGGAGCCGGCAAGCATCTTGGCGACCTCAATGGGGAAGACGTTGGGAGCATACATCATGGGAGCCAGGTTACCATGGATCTGCTCCTGGATGAAGCTTTCCAGGCCAGGGACGAAGTTGATGTCGAAGCCAAAGGTTTCACCACCGAGCGGCTTGCAGACGTAGTCGATGACTGGGCGCTCGAGAAAGCACATCTCCACGCGCTCGACGTGGGGGAAGGGGAATTGCAACTTAATTTTGAGACGCATGATGCCCGAAAAGGCAAAGTCCTCGACAATGACGTCCAGACCTTTGCTGATCATGGCCTTGCCGATGCGGATCTCGAGCACGACCTTTGGGTTGATCTTGTTGGCAATCTGGCGCTTGGTCATATCGGCCGTGTCGTTTGGCGTGAAGCTGAACTTCCAGTCCATGACGACCGTGTCGTCCTCGGCCCTTGGGTACGACTTGACGTGCTCCATCCTCGGCGGCTTCGAGCCGAGCGTAAAGGTCTTGAGCTTTAGGCTGTCGAGGAAGGCGGGCGTAGCAGTGCTCAGGACCTGGTCGACCGAGTTGATGATGGTCTGGGCGAGGACTGGCTGGTAGATGGGCCAGAACTTGAGCATAAATGTATTGATCCACTCGAGGGATTCGTGGTCGGTGTCGAGCTTCTTGAGCGCCATCTCGCGGATGACGTCGTCGCGAAAGTTACGGCGCACGCGACGGACCGAGGTCCGGTAGTAGGTCGAGCACCCGGCCATGATGATCATGACCCAGCCGAGCCCACCGCCGAGGACGGCAATCAGCCACGAGAGGGTGCAGGCGACCACGATGATTCCGGCGTTGTGGTACCAGTCTCCGTACAGGTGGTCGGGCATCTGAGTCTCGAGCCAGGTGGTGTGGTCGAGCATGCTTTCTCCTTCGAGCACCGTGTCGTCGGGCCAGCCGAACCGCGGAGCCCAGCCGACCTTTGCGGCCAGGTCCTCGGCCTCCTGGGCGTCGTTGTCGTCACCGATGGGGTTGCCGTCGGCATCAGTGGGGGCCACGAAGGCTCCTGCCTTGGTCGGCTCGGGCAAATCGTAGTCGGCTTTGGCGCCACCGTCCTGGTCTGTAACGACAGCCACGCTCTGGTGCTGTCGCGTGCCACGGATGTCTTCTGGCATGGCCTGTGTGTATGCGCAGCATTTCCAAGCAGTCAGTCGGACAACGATTCATACTTGCCGCATGGTGTTTCAGAAGGGGGATTGACACGTACAGCTCTGGCCTGGGCCCTCTTCTCCTCGATGCTGGCGTCCGGGTCGAAGGTGAAGGCAGCGATGCCGGCGCTCTTGCTGTCCTCGACGAGCTTGCGCTGGGCGTCGTCGGCAGTGACTTTGGAGTTTGGGTCCATGGCAGCCTCGATGGCGCCCTGCTGCTTGAGCTCGTGGACCTGCTGCTCGGTCGCCATGACTGCGTGCTTGTGGGCAATGGCCGAGGGGGCAGAGGGTAGACGAGAAGGTGCGTGCCTGGAGCACCTCACAGGGCTGGTGGAGCGCAGGCGTTGTCGGGGTCTGGGCGATTCACCGGCCGCAATTGGGGCACAATTAGAGGATGGAAAGCAAGAGCCTGCGAGGAGGAGGACGGACGTCGAGGTGACGGAAAAGCACACGTGGAGGAAAGGAGGGTAGACGCTGGTGGTCGCAGCTTGGCAGGACTGGGCTTGTGTGCACAAACGGAACGGCAGGCGCAGCGTCGCAGTGGGAGGGACAGGTATGACGACAGTGAGGGCCGCGAGAAACAGGGCCTCCGGGGAGGGCACTTCAGGCCCCCCTTGGTGGGAGCTCCAACAGCTAGAGCTAGAAGAGAGGGGAATAGGGAGGGAGAGGGAGAATCCCTGCCGCTGCTTAAAGTGGGGTCTGCGGTGGGTGATAACGCAAAAGGCAATAAAACAAGCCAAGCACGCTGCACACTGCAGGCCGATTCAGCTGGACATCTACACAACGCACGGGACAGAATTGGCAAAGCAGAGGGAGACGCCCTGACTGACACCGTGGCTGATAGAAGGGGCCTCCGGGACTAGCTCTGGGCGGCTTGCTGGATGCGGTGTCTAGCTCTAGAACCTCCCGAGCTCCCTCCTGCACAGGACCAAGCAAGACACGTACACTACGCCATCGCGGGCTTGGTTTTAGCTTAGCGACCTTTTTCCAACTCAAGACTGGCGGGCTGGCAAGCCACACGCACATTAAATACCTCCCAGCCATTGGTGGCCGGCATCGCCTAGATCTTTCGCTTTGGGATGCACACGGACGGGCTAAGTAGAAGGAACGGACGGCTGTGCAACTTAGTTACTTGCTACAGCCTGGCTCCCGGGAACTCGGAGGTTCCCGTTCCGACTGTCCGCACCGCTGCTGTGCTCCGTAAAGTACCTACTGTACTCTGTAGGTCAGGTAGAACAATTGAATTATCCTGGGAAGCCCCTCCTCCCCCGTCTTGCGTTGGAAAGCCTCGACCACCATCATCAAAAAAGATTGCAGAACGGCCTTCTAGTTCGCGCCGGGGGCCAGAGAAGAAGTGGCATGAGCTGATCTAGAAGCCGGCCCCATCGGGCTCCACATGCACCCCCCGGTTGATCGGAGCGCCCCGTTTTCCTGTAGCATCTGATAGTGTACTTTACTCCGTACCTCTCTCACCACGTTCCCTCCCCAATCAGCCAACCAACCAACCTCGCACTTTTCCTTCTCTTGGGCTCCCTCTCACAAGAAAAGAAAAGAAAAAAACAGTTACAATTGGCGTAAATAGAGACGAAGAGAGAACCAGGAAACAGATGAAAGAAAATAAAACCCCCCAAAAAAATGGGCAATTCAAACAAGCTTATCTGTGCGTGCTCGCACTGATGCCTTTGCAGACATTGCCCCCACCCCCCATGTCCGCCGGCCTTTCTCTGCCCTGCCCTGCACCCATTCATTATATTGGTTTCTACCGGTGAAATAGATTGAGCACATCCTGAAAGTGGACACAACCCGATCGATGCCTTGCGGGAGGCATGTCTTCTTTGAAGGAAGGACAGGCAGACAGACAGACAGGGCCAGTGTGAGCCAGTACGCTCTCATCACTCGGGGATGCGTGTGTGTGTGCTCCATAAGGAGGCATGCGTGAGGCTCCGACCTGTGCAACATAGAGTGCAATCGTCCCGCAGGTGCAGGTGCAGCTGGCTACCGTGTCCTTGTTGATTGCCAAGAGTGCCAGAATCGCACAATCTGGTCCCGCAGACGGAGCCGACAAGGTCGTACGCCAGACCGCTCGGGTTCAACATGATTTACATTGGTGCACACAAAGGGGCCGCCTGATCGAACACGGGCACGCTCACACAAAGCATCAGAGTCGCATACACGGACTGGGGCGTGAGAGAGAAGAGTCATTCATGGTTTCCTGCTGTGATCCAAGCCAGTTGTTCAAAATATCTACTCTAGTTCCAAAATACCTCCATCCAAAGATAACATGGCTAGGCCTACTCAAGAGGTCCAGCGGGTGAAAAGGGTCTCCATCTATCTTGCTCCTTTGTTTTTGGCACCACGTCGAACTCGGCCTTATCTGCACTAGACCAGCCGGCCGAAGGGTTGAATAACGCTTGACATGGGTACATAAATAAGAAATAAGACATTAATCAGGGTAGATTGGTTCGAAGACGACCATGCGGGGGTGTTTGTTGTTTTTGTTTGCTTAGGATTTGCCGGCATCGCGGATGCGGTTCATCCATTCGTTGTCGTGGCCTTTCTCGGAGATGATGATCCTCTCAGACAGTGCCTTGCGCAGCTCAGCAGGCGTGGAGCAACGCAGGAGGGCACTCTCCTTCTCGAGAAAGAGGGCAACGACGGCCCTGACCAGCACCACGTCCCCTTCGAACGTGAAGACATCCCAAAGCCGTGTGCATTCGTCAAGGCTAAGGTGCTGGGTAAAGAGTGTCGTGAAGATGTCTGCCATGTAGAACTCTGGGTCCAGGCCCAGTTCGCGGTTGATTAGGTGCTTGTGCAACTGAGGCGACTTTTTGGAAAGCGTCTGGAGAACGAGATTGTATGCAGTAGACTTGGCTCCAACATCGGAAGCTTGGAACGACAAGGGTACCGGCCGGTTTAGAGTGTTTGCTAGGGCGATAAAGGTCGCAGCTGGTGTAGAGAGGTTGAGGAGGAGAATTGCCGCAACAGCCTGCATCGCAAAGTTAGCTTGTCTGTGCTTTTTCCACAAACGGAATTCGGTCACTTACGCTACAGCCGTCTAGATATCCGATGTCGCTGCGATACATGGCATATGCCCGGAGGACATTGATCAAGATCTCATGCAACGGCCCAGACCGCTGGAAAATCCGGAGGCCGACCCAGGTCTTCTCTTCAACATCTGACTCGATGTGGGCAAACCACGCAGCACGGCGCTCATCTTCAACCGACGCCTTGCCAGTCGATACTCGCTGTTCAACGTCACGTGCCCGAGCTAGAGCAGCCTCATAGGAAGACTCTGAGAGACTCAGCTCGTTGCCGATCGCACGAGCCCAGACTGTACCCCTGTATCTTGGGGCAATGCCTTTCCACCAGAGCTCGCGAGTCGACCGCTCCCGAATAGCAGCGTCCCATCGGCTCAACACATTGGTTTCCCAGACATGGATGAGCTCGTTGGCAGCAGTGTCCTTCTTCTCCTCCTTTTGCTTGCGCGATGCTTCACGTTTCTTGTCAGCTTCGAGACTGATAGCCATCATCCTTTGGTATTCCTTGACGTGCTTCTTCTCCTCGGCGGGATCTTTTGGAGGCAGCCACGACGGCCTCGTGCGTGATAGAACAGCCTCTTTTTCTTTGGATATCGGTAGTGGGTCGATCATGATGTTGCTTCGGCGGAGTGGAGGGAGTTCTGCCAAAGCAGACTTAACTCGGGGCTTGGGACTGATCTTCCTGGAGGCAGAGCCAGGTGCCTTGCTCGCGAGCTCGTCGGCGTATTCCTCGAGCTTGTCCGTCAGAGATTTGGCGTCATTGTTCAGATACGACGCAGCAGCCGACCAGCTCTTGGCACGACCTTGTCCGGCTGCGGAGCCGCCGGATTTTGAGCTGCTAACGGAGACATCCGACCTCCAAGACGGAGAGCGCAGCGAACCACTGGCAACAGCGACCGCGGGCGTGCCGTTGCCGACACTGCGGACCCTTGTCTTTGGTGATCGCTCTGGTGATCTTTGTGGAGAGGGCCCAGCGGAGCTGGCGCGACTTGATGCTCGCTCAAGCTGAGGACGCGGAGACAGAGGTACGTTGTCGAGGATGAAGCCTTCGGGGATGTTGTCATCATCATCCTCATCACACTCCCTCTCGAGCTCTTGTGACGATTTTCGATCATGCTGAGGTTGCCAGCTCCTTCGCCGCGGGGGAGCCGACATCTTGGGATCTGATGGGCCAGCAGATCGCGGGGCGACATTTGGACTAGGGCTGCGCCGGCGATGGTGTATGCTTAAGCTCGAGGATCTGATGGCGAGTCCGCGATTCGCGTTCGCGCCTCCGAACATGTCAGGGCCAATCCCTCCTGTTAGGCCGTGGGTGCTTGTGTCGCGGAACTGTGTTTGGATGGGAGGAAAGGTCGGCCGACCCTTGGCAGTCGCGGTGATGTCACGCTGAGGTCGTTGTCTGACAAGCTCGCGAGTTTGGGCATGGTGCGTATGCTTGTAAGAGCTGCCGACTCTTGTGGTGTTGGAGCGAACATCGGCGGCGAGCGACGAGGGGAATGGACGGGGCGGCGACTTTGATTTCGAAGTGGGCAATTCGCGGCCGTAAGCAGAGCTCAGCGTAATGGTATCGTCGTCGAGGCCGATCTCCTCAAAGTGCGCCCCGTTGGCTAGGACGCTATTGTCGTCTTCGGAAGTGCAGGACTGCACCGAGGATCTAGCTGAGGTCTTGGAAGAAGACATGCCGGGCGGAGAACCAGGGCTTGGGACGGGAAGATCGGCCCCTTCGTATGTTGCTACGCAAGTGTTCATGATCGCATGATACAAATTAGATTATGGTAATGGTAGTCGGGGACGATTATGTTGGCAGGACGGCTTAGGGGGCTGTCGCTGTTCTCGTTGCTATGCTGATATCGGCGAGAACGCTCGGGTGGCGAGCTGATCGTAGGGCTCTGCGTGTATGTATGTGATAGGGATGCCTTGAGATGTAATAGTTGTGGTGCTTGATGTGTCTGCGAAGCTGTGTTGACAGGACGCAGTGGTCAAAGTCGGATTGCAGCTTGGCGATGTGTGCTGGTGGGCGCGCGGTGGTTAGACCCCGGGAGTTTCGTCGACAAGGCCGTGGAGTGTCTCACGATCCTGGTAGCCACGACCCCTATAAGCGGAACGCGTGGTATCGTGGGCAAGCCTGCAGGAGGGCGTTACAAGAGCGAACGGCTTCTCTGACCTGTGGGATTCGGATGCAGATCGGGAGTTCGGAAGCGTTTCGTGGATCAGATGTTTCGGTCACAAGTCGACTGTCGAAGTGTATGGCGACTAGCGGCGGTGGTGGCTATGCAGTCGTCGGGCAAGAGAGTGTAGAGAAGAGCTGAAGAGCTGAAGAGCTGGAGCGCCGAAGCAAGAGAAATTGGATTCAAGAAAACAAGGAATGATGCGAAGAAGGGATTGGGGCGGCCGTGATCAGCGCACACATGATGGGGCACTATAGAGAAGTTGAGCAAGAGGGATGCATGTCCCCCCAGGAAGCTTAAAGAAGGACCCGACTACCTAATTTGGGGGAGGGGAGGCAGCGACAAGGATGGCGGAGGGAGAAAAAAACCGGCTTATGCGGGCGTGTGCGTGGACCATGATGGGTTGATGATGGCCTCCGCGCATCGCCTTGCTGCGCCGACACTGGGCTGGTCAGCCACTGTGCCAGGGAGCGCATCGCGTCCGTTCAACTGCAAGTGAGCAACCGAAGGGCCAGGCAGGAGCAGGAGGGAGGGGATCGCCGGCGGCCAATCGAGATGCCATGCGCGTGCGTGCGGCGTGCGGCGTGCGCGTAGCAGCTGCCATGCCCGCCCGCGCCTTCCCATTCGCCTGCCCCTGACAAGCCCTGCTGTGTGCTGCTCTTCAAGGCGGCAGGTGGCGTGCTTCTAACCGGGCCATGTTCACGCATGGGCCTCTTTCACAAAAGCACACAATGCCCTCTTTGTCTTTTTTTGTGAAGGATTCAACACTGAACCAGCCAGCCCACCCTTGGAAGCACTGGGACTTTCGAAACGGCTAGCTCGATGCCCGCCCTAGATGGGACGCTGCCATCATCAGATGTTCTACCATGTACTCCGTACCAGGGCAGCAGATGAAGGAGCCTGGTGAAGGCCAGGTGGTGAGGCCTGCTCGCCCTGCCATCACGTCAGCGATAAGACCACACGCCGGCCGGCAAGTCACTGACAGACCCCCCATCACCTGCACACCGACATGTTTGCCAGTTGAGCAGTGTCGCCTTGGCATTAGCATGCTGCCCGGCCTGGCACTGTCTACAATGTGGTCATGAAACCTGCCGGCATCTGCAAAGCTGAGCCGCGCCGCCGCGCCGGTGGAAGCCACCTACGTGCATGCCACCTGCTAAAGCTGTTAGCCCGCGGCCGGATGCACAGAGTAATCGTGCGTTTTTTCTCTTGACACTGACCTCGGCGGGATCTACGCGATCCCATACAGTGCTGCTTGTACACAGACCAGACGATCCGCGATGGCCGGCCGTTCCGACTTTCTGGGCTCTACCATGCACAGAGTCGACTTTGTTGTGCCAACGTTGGATCGCTCGGAGCAGTTGCTTCAAGAATCGTCATGGACCTTGCTAGAGCCGTGGGGGCCTTCAGGAGCAGCCAATCGCTGCGGCGCTGCTGGCAGCCAAGCAAGCGCGGAAATTGTTCTCCATTTCTGGCCTGCTTGGCCAAAGCAGGTTTTGCACCGCCAGGGACAAGATGTGCAATCAAATACACCTCGACATACCTACTCGCGCAAGGCACGAGCATTGTCGTGGGATATTATCCAAGCCACGTTGTGATAGCGCCACCAACCACAAAGCTGAGGGAAACCCCCATTGGCGCTTGCCGCATAAGCAAGAGCTGAGTTTCTTGAAGCCGTCGTGAAACTCTGCCAAAGAGCTAGCCGCCTGGCGCCGTCTCGCACGCCCGCGATTGGCTGCTTTCCCAAATACCGTTGGGTCACAAAGCATCCATCAACGGCTCCCACACCTGGCCGCAATCATGTGCAAGTTTTGCAAATGTGTTTTGATGGATACCTCCGCCCACCCACGAGCCATGACCAGTCAGCCTGACACAGAAAGTATACCGAGACACATGTCGTGTAACGAGCAAGGTGCCCTTTGGAAGTACCAGACTGCAGCGAATGCCAATGACATGTTTCTGTGCTCTCAACTCTCCGACACTGAGGGGCTTTGATACCTCCTCGAAATAAGCATGGTACCTTGCAGAGAGGGCTGGCCGTCAAAAGTGGCCGGCCCCCTGCCGCCGCCGCCGCCGCCACTCCGTTTCGTCTCTCTCTTCCTTCGTCGAGACGGCAACCAAACAAGATCAGATCAAGGGGGCAGGCGGGCAATGGCCCCCCAAGCAGACCAGACCAGATGATATCGTGGGCCGTCGCCGTCGCCGCAGCTGCCACGTTCGGGGGTCATGTGTGTGCCTACGGCTCCCGCAAGCATGACACGCACGCACCCACGGCCAGTCGGTCTTCAATTCCGTGCGTGTGTACCTGCTTTTCTTACCATGTTGCAAGCTTGCCTCGCGTGCTCGCCAGCCGGATTTTTCAATCACGCGTCAAAAGTACCGGTTGTCAAGAGGGCCGACCGACCGACCGCCCGGCAAAGTTCCACGTATCTCGCCATTAGATGTTACTAGCTTTGTGACATTGCTGATATGTGGATCTCGATTGCCAGTCACAGGCTTTAACGCAGCAGCAATGTTTTAAATCGTAGAAGGGCCATTTGTTTTAATGCTAAAACCGAGATGGATGCCGCAGCCTAGAACGTGACACACAAGTAAATGAAAAAAAAGGAACCCGCAAAGGAAAGCCGTCTTTCTTTGCTGGCTAAACCATTGCGCCTCCTCCAGTGGACTTTTTCTGTGCTTCATGATGCCGGCCCAGCTCGGAGGGGAATTAAATGAGAAAAAAACCCGGGCATCCCCATTTTTCTTGCTGCCGTTTTTGCACGCATAACGCCATGTTTGTCGGTTGTTCTCCCCCTTCCTGCGCTTCCCTACAAGCCGCTTGATCCCCAATGAGACTATCTTCTCTTCTATGACAAAAGGTCGTGAAAATCATGCAACAATCTCCTCGGTCTCCTCCAGCACCTCCTCCACGAGCTCCTCGATGACCTGCGCCTCGCCCTCGTCGGCACCCTTGTCCAGATCCTCTGCAGGGTCCTCGGGGAGGCCAAGGTCGATGCGGTCTTCCTTGAGCTCCTCCTCGACCGATGCGCGCCACGCGAGCCACTCGTCGAGGATGCGTCTCCTCTCTTCGACAACGGCCAAGTCGGCAGACGCGCCGCGCTCGGCGTCCTCCTGCTCGAATACCTTGGAGTACTCGCGCAAGGTCTTGCGGACCTGCTTCTGCTCGTCCTTGGTCAGCAGCGAGGCGGGGCGAGGCCGCCAGAGCCACTGCTTGAACTTCTCGACGAGCTCCTCGCGGAGCTGCTCGCCGCGGAAATCGTACAGATGGTATCCGTTTTCCATCTAGCATCGATGTGTTAGCCTAATATGCCATGTACTTCGTGCACGTGTGTTATCTTACCGAGTGCTTCCACGCTGACGCCCAAGAAGCGATGAAGCGACCTGAAGGATCCCACTGGAGGTCTGTGATGCCGTAGTGGTCGGCTGTGTTCAAAAGCTGCAGGCACGCGGTCAGATCCTTCTCGCCCTCCGGCTTCTCGCCGTCAAAGTCGAGATCGAAGAAGTCGAGATCTGAGCTCTGTGTGTTGGCAATTGTGGCAATGACGACGAAGCGACCCTTGGGCGACCAGTAGATCGAGTTGCTGTTCTTTTTGTCGAGTGTCCTGAGGTGTTTGAAGTTGCCGATTGCGGAGCCCTTGGACTTTTCCGGGCAGAAAAAGGAGACGGCGGTCTTGGGGGGCACGGCGGTCGCGCCGACGGGCTCTGTGGTGGAAATGATTGCAAAGCGATCACCCTTGGGCTCCCAGGCAAAGTTAATGACCGTGTCCTTGATGATGTCGACGACCTCTACGGGTACACCCTTCTCCTTGACGCGGAAGATCTCCAGCGTGGTGGCAAGGGACTTCTTGGACTTGGAATGCCTGTCGACCTTGACCGCAAGGTAGGCGGCATCTGACTGCCAGTGCAGCTTCGCATCTGAGACACTGAAAAGGTTGAGAGAACGGACAACCTGCTTCGATGGTATGCTCATAAGACCAACTCTGGCAGGGTTGCTTCCCATCTCAGGGGTCCAGAAGCAGAAGAGCTGCTCGTACTCCTTGACTCCATCTCTGCGGACCGTAGCGGGGGCCCACTCGAAATCGACGACACCGTCCATCTTGATGGTCGTCTTGTCGAGCAGGTTCATGTTGGGCAGCTCGTAGACCGAAATAGATTGCCCATTGGTCAGGCGAGCGACATACTTGTCGTCCGCGGACCACTTGAACGCAGGCCATGGCGACTTGGGGCCGAGCTGGGGAGCCTCGGAGTCAACAGGATCAGGAATATCAAGGTTGGCGAAAGACCGAAGCGGCTTGCCAGTCTCGAGGTCCCAAATGACGTAGTTCTTGCCATCGTCGTAGGCGGAGAGCTGAGGGTGGCCCTCTTCGGGAACAGAGATCGGACGGTTCGACCATGTACAGACGTACTTCTCATTGGGCGAGAACTCGAGCATGTTGACAAAGGAGTGGGCGAATCTCTTCTGGCGAGTCCACGAAGGGCCTCCCCATAGCTGAACACCTTGGGCGTGGACAGAGACCATGTACGTGCCGAGAGGCGACCACTGCACAAAGCTCTCAGTCCAGTGTTGTCGGTCGACAATGTTCTCCGGGGCCTCCTTCTCGTTGTTCCAGAAGACACCAACCGACTCGCCCCTGTACATGGCGAACTGGTCACGACCACGGCCGCTGGGATCGGCAAGGAAAGACCGCAGGTGCTCCTTCTCCTTGAACTCTTCGATGACTGGCTCCTCGTATTCCTCATTGACCTTGCCCTCGCGGCCGTAGCGGTCAACGTCGGTCATCTTGTTGACACGCAGGGTGTGCTTCTTGTCGAGCGGGGTCTGGTCGAGACCCCTGACAGCGGCGGCAGCCTCGGCGGGCGAGCTGTATTCGACAAAGGCGAAGCGCAGAGACTTTCCGTTGTCGCCCATGGGCATGAAGATGAGGTCTTCCCGTGTCCGGCCAACCGAGTTGAGCTTCTTGAGGAGGAACTTGACAAGCTTTGGCTTCTGTTCGTCGTTGACCTCGGGCAGGCCGTCGATGACGACGAAGGCATCCAGGCCTTGCTCAAGCTGAACTTCGTACTTCTCGCGGAGGTCGGAGGTGTCGATCTCATCCTCATCGTAGTCATCCTCGTCGAGCTCTGCGTCGCGCAGAGTATCAAAGGACGGCGCCATGCTGGGTGGTCGGGGGGTTGTGCTGTAAGGGATTCCGGGTTATTTTCGCTATGAGTTGACGGCGATCTGTGTCTAGGAGAAATCAGCGACGCTGGTCAGATGTAAGAGTGGAAGCAAGTGGTTGCATCCGAGGGGTCGGTCGGCCTGGCTCAATGGGAATTCTCGGACTGGTGGCATGTGTGGGGTGTACAAAAAATGCCCCGCCTTTTGCTGCAAAGAACGAGGTCTCCAGGTCTCAAGTTTTGACAAGAGAGTCCGAACCGCAACCAGAATTGCAAGACAAACCTACCGTAAGCTGGGATGACGGCGCGTGTTGAGATCAACAGGGCGTTTTGAGCACAACGAGGGCGAGCAACAGGTGCAAAGCAGAGATAACGTCTTTCAACAGGCGCGAACAGAGGCTCTGGCGAGCGGTGGTGGGAACATTTGTCAATTTTCCCAAGGTTTCTGCCGCCTTAGAATGTGTGCGAGGAGGAAAAGCGGGACTCATTGCTTGGTGATTGGCTGGCCTCATGCAATGGCACTCACTTTAGAATCACTACAGCGCGCTGAGTCATCCACCTCCGCCTCAGCACGTCCTCCACGGCAGCAGCGCAGCTGTGTTTAGGCCAACGCCAGCTGGCGCTGGACACGATAAGGGCGATAAGCGACCCCTTTCACGGTGCCTGGAAAAAAAGTTGTCGGCGCGGTTCAGTCTGGGCAGCACTGGAAGGCCCCGTTAGGGGTCCCCACCTTGCGCTAGGTAGCAACACCTCCTGGAGGGGAGGGGCACTCCAAACAATACCTAGCAGCGCAGCTTGCCGTGATATCCCACCGACACCGTTCCACGCCGAGCACGACACCCCGCGACGCAGGACCCTGACGACGACGACGACAACGACTTCTAAGAAATTCCGTACTGTCGCCCACCATGGTCAGTACCGAGTCCTGTCCATACTCAGACGGCAGTTACTTCCAGCCGATCATGGCTGACAAAAGGTGCATGTAGTCGTTCAACCCCAACCAGATCTTTGAAGAGGGCACCACCGAGGAGAAGGGCGAGAATGCCCGTCTTAACGCTTTCATCGGCGCCATTGCCGTTGGCGACCTGGTCAAGAGCACTCTCGGTCCCAAAGGCATGGACAAGATCCTCCAGTCCGCGTACGTCACACATCCAAGCATATCCAAGCCCCGCCAGACCGACAGTGGCAACCCCCCATGTTTTTTCCCAAGTACATTTCATGCTGACCATCCGGGCTGTCCACCAACAGTTCCACGGCGGAGATCATGGTCACAAACGACGGTGCCACCATCCTGAAAGCGATTGCTCTCGACAATGCGGCGGCCAAGGTTCTGGTCAACATCTCAAAGGTTCAAGACGACGAGGTCGGAGATGGCACAACTTCAGTCACCGTCCTGGCTGCTGAACTTCTGCGCGAGGCCGAGAAGCTTGTCAACCTCAAGATCCACCCCCAGACCATCATCGAGGGTTATCGGATAGCGAGCCGTGCCGCGCTCGATGCGCTCGAGCAATCTGCAGTCGACCACAGCAAAGACCCCGAAGCTTTCAAGAAGGACCTTCTCGCTATCGCGCGGACCACTTTGAGCTCCAAGGTTTTATCGCAAGACCGCGACCTTTTCGCCAAGCTCGCCGTTGAGGGTGTCTTGCGTCTTAAGGGCTCGTCTGACCTCAGCCATATCCAGATCATCAAGAAGGCCGGCGGCAAGCTTAGTGACTCGTACCTCGACGAGGGTTTCATTCTCGACAAGAAGATTGGTGTAAACCAGCCGAAAAGACTCGAAAAGGCTAAGATCCTGGTTGCCAACACATCCATGGACACGGACAAGATCAAGATTTTCGGTGCTCGCGTCAAAGTCGGCTCGACAAGCAAGCTGGCCGAGCTTGAGAAGGCGGAGAAGGACAAGATGAAGGCCAAGGTCGAAAAGATCAAGGCCCACGGCATCAACTGCTTCATCAACAGACAACTCATCTACAACTGGCCCGAGCAGCTCTTCACTGATGCTGGAATCATGTCGATCGAGCACGCCGATTTCGACGGCATCGAGCGTCTTGCGCTGGTCACTGGCGGTGAGATTGCGTCCACTTTCGACCACCCCGACCAGGTCAAGCTCGGACACTGTGATGTGATTGAGGAAGTCATCATTGGCGAGGACACCCTCATCAAATTCTCCGGCGTTGCTGCTGGCCAGGCTTGCACGGTTGTCCTCCGTGGTGCTACCGACCAGCTCCTTGACGAGGCCGAGCGGTCGCTCCACGATGCCCTGGCTGTTCTCTCTCAAACAGTAAAGGAGCCTAGGACGACGCTAGGAGGTGGTTGTGCCGAGATGGTTATGGCCAAGGCTGTTGAGGGTGCTGCCACGCGTGTCGAGGGCAAGAAGCAGATTGCCGTCTCTTCATTCGCCGCTGCCCTTCGTCAGCTGCCGACAATCCTCGCGGACAATGCTGGTCTTGACTCGAGCGAACTTGTCGCTAGACTCCGCAAGGCTATCTACGATGGCCTGTCTACATACGGTCTCGATCTGATGACCCCCGGCGGCGGCATCGTTGATATGCGCGACACCGGTGTCATTGAGAGCTACAAGCTGAAGAAGGCCGTTGTCTCGTCTGCAAGCGAGGCTGCAGAGGTTAGTACCATACTCACTGACCTCGACTTTGGGTGAACCCTATGACTAACAATTGCGACAGCTCCTGCTGAGAGTCGACAACATCATTCGCGCTGCCCCGCGGAGGAGGGAGAGACATTAAATGAAGCAAAGAAAAAGGGAACGATCAGCATAGAGACTGGCATGTTACTACCCATGATACCATAGAATAGCCATGTCTAATCGAGATGTCCGCAAAAATGGACTGACACACTCGTCATCATGAAGTGTCATTGAAAGTGGCAAGCGTGGCAATTCCGTTGGACCCTAAAGTGATAGCGTCTGGGGAGAACACAATTGCTACCGCGGTCCAGTTCCCCACGCTTTGCCTATGCGTCTCCGGTTGGAGGACGACTAGCACACCCATGTGCCTCATAATTCAAGCGATCGAAATGAGAAAGTCTTGCTTGATTCATTTTAAATCGTTGCATTGTCAACGATTTGCTTTGAATCTTCGGCCAATGTCTATTTGCGATCATCGTCTTACAGCCATGTTCTTTTAGACTCCATCGGCTATAATCTGTTTGAACAAACTAGTGCTCTTAACTGAGATTTCCACGTTGGAAGGGTGTGCAAAGACCGCAACTGTACAGTGCCATGCCAAGAGACTCGCATCAGATGGCCCCCTTGTAGAACGTGATCTGAAATCGGCCGTTCACGGAGTTAATGACAGGGTTGACTTCATTGCTGAGGTAGACGTTCCACCTACATCATTACGATCAGCACAAAAATTGAGGCGGAAGGGCAAAGAAAGAAAGAATAATTAGCTCCACGCGGCAAATCCTGAAAAGAAGAAAGACTAGAGCACTGTGTGAAGCCGCGGTGAAGAGCAAGGAAAACGATGAGCTTACGGATCGAGAAACTGCGACTGCCACGCCCACGCGGCGTAGTTGGCGTCCTGCCCGACAATTTTGTCGAGGCACCACGACCCAGTGGTCTTTTGCGCCCATGCATCGCCAGGTGCGTGCTCGAGCAGATCAAAGGTGAAACCCCTTGAGTTTTGGTAACCGTCCATGGATTCGATCATCGCGGCGCCGTCATTGCCCTCCAGCAGCGATATGTCGCCGTAGATCATGCCCTCTGGCGTGTACGAGACTTCAACCCAGGTGCCCAGCATGTGCTTTTGGCCGTCGAGGTATGTCCAGTCGCCGCGCACGATGCGGCCCTCGAAGGTCGGGCAGACGGTGATGAATGCAGAGGACAGTGGCGGGATCTATGCAGTTTCCCTGCATCAGCACGTCGCCATTTGTATGGTAGTCTGGCGGGGTGCGAGCTTTTCGAGACGTACGATGACATATTTGTAGGGCACGAAGTCGTGATCGCTCTCGTACAGCATGTACATTGTCCCGCCGATGCCGCTGTGGGGGGTTGAGTCGTAGTTCCAGATGAGCAGACCAGGGCCGCCGGTGTCTTGGTCTCCGTCTGCAAGGGTTCTCGTTAGCGCATGGCCACTGGATCTCGCTATTCTGACCTTTGAGTGTAGTCTTGCGATGATGTTGGGATAGGTCCGAGCACACATGTGAAAATTGGGACATCGGTCTCGTTCCGGCAGAAGACTTGGATGTGGTCGGATTGCCGGCGCTGATGGCCGTTCGGCAGACCGAGGTCGTGGTCGGTCTCGGAAATGGCGAGGCCAGCCACCAACGATGATAGCGCGCCGACGAGGCTGGCGAGCAAAGTCGATGCGGCAATCATGTTCGGACGCGTGACCATTGTGGATAAATAATGTGAGGGTGATGAATACCGACAGCCTAGCAGCTGTATGAGCGGGGACAGGTGTTCGGCGTAGGGTTGGATGGTTCTTAGGTTTACGATGCTGAGGTCAGTCATGGGAAAGAAATCCAATGTCATCGATGTGAGCTGGTGTGGAACAACTGAACAAAGAAGTATCTGGGGCTTATGAGCACGATACAGAAGGAAGGTGCCGTTTGTGCTAGCTTCATGCCGTGCCTTCCTTTTCTGCTTCAAGGAATCTCAAAGCTGGCGAATTTCAAGACTTTGGCTTGTCTCGACCCATCCGGCCACTTCAACCTACACGATATGCAATTAAACCTCCCCGAAACATGAGAAAATCAAGGACATGAGCAGTTACTACTTTTTTTTGTTAATAGTTGACCTACAACTGTGTGTCTTTCCATGACAGGTTCTGTCACACTAAGCACTTTCGGGGATAAGCAGTCTTCAGTGCGAGCGAGACTCACTTCAAGAGATCTGCCCAACCTGTTTCATGCTACTGTAAATGTCGCATTATATTCTCCCAGCATTTATCAGGAGCTCACATCTGCTTATCAGAGCTAGAATTATTAAGGCCCTCGATCTAGTTCAAATCAGGCCACACAATTGAAGACCTCGCGCTTCACCGAGACCTCGCAATCTATTTACCATTAAAAGGTCTCTCTGCCAGATCGCAACACTCAAAATAACAGCCTCGCACTTTAAACCTCATGGGTGGAATTCAAATAGATATTCTCACCTCGGATTCATTGCTCCTTCCTCTGCTAAATCATTAAACGACACTAATCGTGAAGCTGATAAGTCAACGAAAGCAATACAACATACACAAACTAATCCGCAACCACAGAATTCTGTCCTGCTGACGCGAGATAGAAGAGGTGACTTCTGACTCGAGTCATTGTGGCAACGAGCCACGCTTAAAACCAAGCTTTCAGCAAGCCAAAGCTCAGGCGAGTGATATTACACAGACAACCTAGGGCGAGAGAATGCTTATTCAATGTCCTGAACACCGGTCCTTCCAGGGGGTCTACATGTAGTCTACATCGATGGAGGGCAGAAGTTCAACCACTGACTGGTAGTATGACACTCTAGTTGACCTGTGACCAAGTTCCACTTACCTCGGATTGCCTGGTGTTGGCGAAATCACGGAGGCGTCCGACACAGTCGCATATCTTGAATTCGGTATCGCCATTCGAGACAATCCCGTTAAGTATTCTAACGTAAGCACAGGTGACTTACCACGAACAGCTGAAAAGTTAGCTCGAGCCAAGAGAGGAGCTGTACCATGAGACCAATCGGCAGTTCGGGCACTCGTAAAGACTACCCAGCATTTTGGTTCGACGCTCAAGTTCTAGACCGACTGCCATGCTTCTTATGGCCTACTGCGACGAAGAACAATCACCAAGGGCTTGGTTTTCACCTACCCTAAATTTTGGGCCAATATGGACATAGATGTGAACAGAAAAGCCAGAGGGACTGCAGTCGTGAATACGATTAAGTCTCAAACTGCAAAGAAAGCCGATCGCGTAGCATAAACCATGGCATCCGCGGCTCCGCTTGGCTAATCGCAAGGAAGCTCCTTGCAACAGACTCTTTGTACACACAAGATGGATCAGGAATGCGAAAGTTAATAGCGATGCGACGTGTCTCCAAGCCATCAGCACCTATAACTACATCTCACGGAGCCGGACTCTTCTCTCCAGCAGAGTTTGCAGTAGAGCGTGAGTTTGACCAGGATCAGGGCTCTGGCAACCAATGCATATACACAGGTCTACTACCTGTACCTGCTAGTTCAGTATCATGGGGGATGGCTCTGACGAAGATGATCGTTTATAGAGCACTGAACGCGGAGACTAGGTCGCAGCTGCTCAAATGACAGCTGGTGGAAACGCAACATCGAGAGATAGATAAGGCAAGCAGAAAGAACACAATACTGCCAGCAACTCGATCGAGGCTGTTTCCGAGGCCAAGCGAACGTTTGACAGGTTCGTACACAATGTTTACCCCTCTGTAGATTAATTTTTCCAACTTGTCTTATTTTATCCCCGACACCGTTGCAGATGCGATTCAGTGTTCAGCCCAGGGAACATCCCCGGACGAGAGTGTGTCGTACGAAACTAGCTCCTTTACGGGTCTCTTCTCACTCCTGATAAGACTGAGATCTGATCTTATTAGAACAAAAACATTATCAGCAATTACATTTAGCAAGGATTTCAACAATTATTCGAATTGATTCGATCAGAGGTAGGCGAATTGATAAGTATTTGATTCACTCTCACTTTATTGATAACATTTTAACAATTAATGCGCAATATATCGAACTTGTGTCACTAGTAGAATTCAATTTATGCATTTAGCAACCTGCGATCAGAACTAATCCACTAGCAGGGCGACCCTTGACATCTGAAGGGGCGCGTGATGCATGACAAAAGATCATGCGTACATTAGGGGTCAAAACCACAGCCAAGGTTGTTCATGGCGACAGAGAAAGACCGGCGCGGAGCAGCAAGTAGCAGCCAAATCCACGACACTTGCCGGCTATTGAGGCCCGATAGGTATAGAGGATGAATAACACTTGTCGAAATAGTAAGTTGCCATATAAATTTGGGTCACCTGCGTCATCATGGTCCTCCATTTATCTGCCTGACCTAGTCTGGTTGCTTGATTAATGATTGCTCCTTACTATTCTCCTCGGTATCTGTTCTCGCCTAGTGACTTGTGCGGGCATGCAGGAGAGAGACCCGACGACCGCTAAGCCGGCACGCGATGCGAAGTGCTCCGCGAACACGAGTGACGGACGCATGCTGAGATTTCCTCCGAGTTAGTGCCATCTAAGCCTCTTTCCCCACAAACTGACTGCCGTTCAGCAGCGCTCGCGTGCGGAGCACGTCTCGCAGTTGGATGGTCATCGCTAATCGGATCATTAGAACCGTGCGAGAGGACGACACGAAATATATTTTCAAAGCAGAACTGGGAGACAGGCATCGGAGCTTTGCTGTGCTGATCACAAAGTTGTTCTAGACCGTGTAGCCTTGGAGCAACGTTTGTTGTCTACATCGTTGTCGACTACAAGTGAGCATGTACAACTGCGGTTCTCTTCAAAATATCCATCTTTCTAGATGGAGACAATTAATAGTGTTAGGATATAGATTGACGTATGCAGGCTCTCCGAAGAGGTGCCGCTGGGTGTTGTGTTAATCCTCACACGATACAGAATTCACTCCGGGCTATTTGGCACAACAGGACGGACGACTCAGATCTGAGGAACGGCACAGATTTGAAAACCCCGAGCCCCCCTTCAATGTCCAATTGTTCTACAAGAGACAGCCGAAGGTCCAGCAGGGACCGTCAATGATCGGCAGATAAATTATCCGAAGTGACAGCGAAGAAGTGGACACACCTGTTCTCTGTCGTCCCCACCAAGACGAGGACCGCGCGGCCTTGTGGTGCGGTCTCCATTGCGGGAGATGGATATGCGAACAACAATGCTGACTGCGCATTGCCAACGTCAAAGCAAACAAGGGATTCTGCCGGATATCGGTCGTTGCTCGCCTTGCTCTGGGGGGGACCGGGCTGATCCCAATCTTAGCTAAACACGGTCTGGCAGGCAGAGCCTCTCAGATTGCCGTCGAGCCGCCAAACTCTACCGCGTGCGGGCGACAGGGGGTTATACCCAAGGATCTGGAGAGTGCACTCCGCGGCGCACTATGGCTGACCGAAGAGGGACAAGTGGCTTCGCGGGCGAGCTTTCGGTCAGGGGTTAAGGTTGCAACAAGCAGTGAGCGTGGGCGTGATTCTTGAACGCATATACGTGAGATGTATGGTACTGTATCACTGCTCTGACTTGTTGGCAGAACGATTCCCTTGCGCGCGAGCAAATTCTTCGCTAGATGATAATTTCTACGTGAAGATGTTGGGAGATCGCAGTGAGAGTCGTTACGGCTGCAAAACCAGATCTTGCACCTGCGTGTTATGTAGACAAGCGCCAGGACCCTGATATGAGCCCCCTGGCCATGCACCCCGTCAGCGACTAGCCCACCCTGTGCGTATGGTGTGCTGCTAAGCTTCCTTACTTGCAGGTCTTCCGCTCAGGGCTTGAATACGCATTCAGCCTTCCCTACATTTCCACGGTGGCGCTTCGATAGCAATTACTGGTACAATGACAGAGCTCGCCTATTTTGGTACAGAAAGACGTGCTGCTAGCGCATGATGCTGACTAGAGCAGGCGAAGATCTAAAATAAAACAAAATAAATTAATGTTATATATTTCGGGAATACTGTGGCTAATTCTTAGGCGAGCCAGCCACGAGTCAACCGTTCCACGGAACCACGAGGGGCGGTCACAGATGCGCTGCATGGATCACACAAAAAAAATAGCGCGAGTGAACAGCACACACCACTTCTTTGGTGGCTTGGTCGTTCCCTGCCAGTGGCTCCAAGACTATTGTGAACTTGTGATTGTACCTGTGCTCGGGTCGGCCATAGTGGCTGGGCCTGTGCTTGTTGGAAGAAGCATGGCTAATAATGGCTAGCTGGCTAGAGTACGATTTGCGCGATAGCGGTTCTAGCCATGAGGATTCGCGTCGCGACAGCTTACGACAGCCGAGAGAGGAGCATGGTCTTCAAGGGGTTTGTTGATTGACGTCAGGTTTTGTCAATGCCACAGCGCCCGGAGGCGAGCGCATGTAGAGGCGAAACTCGGCCCACAAGGGAGCAAAGAGTCCACTCGGTTCTGTTCTTTGGATGGGTCCGCGGAAAAAAGGGGAGAAACCTGTCTCGCCTGTGTGGACTTTCTTCGTGTTGTGGCTTATGGAGCCCCTGGGCGCAGCTCAAGCTGCCGGACTCCAGCTCACGGGGATTAGGCGAACCAAAATTGGAAAAGACGGCAAGGATAAGGCGCTATTACGATTCAGGCGACCTGCTGGGCAATAATCACAAGAGGGTCCCAGCCGCCCGAGAACCCGCCTTGGTGGCTGGACCAGGAGAACAAATGAATGGTGGGCCGTAATGTATATGCAAGACAACAAGGCCAAATCACAATTGGATGAGCGGAAATAACAATTCGAGACACGGAGACTGGCACACGTACGGAGACACAGCAGAAGCATAGAGATGTGTCTGATGATCTAACGGTGGCGCCCGGAAGTCGATTATGGCCCACGGCTCACGGAGTCAGGACAGGGCCTGGCCGGATGATCGCCGTCGCATTTCGAGACGGACATGGGTACACTGCCAGGGGAACGGGACTGTCACTGCGGCAATGCCCTGCCGGCAGTGGTAAACTCTACGCTATTACGCTGCGTGATGGCGGCACCCGGGGCTAAAAACGCTAGTCGACGGCTGTAGTCATGTATAGCGTTCGTCCCAGCGCTCAGCATCACGCAAAGGAAATTCACTTGTTCCGAGTCCGCGAGCCGATAGAGCCCCCGCATGTTCGGCGTGTGCCTGCATGCGCCGTCGACTCGGGGCCTCGCGCCTACGGAGTACACTCCCTGATGGGTGCAGCTGGGGGCCCTGCACCGCACGGGGCTCGCTTGTCTAGCATCGCGGCAGTTTGGGTCAACCTGTTAGTGTCCGTCGTCTTGGGACCAGGTCAGGCAGAGTAATAAAAGCAAAGTGTCCGCCTCCAAGCCATCCAGAGGTGGAAGATCATTTCTTCCCTCTCTTCCGCTCAACAACAGTGTGTGCCAGTCATTCGTTAAAGTCAAGCACATCCATTCCGCAACCATGAAGTTCGCGTCCGCCCTCCTCACCGGCGCCGCCGCCGTCGAGGCGCTGAGCGTCCCGACCCTCGTGCCCATCAAGCAGGGCTTCCGCATGGCGACTTTCCTTACAGAGCTCTCCGAGGCCGTCAAAGACGGTGCTAACCTCACCGAAATCTTCACGAAGCCCGCCGGCCAAATCGTCTCCGTAGGCATTGCCGATATCAACGTCACCGTTTCCCTCGGCCTGTCCACCTCCGGCCTCGGCATCCTCTCAGGCGGCCGAGTCAGCGACGATGATATCAGCCAGATCGAGTCCACCAACGCCCGCACCGGCGGCGGCAACGCCCGTACGGAGCGCTGCTCCAGGACGCCGGCCGTCCGCCGCGAGTGGCGCAGCATGCCGCACGTCCAGCGCAAGGCATTTGTCGACGCTATCGTCTGCCTCTGGGACGCCCCTCCGCGCGGCATTTCCAACGGCGTCGCGACCAACCGCTACGAGGAGCTCGTTTGGGTGCATGAGCAGATGGTCAACCAGGTCCATCAATCTGGCATGTTCCTCTTCTGGCACCGTTACTACACTCATACCTTTGGCCGCATGCTCCGCGAGGAATGCGCCTACCCGGGCGCCTACCCCTTCCCCTGGTGGGATGAGACCAAGGACGCCGGCAACTTTGCCGCGTCGGGCCTCTTCACTGCCGACTACTTTGGCGCCCTGCCCCAGATGACCAACGGCCAGGGCCAGTGTGTTACCAACGGCGTAAGTTGCACCCTTGCCAACGATAGTGCTGTGCTTTCCTTGCCAGTTTCGGATCATTGCTTGAGTCGGATTGGCTAGCCATCAGGAAAAGTGGGACTTCTCACTGAATCATCTGCAATGCTCGACCCGAACCTCCAAGATCTCTGGGCATGCTCTGTAACTCGAAAGACACGCGAAACCTCCCGTCAATACTCATGCTGACACTTTAGAACATAGCCCTTTGCGAACCGCCAGATTCACATTGGCCCGGGTGGCGCGCGTTGCCTTTCCCGCGGTGAGAGCCGCGACCTGACCCGCCAGGTCAGCGCTGCCTTTGTCAACTCTTGCAACTCGCGCAGCACCTTTGCCCAGATGCGCGAGTGTACAGAGTTCGGCCCGCATGCCTATGGCCACAATGGCCTGGGCCCCGTCATGGCCGAGGTATCCTCGTCGCCTTCCGAGTAAGTCAACACCATCTCCTTTCCCTACTGTCCCCACCGTGGGACTGGTAGACAATATTGTCAAAGGACCAAATACTAACATGTCTTTCAATAGTCCTAGTAAGTTCCTTATAAACAGGCTACACGCTGTCTGAGCATGGCATACCGATTCTTGGGACCGCCTTCCACACGTGTTCCCCCCTCACAAACAGATCCCCAGAACGACTTGAAAGTAGTGCGACAGTTCAAAACAAGACAAGCTAACACTCCTCATAGTCTTCTTCATGCATCATGCGCTCATCGACCGCAACTTCATGAAGTGGCAGGAGCAGGCCGAGGCTCGGTACACCGAAATCTACGCCTGCGCTAGCCCAGCCAACCCCTGCCCCATTCTCGGCCTAGACACGGTCCTCAGCAGCATGGGCCTCCGGCCCGATGTCCGCGTCCGCGACGTAATCGACACACAGGGTCCCTTCTACTGCTATACCTACGACTACTAAGCGTATATAGTAACATCAGTAGTACACCTTGGTGGAGGTTGGAGGTTGTGAATTCTTTTTAGGTGTGGGCACGACGCTGTTTTAATTGTTCTTCTTTCTGGCGAGCCGGCGATTCGCCAGACTGCATATACCCGTGGGATATTGGTACTAGGTGAATCAGGACTCACCGCAACTTGACTTAGAAGCCCTCGAAGGGCAAGGTGGGATTATTCACTCATCATAGACGTGTTCATGCAAACCACATGGACATGTACACATTGCTTTATCCATACAACACTCCTTGCTCGATTGCAGACTTTTCTCGAAAGCGATGATTGTAATGTGCTCGGCCTGCTGGGAAGTGCCCGTTTCGAAGGAAGTAGATGCTCTAGAGTGGAAGGTGCTTGCGTGTCTCCGATTGTGGTTGAATTAACGTTGACCCTTGTTTCTCCGAGCCCGCCAATGGAGATCCACAATTGACGATTAGGGGCCCTTGGACGCATGCCCCAGGGTGTATTGTGTATTTGGTGTTTGCCTATCTCTTCTCATCCTCCCTCAACCACCGTCATGCCGAGCCTCTGTCCTTCTTTTGCTGCACCTCTGCTCTAGCCACTGTACCCTGCCTGGGATGCTGATGCGCGCCGGAGATGATGCTCCCACGGCCACTCGTCTGGAGCAGGCGAAGAAAATGGATCGCCGGAATCCTCGCCAGTCTCGGCATCATCGGGCTCATCCTAGGTCTGCCCATTGGATTCACCCGGCCAGGCAACGCACATTCTGACGACGGCTACACGGGCGATGGCTATACCGGCACCCTGCAGTGGCCCAACCCGGAGCCCATCACGGGCGTGGTCCCGCACAACCACCACTACGTCACGCTCGACCCGGCTCTTGTCCGCCGCGCGTCAGACGGCCGGCTCTTCCTGCTCACCACGCGCGGCAACAACCGCGGCGCAACATGGGCCGCCGACTCGATTTCCGGGCCCTGGTCCTTCCTCGGAGACACGCTGCGCGAGCAGGGCGGCGCCCCGGACGTGCACAGGCTCAACGACACGCACTACCTCATGTTGCACAACCAGCACTTCCCCTACGACACCATCGGCGTGAGCCACCCGGAGGCCACGGTACCCTGGCACGACGCCAGCATCGTTGTGCAGACCTCGCGCACGCTCGAGCCAGGAAGCTGGGTTCGCGGCGCAAGGCTCGACATCCCCTGGGCCGCCCGATACAACATCCTCGACGCCGCCCTGCTCACCCTCGACTCCAGCTCCTCTTCCTCCGGCGGCCAGGAGACGCCCCGACACCTGCTGACTTTTGGCTCCTACCAGGAAGGCCTCTTCCAGGTCCCCCTCGCCGACCCGCCGCTCCAGCTCGCGCCGGACGCGATGCAGCACATGACGCACCTCGAGCGCAACGCCACCGCCGAGTCCCCCCGCGGCCAGACCGAGGCGCCGTACCTCTTTGGACCCCGCAAGGGGTGGTACTACCTGTTCTTCTCGTCCGGCCGGTGCTGCCCGCGGCCTGCTCCAGGCGCGGCCTCTTCTCCGCCCAGCGCCGACGCTCCGGGGCGCAACATGTTGTGGATGCGCTACGATGACGCGTACCGCGTCGCCGTATGTAGGTCGCGCAGGCCGCGGGGCGGGTTCGCGGACAGGCAGGGCCGGGACTGCCTTACCGAAAGCGGCGGGAGCGTGGTGCTCGCGAGCCACGACGCCGTATTTGCGCCGGGAGGACAGGGCGTGCTGGACGACCCAAAAGCCGGGCTCGTGCTGTACTACCACTATAGTGAGTGTTTCTACCCCTGGCTGACCCTGGTTTGAGACTGTAGGGCCTCCCGCTAATCCCTGGGATATGATGTGTGTAGTACACTACGACGCGGCGCTGGGCGCGGTAGACCCCGCGCGGCCGGGCTTCTTCTTTGGCTGGAACAAGCTGCGCTTCGACCGGCAGGACTGGCCATATGTCGACGGGGCCTAAGAGTTTGGTGGAGGGAATTGGGTGTCTCCAAGGAGGAACATGGATACAGAAACACAAATACCTTGACATAACCATGAACACGTGCAACGACTACGAAACGCCGCTGTTGACAAGGAGCAGAACAGGAAGAAAGGATAGTCCAACAAAAAGCGGCGGTTATTTCTCGCTGTTGCGCAGAGATATACCAACAGAAGCAGCTTCGGAACTCGCGTCCACTCCCCTCCCTTTGGAGCGGAAACCCGTGCCTGTCTGGACTGGTAACGCACGACAAGGGCGTGTACATTGGACTCACCGGGATCATTGACCCGGGCCGACTCGGAAAACTCTCTTACCAATCATGCATTGCGATCTCATAAATGTGCCCCTTTCTTGCGTCGAACGACGACTTATTTGCAATACTGCCATTTGGGTAGATAGGGCTTCTCGCTGCGTTGCTGTCCCCTATCCATAAATCTCCCTAGACGAGAAAGATGCACAGGACTGATTGTACAAGTTGCAGTAAGAAAAGAGAAAGAAAGAACGTGAGGACTTGATACACATGTGATCCTCGGCTCTTCTCAGGAAACACCCACCCGCTGAGTAGAGTTTCCGTTCCTTTGAGCATTTGCCAATGCGTTCGGCTTCGCGAACTGAAGCAGCCGCTCCAACAGCCCTTTTGAGGTTCTGATGTTCTCTCAGTGTCGTTGTGGGGAAAATTGGGGAAGCCCTAGCGCGTGTGGGGAAGTCATGGGGCTTTGCTGTGCCGAGCCGAGGTCAACTCCAGACTTTGCTTCTCCCCTGCGGCACGTTTCTACACCTTGATCATCAATCGTGGCAGCGGCGGTATTTCCAAGCTGAACAAGGAAGATACCCCCCAACGGCCTGGTAGACGCAAGGAAACGCCACAACTTGAGGATTCGATTGGAAGCCAGCACCCGCGCCCAAAACCCTAGTGGCTGCGCTGTACCTACGGCCCGAAACTGGAGCGTACTCGACCTCACGCCGGGACATTGTGGGCTGCACGAAGCCTGAAGGGGGCTGGAATTTAGGTAACCTTGAAAATGAAAAACACACGGCAGCCACCGAGATCGATGTCGTTGCACGAGGCCACGGCGGTGACGCCTCTCGACCGCACGACGTACCGCGTCGAGCTGGCTCAGGGCTTCAGCAACGGGACTGGTAAGTGACCGGTAGTTACACATGGGCATAGTTGGGCTTGCTTGTGGCGTGGCGTGACCCCCCTCCCTTATCTCGCTCCTTGCTTTCATTGTGCGAACGCATGCAACCTGATTTCACTAACCCAAATATTAAACACAGTCCCCAACGGCGGCTACGTCGCGTCCTGCCTGATGAGCGCGGCAGCCGCGCACCTCGGGACGGCAGCCCGCGGCCAGGCGGACGTCATCACGGCACATTTTGAGTTTGTCCGCCGCACCGAGGTCGGCCCGGCGGTCATCACGATCGAGGAGGTCAAGCTCGGGCGGCGGCTGTCGACGCTCCACGTGTCGCTGTATCAGGGCGGGCTGATGTTGGACCGGGCGCCGTGGTACACCGCGGACGCCTCGGCGTCCGCGTCAGGGACGGCGGGAGAAGAAGCCGCTACCCCGTCCCCGCCCCCGTCGCGCAGGGCCGTCGTCGCGTACCTGAATTGCGGCAACCTCGAGGTCGAGCGGGGCCTTACGCTGCCCACGGGCTATGACTTTCGCGACCCCCCAAATGGCGTGCCGCGGCCGCCGAGACCGGCGGACCTCATCGCTCTCGCCCGTGATGGGCACGACGGCACGTGGCAGCGCCTGCAGGTCCCGGATAGGCTCGGTGGGCTGGAGCGGCGGGCGCTGCACAATATGGAGTACTACTTCCCACGGGCCGGACAGAAGAAGAGGAGCGTGATCGACGTCTGGGTCAGGCTGGCGGAGCCGAGCGGCGGGCGGAGGTTCACCAACGCGGCGTTGGGCTATGTCGCTGACTCGTGGCCGTACGTGGTTGAGGCGTATCGCGGGGCTGCTGCGGAGAGCAGCGGGGACGACGATGATGTTGCTGTTGTGCGGGAGGACGACGTCTTCTGGTTCCCGACGGTCGTGATGAACCTCGACGTCAAGAAGGCGCTGCCAGCGGCGGGGCCGGGGGCTGAGTGGCTGTGCATGCGCGTCGAGGCCAAGCAGATCATGCGCGGTCGGCTAGACATAGAGGTTGTCATTCTGGACGAGGAGGACAAGCTGGTGGCGATATGTCACCATGTGAACCTCATTGTGGGCGGGGAGCGGAATCTGAAAAAAAGAGCGAAATTGTGAGCGTGCTGGCACCTCCGGATCTGTCTGCGACTTGTCCTCTTGTGCCCAGGTCATATCTGCGCGATGTTCTACCGCAGGAGCCTCATCAACACCAACTGAGAGCAGACGCACAATCGTCGGATCGATGCGCGTCCGGGCAGAACCCGGACTTGCGCGGCATTTTGGCACAACAACATTCATAACTCTCTATCGCGAGAGCATCGTCGACTCCCCACAGCCCCTCGCTCAAATCCAACCGCGTCTTTCCAAACCTACCAGGAACGACAATGGGCAACTTTCTCTGGCCTTCGCGGCAGTAAGCTCAACTATGCTATCAGCTTCATTGCGAGCGCAGACTTTCTGCTCTTCGGCCACCTACGTAAGACAAGACCCGCGTTCCTGCTTGTAGTAAGCACTTGCGACCGAGGGTTTGCTTCCGCGACGTTTTGATGACTGGGCAACGGCCCCAACTTGCACCGCGCCCTGCTCGGCTACCCTTACATGAGCCAGGTTTTCTAGTAGATCTCGGGCTGCAAACTCATCACCTTCCTACACTACGCGCGGCGGCGTTTTTTGCTGGATAGGCGAGATAAGGGGCCACCACGTGCGACTGCTTTAGCGGGGATTGGACGAGGCTAGGGACATGGAAACATGCAAACTTTGCTGGCGATTCCGACGCCAACGTGCATGCCGTGATGGGGGAGGAAGAGGTGGACTTTACGATGGATCTACGGTACGCCCTTTGTAGTACTGGAAAATATACAAAGAATTTCATCGTCGCTTTGTGACGCAGGGTCAACGAGGCCATTGCTTGGATCAGCACACGATCATCCGCTGCAGTAGGGCCGCTCGAGCCATCCGGCTTGAATCTCTGCACACTCTTAACCTAATGGAAAAGATCTACATCATCACCCTTGTTGGAAATCTCTCACAAATCCGTCTAATATTCAAAGCAGCAGCAGTTCAGGGGTACCGCTGCCAACCCACAGCATATCAACGGCCGCGGTATCAGAGAAGGAGAGGGTCGGGCCCTTCAGAGCTTCGCAAGTAGGTTCCGGCTCTGCCTGAACCGCACCCCTTGGACCAGGATGGCGGCCGCGAGGGCCATGGAGCCGGCGTAGAACATTGCACTGAAAGACGATATTTGGTTTAATTGGTCAGTTAGTCACGTAGAAAAGGCATCGGCAAAATGAACGATGGCTAGAGCAGAAAGGGGGTGGTGGGTATGATGGCATGAAGGTCAACTCACGGCCTGTACGCCTGGAAGCCCGCCTCTTGCCCGCCGTACGCCGCGAGGAGGTAGCCGGCGATCGGGGCGCCCTGCAGTAGTGGTTCACATACTTGTCAGCAAAAGCTCTGTCTTTCCCTCTCTACCTCCGAGTATCCAGGCTCAAAGTGAACGTATCAGTGAGGAACTCACCATCAGATAACCCCCAGCCCAGGTGGTGACAACCATCCCCATCGCGACGCCCAACCTCGCGGACCCAAAAACGTTCCCCACGACCGTCGGCATTGTTGAGAAGAAGCCGCCGTTGGCGAGACCATTCACGATCACGAAGACTGCCATCGGCGCGAGCGACACACTCGCCGGCCACACAGCGAGCATACTCACCGCGCTGAGCAGCATGGACAAAAATAACGAGTTCAAGGGCCCGATGAGGTCGCAAAGCATGCCCGACACGATGCGCCCGACCGCCGAGGCAAAGTTGAAGCCCGCGAGCAGGGCGGCGCCGGTGGAGGGCGAAAGGTTTATGGCACGGGCGTAGAGGGGGATGAAGAAGGGCGGGACTAGCAGTGGGAAGGTGCCGACTGCGCCGGCAAGGAGGACGAGGACGAAGCTCGGGTTCTTGAAGAGTCGCCTGCGTTCGCGCAAGTGAGGAGGGGAAAGGCTGGTCAGCAAGGGCTGGGCCAAAAGCACATGTTACCGCACGGCGATATAACACTGGCGATAACAGTGGTCCCAGGTAGTCCGACTATCACGGATCCAAAAGAAAACATACCACTCGACGAAAGGTACAGTCCGGGGACTTCGCGTGCGCTCTTTCACGAACCAGGCCGCGGGCAGCCCCGTCGCAAGGCACGACAGGCCGAGGATGCGAAACGCCCAGGCCGGACCGAGCCTGCGGATCAAGGGGTCGAGGGCGATGCTAATGATGGCGCCGCCGAGGCCGCCGCCCGCAAAGACGATGCCGTTGGCCAAGCCGCGCCGGCGAACAAAGTACTGCGCCGGGGTGCTGCTGGCGATCTGTTATTGCGAGATGTGTGTTTAGCGAGGATTGTTCTGTTTAGAGGTGATGAGGGGGGCTGCCTCGAATGAAAGTGGTGTACTCACAGTGAAGCAGAGTCTGTAGATTGGGGAAAGTGTATGAATATCAGTGGTTGTCCAAGGATCGGACCAGCGTCCTTAACTTGTCATCCAAGTCATCCAAGCTGCTCTTCGCCATCTCTCCAAGCAGGAAAACTCACCCAGAACCTAGACCCCTAAGAACCCCTTCGGTGACGAACAGCCCACCGATGCTACCCACTGCGAAGCTGCTCAAGATGCTTGCGCTGCTAATCATGCCCACGCCTAGTAGCGCCGCATGCTTGACGCCGACAAACCTCACGATGCGGGCGTTGATAATGGCGATGCTCGCGAGGAGCGCCGAAGACAGCGAGCCCACAAACGACAGCACCGCGGGGCTCCCGAGCCCGCCCTGCTCGACGAGGGCTCCCTGGACGACGCCCCACGAGTACGCGGTACCGACTACCCACCACGAGAGCACGGCGCACGAGGCCACGACGACCCAACCATAGCCGCCCTCGGGGACGTCGGCATCGGCGAGCTGCGAGGCCTGGAGGATCGGGTCGTTGGCGTCGCTGCTGTTGTTGGTGAAGCTGTTGCGTGAGGAAGATGCGGGCCCGCCGCGGGTAGGAACGGGGAGGCGCTGCTCGAGCTCGATTGCAGTGGTTGTCGACGTTGTTGTCGTCGCCATCATTTGTAGATACTTCCCTATACGTTTCCAAGCTTGTCTTACTTGTGCTCCTGGCGTGGAGGGTGCGTGACACGGGATGGTGTGTTTCAAAGCTGCCCTCATGTGGTCTCAAAAACAACCTTTGGTACCTCGGGGGTGGCGTCTAACACTGCCGATAAGAGCTGCGTGTAGAATTGCAGCATGTTGGTCGTGCTGACGAAAGAGATGGAGTCCTCATATGGATCGGGATTGCATCCAATGGAATCCAGCCCGGGGACGCATCGGGCCCGGGACCGACTTTGCCCTGCAAGACGACTCCACTTCACCCGTCGGACGGAGCCCAGGGACGGCATTGGTGACTCACGCGGCGGCGTACAACCAGGACGGTGGGGAGACGGACGGGGCTGATGATGGCGACGTCCGGGCGAGCTGGAGATGCAGAACGATGGGCATGATACAGTGCAAGTGGTGATTGCAACAGGGCAGGCACACTGGCAGGAAGACTGCTTGGATGCAAGGGCGCGGTGGGGCTGCAAGGCCCTGGGCGGGCCCATCGTGGTCTGGTCTCGCGATCTTTCCCTCTTGTGTCGCAGTGTCGCCTTCCATGCCTTCTCACGACAAAGACCGTTGCTTCACCGTTGCTTTTGTTCAACCTGGCATTGCTCCAAGGCACAAACTCCTGTGATTGCACCCTGCCATCCGCTCTAGAGACCAGATCAAACCGACCAGACTGAATCGACCAGAGACACTCCTTCGCCCCCTGTCCGCGACAACGACGATCAGCGCGAGATCGTCCCGCCTCGCACCCCAGGTCTTCGATCGCGACATCCGCTCAAAGTGCAGCACGGCTCACGAGCTGACCGGCCGCCATGGCGAGACTCGTCTCGATGATGGTCATCATGGTCGTCGCCTGTTTCCTCGGCCTGTCCTTCATGATGTCCTTTGGCGGCTCGGCCACATCCATCATCCACCTTCAGCCGCCGTCGCCCGCGCCGCCCGCGGCACAGGGCAAGGCCGCCGACACGCTCGACGTTGCCGCCATATCCCCAGATCTGCTGTCTGGGAGCGCAGTGGCTCCCAAGATCGAGAACGCGACACTCAAGTATGCCCCCCATTGCGCACCTACCTTCCCCACCGCGCCTCGCCATTCACGCTGACACCCTTTCTCCTACAGAGCCGAACTCGGCCGCGCCTCCTGGAAGCTCTTCCACACCATGATGGCGCGTTTTCCTGAGGAGCCCACGGCCGACGACTCGCTTGCGCTCAAGTCCTACATCCATCTCTTCGCCCGCCTGTACCCCTGTGGCGACTGTGCGCGGCACTTCCAGGGCCTGCTCGTCAAGTACCCGCCGCAGACGTCGTCGCGCAATGTGGCCGCGGGATGGGCGTGCCACGTGCACAACCAAGTCAACAAGAGGCTCAAGAAGCCCGAGTTTGACTGCAACAATATTGGTGATTTCTACGATTGTGGGTGCGGCGACGACAAGAAGAAGGAGGAAAGCGACCAGTTGGCGCAAATAGCCGCGTCGAGTTGAAGTAGGTCGGGTCATGATGCCTCGTTAGGCCCTGGTGCCATGAGCGTGGGTTGGGACGATGCTGATGACTAACCTAGAGTTTCTTGCAAATTGACTTACTGCTGGGAGATGACTCAAGCATTTACATATACACACATCTTTGATATTATCGGCATTGCAAGGCGTTTGGACTGTTTAGCTTTTTTAGGATACTAATTAGACTACGCTTGACTCAAAATATGGTATACTTGTGAGCGTTCTTGTCGGGTTTTTCGATCAGACATCACGCGCAGATCTTGTGTGACCACTAGATTACGATGCGTTCAAGAATTGGGATATTTGAATGAGACTCGAGCCTTGCCTAACGATTGCCTGCTCGGGGATATTATGATCTCTTTGACATCAAGAATGCATTTGACATATCTCTGACCAGCAAAAGATTTCACAAATGGTAGCAAGAAGGATGCAGCGCCCTGCGAGGAACGAAACATGCGCCCACCTTCCTCACAGTTCCACACAGTGTAAAAGTGCTAGCCGCACCCTTGCACCGTGCCGAACTCGCCCCGCCTTGCCCGCACGCCGCCCACGCGTGCACAAGCTGCCTGCTGCTCGAGCTCAAGGCTGGAGCTCCAACGTCAATGCTCCACCTAGATGCACTGCTCGTCGCCTTGAAGCAGCCTCAACAGCACCTGCACCCCCAATATTCACGACACTGACGGCACAATAACATCAACATACGGCTTCCGCATCTCTGCCTAAAGGAAACGATCGCTCCGAGTTACGCATACCAGCTCCAACTCGACACTGACCGCCGACATGGAGTTCGGCAATGCTGGCGTCCTCAACGAGGGTACGGATGCGACCCCGACATCCCACCACGCCTCATACCTTCCTGCTCAGGCACGCGATACCGCTCAGCAGGTCTAAAGCTGACCCCCGATTCCTCGTAGATGGTATTCATGTGGACATGGACCGGTTAAAGAAGGGCGAGGTCAAGTGAGTTGTCCCTAGGGAGAGTGCCGCCCCCCCGACTTGGGAACCACCCAAACGCTAACATCTGGTGCCTTCCAGCCTCGGAACCTCAATGTGAGCCACCCTTTCCTCCCGCGAGCGATACGACAATATCTACTAATACTGACGGGTCTACAGCATGGCGGTTACATTCAAGGACGGCGTCATCCTCGGTACGTGACACCATGGAGAACGACACAGCGGGGTATCCATAACCCATATCCTCTCTGACCTAGCTCTGACATCCTGCTGCCTCCACGAACAACAGGTGCCGACTCGAGAACCACAACGGGCGCCTACATTGCAAACAGAGTAACAGACAAGCTTACGCAGGTGGCCGATACCATCTGGTGCTGCCGCTCCGGCTCCGCTGCCGATACACAGGCCGTTGCCGACATTGTCCAGTACCAGCTCGGCATGTTTCACATGCGCAATGGCAAGGCTCCGACCACACAGACGGCCGCGGCCATTTTCCAGGAGATCTGCTACAGCAACAAGGACCGCTTGAGGTGAGTTACGGACACTCCGCGAGACGCATGATCAACGCTACTGCTGACTAACCACTTCTTCCCCCTCCTGCGCAGCGCCGGCCTCATCATCGCTGGCTGGGACGAGCGGCATGGTGGCCAGGTCTACCAGATCCCCTTGGGCGGCTCGTTGCACAAGCAAGCGTACTCGATCGGTGGCTCCGGCTCGACCTACATCTACGGTTACTGTGACGCCAATTGGGAGGAGGACATGGACGAAGACGAGGCCGTCGATTTTGTCAAGGGCGCCCTACGCGAGGCCATCAAATGGGACGGCAGCTCTGGCGGTGTCATCCGCATGGTCGTGCTCACTAAGAAGGGCGCCGACAGGCACCTGTACTTGCCCGACGAGGACTATGAGGTGCGGCACTAGAGGATGACGAGTGTGAAAGATCCGTGTCTCGGCCCGGAGGATTAGGACTTGGGTATGTGGCTACGAGTCCGAGACTGGGAGAGATGACTTAGCTGCATGGTGGTGTGATGAAGCTCTCTGTTCTCGTAGGAGGATGGAGGGCTCTTTCTGTGCTAGTCACTCATGGAGCGCGAATCACTTCTACACCGCGAAGAAGCCGGTAGCATCCATGTACCTGATCGCAAAGCGGACTTGCACTACAACTAGAGTCAGAATGACACATCCGACGTTACTCGGGCTCTGTTGCAAAGCGACATAACACAAAGTGCTTCACGACTTTTTAACTTTGCAGTGCTGTAATTAGAGGTAATCTCACGGATGTGGCAGTGAGTGGCCCCCATGAGAAAATTGCGCGGGCACTGTGCGATGACTAGGAGAAGAGTGGTCGAGCCTGAGCAGATTATGACATGTAAGACATGTGGTGTGCAGCTTGTAGTGCCTACCTACAATGGCTTCGCATCGGTGTCGTTAAAGTGACTCTGGGACAGTTTCTGTCGGCCCTGGATTGGTAGCTTCTCTTACGTGGAAGTTGACGTGAACAAGCAATTGTTGGAAGCTAACCTGCCCATATGCACCTATCTGACTCAAAAATACATTCCACAATAGTCTGAAACAAGCCTGGAGGAGAGATATGGACATAAGAGAACACAATAGGTGAGAGAGATACTGCAGTGCTAACCAGGCGGTAGTCACCGCCTGACTTTACCTAGAAACGACCCAAGCACAGACACTGCAAATATCAACATCCCATCTAACGCTTTGTCTGCATAAATTATCCTCCCTTTGCTTAACGATGAATGCTGCCTGCCCTCTGCCTCGGCACCCCGCGCTCCCGCAAGCTCCTCTTGCGCTCCAAGCCATAACCCTCGGTGGCACTACCCTCCTCCCGTCTGCCCCCTTCCTCGGGTAACTTTGGCTTCCCGCCCAGACTCTCGAGCACGACCTCGTTGTCGGCCGTGAAGTCGTCCATGACCTGCAGCTCCCGCAGCGTGAACCAGCGCGGAACGAGCAGGATCCGAAGGGGCATGAGGAGGAGGATGAGCAAGGGGAAGGCGATGGCCGCGAGGGTGTGCGAGACGGCGACGCACGCGAGGACGCCGGCCATCTGGATCGCTATGAACAGGGTGACTTTGCGCCGCGGGACGGTGAGGAGGGGCTCGTCGCGCTGGACAAAGCGGTGTTCGGCGTGGAGGAAGAGGAATTTCTTGAGGATGCCGTTGGACTCGATGGATCCCCACTGGGAAAGCAAAAAGATTGCGGGTGTCAGCAGGTGCGTTTTCTTTGAACTTTGTCTCGTCATGTCTGCACCGGTTCCATGCCTTTTGGGAGAGCACGAAGGAGAGGAGGCTTTGGGGGAGCGAGGGATGGCTGAGAAGATACTTACTCCGACGACAAAGAAGACACCAGCAAACACGGCGGCAGGCATCGTGTGCAGCACCGCCAGCAGCGGGCCCGTCATTGTGCCGATGAGCAGCAGGGCCATGAGGAAGTGCGTCACGCGCTGCTCGACGACGGCCTTTGCTCGGACAACAGGCCGGCGGATCTCCCCGGCGCCGATTCCGCCGCTGCCGCCGCCGCTACTGTCGGTCGGCTCAGACGTGGGGATGACGCACAGGTCGGTCTCATAGATTGTCAGAGAGTCGGTGTGGACGGGGGCCTGTGTAATTTGATCCTGATGAGCAAGCTAGACTGGACGGGTGTTCAGGTCACTCTGCTGGGCAAGAGGGGTTTAGCTTACCTGCGGGACGAGGCCGTTTGGCAAGGGCAGGCCGAGAATACCAGCGACAAAGGTCGTGCAGCCGAGCAAGAAAAAATCCCAGTGGAAGCCGCCGGGCTTCTTGAGGGGGTACTGGCGCGCCTGCGCCGTGATGCTGCTCACGTTCTACGGCCGTGGGAGTGTGTTGGTCAGCAAGTTCATTTTTTCTGAGACATGCTAGGGAGGAATTTTTGCTTTGATATTTGGTTTCTTGTTCGGAATTTGCTCAACCAGGAGAGCGACTTACGTGGTCGTAATAGAAGAGCAGCATGACGAGGAACCCAAACGGCAGCGCCACAAACACCCACTTGACATCCAGGTTCCAGAAGTCAATGAGCCAGCTCCGCGACTGCGTAGGCGTAAAGGGCGTTGTGACGGGAATGCGGGTGACGTGCGTTTCCCTGAGGGGACCGGGGAAATGCGAGAAGCCAACCCAGAAGAGAGTGGCGAACTATCATTAACAAGAGTGTCAGCAGCCCGAGCTTCGACGAGCAGGAGGGGAACCCGCGCGTGTCTTCAAGAAGCGCAAATGATCTACTCACAACATAGGCATAGTCAGCCAGGAATCCGCGGGCCGTGGGGTTCCAGGTGGTGCCGGAGCCGAGGCGCTCCAGGCCGTACACGGTCCCGAAGTACAAGATCGCGATGAGGCAGGCTAGATAGCCAGCGGCTGTGCCTTCTTCTGCAAACTCGTTGACGAGCTCCTCTACTCCCTTGACTGTAGGTTGGAGCAAGCACACCATCAATCAGCTAGTGACAAATGAAAAAGCCACCACCCAGGGCGGAAAGTCGGCGGAAAGTCGGGACTCAAACATACTGATGTAGATGATGCCGACGTACATGCCAAACGCCTCGCTCGAAAAATCAGTCACGTAGCGCATGTAGTCGCACGCGTTGAACACAGCGACGAGCCAGTGGAAGACTGCCGCCCAGATGCCCGTCCAGGCCATGAACTGCGGGTACACGACCGCGGCGTTTTGGCTGGCGAGGATGTCGTAGATGGTAAAGTTGAAGAGCGAGATGAGGCCTGTAACGCCGACAATGGTCAGGGGCTGCGCGCCGAGCACGCTGAAAACGACGGCGGCGAACGCCGACGAGAAGAGGGCCTCGTTGACGCCGTAGAATTCGCCAGTCCGGCGGTACATGTCTAGCGTGTAGGCTATGGCTGGGAGGAGGCTGTGGGAGGAGGTAGGCAGTGCGTGAGTGATGTGCTCTTGTGTCCCCGGGACGGAAGGGGGAAGTGGATGAGGTGATGATGGGCTCACTTTACAAAGTACATGCGGATCGTACTGGCTATCGTGCGGTACGTGAAGGCGTCTGTGATATCTGATGCGTAGTAGGGCAGTCGCCGCTTGACGTCGTAGTACATCCCACGGCATGGCTGGAGGACTCTCCAGCGACGCCAACCCTTCTGTATATCGAAGCTGTAGGAGCCTCTGGTGTCTTGATGTTGGAGCCGCGGCTCCTCGATCGACTCGCCTGACTCCATTGCGTTTTGAGCTATGGGGAATATTGTTGCAGGAATCTCGAAGCCTGGCACTATGTAGAAAGGGATTTGAGGAAGTCTCTGGATACCTTTTGTAGAGATACGAGTTTGAAGGGAAAGGAAAAGTAGTTTGTCGATTTAATTGAAGCCATGCAGTAGACAGTTCCCACCAGTAAGTGACTACTTCCATCGCAGTGACCGATGAGACAACAACCAGTCTGATATAGCCTTGGCAAAACGCCAGGTGCCTCGTGTCAGCAAGATTTTGTGGCACCGCGACGCAAGTGGCCACAAACTAGCATGACGAGGGTGTTATGCTACGACCGCGGAATGCCTGGAGCCGGGGAGCTGGGCCGATGCTAGTTGGGGACAATTTACCCGAAATCCAGCTCCGCCGTCACAGTCCGTAAGATCCCACCGGTTTAAGCCATCTTAGGTTGTCCGCACGGCCGAGAGTTGCGTCATGATGGCGGCGAGTTGGGCGCGTTAGAGTTTTTGCGGCAGGGGCCCAGAGCAGTCCGGCTGCTGCTGAAGCTGAATCGGGGCTGCAGGCCTCCCATCGCTCGACTATGGACGTGCCAGGGCCCTCCAGCCAGTGGACCGGTGCCGGGCAGACTCCTTCGCCTCAGGGGCATCCTTGAAACGTTTACGCGTCTCTGCCTGTACTCCGTAGACGTCGAACATCAACATCACCGCAGACTCTCTTGGCACCTTGGCAGTGGCAGACACGATGGCTTTCGAAGAATAGTAGCCTTGGCACTACTCGAACTTGTGCCGCTCTAAATGTCTAATAAGAAGATTGACATTCGCTCGCTTGGAGTCAATATAAAGGCTGCCATATTGATCGTGACGCAGGAAACCAAGCTTTGATTTGAGTATCTATACCTTTCCTTCCACACCAATCCTGCCCTTTCTTCACAGTCCGCCTTTGTTCCATCATCTCAGTAAACTCATGCATACAGTTATTGTTCTACTCCTATCCATTTTCATCAGAATCCGTGGTCAGAATTACCAATATGGAGATGATACAGCTCCCTTCCACAGCCCCGCCCTTCTTCGCAACTCCCGCAACCAACCAGCGACGCTCCTCTTCCCGAAGCATAACGGTGGACCTACCTCCGGAACTGATAATATCTGAACACGACAGTGATGATGACTTCGACTCAGCCAGTGACGACATAGAAGAGCAGGGCCTGTTTGGTGTGTCACGCAAAGGTAGAGCGTTGCCTTGGAAGAGAATCGTCCAACGCGTTTTATACGGCATCAGCCAGCGGGTGCTGTTCCTGCTCAAAGAGCTCGTCCCAAGCTTTCTTCGGCACTACCTGCAGTCCCAGCACAGCGCAACTGGCCACAGCCACGCCTCCACTAGAGCAGTGCGCTCCTCTTCCTCACCCGAGTCGGGCACCAGCAACAAACTCCATTCCCTTGACGGCATCCGTGGCGTAGCTTGCCTGATCGTATTCAACTTCCACTTTCTATACCCATATACGCGAACTATTACACACGGCTACCTAGCAGACAACAACACGGCCGGTATCGATGACCACAGCGGCAGCGACCACCGGAACCCCTACATCCACCAACTTCCCCTTCTCTGCCTGCTTCACCGCGGCCGGGCCGCCGTGTGCGTCTTCTTTGCAGTGTCTGGCTACGTCTTGAGCTACCGCTTCCTGCAGCTAGTACGCACGGGCACTCTACTTGCCACCGCACAAGCACACAAGGCTCTCTCATCTTTGACTCTCCGGCGAAGTCTGCGTCTCTACCTTCCGCCCACAATAACCATGGCGGCCACCATGCTCATGGCATGGCTAGGGGCCTTTGAAGCTGGCTCCAGGCTCTATGGGAGCGCCTGGACCGTGGACGGGGAGTGGGAGCCACACCCTATCCACCGAGCCTCCCTCCACGAGTCGCTGTCCGTGTTCGCCAAGATCTGGTGGGACTGGAGCACGCCGTGGACCTGGGACGCCAGATATATCGAGTACGACCCGCACCTATGGACGATACCGATCGAGTTCCGGTGTTCGATGGTGCTCTTCCTTGCGCTTCTAGCCACGGCTTACCTGCGTGTGCTGTACAGAGCTGTGCTGTTCGGTTGGGGGGCCGTGTACTGTCTCGTTGATGGTCGGTGGGATGTCGCGGTTTTCTTGGGCGGTGCCGTTGTTGCAGAGGTTCACCTAATTCTGGCTTCGGCATCGTCAGCGGCCGAGCCAGAATTGGTGTCGAACGAGCACCATTACAGAGATCTCCCTACTTCGAACAATGCCTCGCCTTCGCCCTTGACATCAGCCACTATGATGTCGCCAGCACCACGTACACCAACAAACTCACCTCAGCCATATCCCCATCAGCCAGCCCCATGCTACAACCTCCCACCGTCATCAATTGCACCACCGATATCCTGCCAAGAGCATCACAAACCTGCTAACTCTTCACACCCCGAGCCTAAATTCTCCTACTGGACACCATGGATCTACACCTCGTTTCTCATTTCCCTCTACCTGCTCTCCTTCCCAGACTCCCGCCCAGACTCGACGCCAGGCTTCACGACCCTCGCCGCATCTCTCACACCGGAGGCCTTCAGCAGCAACGGCGGGCACTACCACTTCTGGCACGCCCTCGGCAGCGTTCTCTTCATCCTGTCTATCCAGCTGCTCCCATTCCTAGCCTCGGCGATCTTCGAGAACGGCGTCGCGCAGTACCTCGGTCGCATCTCGTACGCTCTGTATCTCTGCCACGGCCCCATCCAGCACTCGCTCGGCTTCGCCATGCAGCCCTGGATCTGGACCCACGTCACCGGCGTGTACCCCGTGGCAAACGGCGGGAGCGTTCAGTGGCAGGGCACCGGCGCCGGTGGCCCGGCGCGCTGGTGTCTGGGTCTCGCTGCGGGCTGGGCGGTCAATCTGGCCGTGACGCTCGTTGTGGCGGATCTGTTCTGGCGGCGCGTGGATACGGGGTGCGTCAGGTTTGCCAGGATGGTCGAGGGGGCCCTGAAGCTAAACCCTCCAAGGGTAGAGGAGGTGATATATGCGGCGGGAGTCGGGTTGTCCGAGAGTCGAGGTGGTCGGGGCTGATACGGTAGAAGACGTTCTATATATCAAGGCTCCGATGTCGTGATCGCTCCAAGATTGCGGCCTGCAACAGGTTTGAGGAAGAGTGTGTGGGCGTATTACCTTGTGGGTGGTCGAAAATACACAGGGGCAAATCATGCTTTTTTCTTCTTTCAAAGTAACAGTGATATTTATTGTACCATTCATCATGCAACACAAAAAAAAAGTGTTCAATGTAGCCTTTTCGTTTTTAAAGAAAAGAAAAAACCTCCTACCTCTCCTTACAAGTAATGACACTTTGAACAGGTGCGTTTTAAATTACATTATGTGATCTACTCACATAGTCACAGCTGTTGCTTCTCCTTCTCTTGCGGCTAGGGTGATACACCTATGAACGCGGTACATGGTGGTTATCAAGTCATGCACTGTTCCACTTTCGAAGTCTGGATTTTGAGCCTGAACCCCAATGCAGAGAGAGAGTCAGCCAGTTGGCGAGTGGCTGATTCATGCGTCACCGACCCGGAGCCGGTGACCTTTTGCTTGGTGTAGGATGGCAGCAAGGAGCGGGCCTGAAGCAGGATGGTGCAGAATTAACTCATGGCAGCACTGTGGACGATCAACGAGCCGTCATGCCGCACCTTCGCTGCCAGTGGGAGATATTTTCTTTCTTAATACCTCACACAATCACGAACACACCGGGCTTATGCTGCAAGAAGAGCGAGCGCTGGCTATCTTGACTCCTCCCCCAATCGATCTCTGTGCTGTACGTCGTGAGGCATCCTACGCGTCGATAATACCCCTGCGGCATCGTATCAACCGATCGCAACAGCAAGGTAGAGACCTCCGTACCGTCCGCGCCGTTATGCGTCATCACCTTAACCAGCACGACTGCGATCTGCCGACGAACCTCTTCGTCCAGATGTACCTCGGCATCGTCGACCCTGCCCATGCCGTGTAGATGCAGTTTTACCAAAGGTGACATAGTGCCTTTGAGGAGAGGACATGCTGGCTTAACGTGAAGCTCGCCCCCGAGCAAGACACCTGTATCATCGTGGCCCGGAGCTGGGGTAGTCTTGACGTCGACAACGTCGATATGGCGCACTGCGCTTGAGGTGAGAGGAAAGCCGGGGATCACCATGGTTTCGATAGATGCCCAGCTCCAGCTAGGAATGCCTGTTTGCTCCCTCGTTGGTTCTAGCGTTGACGCTGCTGCTAATGATCCGGTGGACGGCATTCTATTCGGTGCCAGATGGATCGCGTACCATACCAACTGGTCGAGAAGGCCATGCTCCCACAGCCCTGCCAGGTAACGATCGCCATCGCGCAAAAGACGCATGTACTTTGCCAGACCGCTGATGGCAATCATCTTGTCGGAGCGCCTCGTCAGTTTTGCGGCGCTGTACGCCTCGACCCAGTTAGACCACAACGAAGCTGTCTCGAACATCCAGTGTTCGTGCCTTGCGTCCCGAAGTTGTGCTAGCACAGCTTCCTGCAAATGCCTCTTTAGGACATCCAACTGCGTGGATGGTGCTGCGTGGGACTCGCTACTGCCGGGCACTGCTCGAGTATCTTCGACGGCAGCCTCATTCTTCGAGCCAGGCGGAGCTGTGGGTTTGATGCGGTCAATATTGGCAAGCAGGGTGTTCGGCAAGCCTGTGGGATACACCTCGCAGGCACTTAGGCCTCGACACTCCCAAAGGAGCTGCTCTTTGCCGAAATGTAGTGCCCTGGATGCCAGCACGCGCTCTTGCAGAACCCATCCTCGCGCGTTGAGAGGCGCTTCGGCCACCGAGACCTGCCACAGATCCTCCTCTGCAAGGTGGAGGAGGCTCCTGGTTGCAGGCGTCGGAGGCCGATGTTGATCAGGACCATTGATACCACCGCTTACCATAGAATTGTTCCATGCCGACTCGACATGGATGAGTCCCAGAGTCATCAGGCCCGTCTGTGGGTCGGCGCGGTTTCGGAACAAGCCGCCATGGCTGTCGCGCGATGCCGTGGCCATGATGTTCACCGTGCTGTTGCTGTACACGTCGCCCATGATGCCCGCCTCAACGGCCCAGTCCGCGGGCGAGTCCTGCACGATGCACAGAGAGTCAATCCAAAGATACGCAATGGCCAGCTTCCTAGTGACGGCGATGGCATCTGCGAATGTCCTCGGCAGCGAGTCCGGCGACACTCCCCGCCGCAAAGCCTGGATCGTATTCGATGTGAGCGTGGGCACGTTGGCTCCGCCCCAGCAGTGGCTCAGGCTCGCGTAGCGGCGGCGGCGGCGAAGGTTGCTGCTGTTACCTGCATCGACATCTTGGATCTGATCAAACTGGGTCTTCTGCTGCTCCTCGGCCGTGACGACGAGTCTGACAGCGGCGAGAGGGTCTTGCAGGTCGATCTGGAGCAGTCTGGTGGGTAGGAAGTCGGGGTCGGCGGGACCACAAGTCTTATGGCTAGCGATACATTGGCCGTACCAGTGTTGTGCCAGCGACCAAGCAGCTTCAGATCCAGTATTGGAGCTGGCTGTTGCTTCTTTGGCTCCATAAGTCCTCGGCAGTTGTGGAAGCGGAACTGCTGCATGGTCGACCGAATTAGTTTCGATGGTGTCGTTGATAGTGTCATGCGAGGGGTCAGATTCTAGGAGCTGCTTATGACGCGGTGCGTGATGGCACTTACTATGGTGTGGTAGAATGGCGAAGGTGGTCGACAGCCAATCGGCCTTGGTAACATACGACCTGTCCACCACGATGATTAAGCTCAACCCTAGCTTGCCTTCTTGTCCGTCTACTTCGCCATCCTCCATCACCGCCGTGCGCACGACGACCCAGGTTGTGCACCGTCTGCGGCCCTGGGTAAGCTCCAGAGCGAGCTTCCTCGTCAGTCTTGGCACAATTATGCGGCCGGCCAGCCGGCTCCGTACGCGGCGGCAGATTGCACAGCCGAGCTCGATGGCGGCGATCAGGGATTCTGGCGAGTCGTGATGGGTGTGGCGCTGCTGTTCGGGCGGATAATTCGCATCTTGGGGAGCTTCAATGGCCTGTAGAGAACCGTGGAAGATGGCTCGGCATGCGATGCAGAGCTGGGATGCTGTCATGGCGCGACTTGCAATGGTATGTCGGTCTGTGTAGTGAACATGGGCGATTGACGAAGCAGGCCTCCTCGGCACGTCTGGTGCCCTGTCACGCCGTTGTCAAGACCACACAACCAACATCTAATTTCCTCCCGGCACCCCTGCCCGAAATGTTCCAGCGCGTGTCATCATATAGCAGTCGAGCCCCGGTCAACTAACATAGCAAATGTGGGCACACGTGAGTTGTGCATTAGACTCTGCCAGCATTCGGTGGCTGTCAAAGAAAGCTTGTGTTCAGTATTCTGTTTGATTATTCGCGGGGGAGCCTGATGTATTCATGACTTCACACAAGACAGACGAATAACCGAGACATGTTTGTTATGAAGAACTGCCCTGATTACAAGCTGTCCTGACAGTTCCGTTAATTGCTTGAGTATAGATCTTCGCCTAAACCAGTATTTCCAGCAAAATGGCGTGCCGCACATGATCGTCCAAATATCAATCTCGCGGACTGAAACTATGCTCCACTGTGCAGTTTCACGGCTTCCGAAATCTTTGTGGAAGGGCAAACAGGCTCCAACATCGAAATCAATCTAGATTTGAGTTTCTCAGCGGGAGGCTGTGCTACTTCTGGGGTGTCTGTACGAGCTGCATGACCTCAAGCCTCTGCATCTGCTTTGTAGCTCTCACGATACACGCGTCCGCGAGCATTGGAAATCCGCTGTAGAGCCGCTGTGCCACGCGGGCGGCATTTCTCCAGTACATGGCCGACTGATCAAGGTAGAACATGTGCTGCAAGGTGTTTCCAAGCTTTCTCAAGGCAACTGCCATCTCTCGGTAGCTATAAGATATATCATTAGGTAAACGGGGCACGTGAGAAATGGCAAAACGAGACAAGCGAGCGGGACTGTAAAGAACGTGCTGCTATGAAAGCCGTGTTTCGTACTTACAGGTGGTATAATTCTGGGACTGCCCCCTTTTCCTGAGCTGCGACGATGTGCTGATTTCGGAGCTGGATCCATCGCCAGAGTTCCGTGATGTCAACGCCCTTGATTTTACCGACACCATGGTCGGTCTTGTCGAAGGCAGAATACGAGCCGAGTCCGGGGATGTCGGCGACGGGAGGAAGTTCGTCTCCGTACTGGCAGCGGCGGCAAGTGCACGCGAACATCCACTTGAAGAAAAACTGCCTCTGGCGAAAGGCTTTTGTGTCGGCGGTGTCGATGTACGACAGTACTACCTCCTCGTCCTCTGCGATGTCACGAATCGTGATACACAACATCTTGCCGTCCGCATCGATCTCGTGGATCGTGTTCGGCTCGCAGGAATGGTTCATCTGGGATAGGTTCCGGTATAAGCCGAGGCGGCGAGTTCCATCTTCTGCCCTGAAACCGAAGGCGTTGTTGAAAAAGATCAGAACAGGATGTGCAAGCATTCGAGTGTTTGCGTCTGCAATGCAGGCCATCCCGGCGGCATCACTGTGGTGACTCTCTCTGAATGACTCGACTATTCCTTGGATGGCGGGGGCTGCGTATGCAACATGAAGCTTTTCCAGTTGTTGCCTACGGTCATCTTCGAGAGCCCGCCACTGGGACATGATAGAGACTACGTGCTGCTCGTGCGGCACATTGCTTTTGACATTGTCAAAGTCGGATGGTACTCCAACCGCCAGGCTCACGGACGGCCTCTCTGCTAGCACGATGCTGCCAATCGGAATAGCTGCGGATGCGAAGATGCCTAGTCCCTTGCCCTCGGACGGTCGGACGTCGAGAACGTTGAACCAGCTTTGTGCCATGTTTGACCTTGTCAAGTGTAAATCGAGTGTGTTCCAGGTGGAGTTGCTAGGCTCACGGCGATAGCCACTTAGCAAGGACAGAGAGGATGGCGAGCGGTCATAAGCCGAGCGAATGATCGACGACTGTGTTCATCATAATCAGGGTGGAAAGGAACGCGACTGATTAGACTCATCATTTCGGCGGGAACATATTGATGTGTTTGCCTTGGGCATCATTGTTTTGCTGGGCGCGCCTCGTTTTAGCGAACACTACGACGACTGCATTGTCCGGAAAATTGTTCAGACAAACGACACACGTGCGGTTTTCATTGTTCATTCGAGCCCCGGAGCGGAATAACGATTTGGGGTGCCCATTGTTCGAGCGCTTGGACCACAGGCTTATCAACAACATTGTGAATAAAACGTGAAGGGATTCAATATTTTGATGACTCGGGAAGAGCTCGACGGAAGCATGATTATACTTTTTAAATTTGCAAGAAAATAGTGGGCATTATGAACATGCCCGAAAACCCCTCAAGATTTGTCACTTCTTAAATAGCATGGACAAGTCATCGGAAACCACGAAAACCCTCTCAGACTACCACTGGACGAACTCTGCTTCATAACCGCAACGCAAATATATTCTGTGATGTTTTGTAGGAAAAACGGGTCGATGTGAGAAAAGCATGCGATGAATGATTCAGAGGGATTTGTTGACAGTCTTCGGATTCCGAAAGGGGAGAAATATAATGAAGGTAGGAGAGCTCTGAAGCTTTAGACGTTCTAGTCACGTTAGGGTTAGCTATAGTCTATTACTCGAACTTTTTTATTATATAATCTGTAGCTAAGTCTAATGCCTGATCCAAAGCGTTCTCTACGACGGGCTATTTCAACGGGTAGCTTCTTATAATCTCAGGATAATCCCTTCGGAGCCGTAGGCTATACTAGCGTGCGCTTTACTTAGGTCGGCCTATTATTATAGATTTCGAAGGACTACTGAAGGGCGTTCTAGACTATTAATGCTGCGATTGCATCCTTATAGGGCATAGTAGGCGCGTTTTCCTAATTATACGTGCGGTTTAGGCCGAGTGCCTGGTTGATCACGCTGGAATGAATGCGACTGAAGAAGCCAGGAGTGACTTGCAAGGCCCTTTAGGTGGCAAGGCGTACTATATCATACGCGCGGCAACTTCTCATAACTACGCGAGCCCTATTGTCACAAGGTGTTGAGCTTTCTACGGCGGACGCTAACCGTAGCGTCCGAAGACATGACTCAAAATTACCGGGAATGGTTCTCTCATTGTCGCTAGCACCTGGAATCACTATTCCTTCAAAGTCGGGTCTTCCCGTCAAGGTGCATCGCTCCCATCGTTACCCGTTAACATCGATTTCACTCGAAAGTTACTTTCTTCTCCATTGCTATCGTCAGTTACACTCGTTTCGCCAGCGGAGTGTATGTTAGCCACAGGAATTTCCCTGTGTGCACAGGATTGGGTCGAAAATTGGTTCAGTTTTGGTTCGAATTGGTTCGGATTAGGTCGTGCGCCGACCCACCCCTTCCCACCCACCGAAGTGGCCTTGTTTCACTCTCAAAAACAGAGGTCACTGAAGTATGTTATCACTCTAACAGGGTTGGAAACCTTGGAATATTGCTTGGATCGCTTACGCCGTCGCCGACATAAAGGCCATGTGCGTCCTGACGTTACCGCCGGTCGCACGAAAAGCTTAGCATCGCTCAAAACCAAGGAGACCGACACGGACTCGGGATCAACTAACGATCATGGGGTGAGCTCCCATGCCTCGAAAACCACACAACAATGACATGAAATATCAAGATCCGCCGGCACCACAACGATGGCAAAGGTTGGAGGTCCAGATACGCACTTAGTATCACCTTAGCATCATCTTAGCATGCACTTTAGCATCACCTGAGGCGGGTAACTGGTCTCTCACTTACGAAACTTTACGGTTAACGGCTGAGCTCCGCCACTCCTGCGTCTTCCAGTTCTCTAGAGGTCTGGGGTTTCCTTGGAGGGAAGTCCATAACATAGGCACCCAACACCACAGTTTATATCCATATAAGTACGCGCCAACTCGCCAAAGTTGGGCTTCACTCTTTTCTTACACCTCCTCGTACTAGCACCTAGTATACTTTGCGTTAGGTTTCTGTCAAAGACACTCATTTATAGTGGTAGCACACGTCATCACCGGCTTTCCCACCAGGCGCCCAAGCGCCACTGTCCATGAGCTGACAGACCCGATACATTGCATTGACCCAGCGCGACTCTCAGGTTAGTCCAATCGTCCTATTATTATCTGACCCGAGCCACCTCCACCGGTAGCACTCATCATCACCGGCTTTCCTGCCAGGCACCCACAGGGGGCCACTTCCGGTGGCAACGGTTTTACACAGATTCTAATTACGGACAGGCATTGGTTCAGCTGGGGCCTAAAAGAGTTAGAATCAGTACTTGGTGGAAGACCCTTTACATGGTCAGCTCCCATTATCCAAGCAGTCGTTAGGGCTGTTGCCTATACCGGTATGGCCACCGGATTCTACTAGCAATGCAACTTTGCTTTCGACGACACCTAGATCCGACTATGAGTGGTTAATTCACTAAGCCTTTTTACGCCATCCCTTACGGGCAAGAAGGACTATCTCTTATAGCGCTGGGTTAACGATTTATCACTGATGTCACCACTAGCGCCCTCCTCAGGTCGTTGTACATTCTTTGATACGGTGGTCAAGCCACTATTAAGATATGCCCGCCGCTCCACTACCATATGGCCTCTGAACTGCACTCGTGCGACTCTGAGAGTCTCCGCGACGAGCTTGGCTGCTTATTGTCTCCTCGAGCTTTCGCTCGCCACCCTATAGTAAGATCATACCTCCACCAAAAACGTGCCTAAGGTCCAGGCCCATAGTAATTAGTGTAGTGCTTCACGAGCATTCCTCGCGCTCCGGTCCCTCACGGGCTATTCCGGTCGCTTTTTCAGGGGCGGTTCTCGTACATCTCACCATCATCGCAGATAGGGGTCCTTTGGAATTATTACCATCCAGTGCGCACTTATCGCACCTGCTGCAAGGCCGCTTTCGCGCCCTCCGCGGTATCCTTGGGAAGAGAGGTTCAAGCAATTTGATAGTTATGACGTTATGTATGTAACGATTTGGCATCGAGAGAGCATGAAATGGATGATTCAACTGGCATTGTATTGACAGTCGTCTGGTTCTAAAAGAGAGGAAATAAAGCGAGTGCTAGAGAGCTCTGAAGCTCGGTTTATATGCTCGATTAGGTGCTCCAAGCTGATGACTCAGCTGCTCCAGGGAGCACCGGTACGTACCCTTACCTGCTCCACGTCACAATAGTGTAGCAGGTGCCCAACGTGGCCCCCTACTAGCCTGAGTTCGGTTTTGCGGGAGTCGTGGACCTAGGCATGTCTCATCCTAGCAATATGACCCACTCCCCTTTAGATTGTTTGCTCCCCACTAATTTTTAATCTGGAGGCACAAGGCCTGGGTACTGCTTTCCAGCCAGCGTGCAAACAAAATGAAGACCTACTCAAACTGCCGTAGTCCATCCCTCCTTACTCAAGGGAGGTTGAACGGGGCTTGGCTATCCAGTTATCACATCTCTCTCGAAGGTCTTCACTAGTTCATGATGGTTTTGATCTACAAAATTGAGCAAGCTTGTGTAGGCCAAAGCAAGACCATGTCGTGATGAATAACTCAAATAAGCCATGGACTCGACGTCTTATTGGAAGTACAGTGCCACAGCGCTACAACTAGGTCTCAAATCGATGAGAGCTCATCGTAATCGATCTTGGTGGCCTTCACAGCCTCACAGTCTTGCTGAGTGAAGAGCGTGATGAAATCAAGGCCTTGTATGTCGCCGGGATCAGGAAGCTCCAGCTCGACCTTGCATCGTGAGACGTGTACTCAAACGATCACGCCTTGCCGAGCATCTGCTGGTGTCTCGTGGTGCCCTGGGAGAACCTGATATACGATAACGTGAGCTCTTTGCCTTTCGAAATGTCGCATGTCGCGAGGATGTACATGGTGGGGTCGGGGCTGATCTCATCGAATATATTCAAGCTTGCAGCAGTGTTTGATGCGTGCCGCCAAGGAAAAGAGGCTCTTGAGGCTCTCGTTCTAGTTTTTGAAGTATTCATATGCGCTATAACATGTCAAAAGCAGCTGACGACCTGTGATGGAGAAAATGTCACACTACGTCGTCAGAATGTTCTATGACTGTCCAGTACTGATTTCGATCTCATAAATAGTACCACAGATCTTTCGGCGAGAACTTGTCTACTCGGCAACATGGAGGGGACAGAAAGGCGATTGAAGAATCGCCATTGGGCTTGACCGAAGATAGCGTTGCTTTGATCTCTGTGAGAGGTATCACCATGATAAAGCCCATTTCCGTGGGAAGCAAGTAACTACCTTGATGGTAGGGTTTTCTCACCAGACGAGGTTGCCAACGATTGACTCTCGCGTTGCGAAGGCGCAGAAGACTTTTCCCAGAGCGTAGCGGACCTCAAACTTAGCTAGAAATTCGTCTGCCATTACGGCACGCTGAGTCGCAAGGAACGCCGTTGTCCGTTAGTCGCATCACAATGCGATGTGAGAACCAACATGTGTAGGGCGATGTGGATTATCTTTTCTGGATAACGGACGGGAGGTGGATACAAGATTATTTGAATTTGCAGCCGGAGAACGTAGAGACAGTATCACGTGCACTAAGATCAAGGACTTAAAAATGGGCCAAAGTACGCGCGGGAGATTCGAGGGCTTGATATAATAACGTCCTCTCTTCAACACCTGCACCAGTCCAGTGAGTAGGGACCAGTTTGCCACAAACCGCGAGAGCAGACATCGGACTAGCAGTGTATAAAGCTCGACCATCAATCACCGGGAAGCCAATCTGCAGGATCTCTCCAGGGGCACAATAACTATCAAGAAAGCAGCATGGTATAGCCCATGTGTTCATATGGCAGATTTCCCCCACGGCCGTTGTGTGCATGTTTATCATCCTCAGATTGGCCAATTCTAGCTGTTTTTCATGCCGCTCTACAAGCTAATAGATAGCTCGATCAGTACGAGCACAATTGAGACATATAACAGGTAGAGAATAAAACACAGGGCTGGCATGCATCTCACATAATTCAGAATACCTCGGAGGAGAGGCTTGCCGGTTGTTAGTCTCATTTAATGGGACGTTCTACAAGTCAGCTTGAAGGGTGGTGGACCCTAGGGTACCAGATGGAGAAAGTGATCATCGAACCGCCCCGGAAATCTGCGATCTGTGGACTACCGTACCTAGGGCGACTGGGCCTGGCCTTTTTCAGCCACGGGCCTCGAGCTGAGACTCAAAGCTTCATTACGGGGATCTTAGTGAGGCGGCGGCCAAATTCCCCACCCGGACAATTTACACCAGTTTATCCACCAGATATTTGGGGAAGCGGTCCGATTTTTTTATTTGGCCACCCTCTCGCTTGGATCATAAATTGAGGAACTACTCGTGCTGACCTTAGCCGTAACGCTAATCTTTGCGGCCCGTGTTCCAGGGATCTAGTTGATGAGATGGTGCCATTCCTGGCACACTAATGTGGCCACCGAGTCTGGTCCGTCGACATTCGTGCCCCGGGCCTACAGCAACTGTGCCGCGGCGGGAGTCTGTGGCTTAGAGCGGCGATTGCGGCTGCAAGCTTTGTCTCACTGCAGGCTTGGGCGAACTCTCCTTGAAAAACAGACTGACGCCAGGATGAAGCGGCCCTAAAAAAATAGAGCGTTTTAGAGTTTCTAGAGAGATGAGGCTGAGCCTTGTCCCATACCAACAGGCAACTACTGCGTAGGTTCGAAGCGAGTGTGGTAGCGCTCTGGCTTTAAGCGACTTGCGGCTCGCGGCTTGATAGACCCAGTGTGACGCTGCAAAAACGGAAGCCGCTATTGCAACACCAAGTAATAACGCCTTAAATAGGTGAATTATCATACCTAGCTACTTGAGTTAGTCATAGGTATCCCCATGCTAGATATCCGCGGGTGAGCTCGGGCGCGACCTGGACAGAGTCAGTACCTCAACCCTTGGGTTATATTGACGCTACGGGTGATCTCCGGCCATGTGTCAATGGGTGCGCCCGAGGCCGGAGTCTCGGGATGAGATCTGTGTTGTTGTTGTTGTTGTTGTTTCGGAAGCACCCAATGGGTCTGCCACTTGGTCTTCCTGAAGTAGTAATTACTATCCTGCTTGCACCCATGACTCATGACCAACATGAGCCGCATGCTCCCTGCCCCTGCAATACCACCACTTCAAACGCCTCTTTCACCTTGTTCCACCTTTTACCCTGACGACGCTTTTCAGGCTTTTAGGAGCCTTTAGAGTTTGCGCGGATCGGACACGGCGTCTTGGTTAGTGCGTGAGCGCACTAGCATGGCTATAGAGTGTTCCAGCCGTCCCCCACTAGTCTCCCAGTTGACAAAGTTGCGCACGTCTAAACCTCTACGCTCTAATCTAGTGTGTGGCTGACATTGCGATGAACCCCTGACAGCGATCGATGAGGCGAACGCCCTAGCCTGTGCATCGATGGCTAGCAACAGGGCCCCGGGGAATACGTAGCCCCTGCGTTTATTTGTTAATCGCCGACCACATTGCCGTCCTTCCCGATTCGAATATCGCTCAGGCCGCCCTCCTTGACTAGCCAAGAGTCTCAAGCGTCAAGTCCGAGCGTTTTAATGGCACAAGACCCTTGTGACAAGAGCAAGACTGTGTCGCCCCCTCACTCCGGGATTCCACAAAGCTTTGCTCAGCGCCGCTGTTATCACTGGGACATCAACAGTGCGGCCCTTACTTTTATCCCCGGAGACGCTCCAAAGTCGTTCGAACAAAACGGATGCGTTCGCGGCGCTGAAAGGCCTCATCATGTCCTCCACCTCAGCCCCATTTGGGCAGCCGGCCGCCACCGAAGGCGACTATTTCGTGACGAGGGGCCTCTTCCGCATGTACGGCGTATCGACGGTAGATCCAGCTGCAGGTTTCGTTCTCGCGTTACGACCCCCACCAGGATATGTCTTCGAGACCAAGGCCAAGTCAATCGTCGTTGGCAGCGCCTTTGTCGCTCTCGCCATGATTATTCCTACAACAGCTCGACTGGTGCTCCGGGGACGGAAAGGATCCGTTCTGCGCTTTGGCTGGGACGACTGGACTATCCTGCTGGCGATGGTGAGTTTCCTTCTCAGCTCATGATGGTCCGTTAGCCACAGCATCTGCGAGTACGTCAGGGCCTAGGGGACTCAAGTCAACTAACAGCTCTAATGCATCGGGGCGTAGATCGTAGGCTTGGGCTACCCCGTCACGCAAATGACTCTCCCTTTGTTGGGGGCGGCCGGTATACACACTTGGGACATGAACTACGAGCAATACAGGGTCGGCTTCAAAGGGGCCATGATCGCGCGGTCCATATTCTATGTCACAGTCGGTCTCACCAAGCTCTCCATCACGCTGTTTGTGCGGCGCATGGCGTACCGCACGTCTCTGTCGTGGCAGAGATTCATCGACGCCTTCCTTGCCACCATCATCGCGTACGTCCTGCTCGCCATCTGTTGGAACACGTTCGCCTGCAACCCCATAGACGCGCATGGGGACCTCGAGGTCCGGGGTCGGGGTGCGCCGCCCGTGTGCACCGACTATTATATGCAGACCCGCGTCCTCGCCGCTATGCACGTCGCGCAGGGTGTCATCCTGCTCTTCACGCCCATCGTGTTTCTCTGGAAGGTCCGCATGGATCAGGCCAAGAAGATCCGACTCTATGTTATTTGGATCGTCGGTGCGCTGGCCATCTCGGGCGGCATCCTCCGAGAGCTGCGCCCGGACCCGTCGGCGGATCTGAGCTGGAACTACACCGAGATACTCGTGTGGACCTCAGTCGATCTCACGCTCGAGCTCCTCGTTGCGTCGCTACCGGTCCTGGACGGCGCGTTGGTGAGCGGCTGGCACAAGGCCACAGCCCACATGACCGAAGGCATTTCGTCCCGGGCTCAAAACAGCACCACCAATAGCAGCGGAAGGCACAAGCGCTGGCCCGGCGGCGGGTACCAGCCGACCTCGGAGACGACCGTCTTGCACACAAAGGCCTCTGCCAGGGCGGCAGAGAGGGACAAGTCCGACTCGCGGGAGAGCATCGTGCAGAAGCGCCAAGGGTCAGACGCCGGGATCGAGATGACCATCTTGCGCACGCAAGAGGTCCACTTGCTGTACTCGCCCAAGCAAGAGCAAGCCGGGCATGAGACGTCAACGCCGCGCAAGGACTTCTATCTAGATCGACACGAGTGGCGCCAGGATGTCGTTACTCCAGCAAGTCCGGTGGTCCTGGGGGCAGCAAAGACGTCTGCTATTTGAACATGGAGAAGCCAGCTAGCATTGCGAGCTTCTTGGGCTGGCCGTACTTGTTAAGAACATATATCCTATTATTTCTTTTGGGAATCATGGACCTCAGCCTTTGCAGTTCGCCATTGAAACCATCCCTGGTGCGCTCTCTGGTCCACGGTTCCGCATAGGGGTCTGGCCCTAGAGCCATGCGAATCGTAGAGTTTATGTGAAAGATTGAAAGTACGAGTATCACGCTGTCAATACATAGGCACCCGACAAAGTTTAGGTTAGTAGACGTCGGTGAGATACAACTACGAAGACCGAAGTACGCTGTGTATATATGGCAATATTAGTACGCAATTCAGCGATTCGTCCGTGATGAAGTAGCTTTTTTTCAATGCTTTAACAAACAACAGTACGCATATTCGAACGCCTTCGTGATTTCGTCCACTCTTCAGTGGCTAAAATGATCCCATTGTCACCACCATTCCCGCCATTCCTGATAGCAGGCTCCGACAGGGACGGATTCACATCAAGCCTAGACTCAGACCCGGCATCGCCACGCGAGTTCCAGTCGCTCACGACGCTGTGCCCGTCCGACACGTCGCTGGAGTAGCGGCCGACGTCTCCATCGCTTCTACCCCTGCCACCGCACATCTCAGTGTTCATGTCTCTGTCGTCGAACCGCGTGTTGAGAATACTGTCGTCGACATCCCTGCGCAAGTTCTTCTTGATCCGCCGGCCGCCCGACCCGCCGAATGTGGTTAGCTCGTTCCTGTCCGCCATATTTGCTGGGTTGTTGTCGTTGCAGTCGTTGAGGTTGTATCTTGTGCCGCGGTGTCGGAACTTGGCCCAGAGAGGGCGGAGCATTGGGATGGAGACGACAATGATTGCGAGCTGTTGCTCGAACACCATGAGGAACAGATTCAGCGGCGAGCCCTCGGTTATATCACCCTTTAGTGTCACCTCAATGATGTAGATGGCTCGGATTATGCCCACGATAACCATCCCCAGCCCGACTAAGAAGGCGATGGATATGCCGACCTTATCCAAGGTGCTCATGTTGAGATTCCAAATTGTCCCTAGTTAAATAGGGTCAGTCAAACGTCTGCGCGGCTTTTCTGCCTTCCTAGGTTGATATAGTAGTCGCGCTCTCCTCGATAGATCCAGAAATAGACACTCGCGTGGATGAGAAACCAGAACTTACACAGCGGTAGCGCGATAACGATAACGTCCAGAATCACATTAATGCTTACATCGGTCTGGAAGAATTTGGGCCTGTCCCCGCACTTCACAACTGCCGCAAGCCGCAGGTCGTATGCGCCAGCGATAGGGGTGCATATGAATATTTGACCGATGAAGGACGCGATAACCCACACCGAGACCAGGATCATGGTGGCGTAGATCGCCTTGCGCATACTGCGGCCTACAAATATGCGCAGGTAGAAGCAGCACACTGAGATTTTGGTTGCGGCAGTGGCAAGGAGGAAGAGGGGCTGGGTCACGAAGGCGAGCTAGGCCAGGGAGTAGTGTCAGCCAGAGATTATACTACGAACATGAGCTACAATCGAAGGTTTGAAAGCCCGTCGAGTTGCCGTGCCATAAGATAGTGCTAGTGCTTACGAGCATGATGGTTGACAGGTTTATGGCGACCTCGTTGGCGGGATAACCGGACCCAAGGATGTCAACTATTTTTTCAGGGGTAAACATTAGCAGTTGAGTAGGAGCAAGACTATCTGTGTTCTTGAGTAGGAAGACGAGTGAAACTGAGGGCAGATTAGACGGGCTCACAGCATATTAAGTCGACTAGTGAGCCCGTTGCTAGCACTGTCGCGATGAGTGTCCACCAGTCGTCCCATCCCACAGCAGCCGCCATCGAGCGCGAGTAAAAACGCATGGCAACGACGGCGTATACGACGACGTGCATGATACAGGCGATCACCAAGAACCCAACAGTCGCCGGATGTATGTCGACAGTCTGCCAGTGATATGGCGATTTGTCAGGAGGGAATAGCGGAAGGAGGGCCTCCATTGTTCGCTACAATCTTCAGAAGCTTGCGGTGAAGACGAAAATAGGTAGACGACGCAGCACTGCGCCGTGCGTGGAAGATTCGAATATGCGCTGGTAAATGGATACAATATTCGCTTGAGGAAAGGTTGACAGAGGAAATCCAGCGAGGATTCCTCCAAAGATGCGTGAACAAGGTCGGGTGTGTACTCGAAGTATATCTGAAGGTGCGAAAGGGAGCCTTGCAGCCTCTCACTCGCCGGTGCCCCCCGTCGACCGGGGACCCTAAGCTACCAAGGAAGAAGCAGGGGCGGCATGGTCTCTCCGGAGAAGCAGGACCTTGTTCTCGGTGTCATCTCCCCTATGTGCTCTGTGCCGACAAGCCTCCGCCACACAAAAAGTGGAGAATTGACTCACGTTATTCTAGCAGTGACAACACACTTCACTATATCTGTCGCGAAGACTTATCGGCACAGAGCACATGATGCAATAAGCAGCACACAGTTAGCCATTATTATTGGCCCGCTATTTCGCGCGTTTGCTAAGGCCTGTTCCCCGGAAAAGTAACTACCTTACACTAGCGTAGTTGACTTTTGGCCGAAACTATCAAATATTCCGCTTTTCTCAATAACTATCAATTGATACATGACGCAGAGCGCAGGTTAGCAATGCACGCTGTCTTAGGTGACATTCCAAGTCATGCACTTGAGTTCAATACTTCCTGCAGCCCGTAGAGGCTCCAGTTCGAGTACGGGAGCATCAATACATGACAGATGGGCTTCTGGCATCATCAGAAGTGGCCCAAATATTCCCTTCCAACCCGACACGAGGGTTTACACATTTTCTGACCCGAGGTCAAATGGTTCCGTCGAGACGGAGCACATCACACGACAGTCTTGAAATAGAAAATGAGCATCCCTACAAATCTGCCAATACAAGGATCGCAGGAGAAGTCATGGCAAACAACACACGCAAAGCCAAGAACGCGGCCAATGCAACGGTGTGCTGCCGTCGGGTCAGCACAGGCCTAGGACACACCAAGCCGTCTGACGATCCTTGCGCTCCAGGAGTCCGGGCCCGGCCGCACAATTAACATTAGTTTGCAGAACATTTCCAGCCTCATCGGTTCTTCGTGGACACGTCGTTCTGCGAGAGGGACGTTGCTTGGACAAGAGAGAGCACTAGATATGCTCAGCTCATGAAACGCCTTTCGAAGTTATGCTAGCACTGTGAAAGGCATGCTTAATCTTGGAAAAGACCTTGACTATCACTAATCTGTCTGTTGATCGATTTCAGGGGTCACGCGCCGTGCCGTGCCGTGTATCAATTCGCACTGAGAATTCTAGGAAGCTGATTCGACTGTGCCACGTTGCAACGCGGCCTTCGAAGTAAAGTGGTGTGACAAAACTGCCAGATTTACGGCGAGAGAGACCAACAGGACGCTCGGACAGCCAATGCGACCCGCATCCTGCATGTGATATCCCTAACCTGTTTCGGCAGCATATCATTCGGAGTGCACATGAACCCCTACACCCCCTTATCTGAACCCTGGGACCTAAATCCTCAGTGCCCAAAGCCAGCACAAGGACTATCAGCTGTAGGTTGGGCTGCTTTCTCCTTGCTGTAGAACATGCCTACAAGACGGCAGTTGTTCGAAGTGGCGATGATGTATCTTGCTTTAGAGAAAGCAGACTGTAGAGATTCCATGGTACCAGTCATGTACCTTGGGGTAGAAGCGTCGGCCATATGCCAGGACTCCATTTTGATGCTAGATGCCAGATAATTGAGGGGCACTCCGTCGGCCCACTGGCTTCGCTGTCGTGGCGGATGGCGTCAGCTGCATAGCTCCCTGAAGATATTGGTCGTCCGCCGGGGGCCATTCCAGCATCCCGGTTCAGAGCCAGCCTTCCGGCCTAAAGATATGAAGAGCACGAACCCATGCGCTGTCTCTTTTCTTTTTTTTTTCTTTTTTCTTTTTGTGGTTTTTGGTCCTCCGAGCTCTCCTTGCCGATCATAATCCCACCGCTTAGTGCTTATTGTCAGCTGAGGCACGGCCCGAAAGCAGAACAAATCAGCCTCCCACCCAACCGAGCACATCATGGAAGCAGCCTCACCAGCAGCTCGAGCGTTCAAGGTCGCCATCGTCGGCGGTGGCATGACGGGGCTCACGGCCGCGTTGCACCTTGACCGGCTTGGCATCGACTTTATCCTCCTAGAGTCTTACGCGGATATCACCCCCGAAGTCGGTGCGAGCCTGGCGCTGTACCCAAACTTCCAGCGCGTGCTCGACCAGCTCGGCGTGCTCGATGAGGTGCACGCTGAATCAAGCGAGCTGTGCCGGATAAGCTGCCGCAACCTCAAGGGCAACATCCAGTTCAAGCACAGTATTGCCCAACAGATCCGCGCCGGGACTGGCGGTTATGGTGTAGCGACCTTTAAGCGGTCGCAGTTGCTGCGGATCCTGCATCGCAACATCAGCCAAGAAGGTAGGAGGAAGATTATCACAGGGAAAAAGGTCAAACAGATCGAACCGCTTGCTGGCGACGAGGGCGTCCTGGTACATATCGATGGGGATGTCGCCGAGTCTTTCCATGTCGATGTCGTGATAGGCGCCGACGGCATCAACAGCGTCACTCGGGCTGAGATGTGGCGCCTTGCAGAGGAGGCTGAAGCTCACATCTTTAAGGGTGACCAGGGCGAAGGTAAGAGTCTCGCCGCATCGTTATCATAACAAGATTGACCTAGGAATTCCTTACCGTAGACCTCGAAACGGAGTTCGGCTGCGTCTTCGGCCTTTCCCGCAAGACGGGCGACCTCGAGAAGGACCTATCCTACCAGATCTGTTCGCAGGACATGACAATGGGCGTCTTCGGCGGGCCCAACGGCGAGGCCTACTGGTTCATCTTCTTCAAGGTGCCGCTGGCAAAGGGACACGCTAACATTCCAAAATGGGACGCATTTGACGATCCCAAGAGCGTCGAGATGTGCAAGAAGCTATCGCACGCCAAACTCACCGAGACGACGACGTTTGGCGACGTCTACGCCAACTGCCACCGCATCACGACGCAGGCGTGCCCTCATCACTGTTTACGCACGTGGAACTATGGCCGGATCATATGTCTTGGAGACGCCGTGGCCAAGATGAACCCCTTTCTCGGGCAGGGCGGTGCACAGGGCGCCGAGTCGGTGGTGATGCTCGTCGACCGGCTACACGAGGCGCTTCAGAGGCACGAGGCCCCGGTCATGGGGAAGGCAGGAATCACGACGGCCAAAACACCAGCAGAAGAGTCATCCGAAGGGGCCAACGATATGAAATCCAATCTGGCCACAAGCAAGCCCACAACTGCCGAGATAGAGCGCATCCTCGCGAGCGTCAGCAAGGAGCGGCAGCCCCGCGTCCGGGCTCTCGTGGACGACAGCCAGCAGATCGTACGCATATCATGCTGGTCCGGCCGGCTATTCCACTTCGTGGGCAAGTACATTACACCCTGGATTCCCACGTGGGTCATTGTCGCGCAGGCTCTCGGGCCGTGGAAGGGGGCTTACCTGTCCAAGAGTCTGCCTCAGCCTCTCACCAAGAGCGCGTAAACCCGCCCGGGTTTTTCTAGAGCTTGTAACTCATCGTTACCTTGTGAGACGCGTAGCATATGTACGATATGCGTTTCTAATTGCGGCTTCCTATGCTACACAATTTATCTAGAACACAGGAGTTATAAATCCCCAGTTGGAAACATTGCCACTTGCTGGGAGTGAGCGGTCTAAACAGCGAATGGTCCGTTCAGTGTCATGTCAGACTATAGTATCATTGCATCTCGGAATTGGCGATCGGCGCAGCTCAATTCGCAAGAAGGGACACATCGCGCCTTACTATATCATGAGCACGGGGTTATGGTGTCCCGCACACCTTCAGGCTTGGTTTCCCGTGTACCGATATTCATCGGAGCAGGCCCAAAGCGGCAAGTAAACCCGGAACGCGCAGCGGCTTGTCTAAACAAGCTTCAATCGTCCCCTCCACCACATCACGGCACTTCACCATCGCGATCCAGTGCCAGGGTGCCCACCATGTGGAGAATTTTAGGTAGTGCATTGAGGAATGTCATGATTCTTGGCGTTATCTTGGCCCATGTGCCACGGCGGGCTCAGCTCGGGTGATCGACACTGCTGATTGTGTACCAAAGATTGTGTCACTTCAATATGCAACATGCCCATATTAAGCCTGGCAAGTCGGTAATTCCGGCGAATGCGTGTGTGGTTCATGCAAGCGTCAGATCGACTCCAGAAGTCCCAAAGAGCCTATGCGGAGAGACTGCCGGGCTGCCGGTCCGGACTGTGGGGTCTATATAGTGTGAGATATAGATGTGCGGCTTCTTCGGGCCATTGATCAAGCTCAGGTGGCGCATAGGACGCGCATGAAACAGAAGCACAGTCCTCTTTCACGATGCTAGGGGATGTGTGTAAGGCACGCAACACGCGACATTTTGGAAATGAAGCTTCGCAGCCTAGAAGCAAGTCACAGCAAGTCCTGCGAAGCACTGCACTTGTGTCTTTTGTTATCGGTAGACTTCACTCTCAACCGCAGATGACAAGCACGAAGTGCAAGGCGTTACCAAATCCAGATGCTCAGGCGAGTTGCAGTCCGGCATTGAGGCCCGCTCTAGGGGCAACCCGTTGTTATCAGACCAAAATATCAAGCTCCGGGGGTTGTCCTTGTTCTCGCACAAGCCCGCATGTCAACTATCAACTCAGCGCATATTGAACGCCTCAAGTGTGCGGCCCTCGAAGAAGCTTTCAGTCAGCTTTCGCGGCGACGCGAGAGAGCAAGCCCCGACCAGTTCGAAGCACGCATCAGCCGCGGGACGCAGGATGAGCGGGAAAACCGCACCCCGGAAAGCTACTACCACGTCCCCGTCTTCGACCACCACGTCCTGCCTGATGAACTCACCAATCGTGCCATCCGAGAGCAGAACTTTGCCCCACCTCTTGAGAGCCTTGAAGTTTCGACGCGGAGCTCCCTCGTTGGAAATGGCGTCGCCGTCGTCTCCATCGTCGTCGTATCGATCCTCGACATCGTCGCTCAATAACCTGAGGTTCTCCACGTCCTCGTCGTCTATGTTTTCATTTCCTTCAAACTGGGAAGATAGAGACAGGCATCTACCCACCGCGTGGTGGAAGTCTTCGAACGACTCATTCAACGTTATTCCGAGCAGCTCCGACCGCGGACGTAAGATGGTCTGGATGATTGACTCGAAATACCCCTTAGTCTCCTGCGGCCACGGCGGGACAAACCCAACGCAATGTCCCAGTCGGACTCCCCGCAAGTTCTCCAGGACTTTGCCGTCTTCTGAGAACCCAAGTCTGCCCTTTGGAGACGAGGGTGGGATCGACCGGCTTGTGCCGAGATGGCGAAAGTCTGGTACCCAGGACGGCGTGTGCGCAGGGAGACTGCTGCGCTTGAACGCCAGCACCCGCAGGTCAGCCGTCGAGTCGATCAGGTGCATTGCGTAGACTTGGTAGACCTTGTCCCACGACATCGAGTAGTCTGGGAGGAGTTCCGAGGAGATGTCATCTTTGAGAAGCTTGCCCACGAGGCCCCACAGCGCGTATATTCGGTCGTGCGGGAGGTAGCACTGCACGCCACACGTTCTGAGCAGGAGCTGCAGCAGCAGGTCGCTGAACGTAGCCCACTGGCTCGATTCTCGCCAGGTAGAGCCGTAGTCCGACTTGCACTCCTGCTCGGCAGCAGCCTTGAACCATATTCTGGTACCCAACATAGTGAAGATTCGTGGCGCAAGTAGCGCGTTCGACCCGGAGAGATGGAAAGCACCCATGAAGAATTCCAGGGCTGCTAGGGAGGTCGAGTGCTGTCCGGCTTGCAACACAGCTCTGCTATTTGCAAGCGAAACTTCTTGCACTATCCAAGCTCGTGTGAACCACGGGCGTCTGTCAAGAAGCTCCCAGGCGTGGCCTGTACTCTTTAGCTTCTGATGTACAGCTGGATGTGATTGCTCTAAGGTCTTGACGTAAGTTGTGAGATCTTTGCTTTCTGAGGTCTTGGATATCTCGTGGAGCTCGGTGATCGCTTCGAAGGCACGACCAATATCATCGTCCTCGTCTGTAGTGTTGAGACCAAGCCAGAGGATGACATCCTCAGCCAGGGAGTAGATGTCGGACATGCGTGGCACCTGCTTCGCCTTCTCGACATCGTCGGCCTGGTTGAGGCAGATGGCGTCTATCCAGAAAGGCTGGATGGATGTGAGCGTCTTTCGCAGTGTGTGCAATAATTGATGCAAGTTGCGGGTGGCATTGAAGATGTGCCCATCAACGAGTATCGGGACAGTGTCTGTCGGGTCGCCCCATGTGTAAGAGACTGCGCGGAACTTTGCGAAGTTGCGTATCGGATTCAGTCTGCCGTCAGACAGATGGCACCGGATCATGTCATCTAAGCCACCGGGCAGGATATACACGAGTCTGATCTCGTCATCGGTGAGAGGGTGATACAGTGTGTCGGACTTGGCGAGGGCGCAGGCCATGACTTGATTACGCAATAATGATCTGTAAGTACTGACGTGCTTCACAAAGAAGGATGTGATGATGAGTTAAGGCAGTAAAGATTACTGAGCATTCCAAATGAGGGGCATCACATGTGATGCTGACAGCGACCTGCTTGCCACGGCTGATTGGTCCCTCCTTGCAGCAAGGTGCGGGGAGTATCAGATTGCGCAACTCCCTGCCTCCACGGGTGAACCTGGGAATATCGTGCTTAATCTGCTATAGCGTCGAGGTTTTTATCTGGCTACACGTACCAAGGTGCGTAACACACTAGGCATGGAAGGCAGTGTGAATTAATTGATGTTAAACCTATAAGGCTGTAGCGTCTAGGATTCAATGGAGCATGTTGGGGCGGGATTTTTAAAGTTATAGACGTATTGATATTCAGCAATATGTTCAAGTTCAGGTGTTTAAAAAAACCACATGGCTTTCAACCTGTGGAAATGCCGGGTACAGACATCTCGTCTTGATTACCGATTAATATTACTCTCTCTGTATCCTGCTATGCATTGTCGACTATGAATGAATCTCAACGTCGCTACCTTGATCGCAAACCGCGTTTTGGAGCCCTTGGTATTGTATCTATCGATAACTGACCAATTTGATTTATCATTTTGTTGCGGTTCGCGGTCCGGCAGCTAAGACAGGATTAGGTAAACTCAGCTTTTGCCCAGGGAGCGGATCAGGACTCACACATAACTTGAGCCATTTTAAGGCCTTAGGTCGGTAAGGAAGACCTGGAGAATGATTTAGAAAGCCTAGGATACAGTCTTGTGTCCCTTAAGATTTAGGTAACGATGGCAGAAGTTTGCGAACTGATGATAGAAATAAAAAAACATCAAGCGTAATCCCATGATTGATGTTGCATCGCAAAGACCCTAGCTTAGGCAGGTCAACGTTCATTTGCTTTAGTATCTGATAGTCACTGTGCTCATCCACGACCTCATCGAAGAGGTCCCATACGCTTTGATTAATTGCGCAGAGATAGATCTCTGTGGCAATCCACCTATACAAGACATTATTGCTTGAAATCGCAATGAAAGAGGCATAGTGTACCTTGGGGCAGCTCGGAGACGGTACAGAGTAAGATCGGTTGTTTGGAGTGGCTGGCCACAATAGGCTAGATCTATATTGGTGCCCGCAGCTGCCATAGGTACACGACCAAAATCACTCGTGACTGGGGGCTCTATGCTCAAAAGAAGTATTAACAACGCGGAGGCGAGGCACCAGCCGCCCGGTGCGGCAGGAGAAAATCGTTACCGCGTGGCCTAATTAAGCAATGCCTTGGCGGGGCTGTTTCTAGGCGGCTCTGCGGCCGGGCCGCCATTCCTGCTCCATATCCTTCATTGGTTAACTACACGTCATGACCGCCGTGGTTCGCGGTACTCGGGGGCGACAGCGGTGTCTGCTCCCGGAACTTGAAAGCGGCACGGAGACAGACGGTCCAGGATAAAGAGCCTGGCGCTGACCCAACAAAGCTAAGTGGCGCCGTGGATTGGACACATGCAACCCTGCAATGCAACCTTCAATCTGACTTGACGAATCAAGGCGCTTTTAATCTGAAACGTGCGGCCAAAAGAGCTGTTGATCAAAGTCAAAGTTCACAGGCAACGAGGGGGGAATAAAGGCGTATGTTGTTGTGCGGGTTTGTGAGTTCGCGGTTGTATTTAAAGAATCAAGATACTGCCAATATTCTCTCAAACTCACTCGTTATCATCACGCACTCTTTAACCGCCTTTCTGTCGCCGTCAGCCTTCTCCGCCAAACAATATGCTTCTCTCCTCTGCCATCGCCGCCCTCGGCTTCCTCGCCGCCGAGGTTGCCGCCCACGGTGCTGTGACCAGCTATGTCATTGCTGGCACCAACTACCAAGGGTGAGCATCCCTCATGGTGCCTGGCTAGCCCCTCTGCTATACTACACCGGATACTAACGAAACTTCACTACAGCTACAACGGCTTCGCCCCAAGCTCGACCCCCGTGATCCAGCGCCAGTGGCCTGACTACAACCCTACCCTGTCGGCCAGCGACTCCAAGGTCCGCTGCAACGGCGGCACCTCGGCCGCGCTCTCGGCGCCCGTCAAGCCCGGCGACTCCATCACCGCCACCTGGTCGCAGTGGACGCACTCCCAGGGCCCCGTCATGGTCTGGATGTACAAGTGCTCAGGCGCTTTCTCGTCCTGCGACGGCAGCGGCAAGGGCTGGTTCAAGATTGCTGAGTCGGGCTTCTCGGGCGACGGCAAGACCGTCTTCCTCGATTCTGAGACCCCCAGCGGCTGGGGCATCGCCAAGCTCGTCGGCGGCAACAAGAGCTTCACCACCACCCTGCCCAGCCTCGCCCCCGGCAACTACCTCGTCCGCCACGAGCTCATCGCCCTGCACCAGGCCAACGCTCCCCAGTGGTATGCCGAGTGCGCTCAGCTCGCTGTCGGCGGCTCCGGCACCGCAAGCCCCGCCGACTCGTACAAGGCCTCGATCCCCGGCTATGCTCAGCAGGGCGACTCCAACATCAGCGTGAGTTTTCTTTGGTGCCTTGTAGCCTTTGCATTGTTCTCGATTTGTGTGTTTCACTGGTTGGATGATTGACAGCTGACCTGATGCAAAATTTAGTTCAACATCAACGACCACTCCAAGACTCAGACCTACAAGATGCCCGGCCCGGCTGTCTTCAGGGGTTAAACCTCGCCGAAATGGGTTTGGAAGGGGCGAACTTGTGGCAACATTCGCGGACGCTTTGTCTCTGCTTTGATTCGGATGTCGAAAAGAAGTACGATCAAGCGCGGTGGTGTAGCTGTTTGCGGTGGATGGAGTGTGTGAACAGTAAATTTGATTCGTAATGGTCATAAACTTGCCAGCTGTCTTGTCTCACAATTGCCACGCATAGTACATAACGTTATTCTTGGACAAATTTCAATAATTATCGAATGAGCGAGCATACATAACAGTGCTTGGCGTTGGAGTTCACGTTCGGCACGTGACTGATCGTGCAAAATTCTCAGTTGGTATTGAGGGAATGCATTGCCTTCAGTGACTCTGCTGCCTGCATATGCTCATTAAAGGATTCACGGCGGGACGGCGGTGGCGCCTCGTCTGACACTTTTCAAAAATCATATTCTACTACGAGCTGATGATTTTTTTTTTTAAATTCTGATGATGGAAGACTTGTTTCGGGTTTGAAAGTCAGAGGGTGTTTTGCAGGATACCCAAATGACTTAGTTTTTATTGGGTTTCCCCTACGCTTCAGTTTCGAAGTCCCTAAATGGCCATCTCCAAGCTAAGGCCTCCAGTCATGTGCTACGGCAAGAGGACCTGTCCATTTGGTATACTAAGCGTACCTAGCGGAGGCATGTGCAGAGGATTCTGAACTCACGTCAAGTACCAACGGTACTCTAGCAAGCTTCGACCACACTCGTAACAAAGCAGTCTAGACAAACACATTGCCATGCCATGCCTGTCCTGCTAGTTCCAAAGCGGCAACGAACTTCCCAAATCACAGGTGAAAGCATGTTAATATTAGTTGGATCTAATCATGCGGGAGGCCGCCACGCTACTGACAAACAAGACATCCTCGATCTTGGAATGCGCATCCCCATTTGTTGTCGCCAACTAGTGTGCCATACCCCGCGAACAAGCGCAGAGCATTTGGACTAGCCGATTGTGATCTTTATGCCGCAGGCAATGGAATCCATGCGGCTGAACAGAGTGGTTTTGTCCGCGGGAGAGTGTGCCGGGACCTAAGCGACTCCACTGGTGGCGTTCTTGTTAGCGATGAACAGCAAATCCCTGATCCGAACATTTGCACATTGCTAATAAATCATGTATAGTTTGGGCATTTTCCTTGTGGTTCAACCGCGTCGGAGGTTTTGCTACAAGCTGATAGATCAAAAATATTCGTGATTACTCTGCACCATGTTTTGCATAGTTCTAATAAGGAATGTACACCACATGAGTAACACAATGGTCATAACTCTATATTTAGACTCGGTGCTAACGATGCGGGAGGCCGACACGAGCCAGGCTAGTACTCCAACCTCGCCTGCCCCTCAACGCGGGCGCGGCTATGACGCCTTTGCAACTTAACTCGCCTCGTTGGACATGGCCAATTCCCCATCGTCTGTGGTTTCCTCTTCTCCCTTTCGAAAGCATGGACAGGTTCTCCCGGTACAAGCAATACGCTTATACCAGAATGAAGTCACAGAACACAGGAGTCGTCGCTGACTCTGTCGACCAGAATGAAGGTGGCTACGAGCCGACCCACGACCGAAATGACAACGACAATGCCCACAAGGGAAGTAATTCCCGCCTGCATCGCAACGCCTACCTTGGCGCCCTGCTCTTCAACATAGCCTCGTTCCTGCTCCCAGCTTTTTATGGCACCCTGTCCAAGCTATGGGTCGCCAACATTGACGCCTCGCTGGTCGTCACGACCGATAGCTACACATACATTGGTGTCTTCGCCGAGGTGCTCAACGAGGGCCTCCCACGTGCGGCATGGGTCATCATCGGCGACAAGGCCTCCCGAGGTCTGGCCGAGCGTCTGCGCCTCACGCACACCCTGATCGCCTTCCAGGCCTTGCTGGGCCTCATCATGAGCGTCGTTTTCGCCGCCGCCGCGGAGCAGTTCGCTCAGAGCTTCGTGCCGGTAGAGGCCCGGGCACAGAGCATCACTTACATCCGGCTGTCGGCCTTTTCGGTCCTCAGCTCGACCATCGAGACGGCTGTCGCCGCGAGCACGAGGGCTCTTGACAAGCCTGACGTCCCGCTCGTCATCAGCTCAACCAAGTTTGCGGTCAACATTGCGCTCGACATGCTGCTCATCTCAACCTTTCATGTCCCGTCCGTCACGCCGAGCGTCAACCTCCAAGCAGGCATCCAGCTGGCATGCAACCTGTCTTCTGCTTTCGCTGGGTTGGCATACTTCCTGTGGGCCCACACGAGGCCGGCCGTGGAGAGAATCCGCGCTGGGCATGATCATCTCGGTCCAGACACCACTGCGGCTCTCCCAAGCACGAGCACGAGCACGAACAGCAGCAACAGCGACAGGAGTGTCGCGCCCACATGGACCGCGCTCCTCGTCCTCGCGCGCGCCGGCGTTCTCACCTTTATCGAGTCGCTCATCCGCAACGTCCTCTACCTCTGGCTGGTGACCACAATCGTGGCCCTGGGCAGCACATACGCCACGGCATGGGGCATCTTCAACACCATCCGCTGGGGCCTCGTCATGGTCCCCGTGCAGGCCCTGGAGGCGACCGCGCTGACGTTCATCGGGCATCGCTGGGGGGCCTGGAGACGAAGCGTCACCTCCGAGACGACAGCAGCGACCACCCTGACAACTCGAGTAGCAGCCAGGCCGGCAGATATTCTCCGCATCGTCAGGCCCGCCCTGGTCTCCGTCGGCTGCGCGCTCACGATCGAGATCCCCCTGTGCATCTTCCTCTCCGTCTTCGGCGCCCGCCCCTTCGCCATGTATCTCAGCGGCGGCGTCGAGGCCGTCGCCGACGTCACTGCCTACATGTGGCGCACGATCGACTGGTGCTACATCTTCTACGCCGTGTCGACGCAGCTGGCGACCGTCCTGCTCGCCACCAGGCCCAAGTGGTACCTGTGGCAGAGCCTGGCTAGCAACCTCTTGTACGTGCTGCCGTGGGCGATTGTGTGCCAGGTGGTGGACCTGACCGAGGCGGACGCGTGGAAGTACCACTCCCTAGTGTTCGGAGGGAGTTTGGTGTTTAGCTTTGTCGACGTCTTGGTTGTCGACGGGCTATGGGCTTGGACGCTGTGGAAGGGGCGGGCGAGGTTGGAGAAGTTTCACCAGTCGTGATGGCCAGAGACAATACAGACAGGCATGACTAGATTAAAGCGAGGATGAGTTTCCTGTTCCTGATTAAAGCCAGCAAGTATGATTGTGCACACACGGATTAATGAATCAAGATATGGTGTCAGCACCACCTCTAAATGAGCCAGTCATCCAGCGGAGGTCACATAATCCATTACATTTCGGAGATTCGCTCGCACGCTGTCCTTTAGCCCATTCTCGCGGCCGGGTTCCCGCAGGAGCTGCCCTGCACGGCGCGCACGGAGCACAATTTCGTCGTCGAGGTCCTCCGATTCATGGAAGTCGCCGTGGAACTTTTGGCTGGGGTTGCTAGCTCTAGTGCCCGCAGAATGACCTGGAGCTGGCCCACGTTGTACCTTCCGGCGAAGCCGGATACTAGCTCGAATTCCACGCCGCGATGGGATCGCGCACAGCCGCGACGCGCAGACGGCCAGTGGCCCTGGACGGTTGATGAAGCACATACTTTAGATGGATCTGCGTGGTGAAATCCGAAATCCACGTCCGAGAAGTGTATGCACAAGAGGAAAATGGGAAAAGCCAAGAAAACAACACGACTCGTCGAGGGGGCGGCATCATCCCCGACACCCACACGAAGACGAATGATACCCCCGGCGCAGATCGTAAACACTCGGGTTCGGATTTGGGTTCGTAACTCATCTTCGTGGCGGCGTGTACGACAACGGCGACACCGTCCCAGGTGTTCCGGATCTCTCAACGCTGGGAACAACTTCCAGGGCCGATCCTGGTCCTCAGTCTTCACTATTGCTGGCTCAAAGTCTCCGAGTGGCATCCCCCACAGCGTAGCTGGGCGTAGCCAGCAAGCCTAGTACCGACCCACGGACAGATTCATGGCCGACTGTAACGTTCCAAAGACACGACCGATGAGTATTATCCACACTTGAGTTACTACTGCAGCTTCACTTGCAGGCCGTGGTTAAGTGCGATTGCAGGCATCTCTCGCGACAAGGCTGCTGGTGATAGGGCGGGTGCAGGCGTCTTGAAGGGCCATGTGCCATGCACACTAAAGTCATTGCGCCTTATCACAAAAACACTCTATCTGCTGCATGTGGAACGCTGTATGTTTATTGTCTACAATGCGGAACTGCTACCTGATGTTGCAACAGTTAAGCTAAACAGATGATGGTTTCAATGCGAGGCCTGTAAAACATGCTCCTCCGCTATGTGCACTGGCTGGCACCGCTATGATGTGTATGATTGATAATGCAATATAGTCTGCTCCCGTGGGTCCTGAGTCAAGGCCAGTATGCATTTTCTGTCTAAGAGGTGTCAGTTGGCGGAAGAGTCCATGGCCACTCTTGTCGTAATGCCGCGCGAGTGGTGGAATCTTTTAACAAAGCGCGTAGTGCAGATTCGAGTGCTGCCACTGGATCTGGAATGGAACCACCTAGGTAGAAGCCATGAGCCATGTCCAACAAGTCTCAGCAAGGTCTGTGGGCACAAAAAGCTGGAGTCGAGCCGGAATACGCGTTTGGAGCCAACTGGCCTCGGTCTTTGCAATCTCCCGGGCCTGCTTGGGTTGTATGGGGTTCTCGGAGAGATCAGTGGCATCAGTCTCATTTCGGCCCTCGTTCTCTACACTTTGGCTACCGTTGTTCTCGTTGCCACTCCTGCCAGAGTCTCCGCTGTCGTCCTTGCTGACCGTGCCGTCATGGCCGTCATGGTCGTCACCGTGGTCGTTTGCGTTGACCTTGTTGTTATTGTCCGGAGTATCGTCAACGATGGACAACTCGCGGCCATATCTGATGTTGATAATGGGCTGGCCGCGACCGTTGGGCCGGTCAAAGTGACCGACGAGCTGCTGCAAGCGTTGCAACAAGTCGTGCGTGGTCTGACCCTGATGCGAGTCGGCTGTGTGTGGTGTCCATGTCCAGGTGGGTGGATCGGGGAGCTGCGAGCGCTGCTAGCCAAAGTGGGGATGACGAACCCGAAGCAGAGGATGCACCAATAGGAAGGCGGACCACGAAGGCGAGCGAATATCAATGTCGGCCATGTCATAGCCCATCGTCTCGTACTTTCTTGTCTCTTGCAATGCCCACACCAGGCCATGCTCGATGCCAACGAGGGCATCGTGAAGGTTGGGGTCGTGGCATGTGTTGCCCGTGAGCTCAAACAGCTCTTGGTTGACCAGCTGGCCGCCGACGGTCATTTGCACGGCCATATGGCCTTGATTGTTGATCTCGCTGCCTTGGTGGGACATGTAGACGCGGATCTTGATGGGACTGATGTGGCTAAGGCTGCGTGAGTGGGTTGCCAGTGCGGGCTGGGGCACGGGGCGACGCAGCTGATGGTCGGCAAGTGAGGGCCATTGCTGGCTATCTTGGAAGTCGAAGGGGGGACGACAAGTTTGTGCGGCAGCCATGTGATCGGTGGTGTGGACTGACGATGCAAGTCGCTACTCGTGGCAGCGGCAGTGCCAAGAGATGTGCTGTCTCCAAGAAGAATAAAGTGACGTGGCGATTGGTGGAGACGGAGATGGAGCAAAAGGAAGATGCAGACTTTAGTGATGGACAATAACGGTGGGATTGGAGAGGACAGGGCGAGGTCGAGGCGTGCACGATGTAGGATGTAGGCAGACGCACTGAATTGCAGCTTGTAGCAAGGCAGGCACGAACAGTCTACAGCGTACGCTGTGTATAGTGTACTTACACTTACTTACACTACGCAGCAGTGTAGGAAGGCTCGACGGTTGTGGGCAGAAAAGGCAGGGCCCACGCTGCACCGACCTCGGAGCAGTTATGCGGCCACTTATGCCATTGTGTCGGCATGCAAGTCACTGGCGCCTGCAGTAGTGCGCGGGACAACCCGGGGCCGCGCTGGTGGGCCGTGGCACACGCTGTGCATGTCCCCAGCACACTTCCAGGTTTGGCAGGCAGTCGAGCGCAGTGCAGAGGCCCAGCCTCGAAGACTTTCAAGGCTCCGGGTTGTGCAAGATACGTTGTACCGTAGCCAATCGTACGGGTTCCATTGCAGGCTTTGCGTGGTCTTTGTGCACGCGTGTGGGTGCCAGACCTTCCGTCCGTGCATATCTGTGCCTTGGGTAGCCCCAGCGAAGTGTACACTTGGATATAAAGATCCAGACCCCCGGCACCGGTATGGCCTACGTCCTTTGCTTGCCATACCCAGACACACTACATTGTTCCCGGCTGCTTGCCCAGCCTGTATCAAATCAACTTTCTGGACAAGACCCAACGATGGCGTCTGCCCTGCACCTGACGGGCCTCGCAGCTCTGGTCGTGAGTCCTAACCGCCCCCGCGCCTTGCTTGCCCTCCCAAGTTCTAACTCGGCCTTGCCCTGACAGGCAGTTGCCTACCTCGCCGGCTGGGCCATCTACAACGTCTATCTGCATCCACTGGCCAAAGTCCCCGGCCCCAAGCACCTCGCCCTCTCCCCCTTCTTCCGAGAACACCACAAGATCGGTGGCAGATGGGACCATGTCCTCGCCGCCCTCCACGAAGAATACGGCCCGGCCGTCCGCTTCGGCCCCAACCAGGTCTCCTTCATCACCCCCGACGCCTGGAAGACCCTCTACGGTCACCAGTCGGGCGCCAAGCAGCCCCCCATAAAAGACCCCGGCTTCTACTTTCACGACGACGGCGCCGCCTCCCACATCATCAACGCCAACAAGGAGGACCACCGCCGCATGCGTCGCGTCCTCGCCCACGCCTTCTCCGAAAAGGCCCTACGCGGCCAGGAGGACATCATCCAGCACTACACAAGCCTCTTTATCAACCACATGAAGGCAAAGGCTGCCAATGCAGAGTCCTTTGACATCGTCCTATGGTACAACTTCACTACCTTTGACCTCATCGGTGACCTGGCCTTCGGCAAGCCCTTTGGCATGCTCGAGTCGGGCACCTACCACCCCTGGGTTGCCATGATCTTCGAGACCCTCACCATGTTACCTTATCTACAGATTGTCTCACGCTTCCCAGCCCTAAAGTACTTTCTCGCCCTCGTAACACCTAAACACCTCATCGAAGGCAGAAAAAAAACATATGCAACTGAGCCGCGAGACAGTCCTACAACGCATCCATTCGGGTAATGAGGACCGGCAGGACTTTATTTCATACATTCTACGTAATAACAGTGGCGGCGACGAGAAAGCCCTAGCTGTAGGCATCTCTGAGGCCGAGATGATCGAGAACGCAGGCCTCCTTATCATAGCTGGCAGCGAGACAACAGCCACACAACTTAGCGGCACTACGTTCTACCTCCTATCTAACCCTAGAACGTACGACAGACTCGTGGCCGAGATCCGGGGAGCCTTTGCGTCTGAAGACGACATCAATATGACTACAGTCGCCCATCTCGAATATCTCGCTGCCGTCTTCAACGAGAGCTTCAGGATGTGTAAGCCTCCCCATAGTTCACAGTGTTAGGCTTTTTCGCGATAATCCAGGCTTGCACTAACAATGACCCTACACTCTCTTGTAGATCCTCCTGTTCCCATCGACCTTCCTCGCCTGATCGGCGAAGGCGGCGAAACAGTCGAGGGTCACTTCCTCCCACCAAAGGTTTGTGAAAAACATATCCATTCGTACAGCTTCATAGCTCGTCTACCACACCATCCACACAACATATGGGCATTGAAAATCTGACACGGGTTCCAGACGAGCGCCTCGGTACACCAGTGGTCCGCCTACCAGTCCAAGCATAATTTCTTTGAGCCCAAGCGCTTCCTCCCCGAGCGCTGGCTCACCAGCGTCAACACCACCGACCCGCGCTTCGTTCACGATAGACGCGACGTCCTTCAGCCCTTCTCAACTGGACCGGCCAATTGCATTGGCAAGAAGTAAGTGCAAGTTCCCGGAATGCCGTCGGCTGTTTTAAATTGGATGCAATCAGAATGGCAACATACTAACCTAGCGGCTTATTGCAGCCTCGCCTACGCCGAGATGCGCGTGATCCTCTGCCGCCTGCTGTACAACTTCGACCTCGAGCTCCAACCAGAGAGCAAGGACTGGGCCAACCAGCGCATCTTGATGCTGTGGGAAAAGGGTCCCCTCAATGTTAAGCTCACTGCTGTGAAGAGGTGAATGGAGAACAACGAGCACGGCAGTTTTAGCCGACGACGGACCCCCTCCACCCAACGGGCAGCTTGGTGTCACAAAGAGCTGAGCAGAGGGAATGGGCATTAGATTCTCATTGGGCAAGTTGGACACACGGCGCAAACACACACGCATCTCCATCATTACCTAGCACATGTATTATAGGTAGATAGAACACGGAGTGGGTCAAGTACGTACAGATGGGACCCTGTATAGCGAGCTAGTTCATTTCGGCTCTGTTTGGATAAGCTCTCAAGTCACTAACCGACTGCTGTTAGTAAAACATCAAATCATCCATTCCATGCTCTCTTCAAACCTTCAATCACGTCCCCCCTCTCACATGTCCATCAAATCAAATCTCTCCTGGTCAAGAGGGGCGATTTTCAATTCAAAATTCAAAAATAACCGTTCTATACTCCTCTGCCAACGTCATATAATCTCAAGCACGTTTTGTGTAATGCAGAAAAGAAAAAATATCAAAATGGTGTGTTGTACGAGCTTCAAAGCTCGTAGTACATGCTCCAAGAGAGCCCAAGAATGCCTACTCGGACAATGTAGGTAAGTGTAGGGAGGCACTGATAGTTACGTACTTGCCTTGCCTACTCTTAATGTCGCAAGACTGTGAGCATGACACACAAGTTCAAGCCGCAAAATATCGTAGTCAGAGGTCACGCGTGAAGCAAGAGCTGAACATATGAGGGGAATCAAGAAAAGACGCAACGCCGTCGAGTGTGGTATTCATTAATTAGTCGAGCCGGGGCTGCTGGAGAAGAAGCGATCCCCTGCGGACGCATGTGTAGGGCTTCGAGAAAAATGAAAAATAAAAAAGTGGTTAAAAACCAGCCTGCTTCTCTATGTCTGGGTATCAAAACCGAGAGTCCTCATCTCTTCACGTAGGCAAACCCCGACCGGTGCGCCCTCGTTTCTATGTGGGTGTGTCTCCTCACAAGCGCCGGCTCTCATCTAATCACGCATCCTCTGCGCGGTCTCATCACATGTGTATCGCCCCATTGATGTGGGGGAGGGGGGTTGCCCAATCCCCCAGCTCGCTGTCTCGTCTCGCTGTGTGCAAAGCGCGCAGCAGACTGACGCCACTTCCGCTGGTATGTCCTCTCCTTTCCGTATTCCATTGTTGACAATTCCGGTGTTAGCTGGCGACATGGGGCTGGGACGACGTCTGCCCTCTGCCATCCCACTCTGCTCCGTTTGTTGCTCAGAATGAGCTCCAGCGTGGCCTTAACGCAACGGGTCTTTCTCGTGTGCATTGACTAAGAACCGTTGCAGGTTGTGTCGGCTCGGCGTTAACGCGCAGTGCCGGATGTTCATGTGTGGTCGGGCATAATGGACTTTCGTCACTACAATGAGGCGCTTGCTACAAGCGCAAACCACGGGTTCTTGACCGTCTCATTATTATACCGTGTCGGTGGGCTCGGTGGGACTTGATCCCACCACTTCGCGAGCATAAAACTCCACAAGCATTGTGGCGTAGGCCTCAAGGTCCTCGACCGGCACAGAGAGTCGGAAGTCGTTGAGGACCAGGAACTGAAGCTCGAGATGGTTGAGTTCTGCTAAGGGGAGTCCGCCAACCTACAGGACAAAGCCGCCACAGTCAGCATACGGGATACGAATCAATGGGGACTGGCTCGAAACCGAACAAGCGTATGATGCGCAGACATACCTTGGCATAGCGCGAGTTTGTGTAAAAGACATCGGAGAAGAACTTGCTGGCACATGTCACGCCTGCTATTATGAGGCGATGTATGTTGAAGCTGTCGACAACAAAATAAGTCGCAGGCGAGGAATTGGGGGTCGGAGATGGCGCTGGCTGAGCTTCCGCTCGCCTCCGGATCGCGGTCCGAGGTTCGGTTTCATCGTCAGCGAGATCCGAGTCGGTCTCGTCATCCTCGCTGTCCCGCATCTCGGCGTCGGACTGGGGTGCAGAAGTCGAGGCGGTGCGTGCTGGCTGGGTTTGAGACTGTCTGCGGCTTTCCTCGGCCTGCATGACCATATGATTGACACTTTCAGTCATTCGATCAAAGTAGACGAGCAAACTCAAGAATACTTCGTAGGTGGTAGGACAATATTTGTGAATGCGGCTCAAATAGCTCATTATCGTAATGGCAGGGACATTCTTGCCGTGGAAGGCCAGCACTGAGCTGCTCAGAGGGCTCATTGAGGCGCCATCGTTGTTGTGGCTAGCTGCTGTCTGCTGGTGTGTAGCGTTCCGGTGCAAGGCGTCATGCTGCAGGTCGTTTGTCGTCGTGATCTTGGTGAGTAGTGCTGCAACCATTTCGATTACGTCGCCGATGGGCATGCTGCTGATTTCGTACTTCATGGCCTGTAGCGGCGTGTCTGGCAGCCCGCCAAGACGGTTGCCGGAGCTCAGCACATCTGCGCGTGCAAGGCTTTCAATGTGGGCCAGGTTGCGAATAACAATCGTCTGTCCTTGAGGCGCGGGCTCGTTTGCAGGTGGAGCGGAGGCCTGGCGGTTGCTAGCACCTAACGTAGATGCTGCCGAAGTGGCAGTCTGGGTCGTTGTTGACATTGGGTTTGCCGTGTCCTCACCATCCACATTCTGTGCCAATTCGTGGGTGAGGGCAGGCTGGGAGGTAGATGAGTCGGGTGGGGATGGAAGTCGCGAGGCGGCTTCGCTGGGCGATCTGGCTTTTGCAGGTACCGTTATCGACGGCACTTCTGCAGAGCGTTGGGACGGCGAGTCTGGAGATCGCGGCGCCTGCTGATGTGGAATGTCGCGAGGTCGACTTCGAGGTTCCGAGTCGTGGTATGAAGACTCGTGTTCGTGGTGCCGCATCGAGGATCCGACAGCGTGAAAGCGAGAGTGGTCAGCGCCGTAGTCTCCAGCTACAGCAGCCATATCATTGTCGTGATGAAGTAAGAGGACGTCGGCAGATGTTTGCAGGCAGGCGGGGTAAGGTGTGCCGCGCCGTCCTATGACATACGCACCATGTCAGCATGGCGTGCAGAACGCGCCGTCGAGAGGAAAGAAAAAAGTCGCGTTCCTCGGCAGACGACCTGGTAAAGTCTCTGTGGATGTCGTGCCGGGGATGATAGATGAGAGCGGATCGAAGGAAATGAATGGGCTTGTTCGGGCTGCCAGGATCTTCTTCCGTGCCCAACGAGCAGGGACAGGCCGCCAGGGGTACAGCGACTCAACGGCGGATCTCTCTGTCTGGCGCTCACGGAGCTGCGGCCACCGAGCTTGCGCAAGCTCCTGAGAAGCAATTCAACAGGTAGTTGCAACGAAGCTATATCTCGCGGGCGTGGGGGTAAAAGAGGACGTGCACGGCCACCTCGGTCAAGGGGGAATCGGGAGAGGTACAGGAGCCCGCAGCGAGCGATGACGAGTGAGAGTGGCTCAGTATGGAACAAAGCGCCGCCGTTGGGCTGTTCTGGTGCATACCGCGCACGGATGATCACAACAACCGCGACGACTTGCTTAAGCAGCAGATAGGCCGCACTCACGACCTTTAGCTGGCAGCAGGTTGGACGGCAGGGACAAAGACGAGCCACTGCGCAGCAGGAGTGTTGGATACGCCTCTGAGAGGGGGGCAGATAGTTCCAGAGGACACAGCCATTACTCTGCTTTGGCAAGGCGAAGTTGTGAAGGGGAAAGTGACGAGGGAATGGCTTGCTCGACTTACAGGATAATATGCGGAAATAGACAAATGTCAGCAAAGCATTCGCTGGGCCGGGGGTGTCTAGGCTAGGAAGTAGAAGGAGGCTGGCAGAAGACGACAAGAAATCGATGTCGGCGACGGATGATGCAAGGTTGCCAATGACGACAGCCCGTGCGATGTATCGAATCGTATGCGTGCCTTAAGGTACCCTGGCATTCGGCGCGGTGGGTGTCGCGCGTGCAGCGTTTCGAGGCGATGGGATGGGCTGGGCCGCGAGTCCAGTCGTGAGGTTTGCGGGGACAGGATGGCGCGCGAGACTGTCGCGAGAGCCGACGAGAGCGATAGACGAGGCAAAGGCAGACGACGAGGGAGGACTGTGGCGGACAGGCAGATGGCAAAGGGGCGATAAGAAGTTGGGAGGGAAGAGGGAGGAGGGGTTGCAGGCAGGGCAGCAGGCGCCGGCGCTGGCGTTGGTGGTGGTAGAGGTGGTGGTGTATGTGGTGGTGTGGGTGGTGGTGTGGGTGTGGGCGGTGGTGCATTTGGTGGCGCTATCAAATGTGGATGGTGTCTCGCCGGCGACGGTTCGAGATTGTCGACAAGTGGCGTCCCGAGGTGGGGGACTCTCGATGGCCGAGACCACTGAGACCACTCGAGCCAGTAAGTGGATGCGCGACTGAATCAGGGCCTCGACGCCTGAGGCTCCGGGCTCTGGCCTTGCATCAGTGTTCCTATCGCATTGCTCTGACGTTCCGAGAGCCCTTATCGCTACAGCCGCCGCCAGGCCTCTTCCCCTGGTGCTATGACGTGTGCCCGCCTGCTACAGCGTGCCCTGCTACGGCGTGCCCTGCTACCAGACACTCAGACACTCTTGCAACCAAACAACAAGAGAAGTGCCAGCAACATCCGGCCTGCCCATCCCATCATCGACGGCCGCGCGACAAGACAAGGCGCCGCGTCGGCACAGGTGCTGCCACGACAGGCATGCGTAGGCAGGCGTAGGCATGCGTGCAGCTCTGCATGCGACGACCCCTGCCGCCGTGCCGCCGCACGCAGCCTCGAGGTGCGCGACTGTCTTTGTCAGCACCAGCACGTGTCGCCAGGACTGGCGCCGTGCAACACCTGCAGCCCGCCGGGCCACGCACCCGGTCCTCGTCACCCACGCACACAGCACACCACCGAGCACTTACGTAGTACTGCTGCTCAGTGGGCAGACATGACGCACTCACCGCTCCGGGCTCAGCTTGTACCGAGTACCGAGTACCGAGTCCTACCCCCCAAATCAAGCTCTTTCTCGGCTGCCCCCTTCAGGTATGGCCCGGTTCCGTTCCTGGCCTCGACGTTTCGGGCCGGGATCACAAAACATCGTCTGATACCTCGGACCTATAATTACGCGTGCGTCAACCCGATGGGGCTTCAAACTCCTAGTTTCAATGTCTCCCGTCGCGCACGCGTATCTAGCGTGGCTTACCCGGCCCGGAACCTCAATGCTATGAGATTTCCAGATTCCCAGAATTCTAGATTCGACACCTAGCCCGACAAGACGAGACTCCGTACCGAAAATGACAAAAAAAAACAATTTCCCTCCAGTCGAGATTCAGTTTGACCCCCACTCCTTACCGGTATTACCCAATGACCAGTCCACAATTAGACAACAGCGATCAGAAGCATCGACATCCAGCCACTCATTTGTCCCAAGTTTGGAATGGAACCATGTGGACCAGGAGCCTCTCGGGGTTCTGATCTCTGGCTTTTGTCAATCCTGAGTCTTGGCCAAGGCACATGCTCGTTTTGCCGGGTATGATATTGTGTCCAAAGACTGCGGGGGCTATCGGGACAATCAACATCCCCAGGCTTCCCAGCTGCGCGGTGCTCAACGTGGCCAGCGCTCGCCGAGGTAGCGTCGTGACTATCGAAAGCCGTCCGAGGCTAGAAACCCAGAACGGACCGGTACAGGGACCTGCATCGGGAAAAGTGGTACCGAGACACGATGCTATACTAGACTGAGTCTACGGTGATTGGTTCGACCCATGCACTTCTGGTGCGTGCCACCCATGTGCTCAGCTGCCGTCGTAGCTTCAGCTGGCCTGGGCCCAAGCCGGCATCTCCTTCTGCATGGCAATCTCCACGACAAAGAAAAAGCCATGATGGGTCAATCACCTGGCGGGGCGAGGCCGACAGAGCTAGGAAAGGAGGTATTTGAGTGCTGGGTCTCTCACCGGCGGCTGCTGTTGTTCAGTGCTATCCTCAGGGAGACTCTGCACTTGATCTTTGCTCTCCGTCGCACCAGTGACCACCCAACTCTAGTTCAAGACCAACTTCCTATCGGGCACGCGACATTCGCATCGTCATGCAACGCTCACTCATCGCCGGTGTAGCCCTGGCCTGCCTGCCCTGGCTCGCCCTTGGCCAGGCTTCTTCCTGCTCGACAATAGCCGACTCGCCCAACCTGCTCCAGAACCCATCGTACGAGGACTCGGACCCCAACAGCGACTGGAACGTCTACGGCATGCGCTCATGGGAGCTCACGCTTGGCACGACGGGCAGTCTCGATGGCGCCCAGCACCTCGTCATCCCGGGCGTCACCGAGAAGACCATCAACCCGGGCGACGCGAGCATGGTCATCGGGCCGCAGTACTACCAGAACGTTCGCGTCGAGCCTGGGCACAACTACTACATGTCCTTCTCCTTCCGCCCGCAGGTACTCGACCGGTCCATGGAGGGCGAAAAGTCGTGTCTCGTGCTACTCGGGCTCGACGCACACGTCCTCGAGAGCGAGGCCCTCGCCCGCACCACGCTAAGCTTCAACGCCCAGCAGGCCGACCTACCCTGGCAGTCCCTCTCGGCCATTTTCCAGGTTCCCCGGGGAGGCAACACCCAGAATTCGTTCCGCATGCTCATCGCCTGCAACGAACCCGACGACAAGTACGAGATGTGGGTCGATAACACCGTCTTTCGCCGCCTGGGCGCCGCCGAGCCCTGCAACACACTGCCCGCTGAGACGACATTTGCCCCGACGACCAACGGTGGTCAGTGGCAGACCTTTAGCCCGCCGCGTCCCACCTCCGAGATTAGCTCCGCCGCCACGAGCAGCACAGAGTCGACCCCGACTAGCAGCAACGCTGTGCCATCCCCGACGCCTAGTCCTCCCTTCACGACAGAGACGGAGACGGCCGCGCAGACCACCATGGCTCAGGTCACCGTAACCGCGCCCGCTATTACCGTCACGACTTACAGCACCGTCACAGTCACAGTTACGGCAGCCGCTGCGACGGTCACGGCGTACTCGTCTGTCACTACGACCTCAACCGTCACGACTACTGTCGCTACTGAGACAGTCACGCAGACACAGCAGGCCGGCTCCAAAATGCTGCGGAAGCGTCGCGGCTGCAAGCCAAGGAGCGCCTCGTCGACGGCCACGGACACTTACACAACTGCCACGACGACGGCGACAAGCGTTGGCGCCTCAGCGACCGTCCCTTCCTCCATTTCACCTTCCACTCTGGCTAGCTCGGAGCCCACAGCGACGACAACAGTCTTCATCACGCCAACATCGACCGTCGCTGGCGGCACTGTGACTGTGACAGAGATGGCGACGCCGACCTTGACCACCACGCTCCAGACCACCGTCACCACAGCCACGGTCACCAGCTCCGCGACCCTGACGCAAACTACAACCGTCGTGCAGCCGCCGCCGCCGGTGGAGTCAACCTAGATGACGCTGCGTCCTCTTAGTTAGGCTGATCAGATACCGGAGCGTGGCTTCTTATCTACTCGACGGAGAGAAGAGAAGATATCAGCGCGTAAAAGGCTAGTGGCTAGGGTAAATCGAAACCTGGCTGCTTCCGAGCCGCCCCGTCGTGGCCTGTAATTCACATGGTGAATCGTATGTATATAATTCTGGCACCGGCGCCGCGAGCTCCGCACGGTCCGACACTGTCTCGTGGAGTGCAATTGGGGTTTATCGGGCTCGGCGCCAGCAGCATGGGCAGCCTGTTCTCATTGGTGCCGGCGCCGTTGGTTGAAGAGGAAGAGCAACAAGGAAAGCAATACGAGGCCGACAACACCGCCCACCGCCCCACCGGCTATTGTCGCTGTACTTGGCCGACCGCTGTCCGGGGTTGGCTGGCTGCTTGGAGGCGTCGATGTTGTGACCGGGGCTGAGTGAAGTCAAAGTCAATAGGCTAGAGTGAGATATGAATTCAACGGCCGCAACGTACTAGGAGGCTCTAAAAGGGATGATGTCGTGCTTGCCATCGTCGTTTGCGTCGGCGTCCCCATTGTGATGTTGGTGGTGATGCTAAACACCTGCTGTACGCTACCGATGGTCGTCGTCATCAAGACCGTGACGGGCAGCACTGTCGGCTTGATGCCCGCGCAGTATCGAAACACTGCGATGAAGGCAGCGCCATGTGGCTCGTTGGCGAAGGCCGAGGAAAACCCGTTGCCGCCGTTGCCTTGAGACGCGCAGGCGTAGCAGTCGGCAGCGTTCTGCTGGAAAGAACCGTCGTCGGCGCAGACGCTCGGTACAAGCCCTGTTTTCTGAAACTCCAGCAGAGAAGCATCTACACGTTTGCCTAGTTTAATATCCGACTTGCGAAACACAGCCGATGCTGAGGGGAGGCGAGAATGTTTACTTACTGCATATCGCATAGCACACGGCTGGGATTGTCGTCGACGCGCCGCCAGTGGATGGTGGAGGCGAAGATATAGGCGGCAAGGGTGGCATTTGCGACATGGCGATGGTCTGCATGGGCAGTGAGCCGAAAAATGGACAAACCCGGGATTCTTTTCAGCAGTGTGTGGGAAGTGACACGGGAGGTTTACCTCTTCCTCTTGTCACGGCGGCAAGACCACGAGTCCGGGGAGGGAGGAGTAACAGAGGTGCCCCGCGTGTCCGGGAGAGACAGGAAAAGTGACTTTGGAGGGGCTGGGAGGCACAGCCGAGAGCAATACCTACGCCATGTAAGTGTATGCAACCCAACGAGCAGGGACAGACAGAGCCTTCCTTATCTTAAGCCTGACGGACCAAACGGTCCGCGTAATAGTGCACGGCTGACCTCGTATATGTATGCGTCTTATCATGGGGGATGGAGGTTGGTCAGAAGTTTGATGCAACCCTCTTCCCCTCCCCCTACGGGTCTCTCGTAGTTTCATCGGTTGTGTATATGGTTAGAACGTGACCAAAAAATCGTCCAGCACGCGCAAAGCACGGGATTTCCCCTGTGTACCTCAGCTGGCCGAGACGCCCGACGTGTGCGGGCCGGACCGTGTATAGGGCTATAAATAGAGTCGCACCGCGGGGGAAACAGTAAGTGTAAGCACTATAAGGTACCCCATGCTAGTCATTCGTCTAGGATCTGCATCGCGAAAAGCTACCTTTTACTTGGCAGCGCGCTCTCTGTGATCCCAAGTCTCCAGCAAAGTCCCGGACCACTGAGCGATTGCGAGTTGAGCCCGGAGGGAGACCAGTATGAGGCTGATATATCTAGACCACCCGCGCCCGGCAGTCCTCGACTGGACAATGCCAGGGCCGCCGCGGCAGCCGCGACCGGAGCCAAACAGGACGCCAGAGAAGGGGGACGCGTCCCGGTGGTGGTCGGGATTGCCATGGCGCATGTCGTGGTTCCCTGAACACCCGGCTACCTCTGAGCTGCGTGTCTACCGGCTGGTCCAGAATCTCGGCGAGCCTCAAGGAACGACCTGGAAAATCCGACGCGGGTCGGGGATCGCAGAAGCCGGGCCGGAAATCCGGCGTAGCCACGACGAAGCCGATGTAATACCTGTACACAACCACATCCGCGTTGGTGCCACCGCGACGCCAGCAGCAGCATCGTCGCCATCCCTCCCCCCTGAGCTCGTGGCTATGGTCCTCTCAGCCGTCCTGCACGACACCGCCCCTGCCGGCCGCATCTTCCTCTTCCACCCAGCTCCGGGTCCGGCACGCTTCCGCCGAGAGCACGCGGAGCCACCCCGATTCCGCATTGCAGAGCAGTACACGCGGCACCCGCCGACCGTCGATTTGACGCGGTACGCGCTCGTCTGCCGAGCGTGGCGGGACCTCGCGTATGCGCACTTCTACGGCGGCCGGGATAACTCGTTCCACTTCAGCGTCTTGTGCCCGGCGGCCGCGGTCGGGTTTATGCGACATCCTGGTGGCGACAGCGACAGCGGCGGCGGCGACCGGAGGGGCGGGAACGTCGACGACACGAGGACGGCTGCCGGCGCGGAGACGGGAGCGCTGGGATCAGACGAACCAACCTGCCCGTTGACAACTGGCACGGGGCCGTGGGTCGCACGTGCGACGATCAGAGTGGACGTCCCGCGGCGGCAGTGCGCGCACGAGAATGACATCCTCGTCGCTGGCGTGGCGCACGCTGTCGTGCTGCTCGGCGGCCAGGACACACGGCTTACGGAGCTCTCGGTGCAACTGACGTACCGGCACGGGCCGCAGGTGGTCAAGTTCTGCCGTCGTCCCGAGACCGCGGCGAGAGCAAGTGGCGTCGACGTGGTGGATGATCGAGGGGAGGAAGAAGACGAGCCGGACACGCTCGAGTTCGCGACGACGGGGTGCTATGATGCGCCAAAGGGTAATACTACCGCGCGTGTCTTGCTGCCGCTGCTGCGGCTCAGGGGACTGCGGAGCTTCAGCGTCGGCGGGCTCGTCACGGACGAGTTTGCAGGCCAGTTGACTACGGCAGTGATGCGAGGCCGTGGGGGACCGTAGTTTGAGAAGACAGATATTGATGATGGGAACACGGCCGACGTGCTGGTGCTTGACACGTTGTGCATGCAGCCCCTTCACGTTCCCAGATTCAGACAGTGCTCTGACTTGTCGAGCACAAGACACTGTGCTTGTGATTGGTGCAGCGCCCTATCTTCACATGACGGACCAATCGGTCCGTATAGTGTGTGGCTGACCTCGTGCATGCATCTTTCATGTATGATGGTTTTGGCAAGGGTGATTGGTTTGTTCTGAATCGGTCCTTGCTCTTAGTTGCTATATAATACCGTGCCCGATTCGGATGCGGTACCCGTCTAAGTCTCAGCTCCTGCTCTCGGAATTGTGGGATTCGGAACAGTAGTCCTTGCTTGCGGATAGTAAGTTTCGTATCACTGCTTCAAAGATTCGGCCGAGACGCAGAGTCAATGGACAAAGTCCCTTTAAACATCGATCGTAAAGGTACACAGATTAAAAACCTATATCCCTTTCGCAGCATTTCTTATGTGTTCACTATATCTAAGTTAACATAACCCGGTGGGTTTTTTTTTCGTGCACTTTTGTGCCTCCAATGCCTCTGCACCTCTGTACCTCCATAATGTGCTGTAACTACACGGAGTAGGAGAATCTCACTTGTCATCAGGAATATCTGCCCGGTTTAGATAGTTCCACGTTGCGTAGCATGGCCAATCTAGCTCAAAGGGTGGGGCTAGAAATGGGTCACAACTGCATTTTTTGCTTCACCTGAACAGCTTCTGCTCGATTTAAATGTCTCTCAAAGCAATGTATTTGGACTAGGGCGTGTGAACTTGTTCGTGCAAGAATTATTGTCACGTCATATTAATCAACTTGCGGTTGACTTCGGGCCAGTTTTTTTTGAACAAGCAGGCTGCAACTCGATTTCGAATAAATAATCATCGTGGATCGCTCTGGACTGGAAGCGTGAAGCGCCCCTCGCTGCATCCATGGTCGGTGGACGCTTTCCGTACAAGACAGTACTGCCTCTGCGGCCGCTCATTCACTTCCTCACTGAGTAGTTGTGCACATTATAAGACAAGCCACTTGCACAAAAGAGGGACTGCAGAAAATGGCATGCATGACAGGCTGATCGCCACGGGCGGCTCGAGGCCAGAGAAGACAGTCGCCCCGATGCCTTGAACCGTCATGTAGTTTTAAGTCCAGCCTGGCAATGGTCGTCTGGCGGTAGATGCCGATGGCGATTGCGCTACACAGACATTGTTATATTGAGGGTAATTAGTATTACTGTGGTTTGCAATCGTCCGCGCTCCAGCAGCGTCACTCATGTGAAGCCGACGAATAGTACTGCAAACAACAACAGCCACTTTCTTAGCCGAGTGTCGAGCCCGAGAAAGAACGGCATGAGAGGGCTCAGCAGTATTGCCTCGTACGAGACGTCGAGTGCCCCGCAGAAGGTGTAATATAGCGGCCAGTTGCCACAAGACTCCCCTTCGATGGGTTTGGCCCAGCTGTGGGCTATTGGCCGGTACAAGAACGGGGTCATGGCTGTCGCCAGATAGGACGCCGTGAAGAGAGCGTCGTCAGAGATGCGCACCAGCAGCATCATTCTGGGCATTGGCATAGCCTTGGCGTACACGAGCATGACTAGGGTTTTACATGCGAACATGGCGAGATTGTAAATCACGCTGCCGGAAAGGCCGGTCGGATGGTTTGCTCGGTCTTGTCAGTCTTCTGGTCTGGTGATCGGATGATAATCACTTGCCTTTCCCATCCTCGTGAGTGTGTCCGGACTAAATCGGGCTAGAAATTGGCCCTCTGCCAAGATGCAACGGCAAACGCTAAAGGGTGCTGCCCACGTAAGCATGGCAGTTGAGATGTGTCGCGATGACTGCATTTTGCACAACCGGCCAGCTGTGCAAGAGCGGCAAGATGAACGAGCGCAACTATGCCGTGCTCGAACCCCTTCTCTACGACACAACATGGCGTGCCAAGCAACCTAGCTGGCGCTTTGAAGGGAACACCGGTCCACCAGGCAGGGGGCATGGCGATGATGGAACGGCATTTGTTCTAGTGTCAAAGTTTAAACATTGAGCAGTCAATTGCCGCGCCAGCAGTTGTTTCAGGCTATAATCTATTATAGTCTCACTAACGGTACCACGGGGACGGTCGCCGTTTCCTTTTGACTATTGAGAAGGACAGATTCAGATGCGTCGACGACAAGCGTAAAGAATACCATCCAAGCGCATACAATCCTTACTTACGCGTCCGCGATTTGCTCCGGCTCAGTGCTCCACTTTCTTGCAGTAAAGTGAGCACAGCTGGATGATGCCCAGGTGCCATCCAAGTACATGCGCTTGGATTTTGGATTTAGAGTATGGCTGGGCGGGAGCGGAAGTGGTGCTGTGTCGCACAAAAGAGCCCCCTGAGTCCTGACAACCCGGTGTCACTCGTCTCGGTGTCCTCGGAACGCTTTGAATTTGTGTTTGTCGTTGTTCCGTCACAGCCTAGAGTCTGTGGTCAAATGTTTGGTACCCGCCGGGAGCCGAAACCCGGATGGCTGGGGTCTTGAATCATGCCTCTGCGCTGTTCCTGGCAAAACGAAATGACCCACGTATAAGGCGGTATTTAAACTTTCTGCTGTGGGTGCCCAGCGTTTTGCGGCATCAGGGGGTCAAATTCGCAATGAAAGCCAATGTCCACTTGAGACCGTCTGGTGCGTGTCCTCGCGAGGGGATTGAGTTTGTCGGCAAGCTTCAGCTCTGTCAAACCGCTAGTTACTCCAGAATCCAGACGAGCCACGGGGCTGTTGTTCCCCTCCTCTCCGCATGCGCCCCCGGCAACTAGCAGCCGCGGACCCGATGCAACCGATGCAGCCGGAGATCGGATAGAGTTGGACCCCTGCAAACCCAGGTTCGCGGGCTCCGGTCCCTCGACATGGGTGCCCTGGGAAATTCGCGGAGTGCTACGTCCCGTAGAAGGATGCAGGGAGCTTCATAGGGCCAGACGCAGGTGTCCAACTGCAGCGTCGAGAACATATAAAGAGCAACTCCACAGTCTATCTAGTGTTTGAGATGTTCAGCTTCACATCAAGCCTCTTGACACACCCAGCTACTTGTATACATACATTCATTTACAAATCTCCAACCATACAGGCACAATGGCTTTTAAGACGCTCGTCACCACATCTCTCCTTGCCATGGCATCGCTTTCCAGCGCTATGCCTTGGCCAGGTCACCCCGGCGCTCTCGCGGCCAAGATCACCTGCCCAGTCGTCTTCTCCGGTCAGATTCCCATCAACGCCCAGCCCCAAGACTTTGACACCTCGGCCACCAGCCTCTTTAACCCGGGCGCCGTCAAGGGCAACGACACCTGGTCCCAGATCATCAAGTTCCCCGGCGACACCACCTCGGGCCGCCCCGGGCAGGGCATGAAGACTGGCCTGGCCCGCTTCGATGACGCGGCCAAGCACAAGGCGTTCGAGGTCACCCTCAACGACCGCTCCATCTTCAAGACGCAGTTCGGCTTCCGCCGCGCCGGCCTCATCTTCAAGAACGACACCAACAGCGCGGGACCCGGCAACACGGGTGTCAAGACGCTGCACTGGAGCGTGCGCCAGGACTTGGCCCGCCCGCTGAACCTCACGCACGAGTACCTGGTGGGTTCTTTCCTTTCGGGGGGGTTTTTTCCCGGGTGTATCCGTACAATTTCATTGCTAACCAAGTCTTTCACGTGGATGTAGAACGTCTGGCACGAGGCCGGCGATTGGAGCAGCAACCACTTCCACTTCACGGCAGGCAGCCTGATCGGCCGCCCCGAGTTCCCCTCCAACACCTTCAAGATCCTGAACCGCAAGCAGGACCTCATCTGGTCCACCCCCATCAACATGCGTGGCGAGTGGCAGTCTTTTGCCGTGACTCTCAACTACGATGCCAAGTATGTTGTCACTTCCCCCTCCGCACTCCCTGGTATCAAGCCCCCGGCTGAACACGCTTGCTAACCCTTGAATCAAAAAATAATAGCACCATCCAGGTCTACTACTCCCCCAACCCCAACACCCCGCTCAAGCCTGCCTTTGCCAAGGCCCTGCCCAACGACAACTCGGGCTTTGGCCAGTTCCAGATGGGCGCCCTCAAGAAGCCCACTGGCGACACCACCGACGTCGTCAACAAGGGCTACCAGCCCGCTGGCATCAACGAGGGCCAGATCTACGGCGGCGTGTTCCTCGAGAACGGCGCCAACGGCTGCGTCTCTCTTTAAGCGGGTGTCACGCAGAGGACTACCGGCAAGGTTACCTTGTGGGTGAGAGAAACATGTCAGGCGGCAGCAGACGAGAGTCAGGTCTGGGTTGCTGCTGTCAGCAGTGGGTACGTGTTTGAGTACATAGTGTTACGATCAGAACCTAGAAAACAATTTCATGTACAAACTTGATTGGCAGGCGGACAGTCCTCTTAATTGAGCGCAATGCTGTATGCAGTGCACACCCGGCATCGATCCCGCAGCTGCCTAGATCGAATAACCAGGGTATATAGATCGCTTACAAAGAGCATTTGAAATATGGAAGGCGGCTTGACGAGACCATGCAGTGTTTTAGATGCGGTATCGCTCTATGTAACAGGAAATAGGTGTGCAGAAGCTTTGATGCCGGTCGGAGATACGGAAACTCGATATCAGTGCAGGTTCAGCTCATTGCACTTTTTTCAGAATCAATGTGGGAGTTAATAGTCTGGGAATATTTGCTTGATTAGCAGTACGAGAATTGCTTTGATACCGCTGAGGTCGCACTGCCCACAAAGAAGCCCGGTAGAGTCGGCCATTGGCTTTGTAAAAGCTTGGATAGACTCCCTGACTGGGGAAAATGGCAAGACTGCTTCATGGTTTGTAGCCCAACGACGTGGTCAGCTGATGGCAGTAAAACAGCATTTGCGGCACGAGTATCACATCCTGAACGACTCGGAATACTCTAGAAAGGGCAACTCGTTCACGAATCTGATACCTCTCAGGGTTAATTGACACCCTTGCGTGACACTCGAAATTTAAACACAAATCTCAGTCGTCCTCATCATCATTGGGCAGCCTTGAAAGCAGGTAAGTGCTGCTTTAACTAGCATTGCACGAATCTCGATGCCAAGCTGGCCACAGATCCTTCAAACATGGGAATAATACCTCCACGCCACAACGGATGCTCAGCGACATTTATTACCGGTCTTTTTTTCTTCTCCCGTGTTGGCGATCACCTCGCGGCCCGAAATGGCAGAAGCCGGTTACATCTCGCCGAGCGATTCGAGGGGTACTCCATGTTGCGTCATGCCCGCATGCTACGGTGGATCGAGCGGTACGCGCGGAAAATTCCAGGTAGTCGAGCCGCAAACGTGCAGATGGATCAATCATTTGTTTTATGGGAACAAGCCGATGCATACGCTATCACAAGGGCCACAGCCACCATCTCCAACATCCTCGATCGTTTGGACACGGTACAAGACATCCCAGACGTCACATTCTCATGTAGACAGCCACGACGGGCGTACGAGAACCAGAAAACAAGGTTCTCCGAAGCCGAGTAGGATCTCGTTGGAAAAAACCGTTACCTGACATAGACAACTCCAGCAGCCAACTCGCACAAGACGAGCGCCACGTCGCCAAAGGGGGATAGGCTACTCCGAGGATCATGTCTACCACATCAAGGACGTTTCAACTTCAGCTTGGCATGACCGTGTCAATCTAATCCACCTACAAATAATAATAATAATAATAATAATAATAATATTTGCTAGTGGTGCAAAAACAGCTCCGTTTTTACGCGTCCACAATGACACAATATCGTCGATTTCCCGAACCGCGTCACAGCGGGGCAAAAACTCTGTCGAGAGAGCTTCACATGTCAGAGCTTTTTAGGAATAGCACTGCCACTTTCTCAGCCCCGAGTAGTCGGACCACAGTCGCGTGCATTGTCCCAGTGCCATATTCTCAAGAGCAGACCAATCTTCGCCGCGCAGGGGAATGCCCGTGGTGACGCGGCTCGCACCACACAGATGGAACGATGCTGCTATGGTCATGCAAGCCCAGGGGCTTGAATACGGGCACGGGGAGGCCCAGCCATGGTTTCGGGAACCAATATCGTGACAAATCACGCCGAGTCATGCCGGGACCTCTTCTTCTGGATTACTGCAAGCCAAAGTTCCTGAGAGGACTTTGTCATCCGGTTACTGCCGTACGGAGCCCCCATGCCTGCCGAGGAACCGATGTACCGGTACATGGGAGGTACAGCAAGCAAGTCCGCCTCAGCAGCGCCAGGTGTGCGCCAATACGACTATACCCGAGCTACCTAATGCATGTATCCATAATACGACCAACAACCTTGGGGTCAGATTTTTGCATGCATGCGCGGGCTGTACTCGAATACATCGGGCAGCGCTGGACGCCCCATGACACAAGGCACACGTCTAGCCTCAAACCCGACGGGGAAGCAGCAACAGTGAGCCATATCCACTACCCCGCTGACGTCTGGGCGCGTTGATCCGATGATGCCTTCCGCATCGAGCCCGCCATGGAGCGGGGGGGTGTCCGTTGGTCGTGAGATGCCCTGCCCCTGAGAAGCAATGTTCTTTAGCGAGAACTGACTATTCTCATGCACGAAACGCTCGCAGCTTTTCCGGGAAGATTGTCTGTGTCAGGGCTCAAGGTGTGTGGGGGCTTATCTAGAGCTATAAGTGTTAGAGGGAGGTAGGTACTCAAGTAAACACCACGTTCGCAGCCGCTTCCATGATAGCCTGCATCGCATGAATCCCGACAAGGGGATAAGCATGAACCAAAAACTGTGCCGAACCGGAATATCTCTTTTATCGCTCTGGCGAATGTTTAGGGGTGAGGGGTGGGAGGTTGGCAACAGGGAGAATGGAGATGAGCCGTCCTACATCTAGAACTCCCGATATAAACCAACAGCCAGGGGCGATATAGCTTTATATCACTCAATCCCCGCGAAAATATCAAGGGAAAGCATCAATTTGAGTAGCAAACATATTTATCTAACTAATTACTGCGAGAAACAGAAAAAATAAAAACAAAAAAACATGCGACAAAAGTTCTGTCATGCACTAAGACCCGACCTGACAGGAAAAGCAGTAAGCCCCCACTAGCGGCAGGTCGCTTTTCGTTCGGGATGGCTAGCACAATGCACTCGCACCAGTCTAAGTATTATCCATGGTGAACCATGGTGGGATGTGTAAAAAAAATCTCTGCCTTCTCGAATTATCTAGCATCCTATGGTTGTAATTGCAAGAACCAAAAAAAAGCAAATGGTATATTGTCTAATGCGCCACGCCTTTGCCATCTCGAAGAAAATAGAAAACCACGGGTGGGAAATGGAAACGACCACGCCGATCGCTGTCCGACGACAACGATGACGAACGACAAAATATTATACAGTCTTCTCACCATCCGGCTTTGACCCGCCCAGCACGCCACCGGCAGCTTTGCTGTCTTTCCAGACGGCAGAACCGGTCTTTGTCAGACTGTGCACACAGGCCTCGACGGCGGCCGCGAGGTCGATGTGGAAATTGGGACGCGTGATGCCGTAGACAGCCGCCATGCCGCTGCCGCCAGCAGTCGCGCCCGGTCCGGCGAGTCTGCGCTGCTCACTGCCGCCGCCGTGCGTCTTGACTACTGCTGTTGCTGGTGGGGACATGCCGTCGTCGTCGCACGACAGCGACGTCCGTGTGGCTGTGCCGACAGACGGCCAGTGCAGCCCGCTCTTCTCGGCAACGCTGTAGACCGGGTTCCACCCTTTCTCTACGCAGAGCGGCCCGTCGAGCTCGTGCTTGCTCGGGTACCCGAACCCGGCGGCGGTCAGCGCGCGGCGAGCCCAGCGGTTGCTGACGCCCGCGAAGTGGTACTGTACGGGGTCTGGGTGCGCCCAGCGGTCGAGCTGGGCGCGAGCGACGGCGAGCCCTTCGGCCGCGCCGGTGTCGAGGTTATTGACGGCGGAGAAGTCGAAGATGATGGCACGGAGGGTGGGCTTGCTGTTATCGTCGTGCTGCTGCTGCGCAGACTTTGGGTCGTCCTCGGTAAAGAGCTTGGCCGTCGTGCTCTGCTGCTGAGCCGGGATGGACTCGTTCCAGGGCCGGTCACCAGGGTGGTCGTACACAGGGAGACAGGTGCGGTTGGTCTCGGCCGTGATGGTGGAGATGAGGTGGTCCATGTGCTGGGCCTGATTGATGTAGTTGAAGCCTTCGCTGAAGCGATAGATGAAGACGCCTGGCATGGGAGCCTCGACATTGACTGCCGGGTTTGATCCGTCGTGGCGGTCGAGCGGTAGGAACGCGGCTCTGCTGCTGCTTGAGGGCGGCTGTAGTAGAGGAGAAGTTGGAGCAGGGGGCGTCGAGTGAGAAGTAGAGGTCTTCCTGGTCCGCGCTTGCTGAGATGGCGAGTGGCTGTGGACCTCGATCTGACCCATGAAGCGGGCCTGAGTGCGAGCAACTCTGACAAGTAGGACTATTATGGACAAGGCCACGGTCGTGTAGATGCCGTTCTCGAGCGAGGTGAAGATGGATACAAAGACACCGCAAAAGTAGATGAGTGCGTCGAACGGCGACATGAGCCACGAATGGTAGACGTGGTCAGGAGACGTGATGAGGTTGACCACGGCGTGCATGATCAAGGCCGAAAGACTTGCCAGGGGAATATAGTAGAGGACCGAGGTAAGGGCGTAAAGTGCGAGCACCAGGATGCAGCCGTTGAAGACACCCGCCAGAGGAGTTCGCACACCTGCCTTGGACAGGATAGCACTGCCACCGAAAGACCCGGTCGAGGCGTAGGCACCAATGAAAGGTCCAGTAAGGTTGGTGAAGGCGATAGACACGAGCTCTTGCGAAGGAACAATAGTGTAGCCGTTGAGTCGAGCAAAGGACTTTCCAATCGCGATATGCTCGATAATAAGGACGATGATTGTCGCGGGGAGGTCCGGGGCAAGACTCGAGATGAGCTTAGGGTCGAAGGAGGGAGGGCCAACCCTGGTGAAGCCAACGGGCAGCTGGCCCAGAATGCGAAACCGGGACGTCTCAGCGGTGAGGCCAATATGTACCAGAAAGCTGATCAAGGTGTAGAGGAGAATAGTAAAGGTCAGCCGCAGCGAGCAGAGCATGTTCCACAAGCGAGCGCGCTGGGGCTGGCGCTTGGCCATATGTTCGCAAGTCCACTTGATCAAACTGAGGAGTACCAGCGCGCTCACACCAATGGCAGCATCCAACTGGACACGAGGCAAGCCCTTGCAAACATTGATAAAGACGTCGTAAGCGGGGCCCTTGGAGTTGATGCCAGTGATGCCGAGCAGAGAGGGAGCCTGGCTCAACGTGATGGTAATGGCAGCACCGGTGACAAAAGCAGAGATGGCGACGTGGGGAATGAACTCGATGATCCAGTCGAGCCTAAAGAGGCCGAAGAGCAGAAGGACACAACCGGCCAGGAATGCCTGTGTCTTGGCAATCTGCTCACGGGAGAACTCGGTGCCGTGCTCAGCAACGACCTTGTCGCCAGTCTTGCCGACAAGAAGAGAGACGACGGCGGTGGCCTGGGTAGTGTTAGCGTCGACAAGGATGAAAGAAGAGTGCTGAGAAGATGTGAACGTACGCCAATGGCAATGTCCTTTGACGTGCCAAAGAGCCAGTAGAGGGCAGCACCGGTGAAGGAGGTATACAAGCCATACTCTGGGCTGAGGTTGGCCAGCAGGGCGTAAGAGAGAGCCTGGGGCACGACGACGAGGCCGAGGGTGATGCCAGCGACGATATCGCCGAGGAGCCAGCGGGTGTTGTAGCGCGGGATCCAGCCGGCGAAGGGGAAGAAGCTGGCCATGTACGGCAGGATGTCGTGGCACGAGGGGACGCACTCGCGGATCCACTCGCCGACTTCGGGGTCCTTGTCGAAGAAAGGGTCGTGTGGTGCTATGGCCTCGGCGGCGGCGCGTCTGAGGTTTGGCGGGACGTTGTGCTCGAGCTCGTCTGGGTCGATGCCCAGCAGCCTGGCGACAGACTCGCCCGCCTTGTGGGCAGCCATTGTGTCAAGAAAGTGCGGAGACTGCTGTGAGATGGGACAATGCGTGGTACTTGAGGCTGGCGTATGGTGGTGGGCCGGGAAGAACTGTCGAGCATTACTTGCAAGACGGGCTTTGTGGAGAGAAGTGGTGCAGAAGAAGGAATCGACCGTGGGTGGAAAAGAGCGAGAGGAAACGGCGGGCACAGAGCAGATGAGCAGATGAAGCATGTCGACGACAGACGGGCCTGTGGCGGCCATGACGGGCGAGGACCGTCGAAGCCGTGCCGTGGTGGAGCCAGCGCTGCCGGCTTCCATTGCTGGCGAGCAGGCTGGAGAAGCTGGAAGCACGCACGCACGCACGATGGACGATGTCGGGGTGCAGGTCTAGCAGGCGTCGACGGCAGGCCGGCCGACTCGGGCTGGCTGGCTGTCGGGGTGGAGCCCTCCGTTGTGCAGTGTCACAGAGAGCAGAGCAGGGCGCTGGGCAGGGCGCTGAGCAGGGAGCAGAGCAGGGAGCAGAGCACCGTCTGTCGCTCGGGGTCAGTTGACGACATCGGGGGTTGTCTGGGCATGATGCATTCTCTGGCCCACCAGCAACGGGCCTTTGGCAAGACAGTCGACCTCAAACTCACCAGCTGCAGCCCCATCTGACCAACAGCCAGCTGCCAAAGTCGATGTCCTGGCCTGGATTCTGAGTGACGCAGCCGGACAGTCGCTTCCGAACCCTTACCCATCAAAATGCCCCCGGGTGGGGCCCAGCGAGGCTCCGCCCCCGGCATGATTACCTAACGGGACCCTCCCGACAGCCGGCGCTATGGGGCGTCCGGAAGTCGGAAGTGGAGCCTCGCAACCACAATGCCATCTCCCCCCCCTTGGCCTTTTTTCCAATACGAAACGCAGAGGTTTGCAAAGAGAATTTCCCCCCCGTGGCACACAGACCGCACATCGCAGGTCGCAATGGCGCATCGGCCAGCACAAGGCCACGGCGCGTCCCGAACCAGCGACCACAATGGCTTGCCCGTCCGCCAAGCTTGCTGCTATCTGCCTAGAATCCGGACATGCCCAAGGGAGGCCTGTCCACGCCAAACCTTTGCCACCCCCCGGAGCTGGAAATTAATTACATACCCGGCTTTCGATATGTGCCTGCACTAGTTGGAGGCTACACTAATAACGCAGCGTCGGGCGCAGAAAAGGACGGAGTAGCCGCTGCCACTTGCACACCGAGCTTGCCGCCCGACAGCCCTTGTGCCTTTGCAGGTCCGAGAATGACTCCGAGCCACCACTTACCTCTGCTCTGGGCTGAGCATCGTCGTAAACGGAGAGAGTGGTGGCACTCGGTCTGCAGAGATTCACTTCTCGGCAAGCCGCTGCAAGCCGTTGCAATCCGCCTTGGACGTCGAGTGGCACGGCAAAGATGTGCAGCTGCAAGAAAGCAACCCCTTGAGGATACCTCAGCACTCCCTGACTGGAAGAATTGTGTGGTGGTTTGATACGTGTGCTGCTTGTCGAATGGGGGCTTTTGCTTTCGATTCGCCGTCGCGGGTTGTTAAAACAGCAGCTCTCGGGCCATGCTTTTCCCAGCGGCAAGAAGCCCCTGTATTCCCGGGGAGAATATCGCATCCTGGCACAAGTTCCGAATACATCCTGACCTCCATTCCTAAAGAAAAGCTCAGGCACTCGCAGGGTTTTTTTGTGTTTTTTTTTTTTTTGGTGGGGGGAGGGGGGGTTGCGAATGTGCGGGCATAGTATCGTACAGCAAACGACACCGATATTACTGCCTCTAGCAACAACGCCTTATATAGATGGATTTCTGCACCACACATAGCCATCATTTAAACGCTGATTCTGGTTCAACTGGGATTATTTCGTTCCACCTTCCTCATATCTCAGTGCACCGGACGTAACCTATACGACCGCCAGGGTTCAGGTCAGGTAGGTAGGTGTACGTGGCTTTGCAAATCTGGGGCTCAATCGTCGAAAACATCAGCAAACGGAAACTTTTCCCACTGGTAGAACAAGCGCAATAGTCCTCCTTTCGGTCCTCCCGAGAATTACGATAGTAGCCAATGAATTCAGGAGTTGCTGCGTCTATATTTCCACAAAGGTATGCCATCAAAACAATTTGGCCAGAGGGGGAAGAGTCTTTCTGGTTGAATCAAGGACACCTACAGAGGCTCACAGGTTCAAGTCGTAAACATACCAGGTTGCAGGTGGAGTTGGAGCCGGGCTGAAAACATGAGCCACTGACTGCAGCCAAGTTGAGGCGAGAGTCCAGCCACAGATTACCTACGGAGAGACTGCCGTCGCTGGCTCCGTGCAGGCGGCGTGAATCAGGCCCGCTTGATGGCCGAAGGGGGCCTTTTCCGCCAACGAGTCGGCCGAGTCGGCCGCGAATGCGGGGGAGGGGGAGGGTCTTGCCGAGTGGATGTTTCCTGCAGTGCATGTAATTATGTCCTCCTTCAGCAATCGACAGTTGCAACTCACAAGAGGAGGTTTCTTTGTGGGGCTATTTGCTGCCAGACACGCCCGCAACCGCCGTCCCGTAAGGGGAATCCGTGCGAGTGGCAAGCGTGATAGTCAAATAGCAACTGCAATGGATGGTAGAGCGCGTCCGATGGCGTCATCTGCACCCACAACGGTGCGAAGGGAGTGGGAAAGTCGGAGCATGCAAATTGCGCATTGTGTATCTCATCAAAGCGGGCACCCGAGAAGAGCGCGAGAAGAGCCCGAAGACATTCGGAAGGCCCACTACAGGAACAGCAGACCGGAGATAAACCGACGCCGGAGCTAAGGTACACACACCCACTTCCATGGCAACTTCACAACCACAACCACACACATGCACCAAACCACGTTCGGTACCCGACTTGGACTTGCAGATGCCACGCGTGAGCCGTCTCGTAATTGCCCGAAAAATGACTGGGCACTTTTGCTGGTCGCAGCCAGGACAAGACCCCTTGGGCGGTTCAAACGTGTGGACACTACTGCATATATCATCATGGCCCATCTCGCATTCCCCTTTCCACGCTCCTTGTTTGAGTAGTAAACAACTTGCTTCCACAAGATTATCAACTTGCCGGCTGGAGATGACACGGAGAAATCACTCGGCCAAGTATTAAAGCCCTGGCCTGACTGGTACGTGACATCACAACTCGATAATGACCTCCTCCTCCTCGCTGCCACTGCCACCAGGAGTATCCTCCACCATGGCCTCCAGCAAGTCCGTCGATAGGGCCTCCCTCTCGAGCACAGAAGCTCGCAATATCAACAACGATGACAACATCGTCAACAACAACATGCTCGAAAAGACCACCACCTCGCCCGTCCCAGTGTCCCGCGTCGTCACCCGCGAAGACGGCACCACGTACGCCTCGGGCGCCTCCCTCGCCCTCATCGTCCTCGCCCTGTGCCTGGCCGTCTTCCTCATGGCCGTCGACAACTCCATCATCACCACCGCCATACCAAAAATCAGCGACGACTTCAACTCCCTCGCCGACGTCGGCTGGTACGGCTCCGCCTACCTCCTGACCCAGGCCTCCCTCCAGCTCCTGTTCGGCCGCTTCTACACCTTCCTCAGCACAAAGTACGTCTTCCTCGCCGCGATATCCATCTTCGAGCTGGGTTCCCTCATCTGCGGCGTCGCTCCAAACTCGGTCGCCCTCATTATCGGCCGCGCCATCGCCGGCGTCGGCGCCGCGGGCATCTTCTCGGGCTGCTTGCTCATCCTCGCCCACAGCGTGCCCCTGACCAAGAGGCCGCTGTACACGGGGCTCCTCGGGGGCATGTACGGCATCGCCTCGGTCGCGGGGCCCTTGCTCGGGGGCGCCTTTACCGACCGCGTCTCCTGGAGGTGGTGCTTCTTCATCAACCTGCCCATCGGCGCCGTCACCCTGGCCGTCATCACCGTCTTTTACCACGACACTGCCACCACCGCCAACACCTCCCCATCCTCATCCTCCTCATCCTCCTCCCCCCGGCACAGCAGCGACATGTCCCAACAGAAGCACGGCAGCAGCACCCTCGAAAACATCCGCAGGTTCGACCCCGTCGGCAACGCAATCTTCATGCCCGCCATCGTCAGCCTCCTGCTGGCCCTGCAGTGGGGCGGCGTGACCTACCCGTGGTCCTCGCCTCGCATCATCGCCCTCTTCGTCGTCTCGGCCGTGCTCCTGGCGGCCTTTGCCGCCATCCAGATCCTCCTGCCCGAGGGCCACGCCACCCTGCCCCTGCGCATCCTGCGCAACCGCTCGGTGTGGGCGTCGGGACTGTTCGCCTTCACCCAGGGCGCCAGCTTCTTCATCTTCATCTTCTACATCCCCATCTGGTTCCAGGCCGTCCAGGGCGTGTCCGCCGTCGACAGCGGCATCCACAACCTGCCCATGATGCTCGCGAATATCCTCGGTAGCATCCTCGCGGGCGCCATGGTCACCACGCTGGGCTACTACGTGCCCTTTATGCTCGCCAGCACCCTCGCAATGTCCGTCGGCGCGGGGCTCATGACGACGCTGGCCCCGTCGAGCCCCGCGTCCGCGTGGATAGGATACCAGGTCGTCCTCGGCCTCGGTCCCGGGCTGGGCTTCCAGCAGCCCCTCATCGCCGTCCAGACGGTCCTCGACATGGCCGACGTGCCCACCGGCACCGCCCTCATCGTCTTCCTCCAGTCCCTCGGCGGCGCGCTCTTCGTCGCCGTCGGCCAGACCGTGTTTGCAAATGGGCTGGCTCGCGAGCTCGTGTTGCGCCTCCCGGGCATTGACCCGGCCCTCATCCTGTCCTCGGGCGCAACGAACCTCAAGAACATTTTGAGTCCGGACCAGCTCGTCCAGGCCATCGCCGCGTACAACACGGCCCTCACCTCTACCTTCTTCGTCGGCGTAGGGCTGGCTGTTGCCATGCTCATCGGCTCCTCCCTCGTCGAGTGGAAAAGCGTCAAGGGCAAAAACATAGAGGTGGGCATGGCTTGAACGGTGGCTCGTGCTCCCACTTCCGTTGTACAGCCAGTTGCTCCGAGCGATGTTGACCTTGATGCGATCAGTCGCTGTTTTATCTTCACTTCGTTGCTGTAACACCAGATCAAAAGCAATGTAACACTCATAGCTTAACGACTTGATCTTTGTATAAAACTCAGCTCTATTGAATACATTGTCATCCGTATCGGTTTGGTTGTGCTGCAAATACTGGCAACCAGCCTATGACCTACGAAGCGTTTTTTTAAGAGCAATGTATCCATGTCCTAAGCAACCTACAAGAGTGGGCGGCGTCTTTGCTGATGGATTCTCACCAACAAGTAAAGTCCTTACAAATAATGAAGTTGGGTTTATCATGTTTATTCCCAACGTGATAGCTTTAGTGCCGTCGATTGTCCGGCGTAGACAACACCAGGATTTATGTTTCGTTTGTTGCTCTCTCAGTTCTCCAAGGAGCTATCCCACATTCGGACACAGCATGGCTCTCTTCTCTAACAATGTGGTTCAAAAGTGGCCACGAGAAATCTGCTTTGGCTGTTGCGAACTCGACCATTGCTCATCGCAACTGGGGGAGATTCAAATTGGTCACTCGTCTTCATCAATCGAGACAACACGCAGGCGCGGGCTGGGTCTCTGCGGCTCATCCTCTTCATCAATCGCTCTGGCACTTGCTGGAGTGAACTGCCGTGTGCGCTTCGTACCCTTTTCGGTTGCAGCGCTGGCAGAGGTCTTGCCACCGATGGCTTGATTCTGCTTCGAGGTCTGGTTGCCAATCGACTGCAGTGCGAAGTGGGCTGTAGTTGTGGAGGGATCAGATTTCTCATCTTCGTTCTTGGAATGGCGTGAGAAAGCACCAGATGTGGATCGCGAACCAGGCGACGAACTTGTACCAGTAGAATCAGTGCTGCTCAGGCAAACATTGCTCAGAACTGACTGTGAAACTCTGCGCATGTCGTTGTGTGCCAAGAGCGGCGCGCCTCCACTAGACGAGGAAGATGACAGTGCACGATTTTCTTTTCGTGACTTGACTTTATTGTCCGATTGCTGACCTTGACTCGCGACTGTCGGTAGAGGCGCTGGATGATTCAGCAACGATTGAGTCAGTGTAGAAGCAAAGCGGTTGGGAAACTCGCTAGGGGAATAGAATCGTAGAGGGTGATCTGGAGCACATCTTAGCAAAATATCTAGTAGGTTCTGTTCGGGGAGGGCTTGTCAATACACACCTGCAGGGATTTCGAAGCTCCCATCCATGGAAAACTCGCCCAGGCTAGTCGTGGCAGCTCGGGTCGTGGGGGAATTGGCTGGTGCGTTGGGAACATGCTGGGCAGCAGTCTCAACGCCCTCTGCATCCAGAACCATATGCTGGTCTTTCTTTTCTTGGCCGGCCATGTTCACGTCGAACCATGCCATGTTCTCCGTGACAACGCGGTCTTGTTTGGTGACTCCCTTTTGAGCCAGTCGGTCGCCGAGTCCACGTATCGGCTTCGCTCCTGGCTTCGGTGTGTGACCAGGTGCCCCGTCTGTGTTGTATGACGATACGTACTGCATCTCGAATCCAGGTGGTGCGCTGACATCGTGGTGGAGAAGTGCCTCAGTGCATGGCATTGTGCTCAGCAAATCATTCACATCGGCTGAGCTGCAGTCTGAAGTCATAATTGGAATGCTCACTTGCTGGCTGAGCGAACCCGACATTTCGATGTTGCCATCTCGGAACCGGGGCGAGTGAGCATGAACGTTCGAGGCTTCGAAGTTGCCAAACGTGCGACCGGGAATGGAAGAGCTCACCACTGCACGTTGCCACATGCTCGGATTGGGCCAGGCAATGGCGGCAGTTTCGAGGATATCTATAAGTGTCAGTGGTCTTACTACACTCTAAAGCGATCTAGCCGTAAACTGACCAAGCGGTGCGTGCTGGAAAGAGAAGGCCATGATGTTCTTGACGCGCTCCATCGGGAGGCTTGCCGAGTCTCGCGGGTAGCCCTCGCTGATGATTATCTTGATGCGGCCAAGCTCATCCGCCGGGTTCCAGTAGCTTTGGCGAAGAAGTTCACTACGAAAAGCTGGAAACTTGAAAAAGTCGCACGCGCCATCCTTGGTAAATTCTGGGTAGCCGTCAGCTGGGACTGTCCTGTAAAAGGTGGGAGCAGGAGGGCTTACCAAAACTGTGCTCGAATAGCTGTGGCCATGGCCCGTTGCGCGCTACTGGGCGTGACCTAGACCACGTGTGAGTGCTTATACATGAATCGTCGGAGGCCTTTTATGCACGTACGCAACAAGACGACCATCAATAGAAATTCTAGCCTCAAAGGTTGCAGAGTCATGGTGCTGACTGAAACTCTTTGTGAATCGGCTGATCTCTGGGTTGGTCCAGTTGTGTAATGAGACCGTGAAGGGTGTCCCCGATGGAAGGCTGGGTATGAAGCATGTCAAGGTTGGCAGCCCCGTGGATCCATGTGCGTAGGCACATTCTTTCCCATTAATCCGTCAGCATTTGAGTGTTCGCAATGGGAAGATGCTTGGCGAGGAAGACACACCCAGGTCAGGAACGACATGACATGCTGTTTTGAACTCCCGCACGGGTGTCTTGCTGCCGCGTGGGAAGATCAAGATGTCCCAGTCTTCGTACCTCATACTGACGTCGTGATGGCAGTTGAATTTGACGAATACTTCAAGGAAGACGGGCGTGGGTGGAGATGACCCTGGAACAGTTTCCGAATGCTGCGAGACGCCGGTAGCAGGAGCGTAAGCTGTCCGGGTTAAGTCAGCCGGGGCGGCGCGAGTAGGAGGAGCAAGGCGTGGGATGAGAGTAATCGTTGATACAGCTTCGATGGAATTGTGATTCGATGGTATGACGGAGATATGGAAGTAGTGGGAGGGGAGAGCCCAGTTGCATTCGTGCCTGCAACAATGCTGTCGCCTACCCTCTGTGGTCGCTCCTTCCTTAAGTGCCGCAGTGTGCCCCAGATGTGCGTTGAAGCCCGCCCAGACGGCCGAACATTGAAAGCATCCACAGGGATGGCCACTTGCTCGCCTGGACGTTGCAAAATACCGGGTACAAGGTGCATCCCACCATAGAGGTGGGAGCCAACATATTGCCCTATGTCATGGCATCAGACAACGTGGGATTCCCATTATACTCGACATTTTCAGCATGCCACATTCTGAAGGGCAATGGTGTCCGTTTGTGACGTTCGAGCTCACCGCATTCATTTATTCTCTTGGCGATCGGCATGCGATCGGTGGGAACGCAGGACATCGGATATCGTGTTTCCTTCCGCTCAATGCCTCTAGGCGGCTAGTACTAAGAGCCAAAAAGGCCAGCAAGCCTGCACTTTAACGGCAGATACGCAAGGCAGACAGGTGTGACAAAGAGACTAATGGTTGGTTGTTCAAGGTTTGCATCTTATTGTGCAGGTTGATGGCATGTTACGCTATGTACAGGGTCGAGTTTTTATGCATCAGCCTCTTCTTTCTGGTAGGGCTCGGGGTCTTCGGGTGACCTCGCCTGTTCAAGTATTAGCATGCGCTCAGGTTTAATGTGTCGACGCGATGTTCATAACTTACCCGTACGGCACCAGCGCCGCCAAGTTCGCGTTCCAATCCACCCTCAAACTCCCGAGGAACTGTCGGCCGATCCGGGTATACCTTTCCAATCACCCAGCACACTCCTAGGAACGTGGCGATGAACGCGCCGATCTGGACGAGTCCCTTGCCTGGCGAGACCCAGGTGTATTCGTATGGCGAGAACATGCCCAGGGTGTCGTGGTCCTCGTGGACGGGCTCGCCGTAATTGCGGCGCTCCTGCTTGTCCCACCAGTCGGCATGGGGGTCGCGGAATTGGCGCTTGATCAGAGGAGGGTTGACATAGCCGCCATTCTGACCCGGATCTTCGGCCTCGCTGAGGGGCTTCGCATCGGGGTACTTTTCGTCGAGGATCTCCCGGCTGTTCAGGGATTCAGGAAGGAAGGTTCTGGCTTGGATGATGGGTAGTCGTCGTGGCGCTGTGCGAAGAGCCGAGGCCCTCGCAAGTCGCTGGGCAAGCATCTAAGAGGTCAGGTCAGCGTGGATGCGCCGCATTAGGCTCTCGAGGTCTCAATTGTTACCTACCCTGGCGTCGTAAACACAGTTGTAGATACTGAGTTGTGGCGGGTTGCGCGTGGTCGTCAAATGCACCTCCTCTGATTTGGTATGCCTGTGTGTGACGACGTCGAGAGCTTGCCGCAGATTGAGCTTGTCAGGCAACAACTCTGGCTGCCTTAGATCAGAATGCGGTCCAATTGGTGGACGCTGTTTTGAAAGCAACCCCACCATAAGTCCAGTAGTGGATAGTTGCATGTTTGGAGGGAGCCATTCCGCTGCTGAGCCGTTCGGACGTACAAGAAACACGGCTCTATCAATTTGCGGCGTCCAAATTATTGAAGTTTTCCTAGAATGAAGAGCAGTATTATCACTATTTCTTCGCGAGATCCAGCCACAAAATGACTCGGTGCAGACCCTTACTGTGATATGCATCTAACCACTCCACCTTAATGTCGGGGACAACTAGCTTAAGCGGTTCTTCAGGCACAGATTACCTAATCACAGACAGAGCACGAGAGCCATCTCTCCTCTAGGGCGGCTTGGTGGGCGACGCCAGGGCTGGTTTCCTGAACGCGACATCAATGGACCAGGCGTGCACCTCGTGGGGCGAAATTTTTGGGACATCATCAAGACAGCTAAAAAACAGCGTGGTACCACGAATTCCATCATAACTCCCGCCACGACACTCTGGCCGTGGTCAGACTTCCAGACAATGCTCCTACGTTGATTCTCTACATGCAGACGTACTTTTCAGGCTCTCCAATGCCGTGCTCGTCGAGTAAAGCGCCTCTTCCCGTCCGCAGTACCCCCGGACCACTATGACGGCTACCGCGTCACCACCCCATCCCACCGCGCCAGCTCACGACGACTCCCAGCTGTTTGAAGCACAACTCGAGCCGCCAGCTGCCGAAGCTGTGCGCAATGGACACCAGAACGGCAACGAGTCCTCAGATAGTCTTTCAGACCTTGACGACCAGTTCGACGACGCGTCAGAATTCGATGGCATTAATTCCGCAGCTGTCCTCGCGAACGGACATCTCCATACATCAACAGGCAGCGCAGCCGAAGATCCCGGCCTGACTGGCGATGAACCCCCAGCGAAGCGACAGCGCCTCCGCGACTCGACACCGCCTCCGCGACCTCGACAGAAACCTGTTTCCCCTCCATGGAAGAAGATCGAGGCTGATGGGCCGACCTCCTTCATCGAAAACGGCAGGCGCAAATCTGGTCGCACGAATTTGTTATCTTCGGAGACGCCACCCACCGGAAAGAAAAGGCTGGGCAAGCATGTTAATGGCACACCTCAGTCAGGAAGCGGCCACACAGCCGCGCGACCCTCGTTGAATGGACAAGCCAGCGCAAGCAAGCGGCATGTTTCGGGCACTCCGAAATCGGCTTCTCAAAAAATCGCACCCACGGGCAAGAGGATCTTCACGCAGCCAGCTCGGCCATCACCAAAAGCTAGCGCTCGCCGACGACCTTCCCCTCCACCTCCACCGCAACGAACCCCCGGTACTCGTCGTAGCGCACGAGCTTTGCGACATGATGGTGGCGATACAGCTGCTGACGACGATGACGACGAGGAAAGTGGCGTAAAGCCAACGAAGATCAAGTTCCGACTCAAGACTACATTTATCCCACTCGTTCATCCGCTACAAGCCAATGTTCTTCCAGGACAGACATTGCCGCGGCCGCGAGTTGCCAATAATTTTGCCGACTACATCAAAAGCGCCCCGGCTGTCGAAATCGCGGCAGGCGGCTGGCTCGACCCAACCGACGACGTTCAGCAATACACAGAAGAGCAAATTGAGAGAGATGCTAGGATGATATTACGCATAGAAGAGGAGACGGAACCTGGCGGTATTTTGAGCAAAGAGCGATCGGCTCTCTTCGTGCCAGACTCTGTGGAGGAGCCCCCTCGTCAATGGGCGCATATGGACCACCTCGCCAAGCAGCTGGCGAATTTCCGGAAGCTCATGGTCATGGAACAGCAGCGACACAGATCATCCGCCAAACGCTTGGCAGAGGCATGCAGAGAAGAATGGTTGCGGAGGCAACCGAAGAGCGCGGAGCAAGTAGAAGCCGAAGCGAGGGCATCTTGGCTCGCACGGTATCGCACGGTCGTAAGAGTGGTGGGCGCCACTTGGGAGAATGTACGCGTTGAGGTCAACAGGCGTCGACTGGAGGAGTGGCAGGCAGCCGAGCAGAAGCGTGTCAAAGCTGCTCTCAACGAAGCTGTCAACATGTCCGAAATGAGGCTCCAGGCGCACAGGGCGCAGGCCGATTCAGAATCAATGGACGACTCTGACTCTAATTCCGATGACGATGAGGACGAGGATGGAGGCAATATCGACAGGTCTGATGAAGAGCTTGAAGGAGATGGCAACGAGACCAACGAAGACGAGGAAACCTCAGATTCGGACTTGGAATCAGCTACAGCGCACGTCAGACCGCAAGCACTTCTCGACGACGACAATATGTCCTCAGGGGACGATGACGATGACGCAAAATCAACCATATCCGACGAGGGGCTGACTCAGGATCAATTGCTCGCCAAATATGCCAACGTGCCCGATCTTCCTACTGTTCCGTCCGTAGACCTCGAGGACGGAACAAGGGTAGGTTCAAAGCCCAGGGCAACATCGGAAGATCAGTGTGAAACAAGCGACGAGTCGGTCGACATGGACGATGACCTTGGCACCAGCGACGACGATATGGACAGCGCTTCAGATGCAGACTCCCCCATGGGGGACGACGAGTCTGAGGAAGAGGAAGAGGATCGGGGCGGACTACTGGGCATGCTTTTCGGGAAGTCTGAGCTGAAGAAGCTTGAAAAAGAGAGCGGAGGTGCCGTTGATGGTCAGCTTGGTGATGAAGAAATGAGCGAGGCGCCCGCTATCGAGACCGAATCTGATAAGCTACTCACCAACGGCCACATTCCTCATCAAGAGGAGGTGCATGCCGACACCGGAGGCGCTGGGTCGATGCAGAATCCTATCGACGCTTCGACTCTGGACAGCATTGACGCATCTGAAACTGAGGAGATTGCCGTGGACGCTCCTGCAGACCCTCACAAGGGAAACAACCCAGATGCACCTGCAACTATACCGGCACCTCTCCGCCCTGAAAACGTCGAGGTGGAAATCAAAGATGCGATTGAGGACGTTTCCCATGTTGAGCGTTCAGGAATGGATGCGGATGGATCGACGGCGGAAATCGCAGCCGCAAGCGCAGAGACTCAAAACACAAGTGAAGAGCAAGCAGTCTCGCGTGTAAATTTGACAGAAGCTGAACTTGACACAAATCAGACGGAACAGTCGGCGCAAGCGATTGTTGGCAGCAGATCCATGACACCCAACACACCACAAACACAAATACCGAAAACCGAGGTTCCGTTCCTCCTGAGGGGCACCCTGCGCGAGTACCAACATTATGGACTGGACTGGCTCGCTGGCCTATATAGGAACGGAACCAACGGTATTTTGGCTGATGAAATGGGATTGGGCAAGACCATTCAAACGATCTCGCTGCTGGCACATCTGGCCTGTCACCACGAGGTGTGGGGTCCACATCTTGTCATCGTGCCCACAAGTGTGATGCTCAACTGGGAAATGGAGTTCAAGAAGTGGTGCCCAGGTTTTAAAGTCCTATCATACTATGGCAGCATTGAAGAGCGAAAGCGCAAGCGACAAGGCTGGAAGGACAGCGATATGTGGAACGTCTGCATCACGTCCTACCAGATTGTCCTACAAGATCAGCAAGTCTTCAAGCGTCGACGGTGGCATTACATGATTCTGGACGAAGCCCACAACATCAAGAACTTCAAGTCAAAGCGCTGGCAAACACTACTTGGATTCAACACACAGGCTCGCCTCCTACTTACCGGCACGCCCTTACAGAACAACCTGACTGAGCTGTGGTCCTTGCTGTTCTTCCTCATGCCATCTGAGAATGGTGTCGGGGGTTTTGCAGACTTGGCGGAATTTCAGGATTGGTTCCATAAACCCGAATCGCAGATTCTGGAAAGTGGGCGAGAGCAAATGGACGAAGAGGCTCGCGCAATCATCGCAAAGCTGCACAAAGTCCTCAGGCCGTACTTGCTGAGACGTCTCAAGGCAGACGTGGAGAAGCAGATGCCAGCAAAGTACGAGCATGTCGAGTACTGTCGACTTTCGAGGCGGCAGCGTGAGTTGTACGATGGCTTTCTCGCCCGTGCGGACACCCGCGATGCACTGTCATCAGGCAACTACATCTCTGTCATCAACTGCCTCATGCAGCTACGCAAAGTTTGCAACCATCCCGACCTCTTCGTTGAGCGACCTATCATGACGTCTTTCCGGCAGCCAAGATCAGTCGCGGCGGGCTATGCGAGCTACGAGCAACTCGTGCGGAAGCGTATAAGTTCGGATTCGATGCAGCAGGTCAACCTGAAGTTCCTGAACCTACTTCCAACTGCTTCAGAGAGTCTGTCCTATCACGCGCTCGAAGATGCGGATCGTCTGAGCGCACACCACAAGCTTGCGGCTCTGCAGAGTAGTCAATGGAGCCGATGTCATACGACGACCGGCACACTCAACCCACGTAGCATCAAATCAAGCATCACCTACATCGAACACAAGTCACGCATCGACCGTTTAGGAGAGTTGCAGCAGTGCATCTACGTAGGCGGCCACAAAAGGCAAGAGCGACCGGTTTATGGCAAGGCCATGACGGATTTCTTGACTCTCGGCTTTCAATCACGGCCACATAAACCACGACCCAAGGTGCCACGCCAAATAATGAGCTGGTTTGAAGAGGATTCATCTGTGCTGCGGGACCTGATTCCGACGCTGGACGAGCGGGCCGAAGCCATGAGGGTCACGATCACCAAGTTTGCTTGTGTCACGCCAGCCGTTGTGACGCGAGACATCGACTTGTTCGTACTGGGCCCGAGTGGCGTCGAAGCCTTCACCGATATGGACCTCCAGCTATCGAAGCCTATACGTTATGCGCCATTCAAGCCGAAGGAGTCACCCCTTGATCCATGGCATGAGGCTCGCATGCGGTTAAGCATTCAGTTCCCCGACAGGAGATTACTGCAATATGACTGCGGAAAGTTACAGGCGCTTGATCGACTTCTTCGCAAGCTACAAGCTGGTGGACACCGAGCTCTCATCTTCACACAGATGACCAAGGTTCTCGATATTCTCGAGCAGTTCCTCAATATCCATGGGCACAAGTATCTCCGTCTGGACGGCGCGACCAAGGTCGAACAACGTCAGATCCTCACTGACCGTTTCAACAACGACAACCGGATCCTGGCATTCATCCTCTCTACACGCTCGGGTGGATTGGGCATCAATTTGACGGGTGCCGATACGGTCATCTTCTACGATCAAGACTGGAATCCGGCCATGGATAAGCAGTGCCAGGATCGTTGTCACCGTATCGGTCAGACGCGAGACGTCCACATCTACCGGCTTATCAGTGAGCACACGATCGAAGGCAACATCCTTCGCAAAGCGAGCCAGAAGCAGATGCTCGACGATGTTGTCATCCAAGAGGGTTCCTTCACAACCGACTATCTGAGCAAGCTACCCGGCCGCGAAGTCGTCACCACACGGACGCACGAAGAGGATGTGGTGGGTGATGCCATGGATCGTGTTCTCGGCGGCGTTGAGCGCAGCGATCAGCGCACGGTTAACAGGGTTCTTGAACAAGCCGAGGACCGTGAGGATGTCGACGCTGCACGCATCGCAGAGAAAGAAATCCAGGAAGACGAGGCCGACTTTGAAGAGAAGCTCGTCACGGCCGACGCCTCTGGAGCCTCAAGCACCACGCAGACCGGCACACCCATACAGGGAGATGATTCTGCCGCTCCCGGGCCCGGCAAGTCAAATCTAGGGCTCTTCTCGGAACTTGCGGACGATGTCGAGGACAAGAACGAGGCGGCGCCGGAAACGGAAACAGAAACGGAGCGCAACGCCTGGGGCGAGCCGATGAAAAACATTGACGATTTCCTGCTGGCCACGATGAGCAAGATGCTGGAGGGCACAGCGCTCGAGCTGCCAAGGGATAAGAAGAAGAGCAAGAACAAAAAGGGCAAAGACATGCGAAAGCGATAATATCGGGATAGCCGACGCAGCCCGTGAGGCATGTACTATTATTAATCTCTGTGCATTTGCACAGGTTGTATACGCCTTGATACCAGCAGGCGAAATAGGGTATCGAGAATAACCTTGGACTCACCCCCCGCCTCTTTCTCTCTTGCATCTTTCGCTGGGACGGGGTGGTTTGTCGTCCTTGTACTGTAGCTTACAGAAAGACAGATGAGCACTTGGAGACACCACTGACGTGGGAGGGTAAAACCATGAAGTGTGGATTCCAGTATATAGAACATGACAGCGCATTGATCAATTCACCACAAGAGATTAATATTGACTTGTGTCAACGAGTCAACGAGTCAACAGCGAGAAGCAGGAGCTGGATCTAAAGTGACTCCCAATGTCTTGCGTACTAGCCTACGCAAGTATCCTATCAACTCGTCCTAGGTAGCAAACTACATGAAGACTACAAGAATTTAATTACAGTCTACCCTCCCAAGTTGAGTTTTCTCTCTTTCTCTCTCCATGATTCTTCTCGGCGACGTTAGTGGAGCCGACGCGGGTGGAATCTCACGAAGGGGAGGGGGGCGGTCCCAATTCCGAGACCCCCACACTGAAGCAGCAGCGCCGACGCCGGCACTCTTTCGCGTCGCATTTCCCCGCACTGCCTATCCCGAAACTCTTGCTACCTTCAGCTTCCACATGATGTTCTAAACATCTCGCCCGGCTCGCCAGCTGCAGTATCCTGCTGCACGCTCTACACAGGGCTGTAATATTCCGTCACCAAGGCCCGAGCAAACGACGGGCACAAAAGCCGACTTCTGAGAGGGCGGCGCCAACTCCAACTTACATCTACTCGTCATCGCAAGCACAGAGAGAAAGTTGCGGAGGCTACAAGGACATTGATATCGAACGGGTAGGCAAGAGCCAGTCCACTGTCTGGATCTACTTTCCTTCGGTACCAAATCCTTCATTCACCACCACCACCACCGGCCATGGCAGACAACAACCTCGCCCCCACTGCCGCCGCGGGTGCCGACCCAGCTGCCAAGCAGCAGCAGCAGAAGCAAGCCCAGCACCTGGCCTCCTCGCCAGCCGGCTTCCGGCAGCACCTCCCGGACCTGTCGCAGCCGCGCTTCGTCGCGCTGGCCGCGGCCGACGCTCACACCCACGCGGCCGAGCTGCTCGAGCGCCGGCGCCCGCCGTGGCTACACGGCTTGTACGAGCACTGGATGCGGCTCCTGCAGGAGCCGTTCCGCGGCGTGACGAGCGACGGCGTGGTGCAGCCGGGCTTGTTCAGGGTGCGTGACGAAGGGGTCGACATGGCCGAGATTGTGCGGCGGGCGGGCGTGGTTGTGAGGCTTGTCGACGAGATTGACGGCGCGGCGGGCAGCGGCGGCGGCAAGCAGACCACCACTACCACCACCGCCCTCCGCGACAAGACTATTCTGCACATTGACTCGCCCGAGTGGCGCACCTGGTCCAACCCAGAGTTTCTCCTCAGTGATAAAGGGGTCCGGCTCGACGAGCACCCCCAGGACCTGCGCGACGCTGTCATGGCCGTGGTCGCCGCGACCCTCAGCCCCGAGGGGTACGCCAAGGCCGTTTCGGCGATGCGCATCAACGGGTTCCTCGGGGAGCTCGTCGGCGGCCGCCGGGTGATGAACGAGTGGAGCTACAACTTTGTCCTGTTCGGCAAGGGCGGGCCGAGCGCCACCGCGCCGTGGGGGTGGGCGCTGTACGGGCACCACCTGTGTCTGAGCGTCTTCTTGTACAGGAAGCAGCTTGTGGTGAGTCCATGGTTCACGGGCGCCGAGCCCAACTTTATCGACACCGGGCCCTGGGCGGGCACGAGGATCCTGGCGAGGGAGGAGCAGCTCGGCCTGCAGCTTATCAGGAGCTTCGAAAGCAGGCCAGAGCTGCGGAGCAAGGCGGTCGTGTACAGCGAGATGAAGGACCCCGCGATGCCTCTAGGCCGCTGGAACCACGACGACCAGCGGCACCTGTGCGGCGCGTACCGCGACAACCGCGTCGTGCCGTACGAAGGGGTGCGCGTCGGGGCTAAGTCCAGCGGCGAGGACGGCGGCGAGGTGATGACGCCCGCGCAGGTCGCCCTCGTGGACGCGATACTCGAAGAGTACCTGCTGTACCTGCCGCGCGGGTCGCGCGAGGCCAAGATGGCCGAGGCGAGGCAGTGGTACGGTGAGACGTACTTTTGCTGGATCGGGGGCACGGGCGACGACGACGCCTTCTACTACCGGATCCAGAGCCCCGTGGTGCTTGTAGAGTTTGACCACCACTCGGGCGTGTTCCTGACCAACGCGGAGCCGGCAAAGTTCCACATCCACACGCTGCTGCGGACGCCTAACGGCGGCGACTACGGAATGGCGCTACGGGCCCAGGTGGAGGCCGACGTCGAGCAGGGTTATCTGTGGCAGGAGGGATGAAGCGGGCTGTTTGCGAGGTTGTGTATATATCGTGGGCAATCAAGAAAATCCAGACTTGCAAGATCAGGCATGTGTGCTTCTCAGTCTATGTACATTGAGCGAGACGGACCTGCTCCAGAAACGGGGTGTAGTGTGCTGCGACTCCCTCGACGTCTCTGCTGGGGGTGAAGTTGGCGCCCTTGACCTCTACGGCGTCAGCGTCGGGCCTGATGTCCTTGATTTTGGCGTGCCCGTCCCACAGCACGTCGTCGCGCGCACACATGGTGATGAGGGGACACTTGACCTGCTGGTACAAGCTGGGCCCGTCGTGGTCGCCAAAAACGCAGCTGTATATCTGCAGCCTGCCGCGCCAGGCGCGCGCGTGGTCCAGCGTCTCCTGCTGCAGCAGGCCGAGCTCCGAAGCCGTGATGCCGCCGTGGGACTGCAGGTACTCCCAGGTTCTTGCCAGGTGCGAGCCATCGGCGACGGGCTTATTAAAGGCGTCGAACCCACGGGCCCGTTCGCGCTGGTCGGCGTCCAACAACACGGGCCCGACCACGGCGAGGGACCTGACTATGTGCGGATGGAAGATGGCGAGCTCGACGCCGATGACGCCGCCCGAGTGGTGACCCAGCACGTGGCAGCCGTGCGATGACAGGCTGGGGAAGTGCCCTGACTTGAAGAAGACGTCAACATAGAGGTCGACGTACCAGCGGATGTTTAGCGGGTCCTGGGCCGGGTGGAACGAAGCGCCGAAGCCGGGCATGTCGGGGGCGTAGCAGGCATGACCCTGGGCCGAGTAAATCCGCATAAGCTGCTCGAAGGTGGCCGAGGACGAGGCCGACATGTGGAGGAAGAGGATTGGGAGCTTGGTGGTGCTGGTGCTGGCGGGCACCGTGTACCGATAATGGATCTGGCCCTCTGCAGAGTCGGCGTATGCCTTTCGCACTACTGGCGCGGCCATTGCGGACGTGGTCGTCGGGTATTTCTGAAGCCTCTGTGGTGTGAGTTGGACCCGTGCGGCTCGAGTTATGAGACGGGCTGTCTCCAGGAGGGCGTCTCGGTGGAGGGGATGAGGTGCATGGCTGCGGGGTTGGACACCATCCGGCAGGCACAAACGACTGCCTCACGCACACACAGGAAGAGAGAAGGAGACGCACTTGTCTCACCCAGCACACGGAACCAAGACAACCCGTAAGTGCATACTCTTCCGTGAGTGTTTCGATCCGCGTCAAAAATGCAGTGGCATGCCACGTGTTGTTGTTAAGGAGAAGCTGGGTGGTCTTCTGTCTCTCTCTCTCTCTCTCTCTCTCTCACACACACACACACACACACACCGAAAAAGATTACTTCAAAGAAAAAGTAAACTAACTAGGCGAGGCCAGTCACGCCACGTCTAGGTCCTCCCTCGTCATGGTGCATTAGTACCATCTGATGGATATCAGTGATATATTCTTTGATTCTCCTGTAAATGAGAGGGCGGCTGGGCGAAAGTTATGATATTACAACATATGGGTAGATCTGCTTGACTTTTATATGATCTTGTTGATTTCCAGTAAGATCATGTAAAATTAGCCGCGGGTGAGCCTGGACCTTGACCGCCGCTGACTTTGTTGCTATCTTTTCTTTCTTTCCTTTCCTTTCCTTCCACAATGGTCCCTCGCTTTCTCTCTCTCTGTCTCCTGTGCAGCAATCGACACGGAGATAGGTAAGTACTCAGCTATCGTCGCCTTATGCTTGACTATCTATCACCCCCAAACCTAGTTATCTAGGTACTGCACAAGCACGCGGATGGTAACACGAAAGGGCGGGATCTGAGACATTGGTTCCAGCCCCCGCTCGTGACGACGATGCCCTTTTTTCTTTTTCCCTCTCCTTTTCCTTCTTCCCCATTCTGCTATCCCGGTTACGTGCGTTCGGAAGCGGCCCGCAGTTCCTCGGTGATGCGTAGAAGAGAGATCACAAACCCCCCGGCTCTGTTTCAAAGATGTCTGCCTGAGACGATGAAAGAAAGAGAGTTGCTGTTGGTAGACTTTCAAATCCTTTTAGAAAAAGGACGGAACAGGGACCAGCTTCAGGCAGAGTAGATCCACGACTTGATGCTGCGGCTGTTGAATAGTAAACTGTCCCTCTCCCTCTCCCTCCACCCCGCGATCACAATCGGGTAAAGAACAGGGAGAACCAAAAAAACTAGCAAGGAGAAGAAAATTACCAGCAATAGTAAATCTTTCCCAACAATCACATCCACCTCTCTTCCCGCAAGGGAGGGACCTAACGAGAACAACCGGAACCAAGTCCTGCCGTTTGACTCATGTAGCTTATATTTCCTGACCGCCAGGTTCCCGACTACCATGTACGTGTTCTTGTTTTGACGCGGGCCAGGGGCCGCGCAAGCAAGGTGGACAGAACATAAAATGCATGACGAGGGAATACAGACACAGAAACAGACACGCAGACACACAGAAAAAGAGAGAGAGAGAGAGAGAGCTCGTCGCCAGCACTGTTAACACGCTTGGGAAAACCCCCGTGCTTGTCACGTGCAAAAACGCCGTCTTCCTCGACAACGACAACGACGATGACGGGTCGTCGCAAAACCCACCCCACGGCGGCGGCGGCGGCGGCGGGCTCGCACATACACACACACACACACACACACACACACAAACGCGCACACACATATTCCCTTTTTGTCTATTCTGCTGTCGTCCGTGTGTGTGTGTGTGACTCCTCTTCCACGTGGCCGGGCCACACCCCCCCACACACACACTCACCGCTCGCGAGGTACATACAACCACGTTGCAATGCTCGCGGTGGTGGTGATGGTGGTGGCCGGCTAGGGATCCGTGTCACGCATGTGTCGTGTCACAAGAGTTTCGTGTTAAAACAAAATAAATAAACACCAGCAGCAATGATAAAGAAGCCCTCTAACTCGCTTGCAGACGATGGACAAACAGAGAGACCGACAGACAGACAGACAGACACATACACACCCAGGCAGCCGAGCAAAATAAACCAGACACCTCCTCGTCACCGTTTTCCGTTGTAACCTTCCGGTTTATTTGTGCCCACCGCCTTGCGAAACCCCCACAACGACACACACACACGACCCAGACAACCGTGATCGTCGGCGGCGGCGGGGGTCGCCCTTCTTTAGCGCGAGCTTCGTTGGAGAAGACCAAGGAGATCGCAATTCCCGAATTGTTGTCGTCGCACACCGACACCTTTCTGGCTGTAGTTTCTCTCTCTCTCTCTCTCTCTCTACGCGGATGCGGATATCAGGATAGGTGGTGGTATGTAGTCGGAGCGGCTGGAGCGAGCGCGCATCCGTGGGACCATTGTCGAGTAAACATTGATGCATACAACCATGGCCTATGCCGCCGCCTGTCCATGGCCCTCGGGTCTGCAAAAGAGTTCGCGCATCAAGTGCAGATCCTCGGTACAAATGCGTGAACTTTTCTGCAGGTCGCCTCCGTTTGTTTGTTGTTGTCTTCGTGGGCAGCGGGCAGCCTGTTCCTCCTCCTTGGCTTCCTGCCTCCAATTCGTTCTAGTGTCTAGGCGGGCATTTTTTTCTGTCTAACTAGGGCCAACCAGATAGATGGTTTGTTTTCTTTCATCAGTCTCCCTCGTCATGAGGTCCCACCGACAAGACTGCCTGCATCTGTGGAGTACTTGGGTATTCAAACAAACGCTGGTCACACGTCCACGTTACCCTCTCCTCTCCCATAGGGCTGGCAGGTGGGCTTTGGACACTATTGCAGGACCCGTATTGCACGCCTTGGTAGCCGTGGTTGGGTCGAGCTTTGTACCAAATAAAGAAACGCTCTGGCAGCCACGTAGCGAAGTGTGGTATCAAGTCTCGAGCCAAGTCAGATGCCGAGCTTGCCTGCCTGCGTTGTCGAGCTGCACGAGCTGCAGTAGTAGAAACCCCGCAATGGTGCATGCATGACTGGTCGCGCTGTCGGAACGATTGCCGATCCGCGAAGGGAGACGAGGAAGAATCCGGGAAGCTCGTACATGTATGTCCATCAACCATGGGGATTGATGAGCCCGCCCGGGCCTCGTAGCAAAACTCGTAACTCGAACACCATCATCATCATCATCATCATGGCCATCATGATGGCGTAGGAGCCCCCCCGTATCACGCCCTTGCTTGCCTCATCAGCTTCTAGGCGTTTCTGACGAGGCAGCTGCTCGTCCAAGCGACCGACTGTCCAAGCGCTCGGGGGGAACGGAAGCTGCAAGCAGGATGATCCCAGGAGATGAGGGGGGCCTCTGGTTGGGTACAGAAGGTAGTCATAAAACTGATGGGCCGGTGCGTTGCGGATCAAATACCTTTCCCAGACCCTGGACGCCGTCTCAGTCGGGGGACGTGTGCAACAGGATGGAGGTGCGATCGGCAGCCCCCTGCATTGCAGCAAGCGTGTGCAACGGGGAAAGAAACTCTGTCGGTGAAGGGAGAGCCGCCCGTGAGTTAGACCGAACCGACCACATGACCATTTTCTTTCAGGGTTACTACTCGTGGGCGTTACTTGGCTGAAAACGCTAGAAGCTACGTAGGTTGCACTGTTGACGGAGCAGGCCAGGCGGTTGCGCGTCTCGCGCGAGTTAGACTTTTGGAGCGAGCTGCAGTGGGATAAGATGGTACGTTGGTGCGGTGGTTGTGAGCGGCCGTGGAAGAAGTATGGAACGTGTCAAGGGCCAGCCACTCGGCTAGCCTTGTGACTCCCCACGCGTGCAGCAAACTTGTCGAGGGCGGCTGGTGCGTAACAAAGACAGGGGTCGCACGCGGCAGCCACAAAGAACGGCATGACGCAGCCAGTGGCTTGTGACGCGACAGCGCGATGCCGACGACGGCGCTCAGAAGGGGATTCGGGGGCCGGTCTGTCGGTCTATCGGACGAGTCCGGCGTCATGGGCAGTCATCAGTCAGCTAGCTGTGTGACGAGGCGAAGCACAAGCTGAGGCTGAGCTGGCGTGCTCGGCCGAGTCGCGGGTGTGGCGGCGCGAACACGAGGGAGACGATGGTCAGGTCATCGTCATCGGGTTCATGCTGGGCCATGGTCAATTGTCATGGGCGGCTGTGGAAAGGCGCATTGGCGTGGCGCTGTGTGTCGGGCTGGGCCGTCGGGATGGCAGATTATTAGGGGACCACCTGCAGCTTTGCCACCATGCCACCGTGCCACCGTGTGGCCTTGCCATTTTGGTGCTTTGGTTGCAGGCCACCAGCAGGCTGTTGTGAGGCCACTGCCTCGACTGGCTCGTCTGCCTCGTGTCGACTTTCCCGCTGGCTCGCTGGCTCTGGCTGTGGCTCTGGCTCTGAAATGATGTTAGCAAGGGTGCGAGTCGTGGCGTTGGAGGTTGCAACTTGCAGCGTGGAAGGCGGGCGTGGAAGGCACGATGATCAGCTGGGTTGCGACCCATCTGGAACAGCAGCGGGGCACGATCGGCGCATTTGTGCGTGCGCGACAGAGATTGTCGGCTCGCCGTTTCGCCGTCGTCGCCGTCGTCGCCGTTTCGCCGGCTGACGGCGGGCCTCGCGGCGGGCCCTCACGGCTGCCAGCGCAGACGCCGTTGGCCAAGAAGCAAGGATCGCTGGGCGGCAATCCACGTTGGGCAGGACGACAGCAGGGGATGCGGCCAGGGTGCGACAGGCGAGACAGGCTGGCCGCGGCGGGCCAGGATTTAAACAGCGCAGTTGTGTCGTCGCCCGGGTGCACGCGCGCCATTTAAAGCCTGGGCAGCCTCGCTGGCCTTGGTTGGAGCGACGCCGCATGCACGTCGGGCCCCCGCCCGCCGGTGCGCATGTGCGATCGCCATCACGAATGACTTCAGCATGCTCCACGCCCAGCAAGGGGGTCTTTGGGGTTCTCCCGGGCACCGTCGTTTTTCTACCCTCGGCGCCCCCATCGCCCCTTCGTCCCGGCCCTCCTCTGCAGTCTATCCTCTTGTGGGCAATCCCCCATCGCCGTCAACCCGAGCCTTCCCTGTGTTGCCCCAGACCCTTGCCGGCCAGACACCCAAGCACCTCTTTCCGCCCTCGACGTCACCGGTCCGAGAACAGCCACTGCACTGCACCCAGCGCCCAGCCCCTTAACATAGTTATACCTCGCCGCGCCAGCGCCCCCCTGCCACGCTATCTCTCCCACCACCTCCTCTGTCACCACCAAGCGCCACACCAAACCGCACAACATCACACAAACAAACACAGAACACCATACAACAACACCATACAGCATCATACAACAACACACACACACACACACACACACACACACACACACACAAACATCCACCACGGCCCAACAACCATGAACCACGACGACTCCCACGGCCTCCCTGACGACCCCCGCATGTCATCCCAGTCAGGCTCCTCTTCCGCCTCGATAGAGCACAACGACAATATGCACCACCCCGTCCCCATCCGCCCGCGTCTGCCAAACCGCCACAGCAGCGGCACAATCATAGTAAACCGCGACTCGTCACAGGTCGGCCCCATCGACAGGCAGTTTGAGCCCGACGACGTCCGCGCCATGAGCCCCCGCCGCACAAGCGAGGATATTGAGAACATGGGCAAGGCCGCGCGCGAGGAGCTGCAGAGGTATGCTCTCTCTCCCCTTCCTCTCTCTAGGCGCTCAGTCGCCAAGAAACAAAATCGCATTACACAATGGCTAACCAGGTACCAACATCCAGACATGCTCTGGCGTTACAAAACTCGCTCATCATGATCTTCAACCGCATAGAGGCCGTCAAGGAGGAGCACGACAAGCTCGACAACAACAACAAGTTTCTCCAGAAATACATTGGCGACCTCATGAGCACGAGTAAAATCACCGCCGGCGGCAGTCGTGGCCGAAAGTAGGACGTTCCACTCTCCGGTCTCTCGGGCCACCTCGGTCCGCACCACCTCATGCATTCACAGCATACTCCCTTTTTTTCTTTTTTTCTTTTTCTTTTTTAATTTGGGTAACGTCTCAATCAGAGACGGCCCTTTCATCGGCAACCGGCGCAACAACCAGGGTGGCGCGGGATTTGCTTTCGCGGGCTGTCGGACAAAAAAAAACACTATACCAATGCCTCGTTTTTTTTTTCCCTCCCTCTTGACGGCGATTTCCGCAGCATTGCACATATGCATTTACACCAAGAACGCCCACAGGCACAGCAACTTGCAGGGGGTGGAAGATGTGTTTTTCTTTCCTGCATGATGGGATTTGGGTTTGAGTGGTCCCAGGCATGATCACTACGGCGTTTTGTTGCGTTTCTCATCACTTATTTTATTGTTGTTGTTCTTTGGACCGCGGTCCATTTTTCAATCTCACTTTTTATTCTTATTCTATTTTTCCCATCTTGGTAAATTCGGTTGACTTTGGGGGTCGGAGTAGGATGCGACATCGTTTGCAAGACAGGCCCCCCCCCTTCCTTCCTTCTCCTCTCGGCTCGGATTGTCTTTCCCGACACAACACCACTGCGGGCTCACGCCCATGTAAACTTATCTGTATGTGGTGAACATTGATGATGACGATCCTATTTCTGCCTTTGCCTTTTATCATATGCGTGCGGCAGATGTGAGTTAGTTCAACATGCCCAAGCGAGCGAGAAAAAAAAAGTAAACCCGTTTCAGAGGTTTGCACAACGAACGCACCGGCGTGGACCACATACATCATCATCATAATCATCATCGTCGGGCTCATCTCGAAGCGAGCACGCGCGTCACGTACCAACCGACCGAGACAAGAAAGCACGTGGCATGCAACGCGCGCGCGCACGCACATACACATCCGGCGCTTGCTAGATCTGAGCACATGTCTCGGCGTGCGGAGAGGCTAATTAAGCAAGTAGCCTAGAGTCTCTAATAGTGCAAGACAGGCGCATCGAGATCAAAGAGCATGAAAAAAAAAATGGATTTTCTTTTTTGAAACTTGATTTGTGCGAGGATCACCTTCCTCTGTATGGAAAAAAGTGGTATATAAGTAGGATACACGCATTCGTCCACATGTTCCTAATCACGCCCCGTGCGTGATAGATTGCACCCTGTCAACAATAATGCGCCGGAAGCAATGCGTGCTAGACTCCAGACTAAGGCCGTGAAGAGCTGTGAGAACCCAGTGGGAAAAGGAATCGGCCCAAAGACAATGGTGGTGGCTGGAGCGGGTAGGCTACCCTTTGACGAAACGATCCACATATATATATAGATGGACAAATATATCGAAATCAGTACCCGTAGCTGTCGTGCTGATGCACGGGACACCGCCCCGGGCGTGACTCAAACCAGGCGGCGATGCACACACGATGGAACCGGCATAAGCACTCAAGGCGACACATCTGGTCGCCCGCCTCGTACTCCTCAAAGCAGATGGTGCACTCGGCATCATCAACACAGTCCTTCTCGGTTGCTACGTATGGGAACATGCCAGTGCGCCTCTCTGTGCGCGGCGGAGGAGTGCCGTGGGCCCCCGAGTCTCCCATCAGGGTGGCTCGACGCGGGTTGTAGGCACTGTGGTACGAAATACAATCGTTGATGTGAGCCTCGCGTCGCGCCTCGGCATCAGACAGGTCTCGTGATGGCAGCTCAAGATGGCAGACTGGGCATTCGTCTTCTTCGGGAATCTGTGGTGCCGGAGGTAGTGGCCTGTTGATTGCCGACTGGAGACCTGTTCCGTCATGATGACGTCGCGAGCCAGAGCCCGGCTGAGCCGACGAGGCTGAATATGAAGCCGAGTAGTACATGGGTCTATCACCAGCCCGCCGGGCGGAGCGCGAATAGTATCCGCTAGGCCCAGCGGCGTTGGAGGATCCAGCACCAGCGTTCTGCAGTACACAGTCAGTATCATTCGACCGTCTTGCACAGTTCAGGCTGTCGCTTACGACGGTGATGCTCCTGCTCCTGACATGAGCTTCTACCCTGGGAGGGATTGGAAGCGGCTGAAAGTTGATGTTGCTGCTCTCGACCCCCATTGTTGTGTGTGAGCTGCTGTGAGACCGTTGATATGAGTTCCGAGACGACATGCTGCCCGCCAGGGCCTGCGACTGGGGTGGCGCTGTATTCGGATCCGGCACACACGGGTTACAGAGTCGGACGCGCTCGCCGCCAGAGACTCTGCTGAAGTCCGCAATGCCGCCTTCATCACCAGCCTGCGGGGAGGGTAGGAAGGGGTATTCCCCGGGAGGCCTAACAATGTACTGATGAGGAATGACTATTCTGTGTGGCGAGCAAGAGTTGCAGACGACTCGACCGCATTTTCTGAAAGTTGGTCCAGTCAGCATGTCCAATGAGGGCAGCAAAGCAGCATGAAACTTACCGGCAGTGGTGCTTGCGGACAAAAATGCCAAACTGCGTGGAGCAAATGGGGCACAATGTCACCTCTGCGTCAGGTTGCCACCGTGGGACGATGAACTCAGATGTCGAGCGCCCAGCCGACGGGCGAGTATGCGGTGGCGGCGGCGGCGGCGAGGCGGGAAGAGGCGGGGAGGTGTCCTCAGGGATAGCACGCTGTGCTCCGCGGTCGTTTGCACTGCTGTTGTGATATGTGCTCGAATAATGGTTGGCCGAATCTCTCGACTCGTTAAGAGCTTCGAGTAAGGTAATTCGCCTATCCCGTGGCGTGCTGGGCATATCGTCGTCCAAGGCGGAAGCAGCGCGTCTATTGTCTGTGACTGGCTGAGGGGCAGACTGGACTGGGCGCGGGCTTTGCTCGTCAGGCTCGATATGTGGCGGCTCTTGCTCGATCTCAGCTTCGGGAGAACTGGGTCGGTCGTTGGATGGTGCGGTATCATCGGCGTCGCTACGTATGGTATCGTCTTCTAGCCCTTGTCTTACCTGCTCATTGCCCTGCCCGTCACGGTCGCGCGGAGCTTCTGGCTGAGCAGGTAGCAGATGCACCTCCTCAACCTGGGTCTGCAAGGCGCTGGCTGGAGTCGAACCTGTCGCCTCGTCAACTTGTGAGAGGCTTGTAGACATCATGTGCACAGTGAGCTCGGTCTCAGGATGTGGGACAGAGAGTGGCGCTGGAGTGTCGTTGGCGATGCTCGCATCTTGTGGCTCGATCTCGCCAGGGATTTGGGCAGGCTCCCCAGGGCTCGAAGGACGGTCGGTGCCGCTGCGGGCAGGCTCCATGGTGTAGCGCCTTCTACATCCACCAGAGGCAGCGAGGACGTTGAGCGAGGTGAAGCTGCGATGGCTGGGCCGAGAGACCCCCACGTGAGGCAATCGGAGTCGATGATTGCAGGCAGCAGGGTCGCAGGGCAGACTGCTGTGATCCGAGATGACCGGGGAGTCGTTGAGAGGGCGCACAGGGAGACTTTGGAACTCGCGTTCAGCCCTGTTGCTGGTGGCGGGCGTTGATGTTGCGTGTTGGAAGGCGCACACAGCACGCCGACTCGTCGACTTGACGCGAGCAGTCTCCGGCGCTTGGTCACAATGACGGAAGGACCGCCTGGGCTCGCTAGCGCTCCACCTGCAGCCCGGAGGTGGAGGGGGCACGGATAAGAGCCTGTGGATTCTTGGAGCTGTGGGTGAGGGGCCTGCCGATAAGCCCGTCCTGGACCCCTAGAGTTAAGAAGTGTCACCAGACCACCCTAGCGTACACACGCTATGCACGGAGTACTCCGTAGAGCCATCCATCACGCTCACTTGCAGCTCTGTGACCCCGGAGGTATCTCCGCCTCTCCGCCTCTCCACCACGTGCAAGTTGACGAGCACAAAGAGGCGAGCACGTGCAAAAGTATCTCCAGTCTCTGATGTGGTCTCAGCCCGAATAACGCGTTGCACCGAGCGGCCGAAGCCGTGAACCCTGCACGTAAAGGCGAGGACGTGAATGCCTCGCTTCCCCGCCGAGGGACCCCGACCCTCCGGTAGACATGACGGCTTTTTCTCGGGCTCCCACGTCTAAGAAGGCCAGCACATGGTGCTCCAACCACAGCATGTACTCGAATGGTTGTCGACACATAGCATCGCAAGCAGCATCTTGGCCAAAGCCCAGTCTTGCTTGATAACCATCAGCCATGGAAGCAGCACCCCTGTCCCTTCCAGCCGCTTGTCTTCAGGGGCGTTAAGGTCTGCCATGTTAGTCTAAATCTAAATCATCCACGGCATCCTTAGTATACGCAGCTGTCTTCCACTGTCAGTAATCCCTGGCCGGGTTGGTTCTCTGGGCAACGGAAAGAAACGCCTGACCACGTCCATGGCTGCAGGTGTATTCGCGGCTGCCCCCGAATACGCTTGCCAGAAACCTGGTCTGATGCGATGATAGTTCTGCAGCCGTGGGGAAGTTAACCCTGTAAGAAGCAATTTCGTGTCTCGACGAACCCCGGATTGCCCCAGATGGAACACCTCGTGGTACGAGCGGTCCGTGTGGGATCCGCGGCTGGTCAGTGACTATCATTTTGACAATCCAGGAAGTTTTGTGCGTTGGCTGGACCTACAATTAGGTTCACTGACGCGAAATTGCGCCAACTCTGCTACTTGACGCGTCTAGTGTCCCGAGGGTTCAAGGAAGCCCGCACAGCTTGGGAATTGAGCATGCCAGGGCAAGGCCATCTCTTTGTCTCGAGGGCCTCGTTACCTTGGCGGTCGACTTTTTCGCCATCCTGGGTGCGTGGAAACTTCGAATCATAATCTGCCTCCATCACAACCATGGGTTCAAGACGTCGGAGTGAGGCTTTACGGGGAGCTACCCAGCTTCGGTCTCCTCCATCCTCTAGCCAGACTCAAGCGACCGTTCTCACCAAGGGCAGCTCCGGGCACAGTACACACGATGTCCAGCAAGATACAGACCAGGTTGGTTGCGCGGCGTCTCCTCGGAAACAAACAAGGCGATGTGTTGACACAGATCTCAGAGTTCACACAGCAGCCAGAGCCCACGAAATACCTTGAGCCCACTGGCGGATTCCCAAGAAGAAATAGGGTTGCGCAATATGAACACTGCGGCTCGCTACACCCTGCTCGAGAGTGCCCTTCGGCATCGCAAGACGCTGATGGAGGCAGCATGTGGCCTGGAGTCGGACGTTGTCTACTACAGCTTGATCATGGCAGACTTCACCAAGGCTGACGGCAGGACTTTTCGATCCGCAACCAAAGCGAAAGAGATCCTGCGCAAGCTGACTGAGCTGAAGAAGCCCGAGCGGCGCCTGGCGAGACCTGTTAGCCGCTGCAGAAAGTTGCTCCTAGTGAGGGACATAAAGATGTGCCGGGCGAGGCTGTTATCTCTGGTCACCAAGGCCAGCGAGAAGAGGCTCAAGAAAGGATTGACATCTGACTGTGTGGACGTAGAAGACGTCGAAGCAGTCAATGCCGCCTTGTTCTCGGAAATGTTTCTTAAGCTTAATGACAAGGCGACAAAGAACTGCTACAAGCGAGGGCCCGCGCGGGCGTCTGTAAGTGACTCTTCAGACGAGTCTGGCGAGGAGCAATCTTTGCAATCAGAAGGGCTCTTTACGCCTGGATGCAGCACCGCGTCCTCTAGTGTAGCACAAACCCCAATCACATCAGTCGAAACAGACCACGAAGGCATCATGAGCCCACGCGCGAGGTTACGGAGACTGCACAACTGGGAAGAGACCGTCTTATCACGCAAGGGGGTGATCCAACGTGACGGGTCTCGTCAGCCTTCTGTCGAAACGCATGACTCGTGCGTCCAGCACGAAGGCGTCGTATCATTCAGCCAAGCGAGCACGCCGGCATCACGCCGCCTCAAAACACGGAGCGAGACGGGGCTGTTCGTCACCCAATCACCAATCACTCCCGCTGAGTCTCGAGACCCAGCAACATCTCGTCGCATCAAGAAGTCTCCAAGCTCTCGCCTGCATGATCAGGCCTCCCAGCTGTCGTTGAGTGTAGACCCCGAGAGTGGCCCTTCAACGTCCCGCACTCCTACTTTACAACGGGGAAGCTCCAGGCGCAGGCATAAGAATAGATACCGCAGCTCAAAGAGCACGCAGCCGGAAACACCATGCCCGGCTGACGCGAGTGACAGATCACAGCAGAGCCAGCAGAGCTCGACAGTGCCAGATACTCGTGCCGCCAGTGTTGTGCTTGGTCACGATCATATTGATGACCACCTGGGCGAATCGCCAGCAGCCCAAAGTCAGAGCAACATGGAGTCACGGCCCAGAACTCCGTTAGGCCAGGCGAATGGACCGTCTGTCGATATATCTGGCTCCGTGGATGATCCCTTCGCGACGCCATTCATTCCACCACGGATAGACGATTCTACTGATATAGTTCGGCCTCGGACGGAACGAGCAACACCCGCTCTACCAGTTAGAAGCCTGCCCCAACTTAGCTCGCGCTCGGCAAATATAGGTATGCTGGTGGAGGAGAACCAGCAGTTTTCAAAGTCCAGAAGCAAGGGCCCGGCATGTGCCATAGTGGGCGCCGAGATGAGTGGCTTCGCAAGAGAACCGAGGCTAGAGCCACTTCGGCCATCGTTGCCGTCAAGAACCCAGCACACCTACTTCGACCTTGATGCAGGGCCGGCCTCGACAGGACGACTGGATCGCACCGCCACGGAGCCGGAGTCACCGCCAAAGATGCCGTTCAGAAACCCACTAGACTTTCAGTTTCGTGCCGAGACAGATAAGTCGGTAGGTAGTAGATGCCCGCAAAAGGAGTGCTAGATGTTTGCCCGCTGACTAGACCGTGAGCAGGCTCGTACTATTTTTACGGCACCCAGACGGAGCCCGAGAAGCGGCCTGCAGCAGTCAAGCCAGGAGGACTCTACCTCAGCTCTGAGCCACAGTCCACCCCAAACCAGTGCATCACGACAGCAGCAGAGCGCGCCGCGGACGGCCCCAAGTAGGACATCCTCCCGAACAGACCCGTCGCAGCCCAAAGACAGTAGAGCAAGCGGCACTTCGAACCCGTTCCGCTCAACACCGAGTTCCCCAAACACTCGACAGAACCCAGCCGACAGCCGCCAATCCGGTGAGCGTCAGACGAGGTCGAGTTCCGGCAACTGGCAGTCAGGAAATCCGAGCATCCCCACTGGGCCGCGCACAAGGTACCAGACTCCCCGGAACCAGCCGCCTGCCGTCCGCCGATGGGACGAGCGGCACGGAGATGGTGCCAGTAACAACAACAACACAAACACAAGGCCTCAGGAACGGACCTTTACCACGCTTCCCAGCATCCCACCGCACCACTCGCTCCCAGTCCGCCCCAGCAGGAGGCCCAGCAAACGCGGAGAAACGGCGCCGCCGGCAGGCGGCCGGGCGGCAGGGCCAGCGGGGCGGGGCCGTCACGCGTCGCCTCGACACGCCCGTGCTGCAGATGCTGACGGACGAGCAGCAGAACGAGCGCATCTCGTCGCGCATCGACGAGCTACAGGAAGAGATCACGGCGCTTAGGACCAAGGTGGCGGCCAAGCGCAGGACTGGCCAATCCTTTGGTCTCTCTCAGCAGCAGGCGGGCAATAACAGCAGGAGGAGGAGGAGGAGGAGGTGATGAGGGGGGGTAATTTTTTCTCTTCTATCGAACCGGGCGGCCGGGTCTCTAGAGATGATTTATCGCTGCCAACCCCACGCCTTTTAAGTTTTCTTTTGTCAAAACTTGTATACTTATCACCTCGAGAATGAAACTCGCAGTCAGATACGCGCGAGTGGCTGTATCTCATTTTAGTCATAGGCAAAGCCGATCTTTGGAGTTCTTGTGCCTTGCACACAGCCGTGGTTTTCTCGTCCTATGGCCCGATTGCCAACCCGCGCCCGCAACGGATTGTGTTTTAGGCAACAGTGCCAACACAAACTACTGCCGACCGTGAATGGAATGGTTGTGCCACTGTCTATTTTTGTTGATTTGTTTTGGGAGAAAAAGTAATATTTGATTACTTTGACATATGGATGCTTTTGCCAACTACTAACTAACATGGCTAACGCAGACCGGCACACAAACTCTCTTGACAGCCATTCTAGCCACAAATCTTCACGCAAGCTCTCTGCTATCCCAATGCCAGCTTATTCAGTGGGGGAGGGGTGTAAGTGGTGTGCTTACATAATTCCCGACACGAATCTGCAGAGTGGCAAACACACTAGGAACAAGCTGGACCCACTGAGAATGTGGGGAGAAAGCGCCTGGTGTTGCAGGCCCTCGCAGGCGAGGCAGGGTCCAGCTGTTCCATTGTCCCGATCTGGCCCAAGTGTGTACAGGGGGGGTGAACCCCCAACAATTGATCCCCAACAGAAAGCCAACGTCAGCACACCACACAGACACGCCTTCGGCTGCCTTTTCCTTCACATGTGATGCGAATCATCGATTCCCGACGGCCCCCTCCATTTCCCATGTGACAGAGCCCGGCGAGGCGGCGAGGCGGCGAGCAAGATAAACAGGACATCTCACCACCACTGCTCCACCCAAAACTGTGCGGTTTATTTTGCTCACCACTCGCCTGGCGTGCCTGTGTGGCCAAAAGCTTGAGCTTAAACCTCGACACCCTCCTTGATACCGAGTACGGAGCGAGCCGGGATTTGGTGGCAACATCAGCTTTCTTTGTGAACGACAGGGACCCGCAGAAAAGTGTTCTGGAGCTGGGGTCCATTATTCTTCTGGAATGCGGTGCTTTCCTTCGCCAACGACACGGGTTTTTACCGAAGGGCCTGGCTCCAGCTGTGCAGGACAAGAGTTAGGTGGGGAGTTTGAGGTTGGGCTGGCGCTTCCGAGACAAGGCAGGCGAATCTGGCCCCGACCGACGCCGAGCTTGTGGGGGCGGCTGGCTTCTCCGCCGAGTCTCTGACTCTGACAGCGGCAATTGTCTCGAATGTCGAGGAGCGGCGGGGGGCGGCAACTTGCAAGTGGTGGCGTGCGGGACAAGAGGCCCGGGGCTCGAGCGGTGAGCTGGCCTCGCTGGCCCACCACGAAGCCACACTGCAGGCTGTGATAGCCGAGTGCCTATCAGCGTATCCGGGTGGTCATCAGTGTCGGGCTGGCATGTCTGATGTCTGATGTCTGATGTCTGATGGTCCCAACAGGCATCCGGCTGCGGACGGTCGAGGATGGACGTCTCGGGCGTGGCCGAGGACACGGCATGGCATGTGACTGCGCGAGTGGCATGAACTTTCAAACAAGAGAGTCGAGCGTGGTCCACGATGAGATGGAGGAGCGGAAGGGCGAGGAGGGCGAGGAGGGCGAGGAGGGCTGGCGGGGGAAGCCGGGAGTCGCGCTTGGTTGCCCAACACTTGGTTGTAGGCAGTACTGAGTACCTCAGGGAAGACGATCGGCGACATTGGGCAAGGGGGGTGCTGCGGCCCCTGGCGTGCGGTTACTGCTTCCAGCGCTGCGTGCCCGCCGCCCGCCAATCGCAGCCCGCCGCTGCTGGGCCCCAGCTAGCCCGCCCAGGCCCCTCCGTGCCTGCCTCAGGTACCCCAGCCCGGCTGCCAAGTACCTCGGGGGCAGAAAAAAAAAACACGGGCGAGGGGGGAGAACAACGTCGCCTGGAGTGCCAGCCTGCAAGTGGGAGGCTGCAATCCCGGCCGCTGCTATTGCTTATAACGCCCCTCCGCCGCGACTGCCCTTCCTCCTGCCCTTCCTCCTGCTCTCTCCTTTGCTCCTCGTCCGGCTTTGCATATCCCACATCCACGACGAGGTCTTCGCTGCCCAGTCACCTCCCACCACCATGGCTCCCGCCACTGCCTCGGGCGTTTCGACACGCCAGAAGTCCGCCATGCGCCGCACTGCCACCGTCGACGCCGACGACGTCTCTGCACCGGCCACTGCTGCCACCTCGCCCTTCAACTCGCCCAATGCCTCGGCCTCGTCCACCTCGCTCTCCTCCATGTCCGAGGGTGAGCCCGCCAACAAGCCCATGGGCACCCTCCTCGACCTCAACGGCAACGAGTTCGAGGTCCCTGACTTCACCATCAAGCAGCTCCACGACGCCATTCCCAAGCACTGCTTTGAGCGCTCCGCGGTAAAGGGCCTCTACTACGTCTTCCGCGACATTGCCCTCCTCGCCACAACCTTCTACCTCTTCAACACCTATCTCACCCCTGAAAACGTCCCCTCGTACCCGGCTCGTGTCGGCGGCTGGGCCATCTACACTGCCCTCCAGGGCCTTTTCGGCACCGGCCTCTGGGTCATGGCCCACGAGTGCGGCCACCAGTCCTTCAGCCCCTCCAAGGTCCTCAACGACACCGTTGGCTGGTTCTGCCACTCGGCCCTCCTCGTCCCCTACTTCTCCTGGAAAATCTCTCACGGCAAGCACCACAAGGCCACCGGCCACATGGAGCGTGACATGGTCTTTGTCCCCAAGACCCGTGCCGAGCGCGCTGGCCGTATCGGCAAGATGGTCCACGAGCTCAACGAGCTCTGTGAGGAGACCCCTATTGCTACCCTCATTCACCTCGTCGGCCAGCAGCTCATCGGCTGGCCCAACTACCTGATGACCAACATCACCGGCCACAACTACCACGAGCGCCAGCGTGAGGGCCGTGGCAAGGGCAAGAGAAACGGCTACTTCACAGGTGTCAACCACTTCAACCCCAACAGCCCCCTGTACGAGGCTAAGGACGCCAAGCTCATCCTCCTCAGCGACGTTGGTATCGCCATCACCGCTTCCATCCTCACCTACCTCGGCAACACTTACGGCTGGAAGAACCTGGCCGTCTGGTACTTCATCCCCTACCTCTGGGTCAACCACTGGCTCGTTGCCATCACCTTCCTCCAGCACACCGATCCGACTCTTCCTCACTACACCCCCGAGGCCTGGAACTATGTCCGTGGCGCCGCCGCTACTATTGACCGCGAGTTTGGCTTCATCGGCCGTACCCTGCTCCACGGCATCATCGAGACCCATGTACTTCACCACTACGTCTCGACCATTCCCTTCTACAACGCCGACGAGGCTACCGAGGGTATCAAGAAGGTCATGGGCAAGCACTACCGCGCCGACACCAAGGGCGGCTCGCTCGGCTTCCTCGCTTCCCTATGGAACAACGCTCGCATCTGCCACTGGGTCGAGCCCAGCGTTGACGCCAAGGGCGAGGGCAAGGGTGTTCTCTTTTTCCGCAACTCCAACGGTGTTGGCACCAAGCCTCTTCAGCTTGTCGCTCCCGCTCAGTAGATTAGTCAAAAAGCTGTGTCGAATGAAGGAGGAAAAATCAGAGCTGGATTATGAGGCAACAGGCGGCATTCCAAGAGCTGGCTGCCGTCTTGTCCAGGCCAGGCTAGTGAGTGGGGAAGGTTCATGGCTACACATACAAAAGCATGTTATGATGTGTCTTGCGGTTATAAACCGAGTCATTTCTGTAACTTTGATCGAGTCCATCACCAAGTTTTTGACTTGAACCGCGTCTTCGAGATTGATGTTTCCAGTTCCAAAGGAGAGGGAGGAAAGAAAAGCAAGACAGAGAATAGACACGAGACCAAGACTTAGCAGAGCTCCTTTTTAGAGAGCCCGTACAAACTTATTAAAACAACCACAACACTCTTTTCACATTGTTCTTGCCCGTCTTATCGTGCTAGTGACTCCTGCTGCTTTTGTACATAGCTATGCCGGAAAACGAAGATCCATGTCGATCAGCATAGAAATCAGTTAAGGTCCAGCCTGCGAGACCTTGGCTCCGCGAAGGAAAGATGGCTCGCGGTGACTGCATGCTTACGGAGGCGCTCGGAAGTCACAGGTTTATTTATTTTTATTTTTTATTTTTTTCACAATGAACATGCCGAGTAATGTTCCTCAAGTTGAATTACGCATTGCACACTATACACATCCCGCGAGAGGAAACAAGTAAATATGCCTGGGAGACCCATTTTCAAAATCAATGACGAAACAACAAAACGTGTTTCCGGATGTCTAAAGAAAAATTTGGCATACAAATTATCGGCCATAATCCAGCGATCTGACGCTAGGGAAAAAACAAGCAAACTCCGAAACCATAGGAAAACCCGAAACTCGCTAACAGGACACAAATCTGCAGACGCTAGTACATATGACCTACACAAAGATAGACGTCCTCAGGACGCCTAGAGACAAGCACCCTGGGATAACCTAAACGACAACAGTGATAGAGGCGCCCGCGGTTGAAAATTTTCATGTGTGTGTGTGTGTCTCTCTCCCTCTCTTTATTACCTACACTCCCCGTGAGCCGGCACTAGAGGGTCGGGATGTCGTCGGCGGCGAGATGAGCGACGGGTGGCTACTGCTCGGGATGTTGGCGGACGAGGACTGCGGCGGCACGCTCTTTGCACAAATTGGGCCACCAGAATGGTCCTCGTCATCGTCTTCGTGACTCAGCTTCCGCTTTTTGTGCTTGGGCGGCTTGCCGGCCAAGGCCGCAGCGTCGCGAAGCATGGTCCCAGAAAGCAAGCTGTGGTTGGCAGCATGAGCAGCTGCGAACGTGTGTTGCGCATGTTCGTGGTGGCCCTCTTCTCGGTGCTTGCGTTTCTGGCCACAGGCTGGCGACGGCGCATTACCCACCACAGCATTGGATCTCTCTTTGGTATTCGCCCACTGCGCAGATCTCCTCCGACGTTTCTCCTTTTTACACTTGAGCGCGTTCGTGGAAGGGGCAGTGCCCACTCGGAAGTCTCGTTGACCTCGATATCGCGTCATGGATGCCAGGAGCTGCTCACCAGCACCAGCTGGGTCGCCAATGAACGTGCTATCCAAAGTCTTTGGCAACTGGACATCACCCTGCCATACTGGGTACCTGGCTGATCTGCGTCTCTTTTTTTGCTCACGCTTCTTTTTGTTTTTCTTTGCCTGTTTGCTTGACCGGGTTGGAGACCTAGAGCGTCCCCGAGTGGGAGCTGTTGAGGACACATGCAGTACCTTGTAATTGCCATCCGGTACGCCGATGACTTCGCGCTTAGTGGTGCCGACTGGCTTTGAAGCGACAGGCTGGATAGAAGTAGAAGGAGTAGCGTTCAAGGTCTAAGAAATCGCACACAATGTCAGCACCCTTCTGATCAAGGATATCAGCTGTCCAGGAACATACCGCTGTTATGGGCTGTGTCCTTTGATGCAGCAGGATTGGTTCTGATAGCATCACGACATCGCTGTCTCTGTTAGATTCAGACGAGTCCGAGCTCTTAATCTCGATAATGTTCGGCCTGTTCAGGTACACAGACGAAGTGCTGCTCGCAGGGATGACTGGCGGAGGAATTGGCGTGACCACTCGTGGCTTGACGTAAGAAGTGGGTAGTGGCTGTGAAGCAGACAGACGCGCACTTAGAAGCGTTGATGAGGCTTTCGCTGATGAGCAATCAGGAGTATCCGGTCGCGTCGTTGGCGCCGGTGTCTTTTCCTTGATGCTTTCTTTTGGAGATCTGATGACGGGAATGCTTTCGATCTCAACAACGTCTGAGTCGGCTTCTGAAGAAATCACTGAGTCTTCGTCATCACGATCAGAATCAGATAACACAAATGAGACCACTGGGACTCTCCTGGAAGCTGCTGGTATGTCATTTGTGGGCGATTTGCGCTTCAGTGGGGTTAGAGAGACGGGCTTCATGCCGCCGCCGCGCTTGTGAGGTGCTTCTAATACGTCGTCATCGCCCAAAGCCTTAGCAGAAACGTTGCTCCCAAATGTTACTCGACGCTTTGCGCGAGCCACGACTGTAGGCGAGACAGTCTCGTCTTCGGGGTCGCTCTCGCCAGTCAGTCTTGGTAGAGAAAACAGGGGTGAGTTTATCTGTAGACCATTGTTCAGCCATCTGGGCGACTCTCGTAGGACATAGCCAATGTCGTCATCTATAATCACGGGTGTACTGGCGCGTTTTCGGAGACTTACGTCGTTTCCAGCCGCGTTAATTTCCCCAAATGTACGTGGCCGCTTCGGAGAGGTAGACTGTCTCGGCTGAGAGACCGAGTATTCAGCCCGCTGCTCTGGTGACAGTGAAGGAATTTCTATAATGAGATCCGACTTGGCCTGCGGCGTAGAGTTCTTGGTTAGCTTCTTGTATCTTCTCTTGGCTGACCTTGCACGTTTACGCACGGAATCTGACTCCTCCACAATGACTGGAGAAATTTGTCCGTCAGATGCTGGAGGGCTGTGCGCTGTAACGATGGCGTTAGTAGCCCGGGCCAGATTGGCACGATCTGTGCCTTGAGTCTCATTTTGGGCCTGCATGGGTGTTTGGGGCACCTCGATCTGCAACTCGGTAGCCCCCGCCTCTCCCAGCACAGGAGCACTCCAGGCCAAAGCAGCTGGTTTCGAGTCTGGCATGCTCATGGGTGCGTCAATGGGCTCTGGTGTGACCGAATGACTGTGTTGACGCTTCGAAGGGCTAGAGCTGAGGAGGAGTGCTAACTCTTGATTCGAAGGTGGCGAGTTGACACAACATGAAGTGAGCTGACGTGTAATCTGTATCGAAGTGCTGGTCGAATTGCCCGAAGTTGCAGTTGAAGCCCCAGTCAATTGCTTGAGCCGAATAGGGTTGTGTATCGGGGTCGACACAGACTCCTGAGATTGCGAAGATGTCTCGCCCGTCAGTGCATAATGTCGAGTTCGTTCCATTCGAAGAGTCCTCTCGGAAAGTCTGTCGTCGGGAACAGCCTTCTCGTTTGACCCTTCAAGAAGGTTCTGCTCGCGGGAAGGAACTACACCAGAGTCGTCCAAGTGATTATCAAGTTCCGTAGCGTCCGTAGCATCATGCCGAGCGTTGCTATCGCCTGCGATACCAAGAGCTAGATCTCGCGGCACAAATTCATCGTCTTGGTGCGAGTGAGACGTCTTCGCTGAAAATCCGAGATCGTCTGGCGATGCTTCGCTTTCCGACTCCAGCTCTGAGCCACTGTCCACACTATCTGAGATTTCCACAGACACCGCAGAGCCGAGGACGGTATAAGCATCGTCAGACTCGGTGAATTCCAGTGCTAATTCGGCAGGGCTATCATAGCCATCATCCTCGTGTTCGAGGTAATTACCGTGCAGCCTGCGTTCGCGCCGACGTTCACGTCGACACAGCAGACGAAACTGATCCTTTTTGCAGGTTAAATCTTCGGCAGCGAGTAGCTCGTCTGTCGGTGGCTCGCAGTCTACCATATAGACTCCGGGCGTCTCGTTGAACAGCTCGTAGCCCTCGAAAGGGCCATTGCCGATGATGCCACCCGGCAGGAAGACTGTCTCGTACCGGTTGATCCAACCCCAGGGGTGCCACCACGGTCTCCGCGCTGGATGCGCGCTGAGCGGCGCTTTTTTTGATAGCAGAGCGGTCGTGCCAGTTTGTACAGATGAATATGAGCTTTCGATTTGCTTGATGGGTGGCTGTTGCAACCTGTAATGGTCAGTATCCATTATTTTCGACTTTCCTGGAGCGATGACTCGTTCATGGCTGATCTCCTCGCCCCCTTTGGGAGTCATCTCTGCATCAGACGATTCAGATGCGTCCGAAAACACCTGCCGCACTCTCTTGTTGTAGCCACGGCCAAAATGCTGTGTAATTTCGGCATGTTTATCCTTCTCCACCTCGACTGTGAGGCTGTCCACGGGGTAGAACGGTGACGATGGGATACGTCCTTGCTTCGTATAGGAACGATGGCTCGAGAGCGAAGATCTGCGTGAGCTCGCTCGGCTGGACTGCGGCTTTTGAGGAGAAACAGGTTGACTTGATCTCGGAAGTACTGCATCTTCTGAACGTCTAGCCTCCATGACCTCGACTACAGATACCGCATTGCTTGTTTCGTCGTCGTCGTCGTCGTCGTCGTTGTCACTCTCGGCGAAGAAGGAAGGCGGTATTTTGCTTTGCTTGGCTGCTAGAATTTAGCAATCAGACCTGCCCAGCATGAACAGGAAGGCACTTACGCTTTGCCTGAAATTTGAGTTCCGTCATGGACTTCACCCGACGTACCGCGGCTTTAGCAGAGACCGGCTTGGTGGCCACCGTGACATCCTCTCGTGGAGATGATCTTAGGGCATTCATCTGTCTCCTGGCTATCCATTTTCGGATATCATCTCCACTAGGGCCCCTTTCCACAGAACTTGGGGCAGCGGCGGGGGTTGGCGGCTTCTGGGGCGATTTAGCTCGCGGAATGCTGTGGAGCAGGATGACGGAGGGTTCCCTACTGGCCCTGTTGTTGCTGCCGCGCCTGGGTGGGGGTTCTCGTGGTTGTTGCGTGGCGGCACTTCTTGGTTGAGGTTCCTTTCTGGATCGCGACAAGCGTCTCTGTTTGCTTTCAAGCGGCGACGATCTGGGATGTATAGAAGCCTGGAAGTCATGTGTTTGCCCTGTTGCCCGTGAAGTTTTCATACTGGAGCGGGATGGTGTCCTTGTCCGGTGGCGAGGCTCGGACATGATCGACCTCGCCGACGGACGGATATCCTGGATCTCGAAATCCGAGAGCTCTTCGAATCCTGCAAACTCTGTCTCAAAGTCTATCGGTGGCATCGAGACGGGCTGTTTGGCAAAACCGGAAGATCTCCCTAGATCAGCAGTATCCTGATCTTCAGTTCGGGGTCGCCTTCTCGCGCCTGGAGAACTCTGAACTTGGAGGGATTGTGCTGTAGCCTTGACTCTTGCGTTCGGCGAATCCGTGGCAGGTAGAGTGTCAGACAGAAGGGCTGGCGCTTCTCCTCGACGATACACGGGGAATACTCCTCTAGAGTTCTTTAGCAGTATCGGAGTTGGGGCTGCACTCTTGCTCGCAGGCTCAGGTTGATCAACAATTTCGATGTGCTCGTTGACTGTGTGGTATGACTTTTTACCCAGTGATCGCAGTGAGGGGGCTTGAGATTTGGAAATACTTTGACTTAGAAAATCATCATCCTCGGAAGACTCAGCCACGGACCTCAGATCAGAATGTAATACGGGCCCATCTGTTTTGGAGTTCGCAGTGGTGACATTTCCTCCTCGGAAACGAGTCTCTGGTGAGCTGCTTCTAGCGAGGACTTCATTAGAGTCCGTCGCAGACACAACAACCACATTCGCGCCACTGTGGATTTGATCAAGGGCTTGCTCTCGGCTTTGCGACTTCTGAGCAGGATCTGGGTGGCGGTTCGGGGTGACGACGGACGGAGAGCTGCTGCTGGAGCTCCCATTAATGGAAATTGGCTTGGCGATCAAATGCCATTGTTGTTTTGTGGCGTCGCGAACAATTGAGGTCGAGTGCTCCTGTCTCAAGAGAGCTGCTGTGGCTGCTGGGCCATCGGAATGGAGTGGCGCCTGAGTTCTGCGCTGAGGCTGAGTAGCGGCAGAGAGACTCTGCCGCTGCCCTCGAGCCCTCGCATTGTCCCACGATGGTAGGTCGTTGCCATTATCGTCGGACTCAATATCATACGGGTCTCGTTTTTTGGACGAAGCTAAAGGAGGTTTGGTAGATATGGCTCGGTGTGTTTGTCCCCTACTATTTGCCTTGGTCAAGTCTTGAGCTCGTCCTTTTGGCTTCATCGATGGAGACGTTGTTGTGGCGACTGATGGGTTTGACGGTGGCTGCGTTGCTTGGATTGAGGGCTCGCTCGTCGTCCGAGCAGCCGCAGCTGTAGCCTGTCTCTCACTCAGGAGGAATGGCCTGCGGCTTGAGGACGAGGCGGCCTTGACCTGGCTCTGCTCTGTGGTGTTTCCGCGCCCGTCCGGTGTTGCTTCTGGTTGCGACTGTTGTTCTTGGGCTGTACGTGTTTTGGAGATGGGGACACGAGAGGGTGGCGCAGGCTGCGGGTTCTGCTTCGCGGTCGATGGAGGCTGGGCCTGTTCTTGACGAGGTGCTCGATTTAGGACAAAGCGAATGGCCTCGTTGGGAGTCACAATGTCTATGGTGTCGTCCAGATCGAACGCGCAGTCCTCCTTGTCGACGATGGATGATATGCTTGGCCGAACCGTGATGGCCCCAGCCGATTCCTTCATGTACCGTTGCGTAACAGAGATCCCTAGGCCTCCGAAAGTGGTCGAAGCGGGCGTGCGCATGCGGAATTTTGCTATCGGCGTGCTTTTCTTCTTGGATGCCGCCTCTCTGCTGTCGTAGACCTCGACTCGAACTGATATGGCCATATCGACCGATGGCGCATTGAACTGCGGAGGGCCTGCCATGGTGGCGGACTGGAAGTGTGACGGGGCGCTTGAAGGAGCTCAGCCAGACACAAGTGGTAATGGAGGTGAGAGAAAGACTTGCTAGGTTGCAGAAAAGTCATGTGCGTGTAACAACATTAGCACTTGCAAGACTACGGGCGAGTCCGCAAGCTACTAGTCGCAGTCGGCCGTCGAAACTATGGAAGAAGAGATGTGACGAAAGGACCGAGATCCTATGATGAGTGTGACGGGAAGAAGTAAAAAATACGACAGAACAGGCGTGAGACTGCTCTGAAGAATTGGCAGTGTGGTCGGGGTGGTGAGGATAGAGTGAAGGAGTGACAAAGAGTTGGGAAGTTGCTATGCTGCTGCTGGAGGCGGACGGACGAGTGCCGGGCTCAAGGACCAAAGATTGCGAGGCACCGAAAACGACGCAGTGCGCATAGCATAAGACAGGTATTGCTGCGCAGTTGCTGGTGGCGGCAATGGCTATGAAGGCATCGCGAAGAGAAGCCGGCGTGTAAGTCGTGGTGGCACAAAGGGCCGTGGGTCTTGAAGATGGTGCTAAAGGAGCGTGTGTCGCGATGCAACTCGACGATGCAATCAATGGCCGACGTTTGTTGCTGTTCGTTTGACGTTGAGTTGGTTGCCGGGGTTGCGATGCGATGCGATGGCAGCGACAATGACGACGACGACGACATGCGCAAGGGTACCACATGCGCGGCCGTGACGCGGATGCAGAAAAGAGGAGAAAGGAGGAGGAACGCCTCAACACCACACCGTCGGGCGCGCGATGGGCTGGTGATGCAAACTGGCGCCGCCTTGCTCCCTTTGTTTCGCGGTGCCGGGTCGGTCCTGTCGTGGCCGTGGCCGCGTGCAAACCTTCGTCAGATGGGGATGCGCGTTGCCAGGGGCGGCGACGGCATTGCTTTTCATCGTTGGAGACTCTCGATGGCTTTCATGTCCCGGGTGACTCCAGAGAATGTTGCGATCCGTCTCCTCTGGAAGGACCTACCTGGGCAGGCACTCGGACAGCAGAGTCACAGAAACGACCGGAGACTGGAGGCAACGGCAACGGGGCAGGTAGATCGCAGACGGGGCCACCTGTTGATATCCCGCCACTTGCACCAGACGAGGCCTCTGGCTTCTCTTTCTCGCCTACTCCTCTGTAACTCTTTGCGTCGTCGTGTCGTCGTCGTGTCGTCGTCGTGTCGTCGTCGTGTCGTTGTCGGACAACCCCAGCCGTTCCAGAATCGTTCCCGGTGCGGGTACAACACCGCATGCATGCATGCATACAGGACTCCATTTCCAGCCGGCCGGGACCAACGGGACCAACGGGACCAACCAGACCATTGCCAAGCCACAAAGCTCCGATCATTCTTGTCCCATGGACCTCAACCTGCCCTGCCCAGCTTACCTCGTTCTTCGCGGGTAGCTCGAGGTCCCCAAGGCAAAAGACGAGCTTGTCGTTCCCGAGGTCTGTAGACAGACCCTTGTAGACATCTGCAAAGTGGGGGCCATATGCAGCCGGCGGCTTGTGGGCCAGGTTTGGTTATCCAATCTATTTTGGCGCCCGCCTCGCCAGGGACGTTCTTCCTGGTGTCCGAATCCTGGGGTTCGAGGCTGGAGGACAAGTAGACCATCAAAGCCATGGCCATGCACGGCTCGAGATCGCAATCTTCGAAGCTTCTTGTAGGTCATGCAAGAATCGCTTGACATTTCCTGGTTGGTAACCAGTATCCCACGTCCCATGTACGTCTTCTACGTCAAGATAGACAATCCGTTTGGACACTCCATCTCTGCCAACTATTTTTGCTTGTCGGGTAGGCGCATCTGCATTCTGCACTTGCACCAAGTTTGCACCTCGGTAACATCTGAGCCGTTGGAACCGAGCGACTTTTGGTTTTTCTACACCTCTGGATGTGAGCTGAAGTATCTGCTCGCTCATCGCTTTCCTGACATGCGAGTCATGGATTGAAGCATCAATGCCCATCTACGGATATATGGATGGCATATCCTAGGGCTAGCTGGGCTCTCTGATCGGTAAACAGGTGTGCGATCGCGGTGTTAGTGATTGCGAACAGGGATTATGAGGGTGCGGCACGAGGTCATCTCGGAATCTTCCGAGGCCAGAGTTCCAACCTCTTCTATGAGCCGGAAGGTAGGACTGTACATTTATCCATATTAATAGAGGGAGCGTCACGTAGGTCACAGAATCCTTTGTAGAGGGCAGCCAATCATGTTCGCAGCTTGCGATTCGTGATAATGACACTTGAGGTCTTGGCGAGCTTTCTTTAGCGAGTGCTTTTCTGGATCGTGATTTGCTCAAAAAACAAAGGTATTATGGCGCCTGGCCCCGCCTCTTGATGGCACGTCAGCCACGCTGCGTCGAGTCAAGCCTTGCAATGTGAAACTTGATGGGTGAGAGAGAGCACTTGTAAGCCTTGGAGGTTGACGGGCTGTTTGTGAAATAGTGTTCGAGATTTCCTGACAAGGCAGTTGCTAAAGAGGATATGTAGAGAGGAGGTGTCTTGCGTGTTTGAGGCGAGGTTGCCACGCGGGGTTTGACGCTTCTGCAAGGGGCTGGCCGAGCTGGCCGGGCACTCTCGAGACGTGTGTGGGGACTCGGGCCTCGACCTGTAACACTCGCAAACTCATTTCGTTGAAGTCGTATCAAGTGCTTGGAGGGTGGCGAGTCGAAGCCTGAACTAGGTGAGCACAGATTGGCAATATGACACTGCAGAGATTGCAGACTTCGTCACCTTGTCTTGTCTTGCCTTACCTTGCCTTGCCTTGCATTGCATTGCTTCGCCTTGCCTTGCCTCGTCCGCTTTTGCCTCGCAAGCACAGACACAGGCGTCAGCGGACTAGGCTGGGCAACAAACGAAGTAAAGGGCATGAGAGCTAAGGGATGCCGAGATTCAGAGACGAGGCCCGCCCCCATGCTCGGACGACTGCTAGGGGGTTAGGGAGAGTGCCATGCTAGGGCAAGGATGGGATGGCATCATCGAGGTCGTGCCATTGGCTGCTCGCAGCCTGCGCGTGGTTTGAAACATGCGCACAACAATTTTGATAATTCTCGTGGTACTAGGCTCTGCGAGTCATCCTGCCTCGCCCAGCGAGCTCAGACAGTTGATCGATGATGTGCGGTGGTTGACGAGCAGCATTTGCTTCTGACTTGCCGAGATGTGATGCTTGAGAGGACATTTAGACCGCCCTGCTGGTCGTGAAATGTGCAATAGAGCCGCGAGGAGAGAACTGTTCGAGGGCTGGCTGGCCGGGAATCTAGGATGTGGCAGGCGGGCGGCGGGCCGGCGGGACCAGGCAGGCACTTCCAAGGCTGACCCCACCCACCCACACATCGTGCCAATTCATTCCACCCCCTTCCGACAAGCTGATCTGCTATGCTGCCAGTGTGCTCCCACTGCACTGACAGTACTCAGCCATCTTTACCACCCCATACTGAGAAGAAGAAGGCGAAGAAGAAAGTGCAACGCGGTTGGCAGGGCAATTTCACGCATTGTACAAATCAGTGAACCTCTAGACCTCTAGAACCTCTGAGGTTCATACTACTATACTTGAGGTTGTGGGTTGTTTGCAGGTTGCCCGGGTCTGTCAAGTGAAGATGACCGACCAGTGACGAACAGTCTGCTCGACCTGAAGCAATTGGTGCGTCTAGGGTGGCCTGTCGGAGTGGATACGGGCACTATAGCAGAAGATACAGGCAGCCGAGCAGAAGTGACGGCGAGCATAGCAGGCCTGAGGACCACTGGGCTACTCCAGGTCCCGTCGACCCGTCTTCGGGCTTGTTCCTGCCATCCTCCTGCTCTCCATCACCACCTGTGCAACAACAACAACAACAACAGCAACGGGACCACCAACATCATTTCCAACACCAGCTGGGCTGCCGCCGCACGTCATCATCCCAATCAGCAGCAACACTCGTCAACACTTGCATAGACGTCTCTCCGTGCTGGCCGCGCAGCATACGCACAGCTCGTCAACTCCACTCGCGCGCGACTCCGTCAACGCCCTCTTTCCGAGTGGGCCGCCTACAGAGAGGTTCAGAGGCCCAACGGTTTAGAGGTCAGCACCTACTCAACGTCCCTGGAACCACGCCACTCTCCGCTCTTGTGGCACCCTCCCCTAGCATCACGACACCGGCATTTCTCTCTCTCTGTCTATGGTCGGGCTTCACTTGCGGCCCGTCCTATTGATGTGAGCCATCTTGTGTCAGCGTTGCTCTCACCATGCTGCGACGGCCTCCTGCCGAGGGACGGCTGGTCGCCCGACCGAACACGAAAAAGGCTCTTCTGGCCTGGGCCGTCCTGCTCCTCCCCTGGCTCTCGCCTGTTGATGCTCTGCAGCAGCAACAACACGCCCGCTACCACCAGGCAGCCGTCATCCCCGATGTCGCTGACGCCGACCACGACGCCTACCGGCACAACCTCGACAATATCGCCGACTCTGCAGGCCAGCGCCGCCGAAAAGCATCTGTCTCTGCTGCCAACCTCGCCGCCACCTCAGCCCAGTCAGTGCTTGACAACCAGGGCACTCCCACCATCGGCTATAAGAGCACCATAGCCACTGTTCAGCACCGCTACCGTGAGCTGGACCCCTCCAAACACATCCAAATTCCCGACGATGCGAGCGCCCTCGCAACCACTTTGGCTCCGGCTCCGCCCGTTCGAGCACCATTTCCTTCCAGGCATCTATCCAGCCTCCTCCCCAGGGGGCTGTCCTCGCTGCACCAAACTGCGCGGAGCCTGGGGGACTGGGAAGTAGAAGACTTTGTTCTTCTGGCGACCGTCGATGGACATCTTCACGCCGTCGACCGCGACTCTGGCGACGAACGCTGGCATCTCGAAGTCGAGCAACCCGCGGTTGAAACCATCCACCACAACACGTCCGGCTTCGGAGAAAGCACTTCACACCCCCTTTACGGTAACATATGGGCCATTGAGCCTACGCGTAATGGGCCGCTCTATGTCTGGACCCAATCAGAGCTCGGGTCTGGCCTCATGAGCACGGGATTGACAATGAAGCAGCTCGTAGATGACCACGTCCCATATGCTGTGCCAGATCCGCCCGTCGTCTACAACGGCCATAAAAAGACGACGCTCATCACTCTTGACGCGTTCAGTGGGCGGGTCATCAAATGGTTTGGCCCAGGGAGTCCGCCACAGGTCGACGAGAGTGCTACGTGCTACCGTCCCAACGGACGCTTCGCAGAAGGCGATGGCGAATGTGTTAGCAGTGGCACAATCACCCTTAGCCGAACGGAGTACACCGTCACGATCGATCGCCTCGACAGATCCGAGCAGATTGCCACACTCAAGTATACTGAGTGGGGTCCAAACAATGCCGACAGCGATCTGCACGACCAGTATCGTACTTCGCCTCGGGAGCGGTACATCACGAGTCGCACAGATGGCAAGCTATATGTCATTGGCCCTGCCGGCAAGTGGGCCTTGTCTCTGCAATCCTCTGTACCCGTGGCCAATGTGTTCGAAATCGGGCGTCCTGAGGATGCACCCCCTGGTAGCAATCCGGAGCTAGTACTCTTCCCTCAGCCTATCCCAGCGACCAAGGATGACGCGACCTCTATTGCTCGCAGCAACAAGGTCTTTCTCAACCAGACTGAGAGTGGCAGTTGGTATGCCATGTCTGGCAGTGCATACCCCTTGATCCTGGATGCCCCCACGGCGCCTTTGAGCCACTCTTCGATTCGCGACATCAACCTCGATCCGAACAGATCCAAGCGAGATCAGATTGCAGAAGCCCTCGTAGGCACGCATGCCCTTGGGCAGAAGTCACCGCACTGGCCGACAGCTGTGCCTGGCCTTCCTGCACCCCCTGAGCAAGAAGGGGAAGAGGAAGAAGGAATTGAGCAAACAGTCGAGCGGGAGGAGGTTAGCCAGGTGTCCAGCAAGCTTGCTGAGAACATATCACACTTCCCAGACATTGTGACTGAAAACATCCTCTCGCTGCCAGACTACATAACCCGCAAAGCCACTGATTTCCTGACCAACCCGGTCGTCATATTGGTTGGGATCTACTTTCTCATAACCAAGCGTAGGGATCTGGCCCGCTATTTGAAGGGTACACAGAAGTCCGAGAAAGCCTATGATGCGACCATCACCCTCCAACCCGCAGAAGCCGCTAGACAGGCGACGAAAACTGAGACGAAAGAGGATGTCGCTCCTATCCCAGCCGCAACCGATTTAAAGGCTGAAGTTTTGCCGAAGGGCGAAGTGGCCGTGATAGCTGAGAAGGTAGCGCCTACAGTTCTAGCCACTGAGGGGCCAGCCCTAGCCGCAGCTGCCGCTGCAGAGCAAACCAAGCATGACGATAGCCTGGGTGAACAGGACGGACCCGTCGGACCCGAGTCTCCCGATAAGAAGAAAAAGGCACACCGTGGCCGGCGGGGCGGTGTCAAGCATCGCAAAGGAGTCAAGAAGCAAGACTCGACTGGCTCAAAGGAAGACAATGGATCTGATGAGCTGAATGATGTAGTGCCTGGTATCCAGAACGTTGGTATGCCTGCTGACATGGAGCCTAACATCACCACAATCAACAATGACCCTGAAGACGTCAGCGGCCCGATTCTTCGCATTGGCGACATCGAGGTCAACCAGGATGTGGAACTCGGCATGGGCAGCAACGGCACTATCGTGTTCTCTGGCAAATTTCACGGCCGTGATGTTGCTGTCAAGCGCATGCTGACGCAGTTCTGGGAGATTGCAACCCAGGAGACTCGTCTTCTGCTTGAGAGCGATAAGCACCCCAATGGTACGTCGACTTTTCGTTACGTTAATGACTTGTCCCGCCAATACTGACCCGTCTTGTAGTCATTCAATATTTTGCCATGTCTAAGAGCGATACCTTTTTATACATCGCTCTGGAGTTGTGTCAGGCCTCTCTCTCCGATGTCGTGGATAAGTCCCATCAGTTTCCCGAACTTGCTCGAGCCGGAGAAATGGATATGCCACGCGTCTTGCTTCAGATTGCGCACGGGTTAAGCTTTTTGCACGACCTTCGCATTGTTCATCGCGACCTCAAACCCCAGAACATTCTCGTTACCATGGGCCGTGATGGCAAGCCAAGACTGCTCGTATCCGATTTCGGACTGTGCAAGAAGCTCGAGGGCGGTCAATCTTCATTTGGTGCCACCACTGCACATGCAGCTGGTACCTCTGGGTGGCGAGCCCCTGAGCTTCTAGTTGACGACGACACCCGCGACGGCTCGCACTCTATGAGTAGCATCCACAGTGATTCCAGCCAGCTCGCTGGCTCCGATACCGTGTCCAACCGGCGAGCTACCCGTGCTATCGACATCTTCAGTCTGGGCCTGGTCTTCTTCTACGTCTTGACCAAGGGCTCTCATCCCTTTGACTGTGGCGATCGGTACATGCGCGAGGTCAACATCAGGAAAGGCCGGTACGATCTCGGCCACCTTGACGTACTGGGCGATGTCGCATTTGAGGCTAAGGCACTCATCGACACCATGCTCAAGACTGATGCGAAGGCGCGTCCTACGGCACGCGAGGTCATGTGCCACCCATTCTTCTGGACGCCTAAGGAGCGCCTGGCATTCCTCTGCGACGTGTCTGATCACTTTGAGCTCGAATGTCGCGATCCGCCCTCCAAGGCACTCTCTCTTCTCGAGTCGTATGCGCCCAAGGTCTGCCGTGGCGATTTCCTCAAGGTCCTACCCCGCGAGTTCGTAGACAGCCTAGGCAAGCAGCGCAAGTACACGGGCACGCGCATGCTCGATCTGCTGCGCGCGTTACGTAACAAGCGATTCCACTATGGCGACATGAACGACAACTTGAAGAGAATGGTTGGGGGTTTGCCAGAGGGTTACTTGAACTTTTGGTCAACACGGTTCCCGAATCTGTTGATTGTGTGTTGCGAGGTGATATACCGGTTAGATCTCGAGACTACAGACACGTTCTGCGAGTACTTCAAGCCGAGGACGCCTTAGTCAGAGGTCTAGAGGTTCGAACGGCTCCAGAGGTGGAGGCTTGATATTAGTGTAGATAGTGGTTCATAGCCCGAGCATGCCAGAGTTAGATCTATTGCGATATTTTTTGCCTGCCACAGGCTCTGTAGAAAAATCGATTTCCATAATACACTCTGAGGATGTCCGCACTACTTTCTACACATGAAATGGCAGCTCTAGCCACAGCCGTAACCGCATAGCAAGTAAAGCATGGCGACGGCCTTGGGAAACAGGCTTCACCATCGCTGCCCGCGGGGTGGTGTCAAGCATCGCAACGAAAAGCAAGCTTCAACTGACTCGAAAAATGATCGAGTGTGGCTGGTCGCTTGACCGGCCCCCAGCGGATGCCACTGCACACTGCCAAGGTACACTGGCGTACTTTGTACCTGCACTGTCCCTCAGGCTTCACGGACAAGAAAACTTGCACATTCGAATAGGAGGAAAACCCGGTTGACGGCGTGCATCTCGATATCTTCATTTCTCTACGCCGCCCCCCTCCGTCTTTTTTGCTACTTATCTTTGTCTGTTTGGTCGATACCGCTGGTCACGCCTCATCGTGCCTCCGATTCCGGTAATAAGTGGTAGATAGCCCGCCTCGCCCCTGCCCATCAAGGTCCTCTGTTGTTCTCCCTAGCTTGCACCCGCTCATGTATTGTTTATGTGCTGCTCGAAAAACCACGTATATTTCAACTTCCCTTGCCTAAAACCTAACCCCACTGGACGAGGACCTTCTTCCGTCCCTTGTTGCCCTTCTTGCCCTTGCCGGAGCTGGCTTCCTCCTCGCCGCCGTCCTCAGCAGCGGCTGTCTCGCTGCCGCCCGCCCCGCCCCATGAGAACCCTGCTCCCTGCTGCGAACTGCCGCCAAAGTCCCGCCGCACGGCGCCGCGGCCGTAGCCGAAAATGGTTGTCGTCGGCTTGGGTGCTGCCGGGAGCGCAGGGAACGCGTCGGGCCCGGTGCCGCCGCGGTTCGTGTTACGGACCGGTGGTGGGCGGTCGGCCTGCCGCGAGGAGGTCGATGAGCCATAGCCGCCGCTACCACCGCCACCGCTGCTACTGTTGCTGGCGCTGTTGTTGCTGACACCCCAGAGAGCGTTGGCTGTGGCTCGCGAAGCCGCGAACGTGTTGTGAGCGTTGCCCCGGTTTGCCTTGCCAGACGGCGGCAGGGCCGGGAACGCCGAGGTCGCCGTGGTGGGCGGAGGCGGGCGAGATGCTGCCGTGGTCGGGATCAGGGCGCCGCCCACTTGTCCCAAGCTCGACCTGCGAGACTGCTGTGTCGAGCTCTTGAGCTTGAGCACGCGGGTGGTGTGCCGCTGGTTGCTAGGTGCCGCGGAAGTCTGCTGGGCAGAGGACGATGTCGCGGCGGACGCCCAGCCGCTTTCAGATGTCGTGGCGCCGTGCATGCCTCCCAGACCGGGAAGGGCAGGGTAGTCCTCGTTGATTGCACGCCAATCGCTCCAGGCCTTGCGCAAGCCGTCGGCCTTGCCCTTGTCCTCAAACAAGTCGGCCACCTCGCGTACGAGCGTGCCCAATGCAGAAGCCGATGTATCGGTAAACAGAGAGAAGAAAGCGTCAATCAGCGCAGTGCCAGTCTGCCTGCCTTGTCGGTAGGATGAAATGTGTGATCTGAACGTGCTCAGCTTGTTCTGGTCGTTCTGTAACAGGTTTGCCGCGCGCTCCAGCACGGCTCCGTGGCGGACTTGCCGGGCACGCTCCTCTGGCGTCATGTTGGCTTCAGATATAGCGAGTCCATCAAGAGCAACCGCCGGGGCGTTCGCGGCACTCGTTGCACTGTTCCGTCCGCCTGCCGCCGCACTGGCCGCCGCTGGAGTTGTGTTTGTTGACGACGACAGCTGCCCACCGAACGTCCGAGTAGATACAGACTGTGACGAGTGGATAGCCATCTGTCGCTGGAAAGCCAGCTCATCCCGGCGAAGCGGCTGCGCCGAGCTCGCTGGGATCGGCTCCGCGTTCGGGTCCCTCCCCCTGCGGCCATCCCGCCCCGTGGGCTCGCTGCCGCCGCCGCCGTCTCTGTTATCTCTGCCTCTACCGCGCCCAGATCGCCCCCCGCGAGCTGGCTCCTGATACGGCTGGCGATAGTCAAAGCCGGAAATGTCGACTAGTCGAGCATCTCTCCGCACGTCTTTGCTCAATGTCGTCCCGTGCTCCGCGAGCTGGTGCGCCTTGAGGTCCATTTCTGAGGAAAACACGACAAACTTCTTTTCGAGGCACTCTCGGTCCAAGCAGATGAAGTGGTCTTTTTTGAAGTGCTCCTCCAGCGAGTTGTAGTCGCGGTAGTAGTGCGGCTGCCGCGGGTCCTGCCGGTCGCACAAAAAGCATCGCTCATGCTTCTCGCGGCAGTGCTCGTACAATTTGTCGGCGTCGTAGAAGCGCGAGCCGCAAAAGGCGCACAGGGGGTGGCCCTTAAAACCAGTCTGGTCTATTGCTCCTGGCTGGTCGTCACCGTTCCGCATGTGCTTCTCGAGCTCCTTGTCTGTGAAGAGCTCGTGCTCATGGGTGAAGACCTTCTTGTTCCGTGTGCAGAGGTCGCACATCTTCTTTGAATGCGTGGACCGCACGTGCTTGTGCAGATTGGGCCAGCCGAGCCCGGCAAAATCACATGACTCCTCGGGGCAGTTATACCGCAGTAGAAGCACGGTGTCGCCCACGATGTCCTCCTTGGCATACCGAATGCCGATGTTGTCGTCAGTTGTGGAGATGTCGGTATCGGCGTAGTCTTCGTACCGTTTCGTGCCGTCATCGGTGAAGATGACAAAGGGTGCAAGTGTCTACAAAAAAAGTTAGTACTGATTTCAATAGGCAAGAGGTCCGATTTGCTTGTACGACATACCCGACAATGCGCACATTCCTTGCCCTTATACAGGGCCCTCATGCGAAGCGAACAGATGTGGCAGGTGCGATGGTTACACGGGGCGACCGACTGGTGTATGACGGGGCTGGCGCAAATGAAGCACACCTCGGCCTCAACATCGTCTTCCTCGCCATCGGCACCTCCAGCAGCGGGAATCGTGACTGGCGCCTTCGGGAGGGATGCAGGGTCCACGGCCGCAGCGACATTGTCCTTGCTGTCCTCGCTGTTGCCTTTTGGCTGCGACCTGGAGTCTCCGCGCGCTCCCCTGCTAGTGTTGCCGCCAGCATTGCCGCCGCGGCCCCGGCTTCGTCCACCTCGGCCTCTAGCATTCGGTGGTCGGCCACCGCCAGCCTGCGCTGCTGGCGCAGGGGAAGCTTCCATTGGTAGCGTTGCGCTCCGGGATGGGCTTGGGGGCTGGTATTCTGTAGAAGAGTGCCTCGTGCCTAGTTGAAGGCTGCCAGGAAAGATGACCTTATCGTCTTGACTACTGTGTTGTGGCAGGCTGCCCGGAGTAGAGCTGAAACTTGGTTGCGGGGTTCGCTAAGTGCACGTCGTTGCGGTAGGCGTACACGGTAGATGATGATGCTGGCTCTTGCTCGGATGTTCTATTGCCTCAATTCAGGGATATTGGTCGGGTGTGTCGAGTCTCGAAGCCCCTCTGGACGGTGGTTTGGCGGAAGGAAAGCGGGCGGGATATGTAGACAAACAATGATGGTGTTGTGTTGCGAAATAAACTTATCGGCAGCAGCGCGAGGGGCCCAGGTCAGAGTGGAGACCAGCCACTGGAGCTTCGGGAGCACCGCTGATGCGTGGTGGGGGCTTTCAAACCTGCAGCCAATTTGTCACCACACCCGATGACTCCTTCCCCGATGGCCCGTTCCCACAGCACAGCTACACATGTCTAGGGGTGTTGACACAGCCGCGACGCCTTTGAACCCAAGTGCAAGGCTTGTCTGTGCTGACTAGTCAATCATTATGATGCATTTCCTCTCGGAACTCTGACCTGTTCCGCTTGAGTCACCTGCTCAATGCCAGGTCACTTAAATTAGCCCTGTTGACAGTGTCGCTAACAATCATTAATATTCATTCGCCACCGCTAGATTGTCGCTATTTGATGCTTTTATGGGCAACAGTCTGCTCAAGATAGTAGAGAGCTGCCGGGAGAGTAGATATTGCGCCAGATGGAAACTTTGTGAAATGCGCGCTCCAGGATAGATGGATACTCCAGATGTGAGACAGAGATGCGCGCCTAATCATCCCGCCGGGTCCTAAAATCCAATTTACCTTCAAACACCATGACCCGCCGCGTATGATACATGAGATAAGAGTAACACTACTAGATGATGGCTAAGAATGTTACGCCGTTCGAGCCGCGATGGGGACCTTCTTGGAGGCGCGGCCGGAGAGTGTCGCACAAGGCAACCTACAGCGTCTACTCGTCCTCAACCGGGTAGAGGTGGCCGCCAATGTGCTTGTTCATTTGAAACATGGAGATGCGGCCCGTTTTGAAGATGGCGTTCAGCTTGTCGTCGCACATGATCTGTCGCTTGTCGGCGGGGTCCTGCAGCTCGTTCGCCTTGATGTATTCCCAGAGCTTACTCACTACCTGGGTACGTGGGAGCTATGCGGGTCGTCAGTGTCAAGCATCAAGCATGATGACTGCAGTGGAATACGGCTGTGCTTACCCTCGTCTCTCCGCACACATCCGAAAGCGCTTCGCTGAGGTTGAAAGGCTTCGTGAAGCCGCCACCGGCCTTGCGCTTCGGGGGCGCGTCGCTACCATCCACATCGCTATCATCATCAGGACCAACCCGCTTGGCGCTCTTCTTCTTAGGTGCGGCCTTCTTCTTGACAACCTTTGTCTTGGCGCCGCCGCCTCGAGTCGCTCTTGACCGGGAGTTCTCCTGGGCTTGTAGCATGGCAGCTAGCTTAGCATCGGCATCTTCGGTGTCTTCGCTCTTCTCCTTACGCTGCTTCTTCTTGGGTGGCGCGAATGACACTTTGATCTCGTCACCGTTGGTGGCGTCGTTGTCGTCGTCGTTGTCGTCGGGGTGGCCATTGGCCTGGCGTTTAGGAGACGGTCGCGGGGACGGCTCTCCGGGCGCATCGTTCGAGATTGCATCGAAGCGCTGTTCTATCAGGTCCTTGATGGCTTGCTAAAAACAATCAGGAGCTCGTGGTTAGTGTGCCGGTGCGAGCGACAAGCTAGAGACCGCATCCGTTAAGGTACCTTGTGTTCGCTGAGGTCCTTGCCGCCGAGAGCTGATTCGAGGCCGCTTCTGATCTTCTTGCGTGTCACCGTTTCGAGATCAACCGAGGACAGGATGCCGTCGATGATCTGGGTGTAATTTCTCTCATCCTCGGCGGAAACTGGCAGGCACGATCGTCAGCAGTGGCCCACGATGTAACCATGCCACCACCCGTCCACAAGTGAGCAGCGGTGGTGAGTCTGGGAGGCCAGGGGGGAGGGGTCGACTGACGTGGCTCGGACATGCTGAACGCGGTCAGGGGAAACAGGCCGAATACAATGAAGGTTGGGGGCGTTTAGAATAGCGCAGTGACAGTCATAACATATCGAGCTGGCGCAAAGTGGATGCAGCCCGCGATGATCCTTGGCGAAGCCCAAGTCCGAGGCGACGCAGTGCAGCTGGTTTGGCAAGTCCAGGGACCGGCGCTAAAAGCAAGAGAGCGCGCCTGGAGCCAGGTGCGGCAGGTTCATGGAGCTGTGTCTACCCAGGTGCGATGCTACGTGCTGAAAAGGTGGCGGGTAGTGGCGTTGAATCTTGGATGCGGTATGTTTGGAGGACGTAGTGGCGGCAGTGGCGGAGCCGCGCTGGACGGATCGACGGTGTAGGCAAGGTACACAGCGGGACTGCCGGTTCGGTGAGTGAGGCGTTGAAGGGTGTTGTGGGCACTCGAGCGGGCAATCACACGATGCGGAGGTGGAGGTTTGGCGATGGGGGTTGCGGTTGCCGAGTGACGTGACGCCCGAGCTGCAGTTGCGCGCGCGCGCGCGGCTGCAATTGGCGGTAGCCATGGCGCAATCGATAAGGAAGCGTAAGGATGAGGCGCCGAGCAGCGGCAGCATCCGCGATTAAAGAGGGGCCGCACTTGCACGTTGCGCTGCTCCTTCCTTCCGTTTCCCTGCAATGCGCCATCCAGGTGGCTTCATGGACATGTAACCTTCAATGCTCACATGTAAGGACTCGCTCTCGGCTGTCCTCGACGGTTTCACCGAGGTGCGATTCACCAAGGTGACACAAATCCTTCATACCGGGACAAAATTCGAGTCGATGCGGGCGCGATCCCCCTCAGTCAATCACGGTTCAGATATCCTCCAGATCTGACCATCGCCGCCAGCTTCACCAATGACTCTCGAAACTGCCTACAACCCAGTGCGATTCATGCTGGGTCACGGCTCAACATCAGACCGAGGCGTGGCAGTCCGTTGGATTTATCAATCTATCTGTGCATTCTAGATCGCACGCTCGAGGTACCCTTGTCAACACGTCTCGATGCCATCGCTTTGAGCCAGGGGTCGCGAAACGTTGCATTTGGCTGACATAGCGTAATGAGCTCGTAGCTTTACGAGTGCTCAAGGATGCCAACGTGCTGTCGCGATGGCCTCCGCACTCGGGCCGCCGCCAGTGTTCTTATAAGAAGCCCTTTCGGGGCAGTGCCCGTTGACCACAATTTTGGTCCTTAGGCGAGCCTTCACGATTGCTTCTGATCCCAGTTCCTCTTCCATCACCAAGAGCTTCTTGCAGTCTTTCTCATATCTTTCGGACACACAGCCATTCACATGTCCCGTTTCTTTGCGCAGCTTACTCCGCCATGGGAGCAGTGTGATAACATGGACGAATTAGGCAACATCTATCTCGGGCTTTCAGATGTTCCATATCTCTACCCGGGTCAGCTGCCATGCCAGCAGCAATACCAACCTTACGTAGCCCATCAACAGGCACCCGGGACTAACCTGGCCACTGCAACACGGGATTCGTCTCTATCCACTCAGCATGATCGAGACCAGCAGGATACCACGAACCGCGACGTGCCGACCGAGCTGTGTTCAGAGATAGCCCCTCCTGAAGTCCTCGAGTGGCGGTACAAGCTGTTCGACGTGGTCAACAACCCGAGTACATTCCCCGAGGAGCAATGGGACGCCCTCTGGATTTGGATCGACAACCTGTGGACCCCGCGGCGCCGGTCCTACCTAAAGCAGGACGGCGTCACGCACAGCGAGTGGAAGTGCCGCTACATGGCCAAGACTTCACTGCCCAGCAAGAGCACTGGCAAGCGGAAACGCGAGATCCGCAAAGGATACGGCTGTGGCGCCCGCCTGCTCGCCAACATGGATCACCACAACCGCCTGGTCCACGTCCGTGGCGCCACGGCGCACAATCACAGCTTCGAGGAACTCGACGCTACCAAGCTGACCCTCGGCGTAAAGGAGTGGGTGCTCAGGCACATACAGTTGGGCATGGAACCTCGCGTCATCGACGCCCTGATCAGGGGCATGGACAAAAACCAACCCACGCCGGCTCGAGTGGCCTTGAACCAAGCCGGAGGGATGCGCCTCGACGAGCCGTCCATTCGCAACATCGCCCGCAAGTGGCGCTGGCCAGCCGACAAGTTCAACATGCGGCAGTCCGATCTGTTCCAGCAGCTGCAGCCGCGGCACAACACCATATCGTTCACATTGCAGGACCCCGAGGCGTTCCACCGTGATGTGTGCGAACTCGCCGAGGCCGCGCACACCACCAATGAACTGAACATGCTCCTGCAGCAGCGGCGGGAGGAAAGGCTCGACGAGCTCGATCGTAGGTTCGAGGCCGCCGGCGCCAGACTCGCCAGGAACCCGTACCTGGGCGGTGAGCCAAAGCATTGGGACAACATGGCCCAGCTGTTCCGCGAAAAGTCATACGACGCATTGGTGCGGTACTTTGCGATGCATGTAGATATCGATGACGACGGAGGGGAGGTGGCAGAGCCTAGGGAGGAAGAGCCGGATGACGTAGATGAGGATGCCCCAGCATCGAGTGATGATGAGGACTGATCTGGTAATTGGCAGTGAAAGAGGGCTAGCGAGTTTACTCATGAATCATAGTTTCAGTGTTACATGATTACAACTGATATCGCATGTATGACAGCATAGAAAGAGGTGCAATTAGATGATCATGTTTCGAATTGGGCAAGAATCTCTAGATTCTTGCCATTTCGACACGGATAACTGCAAACTTTTGATGTCAAGTCCTCTGTCATCATGCGGTGTGAGCTTGAACAGGCCAAGTTCTTCACTGGAAGTCCTGCCGTCGGAACCAATGTCGCTCTGTGCTCAAACTAAAGAGAGCCAACTGTGTACGTCGGTATGCTCAATAACAGACAGTGACCTTTGGAGATGTCGTGTTTGTAAGAACTAGCAGCTTGTGCCAGGCCAGAGTAGAAGGCCAGTCGTTTAGAAGTAATGCTACGTTATTTTCATTTCCCTCCGCTCTTTTCATTTACGTTGTACTTGACGTAGTTTACTCAAGCACAGCCTCGAACAATAAATGCAGAACATAAGCTCACGAATCGCAACATCTAACGACACCAGGCCGTTCTAACGTTCTCATCGCCCACTGCCTCTCTCTCCCGCTGCTCGCACACCAAAGCCATCACGCCAATTAGCGGGAGAAAATCAACACAAATTCACAGGTCGACTACATTTTCGTGCTGTCAACTCACCAATCTCTATTCCGGGGAGCTTCTCAAAAGGCGTGCTGGATCGCTCATGAAGACACTTCTGGAAACAATGTTGCCTTGAAGAGATGGTCAGTCTACTCCAACAGCCGCTCGACCGCCATGGCACCGCGGCAGGGTCCCCGAACGTGCGAAAGTGTCTGTTTGCAACTTTCTTTCACGATCAGTTCGTGAAAGCAGGCTGATTAGGGAACTCCAACGGTGGTTTAGAAGCACAACTTCATGTCTCTGCAGTCAAAACGGTCCGAACATAACAAAACGGACGATGTAACGGATCGAACTTAAGTCTTGTCCCTCTTACCTATCTTTGTTCTGCCTCCCAATCACTCACCCTTCGTACACGGATGACCGATCACGGCAACATGTGAAACAGAAGGCAACAGAGTGCACGGTGTTTCCCAGTAGACGGGCCGCCGCAGATCGGCACAACCAAAGACAAACTCATTAGCGCAAGTTGGCATGTAATTTCGTCCATTGCCGTTACCGGCATCCCGCATGTAGGTTTGTTGACGGATGCACGATGCATTTGGTGCCTGCCGTTCTTTCCATCTCGTTGGTCTCCCGTCCTCTGGCCCTCTGTCCCTTTCCTGCATGGATCAATCACCGTACGACTGCACTGCTGCCGTGACACGTCACTCATCAGTACCTACACTTACGAATGGACTTTTTTTTTTTTTTTTTTTTGACCCCGCCTGCACTCAGCCTTTGTCTCACGGGGCATTTTCCCATCGACCTCGGAAACACCCAGAACTGCAGAGAGAATTACAGTACGAGTATTGCACGTGCTGCGAGTTTGATCGTCCTGGCCAAGCCCTGTTAGACATGAACTATTTGTTGCTTGTTGGGAAAAAAGAAAAAAAGGAAAATTCACCGAGCGCAGAAACGCCGATCACAAGCCTTCCCGCTGTACTAGCGGAAGAACCCACACCGCATGAGCTCGGTGAAGGTCGTTTCACTCGTAGCCATATATCATAGGAAAAGACAAACCTTATTTACAGGCTCCATGTCATGGATAGCAGCGAGTTTTGTTCATATTTTCATTCCGCACACACATGCACACATGCTTTCCATGTCATGATGCTCTGCGCAGTTTTGGCAAACTTAAAACCCTATCTGTGCGGACGCGTGACGATCCCCCCTCCCCAATCGTGCACGGCACAGCACAAGACACAAAGTCCATCACAATCTCGGCATATTTCTTCAACCTACACATACACATCATCATCCTCCCCCCTTCCCGTTTCGTCGTCATCGCCCTGGTAGGTGCTTACTCTGTCCCGTCGCTGTCAATTATTGGTCCTGAAGCAGTCCCCCGGCTGGACTATTGCACATATCCCTCCCTCCCCTCACTCTGGTCCGGGGCAAGCAAGGCGGTTTGGCAAAAGTTCGCGCATTTTAAATCCAAAGTTTCCCAGCTAATGCGCGGCCTTTTTATCAAACTGCCTCGGCACAGCAGCAGGGTTCGGGGGACACCAACAGCAACACACCACTTTGACTCGAAGGATCGGACCCCGGTCGGACCCCCACCCCTTCCTCCACAGGGTTCAGTTGATTCCACACCGCAGACGACCACGCGCCGAAGGAAGCAGAAGGATTTCTTTACCGGCCAGAGAAGACGAGAACCCTGCAAACACATCTGTTGGGGGGAGGGGGGGATATGCAAAGAGGAAACCTTGTATCGCCCCAGATCTGGAAGGAGTGGTGTGGCTGTTTCATTTATTTCCCGAGCGCGGTCCTCCCCTCCGCCGCCCCTTCCGGTCCATCTGACAAGATGAGCAGAGTCCGTCTAATGCCGGCAAATTTCCCGGACAGGATTGCGCGCGCGCGGCGGGCTGTGTCTGTGTTATTCCAAGCCTTTTCGTCATTTGCATGTGTGCGGTGTCTGTCTCTCCTTTGCATTCTTCGTCTTAGCCGGCAACCTTATTGCTTGCCTAGATGATTTTAGGTGTGGCTGAACTCCGTGAGCCCTTGAGGCTTGTACAGATAGCCTTTGTCCTCGGATCAAAAAAAAAGTTGATCGACGGGGTCCGGTAGTTGGAGCTTAACTCACCACTGAACCTTGAAGTGTGTCCGTGGTCGAGTTCGCAAGCCGCTCCGACATGAGAAGTCCCGCCGCTCGGACCATCAAGGCACGCAAGAGGTTCATAGCTCAACGTGCAACGACGGCGACGACGACGACGACATCATCCATATTTGCGCGAGCAGCGCTCAGCCCTGCCCAGACCAAATCCCCTCCCCGCCAGCCATTGTCAATGATGGGCCCTCGTGCTTCAGCTCCGTGCGTGTCGGACCCCCTTGCTGGAGATCGCTCTGCCGGAACGCCCGTGCTTCAAGCTGCTTTTGGGGGGGGGGGGGGCAGTCATGATGATACTAGCCTGCTGAGAATGAATGTTTTTAGCCGGCATGACGACCTCGCTTCGTCTCTGCAAGGGCATATCTGCGACGGGCAGCCCTGCCACCGCAGAGACCTTGACCTAGATGGTGACAATGTAGTATCTGCTAGCCCCCTCTTCTTTTTCCCCCCTAGAGGGCATTTAGGAGTTCGGTGCCGACTGCAACGTACCGTTCCCAGGGCCACGGGCACGGCATGCATAGTTTGTGCGAAACGCCAGCGGCGGGGCGGCGGGGTTGGAAGATGGGCTTCCTGCCCGCCCTCGCCGTCCTACGAGGACCTCGCCGGGTTGGACCTTGCTGCATCGTGGCATCTCCGGAGGGACCCATGCCCTGAACGCCACGGGTATTCATCGTCGGCGTGTTTCCGTGTGTGTGCGCGCGCGCGCGACAGAAAGGTTAATAACTTACCCTTACGCAGCGCCAGTACAATGTGGCTGACTGAGTTTTGCCATTGTCGCTGGGCTCAATTGCGCCAGTTATCCCTGCAAGAACGCCTCATGGCAGGGGCGGCCGGGAACTCCAGGACTGCGCGATCCATGATTGGTGGGCTGAACGAGGTCTCTCGAGCTTGAGCATGGGAGGGGCCAAAGAAAAGAGCTTCTTCTGGAAAACGTGGCCCACCCACGCAGTTCGGCGTATGCACCGAACAATATGGATGGATCCGTCGTGTGGAGAGTGCAAGGATACCTTGCGCAATGCAGTCCAGAGGCCGATAAGGCTCCATGCTCCGTGGGTGAAGAGCGTTGTTGCATGAGGTGCGGAGCACCAAACACCGAGAGAACCCAAGGGCATGGCTCGCCGGCCAGCACCGAGCACGTCCGTACGGCTGAAGAACGGGCTCGCTTGAAGGCTCGAGCCAGGGGCTCTGAGTCGTGCAAGCGAGGGCATCGTGACATCGCGCGAATGCTTGGTACAAGCTGTGCCTGAGATTGCGACACGGCGGGCTCACAGAAGCAGCTTCAGCTGTGGCCCCGTTTCGCAGTCGCGCTTGACACACGGTCGTGACCGGCTGGTATGCGGCATGGCCGGTCGCATGAAGGGCGTTTCGCAGCACGTCGCATCGGAGCACCGGAAAGACGTCTGTGCCTTTGTCTGTCTGGCTCTCTGATTCCCTGAATCTCTGAATCACCAAGGTGGTGGTGGTCCGTCGGCTGGGCGGTTGCGATTGTCTGCGCCGGACGCCACGCCAGCCGACGGACGACGCAAGAGGCGCAGCTAACGACGCCCGAGGTCCGCCACTGACAATGGGCAGCCCGTCGGATGTCCAGCCCCCTTGTGACAGCAGGCTTCCGGCACGGTACTGCTCGACTGACTGCTCCTGTCTGCCCCTGACTGCTCAATGGAGCTTCTTTGTTGGTCATGGGATGGTGGTGTGACTGCACCGTGGCGACTGGCAGGAGGAGAATACTCTCCGTAGACAGACGTTGGATCGATCGGCGCGGCTAGCGACTGTCAATTGTGCGGTGCCGAGTCTGACGGATGGTAGCGCTTGTTGGTCGGACCTACTAGTCGAAGCTCTAGAGTTAGGTCGTCGACGGATCTTAAGCTGGTCGAGGCCGTCTGACCCGAAGCGAGCCTCGTGGTGGAGATGTCACATGCATTGGCGGGCAGGTTGCTGTTGCAAGCAGCCAGAGCTTGGGCAGTACTGCGTGCATACGCCGAGTATGGCTACGTCGAGCGACTATGGCAGACTCTACGGCTGCCGGCTACGCGGTTCTGCAAGCCGGCAGACCAGAGCAGCCATTTTCCTGAGGCGCTGGAGATGCGGGATTGGCGGGTGAGCCTGGGACAAGACACTAATAAGCTGGTGCGTACAGTCCGTGTACCTGCCCAGTTGAGAATCGGGGCACGCCACCTTGCAACTTGGGGGCAAGCGCCAAACACCAGCTCGCCATGGGCGCCGTTGGGGCCCTGGCCACAGTGTCGGCAGCCCCCGACAGCTGAAATGTCAGGCTGGCTGCAGGCTGGCTGCAGGCTGTTTTGCTGTTTTGCTGTTTTATTTCTTCCAGCCAGACTCTGCTCCGTAGAGCTACCATAGTAGAGACTCCCGACGGAACAGTCAGCCAGTGTCCGTGAGCCCCGACTCGCGGGCCCGCCCCTGCTCGACACTCGGTGCGCTGTGCGCTGTGCTGCAGCCTTCCCAGGCTTGAAGCGTGTTTGTGCACAGAGCCTGTCTGCAGCGTCGACTTTGGGGATCCAGACTTGACAACTGCCCTAGCCCAGAGACTCGCCCATGAAGAGCCATTGCAGAGCCATTGCAGCCCAGAGCCACGAGTCAGCCGCCCTACAAGTGCCCAAGTCCCTGACCCATCTCCCCTTCTCCAGTTGAGATCCCCGAGGTCCCCTCCACCATCCTTGGACCGCCAGAACCCTGCCTCGCCTGCCTCACCTGCCTCCCGGGGCCCCCCCTGCTACTGCCCATCTGCCCATCTGCCCATCTTGCCATCTTCACCTGTACCTTAATCATCGCTACCCTGCATAGTGCTCCGCATCGCCGGTACCCTCGGTACCGTGTGCTTGTACTCCATACATATCCTCCCTTCCTGCTCCTCGCCCGCTTGGCTTGCTCCCACCTCGCTGTCCATCTCGCCGGGCTCCATGCCGTCTGTCTCGCCCGTGGTCACCACCACTTTCCCGCCATCATGACATATCCGCCCTACAACCGCGACAATGGCTACGCCCCGCTGCGCCCAGAGAGTGACACCCTCACCGGCCTGCCTCCCGCCCATCGCAACGGCCTCGTCGCCGTCGCTCTTTTCGGCACTCTCTCTTTCGTCACCTCGAGCCTCCTCTTCGCCTTCCTTACCGTAAAGCTCGTCCGCTGGCGCTTCGCACACTCGCCTCCCACCCCCACGCTCGAGGACACGAGGGCCGCAGAAGACGCAAAGAGGACAAACGACATCTCGCTCGGTCTCACGGCAAAGAACTTTGCCTCGGAGCGTGGCCGGCCTGGCAATAACAACATCACCACCACCACCACCACGTCGACCCCGCCTACCCGTCCCTCTTACAAGAAAAAGGCCCCCAACCAGTTCCTCATACTCGTCTACAACCTTCTCCTGGCTGATATGCACCAAGCCGCCGCCTTTATGCTTAATATCTCCTGGATCTCCCGTGACGAGATCGCCGTCGGCTCCCATGCCTGCTGGGCTCAGGGCTTCTTCATCTCCAACGGCGACTTGGCCGCAAGCTGCTTCATCACAGCCATTGCCTTCCACACCTACTTCGCCATCGTCCGCGGTTACAGGCCGCCCCATCGAGTACTCTACGCCATAATCATGTTTCTCTGGGTCTTCGTCTACCTACTCGGTGGTCTCGGCGTCGCCATTACAAACAACGGCAAGGACGCTGGCGGGCTCTACGTGCGCGCCGCTGCCTGGGTATGTCTTTGTCGTCTACGCGCACCCTCCCCATGCTGCGATTCTGCTGTTAACCTCCGTGATTAATTAGTGCTGGATGAATGTAGAATATGAGTCGTACCGCCTATGGCTTCACTACTTCTGGATCTTTGGCTCACTCGCCTTGACCAGCGGGTTATACACCCTCATCTTTTTCCACCTCCGATCCAAGAAGGCTGTCCCTGCACCAGACACCAGGCAGAATAACCAAGGATCAGACTCGGGTATTGATGCCGCCGCCGCAGCAATGGCAGCGAGCGGCCACCACCCGGCGTTCCTCGTCTACCCAATCATTTACGTTCTGTGCACCGCGCCGCTGGCTTTCGGGCGGATTGCTACCATGGCTGGTGCGTCCGTGAGCATCGACTACTTCTGCATGGCTGGTGCCTTGATCGCCTCCAACGGCTGGCTGGACGTTCTTCTCTTCTCGACCACGAGACACTCGATTCTCTTCAAGGCCAACGTCGACGCCGAGGAAGATGGCATCGCGACGTTTGCCTTTATGCGGACGCCACACGGACGCCGATATGGCAACATGGTATGGGTTCAGGGTGGACTTAACGATGGCACCGACCGAAGCGCCGGCTCAAACGGCGGCCGCGGCCAGCGCAAGAACGGGTCACGCGGCTGGGAGGTTCTCGGCGAACGCATGGGCTGGAGGGGCACACTCGGGCGTTCCTCGAGCCGTGCCAGCAGGCGAGACAACTGGCCGAGGGGCCCAGGGGCCATGAGCCAGGAATCGCTGCGCACAGGTGGCGCCGACATGCCTGACGGTGGTAACAACGCCATCATGCTCGACACCGTCACGACCGTCGTCGTCGAGATTGACAGGGACCTCAAAGAGCGGGAGCCCTCTGCCTTTTCGGTCGAGAGTTCCGACAAGGACGACATGAACCAAAAAGTGCAGCCCATGCGCATATGAGCGTACTGGACGGCGACGCAGACCCCTCGACAGTGTCGTCGTCCCACATTTTCTTGAATCACCAGCATGGCGTTTATTTTTTTTTCCTACCAAAAGCATACCCAATCATCGCACACTGTGCTACATAGACAGAGACTAGAGCATGGCCGCCAACCCACAGCCGGACATACGCAGGGAGGAAATATTCAGGATTAGGAGATGGAGGCATATTTTTCTTTTCACGAGACGATACCCAAAGAACCTCATTGCCTCTGCTTCATTCCCAGCGCGGGACAAGGAGCAAGCAGGGGGGAACGGCACGAGCATGACCACGTAGGGGTGGGGAGAGCAGCCACGAACCATGATTGTAGTAATATAATGAAAGCATCACATCCAACTTTGAACCCGTCTGTCATTGGAGCTGAGTGTCAAACTTGTCATCATTTCATCGACCAAGCTATTATAAAGCGCTGAGGTAGCTACGCTCTTTGCTGCTCCGGGCACGTTGATCTGAGTATCTACGTGGACTGTACAAGAACGGCTAAGCAGGCTGCACGGTGCTGCCTCTGGTCACACTGTATCCAGCACGGCTCCTCGATGCCTTGTCTATGATGGGTCAGGAAGGTGGAACCCACCCAGGCAGCCAGGGAGAGAGGCTTGCTGTTGCCCAGTGGGGTCATGGCGTCGATGTCGTCTGCTCTTCGCACACCCTAGTTCCCCTTGTACACACACACACACACACAATTCAACCAATTCTACTCCGGACCCCCTCCCCCTGTCCTCCTCGCTGTGCCTCCCATCTTCTATCCAAGCCCCGCCTTACGCTTGTGCGCTCACAATCCAAAAGCAAATCAACAAGCACGACACAAGAGTCAGTCTATGATCGATCTTCCTGTGTTAGCATTCGAACATGTCTCTGCGCCATCTCAGACTTTTTGCCACCAGCGCGCGACGTCAAGGGCCAATGAGTTCACCTGTCCTTCGGCTAGCCAAGCTCAAAGAAGTGTACGCACCGTTTCAAGCCCTCCGCCCAGGCTCGGACGAGTATGATTTGCTGGCAAAATCCGGCAAGGTGTGGGAAAACTACTTCCAGCCTCAGAGGACAGTCCGTTATGATGAACTACAGCAGGCAAGTTGTCACGATATCCATCTTCATGGGGGGCTGCCGTGCTGAATTATGTGTTAATGTAACCCCGGCCACCCAGGAACATAAATATATCCTTGCAGAGATCGACAATTTGAAGGAGGTCATGAGGCATTGCATTCCAGAACTCGGCAAGGCATTGGCCGCCGAGTACGCCCACCAGTCCGTTGCAATCGAAAAAAATCCTATTGACGCCGGCGAATTTCGCACCATTTTCGATATCCTGGACAAGGAGGTACTCGTTTCAGCCAGCCTCGCAAGTCTCTCGTTGCAAGATCTCCGCAGCCTCCCTCTGCCACAATACCACTCGTCGACTGACCCGTCCGCTGTGACCGAGCTCATGAATCACATTATAGCTTCTCAATGGATAGCTACACACTCGACATCCAGAACTGGTACTACCGGATTGACCGAGCCTGAAATCCAAAAGCTCGCGGCGCTTAGTGTTCAAGGCACAAAGGCTGAGGATGTGTACAAGCTTAGTTGGGGTGGAAGTGTCCCACTCGGCGGCTACAGAAAGACTCCAATCGGAGTGGCATCAAATCCTCTTCGCATATTCCCTTACCCATTGGAGATTGCCAGTTGCTTGGAACGGTTTTTTGAATGGCGAGACGCTCGCCACCACGACCCACGAGTACACCCACTCATTCATGCCTGTCATATGACATCCTATTACGTCCACATTCACCCATTTCCAGACGGCAACGGCCGTGTTTCTAGAATGTTGATGCATGATTATATGCTCCGCCAAGGATACCTGCCTTTTGTCATGCAGAATCTCGAGCGTGATGATTATATCGCCATGATCAGCAACTGTCAAGACGGCAACCCCGATGGATTCGTCGCGACTGTGATTCAGACTCAACTAGAGATGCTCCAGACGTTTCATGCGCGGCAGCAGATGGAGTGATGGTCGCTTCTCAAGAAAGCAAAGAAATGCGGTCGGGTCGCAGAATAGCAAGCAGGACCTTCGAGGGACCTTTAATCGGGTACACGACAGGACAACAAGTAGAGTCAAAAGCAGGATGAGAGCGTGTCTATGAAGGCCTATTGTGTTACGAAGTCAAGTACAACAGCAACCATAAGCAATTCATAATATTAAGCAGGCCATCTTCCGGTAGTGTTTGAAGGATTCCCGAATGCCTGCTATCAGGTAAAATGCATCAAACCAGCTCTGCAGTATAGGCAAAATGACCACTCTCTCAGGAGAATGTCCTAGACCTGTTACCGACACGCTGTTCCTTGTGCTCCACTATATCATTAGTGCTCATATTCCGCCGAGCGACGAAGCGGATAATTGTGTGTGTACGCAGTACTGTTCGCCTCCTCAACACCCGGGACCTCTGATCTTCAAGCGGAAGAGGTACCGGATGATTAGGTGCGAAGGATTGTACACGACGTATTCGTTGAAGCGCAACCCGTGTCCGAAGTGGGGACCGCCGTATGGTAACGTAGTATCGGGCTAGAGAAAGCCAGATCGGACCATTGTCAGCTTGATTCGAATCTTTTCCGTGAATCTCGGCAAACGCAACATTCTCAAAGAAACAAAATCCCCATTTGGCCTCCGAGAAAAATTTCCTAGACTACAATGGTTGCGCGCGTGCAAACACAGCAACCACGTCTCGTATCGGGCCCAAAGTCACGGTCTGCATTTTTTTTACTTTTTTTTTTTTTTTGCAAAGTTTGCACTCACCATTAGCACCTGCCCAGCCCTGGCAGCAGGGGCGGCCGGGATCTCCCAGCTTGTGCCCTTCCAGGCGGCCGGCGCGTTCTGGCCCAGCCCCTGGATGCACCTCTGCCGGCCGCGCGCGGCGTCGATGACGTCGTGGCCAAGCGGTATGCTCTGCTGGCTCTGGACCCGGTTCTTCCCGACGTCAGCCTCGCACAGGAGCAGGACCGCATCGGCGCCCTCGGTCGTCGTCCTGCTTCTTCGTCGCCGGCTCGCAATTGTTGCCCCCGCGGCGGCGGCCCTGCTGCTGCTGGAGTTTGCGAGGAGTTGAGATTCTGGTGGTGCCGGCAGAAACTGGCGGATTTGCTCGACGAGTCGGCCAGGTAGATGCCGTTGCCGAACATGGTGCCCGTAAAGTTTGCACCGCGCCGCCGGATCTGCAGGCCCAGATCGAGGATGCCGAGGAGCGAGTCAAGGGGCGTGCCGTGCCAGAGGAGTAGTCGTTCCTCGGCGTCGCCCTGTGTGCCGTCGTCACCGCCACCGCCGCTGCTCGACTTATCCACTCCCCGGCCGCTCTCGATCCAGTCCTTGTAATCATTTGTCAGACCAGCCTTGACGAAAACCCGGTAAATGTCCTGCACCTCGAACCGCATCCGGTGCACCGCGTGGTTCGAGCCGAGCAGGTAGCCGCACAGGTCGCGGTACTCTGCTGACGCGCGGTCCGTCAGGCGGCGGAAGCCGTGGCGCAGCGAGCTGTAGGCCTGGTAGAGCGGCTGTGCGAGGACGCCGTGGGCCTGCCAGTGCAGGGTGGCGCGGTCGCACGCGGCGAGCATGGCGCGGGCAATATCGCGCTGCTGGGGCCACAGCGACGAGAGCAGCCGCAGCTCCAGAAAGAGGGCCTGGTGGCTCGAGATGACGGGCGAAAAGTAGGCCGACGACGGCGCCTGGCAGTACGGGATCTGGCTCCTGTAGCGCGACGTCTGGCGCTGCATCGTCTTCCACTTGAGCGACCCGTCGCTGCTCTCCAGCAGGCTCTGGATGTGCGTCAGGGTCTGGAAGCCGAGGAAGATTGCGTAGTGGCTTAGTTGTTTGTACGGTGCCGTGTATGAACACCAGGGGAACTGGGTTTTGCTTATGTAGTTTTGACACTGCGGAGTAGTAGTAGTCGGGCTCTGGTCGGTTCTGCCGTGGAGCATCAGATCCATCAGCGTCTTGACCTCGCCCACGACCGTCGCGTTGAGATCAGTGTACTCTGGAAGCTCGGGCTGGCACGAGTCTCGAGCATAGTCGAGTTCCACGAATTCGAACTGCTGGGCTAGAGGCCTGCCTTGGCGACCATAGTAGCGGCGCTCCCACGTCTGGCCAGTGGCGGATCTGAACAGAGACTTGAACCGTGTTGATACGAGTTTGAGGACCGAGCACGATAGGACCAGCCGGCTGTTTGTGGTTAGCTGGCCCAGCTGACCGACGGAACCATCCCGGACCCAAAGAGAATATGTCTTTGCGAATTTGTCATAGGTGATCTGCAACCAGGTGGGAAAGTCAGTGGGCAGACACTTGAGATTATCGAAACTTGGAAAGGACCAGGCCAACTCACCTGCTGCCTCCTGAACGAGTTGACATTTCTTGCAACGTCTGCCCGCAGAAGATAGGCGTCCCAAATCGTCCGTGTCGAGCTCTCGACCGACACCCTGCACTCTGGCCCTGCTTCCGGGTCCAAGGCACAGAGAATGTTACTTCCGCGCCCCACCTGGCGGTCGAAATAGTTCTTGTGCATCGCCGAGGCGGAAAGTCCAGACGGGGCCTTCTGAATGAGATGCGCGTCCACACACCGCCCGCAGGACTGATCGAAGCCGAGCCAGAGCTTCATTCCCTGCGCCGTGTCCTCCGCGGGGGCATTGCACGAGCTCGTCGGCACGATATCGACGTCGGATGAGATGCGTGGCAACCTCGAACGACGGGGGGTATGTCGACGATAGGGAGCGTTTGCCGTAGCCTGCTCCGAGGCAGGATACGGCGAACTGCCATCATGGCTTGCTGGCGCGATGTCGATGTCGCAGTGGGCGAAAGTACCCAGCCCATCCAGAGTAGCCTCGGGCGTGAGCGGAGGGGTCAGGAGCGTCGGTGGCGGCATGGCTCCCGGGAGGAGCTTTGCGGGGTTGATCGTGCCCTGGGCGTCTGGGAGCCATCTCTGCTCCATCGTGACGCCGATCTCGAAGCATGCCCAGTGAATCAATGGCACGTAAGACGGGAGCAAAGTCACAGAGTAGTGGTGAGCGCCGACAGTAAAGTGAGGGGTAGATATTGTATGCCTGAGCTTTCAGCCGCACGGAGCAAACGGCCGATGTGTAACCTGAGTAAGAGTCGAGGCTCTGAGACCTTTGAGCGAATAGATAGGAAGAAGCAGACAAGGCACCGTATGACCCGTGCGTGCTTGAGTGCGGGGTCCTCTACTGGCCCGATTCCTCGTCATGTGTACCTCGTACCACTGTTTTCCGGGAAAAGGGTCGGCAGATGATGGGCGTGATTATCGTTCATCGACAAGACTCCCTGGGCGACCGAGGCAGTCGTTTCTACAAGATGGTGGGCAGCGTGACTAGTCGAGTGCGCAGGTTAGCAAAGGTCCTACAGGACTCTACTGATTTACGGGGTACGGTATCCTAATGCTGTCTTCGGTCCGTTTGGGTAAGGCTTTCTAGGCGGGCTCAAGGCAGAATCGACGGAATCACCTACCACAAGTGCTGACCACAATAATCAAGTGTACTTTCATCATCTTGTCGCCGAACTTGTCTCATAAGTCGCCTGGTTGCTTGTTCGCTAAATCTGTCAAGCCCGTCCTTGTATCTTCTTGTGCGTTTGCTGACCACGCCTCAGTCGCCTCGTCAGTAAAATCCAGAACCGCGTCATCAAGCTTGAGCTAATTATACATTTAGGCAATGGACCGGGCCTTAAAGAGTTGCACCATTACTGCTGACTGGTTTTCGGTAACAATGGCTCGAACCAGGCTCTCGAGAAGCTAGTCACGCATCTGGCAGGTACAAGCCGATTTTGACAGCCTCTCGGACAATTGATGCGCACCGAGCACCCGTCAAGGCTGTGATAGTAGTCGTCAGCTATACGCTGGCTGCAAGTGCCTGTCCTTGTATAAACTCAAAACTAGGGTCCGTGGACCTATGGGACTACGGTGCGTCCACGAGGCTGGAGCTGTGCAGGCAACCGCGAGCCTCGTCCATATATAGATCCTCGTTTTTGGCGACGAAGTAGGAGCTTTGGTCGCTGTCAGTATGATAAGAAGGCAAGTGGAAATACACTAACAGCCATGCATAACTGCACACCGAGGTTTGCCATTGTGTGACAATAAAATTTGCACCTATATCAGGCGTTCTTACCATATCTACAATAGCGGTATGGTTTTTCCGACGTTACACATTCCCAATCCACCGTACGCTATTTTTTTGATAGGAGCCGTAGCCCTTTGACGATTGCCTAGGTGTCGCCATAGCAGTTGACAAGGTAGCTCTGCTTGTTGTGGAACTGGATTTTCGTCTAGCATGATCACGATGGTGCTGTCTGGAGTTGCCAGATTGTTCGAAAAGAACAGTAGCCGGCCGAGTCTATTTTCGATTTGTTGGTGCCGAGCAAATGTCTGAATAAACGGAAGAGCAGGTCGGCTGTTGAAGAGCAGGGGCACAAATCGTTCGGGTGCCTGCCTACCTAGCAACTAACAGCCAAAATGCTGATTCAGGTAACGAGCTTTTGGGCCTCCGCGATTCTCTTCATCCGATTCTTGCCGTCAGCCTCAGCCCCGATAAAGCGGCTTTTTCACTCTGTGCTGCGTCGAGCACGTCCCGTCTCTCGTTCTTCACCCACGGACTTACAACGCCTGCGCATCATAAACCCTCATATGCGCATATTTTCCTCGGCTACACGCAGACCAGGGTTGACCATAGCACCACTGAAATTCCCATCGAGCGGTCTTAAGCTTATCGATTTTTACAGTCTCTTTTGTTACTAGGAAATTTGATACTGACTTTGTAGGCTTGGAATCTTCAGAGTCTGGAAACCCTATCAATTCTTGGTCTTCTAGATTACAAGAATCGAACCATGCCTACCATCTTGCGGCTTTGAATGCACCCATAAAGCCTCCCCGGGCCGAGCTCATGGAGAGAAGCTCAGAGTCGGCCAAGTGCTGGGACAGACACGGCGAGTTCAACCGTGCGGAGTCTTCCATCGGCAGGCTTGCAGATGACATAGGGCCGCTGTTTCTACATGATTACTTCCCAAGTCAACAGGACAGGTTCTGTCCCATTTCTGAAGAACAGGCTTTGGGATTGCCCGAAGTTGTAATTGGAAACCAGGACAGACAGGGTTTTCATGGATCCCATTCGCGATGTGCTACGCTGGCCGCCCGAGGAAAGAATTAATTCGTACGACCTGCTGGTTCATCTCTGGGTTTCGTAGCCCCAAGCGTAGCTGAGGTTTATATATGTGGCACGATGAGGTGAAACAGGGATGGCGAGTTCCAGGGCAGCTCGTTGTTACAAAAAAGTCAGATCGATACCATTTTCTCCTCGGAACTGATTGGCAGTTCAACCTAGCCAGCACGAGCTGGTCTTAAGCCTTCGGTAAGTATGTGTCCACCATACCCGCTCCCCACTGCATCTATAGCAATGTGTAAAAAATCAGTCCACCCAGCAAAATCATTGCTGAATTTGTTTGCAGCCTAGTGTGGAAAGCAAGAGCACTATACAAAGACCAGTCCTGAGTCGTTCGGTCATGGCCCTAGTCTACTGACAATGAGTGCTGGGGAAATACCGCATTTTGGGAAGTTCATAACCCTGTTTAGCGCTGACACAACCAACAGATGAGTTCGTCCTGGAACGCCCATGCTCTTCCCTGTCAGCTCGCCTCTGTAAAAATGGTGATTGGCGAAGGGCAGACCCAGCCGTATATCCGCTAGTGCTATCACGGGCTGCAGCTTGCTGCGGCATTCGGAAGCCCGAATCGGGAAATATGGAGGGTATGTCGCCGTCGACAGCCTGCTGCTGATATTGTCGACCGGGATCATGGCCAATTAGCGTCTATCCAATCTACATCAGCACGTTACATAGTGCACACGTGCGGAGCATTAAATGCATGGACATGTACAGCGGCTGGACTTAGATGCGAAGAGTGGCTTGAACCACCTGACCTCCACCAACGGAGACTGGCAGCCGCGTAATCATCTCCCCAGTCATGACTTTACTCAACGTGGGCCGATGGTGCCGATGTCACGCTGGCGACACCTCCCGAGAGCCGTGGTCGCTCAATGAAGAATTGCGTCCAGCAGGATGGTACCAAGGCTAGGTCCATCAAGGATGTTACAGTGCCATGGCATGCAGACGCTGTTTGAGATATAAAAGCTCGCCCGAATCCTCGACATCTGCTTTCGTATAGTTCGTTGTTGATCCTCATCATCCCTCCTTGCCAAGACATCTAGCAGAAACAAGAAGACGCCTCTTCGACATGAAGGCCACTACTATCCGAGCCCTGGGGTTCGCTCTTGGCGCCTCCCAGGTCGCAGCCCACGCCACGTTCCAGAACCTCTGGGTGAACGGCGTAGACTTTATAAGTAGCCTTTTGTTAAGATTATAGATGCCAACTTGTTACGAGCGAAAGGCTAACCTTCTTTGTACGGAGCGCAGTGTGCCCGTCTTCCCAGTAGCAACAGTCCGGTGACCAATGTCGCTTCCAACGACATTCGATGCAACAGCCCCAACATCGCCGTCTCGAAGAAATGCCCCGTCGCCGCTGGCTCGACCGTGACGGTGGAGATGCACCAGCAGAACGGTGAGCGGTCGTGCAGCAATGAGGCTATTGGCGGCGCGCACTACGGTCCCGTCCAGGTCTACATGTCGTCCGTGTCGGACGCTTCAAAGGCCGACGGCAGCTCGTCGTGGTTCAAGATCTTTGCCGACACGTGGGCCAAGAACTCGGCCGGCGGCTCGGGTGACGACGACTTCTGGGGCACAAAGGACCTCAACAAGTGCTGCGGCCTGATGAACGTCAAGATCCCCTCGGACCTCGCTGCCGGTGACTACCTGCTCCGCGCCGAGGCGCTCGCCCTGCACACGGCCGGCAGCTCCGGCGGCGCCCAGTTCTACATGACGTGCTACCAGATCACCGTGTCAGGATCGGGATCAGCCAAGCCCGCCGGCGTCAGCCTGCCCGGCGCGTACTCGGCGTCTGACCCCGGCATCCTTGTCAACATCCACGCCAAGATGTCGGGCTACACTGCCCCCGGCCCGGCCGTATACTCGGGCGGCTCCACCAAGGCCGCCGGTTCCGCCTGCACCGGCTGCGAGGGCACCTGCAAGCCCGGCAGCGCGCCCTCGGGCACTGCCCCCGGCGGTTCTACTCCTACATCCACCACTGCCGGTGGCGGCGGCGGCCCAGGCCCGACGGGCTGCACTGCTCCTCTCTGGGGACAGTGTGGAGGCTCGGGATACACAGTAAGTTGGCTCTACCGTCCTCGGGAATCAGTCTCAACACTGACAAATGTGATTAGGGCTGCACCACTTGTGCTTCCGGGTCCTGCAAGGCACAGAGCAATTTCTACTCTCAGTGCACCCCTTAGGGTGTTTCGGTGTTATGTTGCGGAACGGATCATGTCCTATGAAAGTTACTGGAGGAGATTGGCCGGCTCCAGCAGGAAAAAAAAAAGTATTTTCAGCAATAAAACCTTCAAGGATGAGGAATTCTGTTGTTATGGGTGTACTTCTGGGTGTCAACCTTCCGGATACCTAGATTCGCCATCTCAAATCATCCTCCAAAGCTACTCCGAACTTACACTTAAGGCTTTATGAGAGTGTTGTAAATGTTGTAGCGTGCAAGATACACACATACAGCGAGCAGTTTCCCTTAGAGTTCAACGTAGTGAGTGTAAACGAGAACATGATGTCGTCCTCGCAGGTGTTGGCGGCATTTCAAAATGGCTTAGAGTGGTTGCTCCTTTAGGACTCATGCCTACTTTATATGTAACTAGTCTCGCCGAATACATACAAGCCAGTTGCAATCTACGCCAGGTTTTTGTACACTCGACTTTGTCAACCTCCCATTTCACTTTGCACTGTTGCAAAATCAGACTATTCACTTTTAGCTATCCAGCATACTACTCTCCGCCACCTCCTGGGTGGAATGAGCCCCCCCCACCGCGCAAGAACCAAATCTGTGTCTACAGCTTATCATGATCTCAATTGTAAGAAAGCATCACCAGCATGCATCAGCTCGACATGATAGTCCTGCCTCACGGATCCGATTTCGATGTCTACAAGGGGCTGAAGCCATAGCTTTATGAAAAGGCCGCGGAACTCTTTGGGGAGTAGCCTGTCATACATCCAAGTTATTTCTCTGTTTCTTAATGTTCTCACAGAAGGGGTAGTAGTGCTGTGAGTTTGAGAGAAAATGGCTTCATGTGTATTTCAGCTAGTTATGTTCCGTAGAGCATTGATTAGAACTCTGGTGTTTGATAACAGGATTTGATCCTCATGTCAAGAATCAACTTCGGTATGATTTGGTCAAGAGTGAGCTACTATCTTGTACAAGAATAATAGTTTGCGACTTAGATAATCTACGCTAGTGTAAGCAATGTGGTACTCTTTCGACAATTACTTGTACGGTAGCATGCGGCACAGTCCCCTGCAGCTCGTTCTCGTTTGTCCTTCTAGTATAACTTCAAAATACCTCGGCTATATAGTCCTTGCCTAGTCCTTACAGCGTGCTGCCACATCTAGATAGCGCGTATGTCAGACTTCGGTCTTTAAACTTAGGGTGTTGTTCAGTAGACCTTGGGCGCTGCCCAGGCCACTTAGGCACGGATCAGGAGCGGCTCAGGCGCTACCCATGGTGATCAGTAATTGCTCAGGTTGCCTACGGCGTTGACGCCGTTCACAGCGAATAAAGAAATGTCGGCCTTTACCTAAAGTCAGGAATTCGGAGAGTAACTGCAATGAAGATGAGACCCAGTTACGTCATCAGGCCGCACGTGCGGGCTGCGGTAGGATAGGCGCGATGAGGCCAATGTGATATGGGTCATAACCGTTTCTAGTTATAGGCCATTGCCCAAGTCAGGCTCTCGAGGTCTGGGGTCCCAAGCCAACATTTCCAGCAAGTCAGGAAGCGGGGTTCATGCAGACCGGAGGCTGAGAGAATCAGGCCCACGAGGCCTCACACCAGCTCAAGACTGACGCGCTGCCAGCGAGTGTCGCTGTCAGTTGCGAATATGGTGTGTGCGCAGCACTAAGCTTGCCATCCAATCGAGCTTGGCTTTTGTGGCTATTGTTTGAAATTGGACAGACGGAAGACTCTATCATGGCCTTTCATATTTGACAATGCTCGTCCGCCCATATACACTACCAGACGAGACCAGCTTGCAAGGGTGTAGAAAGGGCAATGGTGCAATAGAGGGTGGTTCAGCTGCATAATGATGCCCGTCACCGTGATTAATATTTTAGATCACGCGAGGCTTTCATGTAAGAAAGCAGCCAATACATAGGCGCCATCGAAATTATTCCCGGCCGTAGTGGGTTTCTTGTGAGCGTTTGTGGGCGATCCCACCCATCGACCTCGATCGTCTTCCAACTTCTCTGTCGAGTTGACCAATATATCATTCCCCAACTTCAATTATTGCATACATCATCGTTAGTAGGTGTGGTGGCATCGGCGCTTATAGCTTCGTAGGCCATTCACCGGTCACAAGTCTGGTAAGTGAGGCGAAGAATGGCTGGCTTAGAGAAATTCAGAGGTATGCCCAATGCGACCGGTCACCGCACCTGCCGACTAAGGAATCAACACATCACCAGGTCTTCGCACAGCCTGCTTGCTCCTTGCCATGTGGCGAATCACAAGCACTAGTTGGCAACCATCAGGCTGTTGCAACAAAGCCACCGATTACCCAAGGTGGTGTGGGGTTCTGCAGTGCTCTCCTATGATCATTTGACAGTCCGGGAATTGTAGCCGAAGAGGAAGTCCGCCAAGGCTGGTGGAATTCAATCTGACTAGAATATCAGAGAGTGGGCGATCCGGCTATAAAACCGAGGCTAGAGGCATGGGAGGACTGGAGAAAGAGAGAGTGGCTTTGTGCGTCCCACGCTTGAAGTCTGCAGCATTCCCCATTTCCAATCTGGACCTTCAATTCAGACCCATCCCATTCGTGGTACCCCTCTCAACACCTTCTACGATGGGTTACGAAAAGTTCGAAATCACTTCAGAAGGAGTACCAGAGAGCTGTATGGTTCCCTCACATACGTCCTACTTTCTGGACCGAGAATTTCGTGGCAACACGTTCAGAAGGACATGGAAGTCAGAGCCGTCATGTTTCGCAGCTGATCAATTCCGCTCGAACCGTAGATTATACACAAGGCTTGCGGAGAAGATATCAACTCGACAGCTTGAAGTCCGAGCAGGCCACAACCGTCGCCGCGATTGACCCTCCAGCAGATATCGGGTACGATGTGGATGAAGAGGCCTTCAAGCGTCGTTGGGCTAAAACGACGGCTGATGAACACCGAGCGACAACGGTGCCAGATGGTTGGCCTCAACAACTCGATGGTCCTCTCGTCTGGGATGCGGCCGATTTCCACAACGAAGACGAGTTTGTGTATCAGCTTACTGATACCGACAATGCAGAGATCCGAGGAGCTCTTGAGTTCTTCAAAGGTAAAGACCCAAGCTACTATCTCTCATGCTTGATCATCTCAAAACCTAGATTCTTTGCTGACATTCTCTACACAATCTTGGCAACGATAGAACAGGGCGTCGATGGCATGAAGGTATCGCAGCAGACGTTCCCGCTACACACGTTGGGCCTTCGCCTTGAGTCTGTGCGGGACGAAGTCTACGACGGACGTGGTTTCGTCATAGTCCGCGGACTAGACCCAGACTCGTACTCGGTCGAGGACCTCACAGTTGTGTACCTAGGGATATCGAGCTACGTGGGGGAACGCCGCGGGAAGCAAGACCAGCGTGGTTCGATGCTTAGTAAGTCTGACTTGGAGACCTTTCTAGAGCAAGCCGCCTGTGGAAAAGTCTCTCTCAGTACTAAACCATATTATTTCTTTCTCTAGTGCACGTGATACGCCGCAATGATGAGCGAGACGGCCAATATAGTGAAGACAAGGTTTGTGTTTGCCGAAATGTAGCCTTCAAACTTGACATTGACATTCCGCAGCCATTTCACACGGACACGGTGACAGACTGTCTCTGTCTATTCACTCGTAGCCTTGCATCGGAAGGAGGACGAAGCGTTCTTGCATCCTCGTGGAAGGTTTACAACGAACTCGCCGCCACACGACCTGATCTCATCCATGTCCTGGCAGAACCGAATTGGCCGTTTGACACGTAAGAAACCGCTTCTCCTACTTCATCTTCTTCCAGTATCGAGCACGACAAAACAAAAGGGGCTGCCGATACCGGCATCATTGCCGGATTTCCCGCTACAGACTCGAATTCTCTACTAATTATTCGTCCCATGACAGATTCGGTCGCGACCCTCCATTCTACAAGCGAGCTCTCATGTACTACAGTCATGGCAAGCTCATCACCTCCTTCTCGCGCCGGCTCCTGGTCGGACACGAGCCATTCGATCCTCGTAGCGCCGGCATCCCCGCCTTGACTGAACTTCAGGCTGAGGCTCTCGACGCCGTGCACTTCACCGCGAAGCGCTTCGAGGTCAAGCCGCGCATGCTCAAGGGCGACTTGCGCTTCATCAACAACATGGGTATCCTGCACCGGCGCGAGGCGTTCGAGAACGGGGCAGGCAAGGCCCGCCACCTCGTACGTATCTGGCTCAATAACGAGATGCTGTGCTGGAAGCTGCCACGCGAGTTGCGCCTGGCTTGGGCCCGCGTCTTCGACGAGGACGAGGAAAGGAGCGAGTTCTGGGACATTGAGCCGCCGCGCAAGGATGGAAAGATTCTGCGGGTCGCAGGCACCTGTGACTAGCAATTCGGTCATGTGGCAGGACGATGACAGACGGCTAGGGGGATGAATGCGACTTATGGGAATGATGACTGGCCACGATCACATTTCAATCTCTTTTATGTGTTTGAATTCTATATTCCCAGTATTGACGCATTAGAACACACTCTTTCTGCATCGTGTCATGTAGTTGTTGAATGAAATCTAGTATGCTGCTATCAAGTCAATACGGCGTGAGCTGTGGGAAATACCACAGTAACGCAAGACGCAATAATCTTAGCATTTTCGATGCCCATGTCGGATCATGTTGGTTTCCAATCCTTCTCATAAAGTTGGGATAACCAGTAAAATTCATCCCTGATCTGTCGGCTGTCTCTTATTCCTCGCATCCGGGCAGCTACCGAACAAGCGTCAGCATGAATGACTTGCACTAAGTGATAAATGCTAGGATTCGTGACACATTACCAAAGCAGCTTACATCTTCCATGATCAGCAATCAAGCTAGAAGTATCATACACGAACTGCACATAGTACTGGTCGAGCTCGGCAGCTTTTGCTAATTGAGCCCGGCCAGCAGCATCGTTGCTCAAGGAGAAAGGGACCACCCCCTTGTTGAGGTAGTGGAAGTGGGCGAGAATGACGTTGGCTCCGAGATGCTGCTTATTGATACTCTCTGGATTGGCAAAATCCTCCTAAAGTGTTGAAACTTCCAAGATTAGCTGATGCTAGTCACCCCGTTCCACAAAGGGCCTGTCACCTTGAGATTGTACTGTCTGGCCGTCTCCCAGTCACGCCTCGTGAGCATGGAGCAACTGTGGAGCAGTATGAAGGTTGTGAGGTAGATCGTGAGCCAGTACTTTGGCTTGTTGCGCGTGACCAGGTCGTTGAGCGCACTGAGAACCTTTTTCGCCATGGGACGGAGGACCCTTGTGTACATGATGCACTCCATCTGGGCGATCATGATGACAGGCATCGGGACCACACCGTGGAACATGCTCTGCGGATCGTCCACGATAGTCGCTCCCAGCTTCTCCGAACCGTAGATGTGATGTGGATTACTCGTCTTTCGACAGCCAACCCAAAGCCTGAAACAGTCTCGGAGCAAATTCCGCTCCTCGTCCGTCTGTGGTCATGACTTTAATCAGTGCTGGGTTCATGATTGGCGACACTAGCCTTGGTTGGACGTACCTTCGCGTCCTCCATGTATTGATGTGCAAAGCGGTAGGTCATGAGCAGCAGTTCATCGTCTTTGACCGCGCCTAATATGTATAGCAAAATGTTGTTGTCAATGAAGTTTGTAAGCATGGTAGCTGTGGCTGTCATGTTAGCCAAGGCATAGCGAGGGATGCGGTGGCTCTTGACAACCGATCCACTCGTCCAGCTCTCTTGGAGCATGTCGCCCTCCACAGGCGTAAATTCTCTGACGAGAACCTCGTACGGCGCGTCGAGGAAGATCTGGGAAACGAAAATTGATTTGACCTCGCTCGATGCCCACGTTTGGATGTCCACGAGGTCCATGTTCTGCCACCGTTTTGAGAAGAGTTGATATGGGTGGTCCTGCTCGCGGTAAAGTGAAGAGTCTGTGATTCGCCAGCGGAGACAAGGCATTTTGCACATGATCGGACGTTGAATTTTCTTACAGTTGAGGCATTCTCCAACCCTATTTGTGGGGTCTGGATTGCACTGACGGCCGCATGGATGTATTAGCCAAAAGTAGCCACATGCAAAATAAACTTGGGCTTGAGGGATTGAGAACTGAAGAGGTGGAGTTGTGCCCTAGTGTGAGTGCTTTGCAAGTCCTTTTTAACGCATCTACAGTGAAATCCGCAGTAACGAGCTCCTTAGCCAGAGACAGAAGATGGCGTTACCTACTCGTATGCGAAGCATTCTACATCGCATGCAACCTTTGTCCTTCCTGGTCTGAGCGGTGCCCTGGCGGGACTCTTCGTCCTTGAAAGGTCCACGTCGGCGTCGCTCCTGATTTGCCTGGACACGGCGCTGTGTCTGAGTTTTCTGCTTTGCGGTACCAGTCTTTTGTCGACCACGTCTAGTCTGATAAATCCGAGTATTTCAGTCAGACTTTGAGATCACGGGAACTTGGTGCAGCGTAGTATCTTGTCTCACCTGCGGGAGTGTCCATTCTCGAGTGCAGGGCCCAAGTTGTGCGGCACGCTCAGCATAATAATTGACCTCTTCCGATGTCGGAGGGTAATTGACTTCGTTCGATGTGAGAGGATAAAGGAGGTCTGCGAAAGGCTGTAGGATCTCCGAGGGGCAAGGACCGGGAGACGAACTTTGAGGTGAGTAGATGACCTGTGAAGACGGCGTGCTATGGAGAAAAGACGAAGAGTGCTGGGGCGAGGTAAGATAACCCTGGTGGGTGAATGGCAGCTGCGAGGCGAAATGGCCAGGGTGGTACAACATGGCCTGGGGCACGTTGAACTCGGGGAGGCCCGGGACTAGGAAACCGACCGAGTGCATGCCCGAGGCTGGGCCATGACCTGGACTGACATTGCTGGCGAGGAAGCCATCCAGTTTCTGGACGCCCCAGCTTGTGAGAAGAGGCTCCTCGAGGTAGCCAAGCGGAGCCGTGGGCTGCACGGAATAGTCGATATCAAGTGTTGGGTTGTACTGCTCTGCCCAGAACTGGGGACAGAGAGGGGTAGGGTCGATGTGCCCTGGGAGCCAGAAGGGGTCGTCCGCCTGCAGAGGCAGAAGATCAAGGGCCTCAGGCGGCAGAGGGACGTACATGTCAAGCTCATGGGCGGCACGCTGGATCTGTCCCCAGTCTGCGTTTGGCGGCGCCCACCCGGCGGCACCCTGAGTTTGACGGTCCATTTCGGAATTGCGCACGTTGGCTGAATACTGTAATTACTCACTATCAGAATTGCAGCGGGATGCTGGTAGGTAAGTCGGTCCTCGCCAGGCACGGAGTAGACGAGAGGGTTGCAACAAATCTGGGGTGGTCAGACAAGTCCCATGCGGGCAACTTTTGTAGCAGCACACAGGAGACCTGTGCATGTACCGAATCGCCTTGTCAGTCAGCCCGGCGTCGTTCCAGTTCCCTCTGCCTAGTCTACTCGTCTGGGCATGCAGGCTACACACCACCATCACCATCCGCCAACCACCATTGCGCTTTACGGACGGACCGATGAGCACCTCCGTCTTGTCCATTGGCCGGAAGCCTGTCGAGGGCACGCTGAGGGCACGACATGGAGGCCATGCCATGGATAACGTACCCGCGATTCCTCCTGGTCTTATGATGGTGCCTGTCTGGCAAGCTCGTTGATCATGCATTCCTATCAGCATTGAACATTCTCCAAGTCTGCCACAACCATGGACATGAACCAAGAGCTGGTCATGGCAGCATGGCGATCGAGCTTCATCCTTCAGCAGGACCGCATCCGGCTGCTGCTCGCCGAGGCGATCCGGCCCACGCCATGGCTCGAGTCGTTCCTCAACCACCAAAACAGGCCCGGTTCTCTAGACAACAGCTGCTCCCGCTGGCGCGTCGACGGTGCCATGGGCTGTGCCACCCGCTTCTTTGCTGTCCCTCTTGGCCTAGCTGTCCACCGTGTGCCACTTCGTATCTTCCTCTTCCTGTCTGACCAGGCAGACCACCCGCCTGCGCTGCGCACCTGTCTCGACACCGCCGTCAGCCTCCCGCTCCGCAATGCCTCCGCCACCACGAATCTGGGCATTGCACGCCATCTCTGCCGCGTCATGAATGACCTTTGTGCCCGTGACCTGGCCTTTTTGGATTGGTGATAGACCTTGCTATTTGGATCGCAGCTCGTTTTTGACAAGGTTGTTTCAGATCCGCGAGGGATGCAGCCAGTCGTTGTTTCTAATCACCATCTCGAGGCTCACGCGTTGCCCCTCGCTGCCCTGCACACGTCCTGGGACGCCTTGGTAGACCCAGACGACTGGCCACCCAGCATCGATATGTGCCAGCTGCATTTAGTCCAACAACTCCACGATACCGCCAGTCTTGTCTCTATTAGACAAGACCGGGCTGACGCGTCAAGCGATACCAGCACAGAGTAGCTCGCCTTCTTGAAATGCGTGGTCGACAGCCTCGATCACCTTTACCATGAGCTCCAGTTTCTCCTGACTGTCCCGCCCCACCCCGCCGTCATGCCTCGTCCTCTGGCCATTGTTGTGAAACGAGCTGCTTGCGAAGGCAAGCTCAGCGTCGTGGGTTTCCTCTTGCGATATCTTTCTAGTGGCTCCTTGTGAGGCATTCTGCCAGCCCGTCAGGTCACTGGGACATTGGATCTCCCCACCCGATCACAGTGGTGCAGGCAGGTTGTCGTGGGCCTAATGCACGTTTCCGAGCGGGGAGGTACTTTTCTTCTCCGACATCCGCCCAGACAGCATTCTGCTCAGGGACACTGATGCACATGATCAGCTCGTGTTGTGCGACTTTGAGCAGCGAGAAAACCGGCACGAGGGAAACGTCCCCGAGGTTCGTTTCCGCCAGTACATCGAGAATATCCGCGAGTCACTGAAGGGACGGGCCTGCGACCAGCGTACTCAGAGACTGCTTGATCTCTACGCCCATGCGGCGAGAGGAAACGAGGAACACCCACTCGCCTGTTCGATGCGGGGGTTACCGGTTCAGGCCCGTAACAGGGCCTGGTTTAAGCTCAACCGCGCTTCGCAGGAGAAGGCTACGGTGCACTCGGTTGGCCTCTTGATCTGCACCATCTTTGAGGGGCTTAGCAACGTGCATGGAAATGGTGCAAACAGATGGAAACACGATCTCGGGTAGAGTACCCCAATTTCAAGCGGACACCAGTGGCCGTAAGGGATCTGGTGAGGCGGTGTGTCAGTGAGGAGAGAGGATCGAACCCCGCACCATAAGTAAAGAGTCATTGGGCGCAGCGGTATGCTATTTCTAGAAGACCATCCGCCTGGTCTGGTACCAAATACAGCGGCCACGGCTGCGGCTGTATTCGACGCAGTCTCTTGCTAGTGGAGCACAGAGCTCACCAGGGCTGAGGAATTCACCATGACCCTTGAGTGAGCTTTGGGGGACTTTGGGCGGGATAGGCCCACGCTAAGTCAGGTCTTGTCCATGATTGATTCATTATTGCTAGAACTTTAAGATTAGTTAACTTACTCAAGTCAGTTCTCATTTTCGAACACGTCAACTTCTTGCCTTTCGGAACGATTCGCCAGCTAGAGGATAATTCAGACAGAAAGTTCTATTGCGAGAATTACAAGAAATAGCAATGAGTAAGGAAGCAAGTAGATGCACCAATATTTTCCTTCCAGTAGAACCTTGCGCAACTCCGAACGCACTACAACAAGCTATACAGCATTGCTTTTGATACTTCTTCTTGGCGCGTCGCCTTGGAGCCCTTAGAGAGCCAGGCGTGCCGTCGATTCAGTATTGCCATGAACCCATGTGGTAGAAGTCCTGTGCATTGCCTGTCGGCAGCCAGACAGGAGAGAGCAAATCGGCCTCCCCAGCGCCCAATTCGTCGTCCTCGGCTTCAACGTCCTCAAATATTATTTCTGTTGGCGCTGTCGTGGCGGCAGATTGCATCCCAGGGACTGTCGTGCTTCCGCTGGAGGTGGTGCTCTTGCTGCTCTTTGTGCTGGTCCATCCTCTTTGCTTGGAGGAGGCTCGCTTGTGGTTGGACTTTTTGGCGGAGGAACGTGAGGCGGAAAAATTCTCGTCGCTTGAAGACAACTTAGACGAACCATCTGATCTCTTGTAAGAGGGTCGATTATATGAAGGGTGACTGATTGTCGAAAGGTCTGCAGAACCGGTTGGATGGAATGATCCTACCCCAGGACTGTCGTTAGTAAAAACACAGACACGGGGCGAAGGGTAAATTCCGAGCTGCGGAGATCAGTCTCACCATTGTAGGACAAGAGGGTCGTGTAAGCCTCATGACCAAAGCGTGCTTCAGCGGACGAAGCGCTGGCTGCTGGGTTTGCCATGGTCGAGGAAACCGGTTGATTTGTCGTACAGCTGTCTGACTTTCGAGTAGTGCAAGGTGTGATCTTGGCAGAGGGAATCCGATTCACTGAGTTGTCTCGCAGCGATTGCATGTCGTGGAGCATCGGGTTTGTGCAACATCACGACACTGCTCCGGGCGACTTTTTATACCAGGATAGCCACCCCTGGGACAACCTGCTAAGCCTCATCATGTGCCAGAGAAGACCACGGTAGCATTCCGCCGGAGGCTTATCATGCTTGGTGTAAGCTTCCATCGGTCCGGAAAATGCAAATAACGGTTTTTCATCGGTCGCTGTGCCACGTTGCGTAGGGCTAACTGAAGAGAGGAAGGGTGGATGTGACCTGTGCTTAACAACATGACCAGATCAGTTGGTATTGCAAGTGAACCAGTCGCCCATTAGGCAAAAAGAATGTGGGAAGTCCCGAGATGGAATAGTTTGATCGGTGAGGCGGTGGCGTAGGAACACGGCAAGACCCGGCGAATAAGAGCTTGCTTATGTGGTCGAGGAGATGAGCCAGCAGCTCCAGGAACAGGAACAACTGCCGAGCTTACATCTCTCAAGGTCCTGGCTGAACCAATCAAGGGGAACAAGTTCTCATCGGTCTTGGTTGGCGATCCGCAACCGCAAACATTTTTCCTAAACGATCCGTCTGATGCCAGGGATTGTGAGTGTGCCTCGTGCTGCGCCCGCACACGCGTGGCGTGGCGTATCCCTTCAGAGTTTATTAGCATGTGTCGAGATTTTGATTGTTGTAGTGGTCTTTGCTTGCATGAAGGGTTTTATTATGATCGGAAACCATCTTACATTACCTCACATGAGCAGCTTGCCTGCAAACTCGGAAATGCCCGGGGCCCGGCTCTTTCGTAGGCGGTCCGCCATGCATTGCACACTTTGGCTTCCATGGAGCTGCCACCAGGAAGGGCTCTATCGCTGCCTTTTTATTTATTGCTGCTCTCTTTGTCGACTTGCGTTGTTGCGGCATATCTATGAGCGCCGGGAGATATAGGGTTTTCTGAAGCCAGCTTGCTTTGGCCCATGTAAGCCCCGTGCATGGTACTGACGCAAGCGTAGGTACCTGTAGCATACGATAGGTGCGATCGAATGGGCCGCTGCTGGGGGAACATCAATGGATCGGAATTGCGGCCGGGGAGCCAATGAGAGCCTGGGTTCTGGAGACACGATGAGCAGGTGCAGCGCTCTCTGTCCGCGGGGTGCGTGTCAAGCGTGTCTCGCTCATCGGTCGGTGGACGAAGCAGTGGTCCGGTTGGACGGCGGTGTCCCACCCCGTCTCGGCAAGGAGGCAAGGGAGGGCCGGCCTGTGGTGGGGCCAGGTGGGACCCCGGGGGCACGGCGGTACCTTCCCCGAGTATGATGGTTAGTCGTGCGTGGTTCTTGCCAGACGCTGGCGGCATGGCTCTTGAGTCTGGGAGCCATCAGTGCTCGTCGCCGCCGCTTATATATCGGCAATGGCTTCATTGAATAAGATTCTGGTCTCTGCAAGCTCCCTGTTCTATCCATTGTCCTCATTGTCGACTTTCGCCTAGACCTCAGCTTCATGGGCTTCTTCTCCCCTAGTCCTGCGCCGTGGAGGCAGATTGTCCAGGCCAAAATCGAAGCAGACAACGCAAAGATCCCCCGGGAATGGATTCTCTCTCCAGATGTCATCGATCGTGCCAGATCATGCAAGTCGATTGCCGGAGAGTTTATCGAACAACTTCTCGACCATGATACTCTCCGAATCACCAGCAGGGGCGCCACCGATCTGGTCATTGACATGGCAGCCGGGAACCTCTCGGCCGTCCAGGTTGTCACAGCCTTCTCCAAGCGCGCTGCATACGCCCACCAGATGGTACGTCACAACTCGCCTTGTTCGCCTTGTCTCCTTGCACTGTTGACACAGCCAGCAGAGTAACCTCCTCCTCGAGATCGGCTTCGACATCGCCCTAAAACGAGCCCAAGAGCTTGATGAGTACTATTCAAAGCACAAGAAACTTGTGGGCCCACTGCATGGCTTGCCCGTCACGCTCAAGGACCAATTTCACATCAAGGGACTCGACACATCCATGGCCTTCGTTGGCTGGATCGGAACCTTCGAGGGTCAGAAAGGCACGGGTAAGGACAAAAACACCGAAAGCCAGCTCGTTGCCGAACTCTACCAGCTGGGTGCAGTGCCTATCGGAAAGGTAATCAACCTTAATTGCTGCTCCTGTCGCACTCCGAACTAAGGCAAGCCATTCAAAACACAGACGACGCTGGTTCAGAGCATTTGGGCTCCAGAGACAAACAACAATATCCTGGGCTACGCCCGAAACCCGCACAACCAACTCCTTTCTACTGGTGGATCCTCTGGGGGCAAGTCCCGCCGCCATCCCAAACCCTTGCCGAGCTTTGGTATCTAACTAAATATAAATGCTTGAACAGGCGAAGGTGCTATGCAAGCCCTCCGCGGCAGCGCCTTCGGAATCGGTACTGACGTTGGTGGATCCGTCTCGATGCCGGCATCTTTCCAAGGAGTATTCAGCTTGAAACCCTCCGCTGGCCGGCTGTCGTTCAAAGATGTGGCAAACACGGGATCCGGCCAGCAGGTCATGCCCACTGTAGTCGGCATCATGGCGCACTCGGTCGATACACTACATTTAGTCTTCAAATCTCTTCTCTCGACTGAGCCGTGGTTGCACGACCCCTACAGCCTGCCAATCCCCTTTAGAACAGAACGGGAATACGACCCGGCCAAGGAGGAACCCACACCCTCTTTTGGTTTTATGCCAAATGACGGACTGGTTGCCCCGCACCCTCCTATTGCTCGTGCCTTGCGCATTGCGCAAAAGGCGCTTGAAGAGCAAGGCTACCAGCTCCTAGACTGGGTCCCACCATCGAACAACGAGTCCATCGAGATACACGTTCGTGCAGCCACCCAATGTCTCATGGCATGATTCTAATCTCTCTCTTTTGAATGACAGGGTCCTATTGCAAGAGGTAACGGCTGTCCTGACGTATATGCAGCAATCCAACTCTCGAAAGAGCCGATTGTGCCGGAGATTGCCCATCTTTTTCCAAGGGGAAAGCTCAAAGCCCCGATTCCACTTCCGGAGTACGAGAAGGTGGTCCTACGCATGAAAGATTACCGCGCTAGATGGCAGAAATACTGGAACTCCTCGGCCAGCAGAACTAAGAGTGGTAAGACTCAACAAAGTTATCGGCAAACCATACAGCCATCGATGCTGACTCTGAGGCTTTCTAGGCAAGGCTGTGGAGGCTGTGATTGCACCTGTGAGCCCGTATGCAGCCGTCCTGCCCGGAAAGTTCTACCACTCTCGTATGTCGTCCCAGCTATTAAATAGGGCAAACAGACCGCAAGATCTTCTCTCACTCTTCTCCTCCAGCCTACACGAGCGTGTTGAATGTGCTCGATTATCCGACAGTAGTCATACCAATCACATTTGCCGACAAGGAGATTGATGTTGTCCACCCAGACTTCAAGCCGCTCACGGACAAGGACAAGATGAATATGGACTCGTGTATGCTCCCATAAATACCGTTGGTATCCTTTCATGCGAGGGAGAAACACGAAAGCTAACATTTTCTAGACGATGCGGACATCTACGACGGAGCCCCAGCTGCAATACAGCTTATCGGCAGAAAACTCGACGAGGAGAGACTTCTTTCGATGGCCAAACTTGTGACAAATGCAATTCAGACATATTTGGCAAAGCAAGGTGCCCAGGCGTAAAAAGACTGAACAGGGATTGATGACATGATCTCGCCAGCCCAAGAAGCTTCTCAACTAGCTCTTTTTCATTGGAAGGAAACAAAAAGGGGGGTCGAGCCCATGATTAGAGCACTACACTCATGATAGTGCCGGTTAATTGTCAACGAGACAGGGGGAACAGACGCTGCTTGTATGACTTGGAAAATGCGTCATCTGGTGACTGCGGGAGCGACGAGGAGAATCCGGCGGCAGAAACACCGCCGACGCTTGCATTGTAGGTAAACCTAATCTAGCCGTACGATACGACGTGTGCACTGCGGCCAAGGGCGAAGTCCTTTGGCGTCGACGATCCCGAGTCTTGACGGCGCCGATGACCGAGCTCGCGATGGGGAGCCGTCGAAACGCTACCCGAAAATCGCCGAAGCGTCATAAATGGGGTTGTCCAAGAGTGTGCTATGATGTTTCATGTTGTTGTTGTCACTGAACCTCTCCACCGAACAGCCATGTCACGCTTAGCCTGAATCCATGATTTCCGTATTTACTACTCATGCATGTCTCAACGTTGGCAGGCATGGCCACCAGGCCTGATGGCATGACTGTGCTGCGCCATTTTCTTCCCTCACAAATATACAGCTGACCTCGTAGACATTTCTCAAACCGTCGCTCTTCGATGATGTTATGAGGGTATGTGGCGTTCTCAATCAACCAGGAGCCAAACCATTATCCTCTCGTGTGTTGCTGGCTGGGGGTCCTGCTGCTCCCAGATGCTCAATCTTATTCGCAGATTTCGTAAGCTTCTCCTTCTTCTCCCGGTGGTGATATCTCGTCGACAAACAGAGACAAAGGGCCTCCACGCACGGGCACGAATGGGTATCCACGATGGACTCTAACTTCACATAGCCGACTCTCGGCGAGATCCAACCACTTCTGCCTGAACACACCGGTGAAGGAAACCGATTTCAACCTGGGTAGCCCGGCGCAGTGTTCCACAGTAGCCCACATGTCCTTCTCGGCAGCCCACCAGAACGCGGCGTCGTAGCCGTCCCACGGCTCCTGCCTCCGCGGCGAGAGCACCCTCATCGGCGTCCGCTCGCGTTGCAAGTGCGTGAGCCGCCGGCCCTCGATGAGCTCCACGGCCATCTCGACAGACCGGATTGTCTCGCGCGAGCCGCCGAGCAGCGAGACGACAGCGCCAGAGAGATTCCCACTGTGCCCAGGCCCGCTCCCGATGTCCTCGTACTTTTGCCAGACGAGGCGCACGTGGCGCAGCCCGCGGGTCGGTGCGCGGGGATATATGGTGCGCAGCATGCCTCCGCTGAGGCCGTCTGGCTCTTTTCCAAACACCATAAACTCGCGTGGTTGCAGGGAGCAGTTCTGACACAGCAGGGGGGATAGCTCTGCAGCGACTGTCTTACAGGTTAGGAGCAGGGGGATCGTCCGTGTTTTGCGCCTGTCTCCTTTGGACATGGTGAGTTCGTTGTCCGCTCCTAGAGACTGGATGACTTCGATTGGGCGGGCGGCGTGGTTGACGAAAGAACGCACGGTCACATCGTAGATCATGAGCCGGATCTCTGCCGGTAGGCTCAGGAGGCAGAGGGTTTTTTCTTCAGCCATGATTTACTAGCTCCCAATGTGGCTGGTGGGCGATATTTGCTGCGATAGCGCGGTCGAAAGTGCCGTGTTTACTCGGGTCGAGATATAGGGAGCTATCATCGTGGCCCGAAGCTTTCTTCCACGACATTGTCTGTTCTCTATATATTAATACGGATCAGAGGGCCTTTCTCCGGTAGCAGATCGCGGTGTGCACGTCCGGAGCGGTTGATAATTATTGTCGGTTGGGTTCCTATCTCCGATGTCCACAGAGGCCGAATCCATATGTCTGGGTTTGTTGGCCACAATATGCATTTTGAGAGCACATGAAATACTGCCCGTAAGTATGCTCGATGAATACTCGATGCATTTCATGACTTGCACAACAGGCAGGGTTGGAGGGCAGGCAGACCACCAGCCGGTGTTCATCTTTTCGATCATCCCTAGAGATGAGTCTTCTAAAGACGAACGAGGCTGATAAAGCGTTATGCGCGTCCTCACAAACCATTAGCATTGTTGATAGAACATGTCCCATTCAGTCTTGACAATCCAACTCGAGGATTACAAGCACGTGCCCTGCTGAGAGGTGAATAAACTCGTGTGGGGCCCGACGTGCATGCCGGCCCTGCACGTCGACCCGCCGAGCTTAACCACAAAATTTTGACTTACTGTATCCACGCCCTGCGCCTTTGACGCCCATCACCTTGTCAAAGCGTACATGTCAAGCGCACTTGTCATGCTAGGTCCGGTCTTCGGCCGCCACATTAGAAATAGTTTTCCAGAGGCCGGGCAGTATAAATCTCTCTCGAGCAGATGCCCGTAACCCCTACTTTTCAATGTCATTTAGTATGCCTAGTGCCATCGCTCCATAGTAGTCATGGCTACGCAGACGCAGACTGTCACCGCCGCCGACGACGTGTCGTCTATCTTTGAGAGCCATCACCACCATCATGCAGCCGCTATCCCCCTCGAGGTCCTCGAGGCCACCATGACGGTCCGCTCGCGCTCCTCGCAACACCACAAGCAGGCCTTCTCCCGGCTCCAGAAGCTCGCCATCGTGATGCAGCTTTCGGGTGTAAATCTCTGCTCGAGTGCCATCAATGGGCTCGTTGTTGTCGGCCTGCCCGTCATCACCGCCGACCTCGCCCTGCCTGAGTCTCTCGCCTTCTGGCCCACCTCAGCCACAAACCTCGGCACCGCCGCGACTCTGCTGCTTGCTGGTTCCATCGCCGACGCCTTTGGGCCCCGCGCCGTTGACCTCGTTGGATGCTTCATCACCTCGGCCTTTATGCTCGGCGCTGCCTCTGCGGCCACGGGGATCCAGCTCGTAGCCATGCGTGCCATCCAGGGCGTCGGGGCGGCGCTGCACCTGTCATCGTCGGTTGCCCTCGTGGCTCAGGCGTTCCCCAGAGGCAAGGGGAGAAACCTGGCATTTGCGTGCCTGGGCCTGAGCCAGCCTCTTGGGTTCTCTTTTGGGCTGGTCATTGGCGGTGTGCTCATCGACGCTGCTGGCTGGCGTGCGGCCTGGTACATGTACGCGGGCATCTGCACGGCCTTGTTCTTCGTGGGCCTATGGGCGCTGCCGCCGAGCCCGGACCAGTTGCCGTTCAAGGAGCGCATCAGGATGTGCGGTGTCAAGGTCGACTGGGTCGGTGCTCTGCTTGCCTCGGCATTTATGGCCATCCTGTGTTATCTCCTCGCGTGAGTGTTCTTGGTGCTACTTCCACTTTACCCTTTCGTTCCAGACACTAACAACGACGCAGTGTCCTAAGTGTCGAAACAGGCCGCATCCGCGATGGCGACACCATCGCCCTCTTGTGCGTCGGCGTACTCCTGCTACCGTGCTTTGTCGGCTGGGTGCACCGACAAAAGACTCTCGGACTTCCGGCGCTGATCCCGAACTCGCTCTGGAGGAACCCGTCCTTCAGCTCCATCTGCGGCATCACCGCGTTGTCATTCTCGGCAGTCAACGCAATGGAGCTCTTCTCCAGCCTCTTGTATGTATTCACTCACAACTTCGTTCCTTGTTACTTGTCACTGTCGCTCAGACTAACCCTGATACCACACAACACAGCTTCCAAGAAGTCCAGCACCTCTCCGCCCTGCAGTCCTCCCTGCGCATTGTACCCAGCCTCATCGTCGGCGTCCTCGTCGGTGTGTGCTGCGGCCTGCTCGTCGACCGCTTCCGCGCGGCGTACCTGATTGGCATTTCGTCCCTCCTGGCCGCCTTTTCCCCGATGCTCATGGCCGTCATCGACCCGGGCTCGTCGTACTGGCAGGGCGCGTTCGAGGCGCAGCTGCTCTGTCCCGTCTCGGCCAACATCCTCTTCACCGTCGGCCTGAGCATCATCTCCGAGGTGTTCCCCGAGGACACACAGGCCCTCGCAGGCGCTGTCTTCAACACGAGCGCGCAGTTCGGCACCGCGCTCGGGCTCGCGGTGCTCCAGATCATCTCGTCGTCGGTGACAAAGACGTCGCTGCTGCTCGAGGGCGGAGGTGAAGCGGACAATGGCGGGAGGGTCACGGCGCTACTTCAGGGGTACCGGGCAAGCTTCTGGGCCTTGTTTGGGTTCATGATGGCGTGTGTTGTCATCAGCGGGCTAGGTCTGAGGAAGGTTGGTAGGGTTGGGGTGAAGCAAGAGTAGTTGTGCCGAGGAGTTTGTATTGAGATTCAACTAGAGCGAATTAGAATAGAGGCAGGTTATGTTCACCAACGCTTGCACTTTGAAGTATCTGCACCTCTGTGTAACCTGTACGCCATTCAGATTTCCATGAATCAGCTCTCGCAACTGTCCGGCCACCCCCGCAGTACACCGACAAACCGGTCCTTCCATCATTGAGCCGTGTATCCTCCGTCTACAGGCAGTACAGCGCCCGTGATCCAGCCAGCCTCGTCGCTCGCCAGGAATACTGCCGCGCCCGCAATGTCCTGCGGCATGCCCACACTGCCCCAGGGATGCATGTCCGCGATCGCCTGCGCCCTCCCGATGTTCTGGGTCGATTCGGTAAAGATGGCTGTATTCACGACTGATTTATTTCCATAGCACCATGTCAGTGCCCGGTAGCAATTACATCATGAAATCAATTCTTCGAGGCTGGAAAAGAGGGGAGAGGGGTGAAAGTGCAGCCGACCTACAGCCTGGGCAAATGGCGTTGCAGTGGATCTTGTCCCCGGCGTAGTCCAGGGCGATTTGCCGCGTCATGTTTACTACGGCGCCCTTAGACGCCGCATAGGATACTAAGGGGGGTCAGTGAGCAAGCCAACGCGAGTCACGACAGATTCGAGACATTACCGAGGTTTCGCCCCCCCACTAGGCCGTAAACTGACGCCAGATTGACAATCCAGCCCCGGTGTCCCGAAGGCGCATGCGGCTCCTGGCGAAGCATCTGCGCGACGACGGCCTTGGTGGCGAGGAACACGGACCTGGCGTTGACGGCCATGGTCGTGTCCCAGACGTCGTCGGGCGTCTCGTGAATGCGCAACGGCGGGCGGCCGGCCTCGAGGGCTACGCCGGCATTGTTGACAAGACTGGCGGCAGTTCAAGGTAGAGCAATTCGATGTTAGCAAAGGAACCTCGAGAAAGATCAACAAGCTAGGTATCGATGAGTTGTGAGTGATGGAATGAAGGCAGGCTACTGACATGTCCACCCGGCCGAATTCTTCCACAGCCTTGCGGACAAGGTTCGCGATATCCTCTGCGGAACTGACGTCCGTCTTGACAAAGATAGCCCGCTTGCCACTCTGTCTGATCATGTCATCGGTCTTAACCTCCGTCTCGGCCGCGACCAGGGAGCGTGCCTCGGGACGCAGGTCCGCACACACGACGTGTGCCCCCTCACGGGAGTACGCCAGTGCAATGGCCCTGCCGAGGCCCGAAGAGGAGCCGGTGACGATGGCGACCTTGTTGACCAGTCGCTGTGTTGTCGTCATTGTGACTTGGCTTATTTTATTTCTATTGCGGGTGTCGGTGGCAGTGGAGATTGCGATCGGGTTGTGGTGGAAAGAGAAAAAAATTAAAAGCGAAAGAGAGTGTGATCGAGGAATGCCAGAATAAGGCTTTCTGCCAGTATCGTTAGAAAATATTAAAGGCTCCAACTGCAGAATACGTGGCGTGGTGAGGAAACACCCCTCTTTCTGCAACGGGATAACCCGATAAAGACGTGGCCCTTGGGGTTGCAGCTGGCCTACCCTCAAACATTGAGCTCTGGTTTAAACACTATCTTCATATTTCGAATGCACCTGGACAAAGTTGGAGTCTCTGCATAAGTGGAGATTTTGCATAAACGTAGTGTAGATTCCCAGCGCTCTGAAAGCATAGCATATCGGTCAAGTTCTTGATATCCAGAAACTAATGATCGCTAGAGGTTACGTTTTCTCCGAGGCAGTTTATTCTCACTGGCCCAAACAATTTTACCGTTTCAAGGATGAAATGATGATCTGTTCTCGCGAGTAGTTGGAGAATAAATCTTACACGTTCAAAGCGACTATATTAATCCTGAGTCTTCATCATATTAGTGCATCGCGTTTCCTGATGGTTAATATTTGATTCGGGCTGTATATACATCATCGACTGTTTGATTTGTTTCAGGCCGCGTATGAGGACTGCATTCAACAGTGAGTTTCACTTAAGTACAGCATGATGATTTCTGTAGCAGTGTAGTGAAATATTCATGATCAGCATGGGCCCCAAGAAGCACTCTCACTATATTCGAGAGTAGCTATCTTGTTTGTGCGTTATAGCGCAAAATCTAAATGCTTGACTTTTGCGCATAAAATTGGGCAAATACAGGTGAAACAAACATCAGCATGGGTTCTAAGGGCTTGTTTTGGTTTGTCAATGACTTTGCCCAAAAGCATTGAAATTCGGCTCTATTTATTGACAGATTTTCTTACCGACTTCTCTTTCAGTGCTGTCTCTAGTCCGTCTCGGAGGATCACGCCATTTCCTCATCCCCAAGAATTCTGCTGGCTAGCAGTGGAGAGTCGGAATCTGGCGGGATGTGAACCGAGTGGGATAGATAGGCTGACACAGCCTGACTTAAGCAGGTTTCTGCTGACCAATTGCCGTTCCGGCAGCACTTTGACCCCGAGCGCTCAGTCGGGCAGCGCCGATTTAACGACCTCGGAGCTAGACTGACTCGTGATGGGCCTCAACTATTTCTCCTATCCCACACTACCTCGGAATGCTCTTCAGATCAGTGTTGCACTATTATATGCAGTATCTCCGCGCAAGCTCAATTTTATTTCGATCGAGGCCATTCACATCTAGATCTTTCCCCGAAATCTGGTCTCGTTCTCCCGCAGATACAATATCACCCATTCTGAATATGGGCCGTGCCGCTGCTATTTGCGTCTCTCATGGAGGCGGTAAGTCCACATACACACCATATAAGCTAGCAGACAAATCGTTTTCTCGCTAAACCAACACAACCATCAGGTCCCATGCCTGTCCTGGGCGACCCAGGCTCAAAGCATATTGTCTCGTCCCTGAAGACCCGTGTTCCCAAGGTCCTCAAGCTCGGCACACCAGAAGCCCCACGGGCCATCGTTGTCGTCACCGCGCACTGGTCGACGCGGCACCCGACCGTTTCCTCAGGCGCCAAGCACTCGCTCTACTACGACTACGGCGGCTTCCCCGCTGAGGCGTACAAGCTCAAATACGATGCCCCTGGGTCGCCCGAGGTCGCCAAGGAAGTCCGGGCCGCGCTGGTGAAATCTGGCTTCTCAAAGACTGTCCTCGACCCCGAGCGAGGCTGGGACCACGGCGTTTTCATTCCGTTCCTGCTCATCCACCCGGCCGCCGACATCCCCATTGTGCAAATGTCCGTGCTGGAAAGCGAGGATGCCGCCGACCACTTCCGGATGGGCCAGGCCCTCTCGTCCCTGCGCGATGCCAACATCGCCATCGTAGGCTCTGGCTTCGCGTCGTTCCATAACCTACGCATCATGTTCTCCCTGCGCAACCAGGACGCTCAGACTGCGGCGGCCTTCAAGGCCGCAATGGACGCGTGGAACGACAAGGTCACGGACTCGGTCAGCCGCGAGGGCGTCGAGGAGAGGGGCAAAGCGCTGGCTAAGTGGCGGGAGATTGAGAACAGCTACACTATGCATCCGAGGGGTGGTGCTGAGCACTTCCTTCCGCTGCTTGTGGTTGCTGGATCTGCTGTGTCGGGAACGGATGGGGGGGATGAGTTTGGCAAGTACGCGGACGAGTATCTGGGTTTGGACATGTGGACGTATTACTGGGGAGAAAGCGGTATAGCTGAGAAGCTCTGATAGATCACCGTTGCGAAGATGATAGAGTACAATCAAGTCAGTCTCTCGGATCTGCGCCGGCCATCACATCACGGCTCAAAATAAAGTCAGCCGAAACTTTGGATCTGAACAGGATGGCTTCAGACAAAAAGGATACTGACCATCGAGCGCTCTCTAGTCCAAATTTTCTATCTGCTTCCATTTGGAACTAATTTTAAGCTAGAAAAGCGAGCGGAGCAAGTAAAGTAGATGTTACCTACCCGTCACATCACACTGTCAGACCTAAACACTAGCACCTCTTCTCCATTATCATCGCAGAGACCAGGGATCTTCTCCAAGCCGGCATCTTCGCTGACAAAGTCGTTCTCCTCCAGGCCGAGAATGCTGTACACTGGCTTCTCAGATCCCTCTCCAGATTCCCCTCCATGAAGCTTGCCGGAGCTGTAAAGTGCGCCCTTTCTGTAGTCCTCCTGCGTAACCTCCTTCCCACCCGCAGCGATCTTGATTCTGCGTACCCGGAACGCAAATACAAAGTCGTCGCTCCCCTGAAACGAAACATCGTCGCTCTCCGACTTGTGCAGCCCCGCACTAGGCCCAAGAGACACGGGCACACCTGCCGCGGCTGCAACCGCCGCGTCGAGACTGACCTCGCTCTCGACGCCTGTCTCGCTGAGCGTCTTGCGCCTGACGCGCGCCCCTGAGACAGTCTTGACGCCGACGATCACGAACAGGCCCTTTTGTGGGCGCAGCCCGTGCCTCGCGAGGAACTGCATCGCACGCGGCGACGATGTCACCGCCGCCGCCACCGCCTCGTCGTCCGGGTAGCGCTCCTCGGTGACCATGGTGTCGAACTCGAATACATCAGAGCGGCCACGGGACATCTCGAGCCCGACGTCGACGCCCATGAACTGCAAGAAGGACGTCCATATTCCGAAATGGCCTGAGAGTTGCTTCTCGTGGGACCACGAAACGTCGTGCTTGGTGGTGCTGAAGCTGTTGCTGGTCGTGGCGGCAGTCGGCGGCTGGGGCAGAGAGAGCAGGGCGGGCACGGGTTGCGATGGTGAGACAATGATGCTGCCCAGCTTCAGGGGTCCGTTGGGAGGGTAGTCCCAAGTTGGAGCTAGAATATAGCTTTTGACTTGCGACGACATTGTGTTTGGATGGTCAGAGCTTTAGAGCTGATGTTTGAGGGAGTGCTTATTTCCGCCGATGCGTGACCCAGACTGCCCAAGAACTGTCAAGAACGATACGCTCAGCTGAGGGGTCACCTGCAGCAAAGCCCCTCGCAACATACATTTGGACCCCGGTGGCCGATTAAGATCGGATCGGCCAATCAACTTGAGCGGCGTAGTCGTGCACATCGTCTTCTATCAACAACGAATCGTAACCCGGAGGATGCAGATGACAATCATGTCGACATATAGGTTTTTTTTTTTAGTATCACGCATGATACTCGAATCGAACTGCATTATCTATCCCTAGCTTGGTAGTTTCGATGGCTTACCACCGTCTCCCGCTTCTGCCTCGCTCACAGGGAAGTTGTGCATGTTCATGTGTTTCTGGAGATTATCCCTTCGCGAAAATGTCCTGTCACAACCGGGGAAAAAGCACACTAGAGATAGAGAACGATCCCTATGTATCCTCGCTGTGTGCCTGCGTAGATTTGCAGTTGAGGAGGTGACAAAGGGACAAACGTTACACATTACCCGGCGAGGATTCATGTCGGCAATGTCTCCAAAAAGTTTGCTCGCAAACGATCCGTCTCGGTCTTCTCTGATTGTAGTACGGGTGTTCTCCGTGGAGTTCAGAGCGCTTTGGTGATCAGGTGCTCCATCTGTGCTATCGTCAAAACATACCGGCAAAGATTTTAGAGCAACCAGCCTGAGATGACTAGCAACGTGTTCTTCGATGCTGCTGCTATCACCCGACTGAGCTGCTGTGGCCCCACAGAGCGGACAAGAGGCGAACACAGGACCCAAAAACACTGCTCTTCTATCAGCTACGACCCGAAGCTGATTGTCTGATAGTCTTGTAGAGTGAGTATTTCGCAGGTGCTCGATGTACTCCTGCTGTGTGGTGCTCGTATGCGCGGTATGCAACTTGGATGTGCATCGCCAACGCAGCGTGTGGCCCTTCATATGTTTGATCCAGTCGCGGCTGTGCGCATAAAGCTCGTGGGGAGAGTCGCAGTTTTCGTAAAGGCAGACATATGGGTCTAGATCGCCTTTGACGTGCATCCTATGAAAATAAATGTTAGTATGCCCTGGTCCAAGACTGGCGATACGGTGATCAAGACTGCGCCAACTTACATCCATTTCCGCTCGCACATCACGTCGATCGCAGGCAAAGCATAAAAACAGTATGGGCAGGTTATTTCGCCCACGGCGGATGCCGCCTCCCTCCACTCGGGCACTGCCAAATTGGGCTTTCCGCTGAGGACTGTAATTTTTTCATGCTCTTGTCGCTTCTGAGCTTCCGACAATGACTCGGTGCTCAAGTTGCTGGTCATTATCTGGATGAACTTGGATTGTACTGGCCACAACGGCGCCGGCGGGAATTGCAGGGCATCATGACGATTTAGGGGGATAGTTCTTGAAGCGGACACAATCGAGGGGGCCGTGGCCCTCTTAAAGTTTTTGGCAGAGAGAGTTGTCGCGCTTGGGGCCATGGATCGTGGAGCAACATGTTTTCCCGCCGGATGCTCTACAGAGCCGAGCCGTGCGTCTGGTGTCTCGGATAATATGGGCAGCGGTACTTCGAGAGTGGGCTCCTCGGGGACCACATCAACCTCGATCGGCGCATGACCATAACGGGTGCGACGGTATAGGATTCTCTTCCGTCTGAGAAGCATCGATTGAGCAAGTCTGCGACATATTTCCTCGGTCGCGTCCACGAACTTGTCTTGCAGGTAGGATAAGAACACGTCGAAGAGCCAGCTCTCCACGTCATCGCCGTCATCGCCGCGGATAACAAAGTATTCTGCAGCCTTGTCGTTGCCCGTTTGTTTGCTTGCTCGGCGGATCGTGTTTGAAAGCTTGTGCAGCAACGTAACCTGGCCAGAAATGTCGTCGTGCGCTTTCCGTAAGTTGTAATCGATGGACGCAAAGTTACTGGTATCGGTGTATGGTTTGAAATCTACGAGGAGCGATGAGTCTGGCGCAAAATTATTATTAGTAACGTCTATATGGAAAGAGACAATACTGCTTACAGCTTTCTAATCGTTGTGACAAGGCACCGAGCATAGCGAGGACAACGTCGAGCACTTCCGGGGCCTCTCGAAGGCGATGGTCGAGGGATTGGCGGCTAGAGCCGAAAACGCGAATATTGCCAGACCAAAGAGAGAACCTTGCCAGCTGGTCTTCGACCGCGGATAGCTCACGGGCATGAATTATGGCGGCTCTGTCGAGACATGACTTGAAGCGCCTCAGGCACAGGGCGGCCTGGGATGCAATCGTTCGGTCTTCATCCGGCGTGCTGTTCTGTGAAGCGTATGTATCCATGATGGGCGAAGAGAGGGTTGAACCACGACAGGCTGGACCCGAGAGTTTCCAAAGAACATGGTCTCGTGGCGAGATGCAGACTGCGGTAGGCTGGCGGTCAAAGAGTGGCTGTGCGTAGGAGGGGACCAACGGGACCGAGCGGTCTTCGTCTACTCTTGTTGTTGTTGGCTGACGCGGAGATACGCGTCGTCGACAGCGAATCAACTTGTCCCAGCCCGCCTACTGACAATGCCCAGCTCCTCAGCTCCAGCGGGGTAGTGCATGAAACGTTGGAGATAATAATGCAGGCGCACCCCATGGCCGTCACTCACGATTCCTTATTGTTATTTTAAAGCGAGCAGACATTGCGAGCCCAGTAACGGCCCATGGCCAGCCACCAGGTCGTCAACATGACTATACCCTGCGATTCCAGGCATCTCGTTCTCGCCCTTCAGAAAATATCCGACTGTGTTCGCCCCAGCCTTCGCGACATAAAAGACCCCGACCTGAAGCTTCTCCTCGTGGATTTGCTATCATACTCAATCCTGGTTCGACACCACTTGAATCGGTTCATCGAAGCAGGATCATCTGTGCATATCAATGCACTGCATCATCAGTTTTCGGACCAGCTGGCCTTTCATCTCAGCCTTCCGCTTTCGCCAGCTAGACAAACAGAACACAACGACTGCGACGAGAAGTCCAACCGCCCCGCAATGAACGCACGCTCGCAAAGTTTCTGTACAAAAAATGAACCAGCCAAGTACAACTTTATTTGGTTGGCCTTTGATCTCGAGAAAGGTAATGAACGACTTCAGACACTCGTGGACGCGCTTAAAGTTTGGGAGACAGATGTCCGGAGACAATTTCCAGAGGATCAATCGTCGCAGATTACCGAAGACCTTGCTCGAACAAAGAGCACACCCGACCCATCACCAGCTATCCGGAAAGCCGCAAGATCTCTATCCGAAGCCCTGCTCTCATGCCAGGCGTGTGGGTGCCTCCCTGAGCACCACTATGGCGCCAGCCTTCCTCTTGGTACCCACCGGGCGCCTGCTATCGATGACATCCAGAACAGTATCACGTTCGATATGTTTTTGGTAGCGTCTGACAACTGGCACGAGGTTCGAATGCATACGATTCGAGCCAAAAGCATCCGATTCGACGATGAAGTAGGGGACGGGTCAAAACCGACTACCAGACAAGCGAGGGACCGGACGCAACACACACGACCTGTTAGGATCGTCAAGCTCTGCGACACACTCCACAAAGCTACGAACAAGAGTCTCCGCGAAAGACTGGAGTTCCGGGTGGACAAGGGCAATCTCTACAAACTCCATTCTCGCCGGCACACCACGCTCGTTGACATTGCCAGAAGTCCCGTGTCTCTGGAGCAATGTCTACGTGAACAACCTCATGCCTTCTCGGAAAAGATCAAGCGCATTTTGTCGGTAGTTCTCAGCTACTCCGTTTTATATCTGCACGATACGCCGTGGCTACAGTCCAGATGGGGCTCGGCGGATATCGTCTTCTTTCAGACCTCGAGCTCTCAGATCCCTCTGCGACCTTATTTGAGGGCAAACCTTTCAAATGCAGAGGGATCTTCCGCATTTCCAGCTTCTCACAATTTCGAACCCACGAATATCCAGGATCAGAGCTCATCCCCGGGTGACCTCGATGGAGATGATTTACTTGAGCATCCTTATCCTGCCGTGGTTACATTAGCCATGACCCTGCTTGAGATCTACTTTGCGCAGCCTTTTGACGAGCTTGCCAATAGATTCAGTGTGGAGATGGATGAGCAGCCGTCTATGTGGCTTTGCGCCTGCGACGTCTTCGATCGCTGCAAGCACGAAATCCCAGGGGACTCAAGGCTGCTCTACGCGGCTGATCAGTGCCTCAATCAAAGTCTATGGCAAGACGAAAAGGGGAATAGGTTAGACTCACAATCGATCGCAACGACCATATTCGAAGAAGTTGTTCTTCCTCTCCAGATCGATCTGGAAAACGCATATCGCTACATCTCTATTCAAGAGCTGGACCAATACATGCAGGAGCTTGATCTGAGTGACTGGAGTCAGGCAATCAGAACCGAAGCGCAAAAACAATCAGAAACCTTGATTCAAGGCAAAATATGTGCGCCACCCACCTCGAGCAATTCGATAAATCCGCCCGCTGCTTTAGTCTCGTTACCATCGGTTCTATACACCCAGGAGAACGCACTTAATAGGACATTATCACCCTCTGCCGATAGGACCTTTGAACCAGACAGTTGGAAGCCCTCAACACTTCCATGGACTCTGTTCTCAGATCGAATAATGAGCAAGAACCTCGACTACAGCGCTCATAGGTTTTATGACGACGAGACGACTTCCAGTGGCCAAATTTTGGAGCTGTATGTTCCTTCCTCAATGAACAGCCAAACTCGGTGCGTTGTAGTTACTAATCTTACGTGTCAGGAAAAACGAGAAATACATACAGTGGCAACGGGACTATCAAGCTGTGTACGCCAAGTTTATCACAGATCATTCAGGCCGCATATCTTCAAGCATCCGGATCAAGATTGCGATCTTGGACACAGGTATTGACCTTAATCACGTCGACATACAGGCGAACAATGAGAGGTTCAAGGGGCGTGCCGACTTTGTGCGCGGCGTGAACAGCCGCGGTGCACACAACACGTCAGACTTAGAGGGACACGGCACTTTCGTTGCTGACCTGATGCTCCAATACGCACCAGATGCTGACATCTTCGTGGCGAGAGTTGCTGAGAAGGAGCTTTCCACACCACAAATCATTGCAAAGGTCAGAATACTCATGTACAACTCAGCGCAGCGAGTCGGCGACCAGTCTCCACTGCCCAGGCACGTAGCTGAAGCCTTGATCGCCTGCTAACATTCCTTCATTAGGCAATTCTACATGCCATCACAGTGTGGAAAGTAGACATAATAAACATGTCTTTCGGCTTCCCAAGTCGCGACATAGACGGCTATGGCGAGCTCGAGCGTGCACTAAAGCAAGCCGCATACGAAGACGTTCTCGTCTTCGCCGCAGCATCTAACAGCGGCGGCCGGCTAGGCCGGGCATATCCCGCTCGTGAAGACAACGTCATCTGCGTCAACTCGACAGACAGTCTCGGCAATCGGTCATCCTTCAGCCCCACCGCCGATGGGCTCAGCCTAGCTACAGTAGGAGAGGCCGTGACAGCAGCGTGGCCGTCACATCTGTGCAAAGAAGGGTCCGACGATGACAGCGCCTGCAAGTCGGGGACATCGTTTGCGACGCCCATCATGGTCGGTATGGCGTCGATGCTGCTGCTTTACGCGAGGCTGCATCTCCCCCCAGCCCGGGCCGTCGCGCTCAAGCAAAAGCAGCGAATGGAAAAGGTGCTACGTCGAGTTGCTACCAAGACACAGGGGACTAGTCTGCGAGGCGGCTACCACTTCGTTGATATGAGTCTTCATGGCGATAGCTTGTTCGGCAAGGACAAGGATTACATCGACTCGACGATTGAAGACATTCTGCGGTATTGAGCTTTCATTTTTACTAAGCTAGTTTTTACTTCTTTTGCTGTTTCCCAAGTGCACCCCTGTACGTGTTCTTGGGTCCGAAGTTTTTGAATCGGGAAAACGGCCTCGACTTATTTAGTTTTTATGTCTTTTGGAAGAAGTTAACACACGACTATCACAACACTTCCTCGCCGTCATCACGATCACGGCACTTTTCTTTTTTTGAAGAGGCGTATGTAAATCTTCTAGGTATATTTTGATTGGAACTTGAAGCTCTTCCAAACCTTCCTACTCTCTGAACAACGATTGGGCAAATGAGTGAGGCGTACTCGGCATAGACCTGGATTACAAAGCTAATTTCGCAGACCTCGGGATATTTCTAACTGCTTCTAGCAGTGAGATCTTAGGGTGTGTGTTACAAACAGTGGTCTAGCCGATATACTGGAGCCGTACTGGTGCGGACCTTTTTTTTTATGTCTCTGCAGCCCAGCGGTTATATGCAAAAAGTTTCAGTATGAACTGCGATGAAACTGCTTCTCTGCACGTTAAGATTTCACGATGCAGAGAGCAAGTACGCGACCATGACGACAACCTTCAAGACAGAGTAGCCTTATCAGCAGGATAGAGCCATTAGAGGAACTGGGCCCTGGTTTGAATCGGAGCTTCTCCATATAGGCACTGTGAGCGAGGCCGTGGCAGAAGTTTTTTTCTTGAAGCACTAGTACGCTATGATTCACGCTGTATACGTAGGCGTCACCGACAGGCCGTGAAATTCTATCAAGGCTGCAGGGGGTCCAGTATAGCGGCAGGATGACACGAACATTGCAGTCGCAGAGGCCATAACAGAGGCCGACCTGCCTTGCCGCGCTGGGATGCGAGACTAACAAAGACACGATCATCCTCTTTGCCTTCTCGGCCATCTCGCCACTTCCTATCCTCTCATTTGGGGAACCTCCTAGTCCATTTGGTGTCGCCCTCCCTGGGATTTCCTGAAATATGTTACTTCGTTGGACTCCAGGACCTGTCACACAATCATACTGGACATATGCTGCAACGAGTTTCCTTCTTCACCATGGTCACGCCATTCTCTTTGCAAAAGCCGCCAGGTACCAATAACTTTTATTGTCAAATTCGAGGTATCCACCTGCAGCACTAGAACATCCCAGATTTGCATTGGTCTTCCTAGTACCAAAGCTTCTCGTTCGGCTCGACCCCCTTCTCCTTGCAGTGGTCGTAGTACATCTTGGCGAAGCTGAAGATGTCCATCGTCTCGCGCAGGCTGTCGTCGTCGTTGAGGAACTCGAGGCTGCCGTTGAGGGTGAAGACGACCTCGGAGCCGGCGCCCATGAAGAGCGTATGAATCGTACCCGGGTTTTCGACGACGTAGTCACCGGGTCCCGCGGTCCAGTCGTATCTGTTGAATCACGACTTCAGTTAGCGATGATCGCAATGAAGCGATGAAGCTTGGGCGGGAGATTGCCCAAAGCTCAAGGGGTAAGCGCTAATCAAACAGAGGGCACGCCACGTACTCGCTGTAACCCCAGTTGCCCGAGATCGTGACGGCTGTTACAGTGCCGCGGTGCCGGTGCTTGCCGAGCCACGCGTCGACGGGCGTCCTGAGGCCAATAACGAAGATGCCTGAGCGCGTCTCGAAGCGTAGGGGCCGTAGCTCGAGCGTACCGACCCACGGGTGCCAGAGAGTGTCCTTTTCCGCGTTAATGTACACGTCGGGTGAGCTTTTTTTGTCGGTAAAGTCGAGCTCGGCCGACTCCTTTTCGCTCAGGGCCGAGCCCGCGCGCGAGGTGCCGGCTTTGACGGCCTCTACGACCTTCGCCTGGGCGATCTTGAGCGCCGAGGCGGACTGGGTAAGGTCGTCGATAGCTGCGGGAGACATTTTTTGGTATGTGTGTGTATTGTTTCGTGGTGGTGTGAGTGCGTTCAAATTAGTGCGTACGGTCAGAAGAGAAAAAGGGGTGGCAAAGACAGGTCGGCTATAGAATAGCAAGATATTAAGCCACCACTCAGGGAGGGGAAGTTCTTCCCACTGGTCCGAATGCCCGCCTAGTGCTCAAGCAGGCTTCCACAACCAAAACAGCACATGCATACGGTAAACAACCCCTCTAGCTTACCCCGTTTTGCGGAGCTATCCGTGCGGCACCCGGTTATCATGGGGGGCCGGCTGGCGCTCCGAGGTTGTTTACAGTCTGCAACACGACTCATGACTGGCAGACAGTCCTAGGCTTTGTCTAGACAAGATCCGCGGGCAGGAGCGAAACAACCCTGTGCGGCTGTATGTACACGTGCGGGCAGAATTGAATCTGCGAGACAAACTCGTTCACGGAGCCCCTGAGCAGCCGAGGGGGCGTTCATTGCACGTGGGGTTTACTCCAACTGCGTATCGAACACTGGCTCGTCGGCACCCTGGTGCTTCCACTTCCCCTCTGCCGATCAAGAAACAGCTTAGCATTCGTCCATCGCTTAGTGGTCAGCTCGGCGGCTGAACATGGGCTGCCCATGCAATCAGCTTCTGCTGTTGGCCCGGTCCACTGGTGTGTTGGCATAAAGGAGGGGTGGACAAGGCTCACCAGTTTTTAAATAGCGCATCGACCAGGCTCGAAAGAAGTAAATGCGCCGTTTAAAGGTTGTTGAGCCTTCAGCAGACATCCTTGCTGAGCTGGGATCCATCCCACTTTGCCTGCAGATCAAGTCGGCTTATTCCGCGAAAGGACAAAGTTGTCCATGTTGACCCCTCTCCCCGCGGTACCAGAGTTTCGCGTACTCAGCGACTCTCAGGTGCTCCCCATTGAACCCCGTGAATTCGCCCAGTCTGCTAAGATGGACCTATGAGCGCGTCAAACTTACTAGCTTAATCCTCGTGAGGCTCTTATACATTGAGAACAACCATGAGTATACCATGGACCCAAAGGATGTCTGAACGAGTGTATTCTGATGAGAATGGGCGACAAATGTAGGTGTGAAGCAATTTAAGGGACGCGAGATTCAGGTGTCTGCTGGACGCTATTCTGTCACCGTATATTGCACGGCGAATTCTTCTCGTCGAGGCCAATGAATATGATCCGAGTCAATGTTTCCTGTATGTACGATCTCCAATGTTATCCCGTTATCTCAAATCAGTATAAACCCATCAATATCCTCCAGAGGACTTTATTCTTGTTCACCAGTTAGTCATACTCGAAATAGCTAATGTTTCGCCCCCCTCCCCCGTCCCCCAACAACAGCAACAACAACCCGTAGAGCTCGAATTTTGAGGAAGGTCTTCACTGATCATAATAACTGAGCATGGCAATAGCCTACACTGCTACAGCTGTCTGCAGACGATGCTGCTCAGCCGTCTCCAGCGTACTTGCCACCACTTTGTCGATCTCGTAGTGGTACATCCATCCGCCCTTCCCCGCGCCAGCCCTCGTCACTCGCTCCTCGATCTCCTTGTCCACGTCAAGCTGCTCCGACAAGAGTACCGCATTGACTGCAGCGAAATCATCCAAGGTCTGGTATAGGTTCCGGTAATGCGGCGTTCGGATCTCGTCATACAGCTTCAGCGCACTCTCTAAGCTCGCGCCAGCACTCCACGCAAAGTCGACACTCTTTGTCAGTGCGTATACATCTTCCAGCGCGAACCCGGCGCCGGCACCGAATGCCCCCGAGAGGGGATGCGACGCGTCGCCAACCAACGCTAGGCTGCCGTGGGCGACGACGCTGTTGAGACGGGATCCCGAGAACAGCGCAAACTCCTGAGTTGGGTCGTCGCCCGACGCCGACGCTGCGGCGAGCTTGATGATGTCGCGCACAGGTTGGCAGAAGCCGTCGTACTCTGCGGCGAGCTTAGAGAAGTCGAATGGTCTGCCCCAACTTACGAGATCGACTCCGTCGCCACCGTCATCGGTCCCTTGCAGCGGGCGGCGGATGCGCGCAGTTACTTCGAAGTCATCTCCGCCGAGGGGACATGTGAAGACGTATTTGCCGCCCGTATTCTGCCAGAATACGGGACACTTGGGAATCTCCGGGATGGTCTGAAACACTGCGGACTTGCGGATGATGGTGCGATAGGCGGACTGGCCATTGTATTGTAAGCGGTGCTCGGGAAAGGCGAAGGACCTCACAGACTGATGTGCACAGCTCGTTAGATGACACAGGCTCTTCTAAACTGGCGGAAAAAAGGAGTTTCTCACCGATCTAATACCATCTGCTCCGACTAGCAGGTCAACTTCATCGATAGACCCATCTTTGAACTGGAGGCGGATCCTCGGACTGTTCGGGAGCCTCAATATCTCCGTTAGTTTCATACCGACTTTGACTCGCGATTTGTCAACCTCGTGCAGGAGCGCGGCTTGCAGTTTCGCCCGTATCATTCTGCAGCTACGCTGGTTCATAGGCACATCGGCAGAATGGATGTTCTGCTCGAGGAGTGCTCCTGTTCTTCCATTCCTGTCAAACACATTCATTAGCTACCAAGGACATTTTCTTGAATGATTAACGCAAAATTATAAGAATACCACGATTCTTACCTAGTCTGCCCGCTCATTTCTCCTGACGGCCTGAAAAAGTCGTCGGGGTCGATGTTCTTCGCTACCCCGAGGATCTCGAGGAGTCTCCAGGTGTGTCGCTGCACGCTGATGCCGCCACCAGTTTCGCTGATCTGAGGCTTCTTCTCGTACAGAGTCCAGTCCACGTAAGACAGCTTGTTGAACGCGATGGCAGCACCCAGGCCGCCGGGCCCTCCACCAATGATTGCAATTCTCAGGCGATCAGATCTGGGAGGCAAATTGATTGCTGCCATCGTGTGAAAAAAAGGTTGGTACTTCCAAACAGAGGGTTTTGGATAAGAGATGGAGGTGACAGTGCGGAACTTGAAATAGGACGAGTTGTATAATATAGCACAGCATGACATGTTTTCCATGCGTGTCTTATCATGGCCCACGTAACTTTCCCACCGGGCGTGGCTCCTGAGGCTTGATGATGTGATGGCGCAATCGGTGCTTATGAGATCCGTCGTAGTCCACCTCCGTCACGCAATCTTCCCTGCGCATTATCACATCCCCCCAACGACTGGCTCTACGTGCGTAGCACGACACCGTTGGGCCCCACAGCAGAGTACGAGGTTGTAGAAACAATCAGCCGCAGTTACGCCGTGGAGAGAGAGCCCGCCGTGTTCGACAATTCCCAATGTTCAGAGACTGAACGAGGAGGACACCTACAGGTGGACGAGTCAGGCTCCATCTGGTTATTTGTAATCATTGACTTGCCCCCTCGCAGGTCGACGCGGGCATGTGAGAGAAGACATACAACGGACTGAGATTTGGGCAGGAATACTTCATTGTCCAGCTGAAACCAGCTTCGGCGCTGTCATTTTCTTCCCAGATACCTCCATGCTGCCACCGCCGCATGCTAAGGACATACTCTTCATCTAGCTTCACGCCGTCACCACGCTCTTCGATCCCCACGAAGCGTTGCATATGTCGCGCGCCTAGCGAATGTAGCCGAGAAGATCTGGGGCCAGGGATTGAATCCTGTCAATCTCCAGCATCGAGCTACTATGGTGTGGAAGCCTAGGTGACATATCAAGGCTAGAGCAGTTCGTTCCCAACCACTAATACACGCTCTTTCCCGACGCAATGATTCCTTTCGATCGCTGTGTGCTGGAGGACCACCAAGTACTGAGACGGCGATTTGTCGTCCTGGGCTAGGAGGTGGAATGTGCACGCCCACTGGCGGCTCAGCTTATTGGAAGTGCAGGCTATTGGGCGAGGGGGGGATTTGGTGCGGTTCAAATACACTCTAGAATATTTTGGATTCTGCCTGGTTGGAGCGTGTCCCTAAATCCATAAGGTTCCAAAGGGGTCAAAGAGGTTACTAGTTCATTTACAAGGGTACATTTAAGACGCTCTGAGGTTATCATCAAATTTACCAAGCTTGAAACGCGAGCTGGATAGGAACCCTGTTGATATTGTGCCCCTGATCCTACTAGCTAAGATTTTTCTGCAGAAATGACGGAATGCTAACGAGTCGCTCGCTTGTATGCCCGTTGAAGTCCCAATTTTTGATGGGAAAAGAGTGTCGTGAGGGGTTCATCTCCCAAAGTCAATATCCATCCCGTGTGATGCTGTTCCATGCCTTGTTGTGCCATGCTGTAATCCCATGCGTGCCGAGGCTGAACCAAAATTACGCCGTGCTGAACCCTTCCAAAAACGACAGTGGTGGTATGATGTCGACGATGCTAATGCTTAAAAGTCGTAATGCTGAAGTCTCTAATATCTGCCCCTCTGGAGCCTCGTGTTCTAAGTTCTTATTTTGATGATGCAGGTGTCGTCCGGCGAACACCTGGTGCGTGTGGTCGCGTTTCGTATTACTTCAAGCTAATCTGCCTGACTCACTTCCGACTACCGGTGTACGTCTGGCCGCCGCCAGGGAGATCGGACAGGTACCCGCCTTGTGAGCCCTGACCGCCACTAGCACTAGCCGCGTAGCACTGCTGACCGAGCGAGTCCCGGCGGGGAGGCTTGGGTGTGGCACCATAGGCGACTGAGGAGAGAGACTTAGCGTTAGCATGGTGAAGACACACACAAAGGTAGAGAGGGCAAAGGCAGATGCATGAGGGAAGGGGATTGGGAACTCACCGAGTCCCGCGCCGGCAGCGGTGATGATGGAGGTGGCGGCGTTCATTCTTGTGGCGACCTTGGGGCAGCGGAAGGGAGCACACTTGGGTTGAGTGTAGCCGAGGTGGGGCATGGCGGTGCCGAAAGAGTTGGTAGTCATCTTGATGGTGGTGGTGATGAGGATGATGTGGATTGGAGAAGCAATGGTGGTGGCTGAGGGCGAGGTGGTGCCAAGCTTGCTGGGCGAGGCGGTTGTGCTGAGGAGGTTGATGGTAGCTGAGGTGGTCTGGGTTGATTGTAGTGACGTGTGATGATTGTAGTGCTGTATGATGATGGTGGATGATATGAATGTTTGCGATGGCTGGGGACTACCCTAGTTCTTTATAGATGTTGAGGTGTTCATTCACTTATCTTATTGTTGCTAAGCCAAAGTGAACCTCTAGTCTCAGGGGTAATCACACACGGCGTATCCGAGATTCCGAGATGTCGGTCTGCACTATCTCAGTAGGAGCCCGACGCCGTGGACAACAGCCAGATCTGCGTTGGGCTCGAAATAGCCCGCCCCAGATGTCCCGCCATAGCAGATTGCAGGCCAGCGAGCCCGTGCATCAAACATTTACATTGGACATGATACTGCAGTCCCTCTCCAGGACCACGCAGATGAGGCTCAATTGGTGTTTCCTCTTGTGGCTTGGCAGCAAAAGGGCCCGTGACTCCGAAACGTGCCCGTCGACCGTACTAGCAGGCCTGCACGTCGGAGTGACACTGCCGGGCGGCTTATCTGTGTGGCGTCTCGTTGGGAGCGCCAAGGTCGGGATGGATGGGCGGGCGATAACATAAATCGTGTGTCGGCCGTGTGGGGGCTACTTCGTTTCGAGATAACCTGCGACATTGTGCTGGGTCTATCAGTGAGTGTCAGTGAGTATCAGTGAGTATCAGCGAGAAGAACTCCACTGAATTAGCACCGCGGGCCGGGGGGCGTTGCCGGAGGCGAGATAAATATAGCTGCCGCGACCCGGAGCTGAAACGCCAAACTCGACCCGTTTGTGCGGCAACTCTGCAACTCTGAGAGGCATGCCGAACACTGCTGAAGTCTATCATTGAGAACCGAGTCTGACATTCACGAGGCGCATCGGCTGGATTAAAGTTCCAGCCCGATCAACAGCAGAGAAGAGAGTCCCCGTAATAAAGACCAGCGTACAGTGCTCACGCACGCAGGCAGCACAGATGGCAGGGGTCCTCGAGATAAGCTCCATCGTTTCATTGCCCAGGTCTGAGGCACGAGATCTCCAGCGGGACCAAAGCTCGGGCCTCTTCGGCAAAAGCTTCGAGGAAACATGTCGGCCTACTCTGAGCAGGGGTCCTCCTCCTCGACTCTCCAATCCGGACCCGCCTTTCCGGTGAGCCGCATCTTTTACTCTAACCTAGATTTAATCCCCAGGCTGCAAATAGCCCTCGGCCACGAGCCAGGGCCTAGGAGCCCCTATTGTCACGTAAACTGCGCGGGCCGCCGGCACTCTCCTCAAATCCCGGATCTGCCTGATACGCTCAGTTTCATTACGATGCGCTACTAGCCAGTGGAGTCACCAAGTGCCTCATTTACTGCTACGGCTCGTAGTATATTCTTCTTTGTTATAGACACCTTTTATCCTGTGCCAACTGTCGTGCTTGGCAATTTCCACTGCTGAAAGCATTGTCGACAGGCATGTGAAATTGTGAGAGACAATGAGTGTCCGATATGTGTCTCACCTTCGAATCGCCACTGTGAGGATTCGCTCGGCCAACATGGAAGCGAACAAAGTTTTGGTAATTCAAGACAACGAGTATATTCCAAAAATGCCCTGCTCGGGTGGCACATTCCTAAAAGGATAACGTTCATTTACATTAGGAGCGTCGATTTTACGAATTGTGATTTTCACATGGAAGAAGGGACGAATTAAATTAGTCATTAAGATAATTAATTAAAAATTGCTTTAGAAGAATCTCTTCCCATGGCAAATTGCAATTCAAGAAACTCACACAACCAAGCAAAAGGCTTTTAGGCTGACAGCGAATCCAACTCAGCAATTCGCTGCAGCGACAAAATGCACCCGTGCACAAAAATACCTATGTTCCTGAAACGTGCTTGATGAGTTCAAACCGGAAGCAATTGATGTGATACCCCAAGGAAAATATAGCCAAGAGCTTTCAGAGAGCATGAAACTCATAACACAATACACTTTTCAAAATGACCTCTGTGACGAATGAGGGTTCCATTCGTGTCGCGAGGCGTAGGCTCCAGAGTATTGAGGTTTGATATGCTCCTGCAGAGGCGCCAAGTAAAATCTCGGCACATTTGGCGAGCGTAGTAGTATCTGATCTAGCTGTCCGATGGTTATAATTTGCAAAATGTTCCGTGAGCCCTAGAGTATCCAGGTGTAGTCACCAGATCTAGGGCTGCAATAGCGCTCTGAGTGTTCGCCCGAGGACCTTATCCTGAGGTATGCCTACGATCAATGTGAGCTTGAGCGCAAAATCACTGTTTTCTATGAGCCAATTTGGGAAAACTAGTGAATTTGCTTGGATACTCACGACTCGGCGCTCGACAGTGAAAAATTTCGGAACATCCACGACAAGTGAAAACCCCGCAGCCTGGAGCATGCCTAGGCACGAAAAAATTGAGAGGAGTTCAGCTCATCAAACCCTGATCACCTCAGCACATTCAGCTATTGGCACCTCGCTTCCGTCAAAAGAAAATCCAGCAGTGACATCAAGCTAGTGGCGTCATATAGTGGCAAACTAAGGTTTGATATTGGCAACTGGTGTATGTGTAGGTGGGGGTATAATGTGTCCTTCCAGAGCTTGCTGCATACGTCTTCCCGAGCCTCCTCGAGCTTGTTTCTCCATGTCGAGACATGCTGAGAATGGAATATCAAGCTTCTCCTAACCCAGCAGCCCAAAGGTCCTTCCAGCCACCCAGATGGCAAAGACTGCCTTGACGAATCCCACGACACCGCCACTGCCGCCACTCAGACCAAATGAGCGCGCACCACCGCTGTTGGGCCATCGCATCCTGACTGTGCCGACCTCGCCCGGCCCGCTGTAGGTCTGGTTCATGCAGTCGTCAAACGCCGAAGCGGCGGCCATCGGAGCGGATCTGTTGCTAGGCGGCTGGTTCTCGAAGAAGCGCTGCGGCACGGGGCACCACATCCAGCATCCCGGCCAGGCGCCGCCACTGCCGTCCGGCTGTGCCGTGCCGGGACCACCGCAGCACGTGGTGAAGGCTGCAGTCTGGGCGGCCGTCTCATTGGTGCCGGCGTGGCCGACTATGATGTTCTGCGGCGCGCTAGGGAGTGCGAGGGTCTCGAACTCGGGGATGGTGTAGGCCGCAGGGCACCAGGGGCTTGTCGAGTTGGTCGTAGTGTTCATGGTTGTGATGCCGGGTTGGTGCTTGGTTAGGAAATGGTTCGGAAGTTCTGGTTATTGGGAATGCTGTGTATAGAGAAGTGTCTTTGTGGCGATGGCTATAGAGAAAAAGCAGGAAGAGAGGTTCTTATAACGCGATGGTCTCGCCGGTGGGCGGAGGAGGGTGTTTTGTTCTCCGAAGCCCATTATTTGACATCTTTGTGATCAGCCCTGCCAAGAGGCCAGAGACTGTAAGGCTCCATATCTCGGGCTCTTGATTGCAAAGTGCCAAGTCCCCGATCACAGGTCTTGGTAAGCCTAATCGAGCAGCAAAATCCCTGGAGCTCGCGTGCCAAGGACCGGGCCATTTCCCCAAATGGCTTCGTTCCCGGTGCATACTCCTCGAGACTGTCACCGCCGGTAAGATTCAAGAGTGTATTTCTACGGGCGAGTTGACTTCTTCCAGGCGGACTTTGATTCTCGTGACAAGCCCGAAATGATAATATTGTAGTTGTAATCGTAGACTGGTGAATCCTATCACGATAGGGATAAATGCTGCGGGCCTGACTTGCCCTCAGCGTATTAATCCTGTGGTCGGCAAGGGGTGACTCCAGTCCAACAACCCTGTTGCCGGCCATGGTTGGTCCTAGCTCCACTTTCGAGCGATGCCTGTGGAAGCACGGGAGTTCGCCGGGGCCGACTGGCCCGGAGCGGTCCGAGAAACAAGGCCTTGAGAGCGAGAGAAGAGACAGGCTAGCCATGATATAAGTGGCTGGTTGACCTGGATGATGCCCCGGCATGCGGAGCTGGATCCCCGTCGTGTTCAATGTTCACTTTGCTCGATAAAGCACTGTCTCTGGAATCCGACATTACAGCACATCCGGAGTTCCTAATCTCATTGGGCTGCGAGTCTCAAGCAATGTGTTACTACTATGCACCGTTAGCCCTATGATTTTGTCCCAACACCATCCGCATCTACTGATATAATGTTGCAGATTACAGCCTCATAGATATTCCTCCGGCTATAGAAGTGATTGAACCGTAATTTACATCGTAAATTGCGGATGCAACTTACAAGGACTTGATGGGCACTATTGACGTTCGGAATATTGGCAGGCGGAGAAAATGGCCGAGGGTTGTCGCAGGACTGAGCATGGCAATCGTGGCAATGATCACACGACCAATGCCGCAACACAACTTACGGAGAAATATTGTTACCATAGGAAGGTAGCCTCCGGTCAGCCAGAGAACAATCAGCCGGTGTCTGCCAGCGTCCTACCGACTGGTGATCTAAACGCCATGCTGGCCTGGTGCGTTTGGTGTCTGAACACGTATCGCTACCGGTAGGCAGCATGTTGTTGTCAAGTGTTACCATTCCCAGTTGCAGGCGAAATACCCGTCCAAGCTGAGCCAACAGACTCGCGGAGCCTCCGCCCGCAATCACTTTAGCATCCCGAGATCTCGACACACCAACGTCCCTCCTCGCAAAGCGTGGTTCACTCACCGCCATGGTTCAGCATCATCAGCTCTACAGCACCAACGAGGCCGCACCTAGTTCAACTCGGCGCACGGAGCTCGCAGGGTTGATCATGTGGCTGCCGCTGCCCAAGAAGAACAATGTTAGCCTCGCCAAGGGCGTTTACAACCACCCCGTGGTCATCCTCTCGCCGTCTCCGCGATCCGGTGGACAGGTGGACTTTCTCGTGGTACGTCGGGCAGAACGCACGCAAATGCTCTCCATCCCACCTCTATGAACTAATCAAACCGGTCGAAAAAATACTAGTTGACATCTCTGAGAGAGACGGACCTCCTGCACCGCTACCCACACGACAAGCACAAGAGGCTGCGATACCTGCCCATCCACCCAGCTCCGCGCCACCCGGACAACGACGCACTGCTCCGGCTGTCGAGCAGGAGCACAGAAGAGCTGGTCAAGAAGACGTACGTCGGCACGGAAAAAGTGCACAGCGCCAGACTAAAGGATCTGCAGGAGTACTGGACGCAGTCGTGGGGCCAGCTGTACCTTTCCAGGGCGTCGTACGGCCAGCTGGTCGACTACGTCGGCTACGCGCCAGCAAGTAATCCGGCGAAACACGACGCGGAGAGTATCGGCATTAGAGGAAAGCCGCAACTGTTACACAAGACTGACTTGGAATCGACTGGAAACTACCCGAACGAAGTTGGAAGCACCCGACAGGCGCAGCGCGCAACGACCTGCAGAGAGACCAAAGTCACGACGGAGCCACCAGGACGTCAGCACCAAGGTTCAAAGATGCAATCAGGCCATGGACATGGAAATGGACGTTGCCCACAAGGCTCACCACCGGCACCACCGACACCGCCATCGACCGGTCCATGCAGAGTTGTGGGATGGCAGACCTGGATATCATTGCTTCTTTGCTATGCGGTGCTTGTCGCATACGCGATGCTGGTTTTTGTGATAGCATATATGGCCTGGCTCCTCCTGGCGATGGTACTGCAGACAGTTATGCAGCACCGCGGCTGGGGATGTGGAGGGCGGCTGCTGAGCAGCACGTTGAGCGCTGAGGAGGAGTGGCTGGTAGGATTCTTGCGGCGGCGTCTGACTCTGAGCACGTGGCTCAAGACCAAGGCGCCGGTCTGGGCTATAGCGGTTTTCGTGTACTGTGCCTTGCTGGTGGAACTATATCGCAAGTACAGTTGACTTTGGACAAGCACAAAGTAGGATGCCTGGAGGGGTCGGCTGTACTGCATGCCTCTGGCCACGACGATGGAGATGCAGGCAGCGAGAAGGTTTGCGCTGTCTGCGAGCAGAACCTTGTCCTCGCCATGTACCCGAACATGTGCTTTAGTCCACTAAAGTACATGTTCTTACCTTGAAAGTACTTTGTTACGTCCTCCGTAGACGGAAATGCAGAGTCATGACTGATGACTGATTCGTCATATTGCGCGTTTGCAGCGATGGGGCCTGCCCGGTCTAGCCGAGAAGGGGAACGCGACCCCTGGGGCTAGGCCTGAAGTGGCAGGGCCTGGGCCCTCCCAATTTCTTTGCCAAGAACCCCGGATGTCCGGCTCGCGGAGACGTCCTCGTCACCAACGTCCCCATCTGCGTCCGTCCTGTTGGTGGCTTGCTCGAGGCGGCCTCCTTCATCTTTCGCCATGGTACTTCGTAAGCACAATGGCAACGCTTGCTTCTCCCATCGATAGCAACCGCGACACGGTGCAACCGTAGCACACGCTCGTGTCCAGCGAGCAGCAGGTTGGCAGCGTGACTGCCCGCGGCGCCATCCACACAGAGGCCACCCTACTACGTCGCATCGTCAACCTCGACAGCCTCGCCATGGCCGCCCCTTCCCACCCTACCGCACTCGTTTCCGACCACGGCTCGGCCAGCTCGTCACAGGGCCAACACGCCCTCAGCGCAAAGGAGCAGCCGGCCACCCCCTTCCTCACCCGCCGAAGACGCATCGCCCTCGCCGTCGTCGCCGCAGTCGTCGTCCTCGGCCTGGTCCTCGGCCTCTCGCTGGGCCTCACTCTTGGCCGACGTAACTCTTCCCCCTCACCATCCACTTCCTCCTCCGATGACAACGGCAACAACGACAATGATGAGCCCCTCACCACCGCCCCGCCGCGCGGCACATATCCCAACCCGCACCCCATTGTCGGCACAGTCCCCAACAATGCAAACTGGACCACTCTCGATCCAACCTTAGTCCGCCGCGCCTCGGACGGCAAGCTCTTTCTTTACACCACCGGCGGCGGCTCCGGCTACGTCTGGACCTCACCGTCTTCCCTCACCGGGCCCTGGACAAAGTCGCCGCAGTCCCTCGTCCCCAAAGGCACCCAGGCCGGCGCTCCCGACATCCACCGCTGGAACGACACCACCTACCTCATGTTCCATAACAGCCACGCCTACAACTACTCAGCCTCGGCCGGTGTCGCGAACGCAGAGGCCCAGTTCAACTGGCACGACGCCAGCATTGTCGCCCGCACCTCGACCACCCTCGAGCCCGGTTCCTGGCAAGAGGTTGGCAGGCTCGAGATCGACTGGGCCATGCGCTACAACATCCTCGATCCGGCGCTGCTGCGCATCCCCGCGGGCAGGAACAAGACGGCCCCCAACGGAGGCGCGAAGAAGAACCTGCTCACCTTTGGCTCGTACCAGACAGGCCTATACCAGATTCCCCTCGACGCCGAATTCCCCGCGAGGCTGGCCGACAAGGCGATGAGCCAGATGACGCACCTCGAGCGCAACGAGACCAATAAAATCGATACGACCGAGGCCGCGTACATGTACTACCACGAGGGCACCAGTGGCAGTGGCAGCGGTAGCACTGGGACTGCAGGGCAAGGGTGGTACTACCTTTTCTTTTCCTCGGGCAGGTGCTGCCCCGTCGCAACGGTCCACCACAACCACACCTCTTCCAGCGGCAGTAGCGGCCCGACCACGACGACCTACACCATCTCAGGCGGCGCCACGACAAACAACGAAACCAAGATCTCCTGGTTTCCCTACGACGAGGCGTACCGCGTCATGGTGTGCCGCTCGCGCACTCCGCGGGGCGAGTACTTTGACAGGGCGGGCAGGAGCTGCCTCACGCAGAGCGGCGGGACGGTCGTGCTCGCCAGCCACGATGAGGTGTTTGCCCCTGGAGGGCAGGGGATCTGGGATGACGAGGTCGAAGGGCCGGTGTTGTACTATCACTATGGTGAGTCTTTGCGTTATTTGTCTGTGTGCTGCTGCTGCTGCTGCTGTGGTGTGCCTCCGCATGAGAAGTTTGTTGGCGGACGTGGAGGTGGGAACGAGAGCAGGACATTGTGCTGACTTTAAACCTATCGGTGCAGTATCCTTCAATCTCACGACGAACCGCGTCAGCGAGACGGACAAGGGGTACAAGTTTGGCTGGAACAAGCTCGACTTTCGCGACGACGGGTGGCCGAGGGTGGTATCGTAAGCCCTGGAGCTCGTCAGTGTGGGCGCTTAAATTTGACGGTTATGATGATGGCCCGCCCCCCTTTCCCCTTCCAAAGAGATCTTTCTGCATATCATCTTCCTTTAGCGATGCTTGCTTCTTTTCTGCCTCATTCTGCATACATAGCCTGCCATATTATTTGAATCTGCAGACAGCTGGACACTGGTCCTTTTATGCCCATGATGCTTACGCGGGGGTTTCCCGAGTCATGGCACAGGGGGAAGCCACTTTGTCGCGAAGTCAAACAGAGCCGCTAACTTAGTGCGCGGTTCAGCACATGACGGGGTGGGTGGTAAACGATAAAAGGGGCCTTATCCCACAAACTCCCCCATCCAGGCCCAGGTCGGAGGACGCCGCGCGGGGATAGTTTCTTTTCCGGACAGCTGTGGAGATTATGCGAAAAGGGACCAGCTGCCCCTCCCAGCACAAAAGCCACAGCAGCAAGCGATGCACGGGCTTTGAAGCCGACGCCCATAGCCGGCTGCCCGCTGCCAGTTTACAAGCTTGCTTCTATGGGAGACGTCTGGACGGCCGAGGCAGTGTCGCTTGCATCGCGCAGAGAGGGGGCGCAGAAGCAGACGAGAATCCGACTCATCGGCGTCGTGTGTGGTGGCTCCGAGGCTCTGGGGCGCGCGCGGCGGGGCTTGGCAGCAAGGTAATGATGCACCTCGGGATGCTGCAGCCAAGCGCGTGGCAGGAGAGACGAACGCCATGCGAGGTGGATCGGCAGTCAGCAGGCGCGCCACAGCAACCATATGGCTACCGCCGCACCGGTCATGTCGGTCGCCGGCGGCGGTCCAAGGTTTGAAGCTGCGCTATATAGCGTACTATCGGATGCGCAAGAGCTATGTAGTGTACTATCGGACATGTAAGACGGCGGCAGGGCTGGAACGTGGAACGAGAGGCAGGGCCCGTGGGAATCGGACCGCAGCGAGGGGAAGCCGGGGAGGCCGGGCCGATGGAGAGGACAGAGACCGCTAACGTCAGCACTTGGCTGGCCTGCTCGGTAGAGTACATAGCTCTAAATTAATCGGGCCCGCGACAGGAGAAACAAGACGTGTGGATGTCAGGTCGAGAAGCTCGAGAAGTTGCAAGGCGGCTGCTGGTCGAGCATCGAGCCCCCCTGGTTGGCCCCCGGCATCTCAACCCTCAACGAGCAGCCCTAGAGCAGTGGCTGCAGGCCCGGATCAAATTCCGCGACAGCCACCGACAAACCCCGCAGCCCTCTCGCTGATGCTGCCCTCGTCACGAGTCGTCCCTGCCGGGCTGCCTACACTAAGCGTAGGCACGCTGACGCAGGGGCCGGTCGTTGACGTTGCCGGCGCCGGGGTCGCAGTTTGTCCTTTTGCGATTGTCGTGTGTCGCTTGTCCTTTCTTTGTCGCTTATCCTTTGGTCCCTGTCTCTCGTTTCCTGCCTTTTGTCTTCTGTCTTGCCACCCTCCAGTCGTGCCACCCCCAGACACCCGAGAATGGACTCGCCCGACCATGGCCACGACGTGCGCGAGCAGCCGTCTCTGCCGTCGCTGGCGCCGCGACGAGACGGCGCTGTCGCGCCTCGCCATGTCTCTGCTACTGCTGCTGCCCCCCAGGTAGCCACCCGCCCAGCAGCACCGCCCGCCACGAAGCCGCTGCTCGCCAGGCGGCGCAAGGTCGTCGCTGCCTGTGACACCTGCAGGAACCGCAAGGCAAAGGTGAGTCGCAGCCGGTCCGATCGAGGCTTTCCACTCTACACACCACACAGCCACCCCCAGCGCTGACCTCGTCCTCGCCCTCGTCTTTTCCACTCCAGTGTGACGGCACCCGCCCGCGCTGCCGCACCTGCATCGACCACGGCCGCAGGTGTGAGTTCTTCACCGAACCCGACGAGTCTCGCCAGGCCGCCACACGCCGCCACCAGGCACGCTCGGCCGAGCAGCTGCACCAGCTCCAGACCGACCACGACGCCCTACAAGACTTCGTCCACGACCTCGTCTCCCAGCCCGACCCCGCAGAGGTCCAGCGCATCCTCGCCCAGTTCTGCCATGGCTCACGCCCCGCCTACGTGCCCCAAGCCTCTCCCGGTCTCCTGGCAGGTGTCTGCTCTTCCCACGGCCTCCAGGAACACGGTACTCAGGATGGCCTCGCTGCCAACGCCTCGGCCGCCGCCGCCGCGCCCCTCCGCGGGCTTGGCCGACCACCGCGTGCACCTCTAGCCCCTGCTCTCCCGCCACGTCGTCGGACCTCGTCAACCGCCTCTAAGCGGAAGCGCAGCGCAAGTCCCCCGCCCTACAAGAAGCTCTTTGACCTGCTCGTGAAATCGAGCCCTGACGACGCCATGAGCATTTTTCAAAGGGCCCGCCGCACTGGCGACGTAGTGACTGTCCTAAGCCAAGCCAAAGAGGCCGATCTGCTACTCCAGCTGCACGTGGTGCCCGAGACCCGACGCCGATACGACCTTCCACTGCGCAGCGACATGCCAGATTTCCTCCTTACCGCAGACAACCCGTACCTCGACACTCCCATCCATGACAGCTACTTCGCCCGCCCGCCCGCCACCACGTCGCCCTCGGCCTCGTTGATTGCAAGACACGTTGGTTTCGGCAATAACAACAACAACAACAACAACAACAACAACAAAATCCACCACGTGACGCCCTTTGGCAGTGCTGAGCTGCACGAGCCCACTCTGGATGACATCAAGCCCTCGGCGTGGACCACGGTCCTGGATGAAGACCTGGTGCTCCGACGCTTGCTGCGCTCATATTTTCTTTACGACTACCAAAACTACCCGGCATTCCACAAAGACCTATTTCTGCAGGATATGAAACGCGGCCGTAGACGCTTCTGCTCCCCCTTGCTCGTCAACGCCGTTCTCGCCGCAGCCGCTCACGCCGACAGTGGCGTGCCGAATAGCGACAAGTTCTGGCTGCCGCAGGGGCTCGCTTACCGGTTCTTGGCCGAGGCCAAGCGCCTCTGGGACATGGAAGACCACGGCATCATCAAGCTGACCACGATGCAGGCGGCCATCATCCTCAATGCCATCTCGCTGACCGACACGACCGACAAGATCGGCATGGCCTTCCTGCGCCAAGCCGTGGACATGGCGGAGGGTATGAAGCTGATGACCACACGCGACGACGAAATTTCGAGCCGCAGCATGCGAAAAGCCCGAGCTGTCACGGCTTGGTGCCTCTTTTCATGGGATGTCATCCAGAGCTTCTTCTTCTTTAAGAAGCCGATGTTCAAGTCACCACCTTTGCACGCTCTACCTGAGACCAACCACCAGGAGTGGTACGGTGAGATATGGCTTCGATACCCTGGAGACCAAAACCAGCTCACCCCTGCCTACGCTGGTGCCGTCTTCAGTGCATCAATGGGCTTGCGCAAAATACAACATGCCATATCGGTCGCCTTTTTCGAGAGACCAAAGGGAGACCCGAGGCCATCCGCACAAGATGTTGCCAAGTTTTTTGGTTATACTTACCGCTGGTTTGATGCTTTGCCGGAGAACATCAGCCCCAAGAACACGGTCCTGCCAACGCACCTGCGTCTTCATATGGAGTATTACACTGCGTTGATTACGCTGGCAAGGGTGCAGCCTGCATCAATAGCCTCGTCGGGTGAACCATTGGAGCAGAAACGCTCGGAATTTGCAGACCCGTCTGAATCACATTTACCAGCACCGGAAAGTGCAGTCAAGGATCCGATGGCGCACGCGCTGGTCTGTCTGGAGACTCTTGTGCGGATATACCAGATGAGGCACGGCATCACCTTTTACGACTCGTCCATGTGCTACTATTTGGCCTTCATGGGAGCCTGCATCATTCAGGCACTCGGGGAGTACTACACGGCACTAGCAGCATCGGCATCTCCTGCTTCTGGTGACGTGTCATCAATCGACCTGCCGTCTCGTGCACGCCTGGAAGCTTACCGCTCCACACTTATTATGTGCGCCAAGGGCTTGCACGAGCTGGGAAAGTCAGCCTACGTCTGTCAGGTCACATACTACATCCTGCGAGACACCATGTCAGCGAGAGAGCGGACCATAATACTAAGCCACCTAAAGGAGTATTCGGCAGCGGCCTCGCACGCATCATCCGGAGCGGACGATAGCAACGAGAGCGATAGCGGTGACGGTGAAGTAGAAGGCGAGCAGAGCTTTAATGAGGGTGACAGTTCTGATCAGCAGAGTGGGCCGGGGCCGCCCGGCAGCAAGAAGGTTCGTGTGAAGCGAGAAGAGGAGGACACTATCGAGATGCGCATTCGCAAGTACAACCAGTCACAGTTTCCGATGCCCACCATCTCGATCGTGGAAGATCCAAAGAACCACACGCTGACAGAGCTTGCCGTGCGATACAGGCGAATGTCCAGCGGGGAGTGCAGCGAGACCGGGAAAAGCGACGACGAGGACGCGGGCGGCGAGTCCCCAATGTCTGACTGACTAGTTAGCACTACTAATGAAGTCTTATCACTGGATGTGACTCTGACCAGAGCCAAGGAATATGTCAACAGTGCGATGACTACCGTGGCTGAAACGGGGGCATATAGGGACATGCTTGGACTGGTCATCTTGTCGAAGAAACAAAAACACGTTTAAAACCTCGAACAGTCAAGGCACAGCTGTGCGGAACTTTCATCAGGTCACATCGATATCTGTCGCAGGCGCGTGCGGGCGAGGCTTTTCGGAACGCAAAAGACTGGGAGCAGTGTATTTACGGGACGTTACATGAGCATGGCTTGACTACAGACCCAAGCGAGTTCTGGAAAGCCACAAGACAAAACAACAAGGAAGATTGAAAAGAAAAAGAAGAACAGAAAGTGCTGGGGCGACTGGACTCAGGACCCCCACCCACTGAGACTGTGGTTCCAACCCTGTTATACAAGGCCTATCAACCCCCATTTCTTGTCCAGCCATAATCATCTTCGACTACCAGTGTAAGACAGGCCATATCAGCGAAGGCGGCCGGCTCAACCCTCCCAAGGGTTCTCGTGGGCCTCGTAAGTCTGCTGATCGTTGAGATCGATCCTGTTGACAGCCACAGGCGTGCCTTCGAGCTGAGGGTACTCTATCTCGCGCCAGGTGCCGCCGCGGATGGGCTGGTTGCCCAGCACGACGTAGGCGGTGCCGCTGGCCTGTTTGGCGAGGGCCTCGGACATACGGTCCTCGAGCCGGTCGGCCTCGGTGCAGTCGGCCTCCCAGATGCCCTGCTGGCCGTCAAACACCGAGGCGTAGTAGACGCCGCCGATGTGGCCGGCCATGCGTTCGGCGTCGTCTGGGGTCGCGCCCGCCGCCCAGAAGGCCGTCGGCATCCCGGAGTAGCCGCTATCCTGCATCCACTTCTCGATCTGCTCGACTGATACGCACTCGGCGCGTGGGGTGAGTTTGCCGGCGGCGGCGATGGGCTTGGCGGTGGCCGTGGTGAGCACGGCGGCGAGCACGGCCTTGGTGATGAAGCTGGTGGTGAACTTCATGCTGACGGATGCTAAATAGATGGAGATAGATGGTTTTATGTGTGTGCAAGGAGGGGAAGTTTCAAGATGGGATGGTGCTCGTGCTCGTGGGAAATGGTGAAGTAAGTTGTCAGAGTGGTATCTGAGTGTCTGGATGCTGGGGAAGATGATGCGGTGATGGAGCCAGAATATTTGAGACACAACGACAGCGACTCGTCTCCTTTATAATGAGAATCAAGTCGTTCAGCCCCCAGCACATGACTACCCAGAACAGACCTTTCATGGCGCTTTGCCGTAGAAGGATCAGGCCAGCGCCGAATATGACGACACTGATGATGGTCTGGCGTCTGGATTCTGGCATCGTCCATGTTCTACCGTGGAGCCACAGAAAGGATTCAAGCGATAGGTGGGACAAGAGCAAATCTGCCAAGTTGTCTACCCACTCCTAGGATACTGCTTAGAAAGAACCGTACTCGAATCGAGCAAGTCTGCGACATTGGGCAGTCTCGCGCGATGATCGAAGGAGCCAGTGCACAGACAGGACAAGCCATACCGGACCCCATCGTCTCCGTGTAGATCCCTCCTCCGCGAGATCGAGGCGAGGCGCCGAACTTGTCCATGCCAGGTTGAAAACCAACCGCACGAGATCGACATCATGGGCCACGGCCCCCCCTGCTCTCCTCACAGCCGGCGTCTCGCTGATCCATGTCAGCACGGGAGGTGCCGAGAATTACTGCCCCGTCCGCGGCGACCTTCGTTGCAGACTTCCGGATACGGATCTCACAAAGACCCTGCACAGTCCAAAAGAAGAAAAGAAGAAATGGGCCGCGAGTCATGGATTGCAACGGTTGTGTTGAGTGTAGGTACCGGTAGTGCCGAGGTCTATTATTAGGCAGACACGCTATTCTGCAAGTCGCTTTATTTCTCCTTTGGGAGTTCCGAGAGCGTGAGTCTCCACACATTATGTCCAGGGCGTTCGGCATATACTTGCAGTTACGTCATTACCTGTATAGCACAAACTACTTCTGCCTGCGCGTAGTACAACTCGAAGCAACGCAACATATCCCAATCGGTCGGTAAAGGCTGAGCTGGAGGAGGGGCGGTCGGTGGAGTAAATAATACTTGAAATGAGGGATCTACGTTGCGTGATGATTATATGGAAAGGTGCATCTATATCGAGTATGATCAAGTTCTGAAGATGTAGCTGTCCTTTCGACAAGCGCATGCCGATGCAGCCCGAAACAGGCTGCCATTCACAGCGCCGCGTTAGGATTATCTTCGGTCTGCATGCAATCTCCAAGAGGTCCACCAGGCCCAGCTCGAGCTGGGGAATACTCTGGAGAAATCACACGTAGCCGGCTTGGGGTATTGGCAAAGCCAGCATTAGTGGCCAGAACGACAACGAATGAAGAACGGTGAAGCCGGTTGCAAGTGCCGTGAGCTGAACTCTAGACCGGACCTAAGGTCTGCTCAAGGGGGCAATAGCGCACGCCACCAGACGCAGCTACCCAAAGCTTGGTCGCCAGGTGTCGTGTTTTTTTCAGCCGCAGTCCTCCCAGCTTTTTTGTCTTGACTTGTGATTATGATTGGCTACGGTCTGGCCCATGCCCGTGTTGCCTGTTTTGAATCTCTTCTCACCGTCCCCTAATCCAGTCTCTTCTTCTTTCCAACGGCCAGAGCGCGAGGCTTAGGGCATGCCATCAGCCTCTATCACCCTCTACCATTTGGTTTCGCGATGTACCTCGTCCTGGTCGGTCTTCTAGCCGTGGTTGCCCATGTAGCAGCCCAGGCTCAGGGGATACCTGGCTTGCCGACTTGTGCTGTGAGTCCCCCCAACCGTCGCCCTTCAGCAGGATAACCAGGCAAAGCAGCCCATGATACGCCCACCACTGACATTGCTTCATGTTTCTTCGCGAGGATGTAGACCGCCTGCCTCAGCTCGGGCTTCGCACAGGCCGGCTGCTCCTCCAACGACCTCGCCTGCCAGTGCGGCGACATCAGCGCTGCAGCTGGCACCGCCACCGGGAGCTGCCTGCTCGCCGCTTGCGACGTGGTCGATATTTTCCAGGCCCAGAATGCCCTTGAGGCCATGTGCTCCAGCTTCAGTGCCACCGGTGGCGTCGGGGGGACCCCGAGCACCATCTCCGGCTTGCCCACCGCGGGTTCGGCAACTGCTACTACAACGAGAACCACGACGAAATCTGCGAGCACAAACCTTGCCGGGAGTTCGGTGACTGGCGCTCAGGAGACACCTGCCACCTCGCTCGGCACTACCGCTACACCGACCTCTTCCTCTACGAGTTCGACCATCCCCGGCGGGAGCAACAGCGGGAATGGTGGTAGCACCAGCAGTAGCAGTAGCAGTAGCAGCAGCCCAAGCGGCGCCATGATTGGGGGTATCGTCGGAGGCGTGGTCGGCGCGCTGCTTCTCGGCGGCCTGGTCGTGTGGCTCATCATGCGGGGGCGCGGTTCCCCAAGGGTGCCGGCAGGGACAACATCTGAGGAAGGACAGCATCAGCAGGCGGGCATGTCAGAGCTGGCCTCGACGCCATCCAACAAACCCATAGCGACCGCCTGGGCGTATCCGACTACGCCCGGTGAGCTGCCGGGGGCGTCCATCTCGCCGGTGTCACCGCACGGCCATGGGTACGGCCCTCCGCCGCCCTGGCAGCCGTCCGGACACCACCAGTCCGCCGAGCTGGAGAACGCCGCGGTCGGGCCTACAGAATTGGGTACGACTAATGGCCTGCCGCCGGAACTGGGCGCTACCGGTACTGTCTACACACAGCCTGCCGAGCTGGGCTCGGGCAATCATGGATTCATGGGTAATGGCAACACTAGGATCAGCAGGGGCGCATGATATCACAACGGTGATTGTGTTCTCGGCGAGTTCACATCGGAGCACAGCAAATCTTGACCCGGACTGCAACAGAGTTTACAGATATTTTTGCGCCACGAGGAACATCTTGGTGGATCAGTACAGCTCTGTTGGCTCGTCTTTATCGGGCCAGGAGAAAGCAGCCGTGCTGAGCATGGCCGTATTTGAACTTTCTAGCCAAGCGGTCTACAAGATGAAGATGCAACGTTGTCGTGATTATTCTTCATGGCCTAGAATTGAGCAAATACTGCACGCTGTCAGACTTGTGTATCCATCATTACTGGCTCCCTCTGAGCGGCAGACCAGCCTCCTTGAGCGCGGCCTCGACTTCGTCCTTGTGCTCCGAGAAGTTATCCACCAGGTCGTCCCACATCTTGGGGTCGTGCTCGTGCTTCTCCTTGCTGTTCCACGCCCAGTCGGCCACCATGAGGGCCCTGCTGCTCTCAAACATAAAGGCAATCGACCCGAGCGAGATCTGCATGACGGGCGGGTCCCCGCGCGACGCCATGGCGAACTGCTCGTACGCGACGCCGTGCGGCACAAAGCCGCACTCGAACGAGATGCTGCCCGGGTCGAAGCCGTCGGACCGGCCGCCGTACTCGCCGTAGATGAGGCCCATGAGCTCGGACGCGCAGTTGCGGTGGTAGTACGGCGGGCGGTAGGTATGCGACGCGACATCCCAGCGCGGGGAGAAGATGAGGAAGTCGCACAGCGGGCTGGCCGGGTCGCGCGAGGGCGCCGTGAGGACGCAGAAGATGCTGGGGTCGATGTGGTCGACGCTGATGGAGCCGACGTTGACAAACTTTGTCAGGTCGTACTTGTAGGGCACGTAGTTGCCGTGCCACGCGACGACGTCAAAGGGGCAGTGATTCTGGCGCGAGGCGAAGAACTTGCCGCCGAGCTTGTACGTGACGGTCCAGGGGTCATCCTTTGTGACGTGGTACGCGGCGACGGGATGCAGAAAGTCGCGCGGGTTAGCGAGCCCGTTGGCCCCCAGCGCGCCGAGCTCGGGCAGCTGGAAGCTCGAGCCCCAGACCTCGAGCATGTAGCCGCGGGTCGGGCCGTCGACGTTGACCTTGAAGCGCTGGCCGCGCTGGATGACGCAGACCTCGCCGGGCTGGACGTAGAGGAAGCCAAACTCGGTCTGGATGTCGAGGATTCCCTGCTGCGGGACAATGAGGAAGTCGCCGTCCGAGTTGACAAAGGCGTCGTTGACCATGCTCGTGTTGCAGACGTAGACGTGCGTCGCGAGGCCCTCGCGAAGCGTCGGGTCACCCGAGCCCGCGACCGTTTTGAGCCCGCGGACAAAGTCGACCTTGTCGCCGGCGGCGGCGTCGGGGATGGGTGTGGGCTTCCAGGCGAGTTGCGTGGGCGACACGTGCACCCGCGGGTTCATGGGCAGGAAAGTGGCCTCGGTGTCGGCGAGGTCTGGCAGGTCGTGAAACCCCTGATGGGCGACGGCGGGCCGGGAGCGATAGAGCCAGGCCTTCTTGTTTGCGGCACGGGGGGCGACAAAGGAAGAGCCCGTCATCTGCTCGGCGTAGAGGCCGAAGCGGATGGCGCGGGGGCTGTTCTGCCCGTGGGGGATGACGCCGGGGATGGCCTCGGACTCGAAGCTGTTGCCAAAGCCCGGCTGGTAGCGGTACGGGTCGTTATGCCGCGTCGCAAAGGACGGGATACTGCCGTTCTGCTGCGTCTCGGCCCAGTGGAAGGCATGCTGGTGCTGCTCGGGTGTCAGCTTGTGCGCCGCCATGGTTGTAATATTTCGTTGTATGCTGGTTACTGATGTCGGACCACCACGAACTAGAACAAAACACCAGACAGAGCAAGACGAGGCAGTGACGACGTAATTTATATCACAACCCCCCTCACCCCTTTCCCCTCACCTCTCCTCTCCTCTCCAACCCGAGTCGATCCCCGCTGGAAAAAGCCGCTGGAGAGACCCCGCAAGATGCGGTCAGGGGCAGGGGTTGTCCCGGCTGTTGGCGGCAGGCTTGCTTCCCTGCCTGCTGGTGGACTCTCGATTGGCAAAGCATGATGATGAATAAGGTCTGAGTCGTGCGCACAAAGTCCCCGCTAAGGCCAGTGCCGAGCCTATTCGTAAGCTTCGCGTCAGCCATTCTCGGGTCACCTACGGACCTCGTGAGAGTCTCTCACTCGAGGTATCTGTGGAAGATGAGTTTGAGTATCTCAACCTCAACGTTTGTGTTCCAAAAGCACACGCTTCCTCGAATGGAAAGAAAAAGAATCTGCGAGTCTTCATCTGGATCCCTGGTAACTCTGACCCAATCATAAACAAAAATCACCACTTTGCGTTGCAACACGCTGTGCTGACCCTATCCACCAAACAGGAGGCTCTCAAGTCATGACCTTTGGCAGTGCGGTCTCCAAAGTCTGCGCTAAGGCGCAATGCGTCACGGGTGCATCTTGGACAGGACTGGTCTGATTCTGACATGGAAAAACCGCGGTGCACAGACGTGACGAGGGTGACAAGCGACTTTGCACGCCTGGCCAAGCCAATTATTGCATTGAGTGTGCAATACCGCCTCAACGTCTTTGCTCACGGGGACAAGACGGGATCAAAAAACTTGGCCTTGCTAGACTAGGCGCTGGCGATAGATTGGCTGGCTGCGTAGTGTAGATTGTAGATCTCAGGGCGATCCGGTACGCAATCATCTCATCTCGGTATCAAATTTATTCCAGCATAATTGATCATCCGTATCACGAAGTAGAGAATTCTAACTGCAGTCGACACATTATGTGACGTGGAGCAGGTAAGGGTACGTACCGGTGCTCCCTGGAGCAGCTGAGTCATCAGCTTGGAGCATATAAACCGAGCTTCAGAGCTCTCTAGCACTCGCTTTATTTCCTCTCTTTTAGAACAGGACGACTGTCAATACAATGCCAGTTGAATCATCCATTTCATGCTCTCTCGATGCCAAATCGTTACATACATAACGTCATACATTACTAATTCTCGCAAAACGATCCCAGGAGAATATGACGCCCGCCGGAGAGAGTGCAGGCGTAGTCTACTGCCACGCTCACCTCTCCGCAGGGGCCAGCCCGGGCATAAAACAGTGCATCCTCATGTTCGGATCGCTCTTCCTCTCTCCCCCGCAGCTGCCGGGCATTATCGCATCGCTGCGCAGGCGTGTGACAGACGAGCTTGAGAAGCTGGACAGCGGTTCCGACTTCGACAATGTACCTGTAAAGAGCGTTGTTGAAGCACTCGCCAGGTCCGCGGTCCAGTCGTGGTTCCTGGAAAAAGAAGAAGAGCGTCTGGACCCTCCCACTGAACCTGCTGGTAGCAACTTCTACCTTTCATGAGATCCTACAGCAGCCTGATAGCTGTGGTTGTCAGTCCGTACTATGGCGTAACGGGATATGGTCTGCCATAGCAGGTTCCATCGTCAGCGTCTTTGACCTCGTCCAGCCCGACCACCACCAGGAGGAGCTGAAGCACGTCTATGGCATCCACCCGGATCGCCCGTCTTCATGCAAGCTTGGCGCGCGCTAGACTTCATCAACGACTATAAGTTCCTCTTCCCTGCCGAGATCATAGCTGATAGGAAGCGATAAGCTGCAACGACCACACGTACGACTACATTAACAGCAGCTTCGCGCTTACGCTGCATCATTGACGAGCCGAACTCGTAGCAGCCTTCGCATAGCGTGCACCACGCCGTTGACTTGCTGCTCCCGTTTAGCAGGTTCGAGGCGCTCGAATCGTGCGCGAGAAAGGTCGGGCGGGAGCTGCGCGAGCGGTTCGTCATTTTCACCAATGGCGACGAGCCCTGGGTGTAGCTGGTATCGCGGCGTTTGGGCCATACAGGGAAGATCATGAGTTTGCTAGCAGTAGTAATCAGTTGGGATGTGCAGAAGAATGGCACATGTGGATGTCTTTGAGGAAGCTTGACGCGGCCGTGCTGGATAAGGTGTTTCTGGAGCTGGCGAGGATCCGAATCAGTCTTTTGAACTGAGCTGACTCCGGCTTCGACAATGCTTAGAGCATTGAAATCAGGGGGCAAGCTGATCTATAGAATCGTGTCATTCCATGATAGGAGCAGCATAGCACGCTCGACAATAGACAATTAGCACTCAATACTTCCTTACGGGTAAGTTACCTGATACATCAACTAAAAGTAAAATTGTGACCGGAAAGCTCATTCTGCGCCTATTGTCACCCTGTTTCTATCCATCTGCAGCCACCAAAAGAAGTCGCATCAAGGTAGGAATCACTGTTCCATGCTGGTGCCTTTTCCTAGTCACAACAGGGGGCCTGAGCACCCCTGATTAAAGGAGTGGCCGACGTTGATCGGCCGAGATACAGTTCTGTAGACCGACTTGGACAGCCACAGTCTCTTAAAGCGGACTCGCGCCAAAATGCACGTAAGATGGGACGAGTGTGTGGCGGTTCGGGGCCGTCCTGCTCGGCCCCGAGTAGCCCCCGAGAGGCTCCGGCGGGTCTGCGGGCCTGAACAATGACGTCGACGATATGCACAATTGCTCCAGGCAGTAGTCTTTGGGCTGGCAATGGCGGACCACCTCGGGCCCCTGTCAGCCGAAACACCACGTGCTACTGTAAGATGCCGCTTTGCTTATAACGGCCGCTGACCGCATGCCATTGTGTACGACTTGATGCATCAGATCGCACAGTAACCGATAGTTTGTTGTTGCGACAAATGATTGCAACTCGCCCGCAATCGACACTTCAACCGTAGACACCCATCATCAACAACCAACAACGGTACCTTAGATAATACATTCACAAATAGACACGCACACGCAAAGCGCATCATATCATTCAACAGTCATGCCGCCTTTGCGCATCCTCGTCAACGGCGCCGGCGTGTGTGGCCCAGCCCTCGCCTGCTACCTGCTCGGCTCAGACCTCGACGTCGCCATCACCATCGTCGAGCGTAGCGCCGAGCTCCGTACCGCGGGCCAGCAGATCGACCTGCGTGATCAGGGCATCCCCCTTATGCGCCGCCTTGGTGTCCTCGATACCATTAAGCAGCGCGTCGTCCATGAGAAGGCCCTGAGCTTCGTCAACGCAGCCGGCGAAACGCAAGCCTCGTTCGGCGTCAACGACTCCGGAAAGGGCCCGCAGAGCTTCGTGAGCGAGTACGAGATCATGCGGGGCGACCTCGTCGCGGTGCTGTATGAGCATAGCCTCGAGCTCGCCGAACGTACGACCGACAAGGACCGCAAGAGCCTCAAGTACGAGTTTGGCAAGTACGCCACCGAGATTGTCCAGTCTGGCACGTCCACCGCGGCCGTCACCTTCTCCGACGGCACGCAGGGCACATTTGACCTCGTCGTGGCCGCCGACGGGCAAGGGTCTAAGACGCGCCGGCTCATCTGGGGCGTCGAGGCATCCAATAAGGCGCTTGACTCGAAAGACCTCTTCATCGGCCTCTGGAATTTTCCCAAGTCGGACTGGGACAAGAAGCGTAAGGAGGCCTTTGTGTATAACTGCCCTGGCCGGCGTCTCGTCAGCCTGCGCACGGCAGCCGACGTCGGGGCGCAGGCGTGCATTGGAATCATGGGCCGCACGCAGGAGCTGCGCAATGTGCAGACTCGGCCCGTCGAGGAGCAGAAGAAGCTGTGGGACTCCATGTTTCGCGGCTGCGGGTGGCAGACGGACCGCCTCCTCGAGAGCATGCACGCCGCCGACGACTTCTACATGTCCGAGATTGTCCAGGTCAAGACGTCGGAATGGAGCAAGGGGAGGGTCGTCCTGCTCGGCGACGCGGGATACTGCCCCAGCCCCATCACGGGCCTGGGCACGACCGTCTCGCTGATGGGCGCGTACACGCTGGCTGGCAGCCTCGCGCAGCACCCAGGCGACGTCGACACGGCGCTGAGGAGCTACGAGGAGGAGCTCCGCCCGTTCGTCACGGGGGCGCAAAAGCTGGCGCCGGGCGTGCCTGGGCTCTTGTACCCGTCATCGGCTTTTGGGGTTGGCGTTTTGCGCTGGCTCGCCTGGACCGTCTGGGTGCTCAAGCTGGACAAGTTTATTGGGGCGCTCACACCAGAGACGGCAGAAGACGTCAAGACGCCAGAGTACGCGGCACTCAACTTGCCGCCTCAGCAAAAAACGAGTGAACGCAAGCAGTAGATTAGGGTTCACCTCGAGACCTTCCGTTTAGTTCCTCAAATGCCCCTGCTTGGTAGTAATAACGAAAAAGTTCCACCAATAAATTCAGATGCAAGTGGAGCCCTTGTCGTGGCACAGCGACGTCCCCTCTCACTCGTTGCTGCATCGAAGATACGCTTTATGCTGCTTGTCAAAGGCAGCTATGCTGATGTCTACAATAGACAAGGCCACGACTGCATGGTGGTCAAAATAAATGCTCATCGCAGCCTGTGTGTAGACGGGAAAACTGGATTCCGATGACATGACAATGCTCAGGTCACCTGCCATGTCTCGGCGAATCACTCGAGAATATGAGCACCGAGTGGAGATTGAATGGCTTGCGAGAGTTCGGGCCACATGCACTCGGCAGAGTCATTCACTACGTACACGATGATGCGGCCCTGGTAACCCAGCCTCTTGTTTGTAATTGACAATTATTCGGGGCATGAACAGCCGAACCCCGCAGAAACCACGCGTCGTTTTTGCAGGAACACCCTGCATTTGGACGATAATCACTCAAGGGTTTGTGCTCTAGCACCGCGAACTACTAGCACGGCCGCTTTTGTTTCAGCCAGCACCTCAAATCTAGGCAGCGGAGACTGACAGGCCGACATGTTTCATGCTAAGGATATCCACATTTGCACCGCGGCCAGGGTTTGACACGGACAGAGATTGTCCAGGAAGAGAGGTGAATTGGAGGAATAATGCTCCTGGACAAACATTGCGTGTTCCCAGGCTGACTATCAACGGGTATAAAGAGTATCTACCTGCCGCCAAGAATGTAACGTCGATGCTTGGCAGCACGCAAGCTTTTGCCTAGACTTTGTCTTATTTATCTTGTACTCTATCCGGCCTCGTTAAACACCACTTACATCCCTCGGAAAACTCCGCGGCAATGGTCCTCACCAACTCCATTCTCGGCCTCTGTGCCGCTACCCTGCTACCCCTAGCCATCAATGCTGCTCCGGCAAAGGCCGCCAAGGCCTCTGCCGCCGACAGCTGCACCTTTACCACCGCGGCGGCCGCCAAGAGCGGCAAGGCGTCGTGCAGCACCATCACCCTCAGCAACATTGCCGTGCCCGCAGGCCAGACTCTGGACATGACTGGCCTCAAGGCCGGCACACATGTCATCTTCTCAGGCACCACTACTTTTGGCTACACGCAATGGGAGGGCCCTCTGATCTCCTTCTCGGGCGACAACATCAACATCGAGGGTGCCTCCGGCCACCTCATCGACGGCGGCGGCGCGCAGTGGTGGGACACCAAGGGCTCCAACCCCGGCGGCAAGACGAAGCCCAAGTTCTTCTTTGCGCACTCGCTCAAGGACAGCAACATCCGGAACCTCAACGTCAAGAACACACCCGTCCAGGCCTTCAGCATCAACGACGTCACCAACCTCGGTGTCTACGGCATCAACATCGACAACTCGGCCGGCGACACCCAGGGCGGGCACAACACGGACGCCTTTGACGTCGGGTCCTCGACAGGCGTCTATATTTCTGGCGCCACCGTGCGCAACCAGGACGACTGCCTAGCCATCAACTCGGGCACAAATATCACCTTCACAGGCGGCTTCTGTTCAGGCGGCCACGGCCTGAGCATCGGCAGCGTTGGCGGCCGCACGGACAACACGGTCCGCAACGTTAAGATCCTCGACAGCAAGATTGTCAACTCAGAGAACGGCGTGCGCATCAAGACCGTCTCCGGCACCACGGGGTCCGTGTCGGACATCACGTACTCGGGCATCACCCTTAGCGGCATTACAAATTACGGCATCGTTATCGAGCAGGACTACGAAAACGGCAAGCCAACGGGGACGCCCACGGGCGGCGTGCCGATCACAGGGCTCACGCTGACTGGAATCACTGGTACAGTCGAGGCCGGCGGCTCCAACGTGTACATTCTGTGCGCAAAGGACGCGTGCTCGGGCTGGAAGTGGTCCGGCGTCAGCGTGTCGGGCGGCAAGAAGAAGGTCACCTGCGAGGGCATCCCCAGCGGGAGTGGCGCGTCTTGCTAAAGGATGGACTCATGTTTGTGTGGGGGCTTACGGTGAAGCCGGCTTATGATAATATCCTTTTTTAAGTGGTATATACATTTTTTCATGTGTCGATATTATTTCAGGTGCATCTCCAACCTTTAGGACGAAACATTGAGGCTAGCTGTCTTTTCTAGGGTAGTTTTTGTTAACTTGGCTGTATTTACGACTTCAGAATCAAAAACAATCATGTTCCTCTATCAATAGTTTGATTTTACGGCCCTCCTCTGAACCGCAATGTGAAATTATAGGTTTTGTCCGTCCGCTGTCGAAGAGACCCAGGAATTAATTGTTTGTCTTTATATGATGATTCTTACTCGTGCACCCGACAAACATGGGTTTTTATCTTCCCATTCTCATTATGCAACAGCGTGCAGCTCTTTCTCCAGTTCTCGTCCGTGATCTAATTTAGTTTAACTCTCTCTTGTGAAGTAGCCTGAGTCGGAACATAGCTGAAACTAATTTTATACGCACAAATACGTGCATGTATTCAGGTATGTCTGAATATATTCTAGGAGTATTTTCAATCACGTAACACGTTTCGTCGTCTACACGCGCGTTGAAATTCTCATGAAAAACTACTGTACACGGCTTATTTGCCTTGGGTGCGTACTTCAACACAACAACGATGATACGCAAAGGCGCGAGTTCCCCGAAGGTCGTGGGGGTTGTCTATACCAATTGGATTTTGTGGCGAGGTGGTAACGTCGGCGACCTGTCCAGGAGTAAGGCCGTCTCGACTGTCAACCAAGTCAAATCATCCCAGCTGCGACTTGGATGCAAGACGTTCGAAGGGATGATGAATTTCCTATCTTAGATGGCGTCTAATGACGTAGTAATTACATTGTGATTTAAAGAATCAAGTGCCATCTACGACAGTCTTTGCTGGGATAGTCGTGGGACGGGTCTGGAAGATTGACGGGAGCACGACTTGGATGCAAATGCTCGACATCAGGCTGTTGTCTACAGGAATGGCGGGGTAGAGATGTCCCTCGTCGTCCGACTCGACTCAGCCCCCCTCGGAGATCCTCTGCGAAGTGAGCTGCCTGAATCCACTTTGTGCTCGAGACCGAACTCCTATTCGCAAGAACACATGTGTGTGTTGCCTGCATAGTGTAGTGTCACGCGTGCGGGCAAAGGGCGGGGTGGGGTAAACTTTGTTTAGTGTAACGTAATGTAGCGTTGAGCTTGTTCATCTCAGCACCCCCAAGGGCGCGCAGTAGCGTATAAAGAGCTCATTGACGTTTCCCATTATTGCCGCCAACACTTCCTCCGCTCTCTGCACAACACTTGACAGACACAACTGAGCTCCATCACCATCACAAGTCATGTCGTCCAAGCTCACCTACCACTACCTCGCTATTGGCCGACTCGGCCGCGGCGAGGTTGTCCGGTATGATCGGCCGCTTCTAATTACCCCGCAACACACCCTTGCGCCCAGCTGACGATGTATCACTGCAGTCTCTTCCTCCAGGATGCCGGCATCGACTTTGACGAGAAGCGCTACCCCTACGACGACACCTGGCCCGCCGCCAGTGCCAAGCTCAAGCAGGAGGGCATAACCGCGACTGGCAAGCTTCCCGCGATCGAATACAAGGGCAAGGTCCTCATCCAGGTACGTCCCACTTGCACTACACGGAGCTGGCCGATGGGAAGCTTCCGCTGCCCCCATGGAACAAGGCCGGATCACTTTCGTGATTGCTGACACTTGTCTGGACGCACACACTGCAGCACATCCCCATACTGCGCTACCTGGCCCGCGATCTCGGCAAGTATGACGGCGAGACCACGGACGAAAAGTACCTCGTCGACGTTGTCACGGACGCCTACATTGACTGGAGAGTAAGCAACCATCCCGGTGGTCCCTGAGGCAAAGGCCCAGCCCGCTGACAACTTGACCCGCACAAACAGTCCGCCTGGGTCGACGCCCTCGTCAAAGGTGCTTCCGAAGACTACAAGACCAAGACGACCGTCGAGTACTACAAGCTCGTGGCAGAGTACTACTCCAAGAACAAGGGCCCCTACCTGCTCGGCGACAAGATCACATACGCCGACTTTGCCGTGTACCAGTCCTGGGACAACGACAAGCGCATTGGCACGCTACCGGTAAGTTTCCGATCCTTCTTGCCGATGCGGTGTTTGCTAGTAGGCGAGGATTCAATTGTATCTTGTATGCTGATGTTTGGCAATCGTATCGATAGTCGTCGATCCCGGCCGAAATCACCAAGCTTGTCGAGGCTTTCGGTCAGCGCCCCAACATTGCCGCGTACATCAAGGAAAACGAGCACAAGGATTGAAGGGTAAAATGGGGAAACAGGATGCAAGAAGTCATGTAAAGCTCCGGCTCTAGAAACACCAGGAGGCAAATTCCATAACTACTGGCCCTTGAAATTGAAACCTAGCGTCTAATGCAAGCACCCTATGAGCTACCTTCTTGAGCTGCTGAAGGTTGGTCCTGATAGCTCTCACGTTGATTTTGGTTGTAGTGCGAGACCACCTGATGGTTGACACACGAATCTGCCTAAGATCCGCTGCATCATCTGCATGACTCGAACGCAACCCTTGGCCCTCGGCGCTTTTGTTCCAAGATGAGAACAAAAACAAGCTGCCTCCCAGGCACACACACGTCACTGACGGCAGTCCGGCATGTCAAGTGGATGCAGTCCGCCAACTCGACCCCTGTGCCGTCCCAATCATCAACTGCAGAGCTTCGGGGATCCCCTGTGCAAAGCCGGGCCCGCCCGTGCCAAGCATCGTCGATTCGGCGCGGGATCTGCTGCTAGTGCATCTTGTTCGCACGTTGGCGAGTGTTTTCCAAGCTTGCCAGGAGCAGTTAGCGGCTGACGTCAAGCCATGCTCGGTGCCATGAGATCATTGCGTGCCTGGTTCCTGGACCTGGACAGCGAGGGCACGGTTAATGTGGTGACTGAAGTGGTCCACCTTCTACACACGACATATAAGCCGACTGTGCCACTGCTCTGTGCTGCTCCTCCAGACTATCTCGAAAGCCCATCCCACACACATCAACCGTCTGCACCGGTATTGCCTCTTCAAGATGCCTGCCCACCGACTCGCAGCGGCTCTGCTGCCCCTGGCCGTCTCGGCCTCGACGCTCTACTCGACGTATTCGTTCAACCCGCTCCAACACCTGACGGGCATCGCCCCCTACTTTGAGTCCCAAGATCCGCCTGTCTCGCCCGACGCCCCACGTGGCTGCAGAGCCGAGCGCGCCGCCTACCTCGTCCGCCACGGGGCCATCTACGCCAATGACTTTGACTTTGAGGAGTACATGGAGCCATTTCTCGAGAAGCTCGGCAACAAGACATCCATCGACTGGTCCAAAACGCCCGCCCTCAGCTTCCTCGCGGGCTGGGAAGCCCCAGTCACCGAGGCCGAGACATCACTCCTCACCCGCGTTGGCCGTCTCCAGGCGACTCAGCTCGGAGTCGATCTCGACTTCCGCTACCCGAACCTAAAAAAACCCAGCCAAGTCTGGACCTCGTCCGCCGAGCGCACATTCCTGTCTGCCCAGTCCCTCGTGCGCGGGCTCGAGGCGGATAACGACGATATTAAGGTCGTGACCGTCTATGAGGGCAAGGAGTCTGGTGCCGACAGCCTCACCCCATACAAGGCCTGCCCGGCGTACTCGAGCTCCGCGGGGAGCGACCAGTCGGCGCCGCTCCAGGAGCGCTTCGCAAACCCCATTGTCGCGCGACTCAACGAAGCGACAGCTGGTGCCTTCAACTTCACCGTTAGCGATGTCTTTGGTATGATGCAGCTTTGCGGCTACGAGACGGTCATCCGCGGCCGCTCGCCCTTCTGCGACCTTGACCTCTTCACGCCCGACGACTGGCTCGGCTGGGAGTACTCCGAAGACGTCCGCTACTTTTACAACGTCGGCTATGGCCTGCCCGCCGCAGGACACATTGGGATGCCCTGGGTCAACGCCACCGCGGGGCTCCTCATGGCCGACGGGGCCGACGAGGACCTGTACGTCAGCTTCACGCACCGCGAAATGCCCCCTATGGTCATCGTCGCGCTGGGCCTGTTCAACAACTCGGCCTACAGCGGCGGCAGCGGCAACATCAACGACACCATGCCGCTCGATCGCATCAGCTACCGCCGCGCCTGGCGCTCATCCAGCATAATGCCGTTCCTCGGCAACATTGCCATTGAGCGCTTCAACTGTTCCGGCAGCGACTTCTACGGACACGCCGCCGGCGAGTACTATCGCGTTCTGGTCAACAGCGCGCCGCAGGACCTTCCCGGATGCGCCGACGGACCGGGCACCATGTGCTCCCGGGACCTCTTTGAGCAGTATATCCAGGAGCGGGGCGAGATGTTTGGCGGCTTCTCGGAGGAGTGCGGTGTCGAGTACGGCAACAGCACGAACGTGCTAAGCATCTACACAAGCGACTCGGCGCAGGAGGGCGAGGGGGTTCCGGTTGGGAAGCGGTATGATGCCCGATTGTTCGGGCGTTGAGACATGCGCAGACATGACAGTGGTATATCCGGGTTGTAATACGTGTCATGATATAAATATTAATGTTTGAAATCTATAATTTCCTGCTCGAGATGGCACTTTCGGCGGTCGCTTTTACGATGATTCTCAAAATGCCCCAACCCTCCCTTCCAAACCACTTGAGCTTCATCGGCTCTATAAATCCAGATATCCTCCAGCAAAAAATTCCTCCATATTAATGCTCGGCAGCAGATCGAAAAGGGCTGACATGTCACCGGTGTCCTGGCTGGTTACGTTGTTACCGTGGATGATGCCGTCCTCGTTCATCTGCACCGCCGTGGCCATAGTAGCATGCGACGCCAGCCCCAGGTTTTGATGCATGCTGCGGATAGTCAGGTCACCGCCCAGTGCGCTGTGCGAGAGGTCTTGTTGCTGCTGCTGCTGCTGCTGGTGCTGCTGCTGATATTGCTGTATGGCAAACGGGACCGCACCAGTAGTAGCTGCTACAACCGTAGGGTGGCCTGCCTCGGCCGTCTTGTCGATCCTGCTCGTGATGATGTGCTCGCACAGGCTCGTGTACCGCGCGAGCACCACTTTGCTTGGGCTGTTGCCGAACCATGCGTGCAGCCTCCTCACGAGCCGCAGGCTGTCCCCATCTTCGAGGTGCGACTGCGCCCGGTCATAGTGCGTCAGCATGAGCGCGCCGTACGTAAGGCACAAGCACCGGTTTGACGAGATCGAGTCCTGTAGCGGGCCCGGCATGCCCAAGAACGTCTGAAGAAGCGTCTGAGACTGCCGAGCTGCGGCCCGACGCAGGCTCGGATCCGGGCTGTTGTCGCCGCCGCTGGGCGAGGATGTGCTGGCGGCGGCTGGGCTGGTCGAGGAGGAATCGCGGGATAAGAAAGCGGCTGGGCTCAGCTGCTCCCCTTGCCTCTCGAGGCCGCGCACTACCAGGAGCAGACAGGCTGCTGCGTAGCCCATCTTGAGCATTGCTGCGGCGGGTAATGCTAAAGAGGGGATACAAGGAAATGTCAGCGACCGTGTCAGGGACTATCTGGGGTGGTTGTCATGCATACCGAGCAAGTGCCGCCACTCGTGCCTCCATGCCGCAAATGCATCGCAATCACCGGTATCATCCAGCTCGGGGGGCTTATCTAGCACCGCGAGCAGCTTCGAATAGAGGAAAACCTCGGCCAGAAGGATGCCATCTTGCACTGTCGCATCGTAGAAGCTAAGCAGCAGCGGGCAGTAGCCGAGGTACGACTCGGCGATCGTGGAGGGTCGCCCGGACGCGGCGGTCCAGCTAGGGGGTTATCGTTAGACATTTACAACATGACGAAATACCCATCAGCGAGTAAACAGATGGCATGGATGAGACTTACTGCAGATGATGGAGACAGATGGTAGACCACAGCCGGATAGCTCTGACATTAGCAGCGGAGGACTGCCCTTCGCGTGTCTCCCGCGTTATTCTGTCAAAGTCTATCGCCAGCATTCCCTGCTTGACACAGTAGCCCGTGAGCATCCAGCTGTCAATGAACTCGTTTCCGTCCTATGCAGAGAGGTTGTCAGCCGTGGCAAGGAATCGCGATGGAGCGTTGAAACATACACCAGCGCCAACTCGGAAGCTGTCGGTACACATCAGTATACCTTGAATGTCATCTAAGCTCGGCGAGTGATCCAGCAGGACTAGCCCTAGGGCAGCCTTGACCCTCTCAAAGATCCTCCGGTGGAGCATTGTCTGGGCCATCTCGCGCCTGTCGGCAATGACGTTCAGGCAGCACACGCTGTGCAGAAACGGCAGGCCGTTACGATACTCTTCATCCCAGCCGAGCGTGGTGATCTCTGGTAGCAAGACCGAATTGTAGCTTGAGCCGGGGAACCTGTGAAAGGATGATCGTCAGTACTTGACGATGCAAGTGGAAGGGAGATGCATCGACTGACGCCTCGAGGAGTCCGCGCGCGGTGTCCACATCAAGCATCCCCTCGTCAATGATCTTGACTGTAGTCGGCCGCCGGACCTTCCTCAGCGGTGCTGGGAACCGGCTCCCGATGTCGCGGATGACCATGAGCGGTGCAGTCAGGGGCGTCTGGCCAGCCTCTGCGCGGGCCGGGGTGGCGACATCATTCATCGACATGGTGGCCAGCGGGCGGCCTGGCGCCGGAGCAGACGCCGGCGCGATGCCCGCTTGCTGCTGGCCGTACAGGTGGATGACATGATCGAGTCGCGTGTCGAGGTTGACTGGCTGGTCTTGCTGAGTCTTGAGGCTCCTGAGCAGCTGCGAGACCTCGGCTAGCGTCTGGTCGTGTTTTTGGAGCCTAGCGGTGAGGCTCGTCTGTCAGCGAAAACACCCGTAAGGGACTGCCGGCTTGCCCTCGGCCCAATGGCCAAGTACGAACCTCTGTTCGAGTGCAGAGAACCTCGCGTCAACCTCGTTTTCGCTCAGCGGTATCCTAGGCGGCGTGTCTTTGCGGGAGCACGGCGACCTGTGACGCACGAGGGCATCGGTCAGCAGGCATGATGACAAGCGAGGCGGGCGAAAGAGACGGGGGCCTACTTGAGGTTGTAGCAGCGGGTGCACGACTGGAGGGCAAAGTCGTAGTCGCAGCGGCACTTCATGCGCTGGCACGAGATGCACGAGACGGCACGGCGACGAGACTTGTTGGCCTCGTCATCGCGCGACGGCCCGTCCGGGGCGGCTCGCTTCAGGCCCGGCAGGCCCGGCGGCGTGGGCATCGTGTGGGCTGGTGTGGACAGACAGACGCAAGGGTGCTCAAGGTTGTTGTTGCCCCGAGATTCCACAGCCACAGCGGCGTCTCGCTCTCCACAGTCGACAATCCACAGCCCAAGGCGACGAAAAGCTAAAACGCACGGGGTCTGTCAGGGGCTAGCCAGGCCACTGGAACCCGGCAGGCGAGTACCGCGCCAATCACGTCGACAAGCCCCTTATCGGTCTGTGCGGTGTCGTGTCACGGGATCAGAGGTGCAAAGAGACCAGCTATGGATGTGTTGAATGGTAGCTACGGGCTGATCGGATGTGCGAGACTGAAGATGTTTTTGCCAATTTAATTTTTTAGATTCTGGTGCAGAAAGACTAATGTTACCGGGCCGCTTTATTCTTGACCGCTTTGGTACGATATTCTAATCCTGGCTCACTTTTTAGACATGGCAAACGTCTTTTCAAACCGTAAACGACACCACTAGACAAAAGCATAATATGGTCAGCCGACGCTTCCGGGCCACACACGACACAATCGGGACTCACCTCGCCACAGCTGATCGGCTCGTACTTGGCCGGGTTTGCCTCGCTCGTGCAGCTCGGGAGCACGGCACACTTCTCGTTGTGGTTGAGTCCGAAGAAAAAGGGCATCGAGTACCTGTCCGTGGGCGCGCGGTTATACACACGATGCACCGTCGACTTGAATCGGTCGTTGGACAGCCTGTTCATAAAGTCGCCGATGTTGACGACAAACGTATCCGCCAACGGCGGCACTTTTACCCACTGGCCGTCCTTGGTGAGCACCTGCAGCCCACCGACGTTGTCCTGCCACAGGAACGTAAAGCACTGCAGGTCGGTGTGGGCACCGAGACCAATGTCGACGATGCCTTCTGCAGAGCCTTCGTTCTTGGGGTAGTAGTTGAACACGCTGTCGCTGTTGTACTGGTCAGTGACTGCAAGTTGTGCGAGGAGAAGCCTTCTGGGGCGGAGGGAAATGCATACCTGCCGGGGTACGTGACCAGATCGTCAAAGTAGTCCTCCGGGGCGTCGAGAGCCATGGCAAATAGCCTGATCATCCTCCGTGCCAGCGTGATGCACTCACGCCAGTACGATACCATGTCCTTCCTGAAGTCTGGCAGGTGGGCTGTGCCGTCCCACACAAACTCCTCGACCCGCAGCCACTTCTGCACGTCATCCGGCACGGCCGCTGGGTCTTTGGTCTCCGGGTCATGCCGTGGGTCGTAGCGGAAGCTGAAGCCTTCGCGGTTGTCCCGCGCTTCTGTCGGCGAGATCCTGCTGGCGTGCTTGCGCGACCAGCCGTTGAAGAACTTGGACTTTTCCGCCGAGACGGCGGCCTTGAGGTCCTCGGGCTGCGTGAAAAAGGCCTGGGCCTGCGCAAAGGCGCCCCCGATGGTCTCCCTCGGGATGCCGTGGTTCTTGATGTAGAAGAAGCCCGTGTTCTCGGCGGCGTCCCGGATGGAGTCGGCCAGGGCCCTCCGCTGCTCGTGTGTTCCGCTGATGTCTGTGAGATCGATGATGGGGACCTCGGCGGACGTGCAGTCTCGAGCCGGTGTGTGGAGGACGTCACGGTATACTGGACCGTAAGCTGACATCAGCTCCAGTTTAAAGCTATTGCTCGTCGCCGGAGCGACTGTTTCTATCATGGTAGCCATTGGGGCATGTAGTAAACGTGAACGCGAATGTGAATGTGCGAGAGAGAGAGTGTGTGTATGTGTATATGCCTGGGCCAGAAATCAATGTGGTCGAGTGGAAATAGTGCGCCCTGGAAATAACTTCGTTGCGCCACGCTGCGCTAAAGTATGGCCACACGTCGACATCACCGGCCTCGTGTGCACATCGTGGGGCATTCGGCAATGACTCCGAGGTCGGCAATAGCCGGAACTCCTGTCCGACGAGCGGAATTCCGGTCGAGACCGTCGACCCCTGAGCAGCTGCGAGAATGCGGCCGATAAGAAGGCCGGGGAATCTCGCTGGGCTGAAGGCTGAAGGCGGAGGCAGCGATAGGCGGGCGGATTCCCCAGCTCCAGGCTACGGAGCACTCGGTCGACGCTCGCGATAGAGTGTGATTGTAGCCCTTGGCGTTGGGGCACAAGTTGGCGCGGCGCGGCCACAGACCACCTTGGCCACCATCCACGTCCTCACCGGCCAGCGGAAAGTCAATGCCCGGCTGCGACTCTGAACTCTGTACCATGTTGATAACGACCTTCTCGGCCGCGGTTGCACGTCGCAGCAACCTCAGTTATAAGACCAGCCGACACCCGTCCCCTTCTTGTGGACCACCCCTCGCTCCACGACCACCAGCCCCTGACCGGTAACTACGGCGGACAACCAACCACGCGCAGGAGCCAGGCAAAGGAAAACGCCGACAACATGCGCGTCTTCAACCGCTCCTTCTCCTTGGCTGCGGCCGGCGCCCAGGACATCAAGGGCAAGAAGCTCACGCTCGACAATGACGATCTGCGGCCCCTCAAGCTCGCCGACCGCACCTGGACCTACTGGACCTACTTTACCTTCTGGTTCAGCGCCGTCGCCACCGTCACCAACTGGTACGCCGCGTCTGCCGCCCAGGCGCTTGGCCTCAGCATGTGGGAGTCTGTCGCGTGTGCCACGGGCGGCCAGGCCCTCATCTCCATCATCATGGCCCTCAACGGCCGGCCAGGTGCCACGTACCATATCGGCTTCCCAGTCGTCTGCCGCACGGCCTTTGGCGTTTACGGCGCGTGGTGGCCCACCTTCAACCGCGCCGTCTCGGCTGTGGTCTGGAACGGCGTCAACCTCGTGCAGGGCGGCCAGTGCATCTATGTCATGCTCCATGCCCTCACTCCCAAGATTGCTGAGGTGCCCAACACAATGGGCACCAGCTCCTCCCTCACCTCGGCCGGCATGATTGGCTTCGCCATCTTCTGGCTCATCACCTGCGGCTTCCTCGTCATCCCCGTGCCCAAGATGCGGATTCTAGTCTACATCAAGCTCATCGTCTTCGCCATTTCCGCGATCGCCATGGTGGCCTGGACTGCTACCAAAGCCGGGGGCCTGGGCGCCGTCATCAGCCAGCCAGGCACTGCCACGGGCTCGCAGCGGACGTGGCTCATTATCCAATTCTTCTTCCTAGGCGCCTCCAACTGCGCGACCTTTGCCGCCAACGCCGCCGATTTCCAGCGTTACGCACAGAAGAAGAACGACGTGCTACTCGGCAACCTGTTTGGGTTCCCCGTATCCAACCTCATCGTCGCCGTTGCGGGCAATCTCGTCTGCGCCTCGAGCCAGGTCATCTTTGGCAAGCTCGTCTGGAACCCCATCACGCTGCTCGACATGCTGCAGTCGACCGACTACAGCGCCGCCAACCGCGCCGGCTGCTTCTTCCTTGCCGCCATGTTTGCCTACAGCTGCATCTTCAGCACCATCTTTGAGAACTCGCTGCCCGCGGGCAACGACATTGCGGCCCTGTTCCCCAAATACGTCACCGTCCGCAGGGGTTTCTTCATCTGTGCCATCCTCTCCTACGTCATCTGCCCGTGGTATCTCCTGGTAAGTTGACTTCATTGTCTCACTTTGTAGCTCCACGTCAACCCTGTCCCTGGATAGTCGTACTAACTTCCAACACAGGGCTCCGCTCGCGTCTTTGTCTCGTTTCTCGCGTCGTACCAGATCTTCTTGGCCACCATTACCGGCATCTTGCTTGTCAACTACTATCTCATCGGCCGCGGCGTCATCGCCATCCCCGACGCCTTTACCCCAAGCCCCACCGGCAAGTACTACTTCACCCACGGCTGGAACATCCGCGCGTACATCGCCTACATCGTGGGTATCGCGCCCAACTTCTACGGCTTCCTCAACAACATGGGCGTGCCGGCCCCCCAGGGCATCACGCGCTTCTACTACTTCGCGTACTGGGTGGGGCTTTTCTTGAGTGGCGGCGTGTTCTGGGTGCTGTGCAAGGTGTACCCGCCACCCGTCATGGAGGAGAAGTGGCGCGAGCCGGTGGATTATGTCCGAGAGGAGGAGCGCGAGGAGAACCGGGTGAGCAGCTCTGAGGGGGTTGTTGTTGAGACGGTCGGCGTGGATTCGGGCAAGAACGCGAGCAATGAGAAGAGCGTCGGCACTGACAGCGCGCACTCGGTTCTTGTCTAGAGACAGTGGAAGATTCTTCAAGTTTCCTTCAAGATTCAATCCAGGCGACTAGGCCACTTGTGAATCGGACGCATCAAAGTAGACCCATGACAATTAAATCATGATACAAATGCTCCGCCATCACAACACATTAAACTCGCAATGCACACTCGTGGTGATGACCTCGCTGTCGACGATGATCGGGCCAAAGCGCTGGCTATCGAGGTCGCAGATGATCGACCGGAAGCCGCGTGCCTTGGCAGATCCTAGCCCGGAATCCTTGAGCTAGTGCAGGAAGACGCTCGGGAGGACGTCGGCCACCTGGTGAAGTTGCCTGCCTGAAGGGTTCGTTGGCCCCTAGAGCAGTGACGGCAGTCGGTGCGGGATGAACGACGCGGTATAGTTTGGACCGCCTGGGTAAAGGAAAACATTGTATAGCAGGTTGTTCATCATAATGACTGTTTCGTCTTGACGCCCAGGCACCCTCAACTGCTCCTTCAGCATTATATTACACTTCTCGTCCAGGAATCCTGTGTCGCCCACTATCAAACTCACATGCGAGGGCACCTACTCGCAACTGATAAATGGGAAGCGTACGTATGAATCTACCCACTATGTGAAGTAGCCCGCGACCGAGCTGCACCAGTGCCGTCTTGACCAGTTCCTACCGACGAAGAGCACGCCCATGATTGTGCAGGCCGCAGATAGCAGTAGCATTCCAACCAAAGATGCCCTGTCTCCGATAACTGCCGGTTCTTGGCATAGCATGGGTCATCATCCGGCCGGTGGCAACGAAGATCCCTGTACTGCGACATCAACCCTGAACGCTCCATCTTTTCTCCCTTCACTGACCCGATCAAGCAAAGTCAAAAGCCAAGCAGGGCTGTGACATAACTTCGCGAACACACCACCCATAGTTCCTCTGGACAACTCTGATTTGCTGTTCCCGCAAAGCGGCCCATTCGCGAGGGTTAACAATACTCAGAGCAGCCTCCCCGCATTATGCAGAAGTCGAGGTGGCAGGCATCAAGCATACACTTACTCACGATCTCCACAAATTCTCCTTTTTGTTTCCCATTTCGGGCATGAGCAAATTTCATGATGCTCTGGCTTAGGGCGGTCATCTGTTAGTCTTACTCTGAAAACACTTCTCGCTATCTCATCGGGATAATGGGGGCACTTATAAAACGCGACTGTCGCGAGTTCTGGCTCCTCCTGTTTCCCGTGCTCATTATCCGACCGTGACAGACATACTCATCCACCGCATGCCCAACATGACTTCTCGAGACGGCTACTCGTGGACTCCCAAACACGGGCTGAAGGCTGGCGTGCCCTCGATCGGCGTCATAGAGCCGCCGCAGAGCCTATCACTACAGAAGAACGAGTACGACGTTATTGTTATTGGCGGTGGGTACGCCGGGCTGACCGCATTGCGGGATGCTACTTCAGCAGGTTTGTTCAAACTTCACCCGCCCCACGCCAAGTCTCTCCTTGTTCCATTCGGGCTTGCATATGTGCTGACAGTAGCTCATTCTCTCACTACCAGGTCTGAGCGTACTTCTCCTGGAAGCCCGCGACCGGATCGGCGGCCGGTCCTGGTCGTCCAACATTGGCGGATACTCCTTTGAAATGGGTGGCACGTGGGTGCACTGGGGCCAGTGCCACGTCTGGCGCGAGATTGTTCGGTACGGTCTGACCAAGGACCTCGAGAGCTCGTTCGAACGGTCGCATGGCGTTAGCCACTTCCAGCTCAATATGGCTGAGGGGTCTGCGATTATGAGCCACGATGCCGAGGACGATATCACGGCATCGGGCTTAATCAAGTTTGTCAACATCGACGGCGAGCACGGCCGCAAGATCATGCCACAACCATACGACATGCTACACGTCGCCGAGGCCGCAAAGTACGACAAAATGTCGGCCAAGGACCGCCTCGAGCAGATCAGGGACACGCTTACACCCCACGAGCGGGCGACGCTCGAGGCGTCGTTACTCATGTGCTCTGGCGGGACTCTTGCCACGATGAGCTTCCTCGAGTTCCTACATTGGTGGGCCATGTGCGGCTACACGTACCAGGGCTGGCTCGACAAGCTCACCACGTACAAGTTCCGCGAAGGCCAGTCGAGCTTTGCGATTCGTTTCTTCGAAGAGGCGCGGGCGTCGAGGAGGCTTTCGTGGTCGCTCAGCTCGCCCGTCAAGAGAGTCTCCGACCTGGGCAGTGGCCGTGTCGTGGTCGAGACGACAACGGGAGACAAGAAGTTCACTGCAGCCCGCGTCATCTGCACGGTCCCGCTGAACGTGCTGAGCACGGTGGCGTTTGAGCCACCACTGGAAGAGGGCAAACAGATGGCGGCGGGCATTGGGCATGTCAACCAGTGTGTCAAAGTGCACGCCGAGGTCTCGGACAAGACGCTGCGGTCGTGGAGCGGCGTCACGTACCCGGACAACAAACTCATGTTCGCGCTAGGCGACGGCACCACGCCGGCGGGCAACACGCACATAGTGTGCTTTGGGACCAAGAATAACCACATTGACCCCGAGGTGGACATTGAAGCGACGAAGGAAGCGGTCGAGAGGCTCGCGCCGGGCAAGTTCGACGGCAAGATTGAGAGGCTCGTGTTCCACAACTGGTGCAAGGACGAGTACGCCAAGGGGACGTGGTTCTACCCGCCGCCCGGGCTAGTGACGGAGCACCTGGAAGCAATGCGGGCGCGACACGGCAATGTGCTGTTTGCAAACTCGGACTGGGGGCTGGGCTGGCGTGGCTTCGTCGACGGGGCCATCGAGGAGGGCACGCGGGCTGCAGCGATGGTCAAGGCAGAGCTTCTGGGTACTCCCACGAGTCACAAGGCGAACCTGTAGTAACCGGCATATCATAGAGACATCTTGTATTCTGACGGGTTGTAAATTCCACACCACTTGGCACAGCTGTTGAACAGAGCACAATCCAACGAAGCCCCCGTCTCGTCGTGACCTAGCCAGTGCCGAACTTAAATCCCAGTAGCTGAGCCGGAGCGGGGTTGTCCAAGGGTCCGGGTTGCCGTCAGCTAAAAGATGCCACTGACTGACTCGGCCAGTTCCCCGTCACGTCTTCATCCCACTCCGCTCTTCGTCAAGTCTGCCCGAGCGTTATAACGACTGCAATTGTAGCGTTATAGTCACTATACCACCCCAGTCATGCGTCCTGGCTGGGGCCAAGGCCAACGATGCCCAAGAAGCAGCGTGTCAAGGGCTGTTTCCAGTGCTCCGCACGCCGCATAGACTGCGACCTCGGCCAGCCAGAGTGCGCAAAGTGCCTGCGCAAGGGCATCGAGTGCTCCGGCCTCGCCCGTATCCGCTTTGCTTCAGGGCTTGTGTCGAGAGGAAGACTGAAAAACGCCTCGGTGCCTGTCATGGTCTCCACGGTCAGCAGGTCACCATTTGAGCCGACAGCGACGACCATCCCAACCGGAGAGGACGAGAACGCGCAAATCGAACCTGAGCCTCAGATGTTGACGACAGCGGTAAATGCTTCTAACAGCCATGATGACAACATCAGCAGGCAAAACCATATCTCTCTTGCCATCCAACCGTGGATCCCCCTGATCCCACACCGGGCACGAGTCCTTTACTCTCACTGTAAGTTGCTAACACATCCCATCTTCTCAAAGGCTCGTAAGCATACTAGCTCACGGCACAGTTTCGCATAATATTGCCCCTGTCATGGTTGTCATTGATGGCCTCGAGAACGGCTACCGCAAAATCATTCTGCCCATGGCCTGCAACGACGACCTCCTGGGCCGGGCTGTCGCTGTAATCGCCTCTCAGCACCTTGGCCTTAGCCAGCCTAAGGCCCGCGAGGCCGCCAGACATGGGCGCACCGTCATCATCCAGAAGCTCCGCCACGACGCTACCGTCGCCAGTCCCGAAGCCCCCCAGCTCGTCTTCAACCCGTCCACCTGGGCGACCCTTCTCATCCTCCTCGTCGGCGAGATCGTCACCGGCGGCCCTGAGTTTGAGCACCTCTTCCGCATGCTCGCCGCCGCCGCCCAGAACTGCAATCTTACCGAGATCCCGCCCGTACTACATGACTTCCTCCTCAAGCAGACGCGCATGTTTGAGTTCATCACCCGCCCACAGCTCAGCTCGGTTGAGGGCATCGACGTCATCTCTCGCTCCCTCGATTCCCCGCTCGACTGGGTCTCTAGCGAGAGCTGGAACCCCAACACAGAGCGCTCACGTGCAGTGGTAATCGCGGAGCAGGCCCTTCGCGAGGCCTCGGAGCTCTACCTCTTGCGTGCGACTGCGAGCCCGGCAGCAGCTTTTCCCCCCTTGCCCAACTGCGCGGTGTTTGCCCGCCTGCGTTGTCTCGTGGCCAGTCTAGAACCCAGCGCCGAGGGTGCCCATGTGCTGGTCTGGCCTTGCTTCATTGGTGCCGCAGAGAGCACGCTCTGCGCCGACCGGCAGTTCTTTTTGCAGCGGCTAAGCCAGATTTACGTCGATACGAAGTTCGCGAACGTGCCCTTGGCTACGGCATCCCTGCCGTTGATATGGGAGATACAAGACAGCGCAACCGGGGATGCCGGCACTAGTTGGATCACGAGGCTGGGCAGTAACTTGATCATGTGAAGGGGGAGTGGACTTTTGTTCATATAGCCCGACACGCGTGCGAGTTTCCATACTTCCTGACTACGTACGTTGCTGGCCAACATTGTGACCCTACAACACCAGCCACATCGGACTACGTTGCATCGTGGGAACAACACAGTCATTCAATGAAGTCACTGCTCTAGGCCCTACAGCCAGGCCTCTTTGCACTCGATTATTACCGAATATTTATTCAACTAACCAAAATCACTGGGATATCGTGTACGCCAATGCATGCTAAAACAATATTAATCCTCCTCTTCCGTAAGTATGTCGTCTTGATGGCCGTCTACAAGACATCGCAATCTCTATCTCGATCCCGAGCCGGCCCCGCGTACACTGCCGTTGGCTTGTGCACCATATGAGGCGGTCGACTCATTCCCGCAGCCTCTCCGCCACCCCTGGATGGAGAAGGCTCAGGGCTGATGTCTCGCAGGTACGGCTGCTTGGTATTGCCGCCAGATAGCGACAACGGCTCGTCGGTACGCGCTGGGGGGGCTCTCCTCGAGGCCACGGATGGCCCCGTGGACGAGTCGTGGTGGCGTTGTCGGTCGCGTCCGCCGACGCCGGTGGACATGTAGTGCAGTACGAGGACGCAGAGTAGGACTGTCGTTTGGGTGTTAAGAGGTTAGCAGAAGTCATTATTACTTTGGTGATGACAAGTGTGCTCTCTAACAGACTGTGGGACTCTTTGTGTCAGAGAAAATGAAATGGCGGTACTGACTGTCTGCCTTGCACGTCAAAAAGCACAACCATATCACTTCGCCATTCATGAGCGTCATAGTCGTGAGATTCCTGCCCATAAAAGTCATTAGCCCCCATCCAAATACATTGTCTTACAATCCACGCGGCTAGGAAAATACTGGTACTCTGCTGGGATGGAGGAAAAAGCAACATACGTGATGGTGGCGACGAGGGTGATGCCTAGGCCGATCGTGGTCCGCGAGGTGAGCTTGTTGATTGTAACGCGTAGCGGTCGTGCCCTCTCGTTCGATCCTAGAGACTGGATGCCGGCACTGCGCCAGGTCCGGAAAGGCAGGATGTTGAAAGATTCTGTTCAGGGAGGGGGTCGAAATGGTCAGTGGTCATGTTCGATCGGGACAGCGACTCTAGTACTCTGTGCTCTGTAAAACCACTTACTGATCAGGTAGTAGAGGAAGAAACTCGTTAAATAGACCTGTTATGTGATCGGGTGTCAGTCGTGCATGTCTGCCCCCAAGCCCCGCGAGGTGCTGTCGCTGCTCACGTTAATGAGAGCGTCAAATGTCACGCCAATGATCATCATGACACGTTGGACGCCAATGACGCAGACGTCGCCTTCCAGGTAGTGTAGTCGACTAGTGGGAACAAGTTAGCAAGTGACATACACACACTCGACAGCAATAAAATCTGAAGATATATGTGCACTTGCAGGAAGATGAATATGATGGCCAGTACAACAATGCAAACTGGTTGTTTCTTTTCTTAGCTGATTCGATCTGATAGAGAAACAAGCCCAAAAACATGAACTTACTTCCAATGCCGATGGTGTGTACGAGGAAAAGTTTCGACTTCTTTCGACTTTTGATCGAGCTGCGGACAACGTGCTATATCTGGGTGTTAGTACCGTGATTATGGAATTCTGTGGAACAGGAGAGCTAATAGGCGTACCAGCCGGTCTGCGAGGAATAGGTAGAGGAGCTGCTAAAGAGGTTAATAACCAATGCATGGCATGGAACAGGGGATGCAGGTGGGCGTACTCCCTACATGAAGTCGGTCAGCATCGTGAATCCCGTGGTTTCTTTGGACAAAGCTGCTGAGCTGCACACACCTTCATGATGGCGTAGAGCGTGATGCAAACGAGGGCGCTGGCGTCACAGACCGACGCATTGCCGTCTGGGTTCAGCCCATATTGCACGACTGCGGAGAAAATGGTGTATATGAACGCGCCCGCGTACTGTAGTAAGACGACTGTCCACGAGGGACTCGTTAGCGATCACTATTGCAGCTTGACGACACCGACCCCGAGTCTCTTGTTGGCACAACCACATAGATTTATACACGGGGCAGAACAGGTGACATGACTTGGTGGTGCGCTGGCAGGCCATGATGTAAGGGACAAGTGTCACTCACGCCATCGTATGTACGGAAGTCGAGACCACGATTTGACCGCGCAGATGCGATGTGCTGTGGAGCAAAATTCCAGGTGTTAGCATATATGCATTGATGGATGGTTCGAGTGCACAAGGCATTGTGAAGCGAGGGCAGCCGGGTGGGCTCGGCGGCCACCGGACATTGAGAGTAGTCGTACAGAAGAGCGCGGCGCAGGCACCGGCAGTGAAGAGCGTGAAGAGGATGCCAATGATCCTAGCGGAGAGTGGCTCGGGACTTCGGTAGCTTCGAGGTTCGTGATGGAGCAGAAGCGTTGCTGAGGAGGACTCGACCCAGGGCGAGCCCACTGGAGCGTGTGGGGAGGACCAGCTCATCCTGTCAGGGATGTTGGGCTGGCGCCACGGTGCTGTCGCTGCATGTGTCGCACCACTGTTGACTGTTCAAGAGTCGTCGGATGGGCTCGTGGGTAGGACAGAATGGCGTGTTCGCAGGACACAGCGAGTTGGTCAGGATGATGTAGGTAGCATTCAAGCGGTAAAGCATCCGCAGCTGGCGTAGTGTCCAAAGAGAAGTGTTTGCATAAGAAAGTGAAGATGGCAGTCGGACAGTCGCTGGCGCAAGAACCCAGAGAAGACTGTGCGGAGGCGGACAAGGGGTGAGAGATTTATGGCGGCAGGGGTTGGAATGTGGAATGCGAAAAACAGCCTGGTGATTCCTAGGGCGTCCTTTCTGTCGGGTTTTTTTCCTTTTTCCTCCACAAGGGGCGTAGTCGAGGCAAATCAGGAAAAGAGAAAACATGCTGCCGACCTCCGGGCTCTTGGTTGCCACTACCCATGCGTGCCCAGAGTCTAAACTCGGCGGTTGCTGAATGCGCTACTGCCGACTGGAGCTCGGCGACAGCCGATGAGCCCTTGGTGGAACCGACTACGTCTTGAGATGATTAGCGTAGCATCTCATGCAGTGCATTGACGTAAGGCCTCCTGGTTCCGCGGCCAGATCGACTGCATCTATTGAAATTTCGGGCTTTTATCCGGCGAGTCTCGGCGCGGAAGACCCGGAGGAGGAGCAGAGGCGAAGCAGTTGTCCACATAGGACCCGGAGACTCTGAGCTTCAAACCGTGAAGGCGTTTCTATCTGCCAATGCCCACAGGGCCACTCACTGACGCTGGTGTCTGCGCAGAAGCCCACAACGTGGGTGGGTGCTCAGGAGTGACCTAAGCAAGGAATGGATATGATCGCTCGGGCTGCCCCGGATCGCTGCCCGGCCGCCCTCCATGCCCGCCGCCACTTCGGAGATCACACCCACTTTGGCTGGCGCTATTGTCTGGCTTCAACACAACCGCAATCACTAGCCGACTGAGTGAGGGAGTCCTTCGGTTAGAGCCGTGGCACGGAATCCGCTCTCTTATGCGCATGTCACCACTCCACAACAGCCTGTGATGACTGCATCTGCACACAATGCAGCCTGCAAGGGCCCCCCGCGGAGCTAGACAACACTCAAATAGTGTGTGCCTTCTTAGCACGGCGGGGCGGACAGCTGGTTACAACGTGCGCATCTAAACAGAGACATGGGTCATTTCACGTTCCTGGCGGAGGATCTAAATAGTGGTCAAGTCAATCTACCTCATGCATGAAACTTTGCGAGGCAGCGAGCGGTCTAGTGCAAACAGCTCGACACTGTTTCTCCACCAGAGCTCAGATACTCTCATTATAATCGTAAGCTAATCTGGACCGCACCAAATGCCTAACCTCTGCAGTATCGTTATGCTAAACCTAAACTTAAACTGCGCAGAGGGTATCCCAAGGTCATACAAGGGCACTCTAACTAATGAAGGTAGCTTTATACTAAATCATGCAGTCAATGTCGATTCTCCACAGAAAAAGAGGTTGCTCGGCATACAGGACCGTCAGTTGGACGTACATAGTTTCGGTTGTTGTGAGTTGGAGATTAGCATTGTCTGGCAACCCTTTTTCTGTCTGTTAAGCTTCATAGTCTCCAGGCTCTCCTCTACTAACTATCTCAGATTGTCAATAGTAACATTGTCTCTCTTCTGACCCTTATCCTGCACGCTCCAAATGGACTGATCTCGTCGAGGTAGCCACACCTTGTCCAGTGTATGACATAACTGCGATATGAAATACAGAGCCGAGTACGGCACTTGGTTATCTCTTCGTTGTCTACGATATCCCGTCGTATTTGCAGCTTCTTCTAGACGGCTCGCTTTCGCTTCGGGGCGCCTCAAGCATGTCCTCCGTGCCGACGTGCAAGATTATGCAATCCGCGACGTGCTTATGCCGCAAGTCGCTATGCAAAGGTTTGGGTTGATCTCGCATACATCCAGGTGTTGTGAAACAAGCCAGGAGACAGGCTGATTATACAGGTCCGGTGCGGACTGAGGCTGGGTTTCGTGATGTCGCGAACTACTTTTGCAAGATTATGAACCCGCTCACTACAGCGCCTCACGCATCACAATGGAATTATAAGTCCAAGGCTCCCCTTCAAAGTCTCCGCGGATATTCCCAAGTTACATCTACATAATTTGAATAGAGACATCATTTTTTCGCATGACAATTAGTGGCTTTATATTTTCCCAGGCCTCTCAAATATCTCCGGGTGAAATAAAAACCTCACACCAATGCATTTGCAATCCATTAGTAGTGTGACTAGCTCCCCACCACAATTTCAATGTGCACGTACCAGATAAGACTCGTTGTCAGGATCGCAGAAATTCGTGGAAGATGACGTTGTGCACCTTTGTTCATACATTTAGACAGTACTGGAAGCAATATTACACAACCAACGCAGCCCAAGAGCTCTGAATCAGCGGACAGGAACATGGACACCACCGCCGCACCGCCCTTGATGTCAATTCGACCCTTCTTTTGTTTCCTGAGCAATCCTAGTGGACCGCCTGCCTACTTATCACGCTCTAGCCCGCCATGAACGTTTGAGGGTGTTATCGGTTGCATGCTTCAGACAGCAAAGCTCGGGCACATGACAGCGAGACCTTCATGGACAAGACAAGCTGGCAACGTTTTCTTCAGATCACCTCTTTGGCAACAAGCAGCGATGTGGTCCAGCTGCACCCCTCGTTTGATACTTCTCCCGCAATTAGCTCTAGGTCGGTACCTACAACAGCGACATCGACCAGGTGAAGCGGCTGTACTGTCTCGATACGCAACGTCAAGCGACGCACAAGTAGTTGGTGGCAAGCATGTTCTGCAGGCCCTGGGCCACGATCTCCACAAGGATCACGGAATAAATCGAACAGCAGTGCAGGCGGATAAAATTGTACAGATGAGTACCAGTTCTGACCCTGCTGTATATATACGCCAGGTCGTGAAAGGTCCGCGTCGAGAGCGGCTACGAGCTCACATGCATACAAGGGCAAAGTGCTAAATGATTTACGGGGATTGTCAACGAAGGAACTATCTGCTGCTGGGCATGTCGCAGAAGCAGCTCGTCGAGACTGCTACGCGTTAATAAGAGTACACTGGAATGACGTGGTCCAGATTCCGCACCGACACAATTTAATCAAAAATACCGAGCGCCCCTGGCGCAGTGGCATCTCCGCCAGCCAGGCAGCAAAGGGACGCTCTTCTTTCCTCCTGCACGACCTCGCTTGCATTAATCGCGCGAGTGTGGCCTTTAGCAACAGGCCGCCTCTGCACAGGAAGCTGGTCGGTTTTCTGCAGTCTTCCCTTCGCTGGACGAGCATCTCTTCACCAAATCCGTGCTTCTGAGTGCCGGTTGTGGAGACGTCCCGTCCAAGGCAGAGATCTGGAGGAACATACTGTGCCTGTGGGTAAATTGTGGTTCTACATACCGCAACAGGACAGAAGCGGCTTCTTGCCCGCTGTGCCCAAGGCGTATCATGTCACATAGCATAGCACGATGCTCGGGGTCGTGGCGTTGCGAATGCGGGTTAGGCTGCTAGCGCTCTTGGATTCGTCGTGGTAGTGACGATCTAACCTTACCCCCTAGTGAATATCTAACAACGTAGGTTCGCTGACTTGGGCTCGAGGCCAAGGATGACTACTGGGCGTTGGACGCAAGGTCTTCCGGCTCCCTAGCATGAGCCTAATCATCAGCTGGTGCCAATCGGAGATGAGCCTTGGTAATCAATATATCATTGAACTATTCGTCCGCCCAAATTAGAATATTATCCGAAGCTGGAGAATCGTAATAGGGCAGTCCCCTGATGTTCAGCACGTTCTTGGCTTGGGTGCTGCACCGCCAAGATCACGGCATGACTCGCGTCCGACCTGATTAGAAAAAGCAAGTTTAGCATTGATTGCCAAGGGGCTCGAGTGTCGTTTCATCGGTGAAGTGAAGTCTGGCGAGGCGCTGGCCACAAAAACCGGGACAGCGGCTACACTCAACAATCGCAAGTTGTCCCAGGTTTTTTTGGCCACCGCCTGCTGGGCGGCAGACAGGGGCAGGGTTTGATAAAGCTATAGACATCGCGATTGGCACTCATGCCGGCACCAGTTCTTATGATGTTCGCCACCACGAGGAGCTACAAGTATCCCGACGGCGCGACCACCCTACTCAGGGATTATTCTTCATTGGATATCCGTTCATCGACTTTCAGACGCTGCTGCAGACGACCCACTTTGCATTGGGCAGCACCATGTCAGTCGTCGACCCGTCTCAATCGCATGTCCCAGTGCTCAAGGACAGAGGCCTGGTGATTGTCGCTGTGTCGGTCGCTGGGGGCGCGCTCTCAGCAACGACAGTACTTTTGCGGACATGGGTCCGGATATCATCGCGCGCATTCGGGCTTGACGATGGCCTGATGCTGGGCGCATTGGTAAGTGGCCTGTTTTCCTGCGGTACCTAAAACAGATAGGAAGCCCAGATTATTTTCCCTTCGCAACCGCTATCGTGTGCTGACTCGTGAACCATAGATCTTGTACATCATCGGAATCGGCCTAGCCTGTGAGGGTGCGCGAGCCGGTCTCGGCACGTTGGACGACGAACTCAATGACCAGATGCAGAAGGACTCACGGATGTGGCAGCTAATCTGGTTATTGGTGTACACGTGGACTTTAGGCATGGTCAAGAGCTCCATCTGCGTCACGCTACTCCGAATCGCACAGAGTATGCGGTACTTCCGTTTCTGCGTATACACGCTGCTTGTCATGACAGTAGCGGCGTGGCTCATCACCTTCGCTGGCCTCCTGCTCCTGTGTCGACCTATCGCAGCGAATTGGGATACCAGTCTCGTTAGTACAGGCCAGGCATCCTGCGCTCCGAATGGCTTCATTGTTATACTCGGGTACATATCAACTTCCATTACCGTTTTCACGGATTTGTCTTGTGCTATCCTGCCGGCGTTCCTGCTACGGGGTATACAAATGGCAACTAGGAATAAAATCCTCGTTGGCTTGCTCTTATCGTTTGGATCGCTGTAAGTTTCTCTTTCCAAAACGAAAGTCACAGTAGCTTTGATCACTGACTTTTTAAGCTAGTGCTGGCATTTCCACGATGATTAGGGCACCGTCCATTGAGTCGTATAGTGACCCCAATAATAACCTTCCATGTAAGTATTACTGCTTGCAAGAACACTCGATCAGCTATAACATGTCGTTTTTAACAGTGTAACAATAACTAATAAGCCCTCAACTCCCATTTTCCCACACAACAGTTCACGTCGGTAATATCGTAATCTGGTCCAACGTCGAATCCGCGATTGGCTTAGTCGCCGGCTCGATCCCCTCTCTACGTATCCTACTCACCCGCATCATGCGTAACACTGTTACCTCGGACGCCCAGCCCGGACAGATAAACAGTCCTCATAACCCCAATGATATTTCGGACCTTGTGACCATTGGCAGCGCCCCAATTTTGAAGGCCTCGTCGCGCTCGAGAGGGCGCTGCGGCAATAAGAGCTCCACGGAGACGAGACTCTCTAGGACAACTATTTTCGCACAGAGCGAGGGCTGGTCACGCCTCGGAGACACTTTGCCAGTGGACTCGGGTTTCCATACGGGGGGGTTATCAAGGGAGATCAAGATGAATTGTTCTTCCCAAGTCGAGCTCAGTGAGCTTAGCCCTAAGAATGTAAATTAAGGTATTAATTAACAATACTAGACCATAAGTAGAAAACTTAGTACCCCCTCGAAGTACTAAGCTCTCTTTACTTCTAAAGTACCCTTGTTCAACCAACGTGGCTAACGCATCAACCCAGTATCCTTCGGTTTTCCGTGGACCATTGCCGCTAATCTTCTCGATGCCCTCTAGTAGGTGAGCACTCGTTTTGAAGTTCGAGAGATCTCCACTAATTGCCCATGCCACCATCGAGGCAGTGGCCAAGAACCCGGCACGACTTTGCGATTGTCAAGCGTGGTCGCTGTCCCGGTTTTTGCGGCCACCGCCTCGACCATGGCCCGTCTCTAGCTTCGCAGCGCTATTGAATCTTGGCAGCACCTACCCCTGCCCATGCCCCTGACCACTCCGACCCAGTGAAGGCGGCAAGCAAAATAAACCGAACGTCTCACCACGATTACTCCACCAAAGCTGTCCTGTTTATTTTGCCCACCACTTGCTAGTCCTTGCTAGTCGGCACTAACTCTGAGCTGAGCCATGCAAGGAAATGCCAAGTTGTGATTACACACTCTAATATTGTGATTGTTCCTTGGCGTTTTCTTCAATCTGGGACATTGATCCCAAAACAGAAATGTCCGAAGGCTGAGCTGAGCCCCTTACCAAGTCTGCTGTTGCGAAAGGTTTAAAAGCAAAAGGCAGACCGCGTTACCGAATGTTCAGCGAAAGTCAAGTCACGTCACAATTCACGATTCATACACACTCGTTCCACAGAAGCAGTCTCTGCTACGACCACTTCGTCCTCTCGTTCAACAATGAAGCTCTGCATTCGTAGCGTTGTCCTCCTGGCGCTGGCATCGTCGACTGCGCAGGCAGGCCCGGCGCGCAGACTCAAGTGTGGCGGCCAGCCGTACGGTTCAATCTGCACCAGTACGTCCACCGAGTACCAGACGACCACCGAGTCGACGACGACGACCTCAACCCCGGCTACAGCTACCGCCACCTCGACAATCTTTGTCTCGACTACCATCACTTCGACTGTGGTCGAGACCGGACCGACATTGACTGCCGGGCAAACCGTATACTTCTTCCCAGGTTCCAATGACGAGGGAACTGACATCACAACCGTCGTCCTGACTGATACGAAGACCGTAACGAACTATATCCCCACCATCCCGACGGCGCCCGTCGTCAACCCAGAGTGCAAGTCAGCCACGACGACTACAGTCTCAGTTGGAAAAACCGTCACGTCCACCAATACCATCACTGCGCCCCGTCCGACCAACACTGTTGTGTCGACGAGTTTCTTGCCTTTCACCATGACTGTTGCAGCGGAGCCGAACACTGTTTCCACGACTGTCTTTCCGACCACGTATATCTCTGTGCCCAACTTCACTACCATCTTCGAGGACGCCGTGACTACAACCACGACGACGATTGTGGACAGCTATGTCACAGCCGAGGCCACCCCGACTCCAGTTTGAGCTTAGGGATGACGTGCGATGTCTACTCCGATTGCTCAGATTCCAGCAGCCTAGCTCCTGGATCTTGGGATTCCCAAAATGGGCGGCATGTCTAATTCGTCCAAGTTGTTCACATCAGCGCAAATAAAGGACAGAGCGATATCATGCTAATAGATACGGCGAGCGAGAGGAGTGGCTGTAATACTGGTTTAGTCAACAACATGATGATATCTAACTACGTACAATAATGAAGAAAAGCTCGTTCTGGCTAAAGATCAATTTTGCCAAAATATTGCTGGTCGGTTGCCACATGAGGAGTTTCAAATGTCAGTAGCATGCTACCGTGAAATATGGTTTGAATAAGGCTGTCTTTTCATTGTGTGTGCGCTAGAGCACGCGCTCCTCCAGGCTGAATGTTGGCCAGCAGATTCGATGTTGCATAGACTGGAGTTATTTGCTACTAACCATTCTCTCGACTGGAGACGGAAATCAAATGGGAATAACAATCACAAAAGTGAAAAAGAGGTCAAAAAGTGATAATTCCAAGCACATTGTTAAATACTTGACCAAAGACACCTTTCTATCATCTTATGCAACATACGGCATACTCTGCGTGTTATATCACTCTAGGACGAGCTCTTCCACGCCACATTAAGCAAGAGATGGTTCCCGGGGCGATGCAGATGACAGGTATAGTGCCTGCGTAGAACCAGAAGGTATTCGTTCTGGAACCCAGCATATTGGGGGCCTGCCATGAAAAGAATTAAAATGCGGATTTAGGTGCTCAGGCGGCAAACCTGCCCACGTGCCTCTCGACGCAAAGTAATACGCATTGGCCGGCTGGTCGAAAGACTATGCTAGAGAGTGTAGATTTCGTCCGTTTTGAGTGTTGTGTGAGTGTACCATTTAAAAAGTGGTGGAAAGAAAGAAGAAGGAAATGTGCTCGTGACTGACAACTTCCCCAGTACTCATTACTAAAGTCTTGGACAGCAGCGCTCATAAAGATTGTCTTCCTCAGTCCCTGTAACACAATGCTCATAAAGAAATTCATTATTGTTCATTAAAATACTGCTCCTGCATGACGACGCGTGCTCCACGCGCGACGAAGAAAAATCAAATCCATCGAAATAGAGCAGAGCTACAGCTTCGAAGTCCTGACTGGCTCGGTCAACAACTTCATCTCCTCCCTTGGCCAGTCCGGGTTCAGCGCAGGATCTGGGCGTTGTCGGTCCCAAGCCCATTTGTCGGCAAGCTGTGGAGACAGACCATCCTCGAGCATCTGCACGATGTACTTGCCGAGCACGGGGAAGAATTTATAGCCGTGGAATGAGCCGCACGTCGCGACGAACAAGCCCTTTGCTGCCGTGTGTGGGGAGATGATGAAGTCCGAGCTCGTCGTGAAAGCGTCCCTACCACAAATGGTCAGTCTATGCCGCACTCCAAAGGGAACTGAGCGAGGACGAGGAGACTGTCGTGCTTACCAGCAGATTCTGTGCTTTTCCTTTTTCCAATTCGCGCTCTTTTCTCCATAAAAGACCGTTGTGGCGTGCTTGATGTCCTTTTGCAGCTGGGGCGAGGCCTCCCATTGAGCATAGTCCTTGGCCGCCGGCGGTGCCGAGAGGAAACGGCCCGGGAGAACCTCGCGCACGTTTGTGAAGATCTTCTGCCCCCACCACTTGAGCTCCTTGTCCTTTGTCGGTGGCAAGCTGCCAATGAAAGGGCCTGTGCTCGATGTCAGCATTGGAGATACCAGAGATGTGGCGTTCATTTAGAGAGACCAACCTTGGGCCGTGGTGTAGCCTTGGACACCCACAGGCATGTTGGCATAAGTCTTGTAGAGTTCGTCGTCAAGCTTCGTCATGCCAGTCGTGATGCCACCAGCCACGATCCGCGACCCAGCGCTGATGTTGGGCCGCCCGGTAGACTCGGCGCTGTACTCGAGTAGCGTAGGCGTATAAGCACCAGAACAGAGGACTGTGTGGGCGGCGTGCAAGATCTCGCCGCCGACGAGCCTGACCCCTGAGCAGTTGCCGCTGACATCGAGCTGCACCGTCGCCACCTCGGCAACCTTGTACTTGACGCCAAGCTCGATACACTTTTTGGTGACTGCTGTCAGACAGTCTCCCGCGGCAGCCCAGCCGCTCGTCTTGTTGATCAGGACAGCCTTGGCGTCACTATAGTCGGCATCGGCAAAGACGCCGCCGTATAGCTTACGGGCTTCCTCGACGGGGACGGCGGCCAGATCTGCCGTGCGGCCCAGCCGCTTGTAGTTGTCAATGACATCCTGCGCGTACTCTGTGCGGCAGATCCAGTAGATGCCTGTCTCGTGGAAGTATGGCTGCCACAGGGGATCCGACTTGAAGATGTCCTGCGCCTCGAGGGCTAGCTGGCAGTAGACAATGTCGTCATAGTCGGCGCGGACCACCTTATTCCAGTCCCACGATGCCGCCACGCGGCTGTCGGCATCATAGGCGTCCCTGTCCACCAACGTCACCGAGGCATTGGGGTACTTGCGGATGAGATGATACGCGGTCGAGACGCCAAAGACGCCAGCGCCGACGATGATGTATGACCGTTCTGTTGAAGCCATGGTTTGCCAAAGTCTGTTGTGATGAGACAACAAAGAGCAATGAAGAGCGATTGCCAAAGAAATCGCAAGGAAAAGGAGGACGTTAAGATGGCAAGACCTCACCGCTTACCTCTGGCGATGGTCCGTTTTTCGGAATGCGGTTCGATGGCCAGCACATGTGCTGTTACTCGGCGAGTCTCCACCGACCGGGACTCGACCACGTACAGTGCACGATGCGGAGTAGATGGCTGCATGACACGGTACGATACATGAGCACGGCATCGGCGCGTCGCCGTCTCCGCTCACGTGACTCTACCCCGGTCTGGAGGCTTCCAAGACGGCTGCCGACGCCGCAAACTCTAAGTTTGCCCGTGGTCACATTGGCATGCTGTGATAGCACACCCCCCGCCCCGGCGTGGCTCCGGCATCTTGCAGGAGTCCAGGCGGCGGCAACGTGCAGTGGCCTAACGTCCGACAACGGAGATAGCTGCGCGTAGGCTGCAACCTGTCAAGCTTAGCCACACTGAGCGACCGAACCCAGTCGGCCACCCTGGTCTCCGGAATCTGTCACTGCTAGCGCACGGCAAGGGTGTGAGTAGATGTGTCGTTGCGCCGTCCTGATCGACGCAGTAGTTATCGATGCCGCCGGTCGAGGTCAGGCTTGCAAGCGCCGCTCCTCCGGCAACTGTGACGCTGGCCCGGATCACCTGAAGGTGGCACTAGGCCGTTGCCATCGCAGGCCGGTCTGGCAAAACTGCTCCTGAAACCCACCGGTCACATGACCGGCGGCCTACACAGGGCTTTGGTGTGTTGACAGTGTACACGGACAAGCAACGGGAGCCAGGGCCGCCGGCTTGATACCACTAGGCGGCTGCTCATGATCGTGGCGGAATCCGGGGACGAGGGTGTCGAGATAACAGAGGTGGCTCACCCAGACCTACTACCTACTTAATATCAGCTCTCTAGCTTGTCATTAAGTTGTGTAGCCTCATCTCATCTCACAAAGCTCACTCACACCCGGGAGCATTGCCTCACATCTCAACTTCATCTTCTCACACACACACACACATATCCATCTTTGCGATAATCACTATGCTCGAGCTCGTCACCACCAACTGGCCCCGGCTGGTCGCCTTGACTCTCTCGGCATCAGTGCTCGGCGTGGTTCTTTCGTACTTCACAAGCTTCACCAAGTTCTTTGTTCCATCACCCTCCAAGGAGGAGTGCAGCAAGAATGCAGTGAGAGCATTGCCTGGTAGCTGGTACATTTCTGATGAAATGTACCAGCTTGAGCGCCGCGCCATCTTTTCAAAACGCTGGCTGCTCACCACGCACAAGGCTCGGCTGCCCAACAATGGCGATTGGCTCCGATATGAGGTCGCTGGATACTCCTTCATCATTGCCAGGGACCGCACTGGGGCCATCAACGCCTTCCACAATGTCTGCCGCCACCGTGCCTACCCTGTCGTCACTGCCGACAAAGGCAACAACTCGATCTTGGCCTGCAAATACCACAACTGGTCCTACGCCCTTAACGGCAAGCTGACCAAGGCTCCCGAGTACCAGGAGCTCGAGGGCTTCGACAAGAGCAAGAACGGCCTCTTCCCCATCCATGTGCACATTGACCACAACGACTTCATCTGGGTCAACCTTGAGGCCAAAGAGAAGCCCACCATTGCCTGGAACGCCGACTACGATCGTATCGATGAGCAGGCCCGCTACAAGGCTTACAACTTTGACGACTATGTCTTCGACCACACCTGGGAGATGGCCGGCGACTACAACTGGAAGATCCTTGCAGACAACTACAACGAGTGCTACCACTGCCCAACCACCCATCCCGATATCCCTACTGTTGCGGATCTCGAGGCGTATTCCGTCAAGACCGACAAGGCCTACATTCAGCACCTCGGCGCCCCGACTGCTGAGCAGATTGCCAAGGGCTTCAACGTTTCTGCTACCTACTTTTTCCCCAACGCCTCCATGAATGTCTCGTAAGTCCACCACTTTTCCCTCTCCACTGCACACACGCATGTCTGAAAGTACAGCATGACTAACACGAGGCATGTTGGAATAGGCCGCACTTCTTCTTCATGCAGCGCTTCGTTCCCAAGGGCCCCAACAAGTCGGTGATGTCCTACGAGGTGTACCGCAACAAGCACTCGACCGACGAGCAGTTCAACACTATCAACGACATCTACAAGCGCATCATGTCCGAGGACAAGCACCTGTGCGCCGCCGCGCAGGAGAACATCAATGCTGGCATCTTTGTCAACGGAGAGCTACACCCTCGCCTCGAGCAGGGACCGTTATTCTTCCAGAATGTCATCAGAGAGTCGGTCATGTCGCACCACAAGGCAGAGCAGAAGGCCAAACAGGAGATCTGGCCCGCCCGCCAGGTCATGCCGGGCAACAAGGCCGGGCAAGTCAGCGAGAAGGACCTGGGTCTGTGCTCGTCGCTCGAGGCGAGCTGCAGCATGGGCAGACCTGACCTGGAATGGTGAGCTGGTGTGGACGCGGCAGCTATTTGGGGAATGCCTCGAGGCTTGTGGGTGTGATGGGAGAAGTTTTTGTTGATAGTACTTTTGCAAGCGAAGTGATTTTTAGTGTTTTCTGCCGAACGGTATAGCATTGTTGAGGCGGCAGATAGTTGATCCAGAATGACAAATTCCTTAACATTTCGATTGAAGACATTGCGAGGTATCTCCGGCACGAGATCAAGATGCCTGCTGCATAACTGCGATTACGTACCTTGGGCATGCAGCATGACGCTCGTGAGCTGTAAAAAACATCGATCAGTGAGGGGGCGTCTAGTTACGCGGCGTGGTCGTGGTGCAGATAACGTTAACGACCCCCGGCGTTACCAAAAAGGCGGGCGCCAGCTCCGACCAGGCACCCGCCAATCTCGGTGCCGGCTGTCCCCTCCGCCTTGTCCCCTCTCTCCATGCTATCTGCAGTCCGGCCTCCTCCACCCCTTACCCCCCCAAAGGCTTGCTTGCCTTGCCTTACTTGAGCCCCCCGTCAGCACCCACTTCACTCCCTCATCTACTCTGGCCGATATCAGATGGGTTCACCAACAACATGACGCCGCCGCACGAGGGCAGCAGCTCTCGTGGACGCCGCAAATCCCACAACGCATGCTTGCCTTGCAGGTTAGTTGAACCTGGCCCACCCATTCTCTCACTGAGATGACATCAGCATGACTGACGATTGCCACGTGCCACAGACGCAAAAAGAGCCGGTGTCCCGGCGAGAAGCCGGCGTGCTCGAGCTGCACGAGACTGAACCAGCCATGCTCTTACGCGCCCATCATGATGCCGCCGGCCCGAGGCGGTCGTTCGGTATGTCGTGCATGTAGAAGGCGTGCAGCAACGAAGAAGGCCGTTTACTGACGATGCATCATCAGGACGAGCGGCTGGCAAAGCTCGAGGAGAAGCTGGATCGCATCCTCAGCCGAGATGGGTAAGTTGAGCAAGGCTTGCTCCAGCGTCCAAGGATTGTGACGCTGACCTGAGATAATGAGGCGCGACAGCGACGGCGCAGCACGACAAAGATCAGCAAGAGACAGCGCCATTGAGGACTCTGATGTGTCATACTCTCCGTCCTCCGCGCGAGAGCGCAGTGTATCGGTAAGCCACACATCGCCAGTCGTTGTTGGGGATGCCACAGCTGGGCCATCATACCTGCGGCCCGCTGCGTCGGATGTTTCTCGGGCCATCCAGATCTACTTTCAGCGGTGCCATCGACAGCCAGTCTGGTGTTTTGAGCGCGAGGATGTGCGAGACCAGGGCTCGCTGCCAGACGAGCTGGTGTACAGCATTCTGGCCCTCACCTCGCGCTTCTTCTCGCTGCGACGCACGCAGTTGCAGAGATATGGCAATGATGCCAGACGGCTTATTATGCTGCGGATCGCGAACGGCACAGTGGCCCTGGCCACAATAGAGAGCCTCTGTTTACTTTCATTGTCCTCATTCACTGGTGGGAAAACCCCGTCCACCCTTTTTCAGGCATTTCGAAACTAACATGGGCTTCGCAGATGGTAATATATCCCTCGGGCAATTTTATTTGGGTCTAGCAGATCAACTTTGCCGGTCCGCCAAGCTAGACACGGTGGCAATGTACACCAGCCGGGATCCAAAGGCTGAGAGGAAGCGGAGGCTGTTTTGGAGCCTCCAGCTTCTCGAGCAGTTCTACGGACGACAGACGGGACTTCTGAGCGCTCTGACGGACATAGGTCGTCCCTTTGACCCTACGACGAGCGAGATTGACTGCGCACACCCGGGCCAGAGCCCCAAGGCTCCGTCTCTGCCTAGGGATGAGCTTGGCTACGGGATGGGTCCGAACGAGCCCGGCATCTGGAACACAAGTGTCTATCTCGGCTGGGTATGGAGCCGCGTGAGGAAGTACGTTGCCGACTGCGCCCAGAACATTCTCAAAGAGCCTTGGAGGCACGACTCTATGTACGCTCGGGTGTCATCCGACTTTATGGAGACGGAGAACAGGATTCCCATGTGCCACCGCTACGACTCGATCAAGTTCTACGAACGCGACGTCAACGAGCTCAAGCTAAACCACGATTACTGGGCGCCGTGGCTCAAAGAGCAGTTTACGTATCACGTCGTGCCGACAGTCCTGAACCACCCATTTCTTTACATTGTGGGCGCGCAGCACAATCCCAACCTCGCCATACCAAACACGTTCTGGAAGAGGTCGTCCGAGCTGGCACTGCTGCATGCCACCTGGATCGTGCGCATCATCGACATGATTGTGGATAAGCAGGTGCCATTGACGGATCCTTTCTTTGGGCATGTCGCGGCCATTGCAGCCACCGTTCATCTCTACTACTGCTGCGCCGCTGCTGCGAGACTCAAGGAGAAGTCGCACACTGATTTTGCGAAGTGCAGAAAGTTCCTGCAAGGATTTCTTCCATTTTCTCCAGCCTGTGTGGCACTGGTACGTGATTTCTTGCTTCCTCTTCGGTGGATTGTGAGTTACCATACTAACGTGTCAAAATCGACAGGACCGCAATCTAGACAAGATGACCCGGATTGCTTCTTCTGGCACAGAAGAGATGGACGCTCACGACTGGATGCCGTCCCGGATTTACCTAAGCGTACCCCTGATGTGGGACGTCTTACAATTCAACTGTTCAACCGACTCGTATGATGGAGCCGCGGCTGGGGACCTGCTGGACCCATCGCTGGCACCTCCCAAGCTTTCAGAGACGGAGTCGCTCGAGGACTCGCTCCTCGAAATCGTCGTCGCGACGTCGCCAGAGATCACGGTGGACACGCGGAATGGCGGACAGGAGGTGCCCTCGTTCTCGTGGAGAGCCCCGCCGAAACCGACCACGCCCCATCAGGAGGCATCACGCAACAACATGATGATGGACGTCACGGGTGGAGGCGGCGGTGGGGGCAGCCTTGAGCAGCAATCAGACACGCTGACTTTCAACACGACACCCTGGCTGTACGCGGACCCGTCACAGGTCCTCAGCCTAGGAGACATTGCGCAGTGGAATGAGCCGGCGCATAACAACATTGCCGATGGCAGGGGTGCTCCGTGGTGGGAGGAAGGGACGTTCAATAATGCCATGTTTCGATAAAGCTCCAAAAGTCTTGCGACGGCGTTCGGTACAGTCTTTGGCTAATTTCTTTTCTCATAGACTATTCTTCATTTTATCGTTCCAAGGCATATTTCTTTTCGGTTTACTTGCGTACAAACTTCAGTGATTGCCCACAGCAAAGGCGCACACAGCGGTCTGCCTGCACGTGTAAGAATAGGACATCAGACCACATGAATAATAGCCTTGCGAGCTAGTCGGGCATCCCGGCCGAAATCGGGGGAGGGGTTCTTGACCGGTCCGTAGCTAGAGACATGCAAGATCGGGAAGGAGAGAAATCAACTATCTGGTCCCCTGTCTCCTATCCCCAGCCCCGTGCAGTGTATGCGGAATTATGAGTCCGCTGGAGGGAAGGGATGATGACTCTTTGGCGAATCAAGATTTGGTAATTGTGTGCACACTGCAGTCGCGGGGTCGGCGCCACCCCCAGCTTCTCGTGCCGTGTGACGTTAGGCAAAAGATGAATCAGGGGTCCAAGTGCCGCCTACGCCCAGTCGTGTGTGCTGCTGCAATTACGTGGCGTCGTTGCAAGCATTACTACCGGCTTGCGAACGATTGACGACCTAAGTCATGGTCATCTGCGAGTCAGACACATGATGTAGACGGGAAATGGATTGCGTGGGGGTTTTCCTGTATCACTGCAGCGAACGACCTGTGCATCGCGGGTCTGGACTGGTCTCGCCGGGGACATGCAGTCTGGGGTAGCATGCCGCCGCGTCTGAGCAGCGCGGTGCCTTGTGCGGAGGCAGTGGTCTCGTGGCTAAGGTATGTATGTGTCTGCATGACGAGAGGAGATCTCCCCAGGTTTTGGCGAGAACCCCTGTAACACGGGGAACCCTTGGCTAGCGCTGCCGATGCACGGTCGGTTGCTCCGTGCAAGGAAGGATCTTATCCCCGCCGTCCTTCAGGGGCTGGGGCACGGGATAAGAGGGTGGGTGTGGCCGGCGGCCCCGTATCGAGCCTCGATATGGTCATGATTACATCCAACAAAGCTAATCTGGACGTGTCGAGTTGCGACGATTCTGGTCACCGAAGCACCAGTGCAACCCCAAGGTCGAGGGAAGTATATTCCGGCGCAGCAGCGCGAATCGGACGGTGCGCATCGGGTGACCACTCACGGGCTTGTGGCTGGCCCATCTATCAGTGCCGGGCGCAATCGCCCGCGGAACCTGAATTCCGCCCGTCTGCGCAATACGCAGTAGCAGACGAACAAAAACACGCTCGCCCTTATCTCCCGCCTCCGCCCTGCATCGCAAACACATGGCCGTTGATAGGTCTTTGACGGGTTGGACCTCCCTCCTATGGACGCCGATCTAGCCTTGGGAACGGATGGCCAGACCCCGAGTTGTCGATATGTTCGCCCGAATGCTGGTGACGATCCCCACAGCGGCGACTGCCAAACCGTCTTTAGTGTTTCTGCCGTGGCTGCTCCTGATACGCACACGCCCTTGGAGCTGCGAAACACGGGACGGCAACTCGAACATACATGATTCATGGTCCAGCCGATAATGGCATTTAATTCTTATCTGTCTACAGTAGTAACGTTAATTCCTCAGTAACCCGGACTCGCCATGGCTGCAGCGTTCAACCCGATGATGCCCGACATCATGTGGTTCTCGAGGCGCAGATCGCATGCAAGCAAGAGGGCGACCCTGCAGATTTGCCATCTCGTATCAGTCAGTATCATTGTTGCATCACTTTTGAATGTCAGATCGAGATACCTGCGATAAGTGAACCGGCAATTGCTGGTGTAGACGCGCAGCAGGTTCTCGCTCACCGAACCACACGGCATCTGGGCGGCAAAGAAACCGATCACGTGACGCTAGGAACCACGCACTACACCCACGCACTGTCTCAAGCCCATCACCACTATCGCAGTGATAGGCGCACGCTCGGGAAGCAACTCACGTGCGAGGTGCGGAGGCGAGAGGAAGGGCACAGCGACAACGCTCTCGATTGCCTGTCTTGCTCCAACATGTTCGTACTTAAGAGATTCACTGCCATCTGAGGCAAGGGAATTTCGGGCACATTAGTCACCACCGTCCCAAGACCCAACCACCATAACCACCAGGCGTAGAGCACTTGGATTGCACTCAGTCTCTATTCTCCCTCCGTTGCCCTCTCGTCACAGGAAAGCGGCTTTGTCAAGCTTTGTTCTTTGCCTCGTCAACTATTGTTTCACACATACACACACATCATCGTCGTCATGGGTTCGACGGTTTCCCCGCACGTCGTCATCATTGGCGCTGGCATTGTCGGCGCCAACGTGGCAGATGAGCTGGTCTCACGTGGCTGGAACAACATCACAGTCCTGGACAAGGGCCCTCTGCGCCTGCCCGGCGGTTCCACATCACACGCGCCCGGTCTCGTCTTCCAAACAAATGTCTGCAGGACCATGACAAACTTTGCCAAGTATACAGTCGAGAAGCTGCTGTCCCTATCCAAAGACGGCATGAGCTGCTTCAACCAGGTTGGCGGCCTCGAGATTGCGACAACCCCTGAGAGAATCGAAGAGCTCAAGCGGAAGCTTGGGTATGCGCACTCATGGGGCATTGAGGCCCGCATCATCACAGCAGAGGAGTGCCACAAGCTGTATCCCGGACTAAACAACAGCCTGGTCCTGGCCGGCTTGCACATTCCTTCAGATGGCCTGGCGCTGGCTGCACGGGCTGTACAGCTGCTCATGGAGCGGACCGAGGCTGCCGGGGTCAAGTACCAAGGCATGACTGAGGTCACAGGCATCGACAAGAAGGATGGCAGGGTCACTGGCGTCATCACGGGTGATACCACAATCCCTGCAGACTATGTCATCTCCTGTGCTGGATTTTGGGGCGTCGAGATCGGTGCCATGATCGGACTGCCTGTGCCCCTACTTCCCATGGCACACCAGTACGTCAAGACGACCCCGGTGAAGCGACAGCAGGCCGCTTCCAACGGCAACAGCGAGAACCCGCACGCCAGCACAGCCTCTCTTCCGATCCTCCGCTACCAGGACCAGGATCTTTATTACCGGGAGCACGGGGACCAATATGGCATTGGCTACTACGGTCACAAGCCCATGCCCGTGCTAGCCTCTGACCTGGGTAGCACGCCCGAGGACACCCACGACAAGAAGATGCCCTCCCGTCTAGATTTCACGAAGGAGGATTTCGATCCAGCGTGGAAGCTCTCACAGGAGCTCCTCCCCGCACTCCAGGAGGCGGAGATCGAGGACGGGTTCAACGGAATCTTCTCTTTCACTCCCGACGGCGGGCCCCTGGTTGGCCAGTCGCCAACACTCGACGGCTTTTACGTCGCCGAGGCTGTTTGGGTCACACACTCAGCTGGTGTCGCTCGCGCAGTGGCGGAGCTGATTGTGGACGGCAAGTCGAAGATCGACCTCGCGGCCGCCGATATCTGCCGCTTCGAGGAGGTGCAGCTCAGTCCGGCGTACGTGTCCGAAACGTCGCAACAAAACTTTGTTGAAATCTACGACATCCTACACCCCCTGCAGCCCAAGGACTCTCCCCGCAACATGCGTGTCTCTCCCTTCTACGCCCGCCAACTTCAGCTCGGCGCGTACTTCCTCGAGGGTGGCGGCTGGGAACGACCCTACTGGTTCGAGGAGAACGCCAAGCTCCTAAAGGATCTGCCCGCTGAGTGGCAGCCTGTCGACCGCGACGCCTGGTCCGCGAGATACTACTCGCCCATTGCCGCCGCCGAGGCGTGGAAGACACGCACAGCTGTGGCCATGTACGACATGACGCCGCTACGTCGACTAGAAATCTCTGGCGCGGGAGCCGTCGACCTGCTCACGAAGCTGACAACCGGTAATGTCTCCCGTAAGCCCGGTGCCGTCACATATACGCTGCTGCTGGACAAGGAAGGCGGCGTGCGGAGCGACATCACCGTTGCGAGACTCGAGCAAGAGCTGTACCAGGTTGGTGTCAACGGTCCAGTCGACACGGCATACTTCAAGCGCGAGGCGGGCATTTTGACCCGCAGCAACCCGGACCGTCCAATCCATGTGCGGGACATCACGGGCTTGACGTGCTGTATTGGTCTCTGGGGTCCCCTCGCGAGAGAGGTGCTCAGCGCTGTCACTTCCGACGACTTCTCGAACAAGGGTCTGACCTACTTCCGCTGCAAAAAGACCTTCATCGCTGGCGTGCCTGTCACTGCCATGCGGCTGTCATATGTTGGCGAGCGGGGTTGGGAGCTCTACGCTTCTGCGGACAATGGAATCCGCCTATGGGATGCTCTGTGGAAGGCTGGCCAACCGCACGGCATCATCGCCGCCGGACGCCAGGCCTTCAACTCTCTGCGCCTTGAGAAGGGCTTCCGGTCCTGGGGCACCGACATGACGACTGAGCACGACCCGTTCGAGTCTGGGCTCGACTTTGCCGTCAAGATGGACAAGGCCGATTTCATTGGCAAAGCTGCGCTCGAGGGCCGAAGCAAAGACACTGTCTCAAAGAAGCTGAGGTGTCTGACGGTCGACGATGGCAGCTCCGTGGTGTTGGGCAGGGAGCCTGTGTTTGTCAATGGCAAGGCCCAAGGCTACGTGACCAGCTCGGCCTTTGGATTTACCGTCCGGAAGCCAATCGCTTACTCGTGGCTGCCAGCGGGTATCCAAGACGGCGATGCCGTGGAGATTGAGTACTTTGGAAAGCGCATCAAGGCCACTGTCACACCAGAGCCATTGTACGACCCGTCAATGAGCCGGCTGCGGGGTTAAAGGGTTTAGGTGTTTATGGAATTGAGTCTCAAGCATTGCATTCAAGGCGCAAATAGTTGTCACAAAGGAAAGCAGTTATCAAAGCTAATACAGCTTCGAATGCTTGAAAGGGACCACAGCGTGTATGACCCCTGCAGCCGACGTGACTACGCCGGCTATCCAGCTGTATGGAGGCCCATCATACCTTTCCAACCCACGCAAACACCATTCTTACGCGGACCTCGTGGTCTCCATTCCGGATGTGATACTTCACCGCACGGTATCTCTTGCCACCAATAAGGCAAAACCCCCACAGCGAGACGTCGCTCATTGCAGCCTTGTCGCCGCATGTGGAAAAGTGCCGGCCGTCGTTGATCCAGCCCTCGAGCAGGTACGGATCCAGTGGCTTCCCTGTCCCCGCATGTGTGGCCGACAACAAGTCGTCGACCCACCATGACCGAACGGCGGCGGCCTCGCCCCCGAAATACCCGCTGCCGCCCATCATGACTTGCTCGCCGGTGCCGTCAAAGGTGTCGGAGTGGACCTTGAGCCCCGCGGCGCCCTTCGTCGTGACAATCCCTAGCACGCCCTTCTCGTTGGCCTTTGTTTCTATTGTCTCGGTAATGGTGGCTAGTAGCATGGCCTTACGTGCGAGGTATGGCACGCTCTGGGCTTTTAGAATCTGCTCGAGGTCATCGGATAAATGGCGGTCCTACTTAGGTGACAGGGTTTATTTATGGTTAGCCTGTGAATTGGTTAAGTGACAGTCTGTGGATGACATACTATGAACCACCTCCCATCAAGATGCTCGATGTCTACTGTCTGTGGGGAGGCCATGATATTGGAATGCGTAGAGGAGTAATGTGTGTTTGTCGTGGCCGGGAAAGGCACACACGAGTTGGACTTCCACTGAGATGTATTCTTTAGGCTCGTGGACTACCTATGTTCGGTACCGAGGATAACTGAAGTCGGGCTCTTTGTAAAGTCAATCTTGCAAAGGTATGCTAAGAACTCGCCGATACGGGTTTCTGACATCCGAATAACTATGTAGTGTAATTGGCGCACAGCGTCGCTGGCGCGTTCCCGCTCGCCGAACAGGGATCCGAAGGAGCCGAATTATTCGGGTCAAGCCTCGAGGAGATATAGAAACAATCTCTCAAACATGGGTCATTTTTAATCTGTACGTCTTACTTCTGACTCTATGAGACCTAGAATTCTACACCTCTACATTTCTGAACCCTCAACTATGAAGTTTACAAACTCAATCTGAATAGAAGCAAGCATACGACAATGCTAACAGAAGAGGTCGCGATAGCGATAGCCAAGGATATCTGACCAATAGTGCCCTACAGATCATCCGGGTACGACTCGAGCCACCAGAGCACAAATCTTAACTTGGCCGCCGCCATCGCGACGCGAAGACAACCAAGACGAGAATCGCGATGATTAGCACCGAGTAGCGCTGCTCGACATGTGCGCCCCAAGCAGTGATACAGGCCTCGGCACCGCCTCGGTCGCCCGCGACTCGCGCGGGCAGCGAGTCGTTGAGGTGCTTCGACATCCCGCACTCGTCTGGGGACTGCAGGAGGAACCACGTTTCCCTGCGAGGGCAAGGGTGGCCGTCCTCCCGGGGCGAGGACTTGTAGTTGTAGTTGGTAATCCCCGGAACTACGTGATATGATGTTACAAATCGTGAACTAGCCCCCCAATTTCTGCCAGGTTACTTTGACAGAGGAAGACAAAGGACCAGAATGGAAAATGTGTTGGAAGTACTCACCCCTTCGAATTGCACGCCGTTTGGCAGAACCGTACGCGGTGGTTTTATAACCTGACTATCGTCCTCGTTCAAGAGGTATTACTTCCTGGCATTAACTGACGAAGCCAATGGAGAGAAAGTTGATTCACTAAATCACTAAAGCAGACAGAAATGTTTTCGCCGAGCTTAGGACAGCTTTAGAGGGCGAAAGCGCTGCGTGCTCAGGTACTACTCAGGGTGGAACTAGCATCAGTCAGCGATGCTAAGGCCATTATGAGTTTGCAGTACAATTTTTTTTACATGAGAGCCTGTCAGCGAAGCGAAACTGAATACACATAAGCATCATCCCCCGCCCTCAGCAGTGAGTGGTGTTGATCTAGACACCTCAAGCCACGAGGTCTACTTCCAACAGGGTCTCCACCCTCGTGCTCTCAGCTGGCCCCGCACAGGTGTCCTATTCTTCCCTTACCCAATGATGAGTACCGCTCTATTCGTCGTGCGTGCGCGGGGCTCGGCAGCCTGCTGCTTTAGACACCACCTGGGCCGCACCGGTCGAGGAGCGCGCGAAACTCGCTCGTTCCATTGGCTTAACAACCGCGGAGGCGTCCAACACGGCACGAGGCCTTCGGGTTGTCAAGCAGGGCATGATGGGAATACTGAATACAATGGTCGTTAGGAACAATACCTTTAGGGAGCGTGTGGACCTTTTTACATATCTACGTCTCAAAGGCATATGCCTAGCCTGCGATGGCAGGTTGTTATAGCTACAAACACGGCTCGAGGGATCAGATTGTCATAGCTGTCCAACAGTTACTCATCTCGAAATCTAGCATACGACACAGAGGCCGACGCCCTCGTGCCACGGACCTCACCACGCGCGAGTGCCCGTCACGTGTAATTGTTGGTAGTGTTAGGTTGCCCTTGCAGTTTGGCTGGCCTTGCCCAGGGTGCTTCAGCTCCAGCTTGCTGCAGTCATCATGCTCAAAGCGCATGGGGTAGATGACGAGGATCATGGGCGCCCCTGCGCCGTGGGCTGCTCGTGAGGACAACTAATTTCCAGCGACCCCTGCTCCTAAGCACGCATGGTAAGGCGCGAATCCGAGCAACGAATAGCCTTGCGAGCCTAACAACTATGCTGGGGGCTGGGTTTCAGGATAAGCGCTGGAGAAATCGTCCCCATTCCGCTGCATCTCTACGCTAATGAGCGAGCCGTCCCTACTGGGAGCAGTTGCGCGGCCCGGGCCGAGTGGAAAGCCTGGCTATCGGCGGCCTTGTTAAGTTGCGCTTGCTGATCATGTCTCGATCGAAGAGCAGCCAGCTTTCTCTTCTTACACCTTACCTAGTCGATCCCGGCTGAAGATCCACTGGGCAAGGACAACACAACCGGTGGCATTGTTCGCCATTCCGCCGCGGCTGACAACTAACGACTAACTTCTGCATCGAGAGCGAGCCTCCGTACACCATCACTGCCGGTCGCAAATCCGAGACTGAGAGATGTCCGACTCCTCACCACTGCCCCGCCAGGGCTACACCACACCCACAGCGATGCGACCAGCATACGATGCCCCCGAGGCCGCCTCATATCAATCCACCAACTATTCCGATGCGCCGGAGGTTGCCCACGATCCTCTCCGCACCCCGACGTATGCTGCGTGGCCACAACAATATTACGATCCTTGTGACAAAAGCGTCTGCCTCACGTCGACGAAAGAGGCAGTAGAAGCAAGCCTCCCGGTTAGCGACGACAAACCCAAGTCCCGACGAACAAAACTCATCATAATATTCGCCGTCCTGGCGATTGCGGTGGTCGCCGTCGTAGCTACCACTGTCGGCATTTTGACGAGTAGGAAAGGGAATGCACCTCTAGCATCCACACCTCCAGCCTCCACGCCTCCAGTCTCAGCACCGACCACAAACCAGTTCAATAACTCCAGATTGGCCGTGACGGGGTATCGCTCCAGCAGCGGGGGCGGCTTTCGCTATCGACTATATTACCAGACTCAAGCCGGTACAATAAGGTTCTCCGAGTATGCAGGCGACTCCGGTCAATGGCAAGGGCCGTACAATATTTCCGGAACAAACACAGCCCTAGGTGCTGGCATGGCCGCGTCGATAGTCATGACGACTGATCCAGTATGTTTTCCTGTCTTGTCTCTACGCACCTACAAGAAGCACACTGTCATTTGGGTTTCCTCTCACTAATAACCGTATCTCCGTACAGCCGCAGTGGGAGTACTTTTGGCGCGACAGTAACAACAATCTCAAGGGCCGGAACTGGATCAAGCCCATGCCTCAGCAGACAAACGGGCTCGAGGACAGCATCAACAACTTCCCTGTGTCCACATCCCCGATGTCCAGCGTCGCTGCGTACTGGCCGTACATCGCGACGCAAGATACCAGTGCCACCACTGACGGCAGCTCAAGGAACACGCTACGCGTCACGACATACCTCGGCGGCGAGCTAGGCGGGGCGCCGTGGGTTAACGCGACGATGTCAGCAGTGGCTACACCGGGAGTGGCAGCAGCTAGCGAAGGATCCGCGCTCGCGATCGTACCCCGCGCCGCCACGTATAAGCGGCCGTGGGAGGCCGGGCTCGTGTACCGCGCGGCCGACGGCAGGCTAGCAGGTGTTTCGCTATCGTGGGGAAGGAATACTACGTGGGAGCCTTGGAGCATCGGTAAGTTTTGTTTTCTTCCCTAAAATTTCTGCTGTTGCCTCCATTGCAAGTCCAGTCACTCGATTTTATACTAATGACTGACCCTCGTCGTGCGTGCCGCAGCCGGCATCCCGATCCCGCAGAACTCCCGCATCGCCGCCTTTGCGGTAGCCAGTAGCACCAGCAGCAGTACTGCCACGGAGGGCAGCAGCAGCAGTACCGTGAGCACGGGCATCTTGTACCAGCAGTCGGGCGGTGCCATCTACTACGTCACCTACTCGGGCCGCCAGTGGAGCCAGTCCGTGACGCACGCCGTTTTCGCCGACGCCATCGCCGACACCGATATCGCCTGTCTGACCGAGAGCCTGTGGACAGCAAACGCGGACGCGGTTCTCACGCTGTCCGGGGAGACGGACATGAGCCGATGCTTCTTCTTTGTCAGCAAAGGCGGTGGCGGTATTAAAGAAGTCCTGTTTGACGGGACGTCGTGGTCCGAGGTGGGCCTCGTGCCAATCTGAGGTTCGATGTACCATGTGTTTCGAGCTTGCTGCACGGAATTTTTACTAGGGTCGTTGTTAGTAATTCCCCCAAATCTGTGATTTAGTATGGAATTGTTTGCGGCGTTTCTAAATTGTGATGTCGGGAAACATAGAGGCCTAGACATCCGACCAATTTAATTATCATTCTCACCTTTCACTTGAACCAATTGCTCAATTAATTAAGAGTGGTATTTCTTCTCAGTGATACAACCCCAAGAGAACAACGACATTCGATGAATGTTGTTGTCTAAGCTTTACCTATCTATTCAGGACAGTACCTGGAAGCCCGACCTACGGTTAACCCTAGAGGCCGGATTGTAACATTCGTCTCCATTATGGCCAGGAGGGAGTTGTACACAAGATGCCAGCGCTGAAGTCGCTTGTATGTAGTGCAGTAAAGTATTCACTATGAGTTACATACTCATATTCTTAAATATGAGCGAATCGTTAATGTAGATCGATTCACCGAGGGTTCTTTGCTCTGAATTAGCTTTCATCGTTGCCAAATGTCGGACAGAATAGCCACAAAGGAGAAGTGACCTAATCCCGTAAAACACTCATACTCCGAATACTAGAGTCTAAATGACTCCTAAATTCCTGGAACTCGAAGTCGAGCCAATCTTATCGACCCAAGCGCGCGAACAACACGGCAACCTCCCGGCTCGATCTCCAGCCCCTAACCTGTCATTGCACAACCGGTCCTCGTTTTACTGGAGGTCCTCGATGAACTTAACCTCGAGACAAAAAAGCTACACTGTTGACCGGAGGCCAATCTCAAAAAGCGAACAGAGTGTGACTGGTACGGACAGCCATGTAATTACTTCGACGGCCACTGCCCGGATAACAAGTTCGTATAGCTCACGGATACTTATTGCGGCGGTGGCGAGACCTGCGGGACAAACAACCGTGTATGCACTTTCTGCTGCGAGTCCACGGGCAACCCCCTATTCCTGCCAGTGCCTTTTCGAAAGCTCTTCCTACACCCTCCCGAGGGTGAAAGTGTCGACATCGAGTTTAGTCTCAAGACCGATAAAGCATCTGCTAATGAGGAATACAACCCAAACGAGGCTATATTCGAATTAGTTGTTCTCGTTTCGCTAAAGGAAAATCAAACTTCTTTCGTTAAGCGCCACGATTCCGATTGGGGGGTTTTCAGATTCGAAGACATTATCACCGAAGACGAGCATACTATTAGTATAGTCTATATTAAGTTTACAGCTAGCAGTACCTATGGAGAGATCTCGATAGGGTATGGCGTACATGGCATAACTCTACGGATACTGCGTGAATGCGGGCGTGCAAAATAGGCTGTTGACAAGGGTATGGCCCTAGCTAAGGCTGCTAGCCACAGTCTATTCTTGCCTCGCGACCTAACCTACCTTCGACTACGATTTTGCTCGTGTCACGCGGGATCTTGTTGATACGTAGAAGCGTGTCGATTTTAATAAACAGGAAGACATTGGGAAACTGTCGTTACAGGGCTATCGCTAGGAAGAAGAGGGCTGTTACGAGGCGCAAACTAACTAACGTTAACGGCAACCATGTGCGCTAGCTCGAGGATGAATTCAAAGATAATATGTACCTCACCAAGATCGACAGATGCAAACTTCACGAAAGATGGTTTGACTCCAGTATCGTTGAATGGCTCCTCCAGCTCCTCGAGAGATCAAGTACAAGTTCGTACACCGATAAGACGACATAATGACAGCCAAGCTCATTAACGAGACTTAGTAGTGTAGTGAGGCAGCATCAGTTACGAGGGTCACTTGCTTACCTAGGGTCTACTTAACGTTAAATTAGAGACAAGCATCGGCTTCACGCTAATTGTTAACAAAATTAAGCTCGCCCCTTAACCCGAGTCAGAGTTACCTTACTTTCTACAACAAAGGAAAGGCCACGGGCATTATTTTCCTCGAAGCGGTCGCAAAGGTACATTACGAGAAAAAGAGCCTTATAAGTAATCTTCCATTTCCTGGGCCAAGCTTTCGAATCCCTGTCATTGCTACAATCAGGCCTCAGCTTACCGTCGAAGGCGTAATGGACACGTTGCTTTCGATGGCAGGTGTGGTCGAGAAAAAGCTCGATATTGTCAAGTGGGAGGTAATTAATTATCATTTTCCTTTCCCTCTACTTGCCCTCTCCTTTCTCGCTTCGGCGTGGTTAAAAATTACCCTCAGCCGATAATCAATTGCTTGTTGTGTCTGTTAAGGTCTGGCAAGTCGTTTCAGCTGCGAAGTACAGCGAATACAAACCAAATAGCATTAACAATAACAACGCATGTCTCGACCAGATGGGCGACTTTGGAGACCTGAAGAGACCTGTCCCCACGCTGGCATCGTGGTCCAGGGAGACGTCACGTCCAAGTTGTCGCCGGCCACTGAGTTCGGCATCTACTTCGACAAGAAATGAAACGTCGACCCAGCTGCAGCGGCAGTCGTAGAAAAGTTTAGCTGAATGACTAAATTCACGTCAGGCATATAGACTACAGCAACTTGTCCGTTCAACTCTGGCCTGGACGTTGGCGCCCGCATCTTCGGACGGGCACAAGCACCCCAAGTATAAGGGCGGCCAGGTGGTGAGTACGACATAACACCGAAATGGCAAAGGCAATCATCAAGGGCGGATCGTGTCTGGACCTGGAAACCATGCCAGCAAGGCGAAACCTAGTCTAGTCCTACCAGACAAAGGTGGCGCGGACGACAACGTGTCATCGGAGTCAGAAGCTATGCATCTAGAGCAGCGGTCCCCCTCTTTGGAAATGCCGGCGAATTAGGCCTGGACTAGAAGCGACAAACATGCCTTTAAAAAGGAGGGGAAGCGTGTGGGGCCCAGCATTGAGCATTCCTGTCGACAACTTCTTCTGTCCTCCGACACCAAGTGAAGATGATGCAGGAGGGGTAGCCCTTATGCAAAGGCATATATCGCTTCCCTCGGCGAGGCTGATAACGCAAGAACTCCGATGCTCAGAAAGTCGTTGGTCGCCCAGGAACATGTGCATTACAGCCAAAGAAGGTATAGCCACCATGATTAGGGCAATAGCCCGGGAGATCCGTTCTTGCATCGTCTAGAGCAGAGGGCTCGAAAGGGTGTCAGCGCCTGCAAGATACCGACCTACTTTGTTAACTATCCCAGTCAGGGTGGACTTGCCCTTGGTAAAAAATACATATAGCTGGATTGATCCGGATCCATGTCGCGACTTCACTTGGGGTGGTCCATTAGCTCAACGCAGCACTGGCATGAAGTATAAATCTGAGCACATCCTCGAAGCCCAGATTGCGCACATTTTCTTCGATGAGCTCTCTGCAAAAATTGGTCTAGAAGATTATCTGACGATGCCGCCAGTCATTATACCTGTAACCATTGGTCAAGTCCGTAAGATGCTGTTCTGTGACTTGATCAGCAATTATTTCAAAATCCCCTCCTTCCTTGCGATAGCTCGTGGCCCCGTACGAACACCTCTCAACCACATGGCAGAGCAGCTTCCGTTCAACAGCAACAAACTGGAGGAATTCCTTTTCCAGAGGAAACCATCAACGGGCAAGCCAAGGTAGGCAGATAGGGCCGCAAAAATATATACAGCATCAAGGACTAGGTTAGCAAAAAGGTCGCTGACCCAAGCACAAACAGTGCCAAGCTCATCCTTGCGAAGTTGCGCCACGCGATGGGTTCCAGCTGGTATCATAATGAAAAAGCAATTCACGGTATCTTTAAGATGCAGGCAGCGAGGATTAGTGTAATGCTTGATCTTCTCGACACGAATCCCCTGAAGACTTACTCACCCGCGGGCACGAAAGTTTGGGAGAGGATAGAATTGATGGTTGAGTGGGAAACGTTCGTGAAGGGCTAATGCACAACCATGAAAAGCAAAATTAACGACATTGTCGAGAACTTCCTCCTTAAATTAAAAAAAAAATCACTGGTCCACAAAGATGATCAAAGACAATCAAGGACGAAAATGTGGAAGGTTCGAATAATCCAAACGCAGAAGGACAAGAAAACGGGTTGGGATTTGATTGATGATATCGAGGCGTTCAATCAGGGATGAACCGCACTCCCTGCCTGAATAGAGGGGCTTTGGAAGGCATAGTGAATGCACGCACATCGGGAGGAAACTTCAAGATAGTCAAACCGACCAAGATCTTCCAACCTTGTTTCAAGTAGCTTTTCCCATTTAGTTCTCTACCCCGCCATCGCGGCAATAAGAATGTGATTGACTTGCTAATTAAGTTCGTAGACCTAGCCTTAGTTCACGCATAGCACTCTCATTCCGCAGAGTCAAGCCAGCCGAGGAAAAGAGGACTTAAAAACGAACAAGAGGGTGGTGCAGCGAGGAATCAAACCTCGGCCCTAGTCCCCTACACTATCCTCGAGAATACGAACACATTACTCGTCGTTTTATTAGAATCTAACCCGAACATAAACTGGCTCCAGTGGCGTCCACTGCCCGGCCTCGACGTTCCCGCGGATCTTGCTACGCATGACTTCCGATAGCTTTGTGAAAAACATTTACTCCGCCATCCACACCTCCTTTTTGGGCGTATGCGTCCTTCCTAGCGCCCCGTTGCGGTACGGATAAAGCCCGAACCAGTTGAGGAGCGAGAAGTGCTCGTCGTATAGAAATGCAAACAAATCATCCATTGCCTTATCCATCTGTGCGCGATGCAGATCCGTAACCCCGGATCGTGCCTCGACCCAGGCCCGCGCCTCCTCGATGAAGGCCCGCGTCTCGTCCCGCGCGCGCTCGTGGTGCACGAACACGGCGCCGAGCATGAAGCGCACCATCACGAAGAAGTCGACGATCACACCACGTGACTCCAAGAGAGACCACTCTCCCGGCTGCTGAGAAGAAGGCAGTCTGCCTTCAGTCTCAGGGAGGACCAGCAGCCAGCGTACCACTTCCAGCGCTGTCTCGGCGACGAAGCCGTCCGTGTACCACACGTCTGTGCCTACGTTGCAGAAAGAACGGGGACCCTGATCGAGAAACAGCAGGATGCCAAGCGCGAGCTAACGAAAATGTCGAGGCTCCTGAGAACAGGAAACAATGCATGGACTTCTCGGCATCGGTGTGCGCCTCACCGGACCTGTTATGCATCTACCGCGACAACACGTACCTAGCTAACAGTGCGTGCTGCGCCAGTCAGGCTTCCAGCGACAACTCGTACATCGACTTCGTGCAGTTCTTGCACTCAATCTACCCTGACGGCACGACCGACGTTGTAGATTCCCCGTGCAGCGACGGCGGCGTGCCGTCATCATCCACATTAACCAGCCTGACAGCTGGGTCGTTTACTACAGCAGGCTCCTCGCAGGCCGTGCAGGGTAATACGACGAACTACTCGTACTGTGTATGTCAGTGGCGGCGGCAGCACCAGCCCGAGCGGTACCATGATCGTGGGTGGCGTGCTTGGCGCGCTCGGCGCGTTACTCTCTAGCGCCCTGGCCAACTGGATCATCATAAAGAGGTGTATGGCCGCGGCAAGAAAAGGCCAAGATGGCGGTCAACCCCTGGACGTACCCGACGGCACGAGATTTAGAGCACCACTATCACCCCGAGAAAGGGGCTGTGGTATTTGTCGTACTTGGTGAAGGTCGAGCGCCGGCAATGGGATGGCGTCTGGTTCAAGCACTGTATTCGCCGATCATTCGTCGAGGCCAGACTTTGCATGAAAACTTAAAATTATGCGTACCAAGACCAGGGCAAGCAGGGGTCAATACAGTACGAAGGGGGGCTAGAGAAGAAATAGATCCTTGAATGCACGGAACTTCAAAATCTCAACGACCCGCCTACCTGTCAGCGTTGTGTTTAAAAGCTGGGCTCCAAAGGCTTCATCTACCTACCAGACTGTCCTTTTCCTGTTTACCAAACCTCTTTAACGCACTGTGAGCACGTGCTGGAAGTCGCCCACGATGGTTCTTTTGACCCAAGTTCTTCTCGTACTTCTACTCCAAGCCGTCACCGGCGCCTCCGGGCATGCGATACATCCCTCGCGCGACCGGTCAAACATTCGGGCGGAAACCACATCCCCGCTAACAACCTGCGCATTATTTGAGAGGTCTGTTCTAACCGCCAATGATACCCTGCCGGTCAATGGTACGGAACCGGATCCAGCATACGATCTCAACCCACCAGGGAATGGTACTCTAGCACCCCCTATCCCGCCAGGCCCGCCTCCAGAGATCTTCCTCCCACAGCCCGACGCGGGGCCTGGCGGCAGTACCTACAGAGATTCGGCCCACTTCCGGATCTTCTACAACGCCACCAGAAGCCCGATTTCCGACGTTGACGAGGCCCTCAGGACGCTAGAGGGAACCTTTGACTGCCTCATCGGCGACCATGGCTGGCGCTCCACAGGCTTGTCGTACTACCTCAATCGGGGTTACCCGGGCCAGGAGCGGTTCAGCAATTACTACAAGACAAACATTGACGCGGTGCCCGAAATCAGCGGCGGCCAGGTCGGAGGCGTGATGAACGTAGCAAGAGAGCAGGGCGTCTCCTGGATCCAGGTCGCGGACATCTACCTGAAAGATGCATCTCTCATAAGCCACGAGTACGGCCACGCGCTGCATTACCACCAACGGACATGGGAGCAAGAACAGAACGCTAGATCATGGTGGGAGACAGTCGCCAACTGGGTCTCGGACATGTACGTCATGTCGCCGCTGTGCGAAGCCGCCAGGGCGAGGCAAAACCAGACCGGGCGGGATTGGTCCACAAATATCGAGCTGGGAAAGGTCGTGGGCGAGTCGTACCGGGTCATCGTCGACGCTACCCCCGACGGCACACAGAACTACTACCAGGCGTGGCCTTTCTTTACATACCTTACCAACAACCCGGATAACATTCCTGGCTTGGGCCCCGACGCCATGAGGCAGCTGATGGTCCAGTATCCTCATGGCGCCAATGAGACCCCTCTCCACACACTGCAGCGCGTCCTCGACAGCGCCCCGGGCAGCAACAACATCACGGTCGGCGAAGTTGTCGGCCGCTACTGGACCCGCATGGCACACGTCGACATTGGCCACGCACAAGCAAAGCAGGCCTGGCTCGGCCAGCGCTGGTGGATTACGTTCGATAACATCGAGCAGACCGGGTCTGCCACTGGCTTCAACGGAACCGTCGTCAACACTTACAAGCCGAAAGACGGCCGCTCGGCGCGCTACATGGGTGCCAACATAATCCATCTCGCCCTGCGTAGAACAGTTCAGTCGGAGGAGGTCACGGTTCGCGTCAAGATTAACACCCCCTACTCGAGCGGTTCCTACACAGCCGCCATGGCTGTACGGAATGCCAACGACGGGACAGTCCGCTACGTCGAGCTCGTCGACGGGACCGGGTCTGTGACGGCCAAGATCAACGACGACGAGGTTGCTCTAGTTATAACAAACACCCCACGGAAGCTAATTATGTACGACGGCTACCAGGTGAGGGGTAACCAGGTAGATATAGGGATGGAGTTTTCCTTTGAGCTAAGTGGCGCGGCTGTTCTCCCATATTGGGGAGGGAGCGTAGAGTAGTACGGTAAATAATAATAAGGGGGAAAATAGGTCAAAGATAAATACAATAGAGGTTACCTAATTGCGAGACAACCCTTAACGTAAGACATAGCTAAAGTATCCCTAGTAATTATCGTTACGTACCTCCTTTTTATGGTGTGATAGGGCAGGGCGGACAGAGATCAGTGATTTCCTTAAGTCATTCATGCATTTGTTAGCTAGTTTCGACTTCACGATGATTTCCATAGTATACATGCCACTCAGACACCACTAATCACATTACAATTTTGCACCCTTTTTGAGATCACTAATTCCACCTCTATTGTCTCAAAACCTTTTGCTATTCTATTTAGAATGCCCTGATTATAAGAACCCCAAGAAAATCTGAACCTTCCATTCGTTGTTGGTATAGTTGGCCCCCCCACACACAGATCTCGCAAGGTGCACGCACCTTGCGATTCCCCTCACTCTGCGCGTAGTGCAGCACACCGGACATTCCGCCGACACTGGCAAGCGGTGACTCCCTTCGGTTGGTTAGTTTGTTTTAGCCACGATCAGAGGGATCCTCACCCGCCCTAGGACACTGTTTTGAGAGAAGGCATAGGGCTTAATTAACTAGAAGAGCTATAGAGAACACGTCGTTTCCGAGATCTATAGATACTTCGACGATAAATCAGAGCAAGGGCATCATTTGACATTGATACAGGACAGTGCAATAGAGTATACAGCGAAGGGCACGAAGGCAGACCTCAGCCGCTGTGGAGTCGGTATTGTAAAGTGGCCTTCCTACTCCCCAGACCTCAATCCCATTGAGACTCTCTAGTGTAACACAAAGGACTGGATTGAGATACCTATATAGGAAAGAGAGGACATTAGCTATGATGAATTGCGGAAGTGGACGGCTGAAGCCTGGGCCGCGATCCCTCACGACGACATGATACAGCTGATAGCAAGTATGCCGCTAGGTGTCAGGCTGTGATCTTACCTCCGTAAGCTTGCACGAGGACCTCGGGGCTGGTTACGCCAAGCGTGCGAGAATCAGCCGCTCGCCCAGCAGGCTGAGTAGGCCCAATCATATCCTAGTTACAATATATGAGGGCTGCATAACGGGCCCGGGCACGAATTGGGTGTGTGGAACCAGGGTAGTACTGCGGTCAGCACGGCGAGGGGGCCCAGAGTAAAACTGGCGCATTTCCGGCATTTTCTCCTCTACACTACCGTCAGCACAGCAACGAAAAAGCCGGAAACGTGCCAGTTTTACTCCGGGCCATTCCGCATAGATAACGAAACTTAGAAGACAAGGGTACACTTACAGAGGTACGTTTCAAAAGTCATAAGCCAGCGCTAATTTAGCTGTGAGATTTCAGATGCAAAAGTGCCAAGGTGTTTTATGTGGGTCCTGCAGCGAACAGGCCTTGTCATAGGGTACCTAGCCCAACATTGCTTCAGGGGGATCCAGAGCTCTCGTTAAAGTAGTGCGAGCCTTTGGCTGTTGTGGCCCACTCCCGGTCGAGCACCTCCGTCTAATAGCAGCCACACCCTTCAGCTTCCACACTCGCTTTGCGCGGCCTCCCTCTTCCTTATTCTTCTTTGCGTCTATGCCTTCGTCGCGTGCATGAGCAGAGGGATCGTCCGGGACCAACCTATTGCTCCGCAGATCTTTCTGAGTTGGTCGTAGTCTCTCGAAGGAAACGAATCCAGATCATCGAGCCTTGCGGGAGGACGGAGTGCAGTGCAGATAAACCGACGCTACAATGGAGGTTTTCCACCCACCAGATGGGCTCCAAGTCGACGAGAGTCGGTACCCCTCGCCTCAGCATCAGCACCAGCAGCAACAGCAACAGCAGCAGTATCCTTTCCTCCACGGCACATCAAAGAGCGACCTACCGGCATCAACGTACCTGGGGACCCCTTTCCCAAATACGGGCTACACTTCCTTGCCCCAGGTTGCGCCTCCTCCGCGGAAACAGCGTGGCTGGCTCCTGCCGGCGCTCCTCGGCGGTCTGGTCGCTGCAGTTGTCGTCGGGTGCGCTGTTGGCGGCGGGCTTGGCACGACGCTGGCGAAATGTCAGAGGTGGGCAAGGCTTTTCTTTTGCTGACTTGAGGAAGATCGCTAACGTGGTATGTGGTGCTTCTCTCCAGCCAGCTAAGTTCCCCAAGGCCAACCGACTCTCAAAGCCCGACCAATACCAGCGTCCCAGCGATAGCATCGTCATGCCCTAGCCTATCTGTGCCGCTACCGACGACGAGCGATGGCCTGCTAATGGACTACGACGCGCCAACGGCTGCCGAGGTTTACAATATCAAGGTCGACTGCACAGCGCTAACCTCGGCGGCCCAAGTAAACATAGAGTTCGGCGATAAGTACGTAGTGCGCTGCTCAGTGGATTACCCGGGGGGCTCGTACACGGATGGCGGGGGCGCTAAGTTCCGCCTCGAAGACATTGGGGCGCTGAGGGCGTACTCGTTCCAGGACTGCATCGATGCGTGCTCGGCGACATCGAGGACAGCATACTTGCGGGACATGGGGGTCGAGTGCAAGTCTGTCACGTTCGGCTTGAAAATGCATGGCACAAACTCGAATTGCTGGCTCAAGAACGGGACGCTGATCGATGGGCAGGGTAAAGCTGACAAGCAGTACGTGAGCGCACGGCTAGTGTAAGACCGTGTGGAGGTAACGGTGCGGGACCGGCTCGGCACTATCCCGGGCCGGGGCATGCACTTAGCCACAGCCGGGCCTCGGTAGTAAAACCTACTGTCACGATCCGACCTTTGGGGTCAACCGTGGGTCGGGCTTCGGGGGTTGCTATCCTAGGAAAATAGGTAAAGCTTTGATAATACTACTCTTAATTAACTAAGTAACAAGTTTAAGTGAAGAGTAAGAATAATACTTAGATTAATCGCTGAAGTATAAAGGTAAACACCAACTATCTAGGAAATCCTCCTGTCTATATACTCCTTTGTCCTGTATCGTGCTGATAGTCTATTATCGTCTTACGATAACTTCCTATCGGATGGCCGAAAACTCCTTATCGGGCGGCCGACTGCTAAGCGTCGGCTCCGTTGTGCCTGATAACTAAGGTTCCTTGCTTATGTAACTTGTCCTGTGACCCTTCGTAGTCCTGCCCTTGTCTATGGCCCGGTGCTGCGGCCTTGTTTGTGCTGTCCGTCAGCCTAAACAATCCCCTGCTAGTCGTGGGTCGTTACAGGTAGACGACTAATTGAGGTCTGGGAAATAGACGAGAGTAAATCTAAGGAGCTACTTAAGGAGAAGCTCGAGGAGGGTGGAATTAAGGCCGACGACTTATCGGCCCTTTCGTCTCGACTAGAGTATCTACCGCTTATATTAGTCCAGGCCGCCGCCTTTAAATAGGAAAAGCTAGTATCCGTTAGTAAGTACCTCTAGCTATTAGGCGGGGGCGACCAGAACCTCGTAGATCTACTTAGCGAAGAATTCGAGACGGTCGGGCGAGACTCGGAGATGTCACACGTAGCAGGTGGGCAACCACTGCGCCAATGACCAAGAGGTCGGAATGCCGTACTTCGCCAAGTACGAAACTGCCCACTACCCTACCCTATATAGCCACGTGTGACAGCTTTTCTAGGGCTAATAGGGAGATACCGAAAAGTTCTAAGCGTAGGCCGTAGACCTACGAAGAGCGTTATCGGGACCGGAGCATCCACATACGCTAACTAGCACGGGTAACCTAGCGTCGACGTACCGGAACTAAGGCCGGTGGGAGGAGGCTGAGAAGCTGTTTATGGAGGTGATAGAGACTTTTCAGGCGAAGCTCGGGGCCGATCATCCCTTGACACTGAACAGCATGGCTAACCTGGCGTCGACGTACTAGAACCAGGGCCGGTGGGAGGAGGCCGAGAAGCTAAAATACAACTTCACATCATTGCCACTTCTACAATACCCATTGAACCCCATGCATCGCGCATCAGAGGAGAATGCGAATACGCTAATAAATTGTACTTTGTCACCATATTATGACCAAGACAGATCTTATCCTCATACTTCACCTCATCCATGACCTGACAAGCACAGACTGTGCCATTTGGTAAGATGATATACTTAGCAAACCCAGGCCCGTACTGCCAGACCGGGCAGGTCATGATGGTTAACGCCTGAGTAGTGATACCTTGTCCTCCGGCATTGGCAGCTGTTTGTTTTTATTGGGTAGTGGGAGGCTGTGGCTGACATCCGAGGCTCTTGTACCTGACACAGAATCAACGACGCGCAACTCCTCGGCTACGCCAAGCTCGCTGCAGGCGCGGCCGCGACGGTGGACGGCAAGACAGTGGTCGGCGGATCCGTCGCCTCGATCCCGCTCGCAGGCGCCGCTTTCGTCCCCGCTCCGCCGGAGGAGTGCACCTCCTGCTGAAGCAGCTGTTTCCGAGCTAGCGAGGCCATCTGGCCCCAAGACGACGCTGACTCTATTTAGACAGTGAGCAGGGGCTACGCAGGGACCTGTGGTGCTCTGAGTTAAGAAAGGATAGTAGGGGAATTCTAGTGCGATGTGAGGAATATTGACGGTTAGGCTACCGGAGTGAAATGGGTTCACGCAGGATATACTGAGCTTTGTTTGATTGTAGCGTTGTCGAGAGGTATGAGACTCTATAATGGACCCAAAACGTGACGGTTAGCTCTTTTGCTCGTCAAGACTCTGATTGGCTTTGTGATCCGTGACCGCAAGATCGGCAGACATTACTGCCGAAGCACACCAAGAACGACTAGTACAACCTTAAATCATGTCACGACTCATCTTTTCCATGTCAGTGGTTTCAGACATAAACTAGCCCCAATTCTCTCGAGATAAATGATCTTGCTGCCAATTTCTGACTGCGCTCTCGCCTGTCAATATCATGCCTAAGCTTTCTAGTAGCTTCCTGCACTACCACAGCTCTCTGCCTAGCCTTAGCCGGCAGTTTCGGTCTCGCTCTCGGTGGTGCTCAAGTCTTTTTCTCGGTCTTATTCTCTATCTCGGTCGTTGCGATGTCCCGCACCACGTCTGTCTGTGCGTGTGCCGGTGTGGCTGCTGCCCTCTCCGTGAAGACAAGCTCGAGCTTGGCGTTGATGAGCGTAAACATGTCCTTGGACTCCTCGAGAAGCTCCCTGCCCGTCTCGCCGGGGGCCAAGGCGACGTTAAAGTTGAGCAAGACCTTGGCGATGACGATGCGGAGCTTATTGAGGGCGAGTTGCTTGCCGATGCCTGGATTTTTCAACCACATATATCCCTTGATTAGTACGAATGCCGCTAAAAACATCTGTCGCCTCAAGGACGAGATCTGACGCGCGACTCACAAGAGAATTTCCCAATCGAGAAAGGGAACCAGGCGTTTTTGTTGAGAACGAGCTCCGGCTGGGACGTCCACCGCTCGGGGATGAACTCGAGGGGTTTGACGAACGCCCGTGGTGCTGGATGCCAGGAAGAAAACATTATCGTTAGTATAATTGGAAAACTTCTCAAAATAAAGATTCAGACCTACACCGCTGAATCGTATGATGCGGGCCAATGATCTTGACACCACCCGGCAGCCTGCTCCCCTTGATCACTACGCCCTCCTTTGGTGTATGCCTGTACACGCCTCCTGGCACGGGCGGGTGGAGGCGAAGCGTCTCGTTAATGACGGCGTTCATGTACGTCATACTCTGCAGCGCCGTGACGCTGACATCCGCGTCCGCCCGGATGCCCGCGGCCTCGAGCTCAGCCCTGACCTGGCCCGCGAGCTCGGGCCTAGCCGCGAGGTTGTAGAAGAGGTAGACGAGCGTGCTGGCCGTCGTGTCGCTGCCCGCCACGATGAGCAGGCGCGCGTCGCCCGCGAGGAGGTGGTCGTCGTGCTTCTTGCTAGGGAAGAACTGGCCCCCCTCGAGGAGGTGCGACATGACGTCGGGCTCGGCAGGGCGCGAGACGCGGCGCTCCGCGACGGCTTTCTCGGCGTAGATAGTGAGCTGCGCGAGCGGGTTGAGTGACTGGGGGATCAGCTTTGTTAGTTGGATTAACCAGGGCACGCTTGTGAGGAAGCCGCCCGACGCGCCGGCCGCATGCATAACCTTGAGATACTGATGCGAGCGGGCCTCGGCGAGGTTGTCAAACGACCGGCCGAATGCGAGGTCGCCTGTTTACGGGAAGAGTAAAGTGGTGTTAGTTACTGTGTGGGCATAAAATCCAGACAACGTATCTTTTCGGCGGGAGCTGGCATAGAATGGAATAGCGAGGCAAAAAGACATACCCATGACGTCGAAGCCGTACCACATGAACCAGTCGGTGGCGTTGACGACCTGGCCCAATCTCTTGCGGAGCTGCCCAATGAGGAGTTCGGCGTATTTAATGACGCGCGAGTCGTAGGCGCGCAGCGACTTTGTCGTAAACGCCTTGTCCCAGCCGAACCGCCGCCGCTTGTCGTGCTCGGCGCGGTCGCGCATCTGGTGTAGGCTCGTCATGGGGTGGCCGGCGTCGTACCCTAAGATATTCCAGCATGGTATTAGCTTGTGTCTCTTTGGGGGAGATACGTCTCACGTACTTACACTCTGCCTTTGTAAACTTTGTGTGCGTGTTATGCATTGGCTCGACAAGCTCCGGGTCCGACACAGATAGCAGGTTCGGGCCAACGCGGACATACTCGCCGTACTGCTGGTGCATGCGGTCCAGGTGGCGAAAGTGGTCCGTCTTGGGCGCCGTCTTAAGCACGCCCCAGAACTGCGAGAACTTAGCCCAGAAGGGGCCCGGGAAGCGCCGCAGCGGGTGGAACCAGGAGCGGTATACCATCATGCTCGAGTACAGCGCTGCAAAGTACGATAACCAGCCTACCGCCGTCGCGGCGAGGGCGCGGCCCCGTGTGAAGTTGAGAAACCGGACCAGCGTGAGAGCGATGGCGGAGGGCGCTGTAAGGACGACGAGAAAATAGAAAGGCGCGGGCTTGAGGTGCTCGCCGCGAATAAAGACAAGCCAGTGCGACAGGAGGCCGAGGATCATGCCTGGCACGGCGATCGCCCTGAGGGGCGCATCTTTGGCCGTCAGCAGCGCGATGCCGAGCCGTAGCTTCACCTCGTCGAGGGAAGGCATAATTGTGGTTGTGAATATATAGAATTGCCAAAAAGTAGATAGTGCAGATGGGCGCAGTCCTAGTCTATGTTTACGACGTACCGTAACGGCAATGTCGAGCATCGTATTAGAGAAATTACATGTGAGAGAGGCTGGTGACATTCCAGGGTTATATCAAGTCAGCACGCGGGCTGCAACATCCCACGCAGATCCAAGCTGCAGCAAGCACAAGTCCGACGCCTCGGCTCCGGCCATGGGGACGAGGGTTGTAGGGTTGGAGGGGCAAGGGGCCTGCGACGCGATGCAAGCATACGGAGAGACGGACGCCTTGTTGCACCGAATGCCCGCAGCTTTTAGTCCTCGGCTGCTGTGCTGTCAGTGGTAGGCGGGCGGGAACGGGGCGATGTGACCATGCCTGCCGCTGAACGACCCCGTGATGGCCAGGATCCTCCCCGAGCGACCTCGGCACGTTGGTGATCTGCGGCGAGGTGCATTCCCTAACTCGGTGTTTCTGCCAGCTGTCTCTGCTCCACCCCCGCAAAGCCCCAGCGGCGTCACCTTTACGACGTGGATTATCTGCCCCGTCCCTTACTGGTGCCACGCCCTACTTATCAGGCACACCATTGTTCATTCTACTCTGGCTTTACTCTGGCTCGCCGCAGAAGTCGTGTGGCCTGGTCGATCTCGGTGAGGTTCGTGTGTGCTTGGGCGATGGCACTGATGTGGATTCAATCTGTCTACAGGCGATGAGCCGTCTTGCAGGCACGAATGGCAATAGTTGGTACGCGCGGGGGGAAAAAGCACTAAAGCTCTTCCCACGGCGGCACAGAGGGAAGGAGGAAATGAACACTTCCCCCGCCACACTTGAGACGCAGCCCGAGTATCTGCCTTAGTAAAGACCCTTGCGTGGCTAGACATGACCGCGAGAGCGACATCAGAGGGTGATAGCCAATCAAGAGATTTCGATTTTGGACAGGCTCTTACAAGAGGGCCTAGTGTAGTTAGATTTGTTTGCGACTTCCTAACTGACTGACGCTGGACATGACCAATGATTATGTCATGAGCGGCACGGCGAGCTCCTCGATAGTCTGCACGACGCCGTTCTTCACAAATCCGACGACCTCGGCCGACGACTCGTCGAGGCTGGTGTTGCTCAGCACCTGGACGCCATCGGTCACTATCCAGTCGGCCTGCACGTCGCGCCGGGTATACTTGATCGCAACCGCGCCAGCGGGCCTCTCGAGAAGATACCCAGCCACTGCCGATGGACTCCCTCGACATGGAGCACCTTTACTCGAGCCTGGCCGAGGTCGGTCTGCAGTACGCTACGCCATTCAAGGCACAAGCCGTGCAGCGCCGTCTTCACAGAGCCACTGTGACGTTGGCTACGCCGCCCGAGTCGTCTACCTTGCACGCGTGCATGTACCCGGCGCCCGTTGACACGGCTGCTCAGGGCCTGCTCGCCGCCTTCTCCTTCCCCGGTGATGACCGCTTGGCCACGCTGTACCTGCCCACTCGCGTTGACTGTGTCCGCATCGTCCCTCCTAAGGAGACCTCCAGTGATGAGGTGAAGCAGGAGGATGAGGACCGGCAGCTCACTGCTGACGCAACGGTCACCTCGACCGCGGGATTAACCATTGTCGGCGACATTGACCTGTTTAACGCCGCGAATAACAAAGTCCGCGTCCAGATCCGGGGCGTCAGCCTGACGGCAGTGGGCTAGCAGCAGCGTGATCCCTGGCAGTACGCGTCGACACGATGGGAGCGGGACGCCGACTCAGGCATCGAGCCGGGGAACGTGACAGAGATTTCGGACGCCATCATGGTGCAGTACGAGGTGCTGTCGCGCGCATCGTACTTCTATCTGCGCTAGTTCCGCAACCTGCTTCCCCAGGAGATGATACTCATGAGCAAGGGTTACAAGCGCAACGTAAACTGGGCGCTCGAGGTCCTGCTCCCGCAGATCGAGGCCGGGAAGCACTCGGGCCTTCCCGGGTTCAAGCCCGAGTGGAAGAACGACACGGCCGAGATCATCCAGTCCTTGCGCGAGGAGAGCATCACTGCCCAGAAGAGCGACGAGGAGCGGTACCACTGCGAGATGCACTGGGACTTCCTGCGGTCTGTGGGCGACAAGATCATCACCACGAGGATCCGGATCGCAGGCCAGGAGCCCGGCCGCGCGGCCGAGCCGCACCACGCCTCCGGGTCCAGGGGCCACCCGGAGCACTTCAGCGCGCGGTCCCGCCAGGTCGAGCGCGATATCAAGAAGATGCTCCTGCTCAACGGGTACCCCATCTGATACGTCGTCCTATGGATCCCCGGCATCGCGAACCGCATCCTCGAGGCCTCGGGCGGCGCGACCGGCAGCCGCGTGCTTGCCATCCTGCAGGCCTCGACGCAGTACATTGGGCTCGCCAACGCGCTGACATACGGGCTGAACCAGCAGTGGCGGCGGTGATGGTGATGTTTTCGGGGGCATTTTCTTTTCGTGTGTCGACAATATTAACTTAGTACTGCACTAGATCACTCTTTTGCAGACATTTCTGCATGTCTTTGCCGGGCAGTTACACTTGTGACATCGTAGCTTGGATTAACCCTTTTAAATTTAAGAGACCTCCTCTGAAATGTTAATGACTACAGTCCCAAGGAAGCTCTCATTAGAATTGAGTGTGATTCGGATTAGCCATCAAGTTTCTTTTCCTTCTTGAGCGGGGCCTGCTTGCAGTTATGGTGGCTTTCTTGAAGCATGACTGAAGCATGACTACCATTCCCTGATCTCCATCGATATCACAAACATCGTGCTGCGTTTCGTTTGGCTGTGCACACAAGGGTATCAAGGTCTGCTAGATTCACGCTTGGTCTAACCAAGCCAACAAACGTGAGCTTAAGCGCGCTCTACCACATGGAAACGCGCCAGCGGCTGTGATTATTCCCCAGGCGCTGTTATCCGAGTCATTCGTCTCGTCCCACATGGCTACGTCTGCTTAGGCCTCTGGGAATTGCGACGACAACGACACGAGGGAAATTGCTGACCGCTGTTGACTTACAGGCCTCGTGCGGTCACATCATGGTCTCTGAACGAGCATATGATTGTCAAGGAATGGACCAAACTGGATCCGAAAAACCGCGTCCATCACAGATGCACCGCCGTCCTCAGACCCCCGCCACGCCTCGGCACGTGGTATTGACTTGAGCTCAGAATGACCAGCCAGATAGTTGCTCAGCCATCTCGTCTATGCCCCGTGTGCTCGCCTTCAGATCATCCCAACTCGCGCCCTGCCCCTCCGCACGCGCACCAGTATTCGCCCTCATCTTTTCTTGTTGTGCTCTATAAACGTCCCTGTGATGTAGCATCTCCTCCGTCGAAGGAGCAATGTCGTTCTCTGGCGTCTCCCCAGGAGCGACTGCAAGAACCAAAAGTCAGTAGACCACGACTCGACGCTTTATCGACAGAGGGGAAAAGACAAAACATACCATATTTCCTACCAGTGATACCAACTACAGCGCAGCACGCCTCGAATTCATCCATAGTTAGCGTGGCCACGATGCACGCTTCGGGCACCCATCGCTCGACCATCCAGTGCGAAGGAGTGGCATGGCGGATTCCGTTCGGGTGTGCCCTGCAATACCTCTTGCGGCCGGCCTGCTCCACGAGGTCGGTCGACCGCGTGAACGCGACATCCAGTTGCCTGAGCTTGCTGGGGGAAATCACATACACCACGTCGTCGTCGGCGGCGGCGGCGGCGGCCGGCGCGCGTTGTGAGACGACAAAGTTGCGGATCCGCCGGGGGCGGTCAGACACGGAGATGAAAGGCGAGCTGCAGCTGACACCCTCGAGGTGTCGTAGCGCGAGGTCGCGTGCGTCGCTGGGCATCCCTTTGCAACACTGGTGCCAGGCTCCGCAGAAGAGACCGACGCCTGGCACGTGCTCGGTCAAGTTTGACAAAGGGCGGTGGTATCGGTAGAATGGCGTCTCGAAGGCCGCGAATGAGGGGCCCAGAATCCGAAAGTACTGTGCGGCAGACAGCTCCAGGATCGAGATGAGCATCTGGCTCAGCATTGATCGGAACCCGGCATTGGGCTTCTGCAGCACCAACTTTCGCTCGTATAGATCGATGACGTCTGGGAGCAGAGACCCGACGATGCGGAGTGCCTGTAACAGTCGTATATCCCCAGGTGCAGACGGTCGAGGCTGATAGTCAACGTTGGTGAGAGCCCGGCCGAGGAACTTGCCGAGGAAGAGCTCGTGGCGGACGGCTAGCGTTTCACGCTCGACTGAGTCCATCGGGATCTCCTCGAACCACCGTGTTATATACTCCTCGTTGCTTTGTTCCGGGCGTCGCACATGGGGGATCTCGCGCCGAAGTAGTGTTAGTGACCTCAGGCCGTCATCGTCGCGCATCCAGTCGGCGACGAGGAAGTCGTGGGAAAACTGGGGGATGGGCTTGGACATTGCTAGCACGTGGGCGTCTTGGTGTGTGTGGTTCTAGGAAAGAGAAGATGCCTTGGGGGCTAGTTGCTAGCCACGGATCATAGAGATTTGGTAGTCCCGGCAGTTAGGGTTAAGTTTGCGGAGAGAGTATACTTAAGTATTAAGGGGTCTAACCGTGATACGTCGCGTAAGCCCCACTAGGTATAATATAATGTTACGTAGGGATAACAGTTTAATGTTCGAAGCGTATAAGATGGATCATTGAGAAGGGTTGATTGACATTCGTCTAATTATAAAAAGGAGAAAGCCAAGAGAATGTGGGAGAGCTCCAAAGCTGGGGTTATATGCTCGAACGGGCACCCTAAATACTTACTCAGCTAGTTTAAGCTCACAGGTACGTACCTTCCGTGCTCCACGTTACATATGACTTACATTAGCTACGTATTATATCGGTTCATTTATGCCGCCGAGATTGGTTATGATCTACTAGTGTTAGGCCCTAAGCACATAGTGCCCCGTGTTTGAACGAAGTGAAAACTAAGGGGTTAGCTTGTCGCCGAACGGTTTGCGGGTGGTTCATCTAGGATAGGAAATTTAAGTAAAAGCATTAGAGCGATCCGTGCCATCCCTATCTAGCGTTAGCGATAAGGAATTTAAGCGCCTTAGCGTCTTGGTAGCCCCCTTTAAAATCTAGCTATATAGGGCCGCGTGCATGCGTCGGTAGCCGGCATTAAGCGCGCTAGGCCGTCCCGCCTTCGACGACTATAACTACTTTAACGGCTATCTTACCCTAGATTTATAAGGTAGGTATGTAGCTATTAAGAAGCTTACCCTATAGATCTAGGGTAGGTAAGTAGGTAATAAGTAACCTACCTTATAAATATAGGGTAAGTAAGTAGCTATTAAGAAGCCTACCTTATAAACCTAAGGTAGGTAATTATTATACGTAATAGGTAGGTAACTACTACGCTAATAACTAAAAGGTTAAATACCGTACTTACTAAGTACGGTACTACTACTATTAGAAAACTTAGTACCCTACTATTAGAAAACTTAGTACCCTCGGAGGGTACTAAGTTTTTTTAGGAGAGGGTACTAAGTTTTTCTAATATACTATAGTACCCTCGATTTCTTCTATGAGACCCTATATTGAAATTAATATAGCGTATAGAGGACACTTAGATCTACAAAATAGCTTCTTTACTTTTTCTTTAGACCTAGTACTTATAGAGTTATTAGCCTTAGAAGCTAACCCTGACTATTATTCCCCGTGGAGCAAGAGGGACGTTTCCTCTTGCTCCGCGCCCTGATTGGGTGCACCGCCCAGAAAAGCGGGCCCGCGGCCTCTTGCTCTAGGCGGGGCCCGGTAGGGCGCGGCCTCTTACTCCGGGCGCTAATTAGAGCCAGGACGAGCGGGGCGCGGTCTCTTACTCTAGCGGGCTAGGGAGAAACCCGCTAGAGTAAGAGGACGCGGTCTCATACTCTAGCTTAGGGTAAGGGCGGGCGCCGGGCCGGCCCCGACCCGGGGGGGGGTAGGGTAAGGCGAAAGTTAAAAAGTACGGAAAGTATAAGGTCTACGTAATACGGTAGGCATAGTAGGAAAGGGGTCCGGGTAAGAGAGGAATAAGGAGAGGGAAAGGAGGGCGTCCTATTTAGTCTATAGCTACTACTACTATTTCGTAATAGTAATAGTAGTAGTAGTAACATATATATACGCGCGGTTATTATATATTATAGTAGTAGCTATACTAGCCGGACGGGGAAGCGGTACGAACGACGAAGCCGACGAGGACGCGGCGGCTATCGCGCTATACGAGCCGGCGCGCGTTCTTATATACGTCGACTATAAGGCCGTAGTCCGACCTAGGCCGAGCGTCGCCTAGCACTTTAGGAGGACGTACGAGATTAAGGGAGACGAGCTATAGGGGGTTCTCGAGCTAGCTCGGGCTCTCGCGGAGATAGTAGCCGGCGATAGCGGGCTATAGGACCCGCGCGTAGTAAAGCTCCCGGCGGACGGTAGCGAGCCGATCCCGTAACTTACGATCCGGGCTAGGCTACGCTATACCGCGTACCGCTATCTAACGACGAACGAGAAGCGGATGCGGTAGTACTAGAATACGGAACGGGCGAGGCTATAGCCGGAATACGATAGTTAGAGTAGCTAGAGAGAGGTAGCGGTCTAGTCGTTCTCGTTAGCTAGGTAGCTTACGCGGTACTAGGCCGTAAACGTACCGGTTCCCGGGCGACCCGGCCGAGGGAGAAGGCTCGAGCTAAGGCTAGTAACTCCGGCCCGGCCCCGCCCGGAACCCCGGCCCGTACGCGGACGCGGATTAGAAGGCCCGTCTAGTAGCGTACGAGGCTAAGGTCGTAGTAAAGGATATAGAGCGGGCCCGGACTATCGACTTCGAGCCCGGCGTTAACTTCGAATCGCCGTAGGTACGATAGATAGGCTAGGCCGCCCACTTAGCCGGCAAGGATATAGCCGAGCTACGGCGCGCCGCCGAGCCGGCTCTATCGACGAGGGAGCTCGCGAAGCTAAGCTAGACGGCCCGGAAGGAGAGAGAGGAATCGGAAGCGGCGCTCGTACGTCTAGGGTAGAGCTTCGACCGGGAGATCGAGCGGTATAGCCGGCGGATCGGCTAGGTCCCCGTCGAGACGCTCTACTAGCTAGCGAGTTACGACCCGAACCGACCGTCGCTACGGCCGTTTAGCGTAAAGTAGGAGGCCTAGACGATAGAGAAGTACCGGAGCTACTAGCGGCGCTATCTATACTACTACGTACGAGTATTCTAGCTTAGCCGTAGCGAGGCTAGGGGCCGGCATTAGGTTTAGTTTAACGAGAACTAGTAGGCGGCTCTCGAGGCTATCGCGGAGGCTCTTAACAGTACGTAGGATAGGAGCTCCCGGGTAGGCGGCGACGCCGCTAGCGACGACGATAGCGGCGAGGACGAGGATATTCTAGACGCCGCCGTCTTTACGCTCTATATTACGTCGCTTACGTAGTAGGTACTAGTACGGCCGTACGTTAACCCGCTTCTATACTTTACGATAGTACTCGTAATTAACCCCGTCCGATTACGGTTCTAGCTACCGGCCGAGTTTACGACGCTACTAGTAAGTCTAGCGTAGTATAGCCGGGTACTACTACTAGAGTACTTCTTCGAGGACGTCCCGATCTAGGAGGACGACGACGCCGGGGAGGCTACTATTAGAAAACTTGGTACCCTCGGAGAGTACCAAGTGAATTTGTATGGAGGGTACCAAGTTTTTCTAATATACTATGGTACCCTCGATTTCTTCTATGAGACCCTATATTGAAATTAATATAGCGTATAGAGGACACTTAGATCTACAAAATAGCTTATTTACTTTTTCCTTAGACCTAGTACTTATAGAGTTATTAGCCTCCGAAGCTAACCCTAGGGGTTAAGCTTAGGGTAAGCTTAGGGTAAGACTTAGGGTAAGGAAAAGTTAACCCCCGAACCTCTAAGTATAGATAACTCTTTACCTAGGATAGCTACGAGGATAGTAAGAGTAGATCTAGAGAGAGAATTAGTAGCTCTATATATACGTATATATATGTTTCTATAAATAGTACCTCCTAGTACGCTACGTACCGATGAGGTTAACCTTAGGGTAAGACTTAGGGTAAGGAAGGGGGTACCCTAGCTCGCTAACTAAGGACTTTCTAAGTTAGTATTTTTAGCTTATTCGATTCCTTCGGCTTATAAGTAGCTAGATATAGGTTTATAGCCTAGTACCTATACTAAGTCTAAAGTTATTAGCGTTATAAGATTTCCGTAACCCTAAGGGAAAAGTGGGGCCCTAACCCTAGACCTCCGTACCCTTAGAAAGCCTAAGTACGAATATCTTAGTAACTAGGAGAGCTACGAAGATAGTAAAAATAGATTTAGAAAGCTCTCTACTAGCTCTATACGTACGTATAAAGAGTTATTACTAAGTACTACTAAGTAGTACGCTAGGGCCCTTAAGGGTAAGTAAAAAAGTAAGCTCCTATCTCTTAAACTAGTATACTTTTAAGTAAATATTATAAGCTAGATCGATTCTTTAGTATATAAACACCCTATATACGAGTTTACTAAGCTTAGCTATAAGTATTACTAAAGTTATAGGGTCGAAGACTTTAAGCGTAAGGGTCTTTTTTAAAACTTAGGATTACTTTTAGAAAATAGTACCAAAACTACTACTTAATAAGTAAAAACTAAGACCTACTCTTAAGGTACGTCTAAAGTACTAAGAAGTAGTTAAAAAGTAGTTTTAGACTTATAAAGTTATTTACGTAGGGAGACTTCCTAATTAGGAAGGTATAAGCGGGGCTTCCGGATTAGGAAAGGATAAGCGTAGAATCTTCGAGAAAGTTCTTTTTTTTTAAACGGTTCTAGATATTCGTATATATCTAAGGGATAGATTCTATAAGGTTCTTTACTATTCTCTTTATATAAGGAGTAGATTCTAGAAGATTCTTTACTTTTCTAAGTTACGTAAAGAGTAGATTCGAGAGGGTTCCTTCCTATTCTACTTACGTAGAGAGTAAATTCGAGAGAGTTCCTTCTTATTTTACTTACGTAGAGAAGGATAAAGAAGGCTCTAGACCTTATATTTTCTAGAGGTAGATCTATCTATATAAACCTTCTTCTTTCCCTTAGAATATCCTCTCTAAAACTTCTTCCTATCTAACGATACCCACCTACCTCCCTACCTACGACCTACTTTACCTACGACTTACCTACCTACGACCTCCGTAACCTACGACCTCCGTTACTTACGACCTACTTTACTTACGGCCTACTTTACCTACCTACGACCTCCCTTACTTACGACCTACCTACGACCTTCCCTACCTACGACCTTCCCTACCTACGACCTCCTACCTACGACCTACCTACGGCCTCCCTACCTACGACCTACCTACGACCTCCCTTACCTACGACGTACCTTTATTAAAATGTCTTACATTTATAATAAGGAAGACTTTACTACTTTAACCCCTACTAAAGTAGTAGAGTTAGAGCCTAGCTTTTACTTTATAATAAAGAGCTAGAGCTTCTTATTTGTTCTACTTGTTCCTTAGCTATTATAAGTACTAAAGGAATAAGTAAACATCTAAAGGAGAAACACTCTAGTACTAAAGTTACTAAGGAAACCCTTAGTACTTTAGAATCTAATAGTATTAAAAGCTATTTAGATTTAGATACTAGAGTTCCTTATAATACCTACTACTTTAAGGATTTACCTCTTATCCTTAACGGGTATACTTGTTTTAAGTGTTCCTTTATTACTACTTCGTATAAGAAGTATAGGGAGCACTTAATTAAAGTAGAAGGTATTAAAGGAACTAGTACTAAGAAACGCGAAGATATTAGTACTACTCCGCTACAAATCCTCTATCCTAGCCTTAATAAGGGCTTATTTATACCTAAGTTACCGGACCTAGGTTTAAATACCCTTATAGAAGCTAGGGAAGCCTCCCCTTCCTTCCTTACTACTAGAAGAAGTACTAGCCCTAGCGCTAGCTCTACCTCTAGTACTAAGAGTAACGAAGAAGATATCCCTTCTAGTAATAATCTCTACCTAGATTATAAAACTAAGAAGGAAGAGCTTTCTAATAAAGCTAAAGAGATCGGCGAAGCTACTATTTCCGAAAAGGCTTTAAGCTCCTTCCTAAAGAACTCTAGATTTAATTTATTTCTAGAAGGAAGGAATATTAAAGACCTCTTAGAGCTTATAAGCCCTATTCCTAAGGAAGATATCTTACTAGAATCTCTCTACTCTATCTCTTATAACCTTAGTTATAAGATCTCTACCCTAATACCTAATATCCTTAGGTTTATTAGGATAGATATAAAGAGAGATTCTACGCTTAGTACCTTCCTTAATAATAAGGACTTTATCGAACTCGAATCGAATACGAAGAAGACTTACTTTAAAGTCTTTAGTAACTTATTAGTCTTTATTATACGGTTATATCTTATAGATAATAACCTACGACCCTCGAGTAATAAAGACTATATAAGTAAGGATATAGACTTAAGTATAGACCTTAATACGAATGTTAAGGCCTTACTCGAGAAAAACGAAACCTATATTCTCCGGAACGATAACGAGACTCTTAAGGATATAGAGACTCTTATTATCTATATCTTTAACGAGCTAGTAAAGATCCTATTAAGTTTACTACTCTTAAGGAGTTTAACTTATTTAGGAATCCTACTATTTCCTTCTTTATCTTAAATACTCTCGAACCTACCTCGTTCGTATTTAAAGATACCCGAGCTATAAGTAAACTAGCTTCTATCCTAATCTATAATACTAGGCTCTATATAATAGGGTACCTAAGTACTATAGAAGAAAAGGGAGAAGAGAATACTTATAACCTCGAAGAAGAGTATAATACCCTCTCTTCTAATTATTTAAAATCGACTTCTAAGAACTACTTAGGAGAGATTATAAATATTAGAAACTATACTCTTAAGATTAGTAAAGAACTAGTCTCTAAGAACCGCCCTATCTTAGAGCTAGACTCTAATAGACTTCTAGTCTATAATAAAGAGTACTCTATTACTAGTCTAAGTACCCTCTTTAAGGACTTAATCTTTAAGCTAAAGGATATCTTATTTAACGACTTAATAGGCTTAGATATTAATACTCTACCAGTATTAACCTAAGTACTATTAGAGATAACCCTTTACTAAAGAACCTCGACTACTCCTTACTAGATAGTCCTAATCTTATAGATTATAAGGACTACTTAGTTAAGCTAGTACTAGAGCCTAAGTCTAAGTTAAATAAGAGGTATATAAGGAAGGTTTCCGATAATAAACCTTACTTTAATATAAGTAATACTACAGTTTCTCTCTAGAAGAAAGGAATTTATAGAGCTACTTACCTAGCTCTATACCTTACTACTAGTAGCCCTTTACAGGAGAGGAGCTTATTAGGCTTACTTATAAGAATACTAGAGATAATATCCGGAATATTATCTTTAGTAAAGAAGAAGAGCTTATAGTAATAACTACTAGTTATTATAAGTCTTATAATATAACTAGGAAGGAGAAGGAGAATATTAGATTCTAAATAAGGATCTAAGTACTATCCTTATCTACTACCTAGTTTATATTATCCCCTTATATTCTTACTTTAATATCGAGTTCTTAGAGGAAGATACCTAAGTCCTTACTTATTAGAGAATAAGGGAAAGACTATAAGCTCTACTACTTTAAGTACTACCCTTTATAAAGTTAGCTCCTCTTACTTTAGAGAAGGCCTTACTATAAATCCTTACCGGCACTTAATTAATTATATAATTAAGGAGTACCTAGGATATAGTATAGACTTTGAAGAAGAAGACGAGAACGAAGAGGAAGATAATATAGTCGACCTACTAGCGAATCGATCTACGAAAGTAGGAAATCTAAGCTATAGTAGGGAGGTTAATATTAGTAGTACTAAAGATCTCTATTTAAGATCTCTAAGGCTATGTAAAGACTATTTTAAATTCTTTAAGATAGACTCTAATAGCCTTAGCGATTTAGACTCTAGTCTTATCTCTAATAAGAACTCCCTTCTCTTATTAGATAAGTCTAATAAGTCTAATAGTAGTATTCTCGATCTACTAGAGAATCTAAAGAACCCTAAGGTTAAGCTTCTAGAAGAATACCTTCGAGAGTTCTTTAAAGACCCTACTACTACTTTTAGAGATATCTACCTACCTAAAGCCCTAGAGCTAGTCCTTATTAATAAGTTTACGTACTTAACTTATATTAATAGGACGGGTAGCAGGAAAAGTCTCTTATTTCTTCTTCCTAGCTTTATTAATAGGAGTAGTACTTACGTAGTACCTCTAGGATAAGCTTAAAGGATAACCTCTATACTAGAGCTAAAGAAAGAAATATACCTACCTATATACTAGAAGACCTAGACTTTAGGGATTCTAGTACTATTCCTATAGGCCTTATCCTAGGGTCTATAGATAATATACTAGGTAGTAACCTCGAGACGTTCCTTAAGCTTAGTACTAAGAGTAACATACCTATTACTATCTTCTTAGACAAGTACATACCTTAATACTAGAGTCTAACTTTAGACCTATATTAAAGTATATAAATAGTCTATTAAAGTATAAGGTACCCTTAGTATTTATAAGCGCTACTATCCCTAGTCCTTTATTAGGATTATTAAATAAGGAGTTCTTCTTAGACCCTAAAGATAATACTATTATAAGAGGTCCTTTAAACCGGGAAGATATTAGCTATAACATAGCTAGTATTAACCCTAAGAAGGACCTTAAAGAGAACATCCTAGATGTTCTTAGTATCTTTAGGTCTAAAGGACTAAGCCCGAAAAGAAGGCTCTAATCTTTATTAATAATACTAATAGAGGTATCTCTCTAAGTAAAGACCTAGGGATCGAGTTTTACTATAGTAAGAATCTAATAAGGACTCTATACTTAAGGACTTCCTCGACCCTAGCTCTACGAACTTAGTTCTCTTAACTACTAGTAGTTTAAGTATCGGCGTCGATTTCGATATAATAGCCTTTACTTTACATATACTACCTCTTTATAGTCTTATAGATTATATCCAAGAGTCTAGTAGGATAAGAAACAAGGGATACTCTTATATCCTAAGTAATATTAAGCCTACCTATAGTAGTACTAGTACTACGTTAGTAGAGAATAATATTACTAGCTTAGAAGGAATTTAAAGCTTTAGATAAAGCTTATATTAATCTACTCCTTAAGGAGACTAAATGTCTTCGGGGTAATTAATAGGTTCCTAGACCCTAATACTAGCTACTTAGAGTGTAACCTAAGTAAAGAGCTACCTTGTTCTCTTTGTTTTACTAGAAGAGAAAAGCTAGACTCTAAAGCTATATTAGAAGAGGATAATCTAAAGACTATTAACCTAGGCCTAGCTACTCTCGAAGAGAAGCATAGGCCTAGAGAATAGCCTTTGTTTTATTTGTTTAGTCGAGTTTAATATAAGTAATAGTACTAGGCACTCTACTAGTACTTGTCCTTATATAAATAAGACTATAGGCTTTAAACCTATTCTAGACGTAAGTCGATTACTTACAGCTATTACTAGAGATAGAGGTATATTAAAGCCTAATTCGTGTTGTTTTACTTGTCTTTTTCCTAGTCGAATTTGTACTAGGCTTAAGATAATTAATAATAGCACGGATTGTTTATATCCTAAGACCTTATTTATAATACTTAGTATCTTACTTAGTAATATTATAAGGGACCTAAAGGAAGGCTCTAATAAGGTATCCTTATATTTTAGATTAGATATATCTAATCTAGGATTTCAAGAGCCTTTACGGCCGGTAACGTAGAGAAGATTTCTCGCTACCTTCTAGAGCCTACTCGGATCTATACTACGGATAGTACTAGACTTATAACTATTATAGATAAGTTTAGTACTAGTAGTATATTAGAGATAAGGGAAAAGGAAGAGGAAGAAGGATCTAGAGGTCTAAGGGCTCCTAATTCTAGTAAAGGTCTACGAGTAAACGACCTCGTACGCCTCCTAGGATTATAGAGAACCTAGTACTAAGTCCTAATCCTAGGGATAAAAGGTTATAAGGAAGGACTAAAGGAAATAAGGAAGAAGGAAACTAAGAAAGAAGGAAGCTAAAGAAGAAGGAAAGTAAGGAAGAAGGAAAGTAAGGAAGAAGGAAACTAAGGAAGAAGGAAACTAAGGAAGAAGGAAACTAAGAAAGAAGGAGGCTAAAGAAGATATAAATATAAGTAAAGGAATAAGAATATACGGGCTTACTTATTATAAAGTTATTATACGTAAGCTTAAAGGATTTATACTAACGTTAAGACCGGGACTACGGGGCCTTATATATCCTAAAGAGGAGATAGTCCCTTACGTGGGCTAGCCTAAATCCGGGACCTAACTAAAGGTTCCCTAAACGTTTAAGTAAATATAACTTTAATTATATATATAGTAACCTAAGGTTACGGGCCGATACCTTCCGTAAGCGCTCCGTACCCTTTCCGGAGGCGCTCCGTACCCTTCCCGTAGGTACTCTATACTCTTTCCGCCCTCTATTCCTTATATAAAGGGAATCCTTAAGGACGGGGTTCTAGTAATAATAGAAGGGTAAGGATTAGTTTATATCTTTATTCTATCTATATAGTTAACTTTAGTATTAGTTCTATACTTAAATATAATTCGTCCTTATTTACTAATTCCTCTTAAGGGCGTCCTAGCCCCGTTCCGGTCTCGCTCCGGCCCCGTCCCGATCTCGCTCCGCCCCTATTCCGATTTTACTTTATTATAATATTAGGAACCTTCCTTTCTACCGAATACCTAACTAGGTAGGCTACTACTTAAGTAACCTATACTATTATAAAGAGGTTATTACGGTTTAGGAAGCGGAAACCTTAAGTTATAAAACCGTACCTTATTATTCCTAAGTAAATAATAAAGCTACCATCGAGGAATTCTAACACAGCCCTCTACCCGGGGGTCTTCTCGCCCTTCGAACTTAAAATCACCTAGTAACGCCCATTTCCGAACCATAGCTAAAGAGTAAGGTAAACACCGACCCCGGCTAGTATACCTACTATCGGTATTATACCAAACCTCTACCTTAGGGCACCTCTTTCGTATATAGCTAGTAAAAGCTAATTGTCGGCCCCAAAGTATATGCTTTATTCGGGACCTTTTCGGGTCTACCGGTACCGGATCACAGTCCCAAATAATAAGGGCTTTTCCTCCCTCCTTTCTAGAGATAATAGCTACCGTAAAACAATGCCACGGAGCGTCCTCCCAGTCGTTTCCCATAGCCGTACCCGTAGGAATACTAAATAGGCCGATCCAAGTCGAATTCCCTTGTTTTCCACGGTTATAGAACGTACTAAATACGTCCCTATATAAAGCATCCGGTAGTTTACTTACTTCCCAAGCCTTTCTATCATCTATAGAGCTAAAAGAAATAACTCTAGGATGTATATAAGGCTTAGGAGATACCGGAAGCTTTAATAGGAAGAAGTATAAGTCTTCGGCTAAGGTAGTCGGGCTTATCGGACAGTCTTTAAGGGTAGAGAGGATAGTATCGAGGGGGAGGATCGGTAGAGCCATAGGTACGTCGGTTTCCTAGCTAATAGAAGGTTTAGTTAGCTAACGGTTTAGTAACGGGATTAAGGGAGCTTAAGGTTAAGTACTTTAGGAGGGAGGAAGAAGGATTCGAAAGGTAGTATCGAGAGGTAAGGTCGGAAAGGTTATAGGTACGTTAGTTTCCTAGCTAATATAGGGTTTAGTTAGTTAAGAATTTAATAAAGGAATAAAGGGGATCTCTTAAAGTACCTTAAGAAAGAGGAGGAAGGGATAGAAAGGAAAGAAAGTTTAAGTTTAAGGCTTAAGGGTAGGTAGGATTCTTTTAAACTTTAGAAAAACGGGGCTCTCTAAACCTTAATCCGCTTACTAATAAGGAACGTCTTATATAATACTTACGTTATATATATTATATAATATAACGACTTATATATCCTACGGTACTTACGATACCTAGCGCTAGTAAATAAGATACGTTATAAAGGCGTAGCGACTACGTTACGTAGGCGTAGCGATTACGTCGCGTTTACTTAATTTATATACTAGCCTTACTTTCTATCTCTCTCTCTCTCTTTAGTAAGGTTAGTTAGTAAGGACTAACTTTTAAAGTAACGATCTCTTAACGAAGGCGCTACTAGGGCGTAGCTTAATCGTAGCGTATAAAGTTTTAATCTCGCCCTTAAGGTACGGTTTTACTATATAAGTAATATATATATTCGCTTAACTTTAAACTAAGTATAACGTACTATTAATAATACTATTATATAATAAGGCTCTTTAAGTTTATACTTAAGTTACATAAATCTAAGGGATACTCTTCCTTACTTAAGAATAAAGGTACTTTTAAATATACTACTTAGATAATTAATACAGCTAGTAGGGTAAAGGTAAAAAATTATTTTATTATCTTATATTATAGAGAAAAAACGACGAGTATTATAGAGGTTTCATTTTTTTACTTAGGGCTAAGGTAAGTAAAGTAAAGGAGTTCTAAAGTTATAAGTTCTAGTATTACGTAATACTAAGGTACGCTCCTAAGCTACGACCTTACCTAGCGCTCCCGGGTAGCTTAGTACTTAACTTACCCTATACCTCCTAGGTAACCTAATATCTTACTTACCTTATATCTCTTAGATAGGTTAATACTTAACTAACCTTAGAGCTCCTAAGTAAGTTAATACTTAGCGTACCCTAGAGCTCCCAGGTAACTTAGTATTTTCCTTACTAAATAGGTCCTAAATAGCTTAATACCTAACTTACCCTAGAGCTCCTAGGTAGCTTAATACTTAACGTACCCTAGAGCTCCCGGGTAACCTAGTATTTTACTTACTATGTAGCTCTTAAATAACTTAATACCTAGCTTACCTTAGAGCTCCCGGGTAAGTTAATACTTAGCGTACCCTAGAGCCCCTAGGTAAGTAAATACTTAGCTTACCTTAGAGCTCCTAGGTAACTTAGTATTTAAAGATATAATATATTAAGATTAATACGAGAATATTATATTATATATATAATTTAATAACCTAATAATAAACCTACGTTTATTATATATTTAAAGAACGTAAATATAATTAAAACTAGTTTATAGAATTTATAATAAGTTTAATTATAATATATATATTTATTAAATAGTTTTACCTACTTTAAAGAAGAGGATTATTATTAATTATAATTAATTACTCGTATATATTATTATAAGTACGTAAAAAGGTATATAAGTTACTATTATAACTTATTTACGTATAAATAATATTAACGTTATATAAATAAATAAACTTCTTAATTAAGAAGGGATTATTAGAATTACATTTAACCTTTATAAAGACTTAATTATTATATTATTTATTATTTATAATACGCTATATCCCTAAGTAAGGATTTAGTAATACTACGAATCTATTAATACTAGGTAAATATAAGGGTATAAGTAAGAACTACCCTTTAAACTTCTTAAATATTACTACTCCTTTTAAATAGGGAGATTACCCGTCTCCCTTAAGGCTTAAGTATTAGCGTATATAAATTCGAGTAACGGGTTAAATAAGTAAACCCCTTATAAGTCTAGCTAATATAGTAACTAAAAGGTTACTACGCTATATTATTACTTCGTTATCGCTTAGGTCTTTAGCTATATGCTTATTTATATAATTAGTAAGGTATAATACGTTTCGTAAGTTATATACTAGTAAATTAAAAAGGTAACTAGGGGGCCTTAATATAATAGCGTAATAAGGGTACGAATTCCGCGGAGCTAAAGGGCTTACTCTAAGGTAAGATAAGGTCCTAAAAGTAGCTTAAGTAGGATTTAAACTTACTCCCCCTACTTAGTTACGACTTACTTATTAGTAGCTAGGTTTTCTAAGATATAAGTAGTTAGATATATAATTACTATACTATTAGGCTAAGACTTAAATAAATAATAAGTAAAGTTAAAATAAAGAAAGCTATAAAGCGTATATATTACGTTAAAAGATAGTCTTATATAATATAAATATCTTTTTAAAAATATATCTTCTTTATTTAGGTTTATAGTACGCTTTATATAAGTTTATTAAGCTTATTATAAAGGTATTTACGTTCTTTTCGTAGAAATAAAGTTAAATTATATATTTTACTTCTTACTAAGGTCTCTTATAAGGTAATAAAGTTTAGTATTAAAGACGTAGGTACTAAAATTAAAAAGGGGAAAGGGTAAAGGTTAAAAATTAATATTATTATACTATCTTATAGAGGTAAATTTTCTATATATAAAAGAGGTTAAAAAAGATATTTAAGGTTAACCTTTAGTTAGTAAGGCTAACGCTAACCTTTTAAGTAAAATAGGGAAGAAATATATATTTTTCTTTCTATATAAATGTTTTTTTAGTTTTTAAGTATAGTTATAATTAAGCCGTACTTAAAGTAACGTTAAGGATTACGTAATAGTAAAATCGGAGGATAACCCGTAGTAGTAAGTAAATAAATAATAGTAGTAACCGTAAGGGACCCGTAAAGTAAAACCCGTACGAGGAAGGGAACGGGTAGGGAGTAATGTAAGGGGTTAGGGTGGGTAGTAGGGTTAGGGTTAGGGTTAGGGTTAGGGTTAGGGTTAGGGTTAGGGTTAGGTTAGGGTTAGGGTTAAAGGGTTAGGAGTTAGGGTTAGGGTTAGGGTTAGGGTTAGG